>BSBM01000798.1:4958333-6197916 GCA_027924585.1 Larix kaempferi | reverse complement strand
TTTTAACTTGCAGAATTTTCTGAATTAAAAATACTGAAATTTTAAAAGAATTCTGTAAAGGGAACAGAAATTATGTTGCAGAAAGGCTGTAAGGAAGTGAGGCTGCAGGTAGGACAGAGGGCTGTTCAGATGCAGAAAATATTGCAGCAAACGGGGCTGGGCTCAAAACAGGAAAATAGCAGAAATTAGACCGCGGGTCTGTGGCGAATCAGAACAGGCCGACCGCGGGTTTGAGGGAAACAGCGGCGGTCAGGTCGCGGCTATCGGGCCAACAGTTGCAGTCGAGACGCAGGAAATAGGGAAAAAGACGCAGTCGGGTCGCGGCAAAAGGGCCAACAGACGCAGTCGGGACGCCCGAAAGAGGCAGATAGCCGCAGTCGAGACGCGGGAAAATGGCCGACAGGCGCAGTCAGATCGCGACAAAAAGGCTGATTAGCCACGGTCGGATCACAGGTAACAGACTTGAATCCGCTGGCAGGGCATCGGAAGCAGTCTGAGAGCCGCGGTCGGATCGCAGGTAAAGGCCTGAAAAGCGCGGTCGGGACGCGACTGCAGAGGGAAAAGACGTGGTATGCAGAGGCCGAAAGGGACAGCCGAAAAGAAAAAATTAAAAACGAAAACCAGAAATTCAAAACCCAGTGGAGTCGCCAAAACTGTAGCTAGGGTTTTACCCCTAGCTTGTGCAAATGAGCACCTACTAAGGAGAATGGACTCCTTAGTAGCAGTTCAGTAAGTGTAAACAATTAAGCTAAAACAACAACTAAATTACTTCTAAAATATTGCATGAAACATAAAGAAAAGATATAAAAAAGTAGTTTTGTATTGATATTACCTCCAATGTGGAGGTTGATGAAGCCCTTTGCAGTGTCCAAGAGGATGCTCCAAGCTTCAGTATGCTCCTTCTCCTTCTCCAATGGTGGGGATGGGCCAAAAGTGGCTCTCAAGGTGAAAATAGTTCAATGATGAACTAGGGTTTCGAGAGAGATTTTGGCAGAGTAAGGGTGCTTGTGATTGTGGATATGGAATAAGGGATCTCCATCACCTATTTATAGTTTTTTGGTGGTGGAGTGCTGACCCATGGTTTTGGGAAACACATGGTTTTAGGCAGCTCTATAGGGTTTTTTTCCTCATTTTCCTCATTATTTTATATTTTTTATTCCCTTTTTAGGGGATTTTGCTATTTTTAGAGGAAAAATGGGGTATTTTAGCCTTTTTTAGGCTATTTTGATGGTTTTGTGGCCTTTTGGAGGCATTTTAGGCCTTTTGGAGGCTTTTAAATGGGATTTTTTGGGATTTTAAGGGAACTATGGTAGGAAAATGGACAAATGAGACATATAATGTGGTAGATGAGGTAGTGAGCACTTTTTGGGTGTTAACAAGGAGCACTCACTAAACTTCACCAAACTGGCACAGTGAGAGAGTATCAGATGGAATTTGAGAAACTAGCCAATCACACAGAAGGATTGTCTGATGAATTCTACAGGATTTGTTTTATCAGTGGTCTCAAGGATGAAATCCACTAAGAGGTCAAAATGTTTTGTGCCAACACAATGATGGAAGTACTAGGGTTGGCTAAGTTGGCCAAGGACAAGATCGCAGCTCAACAACGCTCCAAACCCACCTTTGTTCCCTTCAGAAATATGGGTTGCCAATGACCTCCCATCACGCCTGCTCGTCAACCAACTCCTATCAAGCATTTGTCTGAAATAGAAATGCAGGCACGCCGAGGAAAAGGGCTTTGCTATAATTGTGATGAGAAATTCACTCGGGGACATAGATGTGTTCAACAAAAGCTCTATCTCTTGGATGTGGATTCTCCGCCTGCCTTAGAACTTGGTGAAGAAGCTACAGATACAGTAGATGATTAGGTCGACATTCAACACCCACCTGTTGACACCCCATCTCAAGACGACCCACTCGAGATCTCTCTCCATGCTGTAACCAGCGTCACCACCCCACAAACAATGCGGGTTAGGGGATACTTCAAGAAGCTCCCTCTTACCATACTCATTGATTCTGGTAGCACTCATAACTTCATTGACCCTCGGATTGCCAAACAGGCTGATTGTTTTGTCCATCCTTGCTCCAACTTTGAAGTCATGGTTGCCAATGGGGGAACCTTACCTTGCAAGGGGAAGTGTCACAATGTGCATATCTCTATGGAAGATTATAACCTACGCTCTAACATGTTTGCCTTGTCCTTAGGTGGATGTGATGTGGTTTTGGGTGTTCAATGGTTATGCACACTTGGCCCCATCTTATGGGATTTTGCTGAACTTTGGATGCAATTTAAAGTCAATGGGGGACAACACAAATTTATGGGCTTACAACCAGGGTCTGTCTACATCATCAGTTCACATCGCCTGGAAAAAATCCTTAAGAAGAATTCACATGGTGTCATCACTCAACTCAGTTCCATTCAGATGCACCCATCAACAGTCTCCACTACTTCCTTCGATAGATATGCAGGTATCTTTGCTGAACCAATGCGCTTGCTTCCTTCAATAGACCTTTCCGGTAAGAATGTAGCCACATCTACCTCTCAGCAAGAAATGATGGCTATTTTGCATGCAGTATAGAAGTGGCAGCCATACCTATTAGGGAATTATTTCTGCATCAAGACTGATCTCCTGAGTCTGGAAAATTTTCTAGAACAATGGGTCTCCTCCCCAACACACCTGCAATGGGTTATCCAACTCATGGGGTATCCCTATGTGATCACTTACAAGAAGGGTAAGGACAATATGGTGGAAGATGCTCCTTCTTGCACAATTGATGACCTAGTTTCTCTTACAGCTCTTTCTCTACTTGTTCCAAATTGGTTGCAATATGTTCAACAGGGCTATCTCTTCTATGAACTCCATGCTTCTTCATCAATAGGGCACTCTGGGTTCTACAAAATGTATGACCAAGAACAATGTAACTTCTTTTGGCCGGGACTAAAAATGACAATTCAACAGATGGTGGCTGACGATGATATTTTCCAAGTCAACAAGGGGGAAACGACACTCCTCTCGGGATTGCTCAAACCCTTGCCCATCCCTACACAGCTTTGGCCAACTATTTCTATGAATTTCCTAGGAGCGCTCTGGTGGTACAATACCACATCTCAAAGGACACCATATGAAGTAGTCTATGGAAAAACACTGCCAATTCTTCTTCCATACACCCTTAGCAGCTCCCTAGTTTAGGAAATTGACTCGGTTCTTCGAAACCGCAGTCAGATTCTTCTCATTTTGCAGGACAATCTTCACATGGCTAGAATTCTCCTGAAACAACAAGCCGATCAGCACCGTTCTGAGTGCATTTTCCATGCAGCTGACAGGGTTCTTCTTCATCTACAGCCTTCCAAGCAATCCTCCTTGACACTCCAAAGGCATTAGTGGCCCGAAATGCAAACCGAGGATGCTACCGGGGAACCACTCCTTCAAATTCTGCAGCAATTTCTCCAACCAAAGCTTTGAGGACAAATCTTTTTCTAAGAGAGAGGGGATGTTAGGAACCTATGTCAACCCTTCTCTTTACTATGTTAGTATAGTGTTGTTGGACGCATATGTTTTGTAAGTCGTCCCGTAGTATTTGTTGATCTGTAGTTTATATTAGCCCATAGTATTGACCCATAGTATAGGATGCATATGCTTTGTAATTCGTCTCGTAGTATTATATGTCCCATGGTTTTGACTCATAGTATTGGGCATAGACTTAGTACATAATTGTGTGTTGAGGTCATTGAAGGCACCGTGAAGTTAATTGTATTGAGCTTGCTCAAAGGAGGTTGCCCCCTTGAAGTGGCCCGTGATCAATATAAAAGTGATTATGTTTTATTATTTTTGATATATCATGTATTTGCATTAATTAATTATTACAGGTTCATCACATTTCTCAACCTATGTCAAAATTTGTTTTACAAAGGATACATAGTCAATAATTGCATAACTTAGATTGATACCTTTCCACCTAGGCCTTCATCTTACTCATGTTTTGTCTGTTTAATTGAGGTATGGGTAATGACTGGTGTTTCTTATCTTATGTCTCATTGCCAAAGCAGCATATCATAATAACCTAATCAGCTTTATATGCTCTGGATCCTATTATAGTCACCTTGATAACAATTTTCTTAATAATTGTAGATTACAAGGTGGGGGGGTCTTATCTTAAGCCATCCCATTAGGTTCATAGGTGTTTAGTGGTATGACATCTTCACATCAAGCCACCAAACTTGGAAGATGACTTTCAGTTTTCCTAAAAGGTGGAAGATCCTATTACAGGTCGGTCCATTCATGATTTGCTAAGCACCGGTGAGTAACACTACTATTATGTGGTTTCCAAGCCATGGTAGTGTCTTGTAATTTACACTTTAATAACCCTTTATTTTTCTTTATAAGATACTTGTTCTGTATGAGGACAGGGGGTCTTATTACAAGCCATCCCTGCCATGATCATGGGTTTGATTTTGCACTGAAATTATCATTTATTTGGTCACCAAGCCATGATAGTTGCTTTTAGTGTTACAGCTGGAAGACAAGGAGTCTCCTTATTGATCTAACTTGATCATTTTCTAGATCAGGTCTATGATGGCACTGCTAATATTGATTACCAAGTCAGGGCAGTGGTCTTATATCAACAAGGTCTTATGTACAGCTTTCCATTTTGTTTAAAATAAAAAAAAACTATTTGTATATAAAGAAGCAATTAATAAGCCAAGGTGGTCTGTAATTTGGACATTCATGAGTATTTTTAAGCTTACTTCCAGGTTCAACATAAGATGGCTTTCGTGATTGCATTATGGTAATGAATCCCTGTCATTTTTAAAATATCCTTATCAGATTTGCATTATCTTTAAATTGACCATGGCTGGAAGTATATCAATCTTATGCTTTTTGCTTATTGACTGTCCCTTTATAAACATTTCTAAAATTCAGGTTGAAAATCAGTTAACTGACATACTTTCTCTAACTGAAGTTTTGTTTGCAGAGATAACTGGTTCTTCCCAACCAGCCGCCATTTGTTGTAGGTACAACATACCCCATGCTTCATTTGAACATGGGAGCCCCAATTTGTTTTGTAAATACAAGGTATTTGGGTAAGTTTCTTATTATAATGAGGTTCTTAAACCTTGTTTGTTATGATATTTATACCTTTGCTTTCGTTTTGTCTAATTACTATCTTCTTCTTTTGAAAAATTTCTAAATCTTTTGATTTGTGGAAAGCTTCTATTTATTTTATAACGTTATTTTCTTCCCGCAAATCCGAAAACCTGCAATCCGGATTGCGTTGATTGATTATTCTTGTTTTTTGGATTTGTTTCATCCCGAAACCCACAACCCAAAATTAATGGGTTGCGGGAAGGCTTTGTTAATATTTATTGGGAAATTTCCGTCCCGCAATCCGAAACCACGCAAGTTCGGATTGTGGATTGCGGGGAAGTTGTTATTTTACTAATTTGATTTGTGTGGTTCCCATAACCTGCAACCCAAAATTGCGGATTGCGGGGATCCTTGAACTAAAATTTGAAAATAAATATTTTTTGTTCTCGTAACCCACAACCCGAAATTGCATATTACGGGATGCGAAAAAAGTTATTTTAGTTTTAAGGTTCGTTTTCGTTTCAGAAACCCGAAAACCCGCAATTACGAGGTGCGGATTTTGGAAACTCTTTTCTCTGTTGTTTTGCACATTTGCAACCCGCAATTGTGGATTCCAGATTGCGGGGGATCGTGAATAAAGTTTGAAACAAAGATTTGTGACCCAAATCCCGCATCTTGCCGGGGGTTAATCGTAGCCGTTCATTTCTTTTTAATTTTATGAGCCAGATTTGACCCAACCAAAAATCGATAAATATAAGGTTCTTTTTTATTTTTTATTATCATTTTCATCATTGGAAATTTACTCCGCTATGAGGGTTTTACTGTGAATTTCTTACCAAAGGTCACTCTCACGAATTTTCAGTTATTTTTCAGGTTGGTTCATTGTCATTTTTGCATTTGCTATTGATGATTTTGTTGTTTTTTTGGTTGAGTTTTGATTTTGTTTTGATTTATTTACCAGAATTTCCAATATTTGCCAAAATGTCACAGAATACTCGGTCTAAGTCAAATCACAGGGATTTGCTGACTGAAGACCCGAATTTTGGTATCTTCTCACATACTCGTGAGAGGGTTACTGAAGGTTATCAAATGGATTGGTCAAAAATGTATTTAATTTTTTATAATGACGACCTTTCACACATTGAGGAAGACCAACCTGTATATGAGAAGATTAGGGCTTCTCAATTGCATGCCATTATTTTCCTAGCCCACCATCCTTCCTTATACAGACGTGGTTAAATGGATAGTAGATAATGCAAACCCTAAAGACCGATCATTGAATGACACTACGGGGTCACAATTGACAACATTTCACCCTGAAGTTTTTATCAAAGCTTTTTCTCTTAAGCCGGCTGTGCAGACCCTGAATTCATACAATCCTCTCAAACTAGGTACAAGTTCGACGAAATGTTGAAATCATGGATGATTAAACCTATCATTTTCGTACCTAAAGCCGAAAACCTCTATCCAATTTCCTAGTTCAAAGAGAGTTACTCTTTACTGGAGGCCATGCTTTGCAAACTCTTTGGCCTTCCTAACTGTTCAGTTTTTAAAGTTGAATGGGCTCCAATAGCTCATCATGTTTTAATGATAGGTGAATCTTTCCCTTGGGAATTTATCCTGTCATCGGAACTTAAAATAGCTATTCAAGACTATCAAAAATCACTTTCCCTCAAGAATCCACACTTCTTCTTTTTAGCCTACATTATCAATTTCTTTTGCTCAGAGTTCCAGTATCCCAACTTGGGATGGAATTGGACTCCTTCTGATCCACCTATTCACATCTATCACTTAGTACTGTGGGAGAGTAATTTTGTGCCCTTAGTCTATGACATTTGTTACCATTTCCTAGGCACTATTTATTTCAAGATATTCAAACAAGAAGCACCTTCCTTTTCAGCTGATTCCAAGGCCTTTATCAACATAATTGGTGATTGGTATGTCTGTGAGTACTTTTCATATATCAAAGTCTAGGGAAGTAACACTATTCATCTTCTACTTACGATAGTTCTTGACAGAATGGTCATTCAAGAAGTCTCTTATCAAACTGTTACTGATGGTGTGTACAAGAAGCTCACTGGTCCCAAGAAGAAAGGTTGGCCTAAATTCTCTTTAAACCTAGGGCCATTAGTTATCCCAACCTCAAATTGGGCTACAGTGCTTGGAGATTAGATAGATCCTTTAAAGTTAGGTTTTGCTCCCAAAAGGAATCATGATCTAAGAAATTCCTTGATGCACATTTTAAACAATATCGTATGAAGATGGACTATGTCCATGAAGAGGTCCCAGATGATTCTATCTACCAAGGAGTGAATACATTTTATGAGGTCTTGGACAGGGCCAAGAGCACAGAACAACAACACCAGATTATGTAATATCAAAGGGAACTTAAAACTAGAGTTTTGAGTTACAGAACAATGGAATTAAACCTGCTTGAGCAAGCGAGAAAGGATAGAGAAGCAAAGGAGATCCAACAAGATAATATGCCTCTAATGCTTACTTATCTAGATGGGAATAAAGGAAAAGTCCCTGAAGAGAATCTTCCTCAAGTAAAAAAAGCTAAACAGTTCAAAGTCTTGTTGCAAACTTCTCATCATTTCCAGTAGGCATTGGCACATATAACTTTAGTATTGAATACTCAAACAATTTAACCTCCTAAGCTTATTATGAATATTCAAGTGACTGTTGTAGCTGCACAAGTAGTTAATTTAATAACAGCTGAGGCCAACCTAGCTAAGAGGCAGAAAATCCTAATCCCTACATCATAGATTCCCACTGTTGATATCATTGACAGTGCTATTGATGATGGACCACATCCTTCAGTATCAGTGATTCAAGAAGTAACTAAAGAAGTGACTGAAAACTCACAAGCAATCACAGATTTGCTAGACACTATTGAGATGGATCACTCCTTTTCTAATCAACGGGTATTGGAGGTTACTACAACTCTTGACATCACAACTTCAACACTTTTATTGTCATCTATTCAAGATCTTTCTACTTTGTCACCAGGGGGTGATGCCACCACTTTCAATATCACAAATTTTTCATACTTTGACTTCCAAAACCACCCCAGTTTCAGACAGCTCGGTTCCATTCTCCATCCCCCCATCTATTATTGCAGAGATCCAGTCTTCGAATTCCCCTCCGTAATTACCCATATA
This sequence comes from Larix kaempferi, assembly GCA_027924585.1. NCBI lineage: Eukaryota > Viridiplantae > Streptophyta > Pinopsida > Pinales > Pinaceae > Larix > Larix kaempferi. The sequence continues at coordinate 6,189,665 of BSBM01000798.1, read as the reverse complement.
TACCTTAGAATCACCCATCATTGACGAGATAGCCTTAGCTCCTTCTTCATCATAACTTGGAAATAATGATCTTGTCCCACTCTCTAAAGCCATTACTTCAATTCCTTCTCCAACCCATGTCCTATCAGTTGCTCAAATTGTCCCTACACCTCTGACTACCCCTCAAATTATTATGCCTATACCTAGTCTCTTTCATACTCAAACACCTTCAGTTATCTCAATAGTGAGTTTCACTTCCACTACTGCATAACTTGTGACTTGATACAAACCGTTACACCAAAACCCCGAGGTGTTAGTGAAGGCTGTCCACTAGGATCTTAACATCCCACCATGCTCCGCAGTACAGACTCTGGGCTGGATGTGCACCCGTACGGTGGTGTCCCCCTTTGTGCTGTACGAGCCTCGGGCGAACACTGCAATGCCGACGTTGCCACCCACTTTGTGACTTGAACCTAGGTGGAGGATCTGATACCAAATGATACAAACCGTTACACCAAAACCCCGAGGTGTTAGAGAAGGCCATCCACTAGGATCTTAACATGACTGAGTATGAAGATGATGTTGTAGTTCCTCTTGGGAATTATTTTTATAGTAAAGAAAATAAAGTAGTGATAAAGAAGGGTAGGAAGAGAAGTAAGGATCAAGGGGGATTAGAGGCACCTATTCCAAATCAAATAATATGGGCTCAAAAAACAAATGATCCCCAAACAGAAGCAATTGAGACAACTGTAGCCTTAGGAGCATTTGCTAGTGCAAATTTTGATTCAGTTCAGGTACTGAATAGGGAGGTAAATTAGAAAAAGGAAGAATTGAAAAGGCTTGAAGAAGAGTTAGTTAAGACCAAACAAGATCATGGGTTCTATGTTGATGATCTCAGGGAGATATCGGGAAACAAGATAGAGGATTTGGAGCAACAAAACACCTTTCTTCAAAAAGAACTTCATGATGCACAAGCTCATAATTTTTCCAATGCACAGAGTATAGCTACACTGGAGAAGCAATATGAGGATGCAACTATAAGTGCAACCTCTTCTAATTTCTTTAAGTTCTCACCTCAGGAATTTAAGAATTTGGCTCTCCAGGTCAATGAAAAACATCATAAGTTACTGGAGGAACTGTACAACATCCTAGATGAGATTAGGGAAACTCATATATCTTTTGGTAAGATGTTTGTTGTCCTTGAAGGGCAGAGAAAACAAAAAGGATAAAAGCTTCTAATGAAAATGAAAACATTGTTGAGTAGCAGAGATATATCAAGAAGATACCCGAGGATATCCCCCATCCTTAGTAGTTTTCAGTTCAAGAAAATCAGAGCTACATTGAACCAATTGGCTTTATCTTAATGAATTAGTTGAAGATATTATTCCGAAAGCACAAGATATGTGTAGTAGGAAATGGTATGCAGTCAACAACATTTTGGTAATTCTGCAGTTCGACACTATGAAACCCATTGAAGATTCTTGACCACCCAAATTGATGGTTGAGAAATTCAAACGCAGATGTGAGGAAGTCAAGCAGAGAATTCAGCTCCTTGAGGAGGTCAAAATCGATGATGTGGATCAATTAATTAGGAAACTGGTCACCGTGGAGGCCAAGATTCACGTTTTCATCCGTATTTGACATAATTTAGCTAAGAATGAAATACAAACATTCACATGTAATTCCTAGATGGGCCTTGACTCAACTAACTATTCGAATATAGATGAGTTGTTAGAAATATGGAAAAAATGGCAGGATTTTCTTGACCATTAGTCCAATTCGAATTTTGTAATCCCTATTTTGTGGGTATTTCCTATTTTACTATTTTGTAACTCTTATTTAAAGGGGGGGTTTTCTCATTGAAGGGAGGTTGGAATTTGGAGGAGAAAATCTACATGAGATATTGGAGATACCCTGCTTGATAAAAAGCTTGTAATTTCTTACAGACTTTCATTATATAGTAAAGTTATTTTCAGATCCTCTTTTGTCTATTTATCAAGTTTATTTGATGAATGTTGATTTTACTCCAGATTACTTATCAATGCTTCCTAAACCTTTTGTAACTTGTCAAGCACAGTGATCTATAGTTTTGGTTTATCTCTGCTAATGATATGTGTGTTCATAACATTTTGAAAGAATTTATTTAATTAAAACATTATCTATTTCTGCAAATGGTTTTCTCAGTAAAACATAATTGATGTTAATTTTTCAATTAACATATCAGTTATAGGTTAAATCTTGAATGCATGTAACCCTCAGCTTACCATTGGTTAATTTTAATTGATTAATCGTAACTTCAACAATTAAGTCATTGATTGATCTCTTTCACATTTTTGTTTAATTGATAAATGTACTTACCTATTTCTACATCAAGCTGACTTGCACTTATCTCAAGATACCTTCTTAGATTAGATCTAACTTAGTTTAGATTCTTTTAAGTAGATTTGTGTTTACATACTTTTACGAACTTAGTTTTTCTTAATAGGAAAACTAATCCCTAGGATCAAAACTCATCAACTCATAGAGTGCCAGCAGAGGCCGAATATATGTGGGAGATTACTATTCTAAACAGGCTGGGGGATAGAACTGTCCATGCGTATGACCTTTTGAATCCTTTCAGTCTAGGTTTTCCCCCTATGTTGAGAGCTTTGGAACCCCTTCCAACACCCTACACTCCCAAGGCCCTCAATAGTCACAAGGTTCTATCCTTCATGGACGGTATCTCTGGCTAATATCATATTCAAATTCTCAAAGAAGATTAATATAAGACTTCCTTCACTACTCCATGGGGCACCTTTTTCCTATTGAGTTATGGAATTTTTTCTTAAAAATGTTGGGTGTCACATTTCAACGGGCCATGACCTTTTGCTTTCACGACATGGTCCAAATTAACTTTGTCTACTTGGATGACCTCACTGCTCGACCCAAAAAGTGATCCAACCTTTTGGACTATCTCCCACTAAGTAATTTTTGCGTTGTCTCAAATACAACATTTGCTTGAATCCTCTCAAGTGTGTTTTTTGCATTCCTACTGGTCAATTATTGGGTTTCATTATTTCCGAAAAAGGAATCCCCATACACCCTTTTAAGGTTCAATCCATCCTTGACCTCCCATCACCATGTACATTATGCCACTTACAAAGCCTTCAAGGGAAATCCAACTTTCTCTGTCGCTTCGTTCCGGACTATAAAACAAAATTTCCTGATTTCCTTCGCTTGCTTCGAACCCACGTTATTTTCATTTGGAACAAACAAGCGCAAGCGGATTTTGAAGCACTCAAACAAGCCTTGACTTCTGCCCCGTTGATTTCACCTCCTGATTTCTTGAAGGATTTTATCCTTTGTGTTTCAGCATCCGAATATGTCGTTTCTGGTGTATTAGTCCAAGAATATAGTGCGTGGAAAGAACGGGTCATCTATTATGTGAGTCAGACATTATCTTTCCCAACATTACGCTACCCGCATGAGGAGAAGTTGGTTCTTTACGTCCTTCTTTTCAGTTCAGAAGGTTCGCCATTACATCCTATTGAGCCAAACATACATTCCTGGAAGACTACAACCCTATGGTCTATCTTTTGAGTCATCGCCCCCCTCCAAGGCCGGGTGGCTAAATGGGTCATCATCATCCAAGAATATGACCTGACATTTGTTACACCAAAGAGTACCAAATCCCTCTCTTTGGCACATCTCATGACTCACTTACCCTATTCGTCAACATCGCCCCCCATCATCATTTAACTTACTCGACAACCACTTGTTCACCATTTCGTCGGATGACCCATTGTATGGTGATGTTCTGGTAGATCTATGAATGCAAAATTTTCGCTCCAACCTCGGTCATGATGATCACGGTCATATCCGCCATCACGCTTCATGATACCTCCTCCTCAATGATATCCTTTATCGTCACGAAGTCAAAACCATTTTACGTTGATGCCTCACACATGACAAGGATAAACACATTTTGCACAATTGTCATAGAGGAACCTGCAGTAGCCACTTATCAGGAATGGCCACTGCCCAAAAGGTCATCCATTTTGGGTATTACTGGCCCACCCTTTTCATTGATTGTATTACAGCAGTGAAACATTGTCGAAATTGCCATCTCTTTTCCCCCAAAGCCAGGATCCCTCGTACCCCCTATCCATCCAACCATCACTGTTGGCCCTTTCTGTAAGTGGGCCATTGATTTGATGGATTGTAACCCCCCTCGGTGAATGGCCATAAATACATTATTTTGGTTGTCGACTATTTCACCAAATGGGTTGAGGCCATGCCCACATTTAACTACAAGGCTAAGACTGCCACATGCTTCTTTTTTAACCATGTGATTGCTCAGTTTGGGGTCCCAAAAACAAATCGTATATGACCATTGGAAAAACATTTTGAAGACTGCATTTGGAAATATTTTTCAACATTATTGGATTTTGACCATCAATATGCCTCATCATACTACCCTCAAGGGAATGGCCAAGTTGAGGCTATTAATAAAATCTTGAAGACAATTCTCCAACGAACAGTAAACCAACACAAGTCAAATTGGCATCATATGCTCTTTCCCGCACTTTGGGCTTACCGCACTTCAACTATTACTACCACGGTTTTTACCCCTTTCCATTTGGTTCATGGTGTAGAGTCTGTTTTCCCCAATCGAGTGTAAAATCCTAGCTTTACACATTGTCATTGAGATTCTCCCGGACACCTCACCTCTTGAGAAATGCTTACTTCTATTGGAACAAGATGACAAATACCTACGAGTAGCTTTACAAATCACTAAGCCTGCTAAACATCGGTACAAATCCAATTATGATAAGCATTTCCACCCCCTGTACCTTCCATGAAAGCGACCTCGTGCTTGTTTATGACGAAGCTCATGAAAAAACACGGCAAAGGAAAATTCGAATGCATGTGGAAAGGCTCTTACATTTTCCAAACCTGTATCAGGAATGGGGCATACATCCTTACCGATTATGAAGGACATCCCTTAGAAAACCCCTGCAACGGGATGTACCTCAAACAATTTTACCCTTAGCACTTTTCTGAACCCACTATTCTTTGTTGTACATGTTTATCCCTTTTTTGTTTCTCACTTTTTGCATTATGAACCTCACAAGTCTGCTTCCATGCATGACCACAAATGGATCTTGCTCCACCACTCTATGTCGGTATTGTCGATGGCGTAAGCAGATAGTCTCCAATCCTCACCTCAGTAACTTGGGTATTGTATTCCCCCCTCACATTGAGTTGATCCACCTCGACGGTAGTGTGTATAGTGTTAAATTTTGAGCATTAATTCACAATAATCTAGGATCTTCACTAAGAGAATAACATATATAGTATATCAATGCATAACAATCACAATAAGCATGAAAAGCATCACAAGAATCAAAAGCATGAGAGACAAGAGACACAGAGTTTCCGTGGGGAAAACCCTAAGGTGAAAAACCCGACAACTTCCCTCAGAGATAGAGAGAGCAATGGCTCAACCAAAGTACAACCAAAATACACTGATATAGTCTCCTAGTAGCAGATGATCCTCCTCCTCACTAGTGCGCCACTTTCTGAGTAAGAGAAGTGTGATTTTCTGAATGATCAAAATAGAGATCTCCCGATCTCTATTTATACTAACCTATTTGCCCCAAGTGACCTTATGGGGGCGACTTGTCTAGCTAGGTACATCCACAATATAATATATATTTCAGGGCCGACCCCACACATGGTGGTCTAATACCTCTTCGCCAAGTACACACACTTGCGACACTTGTCAATACACATGACGACACTTCCTTATAGAGGAATAACACATCTCTTATAAGGGTACAATAAATATATATGAAATACATAGATGAAATACATTCCAAAGTTACATATACATCAACACTCCCTCTTAACTAGGAAGGTATTTCTCGACATAGATTTGCTAGACAAGTCTTCTTCTCAGGATCATAGTCATTGATACATCGTCATCATCATTGTCACTATTGCTTCTATCTCAAGCAATCTCTGACTCTACTCGTCATAGGAATTTCTACAGAGCTAGTCCTTTTTCATACTGGATGTAGGCCCACCACCTGCAAGTCTTCATCATCACTGGCCATACTGTGGAAATATCAGGACTTATTACGTGCATCACAAAACCTTAGAAGAGTATCTTGACTAGAAAGAACCCTAAAGAGCATCGTGAGGCTTTTTTCATCCTGTCTAGATCTCCAGGACTTACTTACATGTGACCCCACCACAAAACCTCTAAAGAGAATCCCAGGACTGATTACAAGCACAAGGCTCAACCTATCAGATCTCCCAGAGCACAAATTACATGTGGTCACTACAAAACCTCGAAAGAGCATCCCAGGACTGATTACGAGCACAAGGATCAACCTATCGGATCTCCCAGTGCAACAAATTACATGTGGTCATGGAAAACCTCGAAAGAGCATCCCAGGACTGATTATGAGCACACGGCTCAACCTATCGGATCTCCTAGGGGCACAAATTACATGCCATAGGACAAAACCTCAAAAGAGCACCTGCCAGATTATCCCAGGGCACAAATTACATGCCATATGCAAAACCTAGAAAGACTATTTGTAGATCTCCCAGGGCACAAATTATATGTCCTCCCAAGCAAAACCTCAAAAGAGCATTTTCCAGATATCCCAGGGTACAAATTACATTCCATAGGCAAAACCTCGAAAGACTATCTGCAAATCTCCCAGGGCACAAATTACATGCTTATCTGCACAACCTATTCCAATGGCCACAGAGTATCAACCTGATATTCACCATACATCATCCTGATGTACACATGATCATCCTGATCATACAATGCATCTACCTAATGCATACTAAGTATCTACCTGATACATATCATCATACATGATACACCTAATCATACAGTGTATCCACCTGATACAAATACAAGTAACATGATACATATCACCATACATGATCCACCTGATACATATACAGATACATGGTCCAAGCATCCAACATGATGCACATACAAAAATACATACAAGTGATCCAACTGATCATATCCAGCATCCAACATGATGCGTATCATACATATAAATATAAATGATCCAACTGATCAAATCCAACATCCAACATTATGCATACACAGAGTAGTAACTAGAGCATCGTCCTGATGCTCATAATCCAGCGCTTACATCCACAGCCATGTGAAGGATCCTCCTTCCAACATGCTTGGAATGGCTTCTGCAAATGTGTCCATCACTTCTTCCTCGAAGTGTTATCAATCTGAAGAACACCAAGCCTCTCCCCTGAAGTACTCGAACTTCACCCTGGCTAGTGGCTTCATCAGCACATCTGCAATCTGTTCGTCCATCGCAACATACAGGAGCTTCACAGCTCCTCTCTGCACCATATCCCTTATATAGTGATATTTGATCTCTATGTGTTTCGACCTGTCATGAAACACTGGGTTCTCAGACAGCTTCACACAACTCTGGTTATCACAAAAAAAATACCAGTAGCATGCAACGAAAGATCAAATAACTCAGACAGTAGTTTCCATAGCCATACTGCCTCACAACTAGTTGAACAGGCTGCAACATACTCTGCCTCAGTCGTACTCAGTGCTACGCAGGACTGCTTCCTGCTAAACCAATAGATCACACTTGATCCCCTACTGAAACAACATCCAGATGTGCTCTTCCTATCTGCAGCACTGCTAGCCCAATCTGAATCAACATAACCCTGCAGGTTAAACTTTTGATTCACTTCATACTTGAGCCCATAATCCACTATACCCTTCAGGTACCTCAGAATATGCTTTACAGCAACCAAGTGAACAGTCCTCGGATCCGTCAGGAACTGGCTCAATGTGTTCACCGCAAAGCAAATATTTGGTCTCGTGTTTGTCAGGTACATCAAGGACCCAATCATTTGATGATACATAGAGACATCAAGTGGTTCAGATGAAGCATCACATAGAAGCTTCAGATTCGATGCCATAGGTGTGGCCATGGCCTTGCAATCCATCATCCTGAATCTCTTTAGGATATCTATTGTGTACTTTCCTTGACCAAGGTATATCCCACCTGCACTCTGCCACACCTCCATACCTAAGAAATAATGCATCATTCCCAAGTCTTTCATATTGAACTCAGCAGCAAGCTTCCTCTTAGTATCTGCAATCAATCTGTCATCTCCTATTGCAAATAAGTCATCCACATACAAGAGTAGAATCACAAGATTCCCTTCCTCAACCTTGTAGTAAAGGTTGGAATCCGCTTTACTCTTGGTAAAGCCCAAACTAGATAGGAAATTGCCCATCCTACCATACCAAGTTCTGGGAGCTTGCTTCAAGCCATACAAGGCTTTCTTCAATCTACACACATATGACTCCCTGTCATGTATTTCGAAATCGAGTGGCTGCTCCACATATACTTCCTCTTCAACTACACCATTCAAGAAAGCAGTCTTGACATCCATTTGGTGTATTTTCAATTTCATTGCTGCAGCCAGGGCAAGTACTGTTCTGATGGAAGTATACCTAGCTATAGGTGCAAAAGTTTCTTCATAATCTATTCCCTCTTTCTGAGAGAAGCCACGAGTTACAAATCTTGCTTTGTATTTTTCTACGCTGCCATCTTCAGCGTGCTTGATTTTGTAGATCCATTTGGAAGTCACAATAGACTTCTCTTTAGGTCTTGGGACAACATCCCAAACATCATTCTTCATTATTGAATGGTATTCCTCAACCATGGCATCCTTCCATTCTTTCTTTTCCGCTACTTCTTCATAACTGGAAGGTTCTTTGTTAATAATGGCACAGAGTAAAGCAACATAGCTGGTATGTGATCTAGTTCTCTTCTTTTCTCTGTGTTCTTCTTCTGGAATGCCAAACCTTTCTGCATCTTGAATGAGCTCTCTAGCCCATGCAGGTTTCCTCTTGTGAGAGTTATCCTCACGGGGTGGATCTACAGGTTCTTGCGGATATTCAAACTCATGAACAACTTCTGGAATTGCTTCAGTCATGGTAGTGTCTTGAAATCTAGTTTCCTTAGGTTCTTCATAAACTTTGATAGGTTCCTTCCTTGATTTGATGAATGCTGAGTTTTCATCAAATGTTACATCCCTTCTGACATCAATCTTCTTGAACCCTGGAAAGTATATTCTGTAAGCCTTCAAACTTTCATTGTAACCCACAAAGATACCCTTCTTTCCTGAAGGATCTAGTTTGGTTCTCTTTTCCTTTGGGACATGAGTGTATACTGGACAACCGAATATTCTGAGATGGCTGACTTCAGGTTTCTTACCAGAAAAGACCTCTTCTGGTGTCTTGTTGTCCAATATCTTGTGGGGTGTTCTGCTCTGCACATATACAACTGTTCTATCTGCTTCTGCCCATAGATGCATAGGTAGATCCTGGTCATGTAGCATTGCCCTTGCTGCTTCCATGATTGTTCTGTTCTTCCTTTCTGCAACTCCATTCTGTTGAGGATTATAAGGAGCAGTCAACTCCCTCTTAATCCCTGAATCAATGCAAAGCTTCTTGAAGTCACCTGAGGTGAATTCTCCACCATTGTCGGGTCTGAATGTTTTGATATTCTTATCAGTTTGATTCTCCATCAAGGTTTTGAATTCCTTGAGCTTATCAAACACCTCATCTTTGTTCTTCAAGAGGTATACCCAAGTCTTCATGGAGAAGTCATCAATAAATGAGACATAGTAAACATACCCACTTAGAGAACTGGATGACATAGGACCACACACATCTGAGTGGATGATTTTCGGGATATCCTTTGCCTCGCTTTCACTTCTTGGGAAAGCCTTATTAATGTTCTTACCTTTTGCACATTCTTTGCAAACACCTTCATGTTTGGTCTTGATTTCAGGAAGACCCTCTACAACCTTGCTTGCAATTGGAAGTTCCCTATAGTGCATATGAGCAAGTCTTCTATGCCAAAGTTCACTTGGCTCCATGGATTCATGTGCCATGGCATGTTCAGGCTGACCCTTCAATTTATATAGTCCTCCCTCTTGTTCTCCAATCACTATTGCATCATCTATGGTCTTTCCTTTTGGCCACATTAGGACTTGGCCATCCACAAATGCAACCCTCATACCTTTTGCATCCAATGCAGAGATGGAGAGTAAGTTCTTCTTGAGCCCAGGTACATAAAGGACTTCTTTCATCTTCAAATATTTTCCAGAATCTAGGTTGTAGGAGGCTTCACCACTTCCTTTGATGGGATATTGATAATAATCCCCAAGTTTCACTTTATGGGGTGATTCATGTTCATACAGATTTACAAAAGATTGTTTAAACCCAGTCATGTGTTTGGAAGCCCCACTGTCAATCAACCAATCATTACAACCATGGGAGATAGTACCTGTGAGAGCAGATATTAGAACATACTCTTCTTCACTTGATGAGTCATTATCACTATCATCGCTTTCTTGCCTAGCCTTCTTCTTTGGGGGTTCATCATCCTTGGCAGCATGAGCATGATATCTTCTTTTGTTATTCTTCTTCTTGTTGTTGAAGTTGTTGTTGTTGTCTTTCTTCTTCTTGGGACAATCTGAAGCAAAGTGTCCCTTCTCATTGCAATTGAAGCATCTGAGATCTTTCTTATCTTTATGATAATGGTGGTGTGAGAATTTCCTATTATGAGATGATTCCTTCTTGGACTTGCCTTTCCTGGCATGTGCTGTGAGAGCTTGATCTTCATTTCCCATCTTTTCTTCTCGAGCCGCAAGCCTAGCTTCTTCTTGAGAGCATTCCTCCCACAATCTACTGAAGGAGATCAATTTCTTTCTTACATAGATTCCTTGAATAAAGGAGTCCCATGACCTAGGTAGGCCATTCAGAGTGGTCATAACAATTTCACCATTGTCCACTACTTCATCCACAGCTTCAAGTTGTTCCTTGATCTGAGATACCTTGGAGAAGTAAGATTGAATGGTTTCTCCATTCAACATCTTGACCCCTTTTAATTGATTCCGCAGAGTCATCTTCTGATCTATGTTCTTTCCTTCAAATAACTTGGTTAATGAGTCAAACATCTCTTTGGGTGTCTTTAGAGAAGACACATTGGGTATGAGATGGTCTTTGATAGAATCGGTAATGATTCTCTTTACCTTGACCAAGTTCTTCTTATGCAATACCTTAGCCTCTTCATCCTCTGGGATAGGGATGTCTTCTTTTATATATGAGTCCAACTCATTCTCTTCCAGGATTAACCCAATCCTATACTTCCAAGCTCGAAAGTTATCAGCTCCTTCAAGCTTATCCTCAAGATTGGCATGGTGAGACATCTTAAAGAGTACTTCAAATGGAAATAGAAAAGATTTAGGTCTTACCACTTGAAATGCTAAAAAACTAGATCTAGTCCTGGATTAGGGTTTGTCAAAAAAACCCTAAAAATTCAAAATGTGAATTTCAACTTTCTGAAAGGATAGAAAGATGCGCCTTGATGAGCTGATTAGCCTGGTGTATTCAGAATTTGAGATCAACAAAGATTTACCCTTCAGATTTTCTTTTTTGTCCTCATAGGTTCACTAGGGAGAGCCCTGAATTAGGGTTTGAGTTTCCTGGAGATCTACCAAGCCAAAAATCTCGATCCAAATATCTAAATCTTGATCCAAATATCTAACCTTTTACTTTTGCAAGGAGCTTCCAGCTATGTCTTCATATTTCAGAAATTCCTATTTTTGTGGAAACCCTAATTTTTAGGGCCAAATCTGAAAATGCTCAGAATTGAATTATGATTGAACAGATAGATTCTACTTGATGAGTAGAGTCAATCTACTATACTACTTTTCCAAAAACTGTGGAGAGAAACCCAATAAAAAATAAACTCAAGTTTTCGTCACTGCAAAATGTCTTCTTCTCAGGTTAGCCCTGATACCATGTTAAATTTTGAGCATTAATTCACAATACTCTAGGATCTTCACTGAGATAATAACATATACAGAATATCAATGCATAATAATCACAATAAGCATTACAAGCATCATAAGAATCAAAATCATGAGAGACAAGAGACATAGAGTTTCCATGGGGAAAACCCTAAGGTGAAAAACCCCACAACTTACTCAGAGATAGAGAGAGCAATGGCTCAACCAAAGTACAACCAAAATACACTGAGATAGTCTCCTAGTAGCAGATGGTCCTCCTCCTCACTAGTGCACCACTTTCTGAGTGAGAGAAGTGTGAGTTTCCGAATTATCAAAATAGAGATCTCTCGATCTTTATTTATACTAACCTATTTGCCCAGTGACCTTATGGGGCCGACTTGTCTAGCTAGGTACATCCACAATATAATATATATTTCAGGGCCGAACCCACACATGGTGGTCTAATAACCCGTTGCCAAGTACACACACTTGCGACACTTGTCAATACACAAGACGACACTTCCTTATAGAGGAATAACACATCTCTTATAAGGGTACAATAAATATATATGAAATACATAGATGAAATACATTCCGAAGTTACATTGTTGGGGCCAAGGTCGCAGCTATAGTAAAAGCTGCGAATTTTGGGAAAAATCACGAGTATGGAAGGAAAGTGCTAATTTTGGGACAAGCACTAAGTTTTGGGTAAGAAGGAGACGGTGCGCAGTACGGTGCCAGATGGATGATCTTAGCGCAGATCATGGACCGGAAATTGCGGAGATCGCGCGCACGTCATCAAAGAATGAAGGTGGCTCAGCTACCATAATAAATAAAGGCGATGGAGTAGAGGGCTTAGCTACCCTCATTTAAAGGCTTAGTACAGAAGTTATGGTTGCTCGGATCAAGGAGGAGCAACGGACCAGAGCATTGAAGGCGAAGGACGATCGCCCATACCCACAATCTGCGCCGGAATTCATGGAGCCTGCAGGAAGCGGCGACGTGACTGCAAGCGGCGCCTACAGTACACCTAGCCATGTGCGTGGTTAGGGTTTTTGGGAATCACTGTTGGGAAAGGCCCACAGTTTTGTAAAGGTGTGACCGTCATGGCTACCTATATAGATGAATCATTGTAATGGGTAGAGGGTTCTTCCTCCCTTCCTTCAGTTCCTTCCTTTTGGAGAGTTAGAGAGTTGGACACTAGACTGTTAGAGAGCCAGTCTAAAGGATAGATCATGTGTTGATTATCCTTCACTGTAATTTCTACCCGGTGTGTAGAACTAGAGAGAGGAAATCGGATAGCCGAGGAGCTAATCCCTGAGTTTCCAGACAGTCTGAGTCGACGTCTGTGCCTTTGTAATATCCATAGAGAGGAGACAAGCTTGAGAGAAGGGCTCCCAGCTGTGTGCGTGGAGTTTCCTGTAAGATCTAAGGCTGCAGCTGTGTGCGCAGCATATTGTATGACTCTATCATTTTCTGGTTAATATAACGCTCCCGTGGATGTGGTTTTCCTCGAGGGGATGAGCTTCACTTATGTCTTCTTGTTATAATGTTTGCGTGAATGATAACTATTTAGAGTTCATTACTTGTGTATGCAAGACTTCTGTCTTATCTTTGTGACTGTTTGAGCAAGTTGGAAAGATCCTTTGATAACTAGAAGTGTCTTAAGTACTAAAGAGGTAGTAACGCACGGTCGCTGCGGCGAGAGCAGACTGCGTTACTGCGCTAGATGTGAAGGGCGAGGAAGTGTTCAGCGCGTCGACCCAAGGGATAGTTGCCTGCTGCGTTAGAGAGAAGAAACTGCGGAGTAGACCTGCCAAGGAAGGGACCCACGCAGCTGCGGCGAGCGGCCTGCGGGAAGGTCCGACCGCCGATTTCACAGGAACCATTCAAGGAAGAGCCATCTCCGCGTCACCCCCGGTTAAGGAAACCTGATTCCTTAACCCCCCCCATAGCCACTTCGGGTGAGACCTCGAGCTGCCGCGCAGCTCATTGCCGAGAGGGCCAGTGCGCCAAGGGGTTTTGTTGCTGCGCTTCATTAAAACCCGGGTCTGCCCAGAAAAGCAGCCAACAAATGGTTCCGTTGCCGCGCGAATGAGACTTGTTTTTTTGGCGACGCGCGAGATAGAAGAGTCAACAAATGGTTCCGTTGCCGCGCGAATGAGACTTGTTATTTTGGCGACGCGCGAGATAGAAGAGTCAACAAATGGTTCCGTTGCCGCGCGAATGAGACTTGTTATTTTGGCAACGCGCGAGATAGAAGAGTCAACAAATGGTTCCGTTGCCTAGTGACCAACAAATGGTTCTGTTGCCTTATGACTTTTTGATCACATTACTTCCATGGCTTTGAACCCTGTTGATTGAGCCAACAAATGATTCCTTTGCCTTGCGACTTGTTGCTGTAAGACTTACTAGTCACGCGACATCTGAGACTGTTGCTGAAGACAACATAAGGTTCTGTTACACTGAGACTTGCTCAGCTAACAAATGTGTTACTGGAATCCTACAGCTAAGGAAATTGGAGATTGGTTTGATTTAAAGGCTAAAGAGTTTGCTGAACAAGAAAATAGAAGCCCTACGCTTCAAACAGAAGATTGGTTACAGAAGTATATTTATGCTGACCTTTACGAAATTTTCTTTGTTACGTTTGCATTGGAGTTACACGCTTGGATAGCCAAGTTAGCAGAATCTAGACCTACGCTGCATGTTGATCGACCCGTCACGTGGACGCCTGAGCTAGTTAGTATTGTGAAGCGGATAGACAATCCTGTGTCCCGCGCAGTAGACTTTTGGTTGAATAGTCTACTGGAAGGTTTTATTACCGAATTTGCAGTCGATACAAGAAAGAGTTTCAGTGAAGCTGAGAGGAGTTTCTTCCAAGTACACAGAGGTAAGTTCTTAAATTCTCTGAACTTATGGATTAAAATGCTTCTGTATGAAAAAGGAAAGCTATGTATTGCTTCTGATGAATAGCATAGTCAAGTAATGTCCGTAGATTCTGATAGTGATCCTGAAGTTATTGGTTGCACTCGTAGTGGAAAACGATATAAAGTAGGCCTTGACCAATATCCTTTTGAGTCTAGCCCAAACGATAGCCAAGTTCCTAGAGCAAGCCATATAGAAAGACAAGGGAGTGCTCATATCCCGTATTACCCCTTTACACCGCAAAAACCAGACGGAGCTCAGTATAATCCTACAGTAACACCTTCTAGTAGCCCACACGCTACTTCTAGTACCTCTGTACCACCTTTGTTTAACCATCCCGGAGGCACTGCTACAGTACCTCCATCTCAAACCCGTGCAAGAAGGATGGGTGATGACATGAAACTACCAACTTTTAGAGGAACAGGGATAGAGGACCCTGAGCAGCACTGGTTCTTATGTGAAGCCATTTGGACAATTAAGCAAATTAATGATGATGCTGTTAAACTGGTTCAGTTAGCAACCACACTAAGAGAAAGAGCCTTGACTTGGTTCATGAAATACTCAGCAGCACAGAATAGGACGCTTGCTGAGGTAAGAAATGCCATGATTAGAGAATTCAAGAAACCTAAGTCAGAATCACAGTGTATAACAGAGCTCAAAGACATCAAACAGTTACCTACAGAATCAGTATGGGACTTTGACCAGAAGTTCAAAGCCTTGATAGATCAAGTAAGCTTCGAGTTTGCACCACAGCAACATAAAGAATGGTTCATTGCTGCACTGCTTCCACACATTAGACTTCCTCTTATGCAACAGAATCTCAATACTCAGGAACAAGCTCTAGAAATGGCTATGAAACTAGAAGCTTCGCCAATTGCAGGAACAAGCAACGATGTTGCGCATTTACAGAACCAATTAGCAAACTTAACCTTGCAAGTGCATGATATTAAGAAAGGCAAGGAGATTAAGGAAGAAATTTGGTGTACAAAATGTAAAGCCCAAGGTCATTCAAAGGACCATTGTCCTGTTTTCATAGACTATATTGCAACTGGAGCACCTAATCCTTTACCACAGGCACAAGGGCCTTGGTGTGAAATCTGCAGAACTAGAGGTCATAGACCACAAGAATGCCACTTACTTCAGAAATATGTACAAACTCCAAAGAATCTATATTGTAATTTCTGTAAATCAGTAGGTCATGATGAGAACAACTGTAGAGCATATGATCTTATGATAGAAAGAAAGCATGATGTTTATAGGGTACAAGCAGAGACACAAGGACCCACAGCAGGTCCACCTTATGACCAACCTCGGGACGCCCGAGCAGCAAATTACAGAGGACGCGGACGCACAACAAACTTTGGTCGTGGAAGAGGACAGATCACTTGTTATAATTGCGGAGAACAAGGTCATTTTGCTAGGGATTGCCAAAATCCTACAACCCTCTGCAGGTATTGTAAATCTTCTGACCATATCATTGAAGAATGCCCTCAGTTACAGGCTAAGATGCAAGCAAAGACACCACAGGTCAATCAGAATATCCAGTTGATTGGAGCAGAAAAAAGAGAACCAGACCCTACAGTTAATATAGTGACACGCAGTGGAGCTACCACTGGTGCGCAAGAGATGGGAACGGGAAAGCAAGCGACGCAATGGGTGCGCCGCGCTAACATTAAACCAGCCCCACTTAACCTACAGAAGCAAAAAGAAGCATTTAAGCAAGCTCAAGAGTATTTCTCAGATCCAAGAGCTTCAAGTTCTGCCGCAATTCCGCAGAACAATAGTAGATCGCAAGTTCTAAGACAAGACAACCTGGTACAAGAACAGGCCACTACAGCTAGAAGACCTGATGACGATAAGGAGCATGCACTAGGCAGTGTTCATGCGTTCCTGCGACAATGTTTAAAATTGTTGCGCAATGAACAAGCAACTCTAGAACTCCAACACCTGTTGGATCAGTGCCAACACTCTGCTTCGACGAACACACCACAGCGTGCTGTTCACCAGATTAGGAGTCACACTAGAACTGGAAAAGAGATGAGGCTTACAGCGCAGATTGGAGCATTTGAAATGGACGAAGTCATGTTAGACTTGGGCTCAGAAGCCAATGTTCTCACTATGCAGACATGGGAACAGATGGGAATCCCTCAGCTTACAAGATCCCCTATCCAGCTAAGACTCGCAAATCAGCAACGAGTCTCTCCATTGGGCAGATTACCCAATGTACCTATTGATATTGAAGGAGTAAGAAGCTCTGCAGATTTTGAAGTAATCAAAATTATGGATGATAGTAGACCATACCCAGCGCTGTTAGGAATAGACTGGGCACTTGATAATTTGGCTGTCATTAACCTGAAGAAAAGACAGATGACCTTTGAGGATGACCAGATCAGGGTCATCGCACCTCTTGATCCTATTCAAGGACCAAGATATATAGAACCCATTCGCGCAGAAGAGGAAGCGCGCCACATGGAAAGCTTGTATCAGATGACCACTAACCACAGTGACTATGTCAACCCCACAGCAGACGGCCATATCAGCTGGCGATGTGATAGCTCGTGCACATCAGATTCAGATGCAGGATTGGAAAACTGGCAGAATCGTCTACATGAGGTTTCTGCAAGACGTTGCGCCATGATGACTAAATCCATCCGATGGATTGGCACAGAATTAATTGATACTCCAACTTTTGATGGCTTAACTGAAGTAACTAAATTCATACAGGAATATGAACAAAAGCTTCCAGAACCGCAGCGCATCCAGGCACTGGATATAGCATTGCGCGCTACACCCGCAAGATGGTGGAGTGCGCACAAGGAGAATATTCATACATGGAAAGACTGTCGCAGATTGATACTGCGCAGATTTCAGGACACCACAGCCGAAGCGCTACGCAAATATGAAGGACAGAGTGACCCCAGGTCACACATTGAAGCATGTATTCAGCAATGGTCAGATATTCCGGAAGATGAATGGGTTCACCAATTCATCCACACATTAGATACAATTCCAAGGAATTGGTATACTGAAATAGAATTGCGCAAAGGAACTCTTACTTGGGCTCTTATGATAGAAAGTTTTCAACTTACATTCAGCTTTGAGTCAGAGCATCCAAGCATTGATCAGGCTCTGAAGTGTATTAAAAAGAAGGTATTTGAACCAGGTCTAGTAACAGAATATTCCCAACCAGATTGGGCTGTCCAGATAGAACATGCCCTGGAATGCTATAACTTCACCGCTGAAGATGAGGAGGACGATCCTCGCAACATCAATATCCCAGAATCAGAAGGGACGCGCAATATTGAAGGTCCTGAGCTTGACATTCCTGCCATCGCAGAACACGTCAAGCTCAAGAAAGTTAACATTGGTACAGAAGCTGACCCAAAGTTTGCTTCTATAGGAGATTATTGGGATGATGAAACCGTTGCGCATGTTTCAGATTTATTACGTGATTACCAGGATATCTTTCCTACCAAGTTCACAGAAATGAAAGGCATCCTAGGAGACTTAGGAGTGATGCGCATACCTCTGAAACCCGACGCCAAGCCAGTAAAGCAGTGCCCATACAGGTTGAACCCGCGCTACAAAGAAAAAGTCAAAGAAGAAATTGATAAGATGCTTGCAGCAGGTATTATTGAGCCAGTAGAGGAAAGCGATTGGATTAGTCCTATGGTGGTCCAAGAAAAGAAAACGAAAGGTGAAATAAGAATTTGTGTCGACTTGCGCAAACTCAATGATGCATCAGCGCACGACCCATTTCCCACTCCTTTCACAGATGAAGTACTTGATAATGTTGGAGGACAAGAGGCTTACTCTTTCACTGATGGATTTTCGGGATATCATCAGATTAGAATCCATCCGGATGACCGCCACAAGACTACTTTTGCAACTGAATGGGGCTCATTCCAGTATACGGTAATGCCCTTTGGTCTTAAAAACGCACCTGCTATTTTCTCTAGAGTTGTTGTTGCTGTTTTTAAAGAATTTATCCACAAGTTTTTAGAAGTCTATTTTGATGACTGGACTGTATTTGGTTTACTCAAGAACCATATTGCGAATCTGCGCATGATGCTAGAAAAATGTAGACAGCATCAGATTTCCCTTAACTTGAAAAAATGTATATTCTGTGCCCCCTTTGGTATTTTGTTGGGACATATTGTATGCAGACAAGGACTCTTGATGGATCCTGCGAAGGTTGCCATCATTGCTAACTTACCTGCGCCCAACTCAGTTAAGCAATTGCGCACTACATTGGGACATACAGGATACTACAGAAAATTCATCAAAGGATATGCAAGGATCACAGCGCCTATGGAAAGATTGCTGAAGAAGGATTCGAAGTTCCAATGGACAGAGGAATGCCAACAGAGCTTGGACACACTTAAAGAAAAGATGATCACAGCGCCTATTCTAGTTTTCCCGGATTGGAGAAAACCTTTTCATGTTCATGTTGATGCTTCTTCCATAGCATTAGGAATCGTGCTTACACAGTCTGGAGAAGGAAGTATTGATCACCCAATTGCTTACTCCAGCAGAAAGCTCTCTACAGCTGAGAAGAACTACACCACTACAGAACGGGAAGGACTAGCTATGGTGTATGCCTTACAGAAATTCAGACACTACCTGTTAGGAGCTCACTTTAAAATGTATACTGATCATTCTGCTTTGAAATATTTGGTCAATAAACCAGTTTTAGGAGGCAGAATTTGCAGATGGCTATTGCTCTTTCAAGAGTATGATTTTGAGGTTATTGTAAAGCCAGGCAGATTGAATGCAGGGCCTGACCATCTATCCAGAATAGAGTCAGGAGAGGAACCTACGAGTCTGGAGGACAATCTGCCTGACGCACAGTTGTTTTATATCCAAGCAGCAGACGAATATTACTCTGATATTCTTAAGTTTCTCACTACCGGACAAGCGCCGGCTGAGTTTACAATCCAGCAGAAGAAGCAACTTGTTGTCAGAGCCGCAGACTTCACTTTGATAGCAGGCCAGCTTTATAAGTTGGGCCCTGACGAAATTTTGCGCAGATGTATCTTACCACATGAAAAGAGCTCTATCATCGCAGAAGCGCATTCAGGTACCGCAGGAGGCCATTTCGCAGGAAAGCCGACTGCGCAGAAGATATTAGCCGCAGGACTTTGGTGGCCGACATTGCACAAGGATACTAAGGAATTCTGTAAATGTTGCGATGTGTGCCAGCGCACAGGAAAACCCTCAAGGAGAGATGAAATGCCGCTAAGACCCCAGATCACACTGCGTGCTTTTGATAAATGGGCCATTGACTTTGTAGGACCTATTAACCCACCAGGAAAAAGAACTGGCGCAAGATATATCATTACAGCTACTGAGTACCTCACCCGATGGGCTGAGGCGAAGCCAGTTAAGAACTGCGACGCTGCTACTGCCGTGCAGTTCATTTTCGAGAACATTATCACTAGGTTTGGATGCCCAGTGATCCTCATGAGTGATCAAGGTACACATTTCCTCAATGAGACTATAGAGGCCCTTACTGAAGAATTTCAAATTAATCACCATAAGAGTACACCCTACCATCCTCAAGCTAATGGTATGGTGGAAGCATTCAATAAGATCCTTGAGAATGCCCTGACGAAGATCTGTAATCAACAAAGAGATGATTGGGACCTTAGAGTCACAGCTGTATTATGGGCTTACAGAACCACTTGCAAGAAATTAACAGGTCACACACCTTTCAGCTTGGTGTATGGACAAGAAGCAGTTATGCCCATGGAATACATTGTTCCCAGTCTCCGGATTGCGCAAATTACAGAAATGGCAGATCCTGACACTATGAATGAAAGACTTTCGCAACTGCTTTCTTTAGAAGAAGACAGACTTATGGCCGGATTTCATCAACAGGTACAGAAGGCAAGACAGAAAGCTTGGCATGACAGTCACATTAAGCATAAGCACTTTGAAGAAGGAGACTTGGTACTCCTTTACGATAGTAAATTCATCAAGTTTCCAGGCAAGTTTCGTGTGCATTGGTTAGGTCCTTTTCAGGTACTAAAAATAACAGACGGAGGCGCAGTTCAGCTTGCGAAGCTGAATGGAGAACTACTACCTACAATGATAAACGGGAGTCGGCTTAAGCTTTATTGCGACGGCCACTCCGCCCTGTCGACATAATATATTACTCAGGAATGCAGATGCCCAGTGTAGTTGAAAGAGACATCGCATTTAGTCTACACGGAAGCTGCGACACACCCTCAGTTTCCAGCTTCCTGCGCAGTTCCTTGAAATATCCGCGCATCCTGAATAAAAATTGCTTGAGCAAAGCTTAGCAGTCCGCTCTGGCGAAGTTTTGCTTTGTGGACCATTGGACTATCGCTCTTGCGAAGTCCCCTTTCATAATTTGCCACTGAAAAGAGTTTTGTTGTGGACCCATAGAGGCACGGTTTCCTAAGTTGAAATGACCCGCCGGAAATTTTGAATTACAGCAGTTATGTAGCCGCGTTTGAATAAATGAAGGATAAGGCCGCTATTTAATTCTACCCGTTCTGATGGATTCGGCTTAATCTCCGAAAGATTTGCATTTAACTCAGGCGCCGAAAGCATTAGCTTCTCCCGGAAGGCTGTCAGAACCCGTCAATCACACTAAATGCACCGCTACGGCAAGGAGGATAGCGTGTTGTCAACTCATCTGTAGCCGCCTATAGCTACGTAACCCCACTTGGTCGCATTTACTAACCCCGCTGGCTATACATACCTCACACTTGTATCAATTTCGGGTTACTGTCTCGAGTTGCATAAGTTGTGTTTGAAGATCTGCATTATTGTTTTCAGAGCCGAGTGTGCAGACTATTTTCCCTTGTTTTCAGAATCTATACCCTACGCAGTTCCGCCATTTGCTGTCCAGAGTTTTGTTATTTACATTGGTTCACAACGGAGAATTTATCGACTGAAGAAGTTGTTCGTCAATTTCTACGCCGAGGCTTAGATTTCGGCATGGCCACTCCGGTGACGGCTTCGACCTACGTACACCCCGGTGCTACTGATCCCAGAACATCTCCAGGCACAAGAGCATCTCAGCAGCAGCAGGAGGAACCTGTTCCAGAGCCGCTCGCGTCTATGGTGAACTACCTTCCGCCGCGTCCAGATGATGCGCCGGATGTACAGATTCCGAAGAATGCAAAGTATCCAATTCCGCTACCGCCACTACCGGCTAGTGTGCGGGTAGAGGGCCAACTATTGGGAAACATTCCATTGGTTAAATTCTCTGATTTTAACCTTGGAGACTATAAGACATATCCTCAGTTTCAGTTGGACCGATATTTGGATATCGTCCATAATCCCACCAGAAACGTTGATGAGTTTATCCCGAAGGGATTTGCAGCAAATCTTGAGCGCCCTGGACTCTTGAATTTGTTGAAGCTACCGCACTTTGGGCGTAGCAATGAAGTGAACGCAGTCGTTAAAACACTGCTATCCTGCGTTCATGGAGGTTACCTTTGGCTCGGGAGGCCAATTGATCTAAATGTTGATTTGATACACCGTATCACCGGCCTATCTAAGGTCGGGAAGGATCCCAATATCCATTTTGCGGGAAAGGAGAAGGACCGAAAATTAGCTGCAAAGCTGGTCCAGAAATATAACTTGACAAGAGGAGGTCGGGCTTATGACCTCACCACAGTTGAAGATGAGGCACTTCGCTTCACAGGAAGTCTGCTTGCAGGCAGACTTCTCACCAAGTGCCGACCAAAAGAAGTTACTGGAGCTGTCGTAGAGCTCGCTATCGCAGCTGCGGAGGGAGAATAGTACAATTGGTCTCTCTTCCTGCTGAATTCTTTTTTGGCTGATTGCCTGAATGTGCAGGACAATGCAGGCCAATCATTCCATTTTTCGTGGCTTCTAATTCTATGTGCTCTCGTCGGGTGGAAGGAGCCCCCGAATACTCAGTTCCGTCCACGCCGCGCAGGAGAGGTTGCCGGCATGCGCTACATCAACCTCTGGGATTCCCCTAATCCCGCGAAGCGCAAGATGAATCGCGCTGTTTTTTGTGAGTATTACTATCTCCTCCGAGAGACCATACAAGATATGCCAAGGCTGAGCGAGGAGACAGCCACATTGTATGACGGGAAGTTGGCTTTTACTGCCGACATCCATCAACTCTACCTTCGGCCTTGCGACATTCCAGGTGACTGGGCGCTAGGTCTTTACAGGATGACCACAGAAGATGTCGAAGAAACCATTAAGTCGTGGTCCGATGAATGGAGAGCAGCAGCTGACATCGCACCTGCGATGCCACCCGCCGCTGCGCAAGAAAAAAATAAGGGCAAGGAAGCCCCTGAGCAAAGAAGCGATGAAGGCTCAACAGAACCAGCCACAAAGAAGCAGAAAGTGTCGCATCCCACTGAGGCCATTCCCTCGGAGATCGACAAATATTTGAAAGACCAATTTCGTGAGATGAGGAACATGCATGCTCACATCCGAGGTGCTCTAGACTTACAATTTGTAGAACTAAAAGGTCTCGCAGGAAGGATTGCGCAGACCCATGCGCCAGCATCTACTTCGCAGGCGCCACAAGAAATTCCAACTGGTGAGCGAGTTGAAGAACTCACAGAAAGGCACACTGTCGTGCATATTCCGCCTACCAGCATGACACTTCCAGATCCCCTAGCTGAACTGCAGGTAAGCACAGTTGGACCTGTAGAAATTAATTTGTCTATGATTCCTATAGAAACTCTACAGCTAGTACAGGAGAAAGTTTCTCTTGAGTTGAGAGCTAGAGAGCTCTCTACTTTCCAGGCAAACCAACGACTGCAATCGCAGGAGATAGAGCTGAAGGAAAGTCATAAGAATATCTCTGCGAAGCTTGCACTCTATGAGGCGCAAGACACCGGCATCAGAAACGCAATAGAAGAGATTGCTCAGGAATTGCCGGCTTGCGAGATTCAACCAGACCTCCCTCTGGTTGCAAAAGTTCAAATTATTGGCGAAAGGGCGAAAACCCTGGAGCAAGAAATAGCTGCTATGGCAAAAGGCCATAAAACCCAGATTGCTGAGCTAGAAGCTCGCGTCGCTGCGCATCTTACGGATGATGCGCAGGTACAATTTGAAGCATTGAGCAGAGCTTCCACACGAATGAAAGGTCGAGTACAGGAAGCCAAGAACCTGATGGACCAGGCTATGGAAGCATGGTCAGAGCTTGTGAACCTCCCTTTTAAAGTGGGACTATCAGAACAGGTGCAAGCTGCAGAACAGTCTCTCACTGTTCTGAATGAAGAAGCCAAGTCCTTAACAGGCTTGCCAAAGATGAAGAAAATGGGCGAAGTGCGCAAAATGCAGCAGCAACTGCACAAGCTCAGAACTGAAGATGAGAAGCTCACCAACAGCATTCAGCCATTCATGGATGAGTATGCTGAAATCGTTGGCCAGATTGAGACAAAAATCAAAGAGATTGCCGAGTCTCAAGAGATCATTGATACACTCACTAAAGATGAAACAACCGCAGAAACAGTACAGACAGCTGATCAGTGTATTGAGGAATTGGACTCCGCTATTGCGAAGTGGCAGAAAACATTCGCGGAGATTCAGGCAAACACAGAGGCGCAAATCCAAAGACCACGCGCTAGTGCGAGTGGCTCGAGGGCGAGCCACAAGTGAGTGTTGGGGGCCTGTTGGGGCCAAGGTCGCAGCTATAGTAAAAGCTGCGGATTTTGGGAAAAATCACGAGTATGGAAGGAAAGTGCTAATTTTGGGACAAGCACTAAGTTTTGGGTAAGAAGGAGACGGTGCGCAGTACGGTGCCAGATGGATGATCTCAGCGCAGATCATGGACCGGAAATTGCGGAGATCGCGCGCACGTCATCAAAGAATGAAGGTGGCTCAGCTACCATAATAAATAAAGGCGATGGAGTAGAGGGCTTAGCTACCCTCATTTAAAGGCTTAGTACAGAAGTTATGGTTGCTCGGATCAAGGAGGAGCAACGGACCAGAGCATTGAAGGCGAAGGACGATCGCCCATACCCACAATCTGCGCCGGAATTCACGGAGCCTGCAGGAAGCGACGACGTGACTGCAAGCGGCGCCTACAGTACACCTAGCCATGTGCGTGGTTAGGGTTTTTGGGAATCACTGTTGGGAAAGGCCCACAGTTTTGTAAAGGTGTGACCGTCATGGCTACCTATATAGATGAATCATTGTAATGGGTAGAGGGTTCTTCCTCCCTTCCTTCAGTTCCTTCCTTTTGGAGAGTTAGAGAGTTGGACACTAGACTGTTAGAGAGCCAGTCTAAAGGATAGATCATGTGTTGATTATCCTTCACTGTAATTTCTACCCGGTGTGTAGAACTAGAGAGAGGAAATCGGATAGCCGAGGAGCTAATCCCTGAGTTGCCAGACAGTCTGAGTCGACGTCTGTGCCTTTGTAATCTCCATAGAGAGGAGACAAGCTTGAGAGAAGGGCTCCCAGCTGTGTGCGTGGAGTTTCCTGTAAGATCTAAGGCTGCAGCTGTGTGCGCAGCATATTGTATGACTCTATCATTTTCTGGTTAATATAACGCTCCCGTGGATGTGGTTTTCCTCGAGGGGATGAGCTTCACTTATGTCTTCTTGTTATAATGTTTGCGTGAATGATAACTATTTAGAGTTCATTACTTGTGTATGCAAGACTTCTGTCTTATCTTTGTGACTGTTTGAGCAAGTTGGAAAGATCCTTTGATAACTAGAAGTGTCTTAAGTACTAAAGAGGTAGTAACGCACGGTCGCTGCGGCGAGAGCAGACTGCGTTACTGCGCTAGATGTGAAGGGCGAGGAAGTGTTCAGCGCGTCGACCCAAGGGATAGTTGCCTGCTGCGTTAGAGAGAAGAAACTGCGCAGTAGACCTGCCAAGGAAGGGACCCACGCAGCTGCGGCGAGCGGCCTGCGGGAAGGTCCGACCACCGATTTCACAGGAACCATTCAAGGAAGAGCCATCTCCGCGTCACCCCGGTTAAGGAAACCTGATTCCTTAACCCCCCCATAGCCACTTCGGGTGAGACCTCGAGCTGCCGCGCAGCTCGTTGCCGAGAGGGCCAGTGCGCCAAGGGGTTTTGTTGCTGCGCTTCATTAAAACCCGGGTCTGCCCAGAAAAGCAGCCAACATACATATACATCAACATATAGGTGTTGCCACCAATAACCAGGCTGAGTATGATGTTGTGACCGGTATCCTCACCACTTCTCTCCAAAATGGCATAAGTCACCTTCGTGTGTTTCTCGATTCCCAACTCCTTGTCGTGAAACTGAATAACTTTTACCAAGTACGAGATCCTTTCCTTTTAACAAAGTTCTTGCACACAAAATAATTGATTAGATGGTTTGATTTCATTATATTCATCCATGTTGCACGAAATCATAACAGTGTTGCAGAGAAAATGGATAATGATGTTCTAGAATGGCATATCAATCACAACATGTAGGAATTAAACTACAATCATGTACCGTCACGTCATCCACATGCATATATACATCATATAGGAATACATTATCATAAAAAAAAAGAGGACCATCATAATAATAAAGTGCATCCATGTCATAACATATACATCAATACATTGAGGATCCCCAACAACATCCTCATCACAAAATTAGTCTTCTTGTACAAAACATTACCCATGCTCATCGTATTAGGGGGTAGTTCCATCAAACTCCCTAATATGAGTCATCCCCATCGTCGTCATCCTCCTCGTCGTCATTTTCCTCCTCCTCCTCTTCCTCCTCTTCCTCTTCCTCTTCCTCTTCCTCCTTTTCCTCCTCCTCAAGTGACTCAATATCCTACTACTCATCATTATAGGGGGAATCACCCCTCTCTATGGCCCTCACTACCTTGGCTGCCATCACGATCCGCTACATCACTGGCATCCACTCCCGTGGAGCATCATAGAAAATATCAATCAAGTCTTGATCTAGATGGTGCCAACCATCATCGATCACCCCATCCAGTAGGCAGTCAATTCCTATACATAGCATCTCCATCATCATCGGATTACTTCGTTGTCGATGTTGTCGGTGCGCGGGAGAGTACACTCCCTCCACTCAACCCCTCTGAGCTCGGTACCCTGCTGGCCGCCACGGCCCCACATCTACATAAAAAAGCATGGAATCAGTCTCAGTACCATAACAATCCTCTAGCTATCATATATGTTATCTAGTAGATACAAATTGATACTCTAAAGTGAGTAGATACATACCATTTGATCCCCATGCCTAGCCAGGAGGTTGTGGGAACTCCGCATCTCCCCTGTAGTCCATTCCTACATAAGGGAAGTCCTCGATCACCACTCAAAACTACAACCACTGCATGAACAAATATCGAGTAAAAAAGTGACCCACCAATCCCCCACCACCACGAGTCATCATCTCGCCGCATCCACAACTCAATCGGTCCACCATTGTGCACTTCCCTATGCGGTCTCCGTGTCGACACTTGCTCAAAGAAAAATGAATATAAGAATAAAGGGAAATATAAATCCCCTCCTATGCGGCTAACCTTGTTCATCTCTCACCGAACAACAGTCAGGTACATTTTCCCCCACCTGAAGTAGGTACCTACTAACGCCTTCTCAACCAATATCATTTGTCCTCTAGAAATTCTAAGGGGGGCCTTCGACCCCAGTATCCATACTAATAGTGTCGCTATAGCCCAAGTCTCCAGACTCTCGATGTCACAGATCAGTATAGCATTGTCATGCACATGTGTTGTGGCATAACAATGGCGCTCCAAGGAGTCCTCCATCGACACATCGTTGGGATTCCTTGGCTAGGTGTCTAAAATCATCCCGAACTGTGGGAGGCCCGTCAGAAAATACACATATGTGAGCGATATCTCTATTCACTCACCCTGAACCAAAAATTCCCCCACATCGGCATCCCAAAACTCAACCAATATTTTCAGCAACAACTTTTTTGAATGCATTGGGGGCACCTTGGGGAACTTCAGCAAACCACACCGTGCCAGTGAATCTTGGACATCATGATCATCCATGATATCATCCAAAAACATCCCAAGCTCTCGCTATCACCAACTGACTCTTGACATCCTGTCAACCAAAACAAAAAACCCCATCAGCTCCATATAAATACACATTGGTCTCCTTCGGGTCGTCATACCTAGAAAGAGGCAAAAAAGTGCACTCCAAAGTGCACATTTTCCCCCCAGGTGCACCCTAGAGCATGCTTTTCTTCTCGAAAAGTGCGCTCCTCGAGCATACCTGTGGGGCCCATAATCACACTTGAAGCAGACTTTTCCCAAGAAAAGATGCGCTTTAGAGCACACTTGTGAGGCCAACAATCACACCCATACCACATGGTTGTACGTCCTAGATCCACATCCTAAGCACGTTATTTCTCTCAAAAAGTGCACTCTGATGTTGTGGTGCCCTAGTCTTGCTTGGAATGACTCCCCGGTTGACCAAATCCAAGTCAGAATGCATAAAAACATCAAAAATCACTTAAAGACTTACTTGCAAGTCACAGAACTGGATTTCACTGGGAAGATTGAGAGATATCATAATTTCCTCTTTTGGGCCCCTCCACACTCCTCCCAATTTGCATAGTGAAAATGAAATGTGGAGGTGGGCTCATTTTCTATTTATAGACATTTTTTCCTAATTTTTGCTTTGACCATTTCGGGGTCATATGGCCTCCATTTTCAGCACTGTTGGTCATCTAGAGTCAGTTCTCTACATTTCAGGAGCTAACTTAGTGATCTAGTTTAGTTCACCTGAGTTCATGATTCTAATGGGGGGTTTTAGCTCCAATTGCAACTAAATATGATAAAATGCGCCCTCTCTACCATTATTTGCATGCTAAACTCACTAATGCACCCTTCATGATTACTTAACTGACATTAGCTTCAGTTCACTGACAATCAGTTGAGTTTGGAACCTTCAAAGCACTTTAGTGGTGATATTTCCTATGCTAGACTAACATGGATTCAAATTCCTCCCGGGTAATTGAATTCTCTCAATTGTACTATATTATTTGACTATACAGAATAATGGAATACGACAACAGTTATTATGCACATCTGAGTTTATTTGCATGTTTGATTTTATTGCTCAATTCACTACAATTTTCACTGCAATTCTTCTTCCTTAATAATTCTTTCACTATGAGATTTTCTCAATATTAATGATTTGTTGTGTTATGGAATTTCACATGGTATTAGAGCTCAGCAGAGCTGGTTTATCTCCGTTTTGAGAGGTTTATGGATGATTTTGAGAAGTTTTTAGTGCAGGAGTGGAACTCAAGAGTAATAGATTAGTTTTGAATTTTGAAGGATAGTTTCAAGCCACAAGTATCCTCTTTGCTTGTGATTTCGAGTGGTCCTCCAAATGAGAAAGTGGATCTCAAGTGTTTTCAAATTTCTATGGCCTTGATGCCATGCAATAAATTCTATAGCTAAGGATCTTGAAGTAAATATAACCTCACTAGATTAGCAACATAGGTTATCATAAAATAGATATAGAAGAGTAGCAAGAAACACAAGAGATAAAACTTAATTGGGATGAAATCAAATTTCTTTTATTATTCAATAATATGTGTATAATATATAATACATATCAAGAGAGAAATTTGGGAGCCTTAGGAGGCATTTGAGTAGCTCACATTAATGCTAGTCTTAGTGGATTAATTCCCCACGTTTATGACATTGTTCCAAGTGTAACTCTTGTATTGGGCCATAATGACCTGCAATGAACCTATGAGTACCATGAGGACGTTAGGATGGCCAATTAATATGGATGGAATCATTATGAGGGTGAATTAGGTGGTTTAGGGACTTGGTAGCATCCATTAATGAGCAATTTGACCAAATCTAGTGCATTAGCACCCTTGGTCCAACATTATCCCATAAATGATCCAGGTGGATATCGGTGGCGGCCCACCTCTTCCAACTGGCTCAAAACAGTCTTCTGGCAATTTTGGTAAATTACTATTTTTGGCATTTTTTCGGGTGCTGAACTTCCGGAGCCATTTTGAGGCCCTAAACGACCTTTTTTGGCAATTTGGGGGGCCAAATGGTTTCCACCGGCATACATTTGGCCCCAATCGAAAGTTGTAAATCTCGGATAGACCTTTCCAACGGGCTACCGAGCACCCCAAACGGAGATCGTATGCAAAAGTTACGACCCCGGGAAGTTGATGTACTAACTTACCCAAACGGGGCCCACATGACTTTATGACGGTTCATCTTCTAGGGTTAGGTTTTTGGATGTTTGGGATTCTTTCCCTCGTGCTTATGATAAATAGGCCCTTTCGGCCTCTCTTTGTATTCATCTTGGCACGAATGAGCCTAGCGGCCACATCTCTTCTCAGAGATAGCTACCACCATTCCAGCTATTGTATTTTACAGTCTGTTCTATTTCCGCTATTTAATAGAATATGTGTTTACTGTATCACTGTGTTATTTGCAATATATCTCTGTGTATGATTCTGTATGTGCTATCTTTTGTTTCGTTCCCACATAAATCCGGATCAGTGGTATCAGAGCAGTCTGCTCTTTGATTGTTTCTCGGTGCATGTCCCCGACGAGGTCAGGATACAGAGAGTTGGGTCTCGAACTAGTTTCACTTGGGGAAGACCACTCTCGCCGCCCCAAACGGCCTCCCATGGCGGAAGAAAAGAGAGACGACGGAGCAGTAGATCCTATAAATTTGTTGCTCGAGGAAGCCCTCGCGCGACAGAGGAACGAGATGATGGATAATTTCACCCAGATCCTTCAACGCATGCCAACAACGGCAAATGCACCCTCAACGAGCAGCCATTTCGGAGATACGACTCCCTTCAAGGTACAAGTTAATTTTGATATCCCTTTATTTGAAGGCCAAATTGATGCCGATGCCCTAGATAAATGGTTGAATCTACTAGAAGGGTATTTCTCTGTCCACAATTTTTTCGACAGGGAAAAGATCGTCTTTGCACTCCTCAAGGCCGTCCCCCATGTCAAAAATTGGTGGGAAACTTATTGTGAGCAAAACTCATTAGACGAGTCGGGATTGTTTGAATATTCCAATCCCACTTGGGCCTCTTTTATAGATGCCGTCAAGGAACAATATTACCCTGTTGGAAACTATGATGACCAGTACACAAAATGGACCATTCTGCATCAAGAGAGGGACCAAACGGTGTCGGAGTACACCAACAAATTTCATACCTTGCGCACAAAGCTAGGTATCAAGGACTCCGAGCGGCACCTAGTACTGAAATATCGCAGTGGCCTACACCGGTACATCCGGACAAAGATGGATTTCCTGGAAATCTCTTCACTCGGATCCGCCTATCGATATCCTGTCAAAATTGAGCAGAAATTTTAGCAAAAGAACAAGCGTGACTTCGGACCTGCGCAGAAGCAGGGAAAGGGAAACTCTGGCTCGCAGAACACGGGGCAGGAAAAGGACAACCAGTCCCAACCATAGGCGAAGAAGGGTAAAGAAAAGACAAAGAAGGACACCGGGAAGTGGTGCGAGTTCCACAAAAGCCCCTGGCACAACACTGATGATTGTCGCTCAAAACAGTCATTGGTGGCTGAGATCAAAGCTTCAGAATCAGATCCCAGTTCCGATTCTGACTCATAACCTAATTTCACAGCCGCGCGAAAAGGGAAGCAGATCATTGATGCAGAACCCAGTGTCGTTGTTGCCACCACACAGATTCATCCAGAGGAGCCTGAAGATTCGGAGGCAGAGGAGCGCCTTTTCCACTCACAGATGTGGGTGAAGGGAATTCCCCTACACTTTGTTGTGGACAGCGGCATCCAGAAGAACCTGATCTCAGAACAAATCATTAAGAGATTGGAGCTACCAATAACGCCACACCCACAACCGTACACCATTGGATGGCTAAGCCAAGGACGAAGGATCCGTGTCAGTCACCAATGTCGTCTACCATATGGCATCAAGCCCTTCAAAGATGAGGTATTGTGTGATGTGGCCCCACTTGAAGTATGTGATGTTCTTTTAGGACAACCATATATGTGGAGGCGTCATGCTGTATATGAATCACGACCTCGCAGTGTCATTGTCACTTTGGGAGGACAACTCTATCGGATACCAGAGATAGTTGCACCTACCCCAAACGAGCAGGGAAGGAAGATAATCTCCCACACTGGGAAATTTTCCCTATTCGCAATTGCCACTAAAGGTGAACATCAGACCGCGGAGACATCCACAACCTCTGCAGATTATCCTTCTACTCAGCAGAAACAAGAAAAACACAAAGTTAGTGCAGCATCGCCTATTCGGGTACCTCCACAGTGCAAGGCCACGCATTCAAGGGGCCCCTCCAAAAAGAAACCATCCACATCGGTGCATACCAAGGATACCACAATAACCAAAACTGTTGAACAGCTCCAGCGCATCCATCAACAACAATTACAACCCTCTGAAGATGTCAAAGTAAGGCAACCTTTCCACTTCAGCAAATGTCGCACCAAGAGCTCAACTGGACACACAGCTCGACATATGATAAGGGATTTAATGCAATGGAGACCATTGCTTCCTAAGGAGGGAGGATTGATCTAGGTGGATATCGGTGGCGGCCTACCTCTTCCAACTGGCTCAAAACAGTCTTCTGGCAATGTTGGTAAATTACTATTTTTGGCAGTTTTTCGGGTGCTGAACTTCCGGAGCCATTTTGAGGCCCTAAACGACCTTTTTTGGCAATTTGGGGGGCCAAATGGTTTCCCCCGGCATACATTTGGCCCCAATCGAAAGTTGTAAATCTCGGATAGACCTTTCCAACGGGCTACCGAGCGCCCCAAACGGAGATCGTATGCAAAAGTTACGACCCCGGGAAGTTGATGTACTAACTTACCCAAACGGGGCCCACATGACTTTATGACGGTTCATCTTCTAGGGTTAGGTTTTTGGATGTTTGGGATTCTTTCCCTCGTGCTTATGATAAATAGGCCCTTTCGGCCTCTCTTTGTATTCGTCTTGGCACGAATGAGCCTAGCGGCCACATCTCTTCTCAGAGATAGCTACCACCATTCCAGCTATTGTATTTTACAGTCTGTTCTATTTCCGCTATTTAATAGAATATGTGTTTACTGTATCACTGTGTTATTTGCAATATATCTCTGTGTATGATTCTGTATGTGCTATCTTTTGTTTCGTTCCCACATAAATCCGGATCAATAAAACAAGGAAGTGGTGCACCTCCCTCATTAAATGCATTAAATTGGGTGCTTTTGACTTCCCATATTAATGAAATAGGGTGCACTGTTGGAAAAACTTGGCTATTATGGAAAACCACTAGTCTAATATGCGGACAAACCCCCTAGACTAGGCACTATGAAGCCAAACCATGGAACAACTTACATTAAACACTTAACCTTATGCAAGGATTATTGACCAAGTTCTAGATGGAAATTATGTTCCAACACCCCCCCTTAAGCCAAAATTGTTGTGAGCAATGGAAATTATTATGAGGGCCCAAGCAACAAAGGCTTATGGTCACCCTTTATGTGATGCACCTGCAACAATTAATTAATAAGAATATGCGAAATAGCATAAATGACAGAACTCAGAATCACTTTTATATTGATCACAGGCCACTTCGAGGGGGCAACCTCCTATGATCAAGCTCAATACAAATAACTTCACCGTGCCTTCATAGGTCTCAACACACACTTAGATACTAAGTCTAGGCGCCATAACTATGGGTCAAAACCATGGGCCACTACAAACTATGGATCAACAATACTACGGGTGACTTACAAAGCATATGCGCCAACAACAATAACACAATTATTGATCAACAAATACTACGGGATGACTTACAAAGCATATGCGTCCAACAACAATATACTAACAAAGTAACGACATGGGTTCCTAACACTTTAGAATTTATTAATCCATGTAAGTGAGGAAAGAGGAAAAACCACATGGGGAAAATCCCCCCTCTATAATCGACATGAAATACACCAAAAATAAACTGAGCTACTCCAAAACTCAAGTAGGTGTGAACTTGATGATATGTCTAGAGGAACCTTTTTCTTGGGAAGAAGTGGATGTTGCTCAACTAGATCATGAGCATGAAAAACTACATTATGGAAACTATATCCATGTATAACAAATCCAATACACTGATGTGAGAGTAGAAGTGGTTGCTCATTAGACTTGAAATTCAGATTGAAATTAGGTCCAAATGAGTCTTGAGGTGCTTAAGCCAAAAAAATTGAACCAAGATAGATGAAATCAGCATCAAGCAAAACTGAAATTTCATGAAACTTTGAACCAAAAACTATTATGGCATCTCCAAGATTGATGAAAAATAGTTCCAAATGATCTTTGGACTAGAAATATGATCTGAAATCATATCCAAAACAGGTATGACTAGGTCCAAATGAGATGAACATGAGTTCAATGTGTTCTAAGAAAATGTAAATGTATCCTTCTTCAGTATTGGCTGAAGCTACATTAAACATATATCTTACTATGAAGAGGTGAGGTTCATTGTCATAAATCCACAATTATCTAACATTCCCTAATACATTTACCCATTTAGAATTCAAATCAAACCTAGAAGAAATTTTTTTAACTCTTGAATGGAAGGGAAATTTAATTGCTTCATATTATGCCAAGGAAGAAAAATAATTACTTACAATAGTGCTTAAGATGCATCCATCCTCCCTTTATTTGATCCATCCTTCTGCATCCTTGCTTTTGATGAAGATGAGATTTTCATTCTCCAAATCTCCCCATCATGCCTTTGCTTTCACCTTTTTCCTCCCTTACCATTCCCCAAATTCCTTTGTTTTATAGTATTAGGAAATGGGATCTCAAGTTTCATCTTTCAAGATGGGATCATCCATTTTCTTGATTTTTTATTGTTTTTACCGAAAAACCCCACTTTCCATAGTATTTTTAGGCTTTTGTCATAATCCCAACATTCTTAAGTACAATTAATGCAATATTATGCACTTCTTTTCACTGTTGACTGGTGGAGACTAGATTTGAGCCTTCAATTGAGAAACTAAATCACTGAACCATGTCTCTTTAGGATCCTTCTTTATTCACTCAATCCTTTCAATCATGGAAGTAGTGATTAGATAAGAGAGGAATGTTCTCTTAAGTACTTGTCTACTATCTTCATTTTGTGGGCACATAGTAAAGTGTGCTTCTACCTTTCACTTTGTTAAGGGTGTTAATTTGATTATTAACAGATTCCCCCTCATGTGTGAGGTCCAAAATGGATCTAAGGGATGAAATACATTATTTTTATATTGATATTCGTCATACTGATACTCTTTATTGATCAAAGCAAGGATGAAAAAGGATTAGCTCATATGCGCGGGATTCAGGAGAACACCGAAAAGTTAAACATAGCAATTTATCAAATATACAATATCTTCCCGAGGCGGGCATACCCGTGCTCAACAGTAAACCAGAATGGCCACAAACAATACACAGTGGATTCATGTCAAAAGTAAATTTTTGCATAAGTGTAATCATGCACTTTGATGAGTGCGAGAACAAGGTTTCCATCAAACTTCTGACATGGTAGTTTAATCTTGCGCAACTCTGGCATTGCATCGATGAGTGATACACCTATTTTTCCCAAGGTCTTGAATACAAAATGGCAATAGTATGATTTATATCATGTGAATAAATGAACTAATGTTGAGCATAATAAAACATCATCTGATTATCAGTCATTGATGTATATCGTTAATAGATGCGAAGAGACCCAATGATAATGATAATGGACTCTAAGGTACTGAGTACAAACTTGAAAGTGTGAATAGATTTTCTGAAGTCAAACAATTGTAGAATCAAATCATCAGGGGTCATTGATGTATACCCACTGTTATTTGCAAGGAAACCTTCCACTAATGACTGCAAGATCCAAGGTACTCTTGGGTTTCTAGATCCATTTCCTATATGATGATTTGGTGTCGATAGGAATACAATCATCGGAAGGAGGGCATTAATGCATTCCACATGAACCGATATGAAAACAAGATCAATAGTATGATATAATTTGGTAGAGCTAGGAGATCCAACATTGTATACTGACACAAGGAAGGCCAACATGATTGGTCAATAATATTTGAGGAATGACTGACCCTGTTTGAACTTCCCTTGAGAACATAACACGACATAGAATGGACACTTGGAAACATAGGACTTTGAGTAACTGACCTTAATGAAATACGTCAATGCTAGATGCATTAACGAAAGCTCCATTGGTGATGGGAAGGATAACCCATCGGTGGAGATCTATTCAAAATACTGGTATAGTTTCCTAAGGAAAATATGGATGGTGTACTGACAACAGATATCAAATTATGTGCCATGTTCAAGGGTGAAAAGGACTAATCGTTTCCATTTTCTTCAAGGATATAATATCGAATGATTCAATTCTCCTTCTTTTTGGATTTTTGTGTATTTTAATTTTTATGGATTTTTCATTTATCAACTCGAAAAAGAATAAAGAATGTTATAGTACACGGGAGGGAACGAGTGTTGCATGGGTGTATTCCTATTTTTCAAGGGCATGGGTCAGGACAAGGCAAAGATCCGTATTACAAATAAGGGTTGAGATGGTCTTGCACACTCTTACAAATGTTCCCTCCATGGGTAATCTATTTGAAGCAGGTTTATGTGTCAACGAACGGTGAAATAACACCATGTAACTAAGCTTATCCAATTTGGTATGATGGCCAAGTAGGGATGGGTCAATGAGGTTTACTTCATATAGAGTCTTGTGAAAAATTCCAAAATCATAAATCATCATGAATCATGGTCTATCTACAACTACATGAATCAAATAGTTTGAACTGTCAAAGTCTCCAAATCATGTAATCAAAACCATTTCAATGCCCAACTGTTTAGTCAGAAACTGGTTCAAATGTGCATTTAATTTCTAAAAAGATAGCTAAAATTGAAGAATTATGCATCATTCTATCATTCAAAAGGATACGGTTATACATGTATGAATAAAAGATAAGTAAAAACACTCAATTTTTACCATATTCCTTGTAGTTGTAGCCGATGGATGAGAGGAAGCATCTCGTTTCAGCATGAATTTCTAGAAGCCGTGAACCTTTATTTAGTGATCCTCTAGTTGTGGGTGAGTTTTCGTGTCGAACTAGGAAATTTTGAAACAATTTCAAATGTTTTTGAAGTTTCCAAATATTTTCATTGTTTTTGTGAAATTTTTTGGGTTTTATCTTGAAGAAAAAGAAACAAAAAGATAAAAGTATTTACACTATTATTTTTGGTGTGTGCAAATTTACTATTCAAAATGTCTAGAACCTCAACACACTTTTTGGTTTATGATGTAAGCTAGTTTATTTCAGCTTTTACTTATGTCTTTAAATGATATGTTCAATTAAATTTCCATGAATAATGTACATGCTTTCTTTTTTCGGTATGATGTTAATGAATTAGATGCCAATCAACTACGTAGTTGGCTAAGGAATCATCCAAACTATTCAAACTTCTAGGAACGTGAATATATTCAATGAAATCAAATTGACATTCTAAAAGATGTACTCATAGAAAATTTCTAAATAGTGGAGGATTTCGAATCTGATTTTGACCATTTAACTAAGATACAACTAATTTCGAGTCCATTTTGACTATTATTTGTTGGATTCCAAGGGTGATAGTCTCAACAAGAATATCAATGTCTATGCTATATTCTGCAACATTGTTGGTTGCAGATCCAAGAAAAATGCCTCTTGAAGTTAAAAATTCGTTATTAGGTGTGAAAATCACCCATGCAGCGAAAGCAATGTTCCGAGAACTACGGTTGGCGCCATCCGCATATCCCAAATATGTGAAGGTTTCTTATTCCATCTTCCAAAGTGACAATGCCAATCAAGATAAGTGTGTGCGCGAAATAGCTAAAGTACAAAATTTTATACAAAGAATACAACATAATACAACAAGTGTTGCGAGGAATCAGTGCCTACGCAAAGTATTTCTTCAGATAGAGACCATGTTTTATCTCTGGCATAGGTTCCCCATCATAATTGATCAATTCATAAGCTCCTCTCTTTAACATAGTTTTGAGTACAAGTGGGCCAAAACATTTTGGTATAAATTTCCCTTCTCCTATTTTTTCTTGGTCTTGGTCATAAACTAAAATCAAATCGCCTTCAGAAAATACTTGGGGATGGTATTATTTATCATATTACATTTTAACCATTTTCGTATGTGCTTCCACATTTAGAGAAGCCTCCCTTCTAGTTTCATCGAGAGAATGAAGATGGAGAAGCATTTCTTCTTCTTCAGAAGTGTTAGGTAGGAGTCGACTGCTATTTTTAATGATGGGATTTTGCATTCAATCAGCAACACAACCTCTTGTCCATAAACGAAAATGGAACTGAGTGAATATGGTTGCGGTTTTAGTAGTGTTACGGTAATCCCAAAGAGAGGAAAACAACAGTAAGTGCTAGTTATTTTTGTTCTTATTAATCGTCCTCTACAACATAGTTTTCAAAACCTTGTTAATGGCTTCGACTTGTCCGTTAGCTTGAGGGTAATATGGGGAGGAAAAGTACTACCACAATCCTAACCTGTTGGTAAGTTCATCCATAAAGGAATTACTAAAATGACTTCCGTTATCAGTAATGATCTCTTTGGGTACAACAAACCTTGCTATCACATGATTGAATAGAAAATATGTTGCAGCTTTACCTGTGTAGTTGAATGTAGGCATCGCCTCATCCCACTTGGTGAAGTAGTCCACTGCTACGATGATGTATTGGTGGCCATCGGCTGAACGAAGATTGATTGTCATAAAATCAATGGCCCATTTTGAAAATGGACCCATGGTTACTACAGGGTGCAATGGAGCAGGATGTGCGTGCATTTTGTCTTGTGTAGATTTGGAAAGGGTGACAGATTTTAACCGCATTGATGCAATCCTTAAATATTGTAGGCCAAAAGTATCCTTCACGCAATATTTTATGGGCAGTTTCCAACCCAAAAAGATGACCACCACATGCCCCAGCATGGAAATCATTCAAAAATTGTTCAACTTCCTCATGTATTAAACAACCTCTTAAGATCACGTCTACTCCTTGATGGTACAAAGTATCCCCTATGATGAGGCATCTCCATGCTTGGTGTCGAATGCGATGTCGTTCAATGCTAGAAAATTGAGGATCAATCCTTTGGGTTTGGAGATATGTGATAAATGTTCCATACCAATGATCTGATGTTGCGATGAGGAATACATGTTCATTTTCCCAAGATTCAACAGATACAGTATCCTCTTTATCACAGGGTAACTCAAACATTAGTTCAGCAAATGCCAACAACTTCTTATCTTTAGCGTTTATGAACTTGAGATTGAATTCTTGCAAACTTACTATCCATTTTGAATATTTTCCACCAATGATATGACAAGACAGAATGTGTTTCATGGGGTTCATTTCAGCCACTATGGTCGTTTTTATTGGAAGTATATAATGTCTATGTCTTTGGACAACATGAACTACTTCCAAGGCTAGCTTCTCAACCTAGTAATATCTCGATTTGGGACCTGCAAGGCCCTTACTAAGATAGTAAATAATATGCACTTGTGATGATTCATTTTCTTGTGCCAATACCATTCCTATCGTGGAACTAGATGCTGCCAAATATAGCAAAAAATAACTACTATAGTTCAGTGGACTAAGTACCCGAGCAGAGACCAAATCTTTCTTTATTGCATCAAATGATCATTGAGCTTGGTCATCCCATATGTATAGTGCATCCTTTTTTAGGAGACGCATGAAACCTTTAGCTCGTTCAGCAAAATCCTCGACAAATATTCTCAAGTAATTAGCTTTCCCTTGAATACTTTGAATTTGTGTTACTGTTTTCGAGGAAGGAAAGTGAAGTATTGCCTCAACCTTGAGGGGATCCACCATAATCACATTTTTGAAACTATAAACCCAAGTAATCTCCCAGATTCCACACAAAACATGCATTTTTGTGGATTCAACCTAACATAGAACGAAGATGGCTCATAAATGCACACTATCTTAATACGGGACTGGAGTGCACATGTGTGAAACCCCAAGCAGCGAAAGGGTCAAAGACAAGAACAAAGGACCAGTCGCAAAGCCAAGATATGTGGAAGTAATTAGTTAAGTTAGTTAACGATGGGTCATTAGGACCATTTGTAATGAGCAAGTGTGCATATAAGTATAAATAAGATTGTAATATTTAGGAATCATAGTGGTCATATAATCATTAGCAATCGGAGGATCATAAGAGAAGAACCTTTTGTATGATTGTAAGCCTATGGGAAATTTCCTGAGTTGTGAAATATGAGATGAGACCTTCGCATCTGTCTGTATTTCTATCTTTTGGATCAATCTGTGGAGTATTTATCTGGTTTTGGTTCTGTACTATGGTTAATATGCGTATATGTTTTCTGTTTATCACAATATATGATGTTTTCTTGAGATTTCAATAAACATTTTCATGGATATGTTATGTACTGCATGTTCCTCAAGCATGCATTTTTTATTTTTTTTAATTCGTTAATGAGGAGATGGTAATGCAGTTAAGGATTAACAGGGTGATAATATGATGTTATAATGTGAATGCAAATGCCTGGATTGTGTCGACTGGGAGAAGACTAACACATGTCTTCTCCCAACTGTGGAAACTTTCTTCCTGCATCCCCTCTTAGACATCTCAGGTGAGACCTCACTCATTCTATGGGTGTTACTGGAAAGGGTAAAACATTTATGGGCCGATGCTTAAGGGTGTCTAGTTGATATTTGTTGATAGCAGTGTGGAGTGAACCCCTGTCGAGAGAAATTTGTCAACAAATGGTTCCATTGTCGGGACCTTAGTGTGAAATAAGAGAGGACATGCTGTGGCATCTGACAAAGACAGAGATCGTGAAATGGTTCGACAAGAAGGCACAAGAATTTGTTGAGGAGGAAAATTGGAACCCTGGATGGTCGATGACTGACTAGCTATAGAAATATATCTACTCCAATATTCATGAGATAATCTTCTACAAATTCTTGA
This sequence comes from Larix kaempferi, assembly GCA_027924585.1. Taxonomy (NCBI): domain Eukaryota; kingdom Viridiplantae; phylum Streptophyta; class Pinopsida; order Pinales; family Pinaceae; genus Larix; species Larix kaempferi. The sequence continues at coordinate 6,148,904 of BSBM01000798.1, read as the reverse complement.
TATTGTTGCATGAGTGGTTGGCACAACTGACATTCCAAAAGAGGAACTTTCAAGGTGGTGACCCTAGAAATTGGACACCTGAACTGATCCAACAAGTGGACAACAGAGCATCTAGATCTATCGAGGTTTGGGTAGATAGTATTCTAGAAGGATACATCACTTAATTCATTTTCGACACAATTAAGTCATATAGCGACGCAGAAAGAAATGTTTTCAAAGGGCCTAGAGGAATGTTTCTACTATCACTGAAACTATGGATTAAAATGCTCATTTGTGAAAAGGGTACATTGAAGATGAATTCCGACGAGTAAAGATCGGTGTGTGGAGTGTTGGTTGCGGAGCCTGATCTTCCAGTCTCATAGATGATGATTATACCGTGTTTGTACCCCAGGTTTTTTTATGATCCCAGCACACGCAATAGGGGGTCCGGGGGAGTGGTGCACTCCCTCGGCAGGGGGCGTGGGGGACAGTGGACCCCTGTCGAGGGTTTAGGAGCAGTTCCCCCAAAAGATATGGGTTGATTTTACACCAATAGATCACAGGCCCATGGTTTTGGGTAACCCGTGGTATTTTCCCATGGTACTTCCCCTTTAAAAGGAAGACATTGTAATACAAATGTGTATTGTAGCATTAGGGTTTTGCAGCATTATAAAGATCTATGAGATCCTGTAAGAGAGACTAAGAGAGATTGAAGAGGAAGTTGCAGTGGATGTGCTGCAGGTTGTATCCCTTAATTTGTTGGATGGTATAATAATAAGGTCTGGAAATTTCTATGTGGACGTAGCCCATCTTGGGTGAACCACGTTATATTGGTGTCTCTCTTGTAATGTGTTTGTATAATTTGTATTTGCATATTGTTTATTGTTATTTCTTTGCGATCTCATTTTTCTAACACGGAGGCTGTGGGTACCGTGTGAATGTGGGTCTGATAGAATGATGCAGGGTAGATGGATATGAGCTATGATGAAATTTTAAGGGAGGCTGTGGAATATTTTGGTACCCTGCGAAGTGGGGTGAGGTTCTAGCCATAGAAGAAGAGGAGCATTGAGATCAAGAGAGATTCTCCTAGGGTGACCAGAACAGAGAACTGTGAAATGGGACCACAAGGGACTAAGAAACCTTATTGTGACGAATAAAGCAACCAGGATAACCCTAAATCTGAAGAAGGATAGACGCAAAGCTACAATGTACCCACAAACCTGCGGACTACGCCAAATTTCAGAGGAAGAAATATAATCTCTTCGCAGGGTTGTCCGATGTGTCAGAACAATGCTAGGAATAGTGGGTCTGCAAATACCAGTAGGAGACTAAGGATGTCAGGAGACGATGTGAATATGTCGATCTTTCCAGGTAATGGGACTGAGGATCCTAAGCAATATTAGTTTTTATGCGAAGTAGTATGGATGATAAAGCAGGTCCAAGATGACGATATCAAAAAGGGACAACTAGCGATGATATTTAGGGGCTATGCACTGGATTGGTTGATGAAACTCATACAAGTACCTACAGTGAGTCCTGAGAAAACACTATCGCAAATTAGGGTAGGATTGATTTTAAGAAACCAAAATCAGAGTCGCAATATATCACAGAACTGAAAGAGGTTAAGCAATTTCCTAATGAATCAGTATGGGAGTTCGACCAAAGATATAAAACCGTAATGGAGAAAGTAAGTTTTGGAATGAGTGACACACATCACAAGGAATGGTTCATCATAGGATTAGTACCACACATTTGTATGCCACTAATGTAGTAGAAGATTGCATCCTAGGCAGAGGAACTGGAAATCACGATGAAGCTGGAGGGCTCACTAATTGGTGAAACAGGGTTAGGTATGAACTAGATCCAAGCGCAGTTAGCGAACCTGAAAATCCAAATACAAGACATCAAGAAGGGGAAAGAAGTTCGCAAAGAAATATGGTGCAGTTGCTACAAATAAGGACATCATAAGGACTAGTGCCAATAATTCCGTGAATATTTACAGTCCGGCGCATCGATCAGAAGAATGTGTATACTTACAGAAAATGGTGTCGGAGCTAGCCAATATTTTCTGCAATTTATGTCAATCAATTTTTCATGAAGCAAAGGATTGTAGGGCATATGAATTACTCCAAGAAAGGACTGCAGATACATTTTTTATGAAGGGGGGGAGAAACTCCCTGTACAACAACAATAGTAGTATAATTAGTAGCAGTCGCACTACAATCAACCACTACCAGAATATAACCAGCTGTAGCTCCATTATAGTCAACTGAAGTCATTATACAACCAACCACCATTGAAGTACAACCAACTGCAATATCAACTGCCACAATATAACCAATAGCCATATGTTCAATCATGAGGAGGTTTCATGGGAGGATTCTGCGGAGGTCGAGGTGGAGGCATTGGGTGCGGGGGAACTCTTGGACAAGGTTGAGGTCCAGTCATATGTCATAATTGTGTTCAAGTCAGACATTACCAAAGGGATTGTTTGAACCCGACTCCGTAGTGTACTTATTGAAGCACAGCAGATCACAGTGTTGAGGAATGTCCCCATTTGATTGGGAAATGGAAAACTAAAAATCCACCACAACCTCAAGTGAATCCAAATGTGAATCAAAATCCACCTTCGAATGTACATAAGATCTCAGTGGAGATAAGAGGTCGACCTGTGAATGTCACAGAAGTGACCAAAGGTGGGGATGCGAGAGGGGAAGACAGTCCACTGCCTAGTATTCGGCCTAAAACAAGGAAACAAGTCTGATTTGATGTGGAAGAATAAAGGGAGACCTTTTTATAAGCATAAGATATAATGAGAAGGGCTAAGTTGCCACCTATTAGCCAGAAATAGCCTGTTGACGAGATGCCACAGATATTCGACACGACGAGATCACAGAGGATGTTAGGAAGGATCAACACCTTGAGGGATTTCCTAGAAATTTGTTTGGCACTAGAAAAATATCAGGATGCACTAGCAGAAATAACCATCCTATTACATCGACAGGAGGATGAATGACAGGATCAGATAGTAAATTGACTGCACAAAAAGAAGACAGAGAGAGAAATGAGGATGACTGCACAGATTGGTGCATTTGACATCGACTCTATCATTCATGACTTGGGATCAAATGTAAATATCTTGACTAAATAGACATGGGAGACGATGGGGGAACTAGAGTTGGCATGGTCCCCTTTACATCTCCGACTAGCAAATCAAATCAAGGTCACACCTATTGGCCGATAATGTCATCTCCCAGTCGAAATAGAGGGATTAAATATTTACACAGACTTTGACACTATAGAGATAGTTGATAACACAATCCCCTATCTGGTGTTATTAGGGATAGACTGGGCGTTGGAGAATCAAGCTATGATCAACTTTAAGAAAAGAACAATGTCGTTTCAAAATCATGACATGACGGTCGTTGCCCCACTTGATCCATCAGAAGGATAGAGGTATGTCGAACCAATGCGGGATGAATTTACAGAAGGATGGGATAATGTATACAACATGTTGGAGGATTACATCAATCCCACCACCGATGGGGAGTTGGGATGGAGAATCATTATCTCGGCATCGCCATACTCTGATTAAGTGCTTGAGAATTGTCAGAACTGATTACATGAAGTATCATTCAGGATTTCCACATGAATCACCCAATCATTGAGATGGGTAGCAACGAAAGTATGTGAACTTCCAACATACGAAGGATTTCCTAATCTGACAGTATTTATCACCAAATTTGAAGAAAGAGTATCATAACCGCAGAGACTGATGGCATTAGAGGAAGGATTGAAGGCTAAACTAGCATGGTGGGGGGAAATGCACAAGTTGACGATAGCAAACTGGCCACTATGTTGACAACTAATGGAAGTCAGATTCTGGGAAACTGAAGGGTAATGGAGGAGAAAATACAATGGAAGGAGTGACTTGAGGGATCACCTAGAAGAGTGTCAAAGCACATGGGGAATTAGACAAAAATAGGAATGGGTCCATGCATTCATCCATACATTGGATGAGGTACCGTGAAACTAGTATATTGCAGTAGAACTGCGACGCGGAACAACTACATGGGAAGAGTTAACTATTAGTTTTAGCCAAACTTTCAGCTTCTTGGATGAGAACCCCTTCATCCATAGTGCACTACAGGAGAATCATGAGAATGTACTTGAAGCAGTCCCGACAGAAAAACCAATGGGATTACAGTGGACTGCGACACTAGAAATGTCAATGGAGTGCTACAACATGATAGGAGGAACTGATGAAAAGGGTGATCCGTGAGCAGTTTATGTACCAGAGTCGGAAGGAAGCCAATATGTCAAAGCACCAGATATTCCCTTCGACAAATTCCAATAGCCACTGCGAATCAAGAAGGTTAATATTGGGTCAGAGGAAAACCCCAAGTTTGCAAGTATTGGATATTACTAGGACGATTCGACAATTTCAAAATTTACTGATATACTACATGATTTTCAAGATTTGTTCCCAACAAAATTTTCAGAAATGAAAGGCATTTATGGGGACCTTGGTGAAATGAAGATCCCACTGAAATCTGATGCAAAACCGGTAAAGAAGCGACCCTATAGATTGAATTCTAGGTACAAGGAGCGAGTGAAATCCGAGACAGAGTGAATGTTGGTGTTGGAGTATTAAAAAACCCACCTATACCATTTTAGACTTAGGATAAATTAATTAATCATTTATGATTATTTCCTTGGTTTTGACTAGGTAAAATAGGTCAGTTTTGGCTTTTAGTGGACCACTTGCCATCCTAAGTCACTAAGGTTCACTTGAGAAGATTCTTGATAATATTTCATTGGTTTATGTCTGATTTCTTTCCATTTCTGGTTTAGAAGGTGCTTTCCTTATTTAGTTAGCTTTGTCCTATTTTTTTGTTTTCTAGTGGAAAAGGTAAAGCTAGTTGACTTAGAAACTTTTTCCACTTGACCAATTCGACCTCCACATCATATATTCTCTCCTAAATCCATTAAAACATTGTATTTACCTCACTCATGAGCTTCCATACCATGCTTATCCAATTCGTGAGCCTCTAGTATAGTTTTGGAAACTTCCTTTGCCACCTAGGGGGTTTTTTCCCTTATCTAAGACTTTTACTTTTTTCTCTTTTCAAATTGCCTCCAAGGAATTTGGTTTTATACATGGATGATGTATTATATATTGTTATCATATTGATGAATTAAATACAGAGTGATTTCCACAATTTATCTTCTCTATTCTTCTTCTCTCATTGTCTGAAATATTCCATGTGAAATTGTCTTATGAATATAGATCTTAGCAATTGAAAATATCACAGTTGGATGTAGGAATCATAGAGCCTGTGGAGGAATCTGAATGGATCATTCCAATGGCTTTCCAAGATAAGAATACTAGAGAAATCAATATTTTTGTCGATCTAAGGAAATTGAATGATGCATGTCTTCACGATCCATTCTGTAGCTAGGGTTTTACCCCTAGCTTGTGCCAATGAGCACCTACTAAGGAGAATGGACTCCTTAGTAGCAGTTCAATAATGATTAAATGATTAAGCTAAAACAACAATTAACAAACTACTTTAAACATTGCATGAGACATAAATGAAAGATGTAAAAAATGGTTTTATATTAATGTTACCTTGAGTGTCAAGGTTGATGAAGCCCTTTGCAGTGTCCAAGAGGATGCTCCAAGCTTCAGAATGCTCCTTTCTCCTTCTCCAATGTTGGGGATGGGCCAAAGGTGGCTCTAGAGGTGAAAATAGTTCAAAGGTGAACTAGGGTTTCGAGAGAGATTTTGGCAGAGTAAGGGTGCTTGTGATTGTGGATATGGAATAAGGGATCTCCATCACCTATTTATAGTTTTTTGGTGGTGGAGTGCTGACCCATGGTTTTGGGAAACACATGGTTTTGGGCAGCTGTATAGGGTTTTTTCTTCCTTTTCCTCATTATTTTATGTTTTTTATTCCCTTTTTAGGGGATTTTTGCTATTTTTGGAGGAAAAGGGGGTTTTTTGGCCTTTTTTAGGCTATTTTGATGGTTTTGTGGCCTTTTGGAGGCATTTTAATGGGATTTTTTGGGATTTTAAGGGAAAAATGGTAGGAAAATGGACAAATGAGCCATATAATGTGGTAAATGAGCTAGTGAGCACTTTTTGGGTGTTAACAGATTGCCCCCTGATGTGCGAGGTCAGGAGCTAATCGTATGGCCGATGGACATCATAAGTCATGAATGGTTTTCCTGGGATGTGGAGAGAAGAGAAGAAACAAACTGAAGCCCGGAACAACGATCCCGAACAACTACAAGAGCTAAAAGTACATAACCTCAATAATGGATGAGGAAGCATCTGATCATATGGACGAGGCGGGCATACCCATGCTCGTATCAGGATATAACATAACAATAACAATGGGGTCCAAAAAATGGGGACCTGAAATATACATGACCTCAAATACTGACTGAGGAATAATCTCAATATATGGACGAGGCGGGCATACCCATGCTCGTATCAAGATACATAAACATAACTGTGAGGCCCGAAAAAAGGGGGACCTGTAAGATACATGACCACTGTGTATATCATAAGAGTCCAGAGGGGACACAAATCTGGGACATACTGCTGAGCGGATCATGTGTGAACTGGATAAATGGTGCACTGGAACGGAACTGAAATGGGTACTCGAGGAAGCATATAGCTGGATGGCTTCCGAATACAATCGCCAACGCAGCCCGGACATCCATGGGAACATAGAACTGGGTGTTCCGAAGTGACTCACCAATGTGCTAGAGTCGGGGGAAATCCGGGGTCCTCGACAAATAATGATGGGATATAATCCTATGCGATCCTCAACGATGCGATCAAGGTGCTGAAGTCGAGCATGTGAGGAAAAACCACTCAGAGAGGCAATGATGTCTCCTCTCAGAATGATCCGTAGGCACTTACCACAGATGGTGATAAGTCCAAGGCATAGGGACCTCTGGGCCTATCCTCTGGAATAGAGGAGCTGTCGTCGACAGAGGGAGACCTGCCCCTATCAAGGCAATGATGTTTCCTTGACAGGAGCGCGAGGTAGAGAACCGAAATGTGGTAGTACTGATGGCAGGACTGATCAAACTGTGGGTGGATAACTGGGCTAGTAGAGTGGGTGGACTCAAACTTCCTTTGTTCAGAGTATGATAATGGGAATGATTAGGCAGCATATGAAACTGACTGAGGGGAAAGGGATCATAGCTGTAATGGCTTAGGGAGGGTGACGGGTCTGAGGGAGACTCAAGCTGGTATAAAAATGGCAGGAGACTGCAGAATACTCTGAACAAAGGCGACCTGATTGGGGGTGCTGCCGAGATGATCTAGCATAGTGCCATGAGGCATGGGAGGATACTTCTTCATGGGTTAAGGAACTAGAAGAAGTGTGTGGATAAAATGATACTGTCGTGTGGATTTTACGAGCCCAGGACAGTTCATGCTCGTGGTTGCTTTCAATTTTAAGGAGTCTGAAAGCGATAAGAAGACTCTGAAGTAAAGGAATGGTACTGTCGTGTGGATTTAACGAGCCCAGGACAGCACATGCTCGTGGTTGCTTTCAATTTTAGAGAGTCTGAAAGCAAGTGAGAAGACTCCAGGGGGTTGCTTTTTCGTAGATTTAGTCTCCAAGGCCCAAAGAAGCATAAAAGGATGCAATGAAGAACTCTTCTAGCCGGTGTGACTAGAGTATTCCTTTTTCGTAATTAGTCTACCAGGTCCGGAAAAGGGTTAAACTTATACCAGATAGACGCCCTTTCAGGTACTTTAACGAGCATGAAAGGAAGCAAGATTGCTCGGCAATCTTTTCATTCTTTTAGGAGTCAGAAAAGAGCTTAACGGAAACTCCCTAAGTGCCTTTTTCGTAAAGGACTTGTCCGGCCCGAAAAAGGGATAAAATTATACCGAACAAAGGAAATGGCCAGGCAAGGAGGAAGTGTTCAATCAAGGATCAATAATGGTGACCAAGAACGAGGGTAGGTGGGAACACTGGTGGACCTCCTTGCGGGGTAGATGAAATGGTGGCAAAATAACGAGACATTTGCAGTATGACGGGAGTGAATGGCTCATGTAAAAAATGTGGAACAATCCGATGGCGGCCGATGGAGAGGAGGACTTGCCGGAGGAGGAGCGGGGGGAGGATTCAGAGGCAGCCGATGCCGGCAGTGATGCAGGATACGACTCCCATTAGGGGGGGCCAGGGGACTCCCCTCCGAGTTTTGTAGCTACGGCATGTATGTAGATGAGGCTTTAGGCATGTATAGCCATTTTTTGTATAGCTGGGTACAGGGGTACTCAGGACATGTACAGCACTGAACATGTATATTTTTTGATATATATATATGCACGTGGATGCACCTTTCTGTATAATGTTGTTATATTTGTACGCACGTGGATGCGCTTTATGTGTTGTGATATGTTTACATTGCACGTGGATGCAAGTAGGTTAGGATGTTAGGCACGTGGATGCCCCTTGTGTATTTTATATGATGCGACATGATATATATATGTTTAGGCACGTGGATGCCCGTATGGATATGCATGTGGTTTATGTACATGGATGCAAATGTGGATGCGATGCAATCTTTTTGGGTTTTTCATATGTATTTTTATGAGATGCTCTGGTATGATGATGCATGATGTTACATGGCGTGATTGATATGCCAGTCTAGGATGTTGTTGGCCATTTGGTCTGCGACACTATTTTGAGCTCTGGGGACATGTGTGAATGTGATGGATTCAAATTGTCGACTGAGTTGTTTTGTGCGCAGGAATTTTCTAAAAAGGCAGGGATCACGCACCTGGTAGAAGTTGTTGAGCTGGGAGACAAGTAGCTGGGAGTCAAGGAACACATGAAGGTGACTTATGCCCACGTGGAGGGCGGCAGTTAGGAGACCGGTCACAGCATCATACTCCGCCTGGTTATTGGTAGCAGCGCCTATACATATCCCGTCAAGGTGAATCATCTCGTTGGAAGGGGAGTACAAGACCCATGCTGCAGAAGCCAGGTTGGGAGACCAGCGGCTTGCGCCGTCAGCGAACCCAGTGTAACTAGGTGGAAGGTGGTCCATCTGTAATCATGCAGAAAGGATGAATGTAAGATGATGGTAAAAAAGTGAAAAACAAAAAGAGAGCAAACTGTACAATGCGGACCCATGAGGTCGCAAGTTATTCTAGGAATAGAGACTCCTGAGGATACAACCCCTCATGGGGGTTGCGTAAAGGAAGGTCTTCAGAGTCGGTGTCAGTACGAACAGGGGGTTCCTCTGACCGTGTGTCTATATGATGTTTGAGAATGGCGGGGTTGAACCCAGGCATTCCGTTAGAGGGCCAAGCGAAGATATCACGGAACTCTTGGAAGAGTTGTGTATAATCCTCAATATCCCGCTCGTTGCAGGAGGCTCCTAAAGGAATGAGTTCAGGGGCATATCCGGGGAACTTTGAGGGAGGAAGAGGATGTTGTTGCTGACGAACGGGGGTTACATCAGGCCATGTGTCAATGGGGTGCTCTATAATGGCAGGGTCAAGACCAGGCATTTCGGTATAGGACCAGGCAAAGACATCACGGAATTCTTTGAAAAGGTTTATGTAGTCCTCAATCTCTTGTTTACTGCAAAATGCTCCTAAAGTAATGAGTTCAGGGGCACGACCTGGAGCAGCAATATCAACTTGGATGACAGGTGAGATGTTGGCCATGTTTCCCTCCTCGAAGGCTTCAGGAGCAGGGATAGGATCCTTGAACCAGTCGACCTTGTTGGGGAGGAAGTCTTTGGATTCGACCGCGTATTGGGTAGCGGTGCTAGAGGAAGACGCTTCTGGGATGAAATAGGAACGGTGGTGCATATCATCCCAAGGATAATCCGGGGCAGTTAGGGCCTCAAGAATCTCCTCATCAGTACGGAAAGTCTGCGTCGTCAAATCGGTTGACGAGGGGGGGGTGGTTGAAGTAGTAGTAGTGGTGGAAGAGATCATATAGATGATATTAACCTCTTCAGAAGGGGGAGAGACCGGGGGGTAAATCTCCTCAATGGTAGGTGGTGCCGTCTCAAGATCCAGATTGTTCATCTCATAGAGAGCCGCTCTGTAATCTGGGAGATCGGGACAATGATGTGAATAGTGCCCGTAAATACCGCATATGGCACAGGAGTGGTTGGTACGTAGGGACTTATCTTTAGGCTTGGGAGTGGGGTTTAGTTCGACTGTTGGGATGTTGGGGTCATCATCGAGCATTTGCATGTGCTTCTGCAATGCGGGTAACTGTGGGCACTGATGGGTCGCATGGCCCAACTCGTCACACAGCGAGCATTTGGGAGGAGCACGAAACACTGGAGGGTTTTTGACTGTCTTGGGAGGTGGTACAGCAGTGTAAGGTTGTGGACCTCTGCCCCCAGTGGGTTTGGGAGTAGGAGGAGGTGTCGTAGAGGACGAAGGGGTAGAGACACCGGGAGGTGGGTGGGTGGTAGTAGCCATGGGTTGCACCGGCTGGAGGACGACATCTGGTGTCGGCGGGCGAACGGGAGGCGAAAGATACCATACAGGTAATCCCAATGTTAACCCAGGGAGGCTAAGGGTAGCCATGACCGGGGTGCTTACTACTCCTGCTGGAGGAACTAGGAAGGGGATCGTATGGATCGGTGTAACACCAATGTGGCTAGGTACCAATGGTGGTTTAGGTAACAAGGATGGTTGATTGTTAGGTGGTAGGATGTCGTGGGACAAGGTACATAAGTCAGACAGTTCGGGCGTAGATGACGGCGGAGGAATGGAGTGAAAGGTAGAGGTCATCGGCGCGTCTGAGTAGACTCCAGGCCCCGTAGAGGAAACAAACGAGGTGGTGGCACTAGAAACAGGTTGTTCAACCATGGGGAGAACATTTTCAGGTGCCGCGGGAGCACTGGGATCATAGTAGGTGAGCTGGTCAATCTTAACCACGCGTCCTTCATGAGGGAACATCATGGTGCGAAAGACAGAAGAGGCAACCGCCCGCATGGCATACATGTAGCTACGGCCAAGTAAAAGGTTATAATCCAATTGGGCATTGATTACCTCTATGTCAATAAGGACTGTTTTACCACCTAACTGGACTGGAACATTGGGTAGAAGGCCTTGGGGCTGGGCCGAACGACCGTCGTAGGCACGTAACGCAGTGGTGGACTGCTGGAGAGGAGGGGATCCTAACTTCTGCCATACAAATGTAGACATAACGCATGTGGAGGCACCCTCATCGATGATGCACTGATGGATAACAAGGTTCCTAACGGAGACAGTAACTTGGAAGGCTAAGCTGGAAGGTAGGCGTGGTTCAGATTGGTCTAAATCAAAGGCCATCAAATGCGAATCGGTTGGGTCAATCCCCCCAATGGCGGAGAGTAAAGTCTTGCGCTGGGAAGGGCAGTTCTTCAAGACTTCTAACGCAGACATGGCTGCGGGAGATTGGGCTAGGTCGTCTACGATGTTGTAGTTTGACGCAGCGCGCGCATTAGGGTTATTGTTGATTCGGCGAAGTGGGAAACGAGGTGCTTTCGCGGTGCCGTCTATGGGAGGCGGAGGTATACGTAACGCCTGATCGGTGGGATGAGCATTAGTAGTTTTATCCGTGGGAGTGGCTTCAGAAGTGGAGCCATATTGGTTCCGACGGGTCTGGAGGTTGACGTCAGCGGATGACATCATCAGTAAGTGGTGGGTACCTGAGTCAAACATGGGTTGATCAGGAGCAGCGTAAGTGATCTGTTGTTGTTGGGGTGCATTGGCTTGCTGGGGAGCCAACGGCTGAGTGTTCACTACGCCTTGGGTCGGTAATGGGTTTTGCAGCACCAAAGGGGGTTGTTGAGGTTGGGGGGGGTTGGGCGGCGCTTGGGGAGCCGCATGCCCTTGGCGATGGGCCTCGTCAACCCAGAGCTGCCGAGCTCGCTCCAAGTGTGGGCAAGCATGTGTGTAATGTCCATAGACCCCGCAAATAGAACAAGGGTGATTTGTTCACAGATTGGGGTTTTTAGCCTGCTTGGGCGGGCAATCAGGGTTTTGATTAGCGGGGGCCGCGTTGTTATGGTCAGGGGGATTAGCCGGTTGACCAGCTTGGTCTGCAGGTTGGTTGTTTCCCCGATTACGGCCCTTGCCGCGGTTCTGTTGGCCCTGGTTACGTTGGTTGTTCTGGTTTTGCTGCAGATTCTGTTGGGCGTAAACTTGCCCTTGGGCAGCAGGTGGATTCTGAGGTTGCGCAGGTGCAGGAGCAGGCTGCGGGGGATGATATGCAGGTTGAGGCTGAGCAGGTGCAGCAACTTGAGGGGGTTGCTGATAGGACTGCGGAGCAGGTTGTGGATGTGCCGCAGGGGCTGCCTGGGGCGGATAATAAGCTGGTGGGGCTTGTGAAGGCGCAGGAGCTGAGGCAGCTTGCTGATGGTAGTAAGGCTGAGGGGCGACTGGAGGAGCATAAGCAGGAGTCGCATACCCGAAGCACTGAGGTGGACATGAGGGTCCATGGGAATGGTGATGTGTCATGGGAGCATATGAGTTGGTTGCTCCAGACTGGGAGGTAGCCCTCGACAGGTCGGGGCCAGGGGTAGGACGTGCTATAGAAAACGGTTGGGGATGCGAAGAAACACGGCCAATGATACCATCTGCAGCGTGGGATGCCCCCGGCGCATCATGCTGGGAGGACTCACCGCGAGGGGCGTCAGGTATAATGGTATAAAGGTAACCCGATTGGGCGTAAATGAGGTCGAACTGCTGTGCCTTAAGGATGGCCTCTTCTTCAGACTGGGGTCTTTCTGAAGCTACATCCTTAGCAATAACAGGAAGCAGGGACTTGAGGAACCAATCGAGGAAGATACGGTCGTCAAGTTTGATCTTGCATAAGCTACGGCGTCGACGCCACTCATGGATGTGGTCCGTGATATGGGTAGCCGTGTTTTGTCTACAAGATAGAAGGATCTCAACGCCCGCGTCATAGCGGACTGGCAACTGGAAGAACTGCAGGAAGGTCGAGGCCAGGGAAGAAAAGGTGGCATGGGTCCCATGAGGCTGCTCAATATACCACTTGGCTGCAGAGCCAGTGAAGGTGCACTGTAAGAGACGGAGGCGAACAGAGTCATCCACTATGGAGTTAGAGGAACACCATAGGTGGAAAGACATGATGTGGTTCTGTGGGTCCTCACCAGCCTTGCCCTCGAACTTAGGGATGTCCGAGGGGAGGTTGGTAGGCATATGAGGCCATGTAGGGTCATGTCGAATAGGATCGTTGGTCAATCTGGCCAGGTCAGGTAGGTTGAGGCTAGCCATGAATGGAAAACTGGAAGAGGGCTGTGACACAGTAGTGCTATGGACCAAGTTGGGGCCAGTGCCCCCAAGTGGAGGGACAAAATTAAGGGTGGTGCCCCCAAGTGGGGGAACTGCGGTAGTGGAGGATGGTCCAGCACCACCATGAGTAGTGTGAGCCACTGATGTAGTGGTCATGGGTATTCCCGCTGTGGGTATAGGTACCGTGAGGGGAACAGTAGATGGTTGCCCCATGGAGGGCATACCAAAAACAGGTGTAGTAACTGGTGTAGTGGTGGATGTGCCACCAGTGGTCCCTATGACAAATGGAGTGGAAGTCGTGCCAGCCATGGGGCTAGTAGGGGCAGTATAAATAGGGTTCTCGGACTCTTCGTCAGAATCAGAGGTAAAGTAAGGTGCGTCACTATCTGGTGATGGAGACCTACGTCGCTGACGAGTGGAGTCAAGTGACAAGGCTCTAGATCGGTGATGAGTGGTATCAACGGATAATGATCGGAATCTACGACGTGTGGTGTCAAGAGAACCGTGCTGTGGGGGCTCTCCCCTGAGGCGCCGAGAATGTCTCGGGGACTCAATGGTGACAGATGGTGTCTAGTCTCTGTGGGTTGAGGTGAGTATAAAAACAGCTCAAAAATCCTAATGCAACCGAGTGTGCAGAAGGAGAGCTAAAAAAACAAGGCACTCAGGCCAACAACCAACTCAAAACACCCACTGCAACAGCTGTGCTACAATAGGTGGAGTAACAACAAAGATGGTCAGAATACCAACAAGCAGCAGGTTTCCTAAAAAAGAAAAATGGTGGACTCACTAGACCAAAGGGAGGTAAAGGAGCATGCAAACACCTAACTAAAAGTATTCTGACTTAACTAAACATATCCTCTGCAAGGTGATGAAATCCAAGTCAGACAATATGAGTAGGAAAGCCAAGTGGCTATGATATCCCCCTACCGGGAGGGACACCGGGTAGTCAATCCTAGAAGAATGGCAACTAAAATACCCCATTCATGACACGTCCAGAAAGGTGAATCTGCCGTTTAGTTCGTTGACCGCAATACCCCTATACAGGGATATCCCGCGAACCGCGAAAGGTAGCCCTTCGGTTACTGAATGGAGTGCGGTATTCCACTCAGGCCTCCGGAACCAGTCTCCCGACTTCAACCCTCCTAAGGGAGAGGCCCTCTGATAAACTGGTCGTGACCATGGCAAAAAGTACTAGGGGATTTTGGTTCCCTAGTTGGACAACAACTATGTCTCAAGTGAAATAACCAAGGGGTGTTATTGGAAGCCTATCCCCCTGATCCTACCTAACTACAATGATTCTTTTGTGTTCCCCAAGTGGGGTTAGAATGTTGGTTTAATTAGGTACTTTTTAAGGCTCACTTGATTTTATGTGACAGAGTGTGTGCTCGTGAGGTAATGATCCCAAAAATAGAAGTGCCACAAGGGAGGGCAACTTCCAATCTATCAATAATGCTGAAATTGATTCTTTGAACTTGCAAAATTTTCTGAAATAAAAATACTGAAATTTTAAAAAGATTCTGTAAAAGGAACAGAAATTATGTTGCAGAAAGGCTGTAAGGAAGTGGGCTGCAGGTGGGACAGAGGGCTGTTCAAATGCAGAAAATATTGCAGCAAGAGGGGCTGGACTCAAAACAGGAAAAGAGCAGAAATCAGACCGCGGGTCTGTGGCGGATCAGAACAGGCCGACCGCGGGTTTGAGGGAAACAGCGGCGGTCAGGTCGCGGCTATCGGGCCAACAGAGGCAGTCGGGATGCAGGAAACAGGGGAAAAGACACAGTCGGGTCGCGGCTATCGGGCCAACAGTGGCAGTCGGGACGCAGGAAAAATGTAAAAAGACACAGTCGGGTCGCGGCAGAAAGGCTAACAGGCGCAGTCGGGACGCCCGAAAGAGGCAGAAAGCCACAGTCGGGACGTGTGAAAAAAGGCCGACAGGCGCAGTCAGATCGCGGCAAACAGGCTGATTAGCCACGGTCGGATCGCAGGTAACAGACTTGAATCCGCCGGCGGAGCGTCGGAAGCAGTCTGAGAGCCACGGTCGGATCGCGGGTAAAGGTCTGAAAGGCGCGGTCGGGACGCGACTGCAGAGGGAAAAAATGCGGTATGCGGCGGCCAAAAGGGACAGCCGAAAAGAAAAAATTTAAAAAACGGAAACCAGAAATTCGAAAACCAGCGGAGTCGCCAAAACTGTAGCTAGGGTTTTACCCCTAGCTTGTGCCAATGAGCACCTACTAAGGAGAATGGACTCCTTAGTAGCAGTTCAATAATGATTAAATGATTAAGCTAAAACAACAATTAACAAACTACTTTAAACATTGCATGAGACATAAATGAAAGATGTAAAAAATGGTTTTATATTAATGTTACCTTGAGTGTCAAGGTTGATGAAGCCCTTTGCAGTGTCCAAGAGGATGCTCCAAGCTTCAGAATGCTCCTTTCTCCTTCTCCAATGTTGGGGATGGGCCAAAGGTGGCTCTCAAGGTGAAAATAGTTCAAAGGTGAACTAGGGTTTCGAGAGAGATTTTGGCAGAGTAAGGGTGCTTGTGATTGTGGATATGGAATAAGGGATCTCCATCACCTATTTATAGTTTTTTGGTGGTGGAGTGCTGACCCATGGTTTTGGGAAACACATGGTTTTGGGTAGCTGTATAGGGTTTTTTCTTCCTTTTCCTCATTATTTTATGTTTTTTATTCCCTTTTTAGGGGATTTTTGCTATTTTTGGAGGAAAAGGGGGTTTTTTGGCCTTTTTTAGGCTATTTTGATGGTTTTGTGGCCTTTTGGAGGCATTTTAGGCCTTTTGGAGGCATTTTAATGGGATTTTTTGGGATTTTAAGGGAAAAATGGTAGGAAAATGGACAAATGAGCCATATAATGTGGTAAATGAGCTAGTGAGCACTTTTTGGGTGTTAACACATTCCCTACACCATTCATTGACGAAGTACTAGAAGGCGTCGAAGGTCAGAAGATATATTAATTTACAGACGAATTCTTAGGATACCACCAAATAAATATTGCAAAGGAGGATCAACATAATACAACGTTCGTAACAAAATGGGGTTATTTTCAATACACAGTAATGTCGTTTGGTCTCAAAAACGCCCTGGCGATCTTCTCAAGATTAGTTGTTGCTGCATTCAAAGACTTCATTCCAAGTTCCTAGCAGTATATATGGACGACTAGACCATATATGGACTGGTTAAGGACCATGTTGTGAATCTAAGGCTGATGCTGAAGAGATGTCGACAACACCAAGTCTCCTTGAAATTAAAGAAATGCATCTTATGTGCTCCATTTGGGATAATGTTAGGACACATTGTATGCAAGGAAGGGATTTTGGTTGACCCAGCAAAGATTGCAATCATTGTCTACTTACCACCACCAATGACAGTGAATAAATAAGGGCGATGGTGAGACATACTGGCTATTACATAAATTTTATCAGGGGATATGCAGCAATCACATCGCCAATGGAAAAATTGTTAAAAAAGGATAATAATTTCGAGTGGAATGAAGAGTGCCAGAAGAGCCTTGACATACTGAAAGCAAATATGGTCACAACACCAATCCTAGTCTTTCTCGATTGGACAAAATAATTCCATGTAGCACTAGGATTAATATTGGCCTAGACAAGAGAAGGATGAATTGATCATCTGCTCGCATTTTGAAGCAGGACGTTGTCCACCGTGGACAAGTACTATACAATGACAGAAAGGGATGGACTAGCAATGGTCTATTCACTACAAAAATTCCAGCATTACCTACTCGGAGGAAATTTTAAGATGTTTACTAATCACTCTGCATTGAAATACTTGGTCAATAAGCCTGTGTTGGGGGGGGAGATCTGTTTCTAGTTGTTGTTGTTCCAAAAATTTGACTTTGATATCTTTGTGAAACCAAGGCGATTGAATGAAGGACCTGACCACCTATCCCAGATTGAGTTAGGTGAAGAATCGAGAAGCATTGATGAGGGATTACCAAATGCGCAATTATTTTGAATTGGAATGGTCAACGACCATTACGAGCAAATCATTCAGCAAGCATATTTCACCATCATACATTCCAATAATACCTACAAGGAGACTAGGATCAAAAGAGATCCTACCAAACAATCAAAGATAAGTATTTGAATTGTCATTTCTATCACATTGTTTAAATGATAGTATCCAGTTATATACACATTTATTTAGTATGTGTATTAGGATTTGTGTAGTGTCATGCATATAATGGGTAAGTAGCCTATGGTGCTATACAACATTCCATTGCTACTTATCTAGAGTGAAACCTCTTTGCTAACATATTAGGAGTAGTGCACACTCTTAATAATGTCCTGGTAGAGATGGAAGGCATTTACAAAGTTACCATATGAATATGGGATATGGATGAATGTTATGGCATTGGCTAAGATAGTGTGACTTATGTTTTTATGAATATATTTGGAAAATTTGAGACGTTTCTAACCATTCTATTGAATTTGACTTGTAGGAAGTATCGTATAATGATCACCTACAAATGAATAATGATGAGACTTGTTCCGTAGAACAAGTGACAATGGTTCAACTACAAAAGAATTATGAAATCAAGAAGAGGAAGTCAGCTATGACGAGATGCCAATCTCATGGCATGACCTTGCAATGCATCTATGGGATGAAGTATCAAGGACAATGGTTTATGTACAAAATAGATTATCCCGTAGTGCTCTTGGATTTAAGACTCTAGAAGAGATGTTCATAGGGAAGAATCCTGAGGTAAGCCACCTCAAGATATTTGGATTCCTAGTATATGTTCACATCCCGAAAGAAAAGAGAACCAACTTGGACCCTTCCGGAAAGAAGGGAATATTTGTTGGATATTGTGAAGAATCCAAAGCCTTCAAGATATACATTCTAGGATTCCATCACATGAAAATTAATAGAGATGTAACATTTGATGAATAAGCAACTCTCAATAAATCCAGAAAATGCCAGTATGAAGAAGGATATGAAGAAGATATACCTCCCAGAAATGTAGAAGTTGCACCCTCCCCTAAAAATGAAACACCAGAATACCATGATATGTTAGAACCTCAAGAACGCCCTACTATGAATATATCAAGAAAAAGGAAGCCTGCTTTGGAAGAGAAATTATACAAGAAGCAGAAAAGTATGGAGCTCCATAAGGCTCCACAAGGGCAAGAACGAAACCAAATCCATTCGCCAGCTATGTGGTTTTGATGTGTGATCTTGTAGATCAAGAACCTACCAGTAAAAGAAAGAATGGGTATAAGTAATGACGGAAGAATATCAATCAATAATAAAAAATGATGTTTGGGATATAGTTCCCAAACCAGAAGGAAAAAGTGTGGTATCTTCCAAATGGATCTACAAAATAAAGCATGCAGCTGATGGAAGTATTGAGAAATACAAAGCAAGGTTTATGGCTAGAAGATTTGTTATAAAAACAGGATCGTGGAGCAATAACAATAAACTGAAATGCAAATATAATCACACAAACACATTACAAGAGAGAAACAGATATATCGTGGTTCACCCCATCTTGGGCTACATCCACACTGAAATTTTCTAGTCCTTATTATTATACTGTCCAGCAAAGTGAAGGATACAACCTGCAGCACAACCACTGCACTTCCTCTTCATTGTCTCACAGTATCTCTTCACGATCTCATAGATATTTACAATGCATAAAACCTAATACATCAACCCTAGTCGTATTACAATGTCTTTCTTGTAAAGGGGAAATACAAAGGGAAAATACCATGGGTTACCCAAAACCATGAGACCACAAAACAACCCCAAAAATTTCCTTTGGGGGCGCTGCCCTTGGACCCCCCAGCTGGGGGTAATTACCCCCACACACACCCCACTGGGGTGAGTGTATAGTCCTTTTACATATCATATAAAGATGGGGTACAAACACGTCTGAATAATAATGTCTTTGAATCTGGAGATCAGGCTCCATAACCAACAATCTCCCACTTAGAGACTGATCACAACAACTCCACCGCTACTGCACTTGCTGGACCTTGGACTTGGAAAACTTATCATCTTCACCTTCATGCTAGAAGGCCAATTGAAACCGAGTAGGAACTCAGTTTCTCTTTGGTCACTAACTTTGTGAACATGTCTGCAGGATTCTGGCTAGTATGTATCTTTTCCAGCTTCAACAGTTCATCTTCCATAATAGAGCATATGAAATGGTACTTGAGCTGTATATGTTTAGTCTTGGAATGGAATGTCAAGTTCTTTGCAATATGAATGGCACTCTGGCTGTCACTATACAACCTACTATCCTTCTACTTCTTACCCAATTCCTCCATAAACCTCTGCAGCCAAATCATCTCTTTACTAGCCTCTGTAACAGCAACATACTATGCTTCTATTGTTGAAAGTGCAAAAATATTCTGCAGTTTTGAAATCCAACTTACTGATGTTCCACCTATAGTAAACACATACCCTGTGGTGCTCCTCCTCCTATCCTTATCACCTGCCATATCTACATCAACATATCCCTGTAGAACAATGTCTGAACCTCCAAAACATAATGCCTTAGTGGTAGTACCTCTCAAATACCTGAGAATCCAATGTACTTCCTTCCAATGTTCTTTACCTAGATTGTTCATATATCTACTCACAACTCCCACTACATGTGCAATATCTGGCCTTGTGCACACCATGGCATACATCAAGCTGCAGACTGTTGATTGATAGGGAATCTTGGACATGTAATTTGTCTCTTCTTGTGTCTTAGGACACATTTCCTTTCTTAGATTGAAATGGATGGCCAAAGGTGTACTTACTGGTTTTTCATTCTGCATTCTGAACCTCTCCAACACCTTTTCTATGTACTCACTCTAAGACAATGTCAATTTGCGATTTTTCTTGTCTCTTGTTATTCTCATACCAAGGATTTGCTTTGCAACACTCAAATCCTTCATCGCAAATGAATTAGCTAGCTTCCATTTGAGTACATTTATATCCTGCATGTTAGACCTTGTAACAAGCATGTCATCCACATACAATAACAAAATAATATATCTTTCATTGTCTAGCTTCTTGAAATAAACACAATGGTCAGAATGACATCTACTATAACCTTGTTCTGTCATAAACCTGTCAAATTTTAAATACCATGGCCTTGGAGCTTGCTTCAAGCCATACAAACTCTTTTTCAACCTACATACCAAGTTCTCCTTACCTTTGACCCCATACCCTTGTGGCTGCTACATATATATCTCTTCCTCCAAATCCCCATGGAGAATGGTTGTTTTTACATCTAACTGTTCAAGATGCAAATCTTCTATTGCCACTAGACTTAAAATAGTCCTAATTGAAGTCATCTTAACAATAGGAGAAAATATTTCATCAAAATCTATACCTTTCTTCTGTGCAAACCCCTTTACAACAAGTCTGGCCTTGTACCGCTTCTTTCCTCCTTCTTCTTCCTTCAACCTGTAAATCCATTTGTTCTGTAATTATCTTGTACTAGCAGGCAATTGAACCAAATCTCAAGTCTAGTTTCCTACCAATGAGTCCATCTCCTCATTCATGCCTTGCTCCCACTTCTTTCTAGTTTCCACCTACATTGCTTCTTCATAACATTCTGGTTCACCAGCATTAGTCATCAATAAATAATACATTGAAGGAGAGTATCGCTCAGGGAGTCTGCTTAACCTGGTAGATCTTCTTACACTTGTAGGAGTTTCAGGTACTTATTGTTGTTCTTGATTTTCTGGCACATTCGGAACTTCATTTTCTTTAGTTTCATCAAGCATTGCGTATTCTATGTTTTCTTTTTCTTGTTTCTTTCCCTGCATCTAATCTTTATACATGAAATTTTCATTGAATATCACATCTCTACTCCTGATGATTTTGTTATTTTCATAATCCCATAAGCGATAACCAAATTCATCAACCCCATATCTAATAAAGGTACATTTCTTGGATTTAGCTTCAAGCTTTGTTCTATTATCTTTATCAATATGGACAAATGATTCACAACCAAACGTTCTAAAAAATGAGTAGTTTACCTTTTTATCTGTCCATGGCTCCTCTGGAATACCACCATCCAAAGCACTTGAAGGTCCTCAGTTTATTAAATAAACAACAATATTTACAGCATCCGCCCAAAACTGTAAGGGAAACATTGCATGCAATCTCATACACCTTGCACTCTCCATGATCATTCTATTCATCCTTTTCGACACACCATTTTCTTGTGGTGTTCCTGGGACTATCTTCTCTCTACGAATCCCATGGTATGAACAATAATTATCAAACTCCTTGTCGCAGTACTCACCTCCATAATTAGATCTGAGACACTTCAAACTTTTTCCTATCTCATTCTCAACCAAAGCTTTCCACTTGTTAAAAGTAGAAAACACATCAGATTTATGTCTAATGCAATAAACCCAAGTTTTCCTAGTTGCATCATCAATAAATGTAACATAAAAATGAAAGCCACCAAGAGATTGTACCTGAGCTGGTCCCCATACATATGTATGCACTAGCTCTAACTTTTCATTCTTCTTATGTTTCCCAACCCTGATAAATCTGGCTCTCTTATTTTTTCCATAAACACATTTCTCACATAATTCCAAACTTACCTGCTTCAAATATGGAAACAACTTCCTTGAGTAGAGAATCTGCATCCCCTTCTCACTCATGTGGCCAAGCCTATGATGCCACAATGTTGTATTTGTTCCTGTGGAAGCTAAAGAGATAGAATGGTCAGTATTATGAGGACATAAATACAACGTACCTACCCTATCTCCTTTTGCTATCAACAATTATCCTTTAGTGATCTTCCACCACTTTTCTCCAAATGTAGATAGACAGCCGCCATCTCCCAACTACACTGTTGAGATCAGATTTATTTTCATAGCAGGAATATGCCTAACATCTTTTAACATCCAATTAGTTCCATTCTTAATATTTATCCATACCTTACCCATTCCAAGAATTTTACATGGCTCATCATCACCCAATAAAACATGTCCAAAATTGCCTAGAACATAATCATGAAAATATTTCCTGTGGGGTGTAGCATGACATGATGCCCCTGAATCTACTACCCAATAATCACTAGTATTATCTAATGCAAGAATCAAAGCTTCTTGTAACACATCACCTACTACATTTTCTTCCTGGGTAGTTTCCTACTGTCCATCTCCTTTCTTCTTTAGAGATCTACAGTCTTTCTTCAGATGTCCTTTCTTTCCACAGTTCCAACACTCTATTTTTCCCAGTCTGGACTTCGATCTACCCGTTTTAGACTTGCCACGATTACCTTGGCTCTTTCCTCTCTCCTTTTGTCTTCCCCTGCTCTCCATTGTCAACGCATTACCTGATGTCTCACTTGTGCTTTTTCTTCACATTTCCTCGCTAAGAATAACACCAATAACATCATCAAATTTCAAGGTGTTTGAACCAGAGACAGAGTTACTTACAACCATGACCAAGCTATTCCAGCCTTCTGGCAATGAACACAAGACTAGAAGAGCCCTAACCTCATCATCGAAGTTCACACTTACAAAAATTAGTTGATTTGTAACCGTATTAAATTCATTTAAATTATTAGTAACATATCCACCTTCATACATCTTCATATTAAATAAATGCTTCATTAGAAATACCTTGTTGGAGGCCGAGGGTTTTTCACACAACTTACCCAGTGCGCTCATCAGACCCTTTGTTGTCATTTCTTTTGAGATATTGAAAGCCACCGATGAAGCTAGGCTCAGTTGTGTTGTTCACAGAGCCTTTCTGTCAAGAATCTCCCATTCTTCATCCTTCATGGCCACCAGTTGCTTTTCTCTTCCTCCCAATGGTAGGAATAGATTCTTTTGGTACAGATAGTCCTCCATTTGCATTTTCCATAGTTGGAAGTTTTGGCCATTAAACTTTTCGACCTTAAACTTTCATTTTTCTACCATTGCTTCCACTCGAACCAGAAACCCTAGCTTCCTGTGGGTTTATCTGCCAAATAGACCTTTGGCTTTGATACCAATTGTTAGAAAAATAGGATCGCAAAGCAATAACAATAAAAAAAATGAAAATATAATCACACAAACACATTACAAGAGAGACACAGATATATCGTGGTTCACCCCAACTTGGGCTATGTCCACACTGAAATTTGCCAGTCCTTATTGTTATACCATCTAGCAAAGTGAAGGGATACAACCTGCAACACAACCGCTACATTTCCTCTTCACTGTCTCACAGTCTCTCTTCATGATCTCAGAGATCTTTACAATGCATAAAACCTAATACATCAACCCTAGCCGTATTGCAATGTCTTTCTTATAAAGGGGAAATACAAAGGGAAAATACCACGGGTTACCCAAAACCATGGGCCCATAAAATAACCCCAAAAATTTCCTTCGGGGGCTTCTCCCCCGGACCCCCCAGCTAGGGGTAATTACCCCCACACCCCCCCGCTGGGGTGAGTGTATAGTCCTTTTACATATCATATAAAGTTGGGGTACAAACAAGACTGAATAATAATGTCTCTCAATCTAGAGATCAGTCTCCACAACCAACAAGATTCTCTCATAAAGAGGGAATTGATTATGAAGATATTTTTGCACCAGTAGCAAGGTACACTTCCATTAGAACCATTATGGCACTTGAATCCATGATGAAGTGGATTTTACACTGGATGGATGTAAATACAACCTTCATGAATGGTGTGATAGAGGAAGAAGTGTACATAGAACAACCACAGGGATTTGAATTTGAAGACATACGGACTCATGTATGCAAGTTGAAGAAGGCTCTGTATGGATTGAAACAAGCTACTAGAGCTTGTTCGGAAGGATATATAGCTTCTTGACAAGCTTGGTCTTTACCAAAAGTAAATTTGATCCTAACCTTTACTTTAAGGTTATGGATGATGAACCTGTCATACTATTGCTGCATGTGGATGATTTATTTCTGATAGGAAATGTGAAACAAATTATAGAGTGCAAGAAGAAGCTCGCTGAAGAATTTGAGATGGAAGACCTTAGATTGATGCACTATTTTCTAGGTCTGGAAGTATGGTAGAGCCCAGAGGGAATCTTTCTCAACCAGGGAAAGTATGGTATGGAAATCCTAAAGAGATTTGATATGTTGGAATGTAAATCAATGGCTACACCCATGGATATGAAACTGAAGTTGTTAGATGATGAATCATCATAGTTAGTGGATGTGACTCAGTACAGAAAGATCATTGGGTCATTGATGTATCTAACGAATACTAGGCCAGATATAAGCTTTAATGTGAACACCCTGAGTCAGTATCTAGTTGAGCCTAGACATGTTCACTTGGTAGTTGCAAAGCATGTGATGAGGTACATGAAAGGTACGTGAGACTTTGGTATATATTATGCTGGAGATCATGACTATAGAGTGTATGGTTATATAGATGCAGATTGGGTTGGAAGTGTCTCGGACAGGAAAAGAACCTCCGGTGGATGCTATTGTCTGGGATCCGCCATGAGCTCATGGTTCAGGAGGAAGCAGTCTAGTGTGGCTCTCAGCACAGTTGAAGCATAATGTATAGCAGCTTGTTCTACTAGTTGTGAATCCATATGGATTCGGGAGTTGATGTCAAGTCTATTTGACCTAGAGTTGGATACTACAATGATTCTATGTGACAACTAGAGTAGTATAAATATGAAGGAGAACCCATTGTTCCATGACAAGTCAAAGCACATAGAAATCCGTTATTTTTATATATGAGATATGGTACAGAAGAAAGCTATAAAGCTCCAATATGTGAGCACTGATGAGCAACTTGTTGATTTGTTGACTAAGCCTTTGTCTCGAGTAAAGTTTGAGTATTTCTAATACAAGCTTGGTGTGGTTTGAAAGAACCTTCCTCGAAAGGGGGAGCAATGTTGATGTTGATGATGATGTTGTAGTGGGATTGTATCATCCGTGGACACATGTCCTAAAAGGATCTGTAGACCCTTTTCTCCGAGAAAGATACTAATGATGATGTTGTAGTGGGATTGTATCATCCCTAGACACATGTCCTAAAAGGATCTGTAGACCCTTGTCTCCAAGAAAGATGTTGATGATGATGTTGCAGTGGGATTGTATCATCCCTAGACACATGTCCTAAAAGGATCTGTATACCCTTGTCTCCGAGAAAGATGCTAATGATGATGTTGTAGTTGGATTGTATCATCCCTGGACACATGTCCTAAAAGGTTCCGTAGACCCTTGTCTCCCAGAAATATGCCGATGATGATGTTTCAATGGGATTGTATCATCCCTGGACACATGTCCTAAAAGGATCTGTAGAACATTGTCTTTGAGAAAGATGTTGATGATGATGTTGTGGTAGGATTGTATCTTCCTTGGACCTTAGTCCTAAAGTGATCCAGAGACCTTTGTCCCCGAGAATGTGGTTGGGATTGTATCTTCCCTGGACCTTAGTCCTAAAGTGATCCAGAGAACTTTGTCTCCGAGAATGTGGTTGGAGTGTATCTTCCTTGGACCTTAGTCCTAAAGTGATTTGGAGACTTATGTCCGTGAGAATTTGGTTAGAGTGCATCTTCCTTGGACCTTAGTCCTAAAGTGATCCTTGGACTTTTGCCCCCAAGAACGTGGATAGGATTGCATCATCCTTGGACTTATGTCCTAAAGTGATAGGGATTGATCATCTCGTAATTGGATCAGTATTGCATCATCCTTGGCTTTATGTTTTAAATTGATAGGGACTGATCATCCTGTAATTGGATCAGGATTGCATCATCCTTGGCTTTATGTCCTAAAGCGATAGAGATTGATCGTCATGTAATTGGATTAGGATTGCATCATCCTTGGCTTTATGTACTAAAGTTATAGGGATTGATCATAGCATAATTGGATTATGTGTGTTGCAGGTTATGCTGCTATGATGATGTTGATGTTGATGATGATGTTGTTGATCGAAAAATCAAGATGATGATGTTGTTGATCGAAAGATCAAGATGATGATGTTGTTGTTGATCAAAAGATCCAGATGTTGATGATGTTGTTGATCGAAATATCAAGATGATGATGTTGTTGTTGCTCGAAAGATCCAGATGATGTTGTTGCTACAGATGATCAAGCGATCAAGTGTTGTAGAAGATGAAGACTCAGTGCTATAGAAGATGATGCTCCAGTACTGAAGATATTGAAGATATTCCAGTAATGGTTCCAATTGTTGATGATGTTGAATAAAACTTTCAATGATTTATAGATGTATCACCATGATGTTGTTGATGATGTTCTCTCTCCTTTCTCCTTCAGTTGATGTTGTTGTTGTCAGTAGAATACCCTTGTCGTTAAGGAGGGGGTTGAAATAATGTAACTTTGAAGAATATTCTATTGTATTTTATCACTGTACTTTATTCAGAGATGTTTTATTCCTCCATCGGGATGTCATTATTGTATTTGTTTATGTAAAGTCATTGAGGTAAATCTTCTTATGTAAGTTGGGGTAATAGATCCCCTTGAGTAATTTTTTAATGGGGTGTTTAAGTTCCCTAGAGGGGTCGGCCCAGTTAACATTAGGTCAATTAGTTAGGGGATGACCTAGTTAGGGAAAATGTCCAGTGAAAGATAAAGTATAAATAGAGGTGTTGTGTTCCTCATTTCAACACACACTCACTTGTGGATTGTGCATAGGAGAGAGAGAGAGATATCTGCAAAGTAGAAGGAGCTCTTGATTTGGGTTTTTGTATTTGCACCTTTGATCATCTATATTGAGGAAGTTTTGCTGGGTTTTCTACCCCATGAGGGTTTGTAGCTAGGGTTTTCACCCTAGCTTGCACAAATGAGCACCTACTAAGGAGAAGGGACTCCTTAGTGGCAGTTCAGAAAATAGTAAATAAAACAGTAAACTACTCTAAGCATGTGCATAAAAAGAAATGACAAGATTATAGAAACTGATTTTTGTATTGAATATACCTCAGGTGTAGAGGTTGATGAAGCCCTTGCAGTAGTCCAAGAGGGTTGCTTCCAAGCTCTAGTGTTGTTCCTTTCTCCTTCTCCAAAGGGTTTTGGAAATGGACCAAAGGGGCACTCAAATGTGAAAGTAGCTCAAGGGTAAGCTAGGGTTTCAGGAGTGAATTTGGCAGAGTAAGGATATGGATGATTATGGATGAAAAATGGGGAGCCTCCATCACCTATTTATAGGTTTTTAGTGGTGGAGTGCTGACCCATGGTTTTGGGCACCATATGGTTTAGGTCAGCTGTATAGGGTTTTTGCTTCCTTTTTTTCCTCTTTTTCCACTTTTTGTATTTTTTATTCCCTTTTTAGAGGGTTTTTGCTATTTTTGGAGGAATTTACTTTATTTTGAGGGAAAAGGGGGGGTTTTGGCCTTTTGGAGGCCTTTTTAATGGTTTTTTGGCCTTTTGGAGGCTTTTTAATGGGTTTTTAAGGTTTTTGAGGCAAATATGGTAGGAAATATGGACAAATGAGTCATGTAATGGGGTAGATGAGGTAGTGAGCACTTTTTGGGTGTTAACAGATTGCCCCCTGATGTGTGAGGCCAGGAGCTCATCGTATGGCCGATAGACATCATAGGTATTTTATGGTTTTCCTGGGATGTGGAGAGGAGAAGAAATGAACTAGAGCCCAGAACAACGGTCCCGAACAAACTTCAAAAACTGAAAATACATGACCTCAATAATGAATGAGGAATAATCTGAACATATGGACGAGGTGGGCATTCCCATGCTCATATCAAGATATAGAACAATAACAAGGGGGTCCAAAAATGGGGAGCTAAAATATACATGGCCTCAACTGAGGAAGAATCTCAATATATGGATGAGGCGAGCATACCCATGCTCGTATCTAGATATATATAAAAAATAATAATGAGGCCCAAAAATGGGGGCTTGAAGGACACATGGAGAACTACTGTCTACATCATAAGGGTCCAAAGCGGACACAAATCTGGGACATACTGCTGGGCTGACCATGTTTAAGCTGAAGAACTGATACAGTAGAATAACAATAGTGCTGCCAAGTGTGGTACCAGAGGAACTGATGAGCGGCTCGATCATAGTGACAGGGAGTCATACCCTCAATGGTACATTGAACTGGAACTGAACTGGGCACTCAAGGAAGCATATAACTGGGTGGCTTCTGAATACAATTGCCTACGCAACTCGGACATCCATGGGAACATATAACTAGGCGTTCCAAAGTGACTCACCAATGTGCTAGAGTCGAGGGGAATTTGGGGTCTTCGACCAATAACTGAAGGGATATACATGCTACGCGATTCTCAATGATGCGATCAAGGTGTTGAAGTCGATCATGTGAGAAACAACAACTCGGAGAGGCAACGATGACTCCTCTCAAAATGGTCCGTAGGCACCCACCACAGATGGTGATGAGTCCAAGGCACAGGGACCTATGGGTCTATCCTTTGGAATAGATGGGCTGTTGTCCACAGAGGGAGACCTGCAACTAGCGAGGCAATGATGTTTCCTTGATAGGAGCACAAGGTGGAGAACCGGAGTGTGAGAGTACTGATGGTAGGACTGACATACTATGGAGGATAACTGGGAAAGTAGAGTGGGTGGACTCAAACTTCCTTTGTTCAGAGTATGATGGTGGGGATGATCGGGCAGCATATGAAACTGACTAGTGGGAAAGGGATCATAGCTGTAATGGATCAAGGATAGTGACTGGGATGAGTGATACTCAAGTTGGTGTAAAATGGAAGGATACTATAGAATACTCTGAACAAAGGCAACCTGATTGGGGGTGTTGCCGAGATGATCGATCATAGTGCCAAGATGCATGGGGGGACTTCTTCATGGGTTAAGGAATGAGAAAAAGTGTGTTCGAAATGGTACTGTCGTGTGGATTTATACGAGCCCAAGACAGTTCATGCTCGTGAATGCTTTCAATTTTAAGGAGTCTGAAAGCGATAAGAAGACTCTGAAATAATGGAATGATATTGTTGTGTGGATTTGTACGAACCCAGGACAGTTCATGCTCATGGTTGCTTTCAATTTGAGAGAGTCTAGAAGCAATAAGAAGACTCCAAGGGGTGACTTTTTCGTGTGTTAGTATCCAAGGCCCAAAGAAGCATAAAAGGATGCAATGAAGAACTCTTCTAGCCGGTGTGACTAGAGTATTCCTTTTTCGTAATTAGTCTACTAGGTCCGGAAAAGGGTTAAACTTATACTAGATAGATGCCCTTTCAGGTACTTTAATGAGCATGAAAGGAAGCAAGATTGCTCGACGATCTTTTCATTGTTTTAGGAGTCAGAAAAGAGCTTAACAGAAACTCCCTAAGTGCCTTTTTCATAAAGGATTTGTCTGGCCCGAAAAAGGGATAAAATTATACCAAACAAAAGGAATGGTTAGGCAAGGAGGAAGTGCTCAATCAAGGAACATTGATGATGACCAAGAACAAGGGTAGGGGGGAACACTAGTGGGCCTCCTTGCGATATGATGAGTGGTGGAAAAATAATGAAATAATTGCAGTATGAGTGGAGGGACTAGCTCATGTAAAAATGTGGAACAATCCGATGGTGGTCGATGTGGTGCACAAACCGAGGCAGCAAGGTGTTGGGACACAATGTTAAAATTATACTTGGTGAGAGTGAGAAATGATCTCAAGCATCATCATGAGCTCAGAAAACTAGATCCGACGATATAAAAAGTGTCAAAAATGGATAATAGCCAATGTGGCACACAAACCGAGGCGACGGGGGGTGTTTTGGAAAAAATACCCAAAAAATATGGGGGTGAGAGCGAGAAATGATCTCAAGCATCATCACAGGCTCAGAAAAATGAATCCAATGATATTAAATATATCAAAAATAGAGAGCAGCAGAAGTGGCACGCAAACTGAGGTGATTAGTGGTGTCTAGAAAAATGCTCAAAAAATGATGTGAAAAAAGTAAGAAAAGGAGTTGACCATCATGACGGTCTAGTTGTGCTGATTCCAGTGGTGGAAATGTTTCAAAAAATGGACTCCATATGGGTTTAGAATGGCCAAAACAAGAAAAAGTCAACGGACTATAAATACTAAGTGGGTCCAACATGACAAGTGTCATTTGGACTTGTTGACTTTGACTAGAGATCAGAGTGGACCAAAGATGAGTTGGTGTTTCTGGACGATCCAACCGACCATTTTCAGATCCGGGAGTTGCAGGTATTTCGATAAACTCATACCTGCATTTTTTATTGGGTTTGGGGGGGTAGTGCATCCCAGGGGGTTTTCTGTACGGTCCATGTGGGGTGGATCGTGGGTTTGTGGGGTGGAGCCGCGGTTGGGGACCGTGAATTCTGGGTCTAATCATGTCGACGGGGATCGCAAGTTCTGGTTCGGGATACGTGGTCCTGTACCACTAGTTCCGAGGTTGGACTCGCGGTTCACGACTGCTAGTTCGGCTCCTACAGGCGCGGTCCCAGACCGCGACTATATCCCTGACAGCCATTGTCTGAGACTGCGGCAAGAGGCCCTAAAGCCGTGATTAGGATCGAGCTTTAGGGTTTTCCCCGGAGGGGGGAAGGTTTATTTCTTTGACATGAGTCTGCTGAGTGTGCATTGTGTGATTGGCAGGATGCCGTTAGTGCTGTGGAGAGAGCGGGAGGTACCAGAAGACATAGTGGATGTCATCCGGAGGGCTATGTGTCATCTACGTTGGGGTTGTGCAGGCTGCTAAAGTTCGCACAGGTGCCCATGATGCATTCAGCAGCGCTACTGCTGAACAGGTTAGTGAGCTTTTGGGAGCGTGACATTTATGTGATGATAGGCACGTAAATGCCCCTTGTTGTAAATGCAATCCTTTTGGGTTTTTATATATTTTTTGATGAGATGATATGAGGCATGATGGATGTTTTACTTAGTGTGATTGATATGCCAATCTAGGATGTTTTTAGCCATTTGATCTGTGACACTATTCTGAGCTCTTGGGACATGGGTGAATCTTATGGATTCAAATTGTCGGCTAAGTTGTTTTGTGCATAGGAATTTTCTAAAAAGGCAGGGATCACGCACCTGGTAGCGTTTGTTGAGCTGGGAGACAAGTAGCTTGGAGTCAAGGAACACATGAAGGTGACATATTCCCATCTGAAGGGCAGTGGTCAGGAGACCGTTCATAGCATCATACTCCGCCTGGTTATTGGTAGCAGCGCCTCTACATATTCCGTCAAGGTGAATCAACTCATGTGAAGGGGAATATAAGACCCATGCTGCAGAAGCCAGGTTTGGAGACCAGCGGCTTGCTCTGTCAGCGAAGCCAATGTAATGATGTGGAAGATGGTCCATCTGTGATCATGCAAAAATGATGAATGTAAGGTTGCGGTAAAAAAGGTAAAAAACAAAAAAAAAGCAAACTGTACAATACGGAGCAATGGGGCCGCGGGTTTGTTTTAAGGATAAACACATTTAAGATACAACCCATTACGGGGGTTGCGCAAAGGGTGACCTTCTGAGTCAGTTAAAATGTATGCCCCATTTTTGAGGTAGGTCTGCATGATGTAAGGGTCTTTCCATTTGGATTCAAACTTTCCTTTACCAGTCTTGTCGTGGGCTTGGTCATAGGCGAGGACGAGGTCCCCTTCACGGAAAGTTCGAGGGTGGACATGTTTTTCGTAACCAACTTTGGAGGAGTTCTTGGCAGCTTCAATGGTCTTGAGGGTGGCACGTTGGTTTTCATTAGCTTATTCTAGTGACAATAGACGTTGCTCGAGTGGGGAGGTGTCTGGGAGAAGCTCGACGATGATGTGTATGGTAGGTATCTGACATTCGATGGGGAGGATAGAATCTAGACCATGAACTAAATGAAACAGGGTAAAACTGGTGGCAGTCTTAGTTGATGTACGGTAAGCCCATAATGCAGGGAAAAGCATATGATTCCAATTGGACTTATGCCGGTCAACAGTGCATTGGAGGATGGTTTTTAAAAAAAATTTAATCACCTCTACTTGGCCATTCCCTTGGGGGTAGTAAGCAGAGGAATACTAATGTTCAAATTTCAGTAGGGTGGATAACTCATGCCAAATGGAATGTTCGAAGTGTGAACCATGGTCTGAGACCAACTGTTTGGGGACCTCGAATCGAGTGATAACATGGTTAAAAAATAAACGAGCAGCAGTGTCAGCTTTACAATTGAAGGTGGGCATGGCTTCAGCCCATTTGGTGAAGTAGTCGACGACGAAAATGATGTACTTATGGCAGTTGGTGGATGAGGGTTTACATTCCATGAAGTCGATGGCCCATTTACAAAAGGGACCAATGGTGATGACTTGGTGTAACGGAGCAGGTGGTGTTCGAGCCTTAGGGGCAAAAAGTTGGCAATTATGGAAATGTTTGACCACCGTGATGCAGTCGGTAAAGAGTATGGGAAAGACGTATCCAGCGTGGATGACCTTTTGGACGGTGGCCATTCCAGAGAAATGTCCACCACAGGCACCGCTATGACAGTCATTGAGGACTTGTTCAGCTTCATCGTGTGTGAGACAACGACGGAGAATCGTGTCAACCCCTCTTCGGTAAAGGACATCGCCCTAGAGGAGATATTGAGAGGCCTGGTGACAGATGCGACGATGTCCATCATGATTTATGTTGGGTCAAAACTTCTGTGTGTGAAGGTATAACAAAATATCACCATACCATGGGTCATCAGACGAGATGATGAACAAGTGACTGTCGGGTAACTCATCGGAGATTTGTGGGGATGGCAAAAGGGATGGGAGATCGGTGATGAGCTGGGAAAGCGTGAGGGTTTTAGTGCTCTTAGGGGTTGTGAAAGTGAGGTCATATTCTTGGAGGATAATTACCCATTTAGCAACGTGACCTTGCAAGACGAGCCGGTTCAAGAGATAGACCATGGGGTTGGATTCGGCGACAACTGTGGTCTGACTGAGTAAAATGTAATGTCACAATTTTTGGACAAAAAAAACCACAGCAAGGGCTAGTCTTTCCTCATTAGGGTAACGTAGGGGTGGTCTTGACAACGTCTAGTTGACGCAATAAATGAGATGCTCTTGGTGAGCAGCATCTTCTTGAACAAGGACTCTGGACACGGCATAATCGGATGCTAAGACGTACAAGATGAAGTATTGAGAGAAATCCAGGGGGCGATCAAAGGGGCTTGTGTGAGAGATTTCTTAAGGGCCTCGAATGCATCTTGCGCTTGGTCATCCCAAACAAAGGGTATGTGGGTAGGAAGCAGGCGTAAGAAACGATGAACGGTGGTGGCATAATCAGGAATGAAGCGTCAGAGAAAATTGGATCTCCCCTGTAGACTCTAGAGCTGTCGGAGCGTGCGAGGAGCGGGAAGGTCTATGATGGCTTGGAATTTCAGGGGATCAACAGCGATTCCTTTATGTGAAACAATGAAACCCAACAATCGGCCTGCCGAAACGCAAAAGACACACTTGAGTGGGTTCAAGCGGATTTGATATTTGGGACAATGCAGAAAGATTTGCCAAAGGTCATTAAGGTGGCCTGATCATTTTCGGGAACGAGCTATAAGGTCGTCTAGATAGACTAATAGGATATGAACCAAGTCATGAAAATAATAGGTCATGGCCCGCTGGAAGGTGGTGCCAACATTTTTGAGGCCGAAAGGCATGACGCGATAGGAAAAGGTACCCTATGGGGTGGTAAAGGCAGTATTGTACTGATCCTCTTTGCGGATCTGAATCTGGTTGTATCCTAAAAAACCATCCATGAAAGATAGGACTTCATGACCCGCACACGCATCGATGAGTTGGTCAATAAATGGCGTGGGGAAGTTGTCTTTGGGACAGGCTCGATTTAAATCGCAGAAGTCAGTACATACTCTGATGGTGCCTTGTTTCTTGTTAACAGGGACGGGGTTAGAAACCCAAGTGGTATATGCAATAGGATAAATGAATCCTGCTTTCTGAATTTTCTCAATCTCTGCTTTAACAGCGGGGAGCTTTGAGGGATGAATAGGGCGTTGTTTCTAGCAAACGGGGGGTACATCTGGCCATGTTTCAATGTGGTGTTCTATAATAGTAGGGTCAATACCAGGCATTTTGGTATAGGACCAGGAAAAGACATCACGAAACTCTTTGAAAAGTTTTTTATACTCTCAGATGTCATACTCACTGCAGGAGGCTCCTAATGTAATGATTTCAAGAGCACCGGGTGGGTTAGGGATATCGATGTGGATGACGAGTGAGATATTGGCCATGTTACCTTCCTCGAAAGCATCAAGAGCGGGAATGGGATCCTTAAACTAGTCGACTTTGGTGGGGAAGAAATCTTTGGACTCAACTGCAAATTGGGTGGCTATGGTGGAGGAGGACTCCTCTAGGAGGAAGTAGGAATGATGGTGCATGTCTTCCTAGGGGTAATCCGGGGCAGTGAGATCATATATATGGTATTAATCTCACCAGATGAGGGTGATACTAGGGGTGGATCTCATCAATTGTAGGGGGCGCCATCTCAAGGTCCAAATTATTCATCTTGTAGAGAGATGCTCTATAATCTGGGAGATCGGGACAGTGATGTGAGTAATGGTCGTAAACACCACATATTGCACAAGGGTGGTTCCTACACAGTGATTTATCATGAGGCTTAGGGGTTGGATCAAGTTGGACAACCGAGATGTTGGGGTTGTCATCAAACATTTGCATGTGTTCCTGTAATGCAGGTAATTGTGGGCATTGATGATTCGGATGGCCTAACTCATCACACAACGAGCATTTGGGAGGAGCACAGAACACGGGGGGGTTTTTAACTGTTTTGGGTGGGGGTACAGCGGTGTATGGTTGTGGGCCCCTGCCCCTAGTGTGATTGATAAGAGGAGGTGGATTCGTAGATGACGAAGGGGTAGTGACACCGGGAGGTGGTTGACTAGTAGTGCCGATGGGTCGCACCGGTTGTAGGATAACATTTGGTGTCGGTGGGGGAACGGGAGGCGAAATATACCACACGGGTAATCCTAAGGTTAACCTGGGGAGGCAGAGAGTAGCCATAACCGGGGTGCTTACTACTCCCGAGGGAGGGAATAGGAAGGGAACTGTGTGGATGGGTGTAACACCAATATGACTAGGTACCAATGGTGGTTTGGGTAACAAAGGCGGTTGATTGTTGGGTGCTTGTGCATTGTGGGAAAGGGTACACAGGTTAGATATTTCGGTCACTGGTGATGGGGGTGGAATGAATTAGAATGTTGAGGTCATCGGCGTATCTGAGTAAACTCTGGGTCCCACGGAGGAAACCAACAAGGTAGTTGCACCACAAACAGGTTGTTCAACCATGGGGAGAACATTTTCGGGTGCAGCGAGGGCATGGGGATTGTAACAGGTGATTTGATTGACCTTGGCTATGCGTCCGTTATGGGGGAACATCATGGTACAAAAAATGGATGAGGAAACCGCCCGCATGGCATACATGTAGCTGCAGCCAACTAAGAGGTTATAATCAAGTTGGGTGTTGATGACCTCTATGTCAATGAGCACTGTTTTACCAGCCAACTAGATGGGGACATTAGCAAAGAGACCTTGGGGTTGAGCCGAATGGCTGTCGCAGGCTCGCAACGCAATGGTGGACTACTGGAGAGTAGGAGATCCCAACTTTTTCCAAATGAATGTGGACATAACACATGGCGAGGCACCTTCATCGATAATGCACCGATGGATGACAAGATTTCGAACAAAAACAGAAACTTGGAATGCTAAAGTGGAAGGCAGGTGTTAGCACTTAGATTTTATCCCGGTTGTAAAAGAATAACACCTAAGGTAACTTATTTCAAACCAATCTTTAGACTGGAAGTTGGCCTCCTTCAGCCAGAGAGGGCTCTCTCAACAAATTTGCCATCCAATGTCACCACAACAGCAGTTTGACAATGAAACTCAATGGCCAATTTGTAAAATAATAATAAAAACTTGTAGGTTTTGAATGATTGTGGTTAGATCAAACAGGAAAAAGATACAATTGGGCAATGGAGTCAAGATCATGAAATACAAAAGATGTGCAGAGTTTTTAGCAAAATAGTTTTTCATTAGAGGCAGGATAGCTGTGTTTTTTACCGTCAAGTTTCTTGATTTCTGGTGGTAATAGAAGAAAAGATGAACAGTCCATTAAATACGGGCATCAAACTGAGATGAATCCATATTAACTTTAGAGGAAAATTTGGTGGATATTTGAATAGGATGAACCGGAGCATAATCAATATGAATTCCAGTTTCACTATAACCTTTATTCAAATATGAGAGGAAAAAACATAAGGGAAAGGATTAAAAAAGAAAAATAAACATTCACATTATGAGAATGGAAAAAGAACGGACTGTAAAAAAAAACCCAATACGACAATCTCTAAATCTATTAAAAATGCTTGCTTTAGCTCTGCAACATTTTTTCAAATCTGAAAATGAGATAGAACCTCTCGTAAACCTTCTTACTGAAAATCGAACCCACTTTACATTGTAAAATGCATAATATATACAAAAATGCTCCATGAGCAAACCCTAACTAATTGTATTTCTAAAAATAGCTTCTTGGAATAATAAACTAACTAATTTTTTACAAATAAAACAAATCTGGAGCAGTTGCAAAATATCTCGAGTGAAAGAGTATAGAGGAATTTTGAAATTTTCTTCAAACTGCTAATTCCAGGGCTTAAAATAATCCTTATTTTCCACCTGTCGAATATCTTGGAAATGAACTTCTATTTGCTAATTCAGAGCCTATAAATATGGATCTTCCTGCCACCTATGTTCCTTTTCTTTAACTACCTATTGTTTATGTGCCAACCGCTGAGTGTTGTCGTATGTTTTTGGTAATTCCTTTGCCCTCGTCCACTTCATCTTTGACATGCTGAGCTATTGTGTATTCTCTCTAACGGACAATTGAATACTTGGAGAATTTGGTTAAATGCCGAATAACCACTTGGAGATATCTCGCCACTTGTTGAGTATTTGAAAACTAGGTCTTCCTGCTATCTGTATTCCCATTTTTTAACTATTCATTTTCTGCCTTGAATTTTGGAATAATTGACTGATTGACACTAGGTCATGACCCTCGTGAGATACAGCCGTATCCTTTATCAAACCCTTGCTTTGCACCTCTTGAACACGGACGCTGGAATTTTGTAGACTAATCTTCTTTTGTTATGCTTTTTGTTGAAGACTTAGGTAATATTTTGAGAGGGGAGTCATCCATATACTTTCTCGTCTTGAATAAATGAAAATACAGCCACACGATCCTTGGGGAAGAACGATATATCGTAGGACCTTTCGAGAGAACGATTGCATTCAACCTTGGTATTCGATGTGGGAGCATGTCTTAAAACCATTCCCAACTGATTAATGAATGTAAATACATGCTGATAAGCATTTGACAAGTTCACTCCATAATGACATGCGGTCTTATAAGCTTGCATGAGGAAATGAAGAGATCTGATGTTTTGTCCCTCCTTTGTACAGACTTCAGCTTTCTCTTGACTTTGGATTGAGTAGCACGCTGTAAATATGAAGACAGGTTCATCAAATATCATGGCAGAAAATCGAAAACATATGAACCAATTCATATTTTCAAGTCTTCGTACATTTGGGGTTACTGTATGGCATCTTGTTTCAGTTTATTTACTTTCTTCATCCTGCACATTGACCAGAACCATGTAATCTAGCGACCAAAACTCATAATTTATCTGCCATTTGTAGTGCTTCTCCACTGCGCCCTTTCTTTCTGTCACGCATGCTTGCATATATTAGTAGTTCACCCATATTTCTACAATAACCAAACAACAAGGAGAATCCACAACGTAGTTAGAGACAATGACTTTCTCCATTTTGGCCAGCATACAAACCTCCAAACGATAAAACCTAACCTTATACACCTTTGGTCTTTTTCTTTTGGGCGAAATGGCATTAGGGTTTGGAAAGCTTTGACTTTCCGATTAAAAGGAAGAAACAAATGCTGAAAATGGGACCACCTCCCTTTTATAACATTTCCAATGGATGGTATCGCACAGGTGTTGAGTGGTTTTCAATACAACGTTTCACAAATGCAGATGCATTAGAAATGGACACGTTGGATGGTGGTTTTTACCGCATCCACCAACCGTCATTATCTCCCGAACATGTGAACGACACGGGATGAATTAAGGACCATAGATCTCTCCTTTATTGTTGTTATCCTTTCGTTCCTTTAAAAACAATCACACACATAATGGGAGAATGGTCTTTCTATTGTTTATATACCCATGACTTTCAATATATACCAAGTAATAAAGGAATGGGAAGCTTTAAGCCTCAGCGCTAGAGTGATGGAGGATACATGTGGTCTTCTCGGTTTGGAATTTGGTTCTATGGTGAGCCCTCGGTGTTGGGCGTTTAATATTCTTTTTGCTCCCTTTTTTAATTAAATTTTTTGGCATATTCACCGAAGTCATCTTATAAAATTAAAACCTCATTCTCATAAAGTTTTACCTTTGGCCAAAAGTTAATCAAATGCTCTTCTCCATACTTAGGCAAATTATTGAAAATTAAAGGCCTTTTCTTCATAAAGATTTTGGTTAGGCCACTGTATAAAAATCAATGTTCTTTTCATAAAGATTAAACTCTTAAGCAAATCTTCTAGGTCTCTCAGAGGTTGAGTTCACAAACCTATCGAGATAGTAAAACCATTTTTCTCTTTATGAAGATTTTGCTTCCCTTCTTTTCTCAAACATATTTCCTTTTGCAACTTTGATACCCACACTCGAGGACAAATTCTCTTTCTCGACCAATTTCGAGACCCCCCCGCCATGAAATTTGTTCTATTGTTGCATCGCTAATGCTGCCAAAAGATAATTAAGCAAAAAATTTATTGAGTGTCAACAACTGGCTCCTACTGGGGATGCTGTCCTCTGAGCGAGGCAGCAAAGAACACCGTAGACCATGTGCCTAACCATGGGGCAGCTCCCAATCCTGAAAAACTGCAACCTACAACCTGTAACTGATCCTTCATCCAAAAATTGAAGCTGAAAACCGATAACTGCTGAAAACTGAAAACATACATGCTGGAACTAAACTGGAAACAACACTGTACATACTGAAAAAAATGTTTGTCGGGCAAACTTATTTCTCCTACCTACCCTACTCTGCTGAAACGTGATTGCTGAATCAAATGACACAAAAGTGCCAATGAAGCCAATCTAATAATTGACCATTTTCTCGACTATGGCTTGCATTCCTTTTGAGTGAGTAACGAAGACAAAAAACAAACCATTCCAAACATTCTCTGATAATGAGTTCATGTCCCACAAATGTAAGAAAATTCATTTTCCCCTTGGACTGTAGTAAATTAGCATAAGGATCTTCAACAGTTTGAAATATTATCACGTCTTGAGATTTAGCAAGAATGCAAATATCTCTTTCAAATTGACCCGCAAGACTATTCAACTGTGGTTTGATGAGAGTGCATAGGGGGGCATGATATTCTAATACCTGAGTGTTGACTGCATTCTCCTCAAGTATGAACATCTCTGGTTCCTTTTTTGGTATGTCATCTATCCCATCTTTATACTTATCCACATCATCATCCAAAACATCTTCAAACAATAAACATCCTTCAAGATCATTAATCATGTCAACTCTATCTTCTTGACAGAAAGAAATGATGTCTAATAGTTGATCCCGTGGTGGAGAATCATCATCATAAATAGGTTCTTTCAAAGGATTGTTATGACTGTCAGTGTTTAGATTCAGATTTACATGTTTAAAAATGGAAGAAGTTTCACTTACATACCCTGGACTGTGTGAACAATGCAGATCCGACATTACTGGAGTTGTAATATGACCTTTCAAGAGTTGATCTATTTCATTTTCAGATAAAGGAGAAATTTTGGAAATACTATGGAGGCTCCCACCTTTCTTGTTTAAGGAAAAACCAGCAGCATCATCTGAGGCCTGTTCCGTTTCTTGTATTCCAAGAGAAGTACTGATGTATTGTTTTTTAAGTGAATCAAATAAGACAGAGTTCTCTAGACCCACAGCTTCTGAAATAGTGTGACATGGAGAGAAGCTTATATGACCATCTTCTGAATCAGAAAACCACTGACAAAACTGAAGAAAATTCTTATCCGGCTCGGGAGAAAAGATACAAAGGCCATCACCAATTTCATTCAAAAATTCAGAATTTAAAACTTTCCCTTCTTCATCAAAAACAACAGAACCATCATTAAATTTTTCAATGACATCAAGTGCAACAAACTCTTCTTGATACAAAATTTCTGAATGCGAAATGGAGACCTGGTTTTCTGTTTGGCACTTTTCTACCCTATGGCAAACTCCAGCTTCTTGGGAATGATGACAGACTTATTATTCTTCTTCTTTAATTCCACTTTCAAAAAAGTTTATGGAGCTCTCCATCATAGATTTCTGTTCTTGATTGGAAGCCTTAATTTTTTGTTTTATCAATTCAAATGAAGCATAACAGAGGGGTAGACAATCACTTTCAGCATGTTGATTTTCAGAGGTTTGATGATGAATAGTGATCAGAATTTCTTCACCGACTGTCCTGGAACTTATAAAGTTTTCAGCCGGTGCCATATCCAAGCAATCTTCTTCATACTTATCAAACTTAGGTGGACTAAAATTTTCTTTAAAACCATCATTAACAGAAATTTCAGCAGGTTGATTGTAATTTACATAAAACAAGTCAGAGTTACCTTCTTCTGGCACATCACCCGGTTGATCATCTCTTTGTTTGTCACGGGAACGACTAGAATGCCAAGCCATTTCTCCTTGTCCATACTTCTCTTCGAACCCACATTCTTCTTCAATCCTCTCATCATTTTCTTTGCTCGATAATTTCCTGGACATTCTAATATTATCTTCAACTTCTAAAGCATCAACGAACATATGTTGTAAACTGGAGGGCTTTCTTTCCAAGAGAAGAAAAGAGAAATCAGAAATCAGAATAGATACATAATGTAACTTGGAAGCATTCTCTAGGGGCTGAATTTCTTTCGGCATATCATAATAGGCGCTGGAAAACCTCCTGTTGAAATTGGATAAGGCTTCCCTTTCCTGCATTCTCATAGAGTAAAATTCTGAAAGGACTAGGTCCCATGACCTCCTCTTACCCCAAAACTTCAAGAAGACATCAAAAAATTCCTGCCATGTGTCTATAGACTCCGGCTGTAAATGGTGAAACCATTTCTGCACATCTCCCTGGAAAGACTGAGCAAAAACCCTCATACAAACATCGTCCTGATCCACTTCAAACAGATCCAGAAAATTTTCAAAACCTTGAAGATGTTTCTCAACAGTAAGGCCTTTGATTTCTCCATCGAATTTAGGAAGGTATTTATGGTATTTAGGAGGATAATCATGGAGAACATGAGGTAGGTGAAGTGGCTTATATCGGTTTTGGATATTGGAAGAAACTGAACTATGTAGAGAGGATGTATTATCAGCTTTAGTATCATCAGGTTGATAAAGTTGATCCTTACTGTCATGCGGTTTAAGTAAAAGATCTTGATCAAAATCATACGTACAGAATGATGACACATTTTCAGTTTCTAAGGAAGGGTATACAGGAGTAAACCTATGGTCTTTTTTCGAATATAGTAAACAATGAGAAATTCTTCTGCCAAGCTTAGGAAAAGACAGGAAAAAATTTAGAAGAAAGGATAAGATGTTTTGGAGAAAACTGAAACTTGAGTACCTTGTCTTTTTATCATGCCTTTCCATGTCTTCACAATGAGCTCATTTCCCAGTGGAGTCTGTCGGTTCTTTTTAAAAGCTTGATTCTGGATCATGCCACCAATGGAGTCACTAAAATTTGGATTCTTGAAGATGGAGTCGCCAGATGAAAGATGTACAACCTTACTGATGTTTGACCGTTGTTCACCATCAACAATCAAAACTGAAAACTTTGTCGCTCATACCCAGGGAAAATGAAACCCTCGTTCCCCGGCAACGGCGCCAAAATGTTAGCACTTAGATTTTATCCCGGTTGTAAAAGAATAACTGTAAAATCTCAAGCACAGTTGAATCTAGCTACTGTGGATTCCTCACTGGTGAAAGATTGCACAACATTTGCAAGAATTAGCATAAAAAAATTTAAATGAATGAAGAACAATACTCATGAATTGGTGAATAATGTCAATATTATTAACTGTCCAACCTTAACAAAGGTTAAGAACACCCATATATACAAATCTGGAAGAATTCGAATCCATCTGGAGTGTTCACACTGATCTAGCTTAGAAAAAGCTCAAACCCCCCTAGGTTGACCAAAATATCCCAAACCATCCCAAACTGGTTCGAATCTGCTGTGTGAATGCTGGGAATGACTGGACAGGCCCATGTGACCTCACACATGTGAAGAAACTGGTTGGTTAGAGGTTTGGAGTCTAAAATTGGTCAAAATATGACAAAACAAGGCAAGATTGTCCACAAAGTGAGCAAATGCGCCCTAGGTAGAAGAGAAGCATGCTGAGTGCAATAAATGACCTGAGGAGGGCGCTCTAGGCATGCTGAGTGCATTAATTGTCCTGGGGAGCGCTCCACAAAGCTGGTTTGACTCAGCATTTGTTCACATTGCTAACCAGTTCATGATAATTTGACCATTTACCAACTAATCAACTTAGGGATGTAATCATTAATCACTTGGGCTAATTAATCATCATTAATAAATGATTAATGTACATAGGTGGAAAAATGTTCTAACACCCCCCCTTAAGCTAGACTTAGTGAAATATCAAAAATTAAGGCCTTGGCAACTAGGCTCAAGTCACCTTTTACATCATAAAATTTATTTGTCCATGTAAAATGAGGAAAGAGGCAAAACCACATGGGAAAAATCCTCCCTCAAGAATGGACATGATACAGAGATGATCAAAAGGTCTTCAACAGGTCTTGTTCTTCACTTGAATGAGTTGAATGAACAACTTCTTGCTGAAATACTTGGTGAAGATGTTGTGGATGTCATGATCATGCACCAATTCTTCAATGTTTTGTAGGAAAAAAACATGTTGGAAGGCTCCTTGAATCTCATCATTTGATGATGGGGGAGCATTATAAGAATGCTTCTTGCTGCATACATACTCTGATATGAATACATGATCAATAATGGAAAAGATATCTCTGCAAAATCCTTCCCAAAGAACATCAAAAATCTCAACAAAATCTGCATTTTGAGGAGCTTCCACATGGCAAATCAAACCATGAATCTTCCTTCCGAACTGATGTAGCACCTTCCCAAATCTGTAATAGAGATCATGTGGCTCTGATATATCAGAATAGGAGCCATATGGAGCAGCAAAAACTAGAGGTATAATGTCTCCATGATCGAATGGTTTTACAGTAAGAGAAGTGTGTGTAACTGGATCACACTGACAGTTGAGCAAACTTGAAGGGTCTGGAGACTTGAGTTTTGAACCATAGGTGGTAAGATCAGGTCCAGACATGTGGAACAGCAGTCCCATGATAGCCAATGACATGGCTGTCCAACCAAGGAATGATATGCAAGACATAAAACCAAGATAGATCAGTGACACAGTTTTGGAAACAATAAAATTGTGAGATTTTCCAACTGTAGAACTTGGGGTTTGTGTGGTCTTTTGGGCATCCGATGGTTGGGGAAATGGTTTGATGGCTGTCATAAACTGTATATCAGCCTGCATATTATCTTCCATATCAGAATATGAAAGATCTGATTGAAGTGGGAAAGAGCTTTCAGAAGGCATGTCAAAAACTAGTGAAAAATTACTAGTATTGGGAGAAAGCTTC
This sequence comes from Larix kaempferi, assembly GCA_027924585.1. Lineage (NCBI taxonomy): Eukaryota > Viridiplantae > Streptophyta > Pinopsida > Pinales > Pinaceae > Larix > Larix kaempferi. Next base: position 6,104,928 of record BSBM01000798.1, on the reverse strand, counting down.
GGTGAACTGGATGGAGATTCTTTCAGGGAAGAGACTAATTTTTCTGAATCTGATATATCAGAATGTAAATCAGAAACAGAGATATCAGAAAAATATTTGGCTCTTTCACCCAAATCATAGAGCTTTTTACCTTTGCATGTGGCATAGAGGCAATGATCTTGTTCCAAAGAGAGCTTGGCTTCTTCTCTTCTTGCAAAATCTGGAACATCAATGTTATGTTCTTCAAGTAGCTTGGTTAGAATGTCTATCTTCTTTCTGAAACATGATTTTTCATTGTGAGAACCTCTGCAATAACCACATTTGGGATTCTCTTCCTTGCTCTTCATCTTCTTGACTTTTGAATCTTCATCACTTGAACTTGAGCTTTCATCACTTGAATGCTTCTTCTCCTTCATCTTCTTCTCTTGAGGTTTCGGCCCCTTTGGTTTTTGCTTGCCTCTTCCATATTTCGAATCTCCAGCTGCAAGAACTTGGTCTTTTTGCTTGATGGAGCCCATCAAGACCAGCTTGTCTTGCTCTTGAGTTAGCATCTCCATGAAGTCAGCCAAAGATGGCATCTTCCAACCTCTAACTGTGAGCCTTGTGGAGTTGAAGGAAGACACAAAAACTGAGTATTCAGAACCCAATTTGGAGAGAATGGACAACACCAACTGTTCTTCTTTCTTTTCTATGCCACATTGTCTGATCTGCAAGACCAAGTTCTTGAACTTGGTGAAGAAGTCCTGGATGGAATCGAAATTCCCTAGGCTCAGTGAGACAAGCTCATTTTCGAGCTGGTGGCCTCTCATCTCATCAGTCTTTCCAAACAGTGTCTCAAGCTTGAGCCACACTTCATTTGGAGTTGCTAGACTTTCTACATGAAACAGGAGGTCTCTCGAAATGCTGAGACAAAGGAGGCCAAATGCCTCATCCATTCTGTTAAAAAACTTGGATTTCTCCACAGCTGAGTTTGGCTCAACCTCAGTGCCCATCGTGATTCTGTAGAGACCCTTGGATCTCAGCAAAATCACCATTTCTACCTTCCAATCGAAATAGTTGAAGGGAGTGAGCACGTTTGGGTGAGATGGCTCCATTCTCCTCTGCTGCAATTCGCACTTGCTGACAATGTTGATCTTCAACACCTGCAAACAACTCTCAAATCACTCTGGAGGGATCTACACTAACAGATTCGAACCCTGTATGGATAGTGGGGGCATTCGGGAGAGCATCACACCTGAGAGGAGCCACTAGATTTCTCCAGTAAGCTCAAGGCAATGGCCTCAGGAATTATGTGGTTTCTCCACTGCTTCTGGCAATCCACTACAACAGTCTTGCTGGTTCGAATTCTAGCTCCAAGAGCTCTGATACCATGTAAAATCTCAAGCACAGTTGAATCTAGCTACTGTGGATTCCTCACTGGTGAAAGATTGCACAACATTTGCAAGAATTAGCATAAAAAAATTTAAATGAATGAAGAACAATACTCATGAATTGGTGAATAATGTCAATATTATTAACTGTCCAACCTTAACAAAGGTTAAGAACACCCATATATACAAATCTGGAAGAATTCGAATCCATCTGGAGTGTTCACACTGATCTAGCTTAGAAAAAGCTCAAACCCCCCTAGGTTGACCAAAATATCCCAAACCATCCCAAACTAGTTCGAATCTGCTGTGTGAATGCTGGGAATGACTGGACAGGCCCATGTGACCTCACACATGTGAAGAAACTGGTTGGTTAGAGGTTTGGAGTCTAAAATTGGTCAAAATATGACAAAACAAGGCAAGATTGTCCACAAAGTGAGCAAATGCGCCCTAGGTAGAAGAGAAGCATGCTGAGTGCAATAAATGACCTGAGGAGGGCGCTCTAGGCATGCTGAGTGCATTAATTGTCCTGGGGAGCGCTCCACAAAGCTGGTTTGACTCAGCACTTGTTCACATTGCTAACCAGTTCATGATAATTTGACCATTTACCAACTAATCAACTTAGGGATGTAATCATTAATCACTTGGGCTAATTAATCATCATTAATAAATGATTAATGTACATAGGTGGAAAAATGTTCTAACAATAACACCTAAGGTAACTTATTTCAAACCAATCTTTAGCCTGAAAGTTGGCCTCCTTCAGCCAGAGAGGGCTCTCTCAACAAATCTGCCATCCAATGTCACCACGACAGCAGTTTGACAATGAAACTCAATGGCCAATTTGTAAAATAATAATAAAAACTTGTAGGTTTTGAATGATTGTGGTTAGATCAAACAAGAAAAAGATACAATTGGGCAATGGAGTCAAGATCATGAAATACAAAAGATGTGCAGAGTTTTTAGCAAAATAGTTTTTCATTAGAGGCAGGATAACTGTGTTTTTTACCGTCAAGTTTCTTGATTTCTGGTGGTAATAGAAGAAAAGATGAACAGTCCATTAAATACAGGCATCAAACTGAGATGAATCCATATTAACTTTAGAGGAAAATTTGGTGGATATTTGAATAGGATGAACCGGAGCATAATCAATATGAATTCCAGTTTCACTATAACCTTTATTCAAATATGACAAGAAAAAACATAAGGGAAAGGATTAACAAAGAAAAATAAACATTCACATTATGAGAAGGGAAAAAGGATGGACTGTAAAAAAAAAACCCAACACGAGAATCTCTAAATCTGTTAAAAATGCTTGCTTTAGCTCTGCAACATTTTTTCAAATCTGAAAATGAGATAGAACCTCTCGTAAACCTTCTTACTGAAAATCAAACCCACTTTACATTGTAAAATGGATAATATATACAAAAATGCTCCATGAGCAAACCCTAACTAATTGTTTTTCTAAAAATAGCTTCTTGGAATAATAAACTAACTAATTTTTTACAAATAAAACAAATCTGGAGCGGTTGCAAAATATCTCGAGTGAAAGAGTATAGAGTAATTTTGAAATTTTCTTCAAACTGCTAATTCCAGGGCTTAAAATCATCCTTATTTTCCACCTATCGAATATCCTGGAAATGAACTTCTATTTGCTAATTCAGAGCCTATAAATATGGATCTTCCTGCCACCTATGTTCCTTTTCTTTAACTACCTATTTTTTATGTGCCAACCGCTGAGTGCTGTCGTATGTTTTTGCTCATTCCTTTGCCCTCGTCCACTTCATCTTTGACATGCTGAGCTGTTGTGTATTCTCTCTAACGGACAATTGAATACTTGGATAATTTGGTTAAATGCTGAATAACCACTTGGAGATATCTCGCCACTTGTCGAGTACTTGAAAACTAGGTCTTCCTACTATCTGTATTCCCATTTTTTAACTGTTCATTTTCTGGCTTGAATTTTGGAATAATTGACTGATTGACACTAGGTCATGACCCTCGTGAGATAGAGCCGTATCCTTTATCAAACCCTTACTTTGCACCTCTTGAACACAGACGCTGGAATTTTGTAGACTAATCTTCTTTTGTTATGCTTTTTGTTGAAGACTTAGGTAATATTTTGAGAGGGAAGTCATCCATATACTTTCTCATCTTGAATAAATGAAAATAAAGCCACACGATCCTTGGGGAAGAACGATATATTGTAGGACCTTTCGAGAGAACGATTGCGTTCAACCTTGGTATTCGATGTGGGAGCATGTCTTAAAACCATTCCCAACTGATTAATGAATGTAAATACATGCTGATAAGCATTTGACAAGTTCACTCCATAATGACATGTGGTCTTATAAGCTTGCAGGAGGCAACGAAGAGATCTGATTTTTTGTCCCTCCTTTGTACAGACTTCAGCTTTCTCTTGACTTTAGATTGAGTAGCACGTTGTAAATATGAAGATAGGTTCGTCAAATATCATGGCAGAAAATCGAAAACATATGAACCAATTCATATTTTCAAGTCTTCGTACATTTGGGGTTATTGTATGGCATCTTGTTTTAGTTTATTTACTTTCTTCATCCTGCACATTGACCAGAACCATGTAATCTAGCGACCAAAACTCATAATTTATCTGCCATTTGTAGTGCTTCTCCACTACGCCCTTTCTTTCTGTCATGCATGCTTGCATATATTAGCAGTTCACCCATATTTCTACAATAACCAAACAGCAAGGAGAATCCACAACGTAGTCAGAGACAACGACTTTCTCTATTTTGGCCATCATACAAACCTCCAAATGATAAAACCTAACCTTATACATGTTTGGTCTTTTTCTTTTGGGTGAAATGGCGTTAGGGTTTGGAAAGCTTTGACTTTCCGATTAAAAGGAAGAAACAAATGCTGAAAATGGGACCACCTCCCTTTTATAACATTTCCAATGGATGGTATCCCACGGGTGTTGAGTGGTTTTCAATACAACGTTTCACAAATGCGGATGCATTAGAAATGGACACGTTGGATGGTGGTTTTTACCGCATCCACCAGCCGTCATTATCTCCCGAACATGTGAATGACACGGGATGAATTAAGGACCGTAGATCTCTCCTTTATTGTTGTTAGCCTTTCGTTCCTTTAAAAACAATCACACACATAATGGGAGAACGATCTTTCTATTTTTTATATACTCATGACTTTCAATATATACCAAGCAATAAAGGAATGGGAGGCTTTAAGCATCGGCACTAGAGTGATGGAGGATACATGTGGTCTTCTCGGTTTGGCGTTTGGTCCTGTGGTGAGCCCTCGGTGTTGGGCGTTTAATATTCTTTTTGCTCCCTTTTTTAATTAAATTTTTTGGCATATTCGCCAAAGTCATCTTCATAAAATCTTGACTTTAGTCTAGATTATAAAATTAAAACCTCATTCTCATAAATTTTTACCTTTGGCCAAAAGTTAATCAAATGCTCTTCTCCATACTTAGGCAAATTATTGAAAATTAAAGGCCTTTTCTTCAGAAAGCTTTTGGTTAGGCCACATTATAAAAATCAATGTTCTTTTCATAAAGATTAAACTCTTAAGCAAATCTTCTAGGTCTCTCAAAGGTTGAGTTCACAAACCTATAGAGATAGTAAAACCATTTTTCTCTTTATGAAGATTTTGCTTCCCTTCTTTTCTCAAACATATTTCCTTTTGCAATTTCGATACCCACACTCGAGGACAAATGCTCTTTCTCGACCAAGTTCGAGACCCCTCGCCATGAAATTTGTTCTATTGTTGCATCGCTAATGCTGCCAGAAGATAATTAAGCACAAAATTTATTGAGTGTCAACTGCAGGCATGGTTTGGATTGGTTCAAATCAAAGGCCATCAGTCGTGAATCATTTGGGTCAATAGCACCAATGGAAGAGAGCAAAGTCTTGCGCTGTGAAGGACAGTTTTTTAAGACCTCTAACACAGAAATGGCTGTGGGGGATTGGGCTAAGTCATCTACAATGTTGTAATTAGACGCAACGCGAGCATTGGGATTATTGTTGATGCGACGAAGTGGGAAGCGAGGTGCTTTGGAGGTGCCATCTAGTGGAGCCGGAGGGATACATAATGATGATCAGTGGGATGAGTGTTAGCATTTTTGTCGCTGGGAGTGGCTTCGAGGGTGGAGCCATATTGGTTGACATCGACAAATGACATCATTAACAAGTGATGGGTACCTGAGTCTAATATGGGTTGATCAGGAGTGGCATAAGTGATTTGCTGTTGTGGTGGCGCGTTTCCTTGAGGGGGAACCAATGGCTGAGTGTTCACTACGCCTTGGGTCGGTAAAGGGTTTTGTAACACCAATGGTTGATGTTGAGGTGGTGGGGGATTGGGTGGCACTTGAGGAGCCGCATGCCCTTGTCGGTGGGCATCAACGGTCTAGAGTTGCCAAGCTCACTCCAACTGTGGGCAAGCATGTGTGTAGTGGCCATAGACCCCACAAATAGAACAAGGATGGTTTGTTCACAAATTAGGATTTTTGGCTTGCTTGGGCGGTCGATCAGGGTTTTGGTTGGTAGGTGTCGCATTATTGTTGTTTAGGGGATTGGGAGGTTGACCACCTTGGTCTGGAGGGGGGTTGTTCCCACGGTTATGGCCTTTGCCACGGTTTTGTTGGCCCTATTGGCGCTTGTTATTTTGGTTCTGCTGCGGATTCTATTGGGCATACACTTGCCCTTAGGCAGCAGGTGTGTTGGATGCTTTACTGGGCAGACCCGGGTTTTAATGAAGCGCAGCAACAAAACCCCTTGGCGCACTGGCCCTCTCGGCAACGAGCTGCGCGGCAGCTCGAGGTCTCACCCGAAGTGGCTATGGGGGGGTTAAGGAATCAGGTTTCCTTAACCTGGGTGACGCGGAGATAGCTCTTCCTTTAATGGTTCCTGTGAAATCGGCGGTCGGACCTTCCCGCAGGCCGCTCGGCGCAGCTGCGTGGATTCCTTCCTTGGCAGGTCTACTGCGCAGTTTCTCCTCTCTAACGCAGCAGGCAACTATCCCTTGCGTCGACGCGCTAAATACTTCCTCGCCCTTCACATCCAGCACAGTAACGCAGTCTGCTCTCGCAGCAGCGACCGCGCGTTACTACTTCTTTAGTACTTAAGACATTTATAGTTATCAAGGGATCTTTCCAACTCGCTCAAACAGTCACAAAGATAAGACAGAAGTCTTGCATACACAAATAATGAACTCTAAATAATTATCATTCACGCAAACATTATAACAAGAAGATATAAGTGAAGCTCATCTCCTCGAGGAAAACCATGTCCACGGGAGTGTTATATTAACCAGAAAATGATAGAGTTATACAATATGCTGCGCACACAGCTGCAGCCTTAGATCTTTCCAGGAAACTCCACGCACACAGCTGGGAGCCCTTCTCTCAATCAAGTCTCCTCTCTATGGAGATTACAAAGGCACAGAACGTCGACTCAGACTGTCTGGCAACTCAGGGATTAGCTCCTCGGCTATCCGATTTCCTCTCTTAGTTCTACACACTGGGTAGAAAATACAGAAGGATAATCAACACATGATCTATCCTTTAGACTGGCTATCTAACAGTCTAACATCTAGCTCTCTCTAACTCTCTAACCCAACATCTATCCATTACAATTATTCATATATATAGGTGGCCATGACGGTCACACCTTTACAAAACTGTGGGCCTTTCCCAACAGTGATTCCCAAAAACCCTAACCACGCACATGGCTAGGTGTACTGTAGGCGCCGCTTGCAGTCACGTCGCCGCTTCCTGCAGGCTCCATGAATTCCGGCGCAGATTGTGGGTATGGGCGATCGTCCTTCGCCTTCAATGCTCTGGTCCGTTGCTCCTCCTTGATCCGAGCAACCATAACTTCTGTACTGAGCCTTTAAATGAGGGTAGCTGAGCCCTCTACTCCATCGCCTTATTTATTATGGTAGCTGAGCCACCTTCATTCTTCGATGACGTGCGCGCGAGCTCCGCAATTTCCGGTCCGTGATCTGCGCTGAGATCATCCATCTGGCACCGTACTGCGCACCGTCTCCTTCTTACCCAAAACTTAGTGCTTGTCCCCAAAATTAGCACTTTCCTTCCATACTCGTGCTTTTTCCCAAAATTCGCAGCTTTTACTATAGCTGCGACCTTGGCCCCAACAAGGTGAATTCTGGGGTTGTGCAGGTGCGGGAGAAGGCTACGGTGGATAATAAGTAGGTGGAGGCGGTGTAGGTGCTGAACCTTGTGGGGGTTGCTGATATGTCTGCCGAATGGGAATTGGGTTTTCCGTAGGGGTTTCCTGTGGTGGGTAATAAGCAGGTAGGGCTTGAGAGGATATAGGAGCTGGTGCAGCCTGTGTGTGGTAATATGGATGAGGTGTGATCGAGGAGGCATAAGGGATGCATGACAAAAGCACTGAGGTGGACATGAGGGTCCATGGGAATGGTGGTGATATGCCATGGGAGCATATGAATGGGTTCCTTCGGACTGAGATGTAGCCCACGAAAGGTCGAGGCCATGGCTAGGACATGCTATGGAAAAGGGTTGGTTATGTGAGGCTATTCGGCCAACGATGCCATCTCCGACATGGGATGCCCCCGGTGCATCGTGTCGGGAGGAATCACCGCGGGGGGCGTCAGGGATGATGGAATATAGGTAACCAGACTGGGCGTAAATAAGGTCAAACTGTTGGGCTTTGAGGATGGCGTCTTCTTCGGACTGGGGTGGCTCGGATGTCACATCCTTGGCAATGACAGGAAGGAGAGATTTTAGAAACCAATCTAAGAAGATACGGTCGTCTAACTTGATTTTGCAGAGGCTGTGGCGTCGACGCCACTCATGAATGTGTTCAGTGATGTGGGTAGCCATGTTTTGTCTACAAGACAGTAGGATCTCAACTCCTGTGTCATAGCGGATAGGTAACCAAAAGAACTACAGGAAAGTCGAGGTAAGGGAAGTAAAGGTGGCAGGGGTCCCATGGGGCTGCTCGATGTACCACTTACCTATAGAGCCAGTGAGGGTGCGCTGTAACAGACAGAGGAAGACAGAGTCGTCCACTATGGAGTTGGAGGAACACCATAGATGGAAGGACATAATATGGTTCTAGGGGTCTTCACCTGCCTTTCCCTCAAACTTAAGGATGTCGGAGGGGAGCTTGGTGGGCATGTGAGGCCATGCAGGGTCGTGTCTGATGGGATTGTTAGTCAGTCTGGCCAGGTCAGGAAGTTTGAGACTAGCCATGAATGGAAAACTAGTAGAAGGATGTGACATACTAGTGGTTGTGACCATGTTGGGGCCAATTCCCCCGAGTGGAGGGGCTGGGTTTGGGATGTTTCCCCCAGGTGGAGGAACGAATGTGGTATGGGATGGTCCTGCACCGCCAAGGGTAGTGTGAGTCACTGATGGAGTTGGGATGGGTATGCTAGGTACTTGAATGGATACAGTTATCGGAATGGTATATGTGGGCCCCATCGAGGGCATAACCAAAGCAGGTGTGGTAGCTGGTGTGGTGGTGGATGCTCCACCAATAGTCCCTACAAAGAAAGGGTTAGATGTCATGCCATCCATGGGGCTGGTTGGTGCAATGTAAGTGGAGTTCTTGGACACTACCTCAGAATCAGAGGTAAAATAAGGGGCGTCTAGATCAGGTGACGGAGTTTTATGCCATTGACAAGTGGAGTCAAGTGACAAAGATCGAGATCTATGATGAGTGGTATTAAGTGATGAAGATCTACATCTATGATAGGTGATGTCAAGTGAACCGTGCTGTGGGGGCTCACCCCAAAGGTGCCAAGAATGTCTCAGCGACTCAATGGTGACAGATGGTATCAAGTATCTGGGGGTTGTGTTGAGTGAAAAATTGCTCAAAAACCCTAATGCAACCGAGTGTGCAGAAGGAGAGCTCAAAAAATATGGCACTCAATCCAACAACCAACTCAAAACACTTACTGTAATAGTTGTGCTACAATAAGTGGAGTATCAACAGAAATGGTCATAATACCAACAAGCAGTAGGTTTCCTAAAAAATATAAAAATAGTGGACTCGCTAGACCAAAGGGAGGTAAGGGAGCATGCAAACACCTAGCTAAATAGTATTCTGACTCAACCAGACATATCCTCTGCAAGTTGATGAAATCCAAGCTCTACAATATGGATAGTAGAGCCAAGTGGCTAAAGATATCCCCCTACCGGGAAGGACACTGGGTAGTCAATCCTAGAAGAAAATCATCTAAGATACCCCATTCATGACACGTTCAATTGGGTGAATCTGCAGTTTAGTTCTATCACCACTGTATCCCCATACGTGTGATACACCGAGAACTATGAAAGGTATCCTTCAGTTACTGAATAGATTGCGGTATTCCACTCAGGCTTCTGGAACCAGTCTGGCTACTTCAAACCTTTTAGGGGAGAGGCCTTCCCGATAAATTGGTTTTAAACCATGTCAAAAAATACTAGGGGATTTTGGTTCCCTAACGGACAACAGCTATGTCTCAAGTGTAAGCAACCGAGGGGTTTTATTTGGATGCCTATCCCCCCGATCCTACCTAACTACAAGATTCTTATGTGTTCCCCAAGTGGGGTTAGAATGATGGTTGTGTTAAGTAGTATTTTAGGGCTCACTTGAATTAAGTGATAGAGTGTGTGCATGTGAGATGATGAACCCAAGTAAAAGTGCCACAGGGTGGGAAACTTTCTAACTAAAAATAGCAATGCAGAAATTAAACTTTGAAATGCAAAATTTTCTCTTTATAATTAAAATGCTGAAATTTAAAAAGTGTTGTAAATGGAACAGAAATAATACTGCAGAAAATAGGCTGTAGAGAAGGAAGCCTACAGATAGGATAGGTGTCTGTGCAGGTGCAGAAAATATTGCAACAAAGTGCTGGGTTCAAACAGGGAAAAAATGCAGAAAACAGACCACGGGTCTGTGGGAAATCTGTGCGGTCGGACCGCGGGAAACAGGTCAACAACCATAGGCGAACCGTGGGAAAAGGGCCTAAAGTCGCAGGTGGATAGCAAGAAAATGGCTGAAAGCCGCAGGTGGACCGCAGGGAAAAGGTCGGAAGACACAGGTGGATAGCAGCAAAATGGCTGAAAGCCGCAAGCGGACTGCGGGAAAAAGGTTGAAAGACGTAGGCGGATAGGAGGAAAATGGCTGAAAGCCGCAAGTGGACCGCGGGAAAAAGGCCGAAAGATGTTGGTGGATAGTAGGAAAATGGTTAAAAGCCACAGGCACCCCATTGGAAAAGGCGTGTACAGCCGCAGTCGGACCGCACGAAACAGGCTGAGAGCCGCGATCAGATCGTAGGTGACAGACTAAAAACCGTCGGTAGATCGCCAGTAACAGTCTGAGAGCCGCGGTCAGATTGCAGGTAATAGTCTGAAAGACATGGTCGGAATGCAACTGCGGGGGAAAAAGACACGGTTTATGACGGCCGAAAGGGACATCCGAAAGGAAAAAAAAGAAAAATATTGCAGAAAATTAAAAAGTTTAAAACTATAACCAGAAATTCAAAGGAACACTAGGGGAGTCGCAAAAACTGTAGCTAGGGTTTTCACCCTAGCTTGTGCAAATGAGCACCTACTAAGGAGAAGGGACTCCTTAGTAGCAGTTCAAAAAATAGTAAATAAAAGACAGTAAAAAAAACAGTAAACTACTCTAAGCATCTGCATAAAAAGAAATGACAATATTATAGAAACTGATTTTTGTATTGAATATACCTCATGTGTAGAGGTTGATGAAGCTGTTGTAGCAGTCCAAGAGGGTTGCTTCCAAGCTCCAATGTTGTTCCTTTCTCCTTCTCCAAAGGGTTTTGGAAATGGGCCAAAGGGGCACTCAAATGTGAAAGTAGCTCAAGGGTGAGCTAGCGTTTCAAGAGTGATTTTGGCAGAGTAAGGATATGGATGATTGTGGATGAAAAATGGGGAGCCTCCATCACCTATTTACAGGTTTTGAATGGTGGAGTGCTGACCCATGGTTTTGGGCACCATATGGTTTAAGTCAGCTATATAGGGTTTTTGCTTCCTTTTTTTCCTCTTTTTCCTCTTTTTTGTATTTTTTATTCCCTTTTTAGAGGGTTTTTTCTATTTTTGGAGGAATTTACTTTATTTTGGAGAAAAAAGGGGGGTTTTGGCCTTTTGGAGGCTTTTTAATGGGTTTTTAAGGTTTTGGAGGAAAATATGGTAGGAAATATGGACAAATCAGTCATGTAATGGGGTAGATGAGGCAGTGAGCACTTTTTAGGTGTTAACAGAATGCCCCCTAATGTGTGAGGGCAGGAGCTCATCGTATGGCCGATAGACATCATAGGTCTTTTATGGTTTTCCTGGGATTTGGAGAGGAGAAGAAACGAACTAGAGCCTAGAACAACGGTCCCGAACAAACTGCAAAAACTGAAAATACATGACCTCAATAATGAATGAGGAATAATCCGAACATATGGACGAGGTGGGCATTCCCATGCTCGTATCAAGATATAGAACAATAACAAGGGGTTCCAAAAATGGGGACCTGAACTATACATGGCCTCAACTAAGGAAGAATCTGAATATATGGACGAGTCAGGCATACCCATGCTCGTATCTAGATATATATAAAAATAACAATGAGGCCCAAAAATGGGGGCCTGAAGGACACATGCAGAACTATTGTGTACATCATAAGGGTCTAGAGGGGACACAAATCTGGGACATACTACTGGGCTAACCATGTTTGAGATGAATAACTGATACACTGGAATAACAATAGTGCTGCTGAGTGTGGTACCAGAGGAACTAATGAGTGGCTGGATCATAGTGACAGGGAGTCATACCCTCAATGGTACATTTAATTGGAACTGAACTGGGTACTCAAGAAAGCATATAATTGGGTGGCTTCAGAATACAATCTCCTACGCAACCTGGAAATCCACGGGAACATATAACTGGGCATTCCAAAGTGACTCACCAATGTGCTAGAGTCGGGGGAAATCTGGGGTCTTCGACCAATAACTGATGGGATATATACCCTGCACGATTCTCAATGATGCGATCAAGGTGTTGAAGTTGGGCATGTGAGAAACAACCACTCGGATAGGCAATGATGACTCCTCTCAAAATGGTCTGTAGGCACGCACCACAGATTGTGATGAGTCCAAGGTGCAGGGACCTCTGGGTCTATCCTCCGGAATAGATGCGCTATCGTCGATAGAGGGAGACCTACAACTAGCGAGGCAATGGTGTTTCCTTGATAACAGCATGAGTTGGAGAATCAGAGTGTGAGAGTACTGATGGTAGGACTGACATACTGTGGAGGATAACTTGGCAAGTAGAGTGGGTGGACTCAATCTTCCTTTGTTCAAAGTATGATGGTGGGGATGATTAGGAAGCATATGAAACTAACTGGTGGGAAAGGGATCATAGCTGTAATGGATCAAGGATAGTGACTGGGATGAGTGATACTCAAGTTGGTGTAAAATGGCAAGAGACTGTAGAATACTCTAAAAAAAGGCGACCTGATTGGGGGTGTTGCCGAGATGATCGGTCATAGTGCTAAGAGGCACTGGGGGACTTCTTCATGGGTTAAGGAACGAGAAGAAGTGTGTTCAAAATGGTACTATCGTGTGGATTTATAAGATCCCAGGACAGTTCATGCTCGTGATTGCTTTAAATTTTAAGGAGTCTCAAAGTGATAAGAAGACTCTGAAATAATGGAATGGTACTGTCATATGGATTTGTACGAGCCCAGGACAGTTCATGTTCGTGGTTGCTTTCAATTTTAGAGAGTTTGAAAGCGATAATAAGACTCCAAGGGGTTTCTTTTTCATGTGTTAGTCTCCAAGGCCCGAAGAAGCATAAAAGGATGCAATGAAGAACTCTTCTAGCTGGTGTGACTAGAGTATTCCTTTTTCGTAATTAGTCTACCAGGTCTGAAAAAGGGTTAAACTTATACCAAATAGATGCCCTTTCAGGTACTTTAATGAGCATGAAAGGAAGCAAGATTGCTCAGTGATCTTTTAATTGTTTTAGGAGTCAGAAAAGAGCTTAGTAGAAACTCCCTAAGTGCCTTTTTCATAAAGGACTTGTTCGGCCTGAAAAAGGGATAAAATTATACCAAACAAAAGGAATGGTAAGGCAAGGAGGAAGTGCTCAATCAAGGAACATTGATGATGAAAAAGAACGAGGGTAGGGGGGAACACTAGTGGTCCTCCTTGCGGGATGATGAGTGGTGGAAAAATAACGAAATAATTGCAGTATGAGTGGAGTGACTGGCTCATGTAAAAATGTGGAACAATCCGATGGCGGCTGATGTGGTGCGCAAACCGAGGTAGCAAGGCATCGGGACATAATGTTTAAATTGTACCGGGTGAGAGAGAGAAATGATCTCAAGCATCATCATGAGCTTGGAAAACAATATCCGACAATATAAAAAGTGTCAAAAATGGATAACGGTTGATGTGGCACCCAAACCGCAGTGACGGGGGGTGTTTTGGAAAAAAAACCCCAAAAATATGGGTGTGAGAGTGAGAAATGATCTCAAGAATAATCATGGGCTTGGAAAAATGAATCCAATGATATCAAATATATGAAAAATGGAGAGTAGCTGAAGTGGCACACAAATCGAGGTGACTAGTGGTGTCTAGAAAAATGCTCAAAAAATGATGCAAAAAAAATAAGAAAACGAGTCGACCATCATGACGGTCTAGTCATGCTGATTCAAGTGGTGGAAATGGTTCAAAAAATGGACTCTGTATGGGTTCAGAATGGCCAAAACAAGAAAAATTCAACAAAATATAAATAGGAAGTGGGTCCAACATGACAAGTGTCATTTGGACTTGTTGACTTTGACTAGAGATCAGAGTGGACCAGAGCTGAGTTGGTGTTTCTGGACGATCCGACCGGCCATTTTCAGATCCGAGAGTTGCAGGTATTCTGATAAACTCATACCTCCATTTTTTATTGAGTTCGAGGGGGTAATGCATCGTAGGGGGTTTTCTGTACGGTCCATGTGGGGTGGACCGCATGTTTGTGGGATGGAGCCGTGATCGGGGACTGCGAGTTCTGGGTTTGATCACACGGATGGGGATCATGGGTTCTATGTCGGGATACGTGGTCCTGTACCATGAGTTTCGAGGCTGGACTCATGTTTCGCGACCTCACGTTCGGCTCCTATAGGCACGGTCTCGGACCGCGACTGTAGCCTTGATAGCCACGGTCTGAGACCACGGCAAGGGGCCCTAAAGCCGTGATTAGGATCGAGCTTTAGGGTTTTCCCAGGGGGGAAGGTTTATTTCTTTGACATGAATTTGATGAGTGTGCATTGTGTGATTGGAAGGATGCCATTAGTGCTATGGTGAGAGCGGGAGGTACCAGACGACATAGTGGATGTCATCTGGAGGGATCGGCATGTGCGGTCTACGTTGGGGTTGTGCGGTCTACTGAAGTTCGCACAAGTGCCCATGATGCGTTCAGCAGCGCTACTGCTGAACAGGTTAGTGAGATTTTTGGATCCTGACATACATGTGTTCAGGGTGCAGGGAGAGCGGGTGGATCTTACCCTCACAGATGTATATTTCTTGATGGGGTTTCCCTGTCTAGCTAGGGTGGTTGATACGCAGCCACGAGTATCCGCCGATGTGGAAATCAAGGATATTTTGGAGCGGTACTGTAGTTTGGAGGCTAGGGTGTAGAGGAATGCACTCCAGGTTGTGTACTTGCGGGAGCCATCAGTACGGGTGATCACGGCGTGCGTGGTTCAGGTTTTGGGGTCCCAGTCGCCCGAGAAGGTTTTAGGGGGCTAGATGAAACTGGTGGAGCGGGTGCTAGATGGTGTATACTATGCCTGGGGCCAGATGTTCCTCACTTGTGTTTAGCAATAGCTGACCTCGGTGAAGGAATTTGGCAAGGGATTCTGTTATGGATCCTTTCTTTGTGCCTTCTTCATGGAGAGGGTACCTGCACTGCGGCCGTGGGTGCCGATCAGGGAAGCAGGACCTATGGATCCATGCATGGTGCGGTGGGGAGAGATGATGCGCCGATAGGGTGGTGGTGAGGTTGGAAGGTACTTCACCCAGGAGCTCTACCTATAGTGGTTGCAGATGCCGCTAATGTTGGATGGTTATCCATATAGAGAGATGGACTACACAGGAGATCCGGAGGCACCACAACCTCCATGACAGGCATGGGGACCAGATGGTATGTATTGATTTGCTTGATTGTTATTGATGTCAAGTTTTATGTATGATAGGTTTGAGATATTGATATGTTGTTACTGACTGATGTATGATCTGCAGATGTTGGCCTGAGACCACCACCAGGACATGTAGCTCACAGGGGGCATGTGGCGATACCAACCTTGCCGGGTTGAGGGGAGGTGCATCGACAAGACGCTGAGGGGACTCTAGATGCTGTATGGATGCTTCTCGATCATTTGCTGGTTGGATTGACAGATGATGGGTGGCGGGACTTGGATCCGGATGTGGTTCAGGATTGTCTGGGGGCGCCATAGGATTTCCAATCGATCGCGATCCGGGTGGCCATTTTGGTGGATAGGGGTCGGGCACAGGAGTTTGCAGGGGATAAGGAGCTACCGGAGGAGGAGCGAGGTGAGGACTCAGAGGAAACTGATGCAGGAGCTCCGACACCAAATTTCATCCTACAACAAGTGCAACCCATTGCCACTACTATTCAATAACCTCCCGGTGTCACTACACCTTTGTCATCTACGAATCCACCCCCTCTTATCAAGCACACTGGGGGTAGAGGCCCACAACCATACACTATTGTACCCCCACCCAAAATAGTTAAAAACCCCCCCATGTTTTGTGCTCCTCCCAAATGTTCATTATGTTATGAGCTAGGCCATTCGACTCATCAATGCCCACAATTACCTGCATTACAAGAACACATGCAAATGCTTGACGATGACCTCGACATCTCGGTTGTCCAACTTGATCCAACCACTAATCCTTGTGATAAATCACTGCGTACCAACCACCCTTTCGCAATATGCGGTGTTTATGGCCATTACTCACATCACTGTCCTGATCTCCCAGATTACAGAGTAGCTCTCTATGAGATGAATAATTTGGACCTTGAGATGGTGCCCCCTACAATTGAGGAGATCCACCCCCCATATCACCCTCATCCAGTGAGATTAATACCATCTATATGATCTCTTCTACTACCACTTCCTTGTCAATCGATTTGACAACTCAAATTTTACGCAATGATGAGGATATTCTAGAGGCTCTCACTACCCCAGATTACCCCTGGGAAGACATGCACCATCATTCCTACTTCCTCCTAGAAGAGTCCTCCTCCACCACAACCACCCAATTTGTGGTTGAGTCCAAATATTTCCTCCCCACCAAAGTCGACTAGTTTAAGGATCCCATTCCCGCTCCTGATGCTTTCGAGGAAGGTAACATGGCCAATATCTCACCTGTCATCCACATCGATATCTCTGACCCACCCGGTGCTCTTGAAATCATTACATTAGGAGCCTCTTGCAGTGAGTATGAGATCAAAGAGTACAAAAAACTTTTCCAAGAGTTATGTGATGTCTTTTCCTGGTCCTATACTGAAATGCCTGGTATTGACTCCGCTATTATAGAACACCACATTGACACATGGCTAGATGTACCCCCCATTCACCAGAAAAAATGCCCCATTCATCCCTCAAAGCTCCCCGCTATTAAAGTAGAGACTGAGAAACTACGCAAAGCAGGATTCATTTATCCTATTGCATAGACCACTTGGGTTTCTAACCCCATCCCTATTAACAAGAAACAAGGCACCATCAGAGTATGTACTGACTTCCACGATTGAAACCGATCCTGTCCCAAAGACAACTTCCACATGTCATTTATTGACCAACTCATCGATGCGTGTGTGGGGTATGAAGTCTTATCTTTCATGGATGGTTTTTCCGGATACAACCAGATTCAGATCCACAAAGATGATCAGTACAAGACTGCCTTTACCAACCCCTGGGGTACCTTTTCCTATCACGTCATACCTTTTGGCCTCAAAAATGCTGGCGCCACATTCCAGCGGGTCATGACCTATTGTTTTAATGACTTGGTTCATATCCTATTAGTCTATCTAGATGACCTTACAACTCATTCCCAGAAATGATCAGACCACCTTAACGACCTCTAGCAAATCTTTCTGCATTGTCACAAATATCAAATCTGCTTGAACCCACACAAGTGTGTCTTTTGCATTCTGGCAGGCTGGTTGTTGGGTTTCATTGTTTCCCATAAAGGAATCATTTTTGATCCCCTGAAAGTCCAAGCCATCATAGACCTTCCTGGTCCTTGTACGCTCAGGCAGCTCCAAAGTCTGCAAGGGAGATCCAATTTTCTCCGATGCTTCGTTCCTAATTATGCCACCATCGTTCATGGTTTCTTACACCTGCTTCGTACCCACATACCACTTGTTTGGGATGACTAGGCGCAAGCTGCATTCGAAGCCCTTAAGAAAGCTCTCACACAATCCCCTCTAATCTCCCCCCAGGATTTCTCTCAAGACTTCATCGTGTACGTCTCGACATCCAATTATGCTGTGTCCGGAGTCCTTGTTCAAGAAGACGCTGCTCGCCAGGAGCATGCCATTTATTACCTTAGCCAGACCTTGTCAAAACGACCCCTACATTACCCGTATGAGGAAAGACTAGCCCTTGCTGTGGTTTTTTCCATCCAAAAATTGCGACATTACATTTTACTTAGTCAGACCATAGTTGTCGCCAACTCCAACCCCATGGTCTATCTCTTGAACCGGTGCCTCCTGCAAGGTCGCGTTGCTAAATGGGTAATTATCCTCCAAGAATATGACCTCACTTTCACAACCCCTAAGGGCACTAAAACCATCGCGCTTTCCCAGCTCATCACCGATCTCCCATCCCTTTTCCCATCCCCAAAAATCTCCGATGAGTTACTCGACAATAACTTGTTCATCATCTCGTCTGATGACCCATGGTACGGTGATATTTTGTTATACCTTCGCACACAAAAGTTTCGACCCAACATAAATCGTGATGGACGCCATCGCATCCATCACCAGGCCTCTCGATATCTCCTCTTGGGTGGTGTCCTTTACCGGTGAGGGGTTGACATGATTCTCCATCATTGTCTCACACACGAGGAAGCCGAATAAGTCCTCTATGACTGTCACAGTAGTGCCTCCGGTGGATATTTCTCTGGAATGGCCACCGCCCAGAAGGTCATCCGCGCCAGATACTTCTGGCCCACAATCTTTACCGATTGCATCACAGCAGTCAAACATTGCCATAATTGCCAACTTTTTGCCCCTAAGTCTAGGAGACTACCCGCTCCATTACACCCAGTCATCACCATTGGTCCCTTTTGTAAATGGGCCATCGACTTCATGGAATGTAAACCTTCATCCGCCAATGGCCATAAGTACATCATTGTCGCCGTCGACTACTTCACCAAATGGGCTGAAGCCATGCCCACCTTCAATTGTAAAGCTGACACTGCTGCTCGTTTCTTTTTTAACCATGTTATCACTCGATTCAGGGTCCCCAAATAGTTGGTCTCAGACCATGGTTCACACTTCGAAGATTCCATTTGGCATGAGTTATGCACCCTACTGAAATTTTAACATCAGTATTCCTCGACTTACTACCCCCAAGGGAATGGCCAAGTAGAGACCATTAACAAAAATTTTAAAACCATCCTCCAACGCAATATTTACCGACATAAGTCCAATTGGCATTGCATGCTTTTCCCTGCATTATGGGCTTACCATACATCAACTAAGACTGCCACCAGTTTTACCCGGTTTCATTTAGTTCACGGTGTAGAGTCTTTTCTCCCCATCGAATGTTAGATACCTGCCTTACCCATCGTCGTCGAGCCTCTCCCAAACACCTCACCACTCGAGCAACGTCTACTATCACTAGAACAAGCTGATGAAGACCGACGTGCCACCCTCCAGACCATTGAAGTTGCCAAGAACAGCTCCAAAGTTGGTTACGACAAACATGTCCACCCTCGAACTTTTCATGGATGGGACCTCATCCTCGCCTATGACCAAGCCCACGACAAGACTGGTAAAGGAAAGTTTGAATCCATCAAGCAAGGCCCTTACAACGTGCAGACCTACCTTGGAAATGGGGCATACATTTTAACTGACTCAGAAGGTCACCATTTGCGCAACCCCCGTAATGGGTTGTATCTTAAATGCGTTTATCCTTAAAACAAACCCGCGGCCCCATTGGTCCATATCCTCATCATTGCGTAAAATTTGAGTTGTCAAATCGATTGACGAGGAAGTGGTAGTAGAAGAGATCATATAGATGGTATTAATCTCACTGGATGAGGGTGATATGGGGGGTGGATCTCCTCAATTGTAGGGGGCACCATCTCAAGGTCCAAATTATTCATCTCATAGAGAGCTACTCTGTAATCTGGGAGATCAGGACAGTGATGTGAGTAATTGCCATAAACACCGCATATTGCAAAAGGGTGGTTGGTACGTAGTGATTTATCACAAGGATTAGTGGTTGGATCAAGTTGGACAACCGAGATGTCGGGGTCATCGTCAAGCATTTGCATGTGTACTTGTAATGCAGGTAATTGTGGGCATTGATGAGTCGAATGGCCTAACTCATCACACAATGAACATTTGGGAGGAGCACAAAACATGGGGGGGTTTTTAACTATTTTGGGTGGGGATACAATAGTGTATGGTTGTGGGACTCTACCCCCAGTGTGCTTGATAAGAGGGGGTGGATTCGTAGATGACAATGGTGTAGTGACACCGGGAGGTTGTTGAATAGTAGTGGCAATGGGTTGCACTTGTTGTAGGATGACATTTGGTGTCGGTGGGGGAACGGGAGGCGAAATATACCACACAGGTAATCCTAAGGTTAACCTACGGAGCCTGAGAGTAGCCATAACTGGGGCACTTACTACTCCCAAGGGAGGGAATAGGAAGGGGATTGTGTGGATGGGCGTAACACCAATATGACTAAGTACCAATGGTGGTTTGGGTAACAAGAGTGGTTGATTGTTGGGTGCTTGTGCATTGTGGGAAAGGGTACATATGTCAAATATTTCATTCGCTGGTGACGGGGGTGGAATGAATTGGAATGTTGAGGTCATCAGCGTATCTGAGTAAACTCTGGGTCCCACGGAGGAAACCAATGAGGTATTTGCACCACAAACAGGTTGTTCAACCATGGGGAGAACATTTTTGGGTGCAACGGGGCCATTGGGATCGTAGTAGGTGATTTGATCGACCTTGACCACGCATCCATCATGGGGGAAACATCATGGTATGAAAAACGGATGAGGCAACTGCCCGCATGGAATACATGTAGCCGTGGCCAAGTAAGAGGTTATAATCAAGTTGGGCGTTGATGACCTCTATGTCAATCAACACTGTTTTACTAGCCAACTGGATGGGGACATTAGCTAAGAGACCTGGGGGTTAAGCCGAACGGCTGTCATAGGCTCGCAACACAATGGTGGACTACTGGAGAGTAGGGGATCCCAACTTCTACCAAATGAATGTGCACATAACGCATGTTGAGGCACCTTCATAGATAATGCACCGATGGATGACAAGATTTCGAATGGAAACAGAAACTTGGAATGCTAAAGTGGAAGGCAGGCATGGTTCGGATTGGTCCAAATCGAAGGCCATCAGTCATGAATCATTTGGGTCAATAGCACCAATGGCAGAGAGCAAAGTCTTGCGCTGTGAAGGATATTTTTTAAATACCTATAACGTAGACATGGCTTCGGGGGACTGGGATAAGTCATCTACAATGTTGTAATCAGACGCAGCACGAGCTATGGGATTATTGTTGATGTGACGAAGTGGGAAGCGAGGTGCTTTGGAGGCACCATCTAGTGGAGCCGGAGGGATATGTATTGACTGATCAGTGGGATGAGTGTTAGTGTTTTTCTCGGTGGGAGGGGCTTTGGGGGTGGAGCCATATTGGTTTCGACGGATTTGGAGGTTGACATCGGTGGATGACATCATTAACAAGTGATGGCTACCTGAGTCTTACATGGGTTGATCCAGAGCGGCATAAGTGATTTGCTTTTGTGGTGGCGTGTTTCCTTTAGGGGGATCCAACGACTGAGTCTTCACTACGCCTTGGGTCGGTAAAGGTTTTTGTAACACCAATGGTTGATGTTGAGTTGGTTGGGCGTTGGCGGTGCCTGAGGAGCCGCGTGCCCTTGTCGATGGGCATCATCGGTCTAGAGTTTCCAAGCTCGCTCCAAATGTGGGAAAGCATGTGTGTAGTGGCCATAGACCCCGCAAATAGAACAAGGATGGTTTGTTGGCAAATTAGGATTTTTTGCTTGCCTGGGCGGCTGATCAGGGTTCTGGTTGGCAGGTGTCACGTTATTGTTGTTTGGGGGATTGGGAGGTTGACCACCTTGGCCTGGAGGGGGGTTGTTCCCATGGTTACGCCCTTTGTCGTGATTTTGCTGGCCCTGTTGGTGATGGTTATTTTCGTTCTGCTGTGGATTATGTTGGGCATACACTTTTCCTTGGGCAGCAAGTGGGTTCTGGGGTTGTGCAGGTGCGGGAGCAGGCTGTGGTGGATAATAAGTAGCTGGAGGCGGCGCAGGTGATGAACCTTGTGGGGGTTGATGATATGTATGCAGAATCAGAATTGGGTTTTCTGTAGGGGTTGCTTGTGGTGGGTAATAAGTAGGTTAGGCTTGAGAGGATATAGGAGCTGGTGCAACCTGTGTGGTAATATGGCTTAGGTGCGACTAGGGAGGCATAAGCGGGGGATGCATGACCAAAGCACTGAGGTGGACATGGGGGTCCGTGGGAATGGTGGTGATGTGCCATGGGAGCATAAGAATGGGTTTCTCTGGACTGAGATGTAGCCCGTGAAAGGTCGGGGCCATGGCTAGGACGTGCTATGGAAAAGGGTTGGTTATGTGAGGCTATTCGGCCAATGATGCCATCTGCGGCATGGGATGCCCCTAGTGCATTGTGTCAGGAGGAATCGTCATGGGGGGCGTCAGGGATGATGGAATATAGGTAACCAGACTGGACGTAAATAAGGTCAAACTGTTGGGCTTTGAGGATGGCCTCTTCTTCGGATTGGGGTCGCTCAGATGCCACATCCTTGGCAATGACAGGAATGAGAGATTTTAGAAACCAATCTAAGAAGATATTGTCGTCTAACTTGATCTTGCAGAGGCTACGGCGTCGACGCCACTCATGAATATGGTCAGTGATGTGGGTAGCCGTGTTCTGCCTCGAAGACAGTAGGATCTCAACTCCTGTGTCATAGCAGACAGGTAACTGAAAGAACTACAGGAAAGTCGAGGCAAGGGAAGTAAAGGTGGCATGGGTCTTATGGGGTTGCTCGATGTACCACTTAGCTACAGAGCCAGTGAGGGTGTGCTGTAACAGATGGAGGCGAACAGAGTCATCCACTATGGAGTTGGAGGAACACCATAGATGGAAGGACATAATATGGTTCTGGGGGTCTTCACCTGTCTTGCCCTAAAACTTAGGGATGTCAGAGGGGAGCTTGGTGGGCATGTGAGGCCACGCAGGGTCATGTCTGATGGGATCGTTAGTTAGTTTGGCTAGGTCAGGAAGGTTGAGACTAGCCATGAATGGTAAACTAGTAGAAGGATGTGACATACTAGTGGTTGTGACCATGTTGGGGCCAATGCCCCCAAGTGGAGGGGCTGGGTTTGGGATGTTGCCCCCAGGTGGAGGAACCAATGTTGTATGGGATGGTCCTGCACTGTCAAGGGTAGTGTGAGACATTGATGGAGTTGGGATGGGTATGCTAGGTACTGGAATGGGTACAGTGATCAGAATGGTAGATGTGGGCCCCATCGAGGGCATACCCAAAGCAGGTGTTGTAGATGGTGTGGTGGTGGATGCTCCACCAATGGTCCCTACAAAGAAAGGGTTGGATGTCATGCCGGCCATGGGGCTGGTTGGTGTAGTGTAAGTGGGGTTCTCACACTCTACATCAGAATCAGAGGTAAAATAAGGGGTGTCTAGATCAGGTGACGGAGTTCTATGCCATTGACAAGTGGAGTCAAGTGACAAAGCTCAAGATCTATGATGAGAGGTATTAAGTGATGAAGATCTACATCTATGACGGGTGATTTCAAGTGAACCGTGCTGCGGGGGCTCACACCGGAGGCACCGAGAATGTCTTGGGGACTTAATGGTGATAGATGGTGTCAAGTATCTAGGGGTTGTGTTGAGTGAAAAATTGCTCAAAAACCCTAATGCAACTGAGTGTGCAGAAGGAGAGCTCAAAAAATATGGCACTCGGGCGAACAACCAACTTAAAACACTTACTGTAACAGCTGAGCTACAATAAGTGGAGTATCAACATAAATGGTCAGAATACCAACAAGCAATAGGTTTTCTAAAAAATAAAAAAATAGTGGACTCGCTAGACCAAAGGGAGGTAAGGGAGCATGCAAACCATTAGAGAGATTTTGAGATCAAAAAATGGCCTCCTAAGAGATGTACTACAAAAATATGAGATATATTAAAATATTATGAATTGGGGGTTTTATGGGGTAGGTATATATGACAAGTCACCTCCCACACTATTTTCTATGCACAATATAAATAACCATGGTTGAATTGCTTTTCAAAATTTATTAGAAATAAAAATAATAAAATAAGTCTACATTGATGTGACTAAGATTCATTGTAAATTTCCAAAAATTTATTGTCCTTTAGCATTTATTTGTCTTGAACTTGCAAATGAAATTAAATAATAAAAAATATTTTTAAGAGCTATTTTTTTAATTTTATGTTGACTTTTTATATTTAGTACTTTTCTCATGAATTTAATATAATGTAATTTAATTGAGAATTTATTTACATGTAAAATGTTAATAATATTATTATAATCCACATTGCATTATTATTATTATTATTTATTAAATCTATTATTATTTTTTATTAGTTTGACATTATGTTATTAAATAGAATGGAGTGAATATATAATTTAAAATTAAAAACATAAAAATGATAATATATTATTTTATAAAAAATGTGAAAGGACTTTCTTTATGAATTAGGAGTACTTCACTTGAAAATGACAATAATATTATTTTGTGAGAAAGTGTGAAAATACATTCATTATGAGTACTTTACTTGAAAATGACAATAATATTATTTTATGAAAAGACTATCATTATGAGTACTTTACTTTATGACTTAAAAGTACTTACATCACTACCTTGGTTAACTATGTGTTTTCATCCACCATAGAAAATTTGACAAATAAACATTCTTAACTCATGCAATGCCACCTCACCAAGGGGGATGATGTCATCTACTAGAATGTGATTGGTTGTTTTTTATAGTACATTTTCTTTGTTTTGAGGCCATTTTTTTACCTCAAAATTTCTCTAATGACCTAGCTAAATAGTCTTCTGACTCAACCAGACATATCCTCTGGAAGGTGATGAAATCCAAGTCCGACAATATGGATAGTAGAGCCAAGAGGTTAAAGATATGCCCCTACCGGGAGGGACACCAGGTAGTCAATCCTAGAAGAAAAGCAACTAAGATACCCCGTTCATGACACGTTCGGTTGGGTGAATCTACAGTTTGGTTCTATCACCACTGTATCCCCATATGGGTGATACACCGAGAACTATGAAAGGTATCCTTCAGTTACAGAATGGATTGCGGTATTCCACTCAGGCTTCGAAAACCAGTCTGGCTACTTCAACCCTCCTAGGGGACAGGCCTTCCCGAGAAATTGGTTTTAAACCATGTCAAAAAATACTAGGGGATTTTGGTTCCCTAATGGACAACAGCTATGTCTCAAGTGTAAGCAACCGAGGGGTGTTATTTGGATGCCTATCCCCCCAATCCTACCTAACTACAAGATTCTTATGTGTTCCCCAAGTGGGGTTAGAATGTTGGTTGTGTTAAGTAGTATTTTAGGGCTCACTTGAATTAGGTGACAGAGTGTGTGCGTGTGAGATGATGAACCCAAGTAAAAGTGCCACGGGGTGGGCAACTTTCTAACTAAAAATAATAATGCAGACATTAAACTTTGAAATGCAAACTTTTCTCTTTTCAATTAAAATGTTAAAATTTAAAAAGGATTGTAAATGGAACAGAAATAATACTGCAGAAAATAGGTTGTAGGGAAGTACGGCTGTAGATAGGATAGGTGGTTATGCAGGTGCATAAAATATTGCAGCAAAGTGTTGGGTTCAAATAGGAAAAAATGCAGAAAACAGACCGTGGGTTTGTGGCAAATCTGCATGGTCGGACCACAGGAAATAGGTCAACAGCCACAGGCAGAACGTGGGAAAATGGCCTAAAGTCGCAGGCGGATAGCAAGAAAATGGCTAAAAGCCGCAAGTGGACCACGGGAAAAAGGCCGAAAGACACAGGCGGATAGCAGGAAAATGGATAAAAGCCCCAAGCAGACCGCGGGAAAAAGGCTGAAAGACGCAGGCGAATAACAGGAAAATGGTTGAAAGCCACAAGCGGACCACAAGAAAAAGACCGAAAGATGCAGGCAGATAGTAGGAAAATGGATGAAAGCCGCAGGCATCCCACGGGAAAAGTGGTGTACAGCCGCGATTGGACCGCACGAAACAGGCTAAGAGCTACGGTCAGATCGCAGGTAACAGACTGAAAACCGCCGCTAGATAGCCGGTAACAGTCTGAGAGCCACAGTCGGATCGCAGGTAACCGTCGGAAAGACGCGGTCGAAACGCAACTACGGGGGCAAAAGACACGATTTACGATGGCTGAAAGGGACAGCCGAAAGAAAAAAACAGAAAAATATTGCAAAAAATTAAAAAGTTTAAAAGTATAACCAGAAATTCAAAGGAACACTAGGGGAGTGGCAAAACCTGTAGCTAGGGTTTTCACCCTAGCTTGTGCAAATGAACACCTACTAAGGAAAATGGACTCCTTAGTAGCAGTTAAGAAAATAGTAACTAAAAGACAGTAAATAAAACAGTAAACTACTCTAAGCATGTGCATCAAAAGAAATGACAAGCTTATAGAAACTGATTTTTGTATTGAATATACCTCAGGTGTAGAGGTTGATGAAGCCCTTGCAGCAATCCAAGAGGGTTTCTTCCAAGCTCCAGTGTTGTTCCTTTCTCCTTCTCCAAAGGGTTTTGGAAATGGGCCAAAGGGGCACTCAAATGTGAAAGTAGCTCAAGGGTGAGCTAGGGTTTCAAGAGTGATTTTGGCAGAGTAAGGATATGGATGATTGTGGGTGAAAAATGGGGAGCCTCCATCACCTATTTAAAGGTTTTTAGTGGTGGAGTGCTGACCCATGGTTTTGGGCACCATATGGTTTAGGTGAGCTGTATAGGGTTTTTGCTTCCTTTTTTCCCTCTTTTTTGTATTTTTTATTCCCTTTTTAGAGGGTTTTTGCTAGTTTTGGAGAAATTTACTTTATTTTGGGGGAAAAGGGGGGGGTTTTGGCCTTTTGGAGGCTTTTTTAATGGTTTTTTGCCTTTTGGACGTTTTTTAATGGGTTTTTAAGGTTTTGGAGGCAATATGGTAGTAAATATGGACAAATGAGTAATGGGGTAGATGAGGTAGTGAGCACTTTTTGGGTGTTAACTGAATGCCCCCTAATGTGTAAGGGAAGGATCTCATCGTATGGCCGATAGACATCATAGGTCTTTTATGGTTTTCCTAGGATGTGGAGAGGAGAAGAAACGAACTAGAGCCCAGAACAACGGTCCCGAACAAACTGCAAAAACTGAAAATACATGACCTCAATAATGAATGAGGAATAATCTGAACATATGGACGAGGCGGGCATTCCCATGCTCGTATCAAGATATAGAACAATAACAAAGGGGTCCAAAAAAGGGGACCTGAAATATACATGGCCTCAACTAAGGAAGAATCTCAATATATGGATGAGGCAGGCATACCCATGCTCGTATCTAGATATATAATAAAAATAACAATGAAGCCCAAAAATGGGGACTGGAAGGACACATGGAGAACTACTGTGTACATCATAAGGGTCCAGAGGGGACACAAATCTGGGACATACTACTGGGATAACCATGTCGGAGTTGAAGAACTGATACACTGGAATAACAACAGTGTTGCTAAGTGTGGTACCAGAGGAACTGATGAGCGGCTGGATCATAGTGACGGGGAGTCATACCCTCAATGGTACACTGAACTGGAACTGAATTGGGTAAGCAAGGAAGCATATAACTAGTTGGCTTCTGAATACAATCGCCTACGCAACCCAGACATCCACGGGAACATATAACTGGGCGTTCCGAAGTGACTCACCAATGTGCTAGAGTCGGGGGAAATCCAGGGTCTTCGACCAATAACTGAAGGGATATATACCCTGCATGATTCGCAATGATGCGATCAAGGTGTTGAAGTCGAGCATGTGTGAAACAACCACTTGGAGAGGCAATGATGACTCCTCTCAAAATGGTCTGTAGGAACGCACCATAGATGGTGATGAGTCCAAGGCACAGGGACTTCTGGGTCTATCCTCTGTAATAGATGGATTGTCGTCAACAGAGGGAGACCTGCAACTAGCGAGGCAATGATGTTTCCTTGATAGGAGCACAAGGTGGAGAACTGGAGTGTGAGAGTACTAATGGTAGGACTGACATACTGTGGAGGATAACTGGGCAAGTAGAGTAGGTGGAGTCAAACTTCCTTTGTTCAGAGTATGATGGCGGGGATGATCGGGAAGCATATGAAACTGACTGGTGGGAAAGGGATCATAGATGTAATGGATCAAGGATAGCGACTGGGATGAGGGATACTCAAGTTGGTGTAAAATGGCAGGAGACTGTAGAATAATCTAAACAAAGGTGACCTGATTGGGGGTGCTGCTGAGATGATCGATCATAGTGCCAAGAGGCACGGGGGGACTTCTTCACGGGTTAAGGAACGAGAAGAAGTGTGTTCAAAATGGTATTGTCGTGTTGATTTATATGAGCCCAGGACAGTTGATGCTCGTGATTGCTTTCAATTTTAAGGGGTCTGAAAGCGATAAGAAGATTCTGAAATAATCGAATGGTACTGTCATGTGGATTTGTACGAGCCCAGGATAGTTCATGCACGTGGTTGCTTTCAATTTTAGAGTCTGAAAGCGATAAGAAGACTCCAAGGGGTTTCTTTTTTGTGTGTAAGTCTCCAAGGCCCGAAGAAGCATAAAAGGATGCAATGAAGAACTCTTCTAGCCAGTGTGACTAGAGTATTCCTTTTTCATAATTAGTCTACCAGGTCCTAAAAAGGGTTAAACTTATACCAGATATACACCCTTTCAGGTACTTTAACAAGCATGAGAGGAAGCAAGATTGCTCAGTGATCTTTTCATTGTTTTAGGAGTCAGAAAAGAGCTTAACAGAAACTCCCTAAGTGCCTTTTTCGTAAGGGACTTGTCCGGCTCGAAAAAGGGATAAAATTATACCGAACAAAAGGAATGGTCAGGCAAGGAGGAAGTGCTCAATCAAGGAAAATTGATGATGATCAAGAATGAGGGTAGGGGAGAACACTAGTCAAATTCCCAAACTGACTCAGTAGCTTTCTTCTTAATCTCTTTTAATTCTGTGATGCATTGAGATTCTGACTTTGGTTTCTTGAATTCTCCTAACAATGCAGACTTAATCTCTATTAAGGTTATGTTTTGTCCCTGAGAATAATTCATGAACAAGTTCAAGGCTCTATCTCTGAATGTCTTGACGAGCTGTGCTTGCTTCACAGCGTCATACTGAACTTGCTTAACATTCCATACGGCTTCACATAGAAACTAGTGTTGTCTAGGTTCCTCTAGACCCGTTCTTTTGAATGTCGGCAGCTTTATGTCATCAGTCATTCTTCTTCTTGGGTGTGTAGTATTTTGAGTGGTGTTAGGGATATTACTGCTCGAAATGTTCTGATTTGGGATATTATGAGTATTCCCTCCCGCGATATTATTGTTACTGGCGTTCTGCGGATTAAGGATCGTGATGTTCACAACTGATGGATTCTGTGGTGTAATAGGCTGATAGGTGGTTAATAGAGGTGTTGTATGGCTATCAAACTCAATTGGTATTTCATTGTCTACACGGAGTCCATGTCCTCTATGGTTAGTCTTAGTGGTATACTTATGTCTCTTTCCACTTCTCAAATTATATGTTTCTTTGTCAGAATCACTGTATATGCTATTTACCATGACAGAGTCAAAACTTTCTTGGAAATTTTACTGCATTCTTAAAATGCATTTCTCAGCTAAAATCATTTTAATATATAAACTGAGATTGTTCAAGTTCTTAACTCTAAACCCTTTGGAAAACTGCTTCGACTGCGTTGTAGGACTTCAACGTGTCCACAACAAACTCAGTCACGAATCCTTCTAGTATGTTGTCAACCCAAAATTCAATTGCGCATGAGAGTGGACTATCTATGGCTTTGAGCCTTGCATTGAGCTCTTCGTCCCACTCCATTGGTGCTCCTGGTTGGAAACAGTTCTTTCGCTCTATGAGTCTTGATAACCACTCATGCAACTTATTTCCAAAGGATGCCCAAAGAAATTCGTGAATATATTTCCACAGGTATTTTTTCAACCAATCTACGTCTGAGAGACGCAGGTACCTATTTTCCTTCCTTTCAAAATCTCTTTTTGTCTTGTCACACCAGGACCAGATCTCTTTCTTTTATGGATTCCAAGGTTCTGTACTCAACATAACCTTATCTTCGTCACACATTACTATTTCAATCACACAAACACATCACCCGTTCAATAGCCTGGCAACGGAACCATTTGTTGGTTGTCTAAATTGTTCTTGAGGTTTTCTAACTAGACCTAGGTTCTGCGCGGTTTGAGGAACCCACAAAACCCCTTTGTTCACCGGCCCTTTCGGAAACAATCTCTGAACACACTTAGGTCTCACCCGAGGTGAAGTTAATGGGGGGGTTGTTGAATCAGGTTTCCACAACCAGGTGATGCGTGTTTTAACAGACTTACGAGCAGCATGCTACAAGTTCGTGCTGCGGACTGAGAACTGCGCGAAGTCTCCTACTTCATGTCTAATACACCTACAAGCCAGGACACTTACACAACCAATACATCCACGGACTGCGCATCATGGAATATCTCCGATGTTACAACGATAGGCTATTAATAGCATATCTTGCGACAACCAATAACAAGGTAGCGCGTCGGCTAGACCGCGTGACTTCTTCAGGACTTAACCAGCTCTAACACATTCCACTTAGTGTTCTTTATCCATTCATCAATTTCCTTAGGTTAATCTTATGACTTATGCAATATAACCAATTCACAGTACTATGCACTTCCGGTGCTGCGCTTCTAGAAAATCGTACGGTGTGAACTCCACTAACTAAAGTGTTTATTCAACAGCTTACACATTCATCCAACTGACTTATCTTTTCAACAGACTTAGAGATACTTAAGCATTCAACATTCGTTCACATGCGCAAATACTTAACATATTATTCCCATATTTATCCTTGTGGAGAATACATATAAAAGCATGAACATATGAGCGCATATACAAATCTTAAGCATTCACAATAAGCACATATACAGATTCAAACTCATTCAATCACAAAAAACAATATTTAATGTGGTTCACCCCAAGGATGGGATCTACATCCACACGAACTGTTGTTATATTATCTTGGGAAGGGTACAACAGTTCCAGTCTATGCACTCAGTTGCAGACTCTCTTCTCTCTCAATATGCCTCTGTGCACATAGCTTGCAGAGTCTTATTGTAGGTACAACATATCCCATGCTTCATTTGAACATGGGAGCCCCAAATTTTGAAATTCCAAAGGTAATGATTTTAATTTCTTTGCCATTATGGGTTTCTTGTTCATATCATTCTTGTTATGATTCGATTGCTTTGTATTGGTTTATCTAATCAGGATTTTATTCTGAACATTTCTGAGTTTTTGTGACCTTTCTCTGAATCTGCGGGAGCATTGTTTTTCAATAGAGTTATTATCATCCCACCAACCCACAATCCCACAATCCTGCAATTGCGGATTGCAGGAAGTTTGTTTTCCTTTGTTTGTAATTTTGTCATCCCGCAACCCACAACCCGCAATTGCGGATTGCAGGATGAACTTGATAAATAATTTTGAACCTCCTTTTCCGCAACCCACAACCCGCAATTGCGGATTGCGGAAAAGGGTTCAAGTAATAAAATGCATTGTGTGTTTCCACAACCCACAACCCGCAACTTGTGGATTGCAGACTGCGGAAAGTACTTTCAAATAAAGTTTGTGTATTCCATTCCACAACCTGTAACCTTCAATTGTGGATTTCGGATTGCGAAAACATATGGTTATTTGTTTTGACGAGTTGCGATCTTGCAACCTGCAACCCGCCATTGCGGGCTGCGGATTGCGGGGAGCATATACAAAGTTTGAAATAAAACCCCATAACTTGATCCTGCAATCTTCCAAATTATATCCTAACCGTTGATTTTCTTTAATCTGACGGATGAAATTGCATCGTTCATCCAAACGTGGAAATTCTTCATTCTCTGTCTTTTTGATGGCCATGTTTCTAACTGCGATTATCACCTTCGGCTGAATTTGAAGTCATAATGGTTTATTCGATTGATAATTAATGATGAGCCTTTTAGATTTGAGTTCGAATCATGCATAGTTTAATTGGAATGATACTTCACCCTATCCAAATATGGTTAAAGCCTGCTATGAATTATTTTGTTGAGAGACAAGATGATTGCAATATCCAGATAGCAATAATTTTAATCACAGTTGTTCCTGATACTCAATCATGGTTGTTTTGGCTCCTTCTAAGTTTGAAGACATAGGTGAGGCAATTTATTCATCGTCAACATCCCACAAATAAATCTTGTATTTAATACTCGGAGGTTTTCTTTTATCAATCTGTTTTGTGAGCAATATGCAGATGGATCATAAATCTTTGGGCAGATTTTTTGAGGAAGATGAAGAACTTTAGTCGTTGCTTTACCCAGAACCTATGTCACCACCTTTTGATATAGGGATACCTGATGAAAGCAGTGGTAGCAAGGATGATGTTTCTGAAAATCTATCCATCTGCATGCAGCTCCTTCATTTGGAGGAAAAGAAAGCCGATGAAGAGACAATTGATCAAGATGACACCTTTATCCACAATTTTATAATCAATGAGGAACCTGTTGAATCTTTCACTCCGCCACCTCCCATGAAGAAAGACTCGCTAGCTAGTTTCTCCATTTTTGAAGACGTCGCTGATCATCAGGAAGTTCCGGAGGAAGCTTTTTCAGATCCCTTGGTTCTCATTAGGGACAACAAGTGAATCATCGTTGAACTCGGCAGTTTGTTATAGGATTGCTCCCGAGATTAGGAGATGAATCTTGTTTTGATATTTTGCTAAATGTTTGAATAAAATCACTATTAAAGTGCGTTGAGTAGTTTACTTTTGATTTTGTAATCCCTGTTTAATGGGAATTTATCATTTTGTAACCAAAATGTAATTATTATTTAGGGGATAGACTTCTCGTAGATGGAGGATGGGATTTTTTGGATGAAAATCATCAACGAAGGACTGAAGGAACTTTGTTTCACTCAAAGCATTGTAATTTTTTTCATACTTGATGAATACAAGCTACTCTCTTTGGTATCTTCTTTTGTCCATATTGTTAGCTTTCTTTAATAATATTTGATTTTCTTATCTATAACATCAGATTAAACACTATTGATTTTGCAGTTAATTATACAAGCACTAACCTGTAATCTTAAGATTTTTCTGGGTTCATGGCCTGTGTTGTAAAGTTTTAATTGAATTTGTTTAATTAAATTCTTTATCTATTTATGCAAATGATTTGTAATAAATATTAAAGTTCATTATTGATTTTTCAACTGACATAAGAACAATAGGGTAAGATTTGTATGAATTTAATCTTAAGGTGGTAATTAGTTAACTTTACTTATCTGATTATGTTTTCTCGAAACTAATAAGAGTTAAACCATTTTTACATTTCTGTTAAAACTAGTCTTAAGGATTATTTAACATTCATAGCAACTTATCCTACAATCAAACACACATTTATCATAGATTAGATTAGAATTAACTTGGATCTTGTCTTAGTTAGCTTAGATTCTTTTTTTAGTTAGCTTAGATTCACTTCTAGGTAGACTCTTGTCTAGGGTTAGGACACTTTGATCTCCCCTCAAAAGAATACTGATTCACTTTGGATCAAAACCCATAAGTGCCAATGGAGGCCTTTGTATTCGTGGGTGTTAACCATACCAAACAGCTTGAGGATAGGATAATACTTGCGCAGGATTATCTGATGCCTTTGGCTCGGTTTTCCCCCTCTGTTGTGTGTCTTGGAAACCATTCCAACAACCTACATATCTGAGGCATCAACAATCCTTTACAATCTTCTCTCAACATAAATCTATATTCAACAACAAAGATTAACAATTTACACTTCGAAGATTAACCCTTTTCCTTTACAAAATATGCCCTTTTATAGGTCGTGCCCGTAGGTCATGTATTTACAATCAAGTGGGCCAAAACCCTAAGGTT
Source organism: Larix kaempferi (assembly GCA_027924585.1). Classification (NCBI taxonomy): domain Eukaryota; kingdom Viridiplantae; phylum Streptophyta; class Pinopsida; order Pinales; family Pinaceae; genus Larix; species Larix kaempferi. Next base: position 6,071,058 of record BSBM01000798.1, on the reverse strand, counting down.
TCCCAAAATTGGCGTGGTTGACCGCCAGCCTACCTGTCGCTATTGACATCTTTCTCGACTCGCTTTAGGCTGCTTTGCTGGGCCACTCGTGACTCACATGCCCTTCTGAATCCCGCAATCATCACAAAAATAGTTACAACTGCATCGTGGACTGTCACTTTCCTCCCCTTTAGCTTGCCTATTCCTATTGACTTAGTGGATTAGCTCCTTAGCTGCTTTTCGCCACTCTCTTTGACAGGTCGCTTTCCCCTATCTCCACTATGCTCCTTACTCAACTGATGGGAGTCATGGACTGAGTTACCAAAACTAGGCCGCTTCCACGTCCGACCTTCACTTATACCCTTTACCAAAAATAGTTGTTGCTCTGGTACTGCGCACCAGCATATCTGCACAAAACTGGATATGCACTCCGAACTACGCACTCTGCAAAACTGTGCAATCTGACTTCGCAGCACAAAAATGCGTAGGTCCCAAAACTGTATTATATCAAAATTGTGCCTACTTGGGCCATGCCCAACAGTGACATACCTTAAACTCGATGGTTGTCTTGGCTTCTCTCGGATTGCTCCAATTCTGATCTTAGATCATAGACTTGAGAACCTGTGAAAGAATAGAATACAATACCTTCTCCAAAGCAGTATATATATAAACCAAGATCTAACTATGAAACATAAACAATTTCATGCATTCACCATTAAAGACATGAAATTGGAAGAATATGCTATGTTATCTTATTAGTGAAACCAAAGAAGACAATTACAAGTGTTTTCACCTTGATGTCCAAATAAATGGCACTTCCTTCCAAGCTTATCCTCTTACTATCTCTACAAAACTCTTAATACCATAGGTTTGATGCCTCCAATTGTTGCCCCCTTAGCTCATGGATGGCCTCCTTCTTATACAATACCTTCTCCAAAGCAGTATATATATAAACCAAGATCTAACTATGAAACATAAAAAATTTCATGCATTCACCATTAAAGACATGAAATGGGAAGAATATGCTATGTTATCTTATTAGTGAAACCAAAGAAGACAATTACAAGTGTTTTCACCTTGATGTCCAAATAAATGGCACTTCCTTCCAAGCTTATCCTCTTACTATCTCTACAAAACTCTTAATACCATAGGTTTGATGCCTCCAATTGTTGCCCCCTTAGCTCATGGATGGCCTCCTTCTTATAGGATTTGGGAGGCCAACCACTAAGAGAGGAAGGTGGATCTAGGTGAGTAAGTGGTGGATTAAGTATTTGAACCATGCTAAAGAGGGATAGTGAGGTGAGATTCGAAGGTAATCCCAATCTAAAGAATATATCTCGAGAGCTAAGATCCATAATCCAAGTAAATAGGTTGTTGAGATATTTGCGCGCCCTCAACACTGAGCATAGTGCGAAAATGTTGATATTTTTGCGCCCTTGTATGCATGCAGGGCTCGAAAATGTTGTATTTTCGCACCTTGTTGTTGGGTGCATGTAGCTTGGGTTTTCACCCAAGCTTGTGCAAATGGGCACCTACTAACTTCATAGTAGCAATCTCAATAAAACACTAAAGAATCTAATGTAAACAGTAAAAACTAATTTAACATATGCATGAGAAACTTGAAGTAAATAGTAAGAAATTCATATCTTCCATGTAAAACAAATTTTATTCTTAAAAAATAGATTTACAACTGAAAGATTACCTCAATGGTGAGGATGGTTGAGTTTGAGAAGCTACAGGGGTGAGTTGTGTAAGTTTTAAACCTTAACAGTGAAGTACAAACTCATATGATTCTTAAGCATTAACAGAAAATACACAATGGCACACACATTACACAGAGATTTTCACCTGGAAACCCTTAACCGGGAAAAAACCAGCCAAACTTAGAGCCGCATAGCTCCTTTTTCATTATATGTTTATTTTACATGTACAATACAATAAATGGTATTCTGCAGCATCTAAAACCCTAATTCGTTTACCCGAATTAGGTTACAACCCTAATTCCTTTTACCGGAATTAGATTAGAGTACAATGGGTCGAAAATCGCGAAAAAGCAAAAAGCAACCCAAAAAATTTTGTGCTCCGCGCGGACTCCGGGGGCCTAAAGGCCCCCTCCGTGTCGTTTCGGAACCTAACGGTCCGAAACGAAGGGGGTGGGCCCTGTCGGGCTACCCCCCCCTCTAAACCCCCCCCCTCCGGACGCGCCCGGCGCAGGCGAATCACTAGTGCCGTAGGGATCGTGTTGTACACGCAGCGACCATGTGAAGAGATATAACATACCCAACATTCTCCCACTTGTTGTTCTCTTCACATACAGGAGAAATTTATGACTTCAACAATTCAGGGCAACAATGCCCATGTTCTCTTTACACCAAGAGAACTTCTGAGTACTCACAGACTTTGTCAAAGAGTCTGCAACATTTACCAAAGTGTCAACCTTCTCCAGCAACACTTTGTTTTGTTCAACCATGTCTCTGACGAAATGGTACTGCACATCAATGTGCTTTGTCCTTGAGTGATAAGCAGGGTTCTTTGCTAGAAATATTGCACTTGAGCTATCACAACCAATCTTTACTGCATCCTGAACAAAACCAAGACCTGAACACAATCTTTGCAACCATACAGCTTCCTTACTTGCATGGGTAGCTGCCATGTATTCAGCTTCTGTAGTTGAGAGTGCAACTACAGCTTGTCTTCTACTCATCCAACTGATTGCTCCTCCAAATAGATTAAAAACGTAGCCACTTGTAGATCTTCTGTGATCAAGATCTCCAGCCCAGTCAGCATCAGCAAATCCTTGTATATTTATCTCTCTGTTTAGACCGGGTCTTCCTTGGTAGCAGATTGCAGAATCTGTAGTGCCATGCAAATACCTTAAGACCCTTTTTACTGCAGTCCAATGTTCCTTACCTGGTTTTGACATGTATCTACTCAAAACTCCCACTGCATGGGCTATATCTGGTCTAGTACAGACCATGGCATACATCAGACTGCCAACTGCACTAGCATAGGGAACATGAGACATGTCCTCTACCTCTTCTTGTGTAGTGGGACACTGTTCTGCAGATAACCTTACACCTACAGGAATGGGCACCTTCACTGGTTTGCTTTCCTGCATATTAAATCTCTTCAATATCGTTTCAACATATTTCCTCTGATTTAACCAGAGTTTCCTGTTTTCACGATCTCTTTTTATTTCCATGCCCAAAATGAAATTTGCAGCACCAAGATCTTTCATGTCAAATTCAGATGACAGCTGATTCTTGACATCCTTGATGATTTCTTTGTTGTTTCCAATTAGCAACATATCATCAACATACAATATTACATAAATAAAGTGATCACCAATTAGCTTAAAATAAACACAGTGATCAGCTTTGCTTCTTGAGAAACCAAGTCCCAGTATATAAGTATCAAATTTTTGATACCACATTCTGGGAGATTGTTTCAAACCGTAGAGAGACTTTTTCAGCTTACAGACAAGCTCCTTTCTTCCTTTCACCACAAACCGTTCTGGTTGCTTCATATAGATCTCTTCATTAAGATTTCCATGTAGGAAAGCCGTCTTTACATCCATCTGTTCTACTTCAAGATCAAAAGCAGCAGAAATAGATAAAAGAAATCTAATAGAAGTCAATTTTGCAACAGGTGAAAAAATCTCACCAAAATCGATGCCCTCAATTTGGGAGTAACCTTTCGCAACTAGTCGAGCCTTGTACTTCTCCACTTTACCTGCTGCATTTAACTTCTTCTTGAATACCCATTTGCTTCCAATAGGCTTTCTTCCTTCTGGCAACTCAACCAGATCCCATGCCTCATTTTTGTCCAAGGCATCCATTTCTTCTATCATGGCCTTCTTCCATAGTTTACTATCTTCTGAATCCATTGCCTCTTTAGCAGTTCTAGGATCATCATCAGTAATAGATAACACAAAATTAGAACGAAAATCAGGGGGACTGTACCTTTCAACTTGCCTTCTTTCTCGGTCAGATCTCCTCAATACCGGAGTCTGTGGATCCGCCTCTTCATCTGATTCAGACGATTCTGCCTCCTCATCTGATTCAGATGAATCTGGTTCCTCAAAAGAGTCACCTCTTTCATCCTTGATATCAAAGTGTAGCTTCTCTGAATCCCTTTCCTTTGGTACATCCTCAATCTTGGAAGTGCTTTCAACTTCTCTGAAGATCACATCTTGACTGTAAACTGTTTGCCTTTTTACTGGGTTCCACAGCTTGTAACCTTTCACTCCATCCTTGTAACCAATGAAGATACATTTTTCTGCTTTATTATCCAACTTGCTCCTTTTCTCCTTTGGAACATGTACAAAAGCATCACACCCAAACACTCTGAGATGAGAGAGAGAGGGTTTCTTACCAGTCCAAACCTCATGAGGTGTCTTGTCAACCAACGCTGATGTGGGTGTCCTATTCACTAGGTAACACGCAGTGTCAACAGCTTCTGCCCAGAATTGTTGTGCTAGCCCTGCACCACTGAGCATACTCCTTGCCTTTTCCATCAATGTCCTGTTCATCCTTTCTGCAACCCCATTCTGTTGAGGTGTGTATGGAGTAGTCTTTTGCCTTGCTATTCCACACGTTTTACAGAACTCCTCAAATTCACTTTCACAGAATTCTCCACCGTTATCTGTTCTGAGTACTTTTATTTTCTTCTCAGTTTGATTCTCTACAAGAGCCTTAAATTCTTTGAATCTATTAAAAACCTCAGATTTCTTACGCAGGAAATAAATCCAAGTTTTCCTTGAGAAATCATCTATAAATGAAACATAATACACAGATTTACCAAGTGATGGAACAGGCACAGGTCCAAAAACATCACTGTGTATTAACTCTAAGATTCCTTTAGCTCTTACAACACCAGATGAGAATCTTACTCGATTCTGTTTACCATATAAGCAATGTTCACAGAAATCAAAATCTAATGTGAAATCAGACATGCCTTCAGCCATACTTTTACCTTGTAATAGTCGAAGACCCTTTTCTCCAATATGTCCCAGCCTTCGATGCCATAGCGATGTCTTCTCACTAGAGACAGTAAGGACTCTGTCTCCTTCATTTTTACCCTCAGAAACAATAGTGCTGTTACATCCATTTTTGAAGGTGCTTCCCAACAACTTGTATAGAGTTCCAATCCGAACTCCCCTCATCAGCACCAATGACTCTCGAACCATCTTGCATGTGTTCTTTTCAAATAGAGTTTTCACACCTGCATCATCCATTTTACTTACAGATATAAGGTTTCTAGCCAACTTTGGAATGTGCAGAACCCCGGGAAGAGTTTTAACCCTTCCATCTTTGAGCAGTAGCTTGACCTTTCCTCGACCTATGATTTTCACTACCGAGTTGTCTCCCAGAAATACATCTCCTCCATCATACTTTTCGTATTCAGAAAACCACTCCCTGTGAGGAGTCATATGATAAGACGCACCTGAGTCAATCAACCATGAATCATGCTCTGCATGTGTACTTGAAGATGCCAGATACACATCTCCTCCTTCCTCTGTAGATTCTTTCCCATCCGTGGATGGAGCGTCATTAGGTCCTCTACTTTTATCAGTAATTTTCGATTTACAATCCTTCTTGTAATGCCCAGCTTTTCCGCACTTCCAGCATTTTCTTACAGAAGGTCCTGGAGATTTAGATCTCCCTCTAGATTTAGATCTACCACCTGAAGACTTATTTTTAGATCTGTCTCCAGGGCGACCTCTGACAAATAAGGCATCCTTGGCTGAACTATCTATGGATCTCCGCCTCATTTCCTCCGATAGTAGGGATGCAACCACATCATCGAAGTTTAGCGTGGTTGCATTACTCCCAATAGCTATGACCAGATTATCCCATGAATTTGGCAAAGAGCACAACAGACTAATACACTTTTCATCATCATCAAGTGTAATACCAACAGATGTCAACTGACTTACCAGAGTATTGAAGGCGTTTAGATGCTCTGATACAGAGTCTCCATCAGTCATCCTCAGAAGGTACAATTTCTTTCGCAGAAATAACTTATTTACCAGGGACTTTGACTGATACAGATTTCCCAGTTTGTCCCATAGCTTCTTTGCACTATCTTCTCCAGCTACGTTCACCAATACCGAATCTGCGAGGCAAAGACGAATGGTGCTCCTTGCTTTTCTTTCCAGCTTTTCCCATTCTTCTTTTACCCCTCCAGAGGGCATGGTACCTGGATCTACTGCGATCCATTGTTCTCTATCTACCGGAAGATCTTCCATCTTGAGCTTCCATAGCTCAAAGCTCTGACCATTAAATTTCTCAATCTCGAATCTAGAACTGCTCGCCATTCTTTAAAGAAAAAATAAATCACCGCTGCAAAGCTCCCACTGAAACCAGGTTTATCACAAATCCAAGATCGAGCCAAACCCTTGGAAACAAAGGCGTCCCTCTGAACCCAAAAAATGCTCGGATACCAAATGTAAGTTTTAAACCTTAACAGTGAAGTACAAACTCATATGATTCTTAAGCATTAACAGAAAATACACAATGGCACACACATTACACAGAGATTTTCACCTGGAAACCCTTAACTGGGAAAAAACCAGCCAAACTTAGAGCCGCATAGCTCCTTTTTCATTATATGTTTATTTTACATGTACAATACAATAAATGGTATTCTGCAGCATCTAAAACCCTAATTCGTTTACCCGAATTAGGTTACAACCCTAATTCCTTTTACCGGAATTAGATTAGAGTACAATGGGTCGAAAATCGTGAAAAAGCAAAAAGCAACCCAAAAAATTTTGCGCTCCGCGCGGACTCCGGGGGCCTAACGGCCCCCTCCGTGTCGTTTCGGAACCTAACGGTCCGAAATGAAGGGGGTGGGCCCTGTCGGGCTACCCCCCCCTCTAAACCCCCCCCCTCCGGACGCGCCCGGCGCAGGCGAATCACTAGTTCCGTAGGGATCGTGTTGTACACGCAGCGACCATGTGAAGAGATATAACATACCCAACAAGTTGCTCCAATGCTCCAATGGTCTCTTCTTCTCCAAGATGCTAATGGGGATCTCAAACTCAAAAAGGGAGGCTAGGGCTCTCAAGAATGAATTTGGCAGCATAAGTATAAGCAAGAATGTGGATGAATAGTGGGGAGCCTCTATCACCTTTTTATAGGTTTTGGGTGATGGAATATACCACTATGGTTTTGGGTAACCAATGGTATTAGAAAAAATGGTTTAGGTTTTCTTTTTCTCTTTTTCCCTCTTTTTCCCTTTTTTTGAATTAATTTTTGAATATTATTCTCTTTTGTGAATTTTGAGCCCCTTTTGAGGGTTTTTGAGTATTTTTGAGGAAATTTAAGTATTTTGAGGAGAAAAAGGTGAATTTGGGCCTTTTTGGTGATCATTTAAATGTTTTATAGGAAACAATGGTAGGAAAGGTGGGCGAATGGGTCATGTGACTAGGGAGATGAGCTAGTGAGCACTTTTTGGGTGTTAACAGATTGCCCCCTGATGTGTGAGGGTAGGATCTCATTGTATGGATGATAGACATCATAGTTTCTTTGTCTTTTTCCTGGGTTGTGGAGGACAGAAGAGATCGATTAGAGACTGGAGTAGCCACTCTATACAAACTACAAAAAAATGAAAGTACATGGCCTCAATATGAATGAGGAATAATCTTAATATATGGATGAGGTGGGCATACCCATGCTGGTATGAAGACATAGAAAAAACTATTGAGGTCCAAGAGGGGACCTGAACAATACATATATAACTGTTGTGTACATCATAATGGTCTAGAGGGGACACAGTACATGGACATACTCATGGTCGTACCATGATTGATCTGAAGAACTGATACAATGGAAAATCAACAATCATTCTGAGTGTTGTATTAGAAGGATTGATGCAATGCTGGATCTGAAGGTGTCCAACAACTGGTGGGACTCAATGACTATGAGTCAGTATCTCAAGGGTATACTGAACTGTATGCTCAGGGATGCATACAAATGTGGTACTTTTGAATATTGTCGCCAAACGCAACTCGGATATCCATGAGATCATATAACTTTGAGTTCTGAATAGACTCCCTAATGTGCTAGAGTCAGGGAACATCTGGGGTCTTCGACGAATAGCTTAAGGGATTAATGCCTTGTACGAATCTCAATGGTGCGATCATGGTATTTGAAGTCGAGCATGTGAGAGACAACCATTCAAAGAGGCACTAAGGATTCCTCTCAAAATGATCTGTAGGCACTCACCACTGATGGTGATGAGTCCAAGGCACAGGGACCTCTGGGTCTATCCTCTAGAGTATATTGGTTGGTGTCGACAGAGGGAGACTTGCAACTACCATGTTTCCTTGACAAGAGTGGGAGGTGTACAACCAAAAGGTGATAGTACCGAAGGTGGGACTGGCATACTGTGGGGGTATGGAACAACTGAGGTCGTAGAGTGGGGTGGGGGGGGAATCAAACTTCCTTTGTTCAGAGTATGACGGCATGGTTGACTTGGAAGCATATGAAACTGACTTTGGGTACTGGGATCATAGCTTAAGGGATCACGGGCTTTAACTACAATGGGAGAGACTCAGTGGGACAAATTGATGAATGATATTGGGAAACTTTGAGGGTGACATATTGCAGAATACTCTGAACAAAGGTGACTATATTGGGGAAGCTTCCATAAAAGTGTGACTAGATACGAACTGTTGTGGCGTCGAGAGACACCGTTGGGGCCTTCTTCATAGTTTAAGAAGCTCAAAGAAGAGATAAAAATGTGCTCAACAATCGTACTATCCTGTGGATTTGAATGAGCCCAGGACAGTTCATGCTCATGAGTGCTTTCAATTTTAAGGAGTTTGAAAGTGATAAGAAGACTCTAAAATGGTGGATAGGTACCGTCGTGTGGATTTATACGAGCCCAAGATGGTGATTTCTTGTGGTTTCTTTCAATTTTAGAGAGTCGGAAAGCAGTAAGTAGACTCCAAGGGGGTTATTTTCATGTGTTAGTCTCCAATGCCCAAAAAAGTATAAAATGATGCAATGAATAACCCTTCTAGCTGCTGTGACTAGAGTATTCCTTTTTCATAATTAGTCTACCAGGTCCAGAAAAGGGGTAAACTTATACCAGGTAGACGCTCTTTTAGATACTTTTAGCAAGCATGAAAGGAAGCAAGATTGCTCAGTGAACTTTTCATTGTTTTAGGAGTCTGAAAAGATCTTAACAAAAAATCCTTAAGTGCCTTTTTCGTAAAGGAATTGTTCGACCCGAAAAAGAGGTAAAATCCTACCGAACAAAAGAAATGGTGAAGCAAGGAGGAAGTGTTCAATCAAGGGACAAGTATGGGAACCAAGAACAACGGTGGGGGGAACACTGATGGGGCCTCCTTGTGGGGTGATGAATGGTGGAAAAAGAATGTAATAACTATAGTATGGATGGAGCGGAGGGCTCATGGATAGTTTGTGAGGCACAAATCGGTAAAACATGGTAGCGACCGATGTGGCACGAAAAATGAGGATGCAAGGTGTAGGGACAAAATGTCACTAAAATTTTTTGGTGAGTGTGAGAAATGATCTCAAGCATCGTCATGAGTGCGGAAAACTGAATCTGTCTATATAATGACATCACAAATGGACAACGGCCGATGTTGCATGCAAACCATGGCGACGAGGGCATGTGAGAAAATTTCTCAAAAAATAATGTGGTGAGAGCGAGAAATGATCTCAAGAATCATCACGAGCAAGAAAAACTGGATCTGGCGATATAAGGAGCATAAAAAATGGACAAGGACTGATGTGGCACGTAAACCAAGGCGACGAGGGGCAAGTGAAAAATTCCCAAAAAATATGGTGGTGAGAGAGAGAAATGATCTCAAGCATCATTACGAGTGCGGATAAATAGATCCAGCAGTGCAAAAGGTGCGAAAAAATGAAGTTCAAATGGCTCTGGAATGGTCAAAGGAAAAACGAGGTTAAAAAATGGCTATAAATAAAGGTGAGCCCACTAAGCCAAGGATGTCGTGGTGGGGAGAAATGATGACTTGCGGGGGTGAAATACTGGGTGCATCAAATCAAATCAAATATACAAGTGACATGTGACCTCAAAAATGGTTGAGATCGCGAATGTGAAAAAGTGAGGGGGGTTGATGACCTGCCCTCATGCTATGTTCATGGGGTTTGTGATTGTGGATCATATATGTGTTGGTTTGAATGATGGGCTCATTGAAGTGCTGAGATAGATGTGATGGATTAGGGTAAAAATGATTAATCAGGACCCCTATCCCATGTTCGAGGTAATCTATTATGTCCTTGAACTCAGAGGTGTCAATGTGGTGCAGATGTTGTCTCAAAGAGGGATCAATAGGGCATTGACCAACTGCTGGTGAGGGGGTGTACCATGACATTGTAGGTCATGGTGGCATACTGAAGTGATGATATGATGATGGGGGATTCCCCTTGCGGGGTGGATTCCTCCGATATCACTGACGAGAATGACGATGACGATGAGTAAGCAAGGTTTTGGGCTTGCCCCCATGCTGTGGACATGTGGTTTCCTCATTGATTTGAAAAGGTTGAATATGTGGGTTGGAGGGATCAGTGGAAGGGGCCGACCGGACAGAGGGATCTCCGGTGGAAACCATGTAAATTGTGTTAATTTCAGCTGATGAGGAGTATTCAGGTGGGTGAATCTCCTCGATGGTGGTGATAAATGTCTCAAGGTAAGAATGGGTTAACTCATGGAGGACCAAGTGGTACTCAGGGAGATCTGGGCAGTGATGTGAATAATGCCCGTAAATACTGCATATCACATAAGGATGATTTGTACGTAGCAATTTATCATGTGGTTTAGGGGTACAGTCGATTTGGACTACTAGAATGTCTGGGTCATCTTCCAATGTTTGCATGTGCTCCTGAAGTGCAAGTAGATGTGGACATTGATGGGTAGCATGGCCTAAGTCGTCACACAAAGAGAATTTGAGGGGAGCGCAAAAAGGGGGTGGATTGTTTGCTGACTTAGGTATAGATGGGGTAGAATAAGTCTGTGGACCTCTACCCCCAGTGTGGAAAAGTAGAGGGGGTGCGTGACTTGATGTAGATGCACTTGCCCCCCCTTGAGGTTGCTGGTTTGGAATGTTCGTCGCATGAGGGGGTGGACAGGTTTGGATGTTCATCACACCAGGGGGTGGATGGTTTGGGATGTTTGTCACACCAGGGGGTGGACAATTGGACATGTTGATTGGCTGTACAGGTTGTAAGATGACATTTGGTGTCGGGGGAGGAGTTGGGGCATTCAAGTACCATACTGGTAGTCCTAGTGTTTGTAGACACTGAGAGGGGGGGTGAATCAGTGTGCAGCCAATTTTAACCTTTTCACAGTTTATCAGGGTTAGCTACCAATTCATCAATTCATTACTCTATCATAAACATTTCATAAACATCTTCCAGATCATCATTCATAAATCAAAAGCAGTTAAACCATCAAGAGCCATAACACAGAAGAACACCACATCATATGAATTTGTAATCTTTTTATATTATTTGGGTCCAGCTACAACCGTTAGGAGAAATCAACACCTACTGATAAATAGAGCACCTACTCTTAATCCAGGACCCTGCCTGGTTTTCTTAGACCCTGCTAAGAAGGGTTTGAGGTATCCTAACCTCAAGAGCAAGTCAAGCTTGCATTTACATTAAGGCTTACTGTCACTGTGTCACATCAACCTCATTTGATCTGCTGCTGAATATCATAGGTCTGCTTGTCATCTTAATCCACTTTCCAATTCAATCAGTTGCTGTAAGTCATCTCTGCTCATCATATAAACTCTGTTGTAACACTTGCACTACTACTGGCCATTCATTCTTCACTTCATCATCATTGTGTTATGGATGCACTGCTGTAGGTGTACTATGTCATGAATGCACTGCTGTACTACTGCTTGTACACTACTATACACAACCTCAGACTTCATTAGTCATGCAGACCCAATCAATTCTGAACTTGTGCATACCATGCTTGTCAAGTTCAGCACAGTCAAGCATTCAGCTTTGTGACTGTCAAGCATCAACGTAGATTAGGACTGTCATCATACACTGTCAATCTCTAATACTGTTTCATCAATCTTCAATAGGAAATAAAGACTTCAAACTATTTGTAAATGTCAAACTCAGACTGGGCATTATCATCACAGTCTTCACTTTTCCATCAAATATGGAAGCATGCACAAATGCTGAGAAACTTGGACTGTCCAAACACCATAGAAGATTCAGGACTTTCACTTAGCAAAAAGGAATATCAGAATTAACTCACCAATAATGTGACCTCTATATGTTGAGATCATTGGATCTAAGGCTACCTTAGGCATGTACAAGTTCAGAGGTTTGATCTGTCATTATCTTTCTCAAGATGATAAAGAAAACCCATATCTCAACCTTAGCAAGTCTGCAAATTATGGGACATAATCTTGCTCACTCTCAGCAAAACTCCAGCATAGGAAACTCAAGATATGAGCTTAGCAAGTCTGCAAATTCTGGAACATAATTTTGCTCATCTCTGTCATTGTCCAGCTAGGGCATCACCACTGTTGCTTTTGCCTTAGTACTCCATGCCAAACATCAAGAATAATCTGCTCACTCATTTGTTCATGCCTCCCATTACATTGAACTTCTCTGAAATTGAGGTCTGAGGCAAGCCATGTGGCTGGCTGCAGCTGCTTGTGGCATAGGGCAGAGGACTGTTCATGCTGACACACGTATTTCCACAGGCTGATCCTCCTCAGAGCTTCGGCTTCTCAAACAACAGGTTTGAACATGATGGATAGCCCAACAAACCTGCATCTAAATCTACAATACAGCATCCTCCAGCCGGTGACCTGCTTTCATGATCATCTATAGGACATTCATCTCAGCAAACCCTCATTGGCCACTATAGCAGAAAGAGACAGGTCTCTGCTAGGGCTGAGAACAAGGATGCATTCAAGGTGCAACAGGGGAACCTTTTGATGATCCCCCTCTTGAATAGGTGCGTTGGTTGTATGCTGTAAGAGGATTGGTTCTCACAAAGTGGGTCTGAGATCCTTCTCCAAGTCTGCCCACATCTGTTACAACTCCACAGGAGGTTTGCTGTTCAAAGATTGTTCTCCATCAAAAATTGTTGTGAAACAGGCTGTGATAAACCCCAAGATCAGTCCAAGATTGGACTGTCACATAACATGAAGATAAAAAAAAATAACCTTTCTACTGCTCCTATATAGTCTCGAAATTCCTCAGTCACACCACCGAGCTGCTTCCTCAGTCCACTGCTCCCTCGCTGCCTCAGTCACCACCGAAATTTCCTCAGAGCTCAGCTTATTCCTTGCTAAAAATGAATGCATTGAAGAAGAATTTATACTAATTTTTCTTCCTTAAATTGAGGGCCGACCTGCTATTAAAATTCAATTTAATTATAAGCCGACTTCATACAATAAATCTGGGCCGACATAGCATTAAAAAATTATAATAATAATTTTTTTTTTTTTTATGGGGCCGACTACACTAAATGTAGATTTGTTTACATTTTTTTTTCTCTCAGCAGAGAATAGACCAGAAGCATGAAGAAGATCATAGGTTTGTGGAAATGTATCAAATGCCTCACACCAATCATGAACAACTCCAATGGGTCCATGGTCATAAATCATAGGCAACGTGTTTGGTCCACTCAATGGAACTACATTCATTACCCAGCAGTCAATATGTTGATCTATCAATGCTGTAGCTTGCCCTCATGTCAATCACATTTTGAAAATTGTGTCTCATCCAGCCGAGCCCACGTAAGAGCTTTTCATGACCATATTCCAGTATACTGGCACTGCAATAAAAATACCCATTTACATGTGATAACCTTCAAGCAAATTAACCTTAACGCTGAATTTACTTCCTCCAAAACCAATCAGACTTGAAAGCAGACTCGAATCATGGGAGACACCTGATCTTCAACCTTGAACTTTCTGCCTCAGTCTACTGTCATATTTGTCCTCATGCACAGACACCTTCGACCCTGTTCTAGCCTTAGAGCACTACATCAAAATGTATTGCAAAAAATGTCTTCATACATGCCTTATTTATATGGCAATTCTCCAATTATTAGGCTAACTTGACCTCTATCTTTATCAATTAATTGATTGGGTCGTCTCACCATATATGACTGATATTAGGGCTCAGATCACTGTGTTAATGCTTGAGCCTTGGATAGGCTGCTTCAACATTTCCGGATAAGGACTGACATAATCGATCATCATCAGGGCTGATAGCCAGTGCTCCTTCTTGACTATTCTTTCAAAGTTCAATCATACTGCTATTCAGTCGTGAGCCCAAAATTGATCAAGAAAGAAAATAATTGCAAAACTTAACCTCGGTCTACACTATTCATGTAAGATTTCAGACTGTAGTAGTCATCTTCTTATATCTAGCTTCAGTTTGTGACAATTTCTGACACAGTTAATAGCCAAACAGCTATGTCTTTGTTAGATCATCTCCAAGAAAAAGAGTGAGTGCTTGAGCTGATATAGCTTTGTGCTGAGCCGACATCTTCAAGATCACCTCATGCTGAACTGACATCTTCAAGATCATAATTTCGTCAAGATCTACATCAAGAGCAAGCAGTGGAGCTCCAGAAGCATCAAATGACACATCTAAGTGTGTGGGAGCTTCATGACCAATTTGAGGGTCTTCATCAACCTCAGCTAGGCTTCTTCAACATCTTCAGCAAGGTGGTGGCATCAATGACGTCAAGTCCATGCCAACAGTGTTAACCCAGGGAGATTTAGTGTAGCCATTACTAGGCTATTGACTACTCCGGAAGGGGGGAACAAGAATGGGATAGTGTGGATGGGTGTGGCTCCGATATGAGTAGGCACTAAAGGTGGTTGCAACTATAAGGGAGGATGTTGGTTGGGTGCTTGCGTTTTTTGCGAGAGGGTGCACAGATCAGCTATCTCGGTCATTTGTGGGGCAGGATGGCTTGGAATGTGGAAATCATGGGTGTATCTACTTACATCCCGGGTCCGACTGTGGAGATGAACGATATAGGTACATTGCATACAGGTTGTTCAATCATGGGAAGAACATTATCCAGTGCCGCGGGGGTGCTAGGATCGTAGTATGTTATTTGATCAATCTTGACCACATGTCCCTCACGGGGGAACATCATGATGTGGAAGACTGAAGAAGCAACAGCCTTCATGGCATACATGTAACTTCGTCCAAGTAAGAGGTTGTAATCAAGCTGGTTGTTGATAACCTCTATATCTATAAGGACTGTTTTTCCACCTAACTAAACAGGAACGTTGGTCAAGAGGCCCTGTGGTTGAGTTGAACGGCCATTGTAAGCTAGTAATGTGGTGGTAGATGGTTGCAAGGTAGGAGATCCAAGTTTCTGCCAAATGAATGTCAACATAGCGCAGGTGGAGGCACATTCATCGATGATGCATCGACAAATAACAAGGTTCCATATGGATACAAAAACTTCAAATGCTACTGTGGAAGGTAGCCACGGTTTAGCTTGGTCCAAATCAAATGCCATCATCCGTGAGTCAGATGGGTCTATTAAACCAATGGTGGATAATAACGATTTCCACTGTACGGGGCAATTTTTTAAAACTTCCAAAGCAGACATAGCACGAGACTAAGCTAAGTCATCCACAATGTTATAATTTGAGGTGGCACGAGCGTTAGGATTATTATTGATCCATCTTAATGGAAAGCGAGGGGCTTTAGGGACCCTGTCTAAAGGTGTGGTAGGTATTCGAGGGGCTTTAGGGACCCTGTATAAAGGTGTGGTAGGTATCCATAATGGTTTGTCAGTGGGAAGATAATTGGTTGCATTGTCACTAGGAATGGCTTCCGAGGTGGAGCCATATTGGTTTCGGTGAGTTTGGAGATTGATGTCAATTGATGACATCATTAACAGGTGATGAGTACCTGAGTCCATGGGTTGGTAAGTAGTTGCAACATAAGTTATTTGTTGTGGTGGTGCCTTGTTTCCTTGAGGGGGATCCAACGGTCGAGTGTTCACCACTCCTTGTGTAGGAAAAGGATTTTGCAACACCACGGGTTGTGGTTGGGGTGGTGGCACTGGTTGAGCAGCATGTCCTTAGCATTGGGCGTCATCGGACCAAAGTTGTCACGCTCGCTCCAAATGAGGGCAAGAGTGCGTATAATGGCCATATACCCCACATATGGAACATGGATGGCTCATTCGTAAATTAGGGTTTTTACCCTATTTCAGTGGTCGATCAGGGTTTTGGTTGGTGGGGGAAGCATTTTTATTGTTTGGAGGATGGGGTGGTTAGCCACCTTGGTTATGAGGTTGGTTATTTCCGTGGTTACATCCTCTTCCATGGTTTTGTTGATTGCATTGAGCATTCTGGTTTTGTTGTTGGTTCTGCTGCGCATACACTTGCCCTTGATTAGTAGGGGGATTTTTTGGTTGTGTAGGTGCGGGACCCGGCTACGGTGGATAATAAGCAGGAGGTGCTGGAGGTGGTCCATTTTGTGGTTGTTGATAAGTCTGAGTGACTGGATGTTGGGGTGTAGCAGGTGGTTTTTGTGGTGGGTAATAAGTTGATGGGGCTTGTGATTGAACATGAGCATGTGTGGCATGCTAATGGTAATATGTAGGAGGTGCAACTGGAGGTGGATATGATGAAGGTGCGTGACCAAAACATTGTGGTGGACATGAGGGTCCATGAGTGTGGTGGGGTTGTGCCATAGAAGCATACAAAGTTGTAGCTTCGGAATTAGATGTGGCTGGTGAAAGATCGGGGCCGATATTATTCGACATAATGGAAAAGGGTTGGTTGTGTGATGCAACAGTTCCAATGATGCCATCAACATCGTGTGATGCCCCCAGTGTGTCTTTTTGAGAGGAATCACCGTAGGGGGCGTCAGGTAAAATGAAAAATAGGTAACTCAATCGGGCGTAGATAAGGTCAAATTGTTGTGCTTTGAGGATGGCTTCTTATTATGATTGAGGTCGTACGGATGCCACATCTTTGGTAATTACTGGTATCAGGGATTTGAGGAACCAATCAAGGAAAATTCAATCATCAAGATTTATCTTGCACAAACTACGACATTTGTGCCACTCATGGATGTGGTCTGTGATGTGTGTGGTTGTATTCTGTCTACAAGATAGGAGGATATCAACACCAACGTCGTAAAGAATGGGTAGCTGGAAGAACTGCAGGAAAGTGGAAGCAAGGGACGTGAATGTAGAATGAGTCCCATGAGTTTGGTCAATATACCATTTGGCTACAGCGCTAGTGAGGGTTCGTTGTAATAATTGAAAACAGATGGAGTTATCTACTATGGAGTTAGATGAACACTAGAGATGGAACAACATAATGTGGTTCTAGGGGTCATCACCTGCCTTTCCCTCAAACTTGGGGATGTCTTATGGGAGTTTGGTAGGCATGTGAGTCCAGGTAGGGTCATGCCTAATAGGATCGTTCATCAGTCGGCCCAAGTCAAGTAAATTAAGGCTAGCCATGAATGGCAGACTAGTGGAAGGATGTGATGTGGTATGTGGGGCATACATGCTAGTGGTAGCATTAAAATTGGGGCCAGTGCCCCCTATGTCGGGAATTGTGTTATAGGTCATGGCTGAGATCGTGGGACCTACAGTCAATGGTGGGGGAACTGTATGGGAGGGTCCTGCACTGCCCAACGTAACGTGAGTCACTGGTGGGGTGGTATGGGGGCCGATAGCCGATGGGATTTGAGTGGTAACCTGGGCAGTAGGTGTGGGCCCCATCGTGGGCATACTCATGGTAGCTACTGTCGTAGTGGCTATTGTGGGGTCTAGGGAGATGGTGGATCCTCCACCAACAGTCCCACCAAGGAAAGAGTTGGAATCCATACCAACAATTTGGCTAGATAGTGTTGTGTATGTTGGGTGTTTTGATTCTGTCTCAGACACAGATGCAGTGGGGGGGCGTCTGAATTGGGTGACAAGGATCTATGCTGGTGTAGAGCGGTGTCGAGTGATAAGGATCTACACCTGTGACAAGTGGTGTCAAGTGAACCGTGCTATAGGGGTTCCCCCCGGACATGCCAAGAACGTCTCAGGGTCTCAATGGTGACAGACAAGTAGTAAAACTGATGAGTTTATGGTAAGTGACAAGCTCCAAAAATCTAATGCAACTGAGTGTGCAGAAGGTGAGTGCAAAAAAAATGGCACACAATCCAAAAACAATACTCAAAACACTCACTCTAGCAGTTGTGCTACTGTAAGTGGAGTAATCAAGAAAAGGTGGTCGAAAAACCAACAATCAAATGGCTCCTAAAATAAAAAATGGTGTAGTCACTAAACCATGGGGTAGTAAGGGAGCATGCAAACACCTAGCTAAAAGTATTGTGGCTTAATACCCCATGTATCCTCTACAAGGTGATGAAATCCAAGTCAAACAATATGAGACGTAGAACCAAAAGGCTAAAGATATCCCCCTACTGGGAGGTACATTGGGTAGACAATCCTAGAAGAAAGGCCACTAAGATACTCTGTTCATGACAGGTCCGGAAAGGTAAATCCGCAACTCCTATTCTATCACCGCTGTACTCCCACTAGAGGTAGTACACCGAGACCAACGAGTAGGTATCCTTCGTTTACTGAATGGAGATCGGTATTCCACACAGGCCTCAGGAACCAATCTTGCTACTTGCCCTCCTAGGGGAGAGGCCTTCTAACAAATTGGACGTAACCATGCCAAAAAATAGTAAGGGATTTTGGTACCCTAAAGGACAACCACTATGTCTCAAAGTGAAAGATGATCAAGGGGTGTTATTTGGATGCTTATCCCCTCAATCCTACCTAACTACAATATTCTCTTGTGTTCCCCAAGTGGAGTTAGAATGTTGGTTGAGTTAAGTAAATTTTTTATGTCTCACTTTGATTAATGGTGACAGAGTGTGTGTAAGTGTGATTATGTGGCAAATACTATGCCTCGCTTGGGCAAATCAAAATAAAATGTTGAATTTGACTTCCAAAATTTGAAATTTAACTGTAATGCTAAAATTTTCTTTTCCAATAAAAATATTGAAATATTTTGTGAAGTAAAGCAATAACAGAAAATCAAAGTAATAATATTGGCTGCATGTAAAACAGTGGGCTGTTAAGGTGTAGGAAAAAATTGCAGAAAAATATGGGCCGAAATGGAAAAAAATCTCAGAAATCAGATTGCAGGTTTCGAGCCGAAAACAACGATCTGGATCGCGGTTGCCTGAGATTAATCTCGCGATGTGGATAGTGGTTGTTAAGCTGTGATCCATGATATGAATCACGGCTGTGGGGCTAGAATGCGTGATCGGATCATAGCTGTTAGGCTGTAAGTTGTTGAATATTGTAACTTCAAAGAATATTATATTTGTACTTTATTATTCCGGAGATGTTTCATCCCTCCGAGGTAACCCTATTATGTATCCGGAGATGTTTATTCCTCCGGGGGTTTGTATTAACTAGGGTTATTAGACCCACCATGTGGGGGTCGGCCCTGTGGTTATATTTTTGGGGTTATTAGACTTCTCCAAGAGAGGTCGGCCCCATTAGGTCTTTTAGTCAGTTGGGAGTCAGTAAAAATAAAGGAGGTGAACTCCTCATTAGATCACTCACTCACTTGTGGAAGAGTGCACACTTGTCTGGGAGATCTGCTAAGGAGACAAAGAAGGAAGGAGCACATCTTGTATTTTGGTTAATCATCTTATTGAGGAAAGCTTTGCTGGGTTTTCTACCCCATGAGGGTTTCCCAGGGTATATTCTGCGTCTATCTTGTGATTATGTTTCTTTCAGTGATCTTGCTAGTCTATTTGGTTTAAACTTAACATGGTATCAAAGCTAGACTGATTAGGACATCTTTCACAAGGTAAGAATACCTCTCTCTCTCTCTCCGGTGAAGTTAGGGTTTTAGCCCAAAGTTGGTATTATTGATTTTTGGTTGCATGGATGGATAGCTTTTTTCAATACCTTTCTTTTAAGTCCTAGATCGAACTTTTTGGTTTGGTAGAACTCCAGGAAATCCAAACCCTAATTCTACCAAAAGTGCGATACGTCAGAATTTGGTTTCAAAACAAAGTTGGAATTTTTGAATTCTGATTACATGGCTGGATAGCCCTTCTCAAGAGCATTCTTTTGAGCTATAGATCGAACTTTTTGGTTGGGTAGAACTCCGGGAAAGTCAAACCCTAATTCTACCAAAAGTGCGATAAAATTCTGTTCCAGATTCCGGAAAAGTGAAAAGTAACTTTCCAGGTAAGTCTACTCTGTCTCTTGGACTCCCCCAAGAGAAGATGGCTCCTAACACTAAGCTTGAAGACAAGCTAGAAGGTATAGAAAATTTTTGGGCATGGAAATACAGAATTGGTCTCATTCTTGAGGAGAATGATCTTGCTCATTATATCAAGGAGGAAGTTGCAGAACCAGAAGAAGATGAAGCCAAATAAAAACACAGGAAGGATTTAATTAGGGAAAAAAGAATCATAGCTGATTCTATTAAATACCACTTGATTCCCCAAGTGGCTTCCAAGAAGACTCCAAAGGAAATGTATGATGCCCTAGGAAGAATGTATGAAGGAAAGAACATCAATAGGAAGATGAATCTAAGGACTCAGTTGAAGAGTACCAAGATGCACAAAGGAGAATCCATTCAAGACTACTTCTCAAGAGTCTCTCTAATCAAGGAGCAACTAGATGCCATTGGTGATACTCTTGATGAAGATGAACTTGTGATGACAGCTCTAAATGGTCTCACTAGATCATGGGAATCTTTCATACAAACCATGTGTGCCAGAAAAGAAAGCATGAAGTTTGATATAGTATGGGAGGATTGTGTTCAAGAAGAAGCTAGGGTTGCCAACAGAGAAGCATTGCTCAAGGAAGATGACCAAGCCTTGGCCACCCATACCAAGAGAAGAAAGAATCGATCCTACCTTAAGAAGGATAGTCAAAAGGAGTCCCATCCTCCACAAAGATTTCAAAAGAAAAGGGGATCCTTCCAAGGAAGAGATTACTCTTCATTCCAATGTTTCATTTGTCACAAATTAGGACACATTGCCAAAGACTGTCCTAACAAAAAGAAAAAGGGTACTTACCACAGAAGACATCATGCACATCTTGCAGAAGATGAGAGTGAAGAAGAAGTTGAAGAGGAAGAAAGGCCTCTCAAGAAAAGATCTAGAAGAGAAGAAGAAGATGAAGAAAGGACCTTCTCGAAAAGAAGACCTAGAAGAAATGAAGAAGAAGATGTAGAAGAGTATGTTCTTTTCTCTGCACTCTCTGGATCTATAACACCTGGGGAAGGTACATGGGTCATTGATAGTGGTGCCTCAAAGCACATGACAGGACAAAAGAAGACCTTATCAAATCTTGAAGAAAAGACCTCTCCACTAAAGGTATCTCTTGTAGATAACTATCAATATCCCATTAAGGGAATTGGTGAAGCAAACTACAAACTTGATTCTAGAACCCCCATGAAGATGAAGGAAGTTTTGTATGTTCCAGGATTGAAGAAGAATTTGCTTTCAATCTCAGCATTGGACAAGAAAGGCTATAGAGTTGCATTCATTGATGGACAAGTGTTAATGTGGTCCAAAGGCAAATCTATTAAGGATGTAATTGTCATTGGTGAAGAGGAAGGAGGTTTGTATAAACTCAAGGGTCATCCAGAAGCTGCCCTTGTTCATGAAACCTCTAGTCCCAGTGAGCTATGGCATAGAAGACTAGCTCACATTAACTATAAAGCCTTACCCTATGTAAGCAAGGTGGTCATAGGACTACCAGATTTGAAGGTTGATCATGATGGTTCATGTAAAGGATGCAAGAAAGGGAAGAATGTCAAGAACCCCTTTCCAAAGAGTGAAACAAAGACTAAGAGTATCTTGGAGCTAATACACTCAGATGTATGTGGTCCAATGCCCGCCACCTCTCTAAGTGGATTTGAATACTATCTTTCATTCATTGATGATCATTCAAGGAAAACTTGGATATACTTTCTAAAAGGTAAGAATAAAGTTTTTGGAAAGTTCAAAGAGTTCAAGGCTCTAATAGAAAATCTCTCAGAAAAGAAAATCAAGATTCTTAGAACAGACAATGGTGGAGAATATACTTCAAAAGAGTTTGAAGATTTTTGTAAAGAAGTTGGAATCAAGAGAGAACTTACCACTCCCTACAATCCCCAACAAAATGGGGTTGCAGAAAGGAAAAATAGAACCATCATGGAAGTTGTGAAGACTATGATACATGACCAGGATCTTCCCATGCATCTATGGGCTGAAGCAGCCAAGACAACAGTATATGTTCAAAACATATTATCTCATAGTGCTCTTGATTTCAAAACTCCAGAAGAAGTGTTTACTGGAAAGAAGCCCGAGGCAAGCCATCTTAAAATATTTGGGTGTCCTGTGTACATCCACATTCCAAAAGAAAAGAGAACCAAGTTAGATCCTTCTGGTAAGAAAGGAATATTTGTTGGTTATTGTGAATCATCCAAAGCTTTCAGGATTTACATACCAGGCTTTCATCATATAGAAATCAGTAGAGATGTAACTTTTGATGAAAAAGCAGCTCTCAAGAAATCAAGAAAATGCCAACTTGAAGAAATCTATGAAGAAGATCCTTCTTCTAGAAACTCAGAGGCTGTTCACATCCCTGAAGATAATCCACCAGAGGATCATGACATGTTGGAACCACAAGAACCTCCTATCTCAGATTTATCAAAGAAAAGAAGGCCAGCATGGGCTAGAGATATTATCCAAGGGGCTGAAAAATATGGTGCTCCTGAAGGCTCCATTAGAGAAAGAAAGAAACCAAAGCTAGTGTCCAACTATATGGCCTTGATGTGTGATCTTGTGGATCAACTACCTACTAGCTATGAAGAGGCAGCTCAAAAGAAAGAATGGGTAGAAGCAATGGCATAAGAATATTAGTCGATAATGAAAAATGATGTTTGGGATATAGTTCCCAAACCAAGAGATAAAAGTGTGGTTTCTTCCAAATGGATTTTCAAGATAAAACATGTTGCAGATGGTAGCATTGAAAAATACAAGGAAAGGTTTGTAGCCATGGGATTCTCTCAAAAGGAGGGAATTGACTATGAAGAAACATTTGCACCTGTTGCTAGGTATACTTCAATTAGAACTATCATGGCACTTGCATCCATGATGAAATGGAAATTGCATCAAATGGATGTTAAGACAGCTTTTCTGAATGGTGTAATTGAAGAAGAAGTATACATAGAACAACCTCAAGGTTTTGAGGTCAAAGACGGAAGGACCCATGTATGCAAACTGAAAAAGGCATTATATGGATTGAAGCAAGCTCCCAGGGCTTGGTACGGAAGGATTGACAGTTTCTTAACAAGCATGGGATTTACCAAAAGTAAAGCTGACCCCAATCTTTATCTTAAAGTGATGGATGATGAACCTGTTATATTGCTATTATATGTAGATGATCTATTTCTAACCAGAAATGAGAAACAAATTATTGAAAGCAAGAAGAAGCTTTCTTCAGAATTCGAAATGAAAGATCTCGGATTAATGCACTACTTCTTAGGCCTAGAAGTGTGGCAAGAGCCAAAAGGAATCTTTCTAAATCAAGGTAAGTATACTGTGGAGATTCTCAAAAGATTTGATATGTTGGAATGTAAAGCCATGGCCACTCCCATGGATTCCAACCTAAAATTATTAGTTAATGATTCATCAGAACTAGTGGACATAACCCTATATAGACAAATCATTGGATCATTGATGTATTTGACAAATACTAGGCCGGATATATGCTTTGCTGTAAATACCCTAAGTCAGTATCTAGTAGAACCTAGAAAGGTTTACCTTATAGCTGCAAAGCATATAATGAGGTACCTAAAAGGTACAGTGGACTTTGGCCTATACTATCTTGGAGGTAATGAACTCAAGTTACATGGTTACTCAGATTCTGATTGGGCAGGAAGTGTCTCAGACAGAAAAAGTACTTCAGGTGGATGTTATGGTCTTGGATCTGCCATGATCTCCTGGTTCAGCAAGAAACAATCTAGTGTGGCCCTCAGTACTGCTGAAGCAGAATATATAGCCGCTTGCTCTGCCAGCTGTGAAGCAGTATGGCTTCGGAAACTTTTATCTGGAATTTTTGACTTAGAAATGGATCCCACTATGATTATGTGTGATAATCAAAGCTGCATTAAGATGACTGAAAATCGTGTGTTCCATGATAAGTCAAAACACATTGAGATCCGTTACTTCTATATACGAGACATGGTGCAGAGAGGAGCCATCAAGCTTGAGTATATAAGCACTGAGGATCAGATTGCCGATATCCTGACTAAACCTTTGTCTCGAGTAAAGTTTGAATACTTCCGAGACAAGCTTGGTATAGTCCAGAAGGACCCTCCTCGAAAGGGGGAGTAGTATAGTATTTGATAACAATTCTGTCCCTTAAATTTTGTTTTGTTGCACTTAGCTACTTACAACTATTTAGATTTAGAACTCTTATATATCTTTTGATGTGATGTATACATGTTTTAATGTTAGATGTATTAGTGAGAATACATGCTAGATGTATACATGTTTTGATGTTAGATGTATTAGTGAGAATACATGCTAGATGTATACATTTTTTGATGTGATGTATACATGTTTTGATGTTAGATGTATTAGTGAGAATACATGCTAGATGTATACATGTTTTGATGTTAGATGTATTAGTGAAAATACATGCTAGATGTATACATGTTTTGGTGTGATGTATATATGTTTTGATTAGTGATGTATACATGTTTTGATGTGATACATGCTCTTGGATATTTGTACCTGTATAGATGATAATACAGATGATGATTGGATCATCCTTGAACTTAAGTTCTAAAGTGAGCTGTAGACGTGAGGTCTCCGAAAATGAAGTCCTTAGTGGACAGTTGAGGGGATTGGATCATCCCTGGACTTTCAGTCATAAAGAGAGCCGTAGACGTGAGGTCTCCGAAAATGAAGTCCTTAGTGGACAATTGAGGGGATTGGATCATCCCTGGACTTTCAGTCCTAAAGAGAGTCGTAGATGTGAGGTCTCCGAAAATGAAGTCCTTGGTGGACTTGAGGGGATTGGATCATCCCTGGACTTTCAGTCCTAAAGAGAGCCATAGACGTGAGGTCTTCGAGAATGAAGTCCTTGGTGGACTTGAGGGGATTGGATCATCCTTGGACTTTCAGTCCTAAAGAGAGCCGTAGATGTGAGGTCTCCGAGAATAAAAGTCCTTGCTGGACAGATGAGGATTGGATCATCCTTGAACTCAAGTTCTAAAGTGAGCCATAGACAGTTGTCTCTGAGAATAGAGGATAGGACTGCATCGTCCTTGGAACTTGGTTCAAAATGCACGTGATTGGATTAATCATCCTTAGACAGTAAATACAGGAAGGATAGTCTTAAATGTGATTGTGATTGGATTAATCATCCTTAGACAATAAATCTAGGAAGGATAGTCTTAAATGTGATTGTGATTGGATTAATCATCCTTAGACAGTAAATCCAGGAAGGATAGTCTTAAATGTGATTGTGGTAGGATTAATCATCCTTAGACAGTAAATCCAGGAAGGATAGTCTTAAATGTGATTGTGGTAGGATTAATCATCCTTACACAGTAAATCCAGTAATTCCAAAAGGAAGGTTAGTCTTAAATATGATTGTGGTTGGACTAATCATCCTTAGACAGTAAATCCAGTAATTCCGAAAGGAAGGATAGTCTTAAATATGATTGTGATGAAATTGATCCAGTAAATCTGAAAGGAAGGATCATGTGTATAGATGACGATGCTGCTGATCGTGTGATGACGATGCTGCTGATCGTGTGATGACGATGCTGCTGATCGTGTGATGACGATGCTGCTAATCATGTGATGACGATGCTGCTGATCGTGTGATGACGATGTTGTTGATTGTGTGATGATGATGCTGCTGATCGTGTGATGACGATGTTGTTGATCGTGTGATGACGATGCTGTTGATCGTGTGATGACGATGCTGCTAATCGTGTGATGACGATGCCAATGATCGTAATGTCGATGTTGATATACTAGTAACTGTTTGAGTTACTGATGAAGACAAATTGAAGAAAGCTTCCGATGATTTATAGATGTATCATGTATAGTGACTCCTTGCTCCTGCAGATGCTGTTATAATATCCTTCTCGTTAAGGGGGAGTGTTGAATATTGTAACTTCAAAGAATATTATATTTGTACTTTATTATTTCGGAGATGTTTCATCCCTCCGAGGTAACCCTATTATGTATCCGGAGATGTTTATTCCTCCGGGGATTTGTATTAACTAGGGTTATTAGACCCACCATGTGGGGGTCAGCCCTGTGGTTATATTTTTGGGGTTATTAGACTTCTCCAGGAGAGGTCGGCTCCATTAGGTCTTTTAGTCAGTTGGGAGTCAGTATAAATAAAGGAGGTGAACTCCTCATTAGATCACTCACTCACTTGTGGAAGAGTGCACACTTGTCTGAGAGATCTGCTAAGGAGACAAAGAAGGAAGGAGCACATCTTGTATTTTGGTTGATCATCTTATTGAGGAAAGCTTTGCTGGGTTTTCTACCCCATGAGGGTTTCCCAGGGTATATTCTGTGTCTATCTTGTGATTATGTTTCTTTCAGTGATCCTGCTAGTCTATTTGGTTTAAACTTAGCATAAGTCACGATTTGAGTCAGGGTTCAAGGTCTGCAAAAATGCAATTAAATTGCGGCAATAGGTCAAAAAGTAGCGATCTGGTCATGGCTTTTTGATGTATATGTAACTTCGGAATGTATTTCACTTATATATTTATTGTACTCCTCTAGAGATGTATTATTCCTCTATATGGAAGTGTCGTCATTTGTATTGACAAGTGTCGCAAGTGTGTTAACTTGCCGATGGGTTATTAGACCACCTTGTAAGGGGTCGGCCCAATATAATGTAATATGAAGTTATTGTACCTAGCTAGACAAGTCGGCCCCATAAGGTTATTGGGAAAATAGGACAAGTATAAATAGAGATCGGGAGATCTCTATTTGGATCACTTCAGAACTCACACTTCCTTCACTTGGAAAGTGGCGCACATGTGAGGAGGAGGATCAGCTACTAAGAGGAGTCTATCTCTTGTACTTTGGTTGTACTTTGGTTGAGCTATTGCTCTATCTATCTCTGAGGAAGTTGTGGGGTTTTTCACCTTAGGGTTTTCCCCATGGAAACTCTATGTGTCTATTGTCTCTCATGCTTTTGCTTCTTGTGATGATTGACATGCTTGTTATGATTGATATGCATTGATATAGTGTACATGTTATTCTCTCAGTAAAGATCCTAGAGTATTGTGAATTAATGCTCAAAATTTAACATGGTATCAGAGCTAACCTGAGAAGAAGACATTGCGCAGTGATGGAAACCAGGGTTTCTTGCTTATTGGGTTTCTCTCCATAGATTTTGGAAAAGCAGTATAGTAGATTGACTGTTCTCATCAAGGAGAATCTATCTGTCCAATCAGAATTCAATTCTGAGAATTTTTAGATTTGGCCCTAAAAATTAGGGTTTCCACAAAAATAGGAATTTATGAAATATGAAGACATAAATAGAAGCGCCTTGGAAAAATCAAAGTTTAGAGATTTGGATCGAGATTTTTGGCTGGGTAAATCTCCAGGAAACGCAAACCCTAATTCAGGGTCCTCCCTAGTGAACCCGGGAAGACAAAAGGGCATTTCTAAAGGGTGAAGCTTTGCAGATATCAAATTCTGAATACACCAAGATGATCATATCATCAAGGCACATCTTTATATCCTTTCAGAAAGTTGAAATTCACTTTTTGAATTTTTAGGGTTTTCCCGACAAACCCTAATCCAGGACCAGATCCAGTTTTCAGCAAAGCAAGTGGTAAGACCTAAATCTCTTCTATTTCCATTCGAAGTACTCTTTAAGATGTCTCACCACACCAAGCTTGAGGATAAGCTTAAAGGGGCTGATAACTTCCGAGCCTGGAATTATAGGATTGGGTTAATCCTGAAAGAAAATGAATTGGACTCCTACATCAGCTCTAAGGTCCCTATCCCAGAGGATGAAGAGGCTAAGGTATTGCATAAGAAGAACTTGGTCAAGGAAAAGAGAATCATTGTTGATTCTATAAAATACCATCTCATACCACATGTGTCATCTCTAAATACACCCAAGGAGATGTTTGACTCCCTGCCCAAGTTATTTGAAGGGAAGAAAATAAATCGGAAGATGACTCTACGGAATCAATTGAAAGGGGTCAAGATGTTGAATGGAGAGACCATTTAATCTTACTTCTCCAAGGTCTCTCAGATCAAGGAACAACTTGAAGCTATGGATGAGGTAGTAGACAATGGTGAAGTTGTTATGACCATTCTGAATAGCCTACCTAGGTCATGGGACTCCTTTATTCAAGGAATCTATGCAAGAAAGAAATTGATCTTTTTCAGTAGACTATGGGAGGAATGCTCTCAAGAAGAAGCTAGGATTATGGCATGAGAAGAAAAGATGGGGAATGAAGATCAAGCTCTTATAGTGCACACCAAGGGAAGCAAGGTTAAGAGGAAGAATTCTCATAACAAGAAACATTCTTACCCTTATCACAAGAAAAAAGATCTATCTCATGTTTGATGTTTTGAATGTCATGAGAAGGGACACTTTGCTTCAGAATGTCCCAAGAACAAAAGGGACAACAACTTCAACAAGAAGAAGAGGGGTTGCAAATGAAGGTATCATGCTCATGCTGCTGAAGATGATGAACCTCCAAAGAAGAAGGCTAGAGAAAAAAGTGATGATGATGATTCATCAAGCGAAGAAGAGTATGTTCTAATCTCTGCTTTCACAGGTACTATTTCTCATGGTTGTAATGATTGGCTTATTGACAGTAGGGCTTCCAAACACATGAATAGGTTTAAATAATCTTTTGTAAATCTATCCAAACATGAATCACCCCATAAAGTGAAACTTGGGGATGACTATCAATACCCCATCAAAGGAAGTGGTGAAGCCTCCTACAGCCTAGATTCTGGAAAGTCTTTGAAGATGAAAGAAGTGCTTTATGTGCCTGGGCTCAAGAAAAACCTTCTCTCCATATCTGCATTGGATGCAAAAGGTATGAGGGTTGCATTTGTGGATGGACAAGTCCTAATGTGGCCAAAGGGAAAGACCATAGATGATGCAGTGGTGATTGGAGAGCAAGAGGGAGGTTTGTATAAATTGAAGGGACAACCTGAACATGCCATGGTGCATGATTCCATGGAGCCAAGTGAACTTTGGCATAGAAGACTTGCACATATGCACTACAGAGCATTACCAAATGCAAGTAAAGTTGTAGAAGGTCTTCCTGAAATAAAGACCAAGCATGAAGGTGTTTGCAAAGGATGTGCAAAAGGAAAGAACATAAAGAAGGCATTTCCAAGCAGTGAAAGCAAGGCTAAAAGTATCTTGGAAATCATCCACTCTGATGTATGCGGTCCGATGTCATCCAGTTCTCTGAGTGGGTATGTTTACTATGTCTCTTTCATTGATGACTTCTCCAGGAAGACTTGGGTTTACTTCTTGAAGAACAAAGCTGAAGTATTTGATAAGTTCAAGGAATTCAAAACCTTGATGGAGAACCAAACTGATAAGAGAATCAAGACTTTTAGATCCAACAATGGTGGAGAATTCACCTCAGGTGACTTCAAGAAGCTATGCAGTGATTCAGGGATTAAGAGGGAGTTGAATGCTCCTCACAATCCACAACAGAATGGAGTTGCAGAAAGAAAGAACAAAACAATCATGGAAGCAACAAGGGCAATGTTGCATGACCATGATCTACCTATGCATTTATGGGTAGAAGCAGCTAGGACAGTTGTATATGTGCAAAACAGAACACCCCACAAGATATTGGACAACAAGACACTAGAAGAGGTCTTCTCTAGTAAGAAACCTGAATTCAACCATCTCAGAATATTTGGTTGTCCAGTATATACTCATGTGCCAAAGGAAAAGAGGACTAATCTAGATCCTTTAGGAAAGAAAGGTATCTTTGTGGGTTACACTGAAAGCTCGAAGGCTTACAAAATATGCTTTCCAGGGTTCAAGAAAATTGATGTCAGCAAGGATGTAACATTTGATGAAAATTCAGCATTCATCAAATCAAGGAAGACACCTACTGAAGTTTATGAAGAACCTAAGGAAACCAGATTTCAAGACAGTATAATGACTGAAGCAATTCCAAATGTTGATCGTGAAATTGAAGATCCACAACAACCTGTAGATCCACCTGTGGCTAGGGTTTTATCCCTAGCTTGTGCAAATGAGCACCTACTAAGGAGAATGGACTCCTTAGTAGCAGTTCAGTAAATGTAAATAATTAAGCTAAAACATAAATTAAATTACTTCTAAAACATGCATGAAACATAAACATCAAATTTAAAGATTGGCTTTTTTGTATTGATATTACCTCCAATGTGGAGGTTGATGAAGCTTCTTGCAAGGTCCAAGAGGATGCTCCAAGCTCCAATATGCTCCTTCTCTTTCTCCAATGGTGGGAATGGGCCAAAGGTGGCTCTCAAGGTGAAAGTAGTTCAATGGTGAACTAGGGTTTCGAGAGAGATTTTGGCAGAGTAAGGGTGCTTGTGATTGTGGATATGGAATAAGGGATCTCCATCACCTATTTATAGTTTTTTGGTGGTGGAGTGCTGACCCATGGTTTTGGGAAACACATGGTTTTGTGCAGCTGTATAGGGTTTTTTCCTCCTTTTCCTCATTATTTTATATTTTTTATTCCCTTTTTAGGGGATTTTAGCTATTTTAGAGGAATTTTGGATATTTTTGGAGGAAAAAGGGGTTTTTTAGCCTTTTTGAGGCTATTTTGAGGGTTTTGTGGCCTTTTGGAGGCATTTTAGGTCTTTTGGAGGCTTTTTAATGGGATTTTTTGGGATTTTAAGGGAAATATGGTAGGAAAATGGACAAATGAACCATATAATGTGGTAGATGAGGTAGTGAACACTTTTTGGGTGTTAACAGATTGCCCCCTGATGTGTGAGGGCAGGAGCTCATCGTATGGCTGATGGACATCATAAGTCATGAATGGTTTTCCTGGGGAGTGGAGAGAAAAGAAGAAACAAATTGAAGCCCGGAATAACGATCCCGAACAACTGCAAGAACTAAAAGTACATAACCTCAATAATGGATGAGGAATCATCTGATCATATGGACGAGGCGGGCATTCCCATGCTCGTATCAGGATATAACATAACATAAACAATGGGGTCCAAAAAAGGGGACCTGAAATATAGATGACCTCAAATACTGACTGAGGAATAATCTCAATATATGGACGAGGCGGGCATACCTGTGCTCGTATCAAGATACATAAAATAGAACTGTGAGGCCCGAAAAGGGGGACCTGTAAGATACATAGAGAACCACTGTGTACATCATAAGTGTCCAGAGGGGACATCAAATCGGGGACATACTGCTATGATGAAGAGCTGATACACTGGAATAATCAACAGTGCTACTGAGTGTGGTACCAAAGGGGCTGATGAGCTGCTGGATCAGAGTGACAAGGGGTACACTCGTAATAGTACACTGAACTGGAACTGATCTGGGACTGAAACTGGGTACTCAAGGAAGCATGTGACTGGATGGCTTCCGAATACAAACGCCAACGCAGCCCGGACATCCGCAGGAACATATAACTGGTCGTTCCGAAAGGACTCACCAATGTGCTAGAGTCAGGGGAAATCCGGGGTCTTCGACACATAATGTAAAGGATATAATCCTACGCGATTCTCGACGATGCGATCAAGGTGCTGAAGTCGAGCATGTGAGAAACAACCACTCGGAGAGGCAATGATGACTCCTCTCAGAATGGTCCGTAGGCACTTACCACAGATGGTGATAAGTCCAAGGCGTAGGGACCTCTGGGCCTATCCTCTGGAATAGAGGGGCTGTCGTCGACAGAGGGAGACCTGCAACTATCAAGGCAATGATGTTTCCTTGACAGGAGTGAGAGGTGAAGAACCGAAATGTGATAGTACTGAGGGCAGGACTGACAAACTGGTGGTGACAACTGGGCAAGTAGAGTGGGTGGACTCAAACTTCCTTTGTTCAGAGTATGAAAATGATCTAGCAGCATATGAAACTGACTGAGGGGAAAGGGATCATAGCTGTAATGGATCTGGGAGGGTAACCGGGCTGAGGGAGACTCAAGCTGTTATAAAATGGTAGGAGACTGCATAATACTCTGAACAAAGGTGACCTGATTGGGGGTGCTGCCGAGATGATCGATCATAGTGCCAGGAGGCACGGGAGGAGACTTCTTCATGGGTTAATGAACTAGAAGAAGTGTGTGTAAAATGATACTGTCGTGTGGATTTTACGAGCCCAAGACAGTTCATGCTCGTGGTTGCTTTCAATTTTAAGGAGTCTGAAAGCGATAAGAAGACTCTGAAATGATGGAATGGTACTGTCGTGTGGATTTTACGAGCCCAGGACAGTGCATGCTCGTGGTTGCTTTCAATTTTAGAGAGTCTGAAAGCAAGTAAGAAGACTCCAGGGGGTTGCTTTTTCGTAGATTTAGTCTCCAAGGCCCAAAGAAGCATAAAAGGATGCAATGAAGAACTCTTCTAGCCGGTGTGACTAGAGTATTCCTTTTTCGTAATTAGTCTACCAGGTCCGGAAAAGGGTTAAACTTATACCAGATAGACGCCCTTTCAGGTACTTTAACGAGCATGAAAGGAAGCAAGATTTCTCGGCGATCTTTTCATTCTTTTAGGAGTCAGAAAAGAGCTTAACGGAAACACCCTAAGTGCCTTTTTTGTAAAGGTCTTGTCCGGCCCGAAAAAGGGATAAAACTATACCGAACAAAAGGAATGGCCAGGCAAGGAGGAAGTGTTCAATCAAGGATCAGTAATGATGATCAAGAACGAGGGTAGTGGGGAACATTGGTGGGCCTCCTTGTGGGGTAGTTGAAATGGTAGCAAAATAACGAAACATTTGCAGTATGACAGGAGTGAATGGCTCATGTAAAAATGTGGAACAATCCGATAGCGGCCGATGTGGTGCGCAAACCGGGGTAGCAAGGTGTTGGGACACAATGTTAAAATTGTACCAAGTGAGAGCGAGAAATGGTCTCAAGCATCATCACGAGCTCGGAAAAATGAATCCGGCGATATAAAGGGTGTCAAAAATGGGTAACGGCCAATGTGGCACGCACACTGAGGTGACGAGGGCGTTTTGGAAAAAATACCTGAAAAATATGGGGGTGAGAGCGAGAAATGATCTCAAGCATCATCACGAGCTCAGAAAAATGAATCCGGCGATATAAAATATGTGAAAAACGGAGAACGACCGATGTGGCACGTAAACCGAGGTGACTAGTGGCGTCTGAAAAATGGGAAAAAAATGACGATGTAAAAATAATGCAACGAGATGACCATCATGATGGTCTCGTCGTGTTGATTCCAATGGTGGAAACTATGTGTAAAACAAAAACAACAAGAAAGTACACTGTACAACGCAGACCAACGAGGTCGCGGTGTCATTTATGGGAAAAAACGCTTAAGATACAACCCATTACGGGGGTTGAGCAAAGGATGGCCTGCGGAGTCAGCTAAGATGTATGCCCCCTGTTCGAGGGGGTAGGTGAAGATATCACGAAACTCATGGAAGAATTGTGTGTAATCTGCAATCTCTTGCTCGCTGCAGGAGGCTCCTAAAGTGATGAGTTCAGGGGCACATCTTGGGAACTTTGAGGGAGGAATAGGACGATGTTTCTGATGGACGGGGGGTACATCAGGCCATGTGTCAATGTGGTGCTCGATAATGACGGGGTCAAGACCAGGAATTTCGGTATAGGACCAGGCAAAGACATCATGGAATTCTCTGAAAAGGTTTATGTAGTCCTCAATCTCTTGTTTACTGCAGAATGCTCCCAAAGTGATGAGTTCAGGGGCACGTCCTGGGGCAGCGATATCAACTTGGATGACAGGTGAGATGTTGGCCATGTTACCTTCCTCGAAGGCATCAGGAGCAGGAATAGGGTCCTTGAACCAGTCGACCTTGGTGGGAAGGAAGTCTTTGGACTCAACTGTGAATTGGGTAGCTGTTCTAGAGGAGGATTCTTCTGGGATGAAATAGGAACGGTGGTGCATATCATCCCAGGGATAATCCGGAGCGGTAAGGGCCTCAAGAATCTCCTCATCGATTCAGAAAGTTTGCGTCGTCAAATCAGTTGACGAGGCAGTAGTGGTGGAAGAGATCATATAAATGGTGTTAACCTCTCCTGAAGGTGAAGAGTTTGGGGGGTAGATCTCCTCAATGGTAGGTGGTGCCGTCTCAAGATCCAGATTTTTCATCTCATAGAGAGCGGCTCTGTAATCCGGGAGATCGGGACAATGATGGGAATAATGCCCGTAAACACCACATATGGCACAGGGGTGGTTGGTACGTAGGGATTTGTCTTTGGGCTTAGGGGTGGGGTTGAGTTCGACAACCGGGATGTTGGGGTCATCGTCGAGCATCTGCATATGCTTCTGCAATGCTGGTAACTGTGGGCATTGGTGGGTCGCATGGCCCAACTCGTCGCATAATGAGCATTTGGGAGGAGCACGAAACACTGGAGGGTTTTTGACTGTCTTGGGAGGTGGTACAGCAGTGTAAGGTTGTGGACCTCTGCCCCCAGTGGGTTTGGGAGTAGGAGGAGGAGTCATGGAGGACGAAGGGGTAAAGACACCTGGAGGTGGCTGAGAGGTAGTAGCCATGGGTTGCACCAATTGGAGGATGACATTTGGTGTCAGCGGGCGAACGGGAGGCGAAAGATACCATACGGGTAATCCCAAAGTTAACCCAGGGAGGCTAAGGGTAGCCATGACCGGGGCACTTACTACTCCCGATGGAGGAACTAGGAAGGGGATCGTATGGATAGGTGTAACACCAATGTGGCTAGGTACCAATGGTGGTTTAGGAAACAAGGGTGGTTGATTGTTAGGTGGTTGGTTGTCATGGGACAAGGTACATAAGTCAGACACGTCCGTGGGGGCCGAGGGAGGCAGAAAAGATTGGAAGGTGGAAGTCATCGGCGTGTCTGAGTAGACTCCAGGCCCCGTAGAGGAAATAAATGAGGTGGTTGCACGAGAAACAGGTTGTTCAACCATGGGGAGAACATTTTTAGGTGCCGCGGGAGCACTGGGATCATAGTAAGTAAGTTGGTCGATCTTGACCACGCGTCCATCATGGGGGAACATCATGGTACGAAAGACCGAGGAAGCGACCGCCCGCATAGCATACATGTAGCTGCGACCGAGTAAGAGGTTGTAATCAAGCTGGGCATTGATGACCTCGATATCGATGAGGATGGTTTTACCACCTAACTGGACAGGGACATTGGCTAGGAGACCTTGGGGCTGAGCCGAACGTCCGTCGTAGGCGCGTAACGCAGTGGTTGACTGCTGGAGTGTAGGGGATCCCAACTTCTGCCATACGAATGTAGACATAACGCATGTGGAGGCACCCTCATCGATGATGCATCGATGGAGGACAAGATTTCGAACGGAAACAGAAACTTGGAATGCTAAGGTGGAAGGCAAGCGTGGTTCGGACTGGTCCAAATCAAATGCCATCAAATTCGAATCATTTGGGTCAATCCCCCCAATGGCGGAGAGTGAAGTCTTGTGCTGGGAAGGGCAGTTCTTCAAGACTTCTAACGCAGACATGGCTGCGGGAGATTGGGATAGGTCGTCTACAATGTTGTAGTTTGACGCAGCACGCGCATTGGGGTTGTTGTTGATACGGCGAAGTGGGAAACGAGCTGCTTTGGGAGCGCCATCGACCGGCGGGGGAGGGATACGTAACGCTTGATCAGTGGGATGAGCGTTAGCGGTTTTATCAGCGGGAAGGGCTTCAGAGGTGGAGCCATATTGGTTCCGACGGCTCTGTAGGTTGACATCATTGGAAGACATCATCAACAAGTGATGGATACCTGAGTCAAACATAGGTTGATCAGGAGCGGCGTATGTGATCTGTTGTTGTTGGGGTTGCGCATTAGCTTGAGGGGCCAATGGCTGAGTGTTCACCACGCCTTGGGTTGGTAAGGGGTTTTGCAGCACCAAAGGTTGCTGCTGAGGTTGTGGGGGGTTGGGCGGTGCTTGAGGAGCCGCATGCCCTTGGCGATGGGCATCGTCAACCCAGAGCTGCTGAGCTCGCTCTAAGTGTGGGAAAGTATGCGTGTAGTGTCCATAGACCCCGCAAATAGAACAAGGGTGGTTTGTTCACAAATTGGGGTTTTTAGCCTGCTTGGGCGGGCGATCAGGGTTTTGATTAGCGGGGGCCACATTGTTGTTGTCGGGGGGATTAGCCGGTTGACCAGCTTGGTTTGCAGGTTGGTTGTTCCCACGATTACGGCCTTTGCCGCGGTTCTGTTGGCCCTGGTTGCGTTGGTTGTTCTGGTTCTGCTGTGGATTTTGTTGGGCGTAGACTTGCCCTTGAGCAGCAGGTGGGTTTTGAGGTTGTGCAGGAGTAGGAGCAGGCTGCGGTGGATGGTATGTAGGTGGAGGCTGCACAGGTGCGGCACCTTGAGGAGGTTGCTGATATGTCTGTGGAGCAGGTTGTGGATTTGCTGCAGGGGCTGCCTGTGGTGGGTAATAAGCTGGTTGGGCCTGTGAAGGCGCAGGAGCTAGGGCAGCTTGCTGATAGTAGTAAGGTTGAGGTGCGACTGGGGGGGCATAAGCAGGGGGTGCATGCCCGAAGCACTGAGGTGGACCGCTGGGTCCATGGGAATGATGGTGATGTGTCATGGGAGCATATGAGTTGGTGGCCCCAGACTGTGAGGTGGCCCGCGAAAGGTCGGGGCTAGAGGTAGGACGTGCAATAGAAAATGGTTGGGGATGCAAAGAAACACGGCCAATGATACCGTCTGCAGCGTGGGATGCCCCCGGCGCATCATGCTGGGAGGACTCGCCGCGAGGGGCATCAGGTATAATGGTATAAAGGTAACCCGACTGGGCGTAAATGAGGTCGAACTGTTGGGCCTTAAGGATGGCCTCTTCTTCGGACTGGGGTCTTTTTGATGCTACATCCTTAGCAATAATAGGGAGAAGGGATTTGAGGAACCAATCTAGGAAGATACGGTCGTCTAGTTTGATCTTGCATAAGCTACGGCGTCGACGCCACTCATGGATGTGGTCCGTGATATGGGTAGCCGTGTTTTGTCTGCAGGATAGGAGGATCTCAACGCCCGCGTCATAGCGGACAAGCAACTGGAAGAACTGCAGGAAGGTCGAGGCAAGGGAAGCAAAGGTGGCATGGGTCCCATGAGGTTGCTCGATATACCATTTGGCTGCAGAGCCAGTGAAGGTGCGCTGTAAGAGACGGAGGCGAACAGAGTCATCCACTATGGAGTTAGAGGAACACCATAGGTGGAAAGACATGATATGGTTTTGTGGGTCCTCACCTGCCTTACCCTCAAACTTAGGGATGTCAGAGGGGAGCTTGGTGGGCATATGAGGCCACATAGGGTCGTGTCGAATAAGATCGTTGGTCAATCTGGTCAGGTCAGGTAGGTTGAGGCTAGCCATGAATGGCAAACTGGAAGAAGGATGTGACACAGTAGTGGGTTGGACCAAATTGGGGCCAATGCCCCCAAGTGGAGGGACAGGATTTGGGGTGGTGCCCCCAAGTGGGGGAACTGAGGTAGTGGAGGATGGTCCAGCACCACCATGGGTAGTGTGAGCCACTGATGTAGTGGGGATATGGATTCCCGCTGCGGGAATAGGTACCGTGAGGGGAACGGTAGATGAGGGTCCCATGGAGGGCATACCCAAAACAGGTGTAGTAACTGGTGTAGTGGTGGATGTGCCACCAATGGTCCCTATAGCGAAAGGAGTGGAAGTCACGCCAGCCATGGGGCTAGTAGGGGCAGTGTAAATAGGGTTCTCAGACTCTTCTTCAGAATCAGAGGTAAAGTAAGGAGCGTCAATATCTGGTGACGGAGTCCTATGTCGCTGATGAGTGGAGTCAAGTGACAAGGCTCTAGATCTGTGATGAGTGGTATCAACGGATAATGATCGGAATCTATGACGTGTGGTGTCAAGAGAACCGTGCTGTGGGGGCTCACCCCTGAGGCGTCGAGAATGTCTCAGGGACTCAATGGTGACGGATGGTGTCAAATCTCTGTGGGTTGAGGTGAGTAGAAAAACAGCTCAAAAAAGCCTAATGCAACCGAGTGTGCAGAAGGAGAGCTCAGAAACAAGGCACTCAGGCCAACAACCAACTCAAAACACCCACTGCAACAGCTGTGCTACAATAGGTGGAGTATCAACAAAGATGGTCAGAATACCAACAAGCAGCAGGTTTCCTAAAAAGAAAAAATGGTGGACTCACTAGACCAAAGGGAGGTAAAGGAGCATGCAAACACCTAACTAAAAGTATTCTGACTCAACTAAACATATCCTCTGCAAGGTGATGAAATCCAAGTCAGACAATATGAGTAGGAAAGCCAAGTGGCTATGATATCCCCCTACCGGGAGGGACACCGGGTAGTCAATCCTAGAAGAATGGCAACTAAGATACCCCGTTCATGATACGTCCAGAAAGGTGAATCTGCCATTTAGTTCGTTGACCGCAATACCCCTATACAGGGATATCCCGCGAACCGCGAAAGGTAGCCCTTCGGTTACTGAATGGAGTGCGGTATTCCACTCAGGCCTCCGGAACCAGTCTCCCGACTTCAACCCTCCTAAGGGAGAGGCCCTCTGATAAACTGGTCGTGACCGTGCCAAAAAGTACTAGGGGATTTTGGTTCCCTATTTGGACAACAACTATGTCTCAAGTGAAAGTAACCGAGGGGTGTTATTGGAAGCCTATCCCCCCGATCCTACCTAACTACAATGATTCTTTTGTGTTCCCCAAGTGGGGTTAGAATGTTGGTTCAGTTAGGTACTTTTTAAGGCTCACTTGATTTATGTGACAGAGTGTGTGCTCTTGAGGTTATGAACCCAAACTAGAAGTGCCACAAGGGGGGCAACTTCTAACTATCAATAATGCTGGAATTGAAACTTTAACTTGCAAAATTTTCTGAATTAAAAATACTGAAATTTTAAAAAGATTTTGTAAAGGGAACAGAAATTATGTTGCAGAAAGGCTGTAAGGAAGTGAGCTGTAGGTAGGACAGGGGGCTGTTCAGATGCAGAAAATATTGCAGCAAAAGGGGCTGGGCTCAAAACAGGAAAAATGCAGAAATCAGACCGCGGGTCTGTGGCGAAACAGAACAGGCAGACCGCGGGTTTGAGGGAAACAGTGGCGGTCAGGTCGCGGCTTTCGGGCCAACAGACACAGTCGGAACGCAGAAAATAGGGAAAAAGACGCAGTCAGGTCGCGGCAAAAGCGCTAACAGACGCAGTCGGGACGCCCGAAAGAGGCAAAGAGCCGCAGTCGGGACACGGGAAAATGGCCGACAGGCGCAGTCAGATCGCAGCAAACAGGCGGATTAGCCGCGGCCGGATCGCAGGTAACAGACTTGAATCCGCCGGCAGGGCATCGAAAACCGTCTGAGAGCCGCGGTCGGGTCGCAGGTAAAGGCCTGAAAGAGGCGGTCGGGACGCGACTGCAAAGGGAAAAAGCACGGTGTGCGGCGGCCGAAAGGGACAGTCGAAAAGAAATTTTTTTAAAAAACGAAACCAAAAATTCGAAATCTAGTGGAGTCGCCAAAACTGTGGCTAGGGTTTTATCCCTAGCTTGTGCAAATGAGCACCTACTAAGGAGAATGGACTCCTTAGTAGCAGTTCAGTAAATGTAAATAATTAAGCTAAAACATAAATTAAATTACTTCTAAAACATGCATGAAACATAAACATCAAATTTAAAGATTGGCTTTTTTGTATTGATATTACCTCCAATGTGGAGGTTGATGAAGCTTCTTGCAAGGTCCAAGAGGATGCTCCAAGCTCCAATATGCTCCTTCTCTTTCTCCAATGGTGGGAATGGGCCAAAGGTGGCTCTCAAGGTGAAAGTAGTTCAATGGTGAACTAGGGTTTCGAGAGAGATTTTGGCAGAGTAAGGGTGCTTGTGATTGTGGATATGGAATAAGGGATCTCCATCACCTATTTATAGTTTTTTGGTGGTGGAGTGCTGACCCATGGTTTTGGGAAACACATGGTTTTGTGCAGCTGTATAGGGTTTTTTCCTCCTTTTCCTCATTATTTTATATTTTTTATTCCCTTTTTAGGGGATTTTTGCTATTTTAGAGGAATTTTGGATATTTTTGGAGGAAAAAGGGGTTTTTTAGCCTTTTTGAGGCTATTTTGAGGGTTTTGTGGCCTTTTGGAGGCATTTTAGGCCTTTTGGAGGCTTTTTAATGGGATTTTTTGGGATTTTAAGGGAAATATGGTAGGAAAATGGACAAATGAGCCATATAATGTGGTAGATGAGGTAGTGAACACTTTTTGGGTGTTAACACCACCCCGTGAGGATAACTCTTACAAGAGAAAACTTGCATGGGCTAGAGAGATCATTCAAGATGCAGAACGATATGGCATTCCAGAAGAAGAACACAGAGCAAAGAAGAGAACTAGATCACATACCAGCTACGTTGCTTTACTCTGTGATATCATGAACAAAGAACCTTCCAGTTATGAAGAAGCAGTGGAAAAGAAATAATGGAAGGATGCCATGGTCGAAGAATACCAATCAATAATGAAGAATGATGTTTGGGATGTTGTCCCAAGACATGAAGGAAAGTCTGTTGTGACTTCCAAGTGGATCTACAAGATCAAGCATGCTGCAGATGGTAGCATAGAGAAATACAAGGCAAGATTCGTAGCTCGTGGCTTCTCTCAAACTGAGGGAATAGATTATGAAGAAAATTTTGCTCCTGTAGCTAGTTACACTTCCATCAGATTAGTACTTTCCCTGGCTGCAGCGATGAAATGGAAGATACACTAGATGGATGTCAAGACTGCTTTCTTGAATGGTGTAGTTGAAGAGGAAGTGTGTGTGGAGTAGCCACTCGGTTTTGAAACACATGATAGGGAGTCATATGTGTGTAGATTGAAGAAAGGCTTGTATGGCTTGAAGTAAGCTCCCAGAACTTGGTATGGTAGGATGGACAGTTTCCTATAGAGTTTGGGATTTACTAAGAGTAAAGTGGATTCCAACCTTTACTACAATGTTGAGGAAGGAAATCCTCTGATACTACTCCTATATGTGGATGACCTATTTGTAATAGGAGATGTTAGACTGATTGCCGATACAAAGAGGAAGCTTGCTGCCGAGTTCAATATGAAGGACTTGGGGATGATGCACTATTTTCTAGGTATGGAGGTGTGGCAGAGTGCAGATGGGATCTTCCTTGGACAAGGGAAGTATACAATAGATATCCTGAAGAGGTTCGAGATGATGGATTGCAAGGCCATGGACACACCTATGGCATCAAATCTTAATCTTCTATGTGATGCTTCATCTGAGCTAGTTGATGTCTTTATTTATTGTCAGATGATTGGGTCCTTGATGTACCTAACAAACACGAGACTAGATATTTGCTTTGCGGTGAACACATTGAGCTAGTTCCTGATGATCTGAGAAATTTCACCTAGTTGCTATAAAGCATATTCTGAGGTACCTGAAGGGTACAGTTGATTATGGGATCAAGTATGAAGCGAATCAAAATTTTAACCTACAGGGTTATGTTGATTCAGATTAGGTAGGAAGTGCTGCAGATAGGAAGAGCACATCTGGGTGCTGCTTCAGTATGGGAACAGGTGTGATCTCTTGGTTTAGCAAGAAGCAGTCCTGCATAGCACTGAGTAGAGTTGAGACAGAGTATGTTGCAGCCTGTTCGGCTAGTTGTGAGGCAGTATGGCTTTGGAAGCTATTGTCAAATTTATTTGATCTCCCACTGGAGACTACTGGTATCTTTTGTGACATCCAGAGTTG
This sequence comes from Larix kaempferi, assembly GCA_027924585.1. Classification (NCBI taxonomy): domain Eukaryota; kingdom Viridiplantae; phylum Streptophyta; class Pinopsida; order Pinales; family Pinaceae; genus Larix; species Larix kaempferi. The sequence continues at coordinate 6,029,160 of BSBM01000798.1, read as the reverse complement.
TGTGAAGCTGTCTGAGAACCCAGTGTTCCACGATAGATCAAAACACATTGAGATCAAATATCATTATATCAAGGATATGGTGCAGAGAGGAGCAGTGAAGCTCCTATGTATTGCGACGGATGAGCAGATTGCATATGTACTGACGAAGCCACTAGCCAGAGTGAAGTTCGAATACTTCAGAGAGAGGCTTGGCATTCTTCAGATCGACGACACTTCGAGGAAGAAGTGATGGACACATTTGCTGAATCCATTCCAAGCATGGTGGAAGGAGGATCCTTCACATGGCTATGGATGTAAGCATTGGATGATGAGCATTAGGATGATGTTCTATTTTCTGCTCTATATGATTAGTTAGATCATTTATATGTATGTATGTATGCATCATTTTGGATGTTGGATATGATCATTTGGATCATTTATATGTATGTATGTACACATCATGTTGGATGTTGGATATGATCAGTTGGATCATTTATATGTATGTATGTATGCATCATGTTGGATGCTGGATATGATCAGGTAGATCATGTATTTGTATATGTTTCAGGTGGATACTTGTATGATCAGTTAGATCATGTACTTGTGTATGTATCAGGTGGATGCATTATGTATATCAGATGGATGCATTTGTATGATCAGGTAGATCATGTATGATGATATGTATCATGTAGATACTTTGTATGCATTAGATGGATATATTGTTTGATCAAGATGATCACAGATGACGAGCTTCAGGATGTTGTTCCAGACGATACGCATCAGGTTGATGGTATGATGATGATCAGGTTGATCATATGATGATGTACATCTGGATGATGTATGGTGAGTATCTATTTGATACTCTATGGCCATGGACAGGTTGTGCAGGTAGCATAGAAAAGACCCTTTAAAAACCAAACAGGTAGAGCGATGTGCTCGTAACATCTTGGGTTGCTCTATCGAGATCCAGACAGGTAGAGTGGTGTGCTCATAACATCCTGGGTTGCTGTATCGAGATCCAAACAGGTAGAGTGGTGTGCTCGTAACATCCTGGGATTCTCTAAGTAGGTTTTGCTATAGGTAGCATAGAAAAGACCCTTTAAAATCCAGACAGGTAGAATGGTGTGCTTGTAACATCCTAGGATGCTCTATCGAGATCCAGACAAGTATAGTGGTGTGCTCGTAACATCCTGGGATTCTCTTAGTAGGTTTTGCTACAGTTTTGCATAGAAAAGATCCTTTAAAATCCAGACAGGTAGAGCGGTGTGCTCGTAACATCCTCTGATGCTCTATCAAGATCCAGATAGGTAGAGCGGTGGTCGTAACATCCTGGGATGCTCTATCGAGATCCAGACAGGTAAATTGGTTTGCTCGTAACATCCTGGGATGCTCTGAGTAGGTTTTGTGAAGGTCAACATGTAAAAGAACCTATAGTCTGCGCTAGGTTTTATTGACGCACGTAATCAGTCTTGGGATCCACAATATGGCCATTGATGATGAAGACCTACAAGTGGTGGGCCTACATCTAGCATGAAAAAGGGATGGCTCTGTAGAACTTCCTATGACGAGTAGATTCATAGATTGGTTGAGATAGCAACAGCAATGACGATGACGACGATGCATCGATGATGACGATCCAAAGAAGAAGACTTGTGCTAGCAAATCTGTGTCGAGAAATACCTTCCTAGTTAAGAGGGAGTGTTGATTTATATGTAACTTCGTAATGTATTTCACTTAAATATTTACTGTACTCCTATAGGGATGTATTATTCCTCTATATGGAAGTGTCGTCATTTGTATTGACAAGTGTTGCAAGTGTGTTAACTTGGCGATGGGTTATTAGACCACCTTGTAAGGGGTCAACCTGATATAATGTAATATGAAGTTATTTTACCTATCTAGACAAGTCGGCCCAATAAGGTTATTGGGAAAACAGGACAAGTATAAATAGAGACCGAGAGATATCTATTTGGATCACTTAAGAACTCACACTTCCTTCACTTGGAAAGTGGTGCACATGTGAGGAGGAGGATCAGCTGCTAAGAGGATTCTATCTCTTGTACTTTGGTTGTACATTGGTTGAGCTATTGCTCTATCTATCTCTGAGGAAGTTGTGGGGTTTTTCACCTTAGGGTTTTCCCCATGGAAACTCTATGTGTCTATTGTCTCTCATGCTTTTGCTTCTTATGATGATTGGCATGCTTGTTATGATTGATATGCATTGATATACTATACATGTTATTCTCTCAGTAAATACCCTAGAGTATTGTGAATTAATGCTCAAAATTTAACACGACTGTAGGTCAAAAAGTCACGATCTAGGTCGATGGGTTTCAGGTCAAAAATCTGGTATCTGGATCATGGGTTTCAGCTGAAAAGCAAGAATCTAATCGTGACTGTGGGTTGGGAAAGCCGCGATATGTGAAATGAAAAACGACCATAAAAATGAAAACCAAAAATCAAAATTGGGGGTTGTAGAGCTTGCAGAAATGGATAAGGGCTAGGGAATCCAGCTATGGGCTTGAATGTAAAGCAGATCTATAGAATTAAAGCTAAATAACAACTAAAATAAGCATAAAAATTAAATCTAAGTAGAGTTCGGAAAAGCAGAGTCGCCAAAAATTGTAGCTTGGGTTCTAAACCAAGCTTATGTAGATGGGCACCTACTAACTTCATAGTAGCAATCTCAATAAAATAGGCAAGAAGCTAATGTAAACAACAAAAACTAATTTAACATATGCATGAGAAACTTGAAGTAAATAGTAAAAAATTCAGATCTTCCATGTAAAACAAATTTTATTTATAAAAAATAGATTTACAACTGAAATATTACCTCAATGGTGAGGATGGTTGAGTTTGAGCAGCTGCAGGGGTGAGTTTCTCCAATGCTCCAATGGTTTCTTCTTCTCCAATATGCTAATGGGGATCTCAAACTCAAAAAGGGAGGCTAGGGCTCTCAAGAATGAATTTGGCAGCATAAGGATAAGCAAGAATGTGGATGAATAGTGGGGAGCCTCTATCACCCTTTTATAGGTTTTGGGTGATGGAATATACCACTATGGTTTTGGGTAACCAATGGTATTAGAAAAAATGGTTTAGGTTTTCTTTTTCTCTTTTTCCCTCTTTTTTCCTTTTTTGAATTAATTTTTTAATATACTTCCATTTTTGGGAATTTTGAGCCCCTTTTGAGGGTTTTTGAGTATTTTTGAGGAAATTTAAATATTTTGAGGAGAAAACGGTGAATTCGAGCCTTTTTGGTGTCCATTTAAATGTTTTAGAGGCAAAAATGGTAGGAAAAGTGGGGAAATGGGTCATGTGACTAGGGATATGAGCTAGTGAGCACTTTTTGGATGTTAACAGTGCAGCCCAAGTAAAGGAAGTTTTGAATGTAAATTACAATTAGGCGATGCCTGACATCGACTATTTTTGGAGATAAGCGACTCCACAAATTCCAGGAAGAGGGTATGGAGTGAAGTACAGTCAAGAAGAAAGGACTTGTTCCCTTATTAAAGACGAAGCACTAACGACGACCATAAGTGGTTGAAGCAGTTAAAGGTTGAGCGACTACTTGACGGCTATAGGAGCAAAATTTAAAGAAGCAGAATGGTGTAAAGGACACACCACTGCAGAAGTTAGAACTGTGTTGTCATAAAAAGTGTTAGAGTTAGAAGAAGTGACGCCGAAGGGACAACGAAGTTAAAGCTTAGTGTGGTCTACTGGAGAACCACATCGGGTTTTTGGGTTTTGGGTACTATGGGGGTTGGCCCATATTTATTGTAATATGTGACCTACAAACACATATATATATGGGTATTTTTATGTAAGGAAGGGTTTAGAAGTTAGACAAGTTATGGAATTAGAGTGGATTGATAGATCTGGACTGAGAGAGAATATAGACTCTACAACTGAGTGCGTAGGAATCTGAATGCAGAGAAGAGTCTGTAGCTAAGTGCGCGGAATGAATTGTTACCCTTCCAAGTAATATAAGAATAGTTCCTGTGGACGTAGCTCCTACCTTGGGGTGAACCACGTAAATCTATGTGTTATGTATGAGTTGTGACGCATTTTTCGTATATTATATGATAAGTTTATGTATTTTCTTTCATATGTATGTGAATGGTAATCATATGTTAATTAAATGGAATACAAGTTAATGAATGGTGTGTAGTAACACTAAGTATGATGAATGCATAGTTATAAGAGTAAATACAACAACAATTCAGCGTAGTCTTGTAGGTTGTTGATAACTATGAAGTGTGAAGTCATCTACTTATATTATCTTGTTAGTATAGGTTAAGTAAGGAATGTGTTGTGAGGTCGTTAACCACATCTGCACATCGCCACGGTTACAGAAACCTGATTATGTAATCCCCCATCCTTTGCTTCGGATCTGTCATGTCCCCCCCCTAGTGACCTTGGTCACCACTTGGTTCCTCCTATCCCTAGAGGACTAAGTTCATAATTAAATGAGAAATTAATTAATTGCGAAAATTTTGAGGCATTACACCTTATTAATTAATTGCTAAGTTAAGTTATTTTTTAGTTGTATTCTTTTCATTTAAATAATTATTGCTAATAAATGTGCCAAGTGGTTGATGACTTGGCCAGGAAATTCAAATTGGTAAGTGAGCCAAACTTTCCTAAGTGATGAAGTCTCAGAAAAGCTAAGGAATCTAATGGAGACAAGTTGGCAAGGTGAACCAAGAAGGAAATTGACAAAAGCTGGCAAACTCAGACAAAAGAAGAAAAGAGAAAAGTGAATAAAGGAGAAAGAAAACAAGAAAAGTTGTAAGAAAAAGAATTAGCAACATCCAGAAAGCTTCCTAAGGGCGCAATTGCTAATTGGAGTGAAGACAAAAGATGGCAAGTTTTTCTAGTCAGAAGTTTCTAATCCTAGCAAGCAAGGTTCCCTCCTTCACCCACACATGTGGCTGGCTTGAGGAAGAAGTCATCTCTTCTATTTAACTAAGTTTCTAACTCCATCTCTCACTTTTGGTCATTTGCAATTTTTTTTTGAGAGCTCTGAGCCTCTCTAGTTGAGTGATGTGCCTCAACAAGTTTGCTTGGGAGATGTGCCCCAAGGCCCCATGAGTTTCCAGTGAGTGTTATGTAGGTCCAGGACATGATGCTACATTGAATCACATTCAGATCAGTTCAGCATTGAAGTCACACAGTCAGTTTGGAGAGAATATCTCTCATACAATGAAATTCTAGCTAGTTTTGGTGAAGCTTCTCTAGTAGAAGATGAATGCTCCAGTGAATGTGCCCAAGGATTGATGGAGGGTTGGTACAGACATATGTTCATACAACAGTGATTTCCATTATCAGAAATCATTCTCAGAACTGATCCATTCTTTTCTTCTCACTCATTCTCCCAACCACAACTAGATTTGGAGGTGTTTTCCCTATAAGGAAGAGAAGAGATGTGGATAGCGCCCCATTCTTTCTTAGAGATTCAGTGTGCAGGCCATACTCTGTTACAGATCTATAGAATACCATAGTACACTTTCAGAACAGATATTTATCCAATACATCTCTTCTTCCAGTCATCCTATGGCCCTAAGAGGGGGTTTTCTAGTCTACAAGGCATTATACTGATGAGGAGCTAATTAAAGAGTACAAACTTGGTTCAGTGAGTAATAATTCAACTTGATGATTTTAGTGACATTATATAAGAGAAAATTAATATTTTAGAATATATAATTTAATTAAATCAATTCATTTATTAAGTCAAATTGGAAGACTAGCTCATTGAGCATTGTTTATTGACTAGTTTTGCAAGAATGACTGCCAAATTTGTTCTAAATGTCAGATTTACTTTCTGTAAGTTGTAGGAGGTCAATAACACATAATATTAGCTATATAAGTCCCTAATTAAATAATTTGGGGGGATTTAACCCCTTTTTGTAAAGATTTCATTTTGACTAGCTCTGTCATCCCAGCAGGGTCTAAAACTTCCAAACCACTCCTACTCTTTCTAAATCCTCTTGAATGCTGATAATTGTGTCCATTGAACCTATTTTACTATCATAAATTAGTTTTATACCCACCCAGTCTAGTAATAATATGCTAATGTGCCCAGGAAGCTTTACGGTAGGCTTCAACGATAGCTGATGTCCGAAACATAAATGGCCCTAGTGCTTTGTGCTTAGGACTCTCCCTTTGATGTTATTATTTACTGATGCACATTTCCCCATACAAATTCCATAACTGAAATTTCATCCCACTATACTCAGATTCAGTCTCCATCCCCATCACTGACCTCCTGCTTGGTTTAAAAGAATTATTAAGAAATTTAACCAGTGAATTTTATTAAAATTTCTAAAGTTGAGTTAATATCTTGGTTAAATATTCCCAAGGATATTACAACGTAGATCTAGCCTTGTGGTGAACCACGTAAATCTATGTGTTATGTATGATTTGTGATGCATTTTTCATATATTATATGATAAGTTTATGTATTTGATTTCATATGTATGTGAATGGTAATCATATGTTAATAAAATGGAATACAAGTTAATGAATGGTGCATAGTAACACTAAGTATGATGAATGCATAGTTATAAGAGTAAATACAACAACAATTCAGCATAGTCTTGTAGGTTGTTGATAACTGTGAAGTGCGAAGTCATCTGCTTATATTATCTTGTTAGTATAGGTTAAGTAAGGAACGTGTTGTGAGGTCGTTAACCACATCTGCACATCGCCACAGTTACAGAAACATGATTTTGTAATACCCCATCCTTCGCTTCGGGTGAGACTTCATCCTGCTTATAGGTTGATGCCGAAAGGGCCAGCAAAAGGGGTTTTGTTGTGTCTACAATAACTTCTCTGAACTATTAGACAAAAATCTTCCACCCTGTGAGCATCAACATTCTTTGGCCTGTAGGATCCATTTTCATCCTTCAGTGATACTAGTTTATCCTATTTTTGTTCCTACCTGCATGTTGCATCACTATAGCATGCGTAGCCATGAGTTGCATCCCTATAGACCGCGGGTATCAAGTAAAATGGTAAAAACCACTATTTTATTACTTTTTACTCCCAAAAAGTGGTCATTGGGTGAACTTTGGCTCTCCATCTGCCCAAGTAACGTCTCTATGATTCCTTTCACCTACCTTTGAGAGGACTATATATTGAGCACATATGGCTTATGGATGGGAGGAGCAAGAGAATAGTAAAGGCACTCTAGTGGATTTTTGCCCTATCTTGAGTCTACACTCATTGATCCTTGTAGTTGTGAACCAGTTATGTTCACCTTCCAAACTCCTTTCTAGTTTGAGTTTGCCATTCATGGAGGATTTAAGTGGTGGAGGCACAAGTGGATTGATCTAGATCTTGGTTCATATTGGTTGTCGGCAAGAGGTCGTATCACTTTGTACTTCTTCTTGTTCATTAATAGAAATACTCATGTTCTCGTCCATTCATGGTGTGAATGTCATTTATTATACATTGGGTTGCATTTGCTTATGATATTATGGACCATTGTTATTGATGATGTTAATGTTATTTATATGTCACATGTACTTGTTAGATATTTGTTGTCAAGACTAATTTGCATATTACAAGTGCTTGGACATGCGCGGATTGAAAGCTCCAACGGGGATCTACATCAAACGTTGGATCGAGGTTGGTTACATTTCTCCATTGTTTTAACACTGTCGTTTATAATAGCATTGTTATGAGAATTGAGTAGATTTATGGTAGTCATCTGTCTGTTGTGGTATTCCCAAGCCATAGTGAGTTTTCTCCAATACAGAAATGGTGACTCCACTGGGGAAAACATCCATGTTTGGGAAATTTTTTGAGCATCAGTCCATATTTAGAGTTGTTGTTTATCGAAGCTCTGTGTCACTAATTGGCTGTTGAGATTCACTATAGAAAACTTGCTTTTTCTGAGCCTCTGGACTCTCTGATTGACCATTTGTTGTTTCTCACCCGCAGGATAGCTTAGTCCTGCCCGCATACACCCACCTCTGTTTACACTACTACTCGCGGGTACTGTTATAGGTCAAACCTGCACCTCTCCGTCCATGATCACCTTGAGCTGTTGATCACACAAAAGGACAACTTGGATGGAGGAGCATGTTGACCCTAGATGAGACTTTGAATTACTCCACCTCCTGACAAGACTAGAAAAACCCTAAAAATGTCATTTTGAGATATGAGCGCTACTCTACTTCAATAGACTAGAGCCTGTACCCTACTCTAGTGTGTAATAGTAGCACTCAAGCCTCATGAGCTCTACTCCTCTTCAACAGAGTAGTGCTCAACATTCAAAAATTGATGAGCGCTAGTTTACAAGCACTATAGTAGCGCCCTGAACGCTACTTCATTGAGAAATAGTAGCGTACATCTCAAAAGATGATTAAAAAATAATTAATTTCACGAAGAGGATTAGTTGCAATTGGTTTCCCAACTTCCCCAACTTCCTCCATAACCATCTCTCAACCTGAACTGCTTCTCTTGTCCTATAAATACAGGGAAGAATAAAGAGAGGGGTTAGAGACATGAATGTTATTAAGAGACTTTTAAAGAGAAGCTTGCATTGGAGGAGTTTATGCTAGAAGATATCCAAGCCAGAGAAGAGCAGGACCCCAGGATCAAGTTGCAGGAGTATGTCACAAAGTCAGGTATATTTTGTAACATCAATTTCCATTTGACAATAAAAGGTTGAAGCGTCTTTCTTGTCCCAAATTAAGTGTTCATTGAAGTGATATACTTGTTTGGATCTGTTTTGGTTAATATTGGATGTTTAAATTGCTTTGTCTTTTTCCATCATTATATATTATCCAAGATACGCTGTGAAAGGTACTTGTATTGCAGGTTTAGTGAACGGGAGGTGGACTTGAGGATCGAGTTCAAAATCGAATAAGAGCTAGGATCGAATGTCATTAGAAAGGTATGTTCGCAAGGCCTATAACCTATTTCCTTTCATGAACATCTCTGTAACGCAGTTAATACGCTTACCTGTCATCCCCTTTCAGTTGATAGTATCTGTTTCCTTACTATAGGGTATTTTTTCCCGCCAACAGACTGGCGACTCCGCTGGGAATAATTGTGTTTTTGCTCTAGGAAACCTTTCTTGTTTGTCTTCACAGAACCATTTCAACTCCTTTTATGTGCTGAGAGGCCCTATAGGTACCCCCCTGCTTGTTTTTCTCTGCTTCAATCAGTCTTCTTACATCTTTTCAAAGTCAGTTTTTAACTTTTAAGACTTGAGCGCTACTTTATTATACATACAGTAGCTCCCATACCCTACTTTTCTATACACACAGTAGCACCCATCTCTTCAGGAGCACTAGTTTCCCTATTGCACAGTAGGGGATATTTCATGTAGCCTTCTGTTAGTGGTCTGTTTTAGTTTTCGGCCTTTTTGGTGGTCTTCTGACTTTGTTTTTAGATATCCTTGACTGGTATTTGAGGTTTATAACTTTTCTTTAAGTCGTGGAACCTTTCTTTGAGTATTTTTACCATCTTTAGATCGCTTGCTTACCTGTGGAATGTTTGGACTGTCTATAACTCTTTTGGAAGACTAGGCTTTGTTCTTTGGTGAACACTTCTGTTTTTTCTTGCCCTGACTTTATGTTGCTGGTTGACAAACCTATATGCTTTTGCATTCGCTATTTGTAGCAACATTTGTTTGCTCTTTACCTATCTTATCCTTTGTTTTAGGGTTTGGTCTGTTTTGGAGCCTTTAGGGTGTCTTCCGAACTTGTTGATTTCCAACCTTCTTTGACATTTTGTCTTTTATGGTTTAAAGTGTGTTTAAAGTGTTTTAGGCTGATTCATTTCTCAATCCTTGTATTTGTAGGGTGGTTGGTAGCTTGCTTGCCTACCTTTTGCTTGGCATAGTGGTCTTGCTAAGGTTTGATGCTTTGGTTCAGTCCTCTTGTGTTAGATTCCCAGTTTTACGTATCTTTCTTATTTGTTTTCTCCCCACTTTGTTTCCGAGTATAGAGGCTTTTTCTTTTGCAAAAAACTTGTAGGACAAGTCTTTGTTGAGATAGTGCCTTGACAGCTGTAAGCTTAAGAACCATTTTTAGCCATACTTACACATTGCACATAGGTCTTATTTGCTTTCCATGTTTATAATTCTTTTTCGTTTATAATAACAGAAAAAGCAAAAAATTTGGTAGCTTTAAGATTAATAAGGCTTATATTTGTTACAAGATAGCATAGGTTATTTTGTTTACAATTTCAAAAGAAAACAAAAAAGAAATTTAATTAGATTTGCTCAGTTTTTTTTAGTTTGGAAAGAATTTTAAATGAAAAAATAAAAAATAAAAAGTTTTGTTGTCGAAAGTTAGAATTTATGCACTTTTGCTTTTCTGTTGCAACCACGCCACACAAATGCACTACCTTTTGAGTAATAACAGCCCTAAAAATCTTTAATAAAATTAAATAGAAATAATTTTTCTTTTTAGGGATACACTACACCAACTAGTCTTGGTTAGGATCTTGAGTTTAAATCACCTTAAACCACTCAAGATCACACATTACACAAAAATCGTAGTTCGACTATCACAAGTAAATCCATTTCACTCAAAGATTTCCTGGGATCTATGCAGTTGGTCTTGTGAGATCAGATTGTTGGGAATACTCCTCCTACTTTCTGTTACGAGCATATACCAGGATTGGATCGTGTTTGGGGACTCTTTTGAGTTTCGGGCTCAGTTACCCTGCCCACGCCTTCTGATTCGACCAGAGACTGTTCCCCCAGGAGTTTTCGGTGTTGTGGTATCCTTAGTATCTGACCATAGGTTCATACACAAGTGACAGTGGAGGGTATATCTGCTGTACCTAGGACAAACGTGGGAGGAAATCCCTTGTAGGTCTTTGGGAGGGAGGTTGAGTGATTCTAGTGCTTGCAACCTTAGTCATTGTATTGTGGACCTCAGGTAATTATTCTTCATCCTTCGTTGATCTGTTCTGGGCCCTCATCATCCCCGACTCTTCTCCGGAAGGCATCTCGTTTGCTTGGTTTGCATACTTAGGACTTTTTAGTTGGCATGCTATTTTCCCCCTAGTCTTAGTGGCCACTAGGTTTTCTAGTTTTTATTTATATATATAATCATGGAGAACCAAGAACTTTGAAGATAGAGAAGGCTTCAAAACCTTCCACCACTTAGAACAAAACCATTACCGCCAGCTAGACGACAGCGGGTAAACCCCAGTGTTTCTTCGGAAACCGTTCCTGAAATAGAACTTCCTAAGGAAATTTTTACAACAGAAAATCCTGAAATAGGAATTCCTGAGGAACTACCACTTGAAATTGAGTTTCCTGAAGAACAACAAACTGCAATAGAAAACCATGAAATAGAGGTTCCTGAGGAACCACAACCGGGTACTCCAGATCAGCGACATTTTAGTTCAGTTGAGATTGAATATCTTACTTCTGCGGAGTATAGCACTCCCTTTAATCCTCCTCTGACCAATTCTAGAAATCCGCTTCTATTACCTGTTGGTTTCTAGCAGCCCGATTACAGTGCATATAATTTCTTGCCTTTACATTTGATGTCTACTCTAGGAGGTGAACAGGGAGTTCTACAAACTCCCACCATAGGTATGAACACTAACACTATAAATCCTCCTTTTACTGCTACACCACGTTCAGCACAGACAACCTCTGTGTCCACTCCATTTTTCAGTTTTAATATTGGTACGTTAGGCATGCCGAATTCAACAACTATGGCATCTACCTCTACACCTACTATTGTACCTAGTAGTACAGCCAATTTAGTGCCACCTCCTGCGTTTCAACCGTTATATCATATACCCAGTACTTGGATTTCCACACCCACTGTAGGGCCAAGTGCTTCTGCAACTGTGCCTGTCATGAGTACCATGACCGCACCATCTACATCAGCTACCACTGGTTTCAATACCTTTGCAGGTCCCAACATGAATCAATGTAATATGCCTGGAGGTAATGTCCCTTTTTCCTTATTTTCAGGAGGAGGGGGTAATATTTTTAACCAGCAATATGACGGGGCTAACACCTAGCCACAGTGGATGAACCCATAGAGTACTAACCCACTTTGATAAGGGTGGGGAATTTTCAATAATACTTTCGTGCAACAACAGACAGCAGGGGGCAACCCCTATCAATAGATGGTAGGTGGAAACCCCTATCAGCAGATGGTCAGGGGAAACCCTTACCAACAGATGGTTGGGGGTAACCCCTACTAGCAGACGGCTAGGAGAAACCCCTACCAGTAGTTCACGGGTCAAACTATGGGTGGTTCCCCTTTTTCAACCCCAGCTTATCAAGTACCGTCTTACCGGCCTCGTTTACCATTTCTGGCAACTTTAAATTTGCCAGATCTTTCCAAACTGACCAACGATCCAGTGTATCATAATGCTACATGGCCACCAGTTCCTACCAAGTTACCTTTGGACATTCCAAAGTTCGAAGGTAAAATAGGTGAAGACCCTAGTGACCATGTCACTACTTTCCATTTATGGTGTTCCTCGAACTCATTAAATGAAGATTCCATTAGATTGAGACTGTTCCAAAGGACTTTAACCAGTGCTGCAGCCAAATGGTACATTGAGTTACTTGCAGCTACATTCTTTAATTTTGGGGATCTCGCAACTGTCTTTTTTAATCACTTCCGGCTTCATGTTCGGTATGATGCCAGAACAGACCTTTTGTCTACATTTAGGAAAAATAAAGCCATTCATTTATCTGATCACATTCAGGAGTGGCGAAGACAAAAGAGGCTCATTAAAGACAACATACCTATAGAATTCTTTTTGAGTGGTATTTGAAATCACTCCTTCCTTACATTTCTAAGGAAGTAGCTACGTCTGGAATGTCTGACGAGGAAGAAGCCATCCTACAGACCCAGCAGTTAGATCTCATTTACTCACAATCCAGGTTACTATATGAAATCATACCTGATGCACCATGATCGAATACCGATCTGAGTAGACCTAAACCTGAACCACATACTGATGGCATAGTGGATTCAGTTGAATCTGCAGCTTTCGAAGCATTGACCAAATAGGTTCATGCCTTATCAATCTGACTCTGTAGCTTTCGATTGCAGAAGTTTCTTCTGTCACAACCTCTCCTTCTACTTCTGAACCTGTCAACCAAGTTCAGAACAATCAAAAGGGCCCTCGGCAGCCCAATAACAAAAAGAAGGGCAAGAAAGGAGAGGGGAACCATCAGAAGCCCAAAAAAGAGAATTCCGAGGAGGGTAACAAAGATAAAAAGAAGGTTAAGTTCCCTTGTAAACTTTGCAAGAAGGACCACCTTACTCACCAATGCCCTCTGCTTGAAGAAGCCCAGAAGCTATTACGAGAAAAGAAGCCTGCCATACTGAAAGATCCATTCCCTAAGGGGCAGAGCTCAGCTTCTGGCACCTCCAACACTGGGGGCACTACACATGCTATGGTTGATCAAACTTTTATTAACATGGTTAATTCAGATGCACTCTTACAAACGAGAGCCAAGAATTATACCCCGGACGCACAGAAAAAGGATAAAGAGATTCCATAATCCTCCACTCCAGTCCACATACCTATGGACCCAATGCCCAAGATCCTGAAAGGTGTCTTGAAATGGGCATCGCACAATCCCAACACTCGGGCCACCTCCAACTACAATGTGGTTGAATATTTATCCCAGACCCCTTGTGCCATGTCTACCTTAGAAGTCTTGTAAAGTTGTCCTTTACAATGGAATGCACTTCTGGCAACTATTGGAAGTATGGAATCCTCTAACATGTCTGCGCAATTTGATATGGCTGATATCAAATACCAGTTTCCCTACCACGTTTCTCTTCAGATTGAAGTCGTCCATGGCCCAATGACCACTAGACGAGCTGTCATAGATGAGGGCGCGTCGACCTGCATAATGTCAATTTCCTATTGGAAAGCTTTGGGTTCCCCCGAGATAGCCCCTTCTAACACACTACTTACTGCATTTGATGGCAGGACTTTCCGTCCACATGGGGTTTTGCCATCATTTGATGTCACATTGGCTGGTAAGACAGTTGTTGTAGAAGTAGAAGTTCTGGACACTCCGCTTGATTACAATATGTTATTAGGCAGGAGCTGGACATATGCCATGCGAGCTATTGCATCGACAGTTTTTCGAGTTGTTATGTTCCCGTTTGAAGGTAAGGTCATTACAATCGATCAGCTTTCTTTTACTCAGAGAAACAACCAGACTTCTTCAGAGGCCACAATTCCCTTAGTTGATCAAACCAACCCAGTTAATGAGTGTTCAGGATCAGGGCTATATGGGTCGTTAATAGGCACTTTCGACCTCCCCTCCCCTGTTCTTTTTATGCATTCTGATGTGGGTACTGCTTTAGAAACATTCACAGTTGGTTTAAGAACTGATCCTTGGATCCTTCCCACTACGTCAGAACCTTTTGTGCCTCCATCCATTGCAAAAGTGGCCTATATGGAAACACAACATGCTGTAATGGAACATATCATGACTTCACCAGTCTCTGCTGAGTCAGATATGGACTATGCTCTGGCATGGTCACTGAATTCCACTCACTCGTTCGATTGTTTAGACACGGTTTTTCTGTCTGATGAAGCCATCTTAGAAGTCATGATGGGCCTAGACCAACCATGGGAACATATGCACCACAGGTCCTACATGCTTCTAGATCTAGATAGGATTGAGAGAGGGGAATTCCCTGTGAGACCCAGTGGATTGGTTGATTTGTCATATTTTACTTCTACTTCGAGAGCTGTTTATGTTGAGGGAAATATGGCTAACATATCAAGATTAATTCCGATCAACATTTCCACCAAACCCGGGGTCCTAGAAAACATTTTTATTGGTACAGACTGTTCTCCAAAAGAGATCGCTCTGTATACAAAACTTTTTAAAGAATTCTATGACGTTTTTGCCTGGTCATATGAGGAGATGCCAGGTATAGACCCATCCATCATGGAGCATGTCATCACAACATACCCTAATGCAAAACATGTGAGACAAAAGCTCCGTCCTGTGAACCCTAGAAAAGCGGCCGCCATCAAGGCAGAGGTTGAAAAGTTGCTTAAAGCCGGTTTCATCTATCTGATTGACATGATGGAATGGGTTTCAAACCTCATTCTAGTTGATAAGAAGCAAGGTACCATTAGAGTCTGTACTGACTTCTGGGACTTGAACAAATCTTGTCCGAAAGATAACTATCCTACACCATTTATCGATCAAATCATAGATGCTTGTGCGGGACATGAGATGTTCTCTTTCATTGACAATTTTTTGGGATACAATCAAATACAAATCAAACCCGAGGACCAACATAAAACAACTTTCATTTTCCCGTGGGGGACCTTCGCTTACCAGAAGATGCCATTTGGCTTGAAGAATATTGGAGCTACCTTCCAACATGCGATGAATTTCACTTTTCATGATATAAAACACATAGTAGAACCTTACTTGGATGATCTCCCGGCACGATCTCGAAAGAGACGGGATCATCCAGCTCATCTTAGACAGGTGTTTGAAAGATGCAGACAATATAAGATTCGTTTGAATCCTAATAAGTGTGTGTTCTATGTCGAATCGGAATGTCTACTGGGCTTCATTGTCTCTAGTCATGGCATAACGGTCGACCCGCTAAAACTAGAGGTGATTGTAAATCTGCCTCCTCCTCGCACCTTGCAACAACTCCAAATTCTGCAAGGCATGTCTAATTTCTTACGGTGATTCATCATAAACTATGCTAAAATTACTAAAGGTTTTATGATGCTACTCAAACAAGACTCCTACTTTGTGTGGGACGAGGCTGCTCAAGCAGCCTTTGAAGCCTTAAAAAAGGCACTTCTTTCAGCACCCTTGTTGAGCCCGCCAGACTATGCAAACGATTTTCTTTTATATCTGGCAGTGTCTCTTAATATAATTGGTATATTTTTGGTTCAGGAAGACGATACGCTCCAAGAGCATGTTATCTACTATCTTTCTCGTGCATTGATAGCCCCTGAGGTTAAATATTCACACATTGAGAAGTTAGCACTTGCCGCGGTTTATGCGGTACAGAGGCTTCGTCACTATATACTTTTACGAACTACTACTGTGATAGCAAAAGTCAATCCTTTCTAGTATGTTCCCACCTGACGAATCATCGGTGGGAAATATAATAAATGGATTGTAATCTTACAGGAGTTCGATTTGGTCTTCCAATCGGCCAAGTCGAAGAAATCACTAGTGTTCGCTGAGTTAATCTCAGAGTTTCCAAGTGACCTAAAATACGTTGTGGAAGAATCATCATTCCTAGATGAACATATCTTCCTCATTGCTTCCTCTGACCCATGGTATGGGGATATCTTAGTATATCCCCAGACTTTGAGGTGTCCTACTACTTTTTCTCGAGAAGAGCGATGCAAGCTCAAAAGCCATGCGAAGAACTACCTCATCATCTCAGATACTTTGTATCGACATGGGGTAGATTCCATTTTACGATGTTGCTTAACTTAAGAAGAAGTCGAAGCAGTATTAAATGATTCCCACAGTGGAGCTTGTGGGGGACATCTTTTCGGGTTGTCAACAGCTCAGAAGATACTGCGTGCTGGATATTTTTGGCCCACGATCTTTAAAGATTGTGTGGAAGTGGTGAAACATTTTCGTCCGTGTCATTTTTTCATTAAGAAAATGAGGGCACACCCAGCTCCTCTTCATCCTGTAATTACAACAGGTCCCTTCAAAAAATGGGGGGTTGATTACATGACTTGCAATCCAGTTTCAGCTGGAGGACATCATTACATCATCGTTGCAGTTGACTACTTTACTAAGTGGGCGGAGGCAATTCCTACTATCAAGGCAGATGGAGAAACTACCGCTTATTTCGTGTTTAATCAGATTATTGCACAGTTCGGCATACCTAAAGAGATAGTGACTGATCATGGCATTCATTTCCAAAATAGCATGATGATCGAGTTGTATACAATGCTTGGTTTTCGACAAGAACATTCGTCTTCATACTATCCCCAGGCGAATGGACAAGTCGAAGTAGTGAACAAAACGTTAAAGGCTATACTGCAAAGAATTGTTAATGCCAGTCGAAATAACTAGCACATCATGCTATACCCAGCTCTTTGGGCTTACCGAGCTAACATTAAGACTGCTACCAGATTCTCTCCCTTCAAACTTGTACATGGGATAGAAGCAGTCGTACCGATTGAATGCGAGATTCCTTCGCTAAAACTAGCAGTTCAGTTATTACCAGATACTTCAATACTAGAAGAATGTTTGTTACACTTAGAACATCTAGATGAACAGTGCCATGACACGCTCACAACAAACGAGGTCCACAAAAAATGAGTCAAAGGATAGTATGAAAAATTCGTCAGACCTAGGGTTTTCCTTGAAGGAGACTTGGTCCTACTTTGGGATCAAGACAAAGAACCCCTAGGACCCGGCAAATTCATATCCAGGTGGCTCGGACCTTATATAATTTCCAAATTACTGAAGAAAGCTGCCTATGAACTGATAGATTACGAAGGTAATAAGTTGGCCGAGCCTAGAAATGGGCTCTACCTAAAGAAGTAATACACTTAGGCTGACGTACTTTTTCTTGTAACATAGCTGTATATTTTTGTAAATCTAGTTTTTGTTATGCTTGTTAGTTAATCTTATGTGTGTTTTTCGTTTCGTGTACCATATGTCAACCCAACATTTCTTAGGATTTGCTGATGGTGCCAGTCACCACACCTGTCAGTTGGCTGCAGCAGCTTGGGTCATTTACTCACCCACTAGCCAACTTGTCTCTTCGGGGGGGTTTGTTTGGGTCCTACCACAAATAATGTGGCTGAATACAGTGCAGTTATAGAACTTCTCCGAGATGCTCTCAGTCATGGCATTTCACATTTGGAGGTAAGACTTGACTCACAACTAATTGTATTTCAGTTAACAGGTGTCTAACAGATTAGAGATCCTGGATCGCTATGTCAGTTTCTACAAGTTAGACTATTGGAAAGATGGTTTGATTCTATTATATATGAACACATTCCAAGAAATTTAAACGCATTAGCTGATTCTTTAATAAAATATGTGTTAGATTGGCATTTGTATCATACACTTTCATAAACAACATTGCACACATAAAATTCAAACACATACATATGTAAATAACCGATACTGTATATAGCCGATACTGTATCAAAAAATATATGAGTTTTGGATCATAAGTCTATTAAGTCATGTCATAAAAGTACAAAAATGGGCATAGTAGCCTCAAAAATATATACATAGAATGTATCCCTCTCTTATGGAGAAGGAGGGACCTCATCATCATCTACTGCATTGCGATAGCATATGACTAGCCTAGCTATCTTCCGCAGCACCCTTAGCCATGCTGGGGGCACCCCAACTACATCTTCCTGCATATCATTAGGTATCTAATCCATACGGCATGCAGGAACTTCATGAGTCAACTGACTCACTTTTCTCTCTATGGTCCCCAACATAGCATCTGCTGTAGTAATATCAGTTGGCCTCACAAAGATGGTAGGATGTCCCTTGGGACGGACAGGCCCAAGATTTGCATATGACACTTGTTTAGCACTTCAAAATTCATTCATAAAAATCAAATACTTGAAAAGTTTGAAAAAATTAAACATACCAATATCTCCCTAGGCTCCACCTGGAGGAAGCACCAGTTCTGGATCCTGACGGAAATCCAATCCAGCATATGGAAACTGCTCGAAAGTGGGCACTTGCCTCTCCCACCACCCCCATAAATCATCAGTATGATAACAGTAGTGACTTTCCCCACCACCCTAGAAAAGGAATATGTCACCCCAATAGCCTAGTCTGGGCTCACGGGGGTTAACCTGAGGTAGAGGCATCCCCAAACTAATAGCAGGCATCCTCTCAAAGAAGAAAGTACACAAAATGCTACCGTACCCAAAATTATTCATTGTGCCGGATTTACAACCTGACAATTGAGCTTTCATGCTCACCAGTAAACTAGTACACCAATCATATAGATGACCGTGTAAGCATTGTACACCAACATGCATAGAGTGCCTGGAAGCTAGGTGTAGTGAGGCACTACCTGCCACTCGATTAATCATACTCACTATCACCTTTAAGGGGAGGCCTTCAATGGTAGAAATCAAGACTTGGGTTCCTGATTTCTCAGCTCCAGCCACACAATATGTATTCAAGTACTCTTGCACAGATCTTATGCCCATACGAGAAGACCCTTTCAGATTTATTACATCTCCCCTCCATGAGAGACCACTAATGAAATAAATGTCATCAACTATAAGCTCCCATAACCGGAAGATGACCCTGCAGAACCAATTGAAAGCAGTAAAGTTTCAGAATGGAGAAACCATTCAATCTTATTTTTCAAGGGTCTCCCAGATCAAGGAACAATTAGAAGCAGTGGATGAAATGGTGGAGAATGGTGAAGTGGTGATGACCACTCTAAATGGCCTACCCAGGTCATGGGATTCTTTTATTCAAGGAATTTGTGCAAGGAAGAAGTTGATCTCCTTCAACAGACTGAGGGAAGAATGCTCTCAAGAAGAAGCTAGGCTTATAGCTCGTGAGGAAAAGATGGGAGGAGAAGATCAAGCCCTTGCAGCTCACACCAAAAGAAGCAAAACCAAGAAGGATCACTCTCACCACAAAAGATCTCATCAAAGGAGTAAGAAGGACCTAAGATGCTTTACATGCAATGAGAAGGGTCACTATGCTTCAGATTGTCTCAAGAACAAAAGGGATAATAACAACAACTTCAGTAAGAAGAAGAAGGGCAGCAAAAGAAGATTTCATGTTCATGCTGCCGAAGATGATGAACCCCCAAAGAAGAAGGCTAGGGCAGAAAGTGATAGTGATGATGTCTCATCAAGTGAAGAAGAGTATGTTCTGATCTCTGCTCTTACAGGTACCATCTCCCATGGATGTAATGATTGGTTGATTGATAGTGGGCCTTCAAAACACATGACTGGGTTTAAAGAATCCTTTGTGAACCTATCTGAACATGATTCAACCCATAAGGTGAAACTTGGGGATGATTATCAATACCCAATCAAAGGAAGTGGTGAAGCCTCCTACAACCTAGATTCTGGAAAATCATTGAAGATGAAAGAAGTACTTTATGTACCTGGGCTCAAGAAGAACTTACTCTCCATCTCTGCATTGGATGCAAAAGGTATGAGGGTTGCATTTGTGGATGGCCAAGTCCTAATGTGGCCAAAGGGAAAGACCATAGATGATGCAGTAGTGATTGGAAAGCAAGAGGGAGGTTTGTACAATTTGAAGGGACAACCTGAACATGCCATGGTGACATAAATACAAAGATTCATCCATAATCATGGATCACATAGAGGTATGTATAAGTTGTTTCTGCAAAAGTTAACTAATGAGTTATGCAGGTCATTGAAGAGAACAAGAACACATTGCTAGACATAACTAGCAAATATGGTGACCAGGTATGTGTTTCTTATATCATAGGATCTATCATATAAGTATGCATGGCATGATTGATGATGATTAATGATGATTGTTCATAAAGTCATAAGTTTGAATAATCATGGGCATATGCATATTATGCGTCTTACCTTAATTCATAATATGACTAACCAGAAGAGTCATAGGTTTGAGTAATTACAGGTTTAGACATGTTATGATTTGACTAACCATAAGAATCCTACATAAACCTTGAATGCTAATGCTTATTATTTCTGTTTGAAATGATCATGACTATACATGCTTGAGATTATTGTGTTTTAATAGTATACTAATGAATGTATGATTTTATATGAGATCACAAGGATAACACATTCATGATACTAATAAGCATGCATAGGGACCAAGGATGAATATGAGTTCAAGAACAGGTAATCCAGGAAGCAAAGATCAAGAGGGAGTACACTCTAGTGGTTTATGCAAGGATGCAGATATTCAGAGGGAGTTGTCCATCTCTCTACATTCCACAACAGAAAGGTGTAGAAGAAGCTACTTCAGATTAGGACTCCATCAGCTCCTGCAAGGAAGCGAAGACTCAGAGGGAGTCCACTCAACGAACAAACAAAGATAAGTATTTTAATTATCATTTCTTACATATTTGTTTGTTTAAATAAAATTGTTCAATGATGTATATGCTCATGGTCTTAGACTTAGGATATGTATTGTGCATATTAGAATAATTACATTAATGAACAGTATACTACTAATATGCATGGGTAAGTAGCCTATGGCACTGTAAAACATTCCATTGCTACTTATCTAGAATGAAACCTCTTTGCTGACATGTTGGGAGTTGTGCACACTCTTAACAATGTTCTGGTAGAGATTGGAAGGCATCTAGAAAGTTACGGGATATGGATAAATGTTGTATTGAAGCATTGGCTAAGATAATTGCATGACTGTATGACATATCTATTTATGTGTAAGAATTTGTTCTGAAAGCTATGAGATGTTTTCTAATCATGCAATTTAACTTGTTGTGTAGGAAAGATCGTATGCCATCTCCTACAAAAGAAGAACTACAACATTTGTTCAGCAACAAATTTATTTATTGAAGATATTGAAGTTCCCAGGATCTGGGATGAAGAAATGGAATTCCATGATCCGTCGATCATGAAGAATGATGTTTGGGATGTAGTCCCAAGACCTGAAGGGAAGTTTGTTATGACTTCCATATGGAACTATCAGATCAAGCATGTTGCAGATGGCAACATAGAGAAATATAAAAGTGATGAAATAGAAGATACACCAGATGGATTCAAGATAGCTTTCTTGAATGGTGTAGTTGAAGAAGAAGTGTATGTGGAGCGGCCACTTGGTTCTGAGACACATGATAGGAAATCATATATGTGTAGAACTTGGTATGGTGAAGATAGATTGATTGCTGACACACAGCGGAAGCTTACTACCAAGTTAGAGATGAAGAACTTGGGGATGATGCACTATTTGTTTTTGGAGGTGTGGCAGAGTGCAAATGGAATCTTCCTTGGACAAGGGAAGTATGTAGTAGAGATCCTGAAGAGGTTCGAGATGATGGACTGCAAGGATATGGCCACACCTATGGCATCGAATCTGAAGCTTCTATGTGATGCTTCATCTGAGCCGGTTGATGTCTCTTTGTATTGTCAGATGATTGGGTCCTTGATGTACCTGACAAACACGAGACCAGACATTTGCTTTGCTGTGAACACATTGAGCCAGTTCCTGACGGATCCGAGAAGTGTTCACCTGGTTGCTGTAAAGCATGTTCTGAGGTACCTGAAGGGTACAGTAGATTATGGACTCAGGTATGAGGCGAATCAAAAGTTTAACCTGCAGGGTTATGTTGATTCAGATTGGGCTGGCAGTGCTGCAGATAGGAAGAGCACATCTGGGTGTTGCTTCAGTATGGGATCAGATGTGATCTCTTGGTTTAGCAGGAAGCAGTCCTGCGTAGCACTGAGTACAGCTGAGGCAGAATATGTTGCAGCCTGCTCAGCTAGTTGTGAGGCAGTATGCTACGGAAGCTACTGTCTGAGTTATTTGATCTCCCGTTGGAGGCTAATGGTATCTTTTGTGATAACCAAAGTTGTGTGAAGCTGTCCGAGAACCCAGTGTTTCATGACAGGTCGAAACACATAGAGATCAAATATCACTATATCAGGGATATGGTGCAGAAAGGAGCTGTGAAGCTCCTGTATGTTGCGACGGACGAGCAGACTGCAGATGTGTTGACGAAGCCACTAGCCAGAGTGAAGTTCGAGTACTTTAGAGAGAGGCTTGGCGTTATTCAGATCGAGGACACTTCAAGGAAGAAGTGATGGACACATTTGCTGAAGCCATTCCAAGCATGTTGGAAGGAGGATCCTTCACATGGCTGTGGATGTAAGCGCTGGATGATGAGCATCAGGATGATGTTCTGGTTTCTGCTTGATATGATCAGTTGGATCATTTTTTTGTATGTACGCATCATGTTAGATGCTGGATATGATCAGTTGGATCATTTTTATGTATGTATGTACGCATCATGTTGGATGCTGGATATGATCAGTTGGATCATTTTTATGTACGCATCATGTTGGATGCTGGATATGATCAGTTGTATCATTTATGTATGTATGCATCATGTTGGATGCTAGATATGATCAGTTGGATCATGTGTACGTATATGCATCATGTTGGATGCTTGGACCATGTATCTGTATATGTATCAGGTGGATACATTGTATGATCAGGTGGATCATGTATGGTGATATGTATCATGTATTTGTATTTGTATCAGGTGGATACATTGATGATCAGGAGGATCATGTATGATGATATGTATCAGGTAGATACTTGGTGTGCATCAGGTAGATGCATTAATGATCAGGTGGATCATGTATGATGACATGCAGCAGGATGTTGCAGTGATGATCAGGATGATCATGGATGACGAGCTTCAGGATGTTGCTTCAGATGACATGCAGCAGGATGTTACATTGATGATCAGGATGATCATAGATGACGAGCTTCAGGATGTTGCTCCAGATGACATGCAGCAGGATGTTGCAGTGATGATGATCAGGACGATCATGAGTACATCAGGATGATGTATGGTGAGTGTCAGGTTGATACTCTGTGGCCGTGGATCAGGTTGTGCAGATGAGCATGTCTGGGAGATCCTATAGGTCGGAGTTGTGTACCCGTAACAGCCTGGGATGCTCTTTCAAGACATTGCTCTGGGAGGACATGTAATTTGTGCCCTGGGAGATCTCAGGTCGGAGTTGTGTACCCGTAACATCCTGAGATGCTCTTGTGAGGTTTTGTCCTATGGCATGTAATTTGGGCCCTGGGAGATTTCAGGTCGTAGTTGTGTACCCGTAACATCCTGAGATTCTCTTGCGAGGTTTTGCCATGACCACATGTAATTTGTGCCCTGGGAGATTTCAGGTCGGAGTTGTGTACCCGTAACATCCTGAGATGCTCTTGCTAGGTTTTGTGGTGGACCACATGTAATTTGTGCCCTGGGAGATTTCAGGTTGGAGTTGTGTACCCGTAACATCCTGAGATGCTCTTTCGAGGTTTTGTGGTGGGGTCACATGTAATAGCGCCCTGGGAGATCCTACAGGTTGGAGTTGTGTACCCGTAATATCCTAGGATGCTCTTTCGAGGTTTTGTGACGCACGTAATAAGTCCTGAGGATTCCACAGTATGGCCAGTGATGACGAAGACCTACAGGTGGTGGGCCTACATCCAGTATGAAAAGGGACTGGCTCTGTAGAACTTCCTATGACGAGTAGAGACAGAGATTGGATGAGATAGAAGCAGCAGTGACGATGACGATGACGATGCATCGATGACGATGATCTAGAGAAGAAGACTTGTCTAGAAAATCTGTGTCGAGAAATACCTTCCTAGTTAAGAGGGAGTGTTGATGTATATGTAACTTCGGAATGTATTTCATCAGTATATTATATATATATTTATTGTACCCTTATAAGAGATGTGTTATTCCTCTATAAGGAAGTGTCGTCATGTGGATTGACAAGTGTCGCAAGTGTGTGTACTTGCCGATGGGTTATTAGACCACCTTATGGGGTCGGCCCTAATTAATATATAATATAATGTGGATGTACTCAAGTAGACAAGTCGGCCCCAGTAGGTCACTGGGCAAAAAGGTGAGTATAAATAGAGATAGGAGATCTCTATTTTACTCACTCAAAAAAGTATCTATCTCTCTCTCTGAAAAGTAGCGCACTAGTGAGGAGGAGGAGGATCATCTGCTAGGAGACTATCTCAGTGTTATTTGGTTGTATTTTGGTTGAGCCATTGCTCTCTCTATCTCTGAGGAAGTTGTGGGGTTTTTCACCTTAGGGTTTTCCCCATGGAAACTCTGTGTCTCTTGTCTCTATGCTTTTGATTCTTGTGATGCTTGTGATGCTTGTCATATTATGATTGTCATGCATTGATATACTATAGATGTTATTCTCTCAGCAAAGATCCTATAGTATTGTGATTTAATACTGAAAATTTAACATGGTATTAAATTTATGTGATTTAATATTTCAATAAACCGCATCTTCGGAGAGCATGGAGAGTGGCTGGATCTTGCATGGGTAACCTATCCATGTCCTCATGTTCTCTCTCCCTCCATTGAAGAACCATCCTACACAAAAAGTGACATTTTTTCAGTCTCGGTGCTTGCTTTTAAGTTTTCAGGCTTGAGCGCTACTGTGTATACTACACAGTAACTTATGGGCGCTACTCTTTGTGAGCATAGTAGTGCTCATCTCCTTTACACGCTACTGCTCTTGTTACACAGTAACGCCCGCGTAGTAAAAGTTGTGAGCATTGTGTGGCAAGCAATTTTTGACTCAAAAAATAAAAACTAAACCATAAAAATGCAAGTAGGGAAGATTCTAACTCACTTGGTGGAAGAAGAACGGTGTTTGGATGCTTGATTTGATCGCCACAGAGATTTGAAAATGCCAAGGTTGCCCCAAATCTTTGCCCTACAAAAACAAATTGGAAATTGAATTTTAAAATGAAATTATATATATGGATTGGATTTTAATTTTTACCCACCATTGTTTAGTTCTCTATAGTTTCAAAATTTTATCAAAATCGCCTAATTAATCAATTGAAACATACATATGGTGTAATACTAATATTCACTTATCCAGCTCACATTTTTCCTTAAATGTTTTGTAGGATCGATCTCCTAAGTTTAAAATTCTCGATGTTAGACCTTGTCAACTAGTTAATAGTTCAAATTCATGTATCATTCGAGATTTTTTGTCGCATTTACTAATATTTTGTTGAAGACCTAGTTTTGACAGAGCATGAAGCTATGATCCCAGAAGCTGACCTTTAAGTCATTTTAAGCTCTTGTTTGGACTATTTAAACCTAAACAAGATTGCCGAGCAAGCTTGTCCTCTTCGAGCTCGTTAAAGTAATCGAAGTCTCATCCACTCAGGTATAGAATTATCCCTTTTTTGGGCCTAGGTGGATTAACTACGGAAAAGGTATACTCTAGGTATACTTTTGTATGCGCTAGAAGAGTTCTTTTCCCTTTGTTTTATACTTTTTCAGGGGAGGAGACTAACTGCACGAAAAATGAACTTTTGGAGCCTTTCTTTAGGGTTTTCAGGCTCTCTAAACATGAAAATACCAAGCGAGCATTCACCTACTCGGGCTCGATGTGAAATCCACGAGAGGGTAAGTAGAGGACTGTTTAAGTTTTTCAACTCTATAAACAAGAAAACACCGCCGAGCACAGACCAATCCGGGCTCGATATAAAATCCACGGATAGGTGAAAAGAGGATTGTTTA
Source organism: Larix kaempferi (assembly GCA_027924585.1). Classification (NCBI taxonomy): domain Eukaryota; kingdom Viridiplantae; phylum Streptophyta; class Pinopsida; order Pinales; family Pinaceae; genus Larix; species Larix kaempferi. The sequence goes on along the minus strand of BSBM01000798.1, from coordinate 6,002,929 downwards.
AGTTTTCAGACTCTATAAACAGGAAAACACCGGCGAGCATTAATCTGCTTGGGCTCGATACTAAAATCCACGAGCAGATATATGGAGTTATTGTTTAAGTTTTTCAGACTCCTTAAAATTGAAAACACCGGTGAGCAAGAATAGATCTCGGCTCAATATTAAAATCCGGAGATCAGTAATATAGAGTAATCTTCTATCTCTTCTTCGAACTCTGTAAATAATGAAAAAGGTCTCGAGTCTTCCTCCCATGGGCTCGTTAAACTTTTTACATGGTTGGATCTATTGAGTTTTTCATTCTTTCTTGGACTCATTAAAACAACAAGAAAGGTATTCTTTTATCTAAAAAGAATAAGGGATGGGAAAGATGTGTCATATCTTCAATGTCAAAGGCAGTTCATTCAGGTCTATCCTTGAACACAGCACCTACTTGAGTCTATCTTATCAGTTGGGTTTAGTTTTTTACCTCAAGGTGAACCTGATCTCCGAGTTGTTTACTCCCCCGGTTGGTTATTCTTCCAACCATATGGAGGGTCTGATAATGTCTCTTACATTTCAGGCTTATCATTTACCCCATTATGTCGGAAACTGCTTGAGTCACTTTGTGTCGTGCTCATTGTTCAAGGATATACCCTATGTCGGCCATTCTGCAGTTTACTTTGACCTCATGTGTCGGCCATCCTAGTGTCAGTCTTGTTACATATTATTCCACATCAACTCATACCAGTTGAGTGTTCCTCAAGTTGTATGATGGAGGATTCCTTAAGGCCTCCCTTCCAACGAACTTCTTCCCATCCACATCAACTCATTTTACTCTGGGAATGAAGTTTAGAGTTTCGGTTAGTACCTTGGAAATTGCAGTCACCAGTGGCAATTTTCCTCGTTGTTGAATGTTGAGAATACATCAATGTCTCTTCTTCGATGGGATCCCCAAGTGTTCGACTCCAAGTCCATCTATTCACACTTGGTGGATGGTACTTGGTACCTTGGGCCCCATCATCATTATCGGTGGAAGTCCTCGCGTTTGTTAACAGTATACATCAATGACCGGTAATCAAACGATACCCCCCATGTTCGACTATCATCTCATCTATTCACATGGTTAGGGTTTGTACCTAGAGTTGTTTTGGATGAATACCTTGGGATTTTGGATGGCATTACCTCATTCTATTATCACTCAAGTTGCACAAGACTGATCCTCAGTTATATTCGGCTCTCCATGAGACATAGATCTAGTTTTTTGTTATGGCTATGATCTCTCAGTTTGACATGGATCCACGCTTGTATTCCAAGTGGCCATGCTATATATACATCTCCTTGTTATGTATCAAAGATCATGTTGTATCACACTGCACATCTATATGATGTCAAAGATGTAATTGCTTGCTGACCTTGATCTTTGTTTCGGGTGTTCTTGTGACTTATTTCTACGGTTCTTTGCTCCTCCTTTGGCTTTGGATTATAATGTATTTCGGTCATTGTTTCTCTCTGACCTCACACATTAGGGGGCATCTGTTATAGGTCAAACCTGCACCTCTCCGTCTGTGATCACCTTGAGCTGTTGATCACACAAAAGGACAACTTGGATGGAGGAGCATGTTGACCCTAGATGAGACTTTGACTTACTCCACCTCCTGACAAGACTGGAAAAACCCTAAAAATGTCATTCTGAGATATGAGCGCTACTCTACTTCAATAGACTAGCGCCTGTACCCTACTCTAGTGTGTAATAGTAGCGCTCAATCCTCTTGAGCGCTACTCCTCTTCAACAGAGTAGCGCTCAACATTCAAAAAGTGATGAGCGCTAGTTTACAAGCACTATAGTAGTGCCCTGAATGCTACTTCACTGAGCAATAGTAGCATACATCTCAAAAGATGATTAAAAAATAATTAATTTCATGAAGAGTATTAGTTGTAGTTGGTTTCCCAACTTCCCCAACTTCCTCCATAACCATCTCTCGACCTGAACTGCTTCTCTTGTCCTATAAATACAGGGAAGAATAAAGAGAGGGGTTAGAGACATGAATGTTATTAAGAGACTTTTAAAGAGAAGCTTGCAATGGAGGAGTTTATGCTGGAAGATATCCAACCCAGAGAAGAGCAAGACCCCAGGATCAAGTTGTAGGAGCATGTCACAAAGTCAGGTATATTTTGTAACATCAATTTGCATTTGATAATAAAAGGTTGAAGCGTCTTTCTTGTCCCAAATTAAGTGTTCATTGAAGTGATATACTTGTTTGGATCTATTTTGGTTAATATTGGATGTTTAAATTGCTTTGTCTTTTTCCATCATTATATATTATCCAAGATACGCTGAGAAAGGTACTTGTATTGTAGGTTTAGTGAACAGGAGGTGGACTTGAGGATCGAGCACAAGATCGAATAAGAGCTAGGATCGAACGTCATTTGAAAGGTATGTTCTCAAGGCCTATAACCTATTTCCTTTCATGAACATCTCTGTAACGCAGTTAATACGCTTACATGTCATCCCCTTTCAGTTGATAGTATCTATTTCCTTACTATAGGGTAGTTTTTCCCGCCAATAGGTACCCGCAGGTATTCCTTCGATAGTAGCGTGTGACTCCAGCTTTTGTTGGTATATGGATATTGGTTGTTGCCGGGTGATTTGGGTTGATTCTTGAGTCTTTGTTCACCTCTTTCTTGACTGTTTCATGCCTTGGTTGTGACCAGATATCTTTGTTTCTCTTGGTTGAGCCTTCTTGGTTTTTTACCAATCTTTGGTTTTGACCTCTTGGTTTCTTCCTTTTGAGCTCTTCTTTTTGGCTGAGTCTTGCTGTTTAGGATCTGTTGGGTTGTCTTAGTGATCTTCTCGACACTTCAGTGACTGAATAGTAGGATTTTTATTGCATTTTTTCATTCCATATATATTGAAAAAATACAAAAATATTCATTTAATTTTTTGCATTTTCCTTTCTGTTTATAAGAGAAAATACAAAAATATTTTATGTCCATGTACTGCATTTTGCATTGAGTGCTTGTTGCCTTCATTTTAGGTTCTGCTTGTGCATTGAAAGCATAAAAGTTTGCATATTTATTTCGGAATTGTTGGTTGATTTTGCATATTAGTGGCATTGTTTAATTGGATAGTTGAGTCTAGGATTGGATGATGGTGCATATTATTGAGTCTACACATCACTAGTTTCACGACCATATCCCTTGAGTAATCACAGCCAGTAAATTAACGCTTAATCATAAAATTGATTAGACTTATTTTATTTATAGGGTACACCAACTAGCATAGGTTTAGATTCTTGGAATAGATCATTGTGAGTTAACAATCCAAGACTACTCAATGAAACATTAGGTGTCTGACTAGGGAGTGGAGGAATCCATGGTATAGATCGGTGTTCTCAGGAAAGATCTACTCAAACCAGAGTTAAGCATGAGGTCACGGGAGGTAGGTTGAGGAGATATCCCTTTGATACTGGCTAAACGTGGGAGATATATCCAGAATTTGTTCGTATTTGGGGGTACCGGAGGTTCGCCCTCTTGTGCTTCGGGCTTAGCTACCCTACCCATACGATGGGTCCCACCTACTATTGTTCACCTGAGCATTGGTTATATTGTGGTAGACGTAGTTTCCTTACCTAGGTACCACAAAGGGTACTTGCAATGGTTATGCTATTTGTTTCCTGAGTCAAATACGGATTGGACAACACAATTGTGTTCATGTAGTGGACTTGACCCTGTCGACACAGTGAAGTCTGGGTGTCTCTATAACTGATTCTGCTACCTCCGGCTATAGTTTGGGATTCTCAAGCCTCTCCTAGGTGATACATACCGGCTCTAGTGTCGGGAGCTCATTTATCCACTCTGTTTGTCTGCTCTTGGCTATAGATTCTCTAGGTGTGTGCTTTTGATTTATTGTTTTTTATCGATAGTTGGCCTTTAGGAGATGTTGTGTCTCTCTCCGGAGAGAACGTGGCGCAAAGCCCTACACTCCGCCGGTCCCATCGTTTGGCTAGTTTAAGGCTAGCTTTGGTTACACAACACATTACTAGAGGATGTCGGAGGGCTCCCTCTGAGTCTTCAGATTCTTACATGACTTATGTTGAGGATTACATGGCTACACATCCCGATATTAGGCAAGACCTTTCTACTCCTTCAGGTAGAGTTGAACACATTTCTGATCCCCAGACTCCTCATAAGGATTGGGGAGGTGATCCACCTGTGACTCAACCTGGTTCTATTTGGCCTAATCCAATTGACCGGGATCCGTTTGATCCTTTAAATCCGAATAATTATCTTTACGGGATGCCCGACTTACCCGAGGAGGAAGAATAGGACAAGCCTTTCGTTCCTTCGTTTCCATGTGATTCTAGATATAGGAGGCCTGAGACTCATGATGATTCCAGCCCTATGGTCAACCCCACTGCACTCTCTTTTGGTATGCCTAGTCACAATACTGTCGAACCTTCCACTATGGTTGGTACTCACGCTGGCACTAGTCAAAGTGTTATCCATACTATACCCACTAGGGGAACTACCCTAGATGGGGGCACTACGTTATCCACCCACTCACATAGTATGGGGATTGGTCCGATTCCTAACGATGCTAATGTAGGAACGCAACCACCTCCTAGGAATACTCAACCTAGTCGGAATGTTGTCTGAAACATGACTCGCCATCCACCACCTAGTACACATGTCGCTACTTGTCAACCTAGGACCACTTTTGCACATGATACCGTTCCTCCCAACCACGGGAGTGGACATTTACCGCATACGTTTGCGTCCACTACCGCTGCTAGTAATAATAATGTAGGGGGTGGGAATATTTCCTATCCACATGGACATCACACCACCAACCCTACTACTGGTCACACCCATATTGGACCTGGGAATACTTCTCATGCTTATGGTCATCACACGAATGCTCAAGCTAATCCTAATATTGGGGGTGGGAACATACCATACCATTACGGTCAATACAACACGGTTCCCACTATGAATAGAACATACATGCCCCATACCCAAGGTGGAAACCCTTACTACAACACAGTCGGTGCTGGACACCAGTATCACCCACCACCCCAATATAGTGCTCAAAACGCACATATACCTGCTTACTCTGAAATGGGTCAAGCAGGGGGAGGTTATCCATTTTATGGCCATGGGAAAGCTTATGGGCCGTCAGGTCCTTAGTATCAGCAGTTTAACCCTCATGGTCAAGCTTTTGGTCCTTCGTACAACATAGTTCCAATCAATCAACCTTTTATGGGAGCTTATAATCAAGCTTTCCAGCCGCAGCTCCCATTCCTTCAAGCTTGAATCTCCCAGATCTTTTGAAGATCATGAATGATCCAGTGTGTCACGACCCTACTTGGCCCCTGGTCTCTACCAAGCTCCCTTCGTACATTCCAAAGTTTGAGGGGAAAGGTGGTGAGGACCCGGAAGATCATGTCACGACATTTCACCTTTGGTGCTCCTCCAACTCTTTTAATCATGATTCCATTCAATTACGCCTATTTCAATGCACCCTCATGGGGGCAGCCGTGAAATGGTATGTGGAGTTTCCCAGAAACACCTATAGGGGTTTCAACGAGATTGATTTGGTTTTCTTAGACCATTTCCAGTTGCCAGTTTGTTATGATACTGGTACTGAATTTTTGTCCACCTTCCGTCAGAATAAGACCACACATATTTCTGACCACGTTCAAGAGTGGTCTCGGTGGAAGATATTAGTGAAAGCCAACATTCCTCCAGAGTTCCTATTGGAATGGTTCCTCAAGTATTTACTTCCATATATTTCTAAGGATGTTTCGATGTCCGGAATTATGACTAAGGAGCAAGCTATCTTGAAGTCCAGTAGTTAGATCTTCTTTATTCTCAGTCTGGCATTTTGTATGACATTATTCCTAATGCACCGAGAACAAGACATGATCCCATGTCAGTTCCTGGACCACATGTCGATGGCATCGTGGGGTCTGCATGCACTCGCCCTGTAGACTTGGTAGCTGATCAAATGCAAAATTTGTCGCTAAACCAGTCCACACCTGGACAGGTTCACACCTTGTCCACTTCCACTCTGTCGTCTGATGTACACAATGTGCAATCAATGAAACTGTCGGGTAACCAACAACCTGGTGGTAAGAAAAAGGGGAGAAATTATAATCATAGGGGTGGAAACAATGGAAGTGACAATAATAGCGATCGAAATACTCCTCGTAAAGAGAATGCCAACCCTCCTTGGGAAGGCGGTAATGCTGGCAAGGATCGTAAACCTAGGCGTAAGGTGAAATTCCCTTGCAAGCTTTGTGGGGAGGATCATCTTACTCACTTATGTCCTCGTATTGAAGAAGCATCGAAGCATTTGGCACAGAGCCCAGCTATGTTGAAGGATCCCCTACCTCATCACCAAAACATGGCTTCGCATGCTTTTGCCACTGGTTATGGTACTAATGAAATGACAATGTCTTCTTCCAATACTACCGGTTATGGATGTGTGAATATGGTTCAGTCGGAGGTTTGTGTTGCTACTCGTCACCGTGATTATGGTCCACCACAACCGAATTTGGGGAATGAGCCTCCCTCTCCTCCTGATAATTGCTTGCATATCAAGAAGCCTTCTATTATGCCGCGGATACCGAAAGGTGTTCTCAAGTGCTCTACACATAATCCTAATGCTCGAGCCGCCTAGAACTACTCCATCATAGAATATTTGGGCCAAACTTCGTGTTCCATGTCAGCTTTTGAAGTTTTGCAAGCTTGTCCTTCTCAGAAGCATGCCCTTTTGAGTGCGTTAGGAGTTCAGGATGGGGGAAGTCCTAGTGTTATCAAGTTCGATACTACTGATGTACAACATTGCTTGCCTTACCACATGGCTTTTCAAATCCAGGTGGTTTGTCTTAAGAGCTTCGTCAAACGTACTATGGTTGATGAAGGTGCTACCGCATCAGTAATTTCATTGACTTGTTGGAAAGCTCTTGGCTCTCCTCCCCTACTCCCGTCTAGAACTACACTCACTGCATTCGACGGCAGATCTTTTACACCACATGGAATTATCCCTTCCCTTGTTGTCTCCTTGGGAGGTAAGTCCGTGCCTATTGAAGTCGAAGTGGTTGATGCGCCAATCGACTACAACCTTTTACTGGGTCGGAACTAGATGTACGCTATGAAGGCTGTTGCGTCTACTGTATTTCGAGTTATTTGCTTTCCCCATGAAGGCAAGATTATTACAATTGATCAGCTGGATAATGTTGGCACTCCTTCCACAACATCTATGGGATCAGTAGTCCTGCAAGTTTCTGATTCTCAGTCGACAACTGGGAACATAGGTGTTGGAATGTACCCCTCATTGATGGGAACTTTTAACCATTCTACACCTGTGAATTTTATTGGAACCATTTTCGACAGTGCACCTCCTCCTTCGAATAGTATGCCATTCCGAACTTCCTATTGTGATGATCCATGGATTTTTCCATCCGCGGATTCTATGTCTGGAGACATTGCATGCATTGGGATTTCTATGCCGTTATCTATAGCAAAGCTTGCTTACGATCACAACCAACAAACCACTACAGATCCGGATCTCTCTTCTCCCCATACAGTTGAAGAAGATCCCATTACGCTGCCAGTTTGGGCAGCCAACTCATCTTGCTCTCAGGATTGCCTCAATGATACTTTGCCATCTGATGAATCTATCCTTGAAGCCATTTGTGGTAGTGAGAGGCCTTAGGAAGATATGCATCATCAATCTTACTTCCTTCCCAACCTTGAGCTCATTGAGCAGGAGGAGTTTAGGATGACTCTAGCTTAGATGGTTGGTCAACCTGTGGCTCTTTTGCAGTCGCATGATGTCTTCTTGGAGGGGAATATGGCCAATATTTCCCCAACCACTTTGATCAACATCTCCCGCACTCCTGAAAAGATTGATAATGTTTACGTTGGTGATGATTGCACTCCTGAGGAGATTGCTATTTACACTGATTTGTTTACTGAACTCCGGGAAGCTTTAGCCTGGTCATATGAGGAGATGCCAGGAATAGACCCCCGCATTGTTGAACATGAGATTAAAATGTATCCTAATGCTAAACCATTTCGACAACGCTTACGTGTTGTGAACCCTAGGAAGGAAGCTGCTATTAAGGCAGAGGTGGAGAAACTGCTCAAACCTAGTTTCATCTACCCCATTCCTCTTACCGAATGGGTGTCAAACCCCGTTCCTGTGGATAAGAAGCAGGGAACGATCTGTGTATGCACTGATTTCAGAGATTTGAAATGTGCATGTCTGAAAGACAACTTCCCCACACCATTCATTGATCAAATATTGGATGCTTGTGTAGGAAGTGAGATTTTTTCATTCATGGATGGATTCTCGGGTTGTAATCAGATTCAAATCAAACCCACGGACCAACATAAAATGGCATTTATTTGTCCATGGGGAACTTTTGCGCACCGTAAAATTCCCTTCGGCCTCAAGAATGTCGGAGCTACTTTTCAGCGAGCTATGACCTATGCCTTTCATGATCTTAAGAAGATTATGAAAGTTTTTTTGGATGATCTTGCTAGCCATTCTCGCAAGAGAGTGGACCACCCCAAGCACCTCCGTATGATTCTCGAATGATGTATCCAATACAAAATTCAATTGAATCCAAACAAATGCATCTTTGCTGTTAGGACTGGTTTCCTTCTAGGATTCATAGTTTCAAAAGAGGGTATTAGAGTCAATCCTCTCAAAGTTGAGGCAATACTTCAGTTGCCTCCTCTGCGTAATCTGTTTCAACTTCAAAGGCTCCAAGGGAGAGATAATTTTCTGCGTCGGTTCCTAATTAACTATGCCAGTCTTACGAAAGGTTTCGCATGCATGTTGAAGAAAGACACACCTTTTATCTGGGATGAGTGAGCCCAGCAGTCTTTCGATGCCCTTAAGAAAGATTTGGTGTTGCCCCCCGTGCTTAGTCCACCGGACTTTACATGAGACTTCATTCTTTATGTGGCCGTGTCTCAAGAGACTATTGGCATGGTCTTGGTTCAGGTAGATGATGCGCTTGTCGAGCATGTTATCTATTATCTTAGTTGAAATTTAGTAGACGTTGAACTAAGGTACACCCACGTAGAAAAACTGGCACTTGCGACTGTTCACGCATTCCAGTGGTTACAACATTACATTTTGCTTCGAACAACCACTGTTGTAGCTCATATCAATCCGTTTCAGTTCATGTTATCACGATGCCTTATCGAGGGTAAGTATAATAAATGGATTGTGATCCTTCAGGAAGTTGATCTCGAGTTTGCTTCTGCAAAGTTGGTGAAATCATTGGTTTTCATTGAGCTTATGTCGTACCTTCCACGTCTTGATGAGGATGTCATTCATGAATATTCCTTTGTGGATGAACACCTATTTCTTATCTCGACTGAGGACCCTTGGTATTGGGATGTCATTAGATATCTCCAAACTTTGAAGTTTCCTCCACATTATTCACAAGACGAGCGACGGCGTGTGAGACATCACGTTAAACATTATACTATCATCGGTGAAACTTTGTATTGCTAAGGAAAGGATTCCATTGTCCATCATTGTTTGACTCACGAAGAAGCGGAGCAGGTACTTAATGATTTCCATGCGGGGGCGTGTGGCGGTCACTTACCCGGGCTTGCTATAGCCCATCGTATTATGCGAGTAGGTTATTTTTGGACTACTATATTTAAAGATTGTATTAACGATGTGAAGAGATGTCACCCTTGCCAAGTGTTTTCTCGAAACATACACTTGCATCCAGCGCCCCTCCATCTGATCGTCACCATCGGTCCCCTCACTAAGTGGGGGGTAGATTTCATGGATTGAAAACCAGCTTCGGCTGGGGGGCATCATCATATTATTGTGGCCATGGATTATTTTTCCAAATGGGCTAAGGCCATGCCTACCATTAAAGCCGATGGTGCTACTGCATCCCATTTCGTATTCAACCAGATTATCACTCGTTTCGGTATCCCGAAAGAGATTGTCACTGACCATGGCAGTCACTTCCAAAATAAGATGATGGAGGATTTGTATCTCAAGCTTGGGTTTCGTCAAGAACACTCGTCTTCCTACTATCCTCAAGTGAATGGTCAGGTTGAAGCAGTCAATAAGCCTTTGAAGACCATTCTCCAATGTACCATCCAACAAAGCAAGACCAATTGGTATATCATGTTCTATCTTGCTTTGTGGGCTTATCGAACCGCAGTTAAGACTACCACCGAGTTCTCACCGTTCTAGTTAGTTCATGGTGTGGAGTAACTTTTACCGGTTGAATGCGAGATTCCTTCGCTCAATCTAGCCATAGAGCTCCTCCTTGATACGATGGAGATTGAGCAACATTTAGTACACCTCAAGCAACTTGACGAGCATCGTCAAGATGCCACTGTGGCCATTGATGTTAACAAGCGTCATGTCAAGGTTCAATATGATAGGTCTATCCGTCCCCAGCAATATGTTGAAGGTGACTTGGTACTCTTATATGACCAAGCTAAATAACCCCTAGGGGCAGGCAAGTTCAATCACATGTAGCACGGTCCTTACATTGTGATACGTGTCCTAGAAAAAGGAGCTTATGAGTTAGAGGACTACGAGGGTGTTATCTTGAAGGAGCCTAGAAATGGGCTCTACCTCAAGCGGTATTACGCTTGAACCTTTGGTTCGAGCTGATACTTTTGTACACTATTGTATAGTTTTTCTGTACATACTCTAGGTTACATTTTTGGTTGTTAGGTCTGCTGATTAGCCTCTATTTGATTGACAGTCAGCGGGATGTCCTACGTTCTTAGGTTTTGCGGATGGTGCTAGCTGACATACGCAGTAGCTTGCTTCTGCTGCCTACGTTATCTTTTCACCTGACCATCTAGTTGTGTCCTCAGGAGGTCCTTGTATCGGTCCTACATCTAACAATGTGGCTGAGTATAGTGCTATTGTTGAGCTACTTCGGGATGCCATTTCACATGACATCCAGTCTTTAGAAGTCCGCCTAGATTCACAACTAGTTGTGTCTCAGCTGAATGGGCAGTACCGTGTACGAGACCCTACATTACTACGGATATTCCTTAAGGTACGACTCTTGGAGAGACATTTTGTTTCCATTACATATATCACATTCCGAGAAGTCATAATTATATATTTGATACATTTGCTAACTATGTATTAGACTGGAATTGTCACATTCATCATGAAGCACATAAATACAAATACATTCATACATTTGTACCATACACACATATAGTAGAACCGAGAACCAAAGTTGTATATATATATAAATATGTCCAAAAATGGTAGTGTCATACAAGATTGGAGCCTGTAGCCCTCAAAAATATACATATCGATACAAAAAATGATGAGACCCTAGGATATCTACTCCCTCCGAGGAGGTCTAGTTGCCGACTCGATGGGATGTGTCTCATAATAGTATTGTACTGCGTTGGCCATCCGCTGCAATAGCCGCACCCACTCACCAGGAACGCCCACTACCTGGCACTGCATAGCCTCCGGTAGTCGGGCTACCTCTATCAGTGGTACTCGAGAAACCATCCATGATATGTTGCGCCACAACATCTGTAGTGTGTACCCTACTATAGCATCTACTACCACCTCATCTCTACCCTGACGACCATGTCTCAGGAAGCCCTCAGGTCTCACTGGGCCTTTGTCTGCGAGCAAACAATCACCCATTAGCACATGATATTACCACCAAAAAGATTTTTTGCATTCTAACTATCATCAAAATATCCATAAAAATTTAAAAAACACAAAACCAAAAATAGTACTCACCGATGTCTCCGAAGGATGCACCTGGTGGGAGCGGCATGTCATGGTCCTGTCTGAAGTCTATCCCCGTATAGGGGTAGTCCTCGATAGCAATCACCTTCCAGTTCAACCAATGGAAGAACTCCTCAGTATATGGTGATGCCAGACGGCCACCACCCTATCATGTCAGTATCTCAGCCCACCAGGTCAGAAGACTGTGAGGAGGGACATCCACCCTCAGGCTAAGTCTTGGAACCCTCTCAAAGAAGAAACTACAGAGGATGCTACCATACCCAAAGTTTTTATCCTTCCCCTCTTTGCATTCCGTCAGTTGTGTCTTCATAGACACCAACAGAGTAGTACACTAGTCGAATATAGTAGGCTGTAAGCATTGTGATGCATAGAACATCACTGGTCTGGATGCCTGATGTAGTGATTTGAATCCCATGATCCGCACCAAAGTTGCCACTATGATCTTTGTGCTCAAGTTCATTATGAGATTGATTGGCACCTGACTTCCCACTGGTCATGTTTTGGCGGGACAGTACCGTACTATGTAATTTTGCAAAGTGATCCTACCACCCACGGTCTGTGACCGAAGACTAGCCACTTCCCCTCTACGGGACAAACCTGTAATGAAATAGATATCCTCTACATCTAGTGTCAGTGTTTTCCTGTTGAGGATGAAGTGTTGTGCATCCACATCCCAGTAGTTGACCAAATGATGGAGTAGTAGGTTTTGGGCCCTTAAGCCCCCAAGACTCCAGTATTTATATAAGCCACATGCTTGCATTGCTTGTTGTGCTTGCAAATCATTGTGTATGGCCTCATCTACCTGGTCATGCTCTCTCCCCCTCCACTCTAAAACCATCTTGGAGTGAAAAACAAGAGATTTTTAGTCAGTTTCATTCTTAAAAACTTCTTCACAGCCTTACCCACAAGCTATATTGTATACAGGTGCGGTTAGACACGGGAAACTAGTTTTTTGACTGTGCGTTTGATGCCCTACCCGCGACCCACATACTTACAGCCCGCGGGTAGCACCGAAGCCATTTAGGGCTTGGCCAAACAAAATAACCCACCAACAAAAATTGAAATAAAAGCACTTAAGTGAAAGGTATGGCAATGACCACTAACCTGCTCCGGACGGTTCACTGAACGATTGCTCATAACTTCCACGATCGGCGCTTGAAATTTCAAGTGCAAATTTACCACTCAACTCCAAAATGGTGAATAGTGCAAATTGAAAATTATTAAATTTTGTTACTATTTATAATTTTCTGGACCCACTTTTCTATAGTTTTGTCCATTGTGGGTCGTTATGAACTAATATCGTGTCATGGATTAATGTTTTTTCAACAGATTCCCTCGGCGAGAGTTGTTCCAATTCATTTCACACCTACGGAAGGTATGTTTCACACCTGGCATATAGGTTAGATGCCATATCCACATGCATTATGCATTTGACCTGTTGACCATTTTCATAAACCCTAGATACGACCCCGCTTCGTGACTGACACAGGACCTTCACACTGTTATAGAAGTGTCTTCATGTGGCTGTAGGGATTTCCTGAACATGGGTACCCTAGTTAGAACCCCCTTATGCATTTTGGTGCCCATGCCGTTGTTTGTCCTCAGGATTGGGAGTCCTTTGCAGTCACGTCATGACGTTGCGATAAAGACTCATACTCTACTTTGTCTTATGCTGGCCATCTCCCTTAAGGACTCCCCTCAGTTATATCATGTTGTGATTGCATTGCATCATCCTACTTGCCGCTTGAGCCTTGTGTCAGCTCTTGCTTTCTCAATTATTATCCTAGTGCCTGAGCGCTTTCCCTGTCAAGCCCTGCAGAGCTTATATATTTTCCCTTCACAATTTAATGACCCTTTGGCCTTGAGGGAACACACCCCCGAGTGTCCACATCCTGCACGCACTTCCTTGCATTGAGCATAGGTATGTTCCACTGCTTGGGAATAGTCTGCTAGCTATTTGACACTCGTTCCCTCACTTGTTGTACTATAAGCAATTTTATTCTTTTTCAAGCTTTTCCCAAAAATGAAAAAGACAAAAAAAATCAAATATTCCAAAAAGCCGGATGGGATTATGGTCATTATTTCTTGTTGGCAGCTGTTGTGTCACCTTTGAATAGAGAATTCATTCCACTCCGTACATTATGAGTCGGGACTATAGTTGGGCCTTAGGAGCTGTACTTGTTTCTCAGTTTTCTCCACCGATTGGTTAGTCTTCCAGTCATTATGGAGCCCTTTGTAATGCCTCCTGCATTGCACAGTTTATGTCAAGTCTATGCTGCCTGAGTCTATCCATCTGCTCATGTTCTTGTTCAAAGGAAGTCCTGAAACCAGTGTCAGCCACTCCTTAGATATCTTGACTATTGCATGTCATCCATCCTTATTGAGTCAGTCCGTTTCACTTGAGATCTTCCAAATCTTTCAGCATTGCTGGTACCTCATGCTGGTTGATGGGGGATGCCTTAATGCCCTCCTTCTAGCAAGTATCATTCCGTCGACCTCAACTCATTTATTTCAGGACTTGAGGCTTAGAGTTCGGTTGAGTACCTTGAGGCTTGCATTCATTAGTGGTAGGTTCTCTTGCCATCAACAGTTTTTGGAATACATCAATGTCCTGTAATACCCCCAATTCGACCCTTAGGATATATTAGCCTTTAATGTAAATAATGTGTACATGTGATGTGTGTTTTCCTAGCATGGAGCTCAAGGCCAAGGCCCCGCTAGTGAAAGCCCGAATTTTATTTAAAGGGCAAGTATTTGATATTTTGATACCATGTGCTCTGAAGCCATGGAACAATTTAAAAGGGTGTAATTAAACATCATGCAATATAAAATACCAAAACTGGCTACGGAGGCAACGAATGAGAAGCGGCCACGTGTATCCTCTAGGGAGTGGTGAGGGGGATATGGGACTAAACCCTAGGCTGCCACATGTCATTATGAGAACCCATTGACTTCCCTAGATGACATTTATGCCTGTTGTAGGGAAGTGGTTGAGATGTCAGCCCATGGCTTTAATGGGGGATGGGCAACCCAGAAATTCGTATGGGTAGGTATGGGATCTGTTTACTTGTCCCACAAGTCACTCTACCTCATGGGAGGTGGCTTCATTCTCATCCCCATGGCATGGTGAAGGAAGCTATCATCATTCTCCACCCAAAAAAAATGAGCTCCCAGTCGGGAGAAAACCAGAAATCGTGACTGTGAGAGAACCCACGTTTTGGGAAGCCAAAAACGCCCAGAATGGGTATTGGACAATGAAATCCAATGGGGGATCCATTGGTATGAGCCTTGGGGCGAATTTGGGAGCAATGGCTACCCCAAAATCCATGGGAAAACCCAGTTTAAACTGCCCAGAAAATCAGTGAAATATTTGGGGGTTATTTGTGATAGAGTTGTGAGAAATCCAGTTGTGGATGTATGAACAGAGGATGGGATTGTTGAGTCCAGCTTGAAGTGTATGTGGCTCTAGGATTGAGCTCAGTGGACTAGCATCCTCCTCCATCTCCTATTGCATGCTTGAAAAACCCAACTGTGTGTTGGCTTAGCATGACTGTTAGAGTGAAACCCTGATTGTGAGTGAGCCATATAGTTCCTCCTTAGTGGATACACAACCCAGTTCGGGGGTGATCTCTCAGCTGAAAGAATATAGGCTAGACAAAGATCTATGGTTGGGTGGAACGTTTCTCTCACGTAGCCAGACGTTGGACATTGCGTTGCAAGATAAGTGCTCTCTATGATTTTAATTTATATATATTCTGTGCTTTGCGATGTGCTAAATCTGAATGATTATTCTTCATGTTAATGAAATCGTTATGAAGTAGCTTAAGTAGGGGATTGAATTCTCTGCCTATTGATTGCTTGAGATAAAAATGCTGATGCGAATCTATGCTATATGTGTGTTGTTATGTTTAATTCTGCTGTGTTTTATTGAGTTTAAATTTGCACACCGAAGTTTTAATTGTTATGAAATTATGAGTAAAAGTATTGGGGCTAACCTATGTCAAAAGCCCCGGTGTGTTGTTGATGTTTCCTTCCCTTCAATCCTTGATGGAAGGGGACATTACATGTCCCCTAATCGATGGATTCATCCTAGTGTTCGACTTCAACCCATTTATTCACACTCTGATGATTGTGCTCTGTGCCTTAATGCCCATTTTCATTATCGGTGGGTCATCTCGCGTCTGTTAACGGTATACATCAATGACCAGTAATCAAACAATATCTCATCAGGTTCGACCCCAACTCCTTGATTCACTTGATGGGACTTGCACTGTCGAAGACTTGTGTAGAATACCCCAGGCGATTGTGGCATTCAGTATGCTACATATGACTTTGACTTTACATCTGAGATATCACCTCTCAGATTTCAACAGTTTGTACCTCTAGTTTGCACCAGTTGTCTTCTTTTCAGCAGAAGACCATATCTTACTATAGAGGGATCATGGCTATGATCACTTATGACATGTATCTACTTATGTACTGCCTATTCATGGCCATTGTATCAGATTGTTGTACTATAACGACATGTATTCAGAGATTCTATTGTATTATGATGAGTGATCCGTTCTTTCCACTTGTGTCTCCATCACTCCACTTCTGAGTTTTATAATGTATTTCGGCTATCGTAGCACATTTCAGTCTCTGACCTCACACATTAGGGGGCATCTGTTATACAGAAATCTTCCACCCTGTGAGCATCAGCATTGTTTGGCCTGTAGGATCCATTTCAGTGACTCAGATCCATTTTCATCCTTCAGTGATACTAGTTTATCCTATTTTTGTTCCTACCCACATGTTGCATCACTATAGCCTGCGTACCCATGAGTTGCATCCCTATAGCCCATGGGTATCAAGTAAAATGGTAAAAAATACTATTTTATTTTTTTTTACTCCCAAAAAGCGGTCATTGGGTGACCTTTGGCTCTCCATCTGCCCAAGTAACGTCTCGATGAGTCCTTTCACCTACCTTTGAGAGGACTATATATTGACCACATATGGCTTATGTAGGGGAGGAGGAAGAGAATAGTAAAGGAACTCTAGTGGATTTCTGACCTATCTTGAATCTGCACTCATTGATCCTTGTAGTTGTGAACCAGTTATGTTCACCTTCCAAACTCCTTTCTAGTTTGAGTTTTCCATTCATGGAGGATTGAAGTGATGGAGGCACAAGTGGATTGATCTAGATCTTGGTTCAGATTGGTTGCCGGAAAGAGGTCGTATCACTTTGTACTTCTTCTTGTTCATTAATAGAAATACTCATGTTCTCATCCATTCATGGTGTGAATGTCATTTATTATACATTGGGTTGCATTTGCTTATGATATTATGGACCATTGTTATTGATGATGTTAATGTTATTTATATATCACATGTACTTGTTAGATATTTGTTGTCAAGACTAATTTGCAGGTTATAAGTGCATGGATGTGCGTGGATTGAAAGCTCCAATGGGGATCTACATCAAACGTTGGATCGAGGTTGGTTACATTTCTCCATTGTTTTAACATTGTCGTTTATAATAGCATTGTTATGAGAATTGAGTAGATTTCTGGTAGTCATTTGTCTGTTGTGTTATTCCCAAGCCATAGTGAGTTTTCTCCAATACATGAACCCGGGTCATCCCGAAAAAGGACCAACAAATGATTATATTGCCGAATTTGAACTGTGATATTGGTGATTTGTTATGTTGATGTGGAATCCAGAGAAGAATGAAACACAGAACTGGGTGAGTCAAACAGAACGCAAGTTTGCGAAGAAAGAAAACAAACATCCTGGGCTTACTACATAACAGTGGCTACAAAGGCATATATTTACTAAGTTGCATGAAGTTTTCTTCACTGATATTTTTCTAACAAATTATTTGAGTGGATATCTGGGGTAGCTAAAAGAAAAAAATGTTTCCAGGGTGAAGAACCTACAGTTTTGAATCCATAATTGATTCAAAGGCTTAAAGGGATTAATAACCAGATTTCAAGAGCAATAGACATTTGGCTGGATAGCTTGTTGGAAGGATATATCAAATAATTTGTTGTGGACACTTTGAAGTCTTACAGCACAACCGAAAGATACTTTTTCAAGGGATTTAGAGGTAAGTACTTGAAAAAATAGAGTTTATGCATTAAAATGTTATTAGCTAAAAAATGTTTCTTAAGAATGTAGTCAAATTCCTAGGGTTTATGTCTGTAATGTTCAAAAACATAGATAGTGATACAGACGAAGACATAGGCATTTTTCGTAGTGGAAAAAGATATAAACAAAGCACTAGAAAGAGGTCTCGAGAAGTTGAACTTTGCACATTCCTAGAAACTAATTTAGAAAGTGATAGAAATTCATCTCATGCCGAGTCTAACAGTGAGACATAACCTAGACATATTGGCTATCATCCTATTACTCTGCAAAAACCTATATCTGTTGAAAGAGATAGTCCTGGTTCGCAGAACACTAGTAGCAGCAATACTGCAGGAATGAGCACAAAGAATCCACCAAGTGGTGGTATACCTCCACTATTTAACTCTGCAGGAAGTACTATAGTATTTCAAAACCCTACACCTCTTAGAAGAAGAATAGCATATGATATAAAGCTACATGTTTTCAAAGGAACTGGTTTAGAAGACCCAGAGCAACATTGGTTTCTCTCTGATGTGGTCTGGAACGTTAAGCAAGTACAAGATGATTCTATAAAGCAATCTCAACTAGTCACTGCATTCAAAGACAGAACTTTAACATGTTAGGATATTTAGACACTTAGAAGTTAGTTAAGATCAACTTGTGTAATAGATCTGTTAGGTAAAGTGTGTTTCTTTAGTATGCATTAGTATGCATTTGTAAATACTTAAATCCGAAACTCACGATATGTTTTAGACATAGAGTGGTTCGATGGCTCAACTTCTCTTAGATCATAGCTACCTTTGATCCATGGCTTAACACCTGATTGGTCCATGATCTCTATTTAAAGAGCATGTAGGGTCATTGGAAAGCTGATTGATTATGAGAAGCTCATTTGTAACTTTCTTTCTTTGCAAAATAAATTGCTCCATAGAAGCTATTTGGCCGGGGCCATGGAGTGTTTCCCTCTCGAGGGTTTAAACCACGTCAAAACATCGGTGTATCGATCTATGATCTATTTGTGTGAAGTGGTTTCTCTAGGTGTTCGGTCTTTTGGGAGTACCCTATGTACCCAAACATGGTATCAAAGCTTTTATGAAGAGTCGCTTCTGGTTATGATCTAGATCTTGAATTGTTGTTGTCGAAACTTGAAAGGGTTTCTGGTTCTAGTATTTATGTGCATTTCTGGGCTATGGGAGGTGTTTTATTGCGTCTGGAGTGCCGTTTCTATTGGGAAATAGTTTTCATTTGATCGAAAATGGTTCCGGGTTGCTTCAGAAATGCGTATTTCATCAGATCTGAAGGTATAATGCTACAGTGACGCTTTTTTTATTTCTGTTTTAAAGAAAAAAAATATCTCATATTTTATCAGTTTTATTATTAGAATTTTTTTTAGTTTCGGATTGTTGTTTTCCCTGTCTGTGTATGCTCTTTGCCGTGCACCTTGTGCAATCTTGGCAAATCATAAACAGAAAGGGAAAGGGTTTTTCTTGGCTACGTATGCTCTTTGCCATGCACCTTGAGCGATCTCAACAAATCAGAAATAGAGAGAAAATGTATACTTTCTGGGAAAGCTAACAAGATCTAACCCCTAATGTGTGGAAAAGTTCTTTTGTTTTGGTTTGTGATTTGTTTTGCAGAAAAAAAAAAGGCAAGCACGGAAACCGAGTAAGAAAAGTAAAAAAAAAAAGGCCCCCTTCCTCATTCTCGTATTTTACATACCTTTTAATCTAGCTCACTTGGTTCAAAGTTGTTTTATTCCTTAATAGGTCTTGAGTTCAAGTCTTAGGAAGTTACTTTTAAAAGAAAAAGTGCATGCAATTTCTATTTTCAAGTTACTTTATTGTAAAAGTGCATCTCACTTAAATAATAAAAAATACAAATACAAAGTGAGTCACTTAAGTTCATTTTTATTGCTGCACTATTTAAAGTAAATCATTGTAAAAGTGAAATCACTTATTTTACAAAGGTGATTCACTTAAAGCAACTTTATTATAAAGTGATTGTCAAAGGTTCATCTTGGGAAGAGGGGGGTCATTTTTTTTAGCTTGTCATTTTCTATATGCCACGTCACTATTGGGGACATCTTCAACAGTTTTTTTTTTCAAACATAACTTCATGTTGGCTTCTTTTTAGACAGACCCAGGTTTTCAGGAGGCATAGCAACAAACACCCCTTGGCGCACTGGCCCTTTCGGCAACGGGCTGTGCAGCAGCCCGAGGTCTCACCCAAAGTGGCTATGGGGGGGCTAAGGAATCAGGTTTCCTTCCCTAGGTGGCATGGAGATTACAGTCTTCTCTCTTCCCTTCTTGCGGGTAACTTCGGAGCAGGGTGCCTTACTCTCCCACAGGCCTCACAGCGCCACAGTGTCAGGACTCACTCTTCCCAGACTAGCTGTGCGGTATCTCTGCACCTGCGCATGAGGCATTTTCCCGCTACGTCCGATACACTATGTATCGTCCCTGCCCTTGTGCCACAGCGCAGTAGCACACTCCTTAAGCACTACCGTGGCAGTGTTCTCACAGACTCATTCGACGATGCACAAATACACTTCTAAGGGAGCTTCAAGGATTTACTCTTCATACACATTCATAAAGATAGCGAAACATTTATGGAAACAGAGACAATAAAGCAAAGAAATGAAATCTCATAAAGCATCACCATGACAACTAGAATTAGGTAGATCACCTCCAGGAGGGAATCTACGTCCACAGGACTGTATATTATCTTTAGATGGGGCTTACACAGTTCTGCTACGCACACAGCTGCAGCCTTAGATCTTTCTAGGAAACTCCACGCACACAGCTGGGAGCCCTTCTCTTAGATCTATTTCCTCCTCCTACAAATATTATAATGACAGACATACAATTACATTCCCCTCACAGTTTCCTTGCGACTGGTCGTTACATACAATGGCCTTTACGCCAACCGGTCTCCTATGAGATCGCGGCCTTCTTACATACATACAATGACCCTTAACGGCTTTACACAGTATAGCAATACAAAAGACTCAGACATCATCTTAGAATGTCTGTGTAACCTTCTAACCTTTTTCCCTTTACAATTATACATATATATAGGTGGCCCTGAGGGTGGCACCTTTACAAAACTGTGCACCTTTCCCCAACAGTGATCCCCAAAAACCCTAACCACTGACACGGCTAGGTGTACCATAGGAACCTCTTGCAGTCACGTAGTAGCTTCCTGCAGGCTCAGCGATTTCCCGTGCAGATCACGGGTATGGGCGCCGCTTCATCGTTCTTTGCTCCTTGTCCTTCGTCTTCAATGCTTCGTCTCGTTGCTCTTCCTTGGTCCGAGCAATCATAACTCCTGTACTTTTCCTTAATGAGGGTAGCTGAGCCCTCTTCAGTCGCTTCATCTATTGTGGTGGTTGAGCTTTCTACTCGGCCACCTTATTTACTCTTTCCCTTAACGTGCACGTGAGCTCTGCGATTTCCGGCCCGCAATCTACGGTGAGCTCGTCCATCTGGTGCCGTACTACGCACTGTTCATTTCTACCAAAAATGGTGTTTTTCATCAAAATTAGCACTTTTCCTTCAAAACTTAGTGCTTTCTTCTCAAAATTGGCAGCTTTACCATAGCTGTGGCCTATGCTCCAATAGGCCCCTAACACTTACTTGTGGCTCATCCTCGAGCCACCCACACTAGCTTGCGGTCGCTTTAGTTGTTCATTTGACTTGGCTTGGGTTGCAGCGAAGGCTTGCTTCCACTGTGCAATAGCAGATTCCATGTCTTCCACGCATGCCGTGGATGTTTGCACTAGGTCTGTAGTATCTTCTTCTCCTTCTACAACATCGACCAACTCTTGGGACTCAGCAAATGCTTTGACCTTGGCCTCTGCTTGGGAAGCAAGTTCAGCATACTCATCCATAAACGGCTGAATGATGTTGGCGAGAGTGGCATCTTTGTTTCTGAGCCTATGCAGTTTTTGTTGGACTTTGCGGACTTCGCTCATCTTTCTCATTTTGGCTAAGCCTTCCAAGGACTTAGCTTCTTCGCTCAGAATAGTTAGGGACTGTTCTGCTGCTTCCACTTGTTCTGCAAGGGAAACTTTAGAAGGGAGTTTCTCGAGCTCAGCCCAAGCCTCCATAGCTTGCATCATTAACTGTTGGGCTTCATCTATTCTGTGCTGCATTTGGATAGAAGCTATGCGCAGTGCTTCGAGTCATTCTTGCATCTCATCCACGGGAGGCATTGCGACACGAGCTTCCAACTCAGTGAGCTGCTTTCTATGGTCCTCAGCCATAGCAACTACTTGTTGTTATAGGGCTTGCACCCTTCTACCGATGCATTGCACTTTCTAAACTAACGGAAGGTCTGGTTGAATCTGGCAGGCTGGAGTGCCGTTTCTATTGGGAAATAGTTTTCATTTGATCGAAAATGGTTCCGGGTTGCTTCAGAAATGCGTATTTCATCAGATCTGAAGGTATAATGCTACAGTGACGCTTTTTTTATTTCTGTTTTAAAGAAAAAAAATATCTCATATTTTATCAGTTTTATTATTAGATTTTTTTTTTGTTTCGGATTGTTGTTTTCCCTGTATGTGTATGCTCTTTGCCGTGCACCTTGTGCAATCTTGGCAAATCATAAACAGAAAGGGAAAGGGTTTTTCTTGGCTACGTATGCTCTTTGCCATGCACCTTGAGCGATCTCAACAAATCAGAAATAGAGAGAAAACGTATACTTTCTGGGAAAGCTAACAAGATCTAACCCCTAATGTGTGGAAAAGTTCTTTTGTTTTGGTTTGTGATTTGTTTTGCAGAAAAAAAAAGGCAAGCACGGAAACTGAGTAAGAAAAGTAAAAAAAAAAAGGCCCCCTTCCTCATTCTCGTATTTTACATACCTTTTAATCTAGCTCACTTGGTTCAAAGTTGTTTTATTCCTTAATAGGTCTTGAGTTCAAGTCTTAGGAAGTTACTTTTAAAAGAAAAAGTGCATGCAATTTCTATTTTCAAGTTACTTTATTGTAAAAGTGCATCTCACTTAAATAATAAAAAATACAAATACAAAGTGAGTCACTTAAGTTCATTTTTATTGCTGCACTATTTAAAGTAAATCATTGTAAAAGTGAAATCACTTATTTTACAAAGGTGATTCACTTAAAGCAACTTTATTATAAAGTGATTGTCAAAGGTTCATCTTGGGAAGAGGGGGGTCATTTTTTTTAGCTTGTCATTTTCTATATGCCACGTCACTATTGGGGACATCTTCAACAGTTTTTTTGTTCAAACATAACTTCATGTTGGCTTCTTTTTAGACAGACCCAGGTTTTCAGGAGGCATAGCAACAAACACCCCTTGGCGCACTGGCCCTTTCGGCAATGGGCTGTGCAGCAGCCCGAGGTCTCACCCAAAGTGGCTATGGGGGGGCTAAGGAATCAGGTTTCCTTCCCTAGGTGGCATGGAGATTACAGTCTTCTCTCTTCCCTTCTTGCGGGTAACTTCGGAGCAGGGTGCCTTACTCTCCCACAGGCCTCACAGCGCCACAGTGTCAGGACTCACTCTTCCCAGACTAGCTGTGCGGTATCTCCGCACCTGCGCATGAGGCATTTTCCCGCTACGTCCGATACACTATGTATCGTCCCTGCCCTTGCGCCACAGCGCAGTAGCACACTCCTTAAGCACTACCGTGGCAGTGTTCTCACAGACTCATTCGACGATGCACAAATACACTTCTAAGGGAGCTTCAAGGATTTACTCTTCATACACATTCATAAAGATAGCGAAACATTTATGGAAACAGAGACAATAAAGCAAAGAAATGAAATCTCATAAAGCATCACCATGACAACTAGAATTAGGTAGATCACCTCCAGGAGGGAATCTACGTCCACAGGACTGTATATTATCTTTAGATGGGGCTTACACAGTTCTGCTATGCACACAGCTGCAGCCTTAGATCTTTCTAGGAAACTCCACGCACACAGCTGGGAGCCCTTCTCTTAGATCTATTTCCTCCTCCTACAAATATTATAATGACAGACATACAATTACATTCCCCTCACAGTTTCCTTGCGACTGGTCGTTACATACAATGGCCTTTACGCCAACCGGTCTCCTATGAGATCGCGGCCTTCTTACATACATACAATGACCCTTAACGGCTTTACACAGTATAGCAATACAAAAGACTCAGACATCATCTTAGAATGTCTGTGTAACCTTCTAACCTTTTTCCCTTTACAATTATACATATATATAGGTGGCCCTGAGGGTGGCACCTTTACAAAACTGTGCGCCTTTCCCCAACAGTGATCCCCAAAAACCCTAACCACTGACACGACTAGGTGTACCATAGGCGCCTCTTGCAGTCACGTAGTAGCTTCCTGCAGGCTCAGCGATTTCCCGTGCAGATCGCGGGTATGGGCGCCGCTTCATCGTTCTTTGCTCCTTGTCCTTCGTCTTCAATGCTTCGTCTCATTGCTCTTCCTTGGTCCGAGCAATCATAACTCCTGTACTTTTCCTTAATGAGGGTAGCTGAGCCCTCTTCAGTCGCTTCATCTATTGTGGTGGTTGAGCTTTCTACTCGGCCACCTTATTTACTCTTTCCCTTAACGTGCACGCGAGCTCTGCGATTTCCGGCCCGCAATCTACGGTGAGCTCATCCATCTGGTGCCGTACTACGCACTGTTCATTTCTACCAAAAATGGTCTTTTTCATCAAAATTAGCACTTTTCCTTCAAAACTTAGTGCTTTCTTCTCAAAATTGGCAGCTTTACCATAGCTGTGGCCTATGCTCCAATAGGCCCCTAACACTTACTTGTGGCTCATCCTCGATCCACCCACACTAGCTTGCAGTCGCTTTAGTTGTTCATTTGACTTGGCTTGGGTTGCAGCGAAGGCTTGCTTCCACTGCGCAATAGCGGATTCCATGTCTTCCACGCATGCCGTGGATGTTTGCACTAGGTCTGTAGTATCTTCTTCTCCTTCTACAACATCGACCAACTCTTGGGACTCAGCAAATGCTTTGACCTTGGCCTCTGCTTGGGAAGCAAGTTCAGCATACTCATCCATAAACGGCTGAATGATGTTGGCGAGAGTGGCATCTTTGTTTCTGAGCCTATGCAGTTTTTGTTGGACTTTGCGGACTTCGCTCATCTTTCTCATTTTGGCTAAGCCTTCCAAGGACTTAGCTTCTTCGCTCAGAATAGTTAGGGACTGTTCTGCTGCTTCCACTTGTTCTGCAAGGGAAACTTTAGAAGGGAGTTTCTCGAGCTCAGCCCAAGCCTCCATAGCTTGCATCATTAACTGTTGGGCTTCATCTATTCTGTGCTGCATTTGGATAGAAGCTATGCGCAGTGCTTCGAGTCATTCTTGCATCTCATCCAAGGGAGGCATTGCGACACGAGCTTCCAACTCAGTGAGCTTCTTTCTATGGTCCTCAGCCATAGCAACTACTTGTTGTTATAGGGCTTGCACCCTTCTACCGATGCGTTGCACTTTCTCAACTAACGGAAGGTCTGGTTGAATCTGGCAGGCTGGCAGCTCCTGGGCGATTTCATCAATGGAATTCCTTAGCCCAGTGTCTTGCGCTTCATGAAGTTCAAGCTGCACAGAGATCTCCTTGTAGCCTGCCCTTAGCTCTACTTCCCGCGTCTGCAATCTTTGATTGGCATGGAATGTGGAGAGCTCCCTAGCTCTCAGCTCAATAGAGACCTGCTCCTGAACCAACTGTAGAGTTTCCAACGAAATTAGTGACAAATTTATTTCCACAGGCCCAACCGCGCTTACCTGCAGTGCAGCTAGAGGATCCGGGAGTGTCATGCTTGCGGGTGGGAGGTGGACAACAGTGTGCCTCTCTATAAGTACTTCAACCCACTCAGTGCTTGTAGTTTCTTGTGGCACCTGCGAGCCGGATGTTGGCACATGGGTCTGCGCAACTCGTCCTGTGATACCTTTCAACTCCATGAGCTGCAGGTCCAGAGCGCTTCTGATATTAGCATGAGAGGCGTGCAGCTCATGAAATTGCTCCTTCAAGTACTGGATGAGCCCCACGGCAAGGGTCTTAGAGGGATCTCCAGTCGCTTCTGCGGGGTGCGACATCTTCTTCTTCTTAGTAGGCTATCCTAACGGACCTTCATCATTCATTTGCACGATATTTTCCTTTCCCTTGTCTTTTTCTGGCACCGCAGGGGGTGGCATCGTGGCAGCAATGTCAGTGGCCTGCTTCCATTCATCTGGCCAGGACTTCATAGTGTCCTCCATGTCTTGGGTAGTCATTCGATAGAGCCCTACGGCCCATTCTTTCGGTTGAATTCCGCGAGGGCGGAAATAGATTTCATGCAAGTTGGTAGAAAAGACCAACTTCGCTCCATAGATTTATGTCGTCTCCTCAGTAAGCCTTGCATCTGCAGGATGGTATCCCTGAGGAGATTGTAGTACTCAAAGAATATGGCACGGTTCATCTTGCGCTTTACGGGATTATTAGAATCCCAGAGGTTGACATAACGCATCCCTGTAACCTCTCCCGAACGACGCGAAAGAAATTGAGTGTTGGGCAGTTCCTTCCACCCGACAGGCACACAAGATTAGGAGCCAAGAGAAATGGAGCAGCTGATTGGTGGCATCCTGAACGTTGCAGCAGTCATCCAAGAATGTATTCATGAGGAAGAGAGACCAGTTATACTGCTCTCCTTTCGCAGCTGCGACTGTGAGCTCTACAACAACTCCAGGGACTTCTTTAGGTCGACACTTTGTTAAAAGTCTTCCTGCGAGTAGACTGCCTGTGAATCTAAGTGCTTCATCTTCAACTGCAATAAGGTCATACACATGACCTCCTCGCAACAATTTGTATTTCTGCACCACCTGTGCAACCAGCTTTCGGTCCCTGTCTTTACCAACGAAATGGACGTTGGGGTCCTTACCAACCTTAGATAGGCCAGTAACTCGGTGAATCAGGTCCACATTTAGATCAATTGGCCTCCCTAGCCAAAGATAACCACCATGAACACAGGATAATAGGACCTTGACAACCGCATTAACTTCATTGCTATGCCCGAAGTGCGGCAGCTTCAATAGGTTCAACAATCCAGGCCTTTCTAGATTTACTGCAAATTCCTGTGGGAGGAATTCGTCAATCTTCTTAACAGGATTATGGACCACCATAAGATAATGATCTGGCGCGAACTGAGGATATGTTCTATAATCTCCCAAGTTGAAGTCAAAGAACTTAACGAACGGGAGCTGTCCAAGTAGGGATCCTTCTTCATGCACGATTTCTGCCATTGGTGGCAGTGAAATCGAATACTTGGAATTCTTGGGAATACGCACCTTGGGTGCGTCATCTGGGCGTGGAGGAATGTAGTTAACCATAGTGGCCAAGGGCTCTGGAATGGGTTCCTCCAGCTGCTGTTGCTATGACGCCCTTGTGCCTAGGGACTATCTGGGATCAGGAAGCTCGACGATCTTGATCGAGGTACCCATACGGAAATATAATCCTTTGCGTCTAAACTGACAGACAAATTCTTCAGTTGACAAGTTCTCCGTCATGAAATTGCATACACGACTAATACTGAACAGAAGGGCGGAACAACGTAGGATGCGAACTCTAAAAATAAAGGGGGCAGTCTGCATGACACGGCTTTGAAAATAATGACTTAGACTCTCAAACAAGACAACTATACAACTTGAGGAAAGTAACCCAAGCATATACAAATGAGGGGTATTTATAGCTGAAGGCGGTAGTGGATGCGGACAAGTGGGGCTACTAACCGTTAGCACCTAATCGGATGAGTTGAAACCCCCCCCCTCCATGCCTCTGGTGCATTGAATGCGAGGGATGGGCTCTGACAGCCTTCGAAAGATGTGCTAAGGCCTTCAGTTCCTTAATTAAATGAAAATCTTAGGGAAATCAAGCCGACTCTATCGGAGTAAATACAATTAAATGGCGGTCTCATCCTTCATTAAGACTTAAATGCGGATACAGAACTACCACAATTCAAATTTTTGATGGGTAACTTTAGCATGGGTAACTATGCACATGGAGGGCTCCACGACGAGAACTCCTCAATCGACAGCTAGACAACAGGGAACTCCACAAGAGCAAGAGTTCGACAACCTGGGGGACTTCGCAAGAGCGACAACAGGCTCGCTCAGAACAGGCTTTATTGACTACGTGGATGCTTCGAGAAACTGCGCGGGAAGCCAGAGACTGAAACATGTCTCGCAACTTCCATGTAGACTGTGATAAGTGTGATGCCTCTTTCAACTACACTGGACATCTACACGACTTTAGCAACTGATCAGGTCGACAGGGTGGAGTGGCCATCGCGATAAAGCTTGAGCCAACTCCCATTGACCATTGTGGGAAGCAACTTGCCATTAAGCTTCGTCAGCTGGACTGCTCCACCTTCGGTTATCTTCATTACTTGAAAAGGGCATAACCAATGTACACGAAACTTGCCTGGAAACTTGATGAATTTACTATCATAGAGGAGTACCAAGTCTCCTTCCTAAAAGACTTTATTCTTAATATGCCTGTCATTCCAAGCCTTCTGTCTCACCTTCTGCACTTGTTGATGGAATCCAGCTAAAAGCCTGTCTTCTTCTAAGGCAACCAATTGTGACAGCCTTTCACTCATAGTATCAGTATCTGCCATTTCTGTAATTTGAGCAATTCTGAGACTGGGAATAATGTATTCCATGGGCGTGACTGCTTCTTGTCCATACACCAAACTAAAAGGTGTGTGACCTGTTAATTTCTTGCATGTGGTTCTGTAAGCCCATAACATAGCTCTGACTCTAAGGTCCCAATCATCTCTTTGTTGGTTACAGATCTTGGTCAGGGCATTCTCTAGAATATTATTGAATGCCTCCACCGTACCATTAGCTTGAGGGTGGTAGGGTGTACTCTTTTGGTGACTAATGTGGAATTCTTCAGTAAGGGCCTCTATAGCCTCGTTCAGGAAATGTGTGCCCTGATCACTCATTAGAATGAGTGGACATCCAAATCTAGTGACAATGTTCTCAAAAATGAATTGTGCGGCAGTGACAGTGTCGCAATTCTTAACTGGCTTCACCTTAGCCCATCTGGTGATGTATTCAGTGGCGGAGATGATGTATCTTGCGCTGGTTCTCTTTCTTGGTGGGTTGATAGGTCCTACGAAATCAATGGCCCATTTATCAAAAGCACGCACTGTTATCTGGGGTCTTAGCAGCATTTCATCTCTTCTTGAAGGTTTTCCTGTTCGCTGGCACACATCGCAACACTTGTATAATTCCTAAGTATCCTTGTGCAATGTTGGCCACCAAAGACCTGCGGCTAAGATCTTCTGCGCAGTCGGCTTTCCTGCGAAATGGCCTCCTGTGGTTCCTGAGTGCACTTCTGCGATTATGGAGTTCTTCTCATGTGGTAAAATGCATTTGCGCAAGACTTCATCAGGGCCCAACTTATAGAGCTGGCCTGCTATCAAAGTGAAATCTATGGATTTGACAACAAGTTGTTTCTTCTGCTGTATTGTGAACTCAACTGGCGTTTTCCCTATAGTGAGAAACTCAAGAATATCAGAATAATATTTGTCTGCTACTTGAATAGAAAATAGCTGTGCATCAGGCAGATTGTCCTCCAAATTTGTAGGTTCCTCCCCTGACTCTATCCTAGATAAATGGTCAGGTCCTGCATTCAATCTACCTAGCTTCACAATAATCTCAAAATCATACTCCTGGAAGAGGAGTAGCCATCTGCAAATTCTTCCCCCTAACACTGGCTTATTGACCAAGTACTTCAAGGAAGAATGGTCAGTGTACATTTTAAAATGAGCACCCTGTTGGCTGCTTTACTGGGCAGACCCGAGTTTTAATGAAGCGCAGCAACAAAACCCCTTGGCGCACTGGCCCTCTCGGCAACGAGCTGCGCGGCAGCTCGAGGTCTCACCCGAAGTGGCTATGGGGGGGTTAAGGAATCAGGTTTCCTTAACCTGGGTGACGCGGAGATAGCTCTTCCTTTAATGGTTCCTGTGAAATCGGCGGTCGGACCTTCCCGCAGGCCGCTCGGCGCAGCTGCGTGGATTCCTTCCTTGGCAGGTCTACTGCGCAGTTTCTCCTCTCTAACGCAGCAGGCAACTATCCCTTGCGTCGACGCGCTAAATACTTCCTCGCCCTTCACATCCAGCACAGTAACGCAGTCTGCTCTCGCAGCAGCGACCGCGCGTTACTACTTCTTTAGTACTTAAGACATTTATAGTTATCAAGGGATCTTTCCAACTCGCTCAAACAGTCACAAAGATAAGACAGAAGTCTTGCATACACAAATAATGAACTCTAAATAATTATCATTCACGCAAACATTATAACAAGAAGATATAAGTGAAGCTCATCTCCTCGAGGAAAACCACGTCCACGGGAGTGTTATATTAACCAGAAAATGATAGAGTTATACAATATGCTGCGCACACAGCTGCAGCCTTAGATCTTTCCAGGAAACTCCACGCACACAGCTGGGAGCCCTTCTCTCAATCAAGTCTCCTCTCTATGGAGATTACAAAGGCACAGACGTCGACTCAGACTGTCTGGCAACTCAGGGATTAGCTCCTCGGCTATCCGATTTCCTCTCTTAGTTCTACACACTGGGTAGAAAATACAGAAGGATAATCAACACATGATCTATCCTTTAGACTGGCTATCTAACAGTCTAACATCTAGCTCTCTCTAACTCTCTAACCCAACCTCTATCCATTACAATTATTCATATATATAGGTGACCATGACGGTCACACCTTTACAAAACTGTGGGCCTTTCCCAACAGTGATTCCCAAAAACCCTAACCACGCACATGGCTAGGTGTACTATAGGCGCCGCTTGCAGTCACGTCGCCGCTTCCTGCAGGCTCCATGAATTCCGGCGCAGATTGTGGGTATGGGCGATCGTCCTTCGCCTTCAATGCTCTGGTCCGTTGCTCCTCCTTGATCCGAGCAACCATAACTTCTGTACTAAGCCTTTAAATGAGGGTAGCTGAGCCCTCTACTCCATCGCCTTATTTATTATGGTAGCTGAGCCACCTTCATTCTTCGATGACGTGCGCGCGAGCTCCGCAATTTCCGGTCCGTGATCTGCGCTGAGATCATCCATCTGGCACCGTACTGCGCACCGTCTCCTTCTTACCCAAAACTTAGTGCTTGTCCCCAAAATTAGCACTTTCCTTCCATACTCGTGCTTTTTCCCAAAATTCGCAGCTTTTACTATAGCTGCGACCTTGGCCCCAACAGGCCCCCAACACTCACTTGTGGCTCTCCCTCGAGCCACTCGCACTAGCGCGTGGTCGTGTGATTTGCGCCTCTGCGTTTGCTTGAATCTCCGCGAATGTTTTCTGCCACTTCGCAATAGCGGAGTCCAATTCCTCAATACACTGATCAGCTGTTTGCACTGTTTCTGCGGTTGCTTCGCCTTTAGTGAGTGTATCAATGATCTCCTGAGACTCGGCAATTTCTTTGATTTTTGTCTCAATCTGGCCAACGATGTCAGCATACTCATCCATGAATGGCTGAATGCTGTTGGTGAGCTTCTCATCTTCAGTTCGGAGCTTGTGCAGTTGCTGCTGCATTTTGTGCACTTCGGCCATTTTCTTCATTTTTGGTAGGCCTGTTAGGGCCTTAGCTTCTTCATTGAGAACAGTGAGAGACTGTTCTGCAGCGTGCACCTGTTCTGACAGTCCCACTTTAAAAGGGAGGTTCACAAGCTCTGACCAAGCTTCCATAGCCTGGTCCATCAGGTTCTTGGCTTCCTGTACTCGATCTTTCATCCGTGTGGAAGCTCTGCTCAATGCTTCAAATTGTACCTGCGCATCATCCGTAAGATGCGCAGCAACGCGAGCTTCTAGCTCAGCAATCTGGGTTCTATGGCCTTCTGCCATATCAACTATTTCTTGCTCCAGGGTTTTCGCCCTTTCGCCAATAATTTGAACTTTTGCAACCAGAGGGAGGTCTGGTTGAATCTCGCAAGCCGGAAGTTCCTGGGCAATCTCTTCTATTGCGTTTCTGATGCCGGTGTCTTGCGCCTCATAGAGTGCAAGCTTCGCAGAGATATTCTTATGACTTTCTTTCAGCGCTATCTCCTGCGATTGCAGTCGTTGGTTTGCCTAGAAAGTAGAGAGCTCTCTAGCTCTCAACTCAAGAGAAACTTTTTCCTGTACAAGCTGTAAAGTCTCTATAGGAATTATAGACAAATTAATTTCTACAGGTCCAACTGTGCTTACCTGTAGTTCAGCTAGAGGATCTGGAAGTGTCATGCTGGTAGGCGGAATATGCACGACAGTGTGCCTTTCTGTGAGTTCTTCAACTCGCTCATCACTTGGAACTGGTTGTGGCGCCTGCGAAGTAGATGCTGGCGCATGGGTCTGCGCAATCCTTCCTGCGAGACCTTTCAATTCTACAAACTGTAAGTCTAGAGCACTTCGGATGTGAGCATGCGTGTTCCGCATCTCACGAAATTGCTCTTTCAAATATTTGTCGATCTCCGAGGGAATGGCCTCAGTGGGATGCGACACTTTCTGCTTCTTGGTGGCTGGTTCTGTTGAGCCTTCATCGCTTCTTTGCTCAGGGGCTTCCTTGCCCTTATCCTTCTCTTTCGCAGCGGCGGGTGGCATCGCAGATGCGATGTCGGCTGCTGCTCTCCATTCATCTGACCATGACTTAATGGTTTCTTCGACATCTTCTGTGGTCATTCTGTAAAGACCTAGCGCCCAGTCGCCTGGAATGTCGCAAGGCCGAAGGTAAATTTGATGGATGTCGGCAGTAAAAGCCAACTTGCCTTCATACAATGTGGCTGTCTCCTCGCTCAGCCTTGGCATATCTTGTATGGTATCTCGGAGGAGATAGTAGTACTCACAAAAGACAGCGCGATTCATCTTGCGCTTCGCGGGATTAGGGGAATCCCAGAGGTTGATGTAGCGCATGCCGGCAACCTCTCCTGCATGGCGCGGAAGGAACTGAGTATTCGGGGGCTCCTTCCACCCGACGAGAGCGCATAAAATTAGAAGCCACGAAAAATGGAATGATTGGGCTGGATTGTCCTGCACATTCAGGCAATCAGCCAAAAAAGAATTCAGCAGGAAGAGAGACCAGTTGTACTGTTCTCCCTCCGCAGCTGCGATAGCGAGCTCTACGACAGCTCCAGTAACTTCTTTTGGTCGGCACTTGGTGAGAAGTCTGCCTGCAAGCAGACTGCCTGTGAAGCGAAGTGCCTCATCTTCGACTGTCGTGAGGTCATAAGCCCGACCTCCTCTTGTCAAGCTATATTTCTGGACCAGCTTTGCAGCCAATTTTCGGTCCTTTTCCTTTCCCACAAAATGGATATTGGGATCCTTACCAACCTTAGATAGACCGGTGATACGGTGTATCAAATCAACATTTAGATCAATTGGCCTCCCGAGCCAAAGGTAACCTCCATGAACACAGGATAGCAGTGTTTTAACGACTGCGTTCACTTCATTGCTACGCCCAAAGTGCGGTAGCTTCAACAAATTCAAGAGTCCAGGGTGCTCAAGATTTGTTGCAAATCCCTTCGGGATAAACTCATCAACTTTTCTGGTGGGATTATGGACGATATCCAGATATCGGTCCAACTGGAACTGAGGATATGTCTTATAGTCTCCAAGGTTAAAATCAGAGAATTTAACCAATGGAATGTTTCCCAATAGTTGGCCTTCTACCCGCACACTAGCCGGTAGTGGCGGGTAGCGGAATTGGATATTTTTCATTCTTCGGAATCTGTACATCCGGCGCATCATCTGGACGCGGCGGAATATAGTTCACCATAGACGCGAGCGGTTCTGGAACAGGTTCCTCCGGCTGCTGCTGAGATGCTCTGGTGCCGGGAGATGTTCTGGGATCAGTAGCACCAGGGTGTACGTAGGGCGAAGGCGTCACCGGAGTGGCCATGCCGAAATCTAAGCCTCAGCGTAGAAATTGACGAACAACTTCTTCAGTCGATAAATTCTCCGTCGTGAACCAATGTAAATAACAAAACTCTGGACAGTAAATGGCGGACCTGCGTAGGGTATGGATGCTGAAAACAAGGGAAAATACTCTGCACACTCGGCTCTGAAAACAATAATGCAGATCTTCAAACACAACTATGCAACTCGAGACAGTAACCCGAAAATGATACAAGTATGAGGTATTTATAGCCAGCGGGGATAGTAAATGCGACCAAGTGGGGTTACGTAGCTGTAGGCGACTATACGTAAGTTGACAACACGGTATCCTCCTTGCCATAGCGGTGCATTTAGTGTGATTGACGGGTTCTGACAGCCTTCCGGGAGAATCTAATGCTTTCGGCGCCTGGGTTAAATGCAAATCTTTCGGAGATTAAGCCGAATCCGTCAGAACGGCTAGACTTAAATAGCGGCCTTATCCTTCATTTATTCAAACGCGGCTACATAACTGCTGTAATTCAAAATTTCCGGCGGGTCATTTCAGCTTAGGAAACTGTGCCTCTATGGGTCCACAAGAAAACTCTTTTAAGCGGCAAATTATGAAAGGGGACTTCGCAAGAGCGATAGTCCAATGGTCCAAAAAGCAAAACTTCGCCAGAGCGGACCGCTAAGCTTTGTTCAAGCAATTTTTATTCAGGATGCGCGGATATTTCAAGGAACTGCGCAGGAAGCTGGAAACTGAGGGTGTGTCGCAGCTTCCGTGTAGACTGAATGCGATGTCTCTTTCAACTACACCGGACATCTGCACTCTTGAGCAATATATTATGTCGACAGGGCGGAGTGGCCGTCGCAATAAAGCTTAAGCCGACTCCCGTTTATCATTGTAGGTAGGAATTCTCCATCCATCTTGGCAAGCTGAACTGCACCTCCGTCTGTTATTTTTATTACCTGAAAAGGGCCTAACCAATGCACGCGAAACTTGCCTGGAAATTTGATGAATTTACTATCATAAAGGAGTACCAAGTCTCCTTCTTCAAAGTGCTTATGCTTAATGTGCCTGTCATGCCAAGCTTTCTGTCTTGCCTTCTGTACCTGTTGATGAAATCCGGCCAAAAGTCTGTCTTCTTCTAAGGAAAGCAGTTGCGAAAGTCTTTCATTCATAGTATCAGGATCTGCCATTTCTGTAATTTGTGCAATTCGGAGACTGGGAACAATGTATTCCATGGGCATAACTGCTTCTTGTCCATACACCAAGCTGAAAGGTGTGTGACCTGTTAGTTTCTTGCAAGTGGTTCTGTAAGCCCATAATACAGCTGTGACTCTAAGGTCCCAATCATCTCTTTGTTGATTACAGATTTTTGTCAGGGCATTCTCAAGGATCTTATTGAATGCTTCCACCGTACCATTAGCTTGAGGATGGTAGGGTGTACTCTTATGGTGATTAATTTGAAATTCTTGAGTAAGGGCCTCTATAGTCTTATTGAGGAAATGTGTACCTTGATCACTCATGAGGATCACCGGGCATCCAAACCTAGTGATAATGTTCTCGAAGATGAACTGCGCGGCAGTAGCAGCGTCGCAGTTCTTAACTGGCTTCGCCTCAACCCATCTGGTGAGGTATTCAGTAGCTGTAATGATATATCTTGCGCCAGTTCTTTTTCCTGGTGGGTTAATAGGTCCTACAAAGTCAATGGCCCATTTATCAAAAGCACGCAGTGTGATCTGGGGTCTTAGCGGCATTTCATCTCTCCTTGAGGGTTTTCCTGTGCGCTGGCACACATCGCAACATTTACAGAATTCCTTAGTGTCCTTGTGCAATGTCGGCCACCAAAGACCTGCGGTTAATATCTTTTGCGCAGTCGGCTTGCCTGCGAAATGGCCTCCTGCGGTACCTGAATGCGCTTCTGCGATGATAGAGCTCTTTTCATGTGGTAAGATACATCTGCGCAAAATTTCGTCAGGGCCCAACTTATAAAGCTGGCCTGCTATCAAAGTGAAGTCTGCGGCTCTAACAACAAGTTGCTTCTTTTGCTGGATTGTAAACTCAGCCGGCGCTTGTCCGGTAGCGAGAAACTCAAGAATATCAGAATAATATTCGTCTGCTGCTTGGATAGAAAACAACTGTGCGTCAGGCAGATTGTCCTCCAGACTCGTAGGTTCCTCTCCTGACTCTATTCTGGATAGATGGTCAGGCCCTGCATTCAATCTGCCTGGCTTTACAATAACCTCAAAATCATACTCTTGAAAGAGCAGTAGCCATCTGCAAATTCTTCCTCCTAAAACTGGTTTATTGACCAAATATTTCAGAGCAGAATGGTCAGTATACATTTTAAAGTGAGCTCCTAACAGGTAGTGTCTGAATTTCTGTAGGGCATACACCATAGCTAGTCCTTCCCTTTCTGTAGTGGTGTAATTCTTCTCAGCTGTAGATAGCTTTCTGCTGGAGTAAGCAATTGGGTGGTCAATACTTCCTTCTCCAGACTGTGTAAGCACGATTCCTAGTGCTATGGAAGAAGCATCAACATGAACATGAAAAGGTTTTCTCCAGTCCGGGAAAACTAGAATAGGCGCTGTGATCATCTTTTCTTTAAGTGT
Organism: Larix kaempferi; assembly: GCA_027924585.1. NCBI lineage: Eukaryota > Viridiplantae > Streptophyta > Pinopsida > Pinales > Pinaceae > Larix > Larix kaempferi. Next base: position 5,966,570 of record BSBM01000798.1, on the reverse strand, counting down.
GTCCAAGCTCTGTTGGCATTCTTCTGTCCAGTAGAACTTCGAATCTTTCTTCATCAATCTTTCCATAGGTGCTGTGATCCTTGCATATCCTTTGATGAATTTTCTGTAGTATCCTGTATGTCCCAATGTAGTGCGCAATTGCTTAACTGAGTTGGGCGCCGGTAAATTAGCAATGATGGCAACCTTCGCAGGATCCATCAGAAGTCCTTGTCTGCATACAATATGTCCCAACAAAATACCAAAGGGCGCACAAAATATACATTTTTTCAAGTTAAGGGAAATCTGATGCTGTCTACATTTTTCTAGCATCATGCGCAGATTCGCAATATGGTTCTTTAGTAAACCAAATACAGTCCAGTCATCAAAATAGACTTCTAAAAACTTGTGGATAAATTCTTTAAAAACAGCAACAACAACTCTAGAGAAGATAGCAGGTGCGTTTTTAAGACCAAAGGGCATTACCGTATACTGGAATGAGCCCCATTCAGTTGCAAAAGTAGTCTTGTGGCGGTCGTCTGGATGGATTCTGATCTGATGATATCCCGAGAAACCATCAGTGAAAGAGTAAGCCTCTTGTCCTCCAACATTATCAAGTACTTCATCTGTGAAAGGAGTGGGAAATGGGTCGTGCGCTGATGCATCATTGAGTTTGCGCAAGTCGACACAAATTCTTATTTCACCTTTCGTTTTCTTTTCTTGGACCACCATAGGACTAATCCAATCGCTTTCCTCTACTGGCTCAATAATACCTGCTGCAAGCATCTTATCAATTTCTTCTTTGACTTTTTCTTTGTAGCGCGGGTTCAACCTGTATGGGCGCTGCTTTACTGGCTTGGCATCTGGTTTGAGAGGTATGCGCATCACTCCTAAGTCTCCTAGGATGCCTTTCATTTCTGTGAACTTGGTAGGAAAGATATCCTGGTAGTCACGTAATAAATCTGAAACATGCGCAACAGTTTCATCATCCCAATAATCTCCTATAGAAGCAAAATTTGGGTCAGCTTCTGTGCCAATGTTGACTTTCTTGAGCTTGACGTGTTCTGTGATGGCAGGAATATCAAGCTCAGGACCTTCAATATTGCGCATCCCTTCTGATTCTGGGATATTGATGTTGCGAGGATCGTCCTCCTCATCTTCAGCGGTGAAGTTATAACATTCCAGGGCATGTTCCATCTGGACAGCCCAATCTGGTTGGGAATACTCTGGTACTGGATAGTGTTCAAATACCTTCTTTCTAATACACTTCAAAGCCTGATCAATGCTTGGATGTTCTGACTCAAAGCTGAAGGTAAGTTGAAAGCTTTCTATCATAAGATCATATGCTCTACAATTGTTCTCATCATGACCTACTGATTTACAGAAATTACAATATATATTCTTTGGGGTTTGCACATATTTCTGGAGTAAGTGACATTCTTGTGGTCTATGACCTCTAGTTCTACAGATTTCACACCAAGGCCCTTGTGCCTGTGGTAAAGGATTAGGTGCTCCAGTTGCAATATAGTCTATGAAAACAGGACAATGGTCCTTTGAATGACCTTGGGCTTTACATTTTGTACACCAAATTTCTTCCTTGATCTCCTTGCCTTTCTTAATATCATGCACTTGCAAGGTTAAGTTTGCTAATTGGTTCTGTAAATGCGCAACATCATTGCTTGTTCCTGCAATTGGCGAAGCTTCTAGTTTCATAGCCATCTCTATAGCTTGTTCCTGAGTATTGAGATTCTGCTGCATAAGAGGAAGTCTAATGTGTGGGAGCAGCGCAGCAATGAACCATTCTTTATGTTGCTGTGGTGCAAACTCAAAGCTTACTTGATCTATCAAGGCTTTGAACTTCTGGTCAAAGTCCCATACTGATTCTGTAGGTAACTGTTTGATGTCTTTGAGCTCTGTTATACACTGTGATTCTGATTTAGGTTTCTTAAATTCCCGAATCATAGCATTTCTTACCTCAGCAAGCGTCCTATTCTGTGCTGCTGAGTATTTCATGAACCAAGTCAAGGCTCTTTCTCTTAGTGTGGTTGCTAACTGAACCAGTTTAACAGCATCGTCATTAATTTGATTAATTGTCCAAATGGCTTCACATAAGAACCAGTGCTGCTCAGGGTCTTCTATCCCTGTTCCTCTAAAAGTTGGTAGTTTCATGTCGTCACCCATCCTTCTTGCACGGGTTTGAGGTGGAGGTACTGTAGCAGTGCCTCCGGGATGGTTAAACAAAGGTGGTACAGAGGTACTAGAAGTACCGTGTGGGCTACTAGAAGGTGTTACTATAGGATTATACTGAGCTCCGTCTGGTTTTTGCGGTGTAAAGGGGTGATAAGGGATATGAGCACTCCCTTGTCGTTCTATATGGCTTGCTCTAGGGACTTGGCTATCGTCTGGGCTAGACTCAAAAGAATATTGGTCAAGGCCTACTTTATATCGTTTTCCACTACGAGTGCAACCAATAACTTCAGGATCACTATCAGAATCTACGGACATTACTTGTCTATGCTATTCATCAGAAGCAATACATAGCTTTCCTTTTTCATACAGAAGCATTTTAATCCATAAGTTCAGAGAATTTAAGAACTTACCTCTGTGTACTTGGAAGAAACTCCTCTCAGCTTCACTGAAACTCTTTCTTGTATCAACTGCAAATTCAGTAATGAAACCTTCCAATAGACTATTCAACCAAAAGTCTACTGCGCGGGAAACAGAATTGTCGATCCGCTTCACAATACTGACTAGCTCAGGCGTCCACGTGACGGGTCGATCAACATGCAGCGTAGGTGTAGAAGCTGCTAACTTGGCTATCCAAGCGTGTAACTCCAATGCAAACGTAACAAAGAAAATTTCGTAAAGGTCAGCATAAATATACTTCTGTAACCAGTCTTCTGTTTGAAACGTAAGGCTTCTATTTTCTTGTTCAGCGAACTCTTTAGCCTTTAAATCAAACCAGTCTCCAATTTGTTTAGCTGTAGGATTCCAGTAACACATTTGTTAACTGAGCAAGTCTCAGTGTAACAGAGCCTTATGTCGTCTTCAGCAACAATCTCAGATGTCGCGTAACTAGTAAGTCTTACAGCAACAAGTCACAAGGCAACAGAATCATTTGTTGGCTCCTCGATCTCGCGCGTCGCCAAAATAACAAGTCTTACAACAGCAAGTCGTAAGGCAACGGAACCATTTGTTGGCTCCTCGATCTCGCGCGTCGCCAAAATAACAAGTCTTACAACAGCAAGTCGTCCCGGCAACGGAACCATTTGTTGGCTGCTTTACTGGGCAGAACCGGGTTTTAATGAAGCGCAGCAACAAAACCCCTTAGCGCACTGGCCCTCTCGGCAACGAGCTGCGCGGCAGCTCGAGGTCTCACCCGAAGTGGCTATGGGGGGGTTAAGGAATCAGGTTTCCTTAACCTGGGTGACGCGGAGATAGCTCTTCCTTTAATGGTTCCTGTGAAATCGGCGGTCGGACCTTCCCTCAGGCCGCTCGGCGCAGCTGCGTGGATTCCTTCCTTGGCAGGTCTACTGTGCAGTTTCTCCTCTCTAACGCAGCAGGCAACTATCCCTTGCGTCGACGCGCTAAATACTTCCTCGCCCTTCACATCCAGCACAGTAACGCAGTCTGCTCTCGCAGCAGCGACCGCGCGTTACTACTTCTTTAGTACTTAAGACATTTATAGTTATCAAGGGATCTTTCCAACTCGCTCAAACAGTCACAAAGATAAGATAGAAGTCTTGCATACACAAATAATGAACTCTAAATAATTATCATTCACGCAAACATTATAACAAGAAGATATAAGTGAAGCTCATCTCCTCGAGGAAAACCACGTCCACGGGAGTGTTATATTAACCAGAAAATGATAGAGTTATACAATATGCTGCGCACACAGCTGCAGCCTTAGATCTTTCCAGGAAACTCCACGCACACAGCTGGGAGCCCTTCTCTCAATCAAGTCTCCTCTCTATGGAGATTACAAAGGCACAGACGTCGACTCAGACTGTCTGGCAACTCAGGGATTAGCTCCTCGGCTATCCGATTTCCTCTCTTAGTTCTACACACTGGGTAGAAAATACAGAAGGATAATCAACACATGATCTATCCTTTAGACTGGCTATCTAACAGTCTAACATCTAGCTCTCTCTAACTCTCTAACCCAACCTCTATCCATTACAATTATTCATATATATAGGTGGCCATGACGGTCACACCTTTACAAAACTGTGGGCCTTTCCCAACAGTGATTCCCAAAAACCCTAACCACGCACATGGCTAGGTGTACTGTAGGCGCCGCTTGCAGTCACGTCGCCGCTTCCTGCAGGCTCCATGAATTCCGGCGCAGATTGTGGGTATGGGCGATCGTCCTTCGCCTTCAATGCTCTAGTCCGTTGCTCCTCCTTGATCTGAGCAACCATAACTTCTGTACTGAGCCTTTAAATGAGGGTAGCTGAGCCCTCTACTCCATCGCCTTATTTATTATGGTAGCTGAGCCACCTTCATTCTTCGATGACGTGCGCGCGAGCTCCGCAATTTCCGGTCCGTGATCTGCGCTGAGATCATCCATCTGGCACCGTACTGCGCACCGTCTCCTTCTTACCCAAAACTTGGTGCTTGTCCCCAAAATTAGCACTTTCCTTCCATACTCGTGCTTTTTCCCAAAATTCGCAGCTTTTACTATAGCTGCGACCTTGGCCCCAACACACCCAATAGATAGTGTCTAAACTTTTGTAAGGCATACACCATAGCTAGTCCTTCTCTTGCTGTAGTGGTGTAGTTCTTCTCAGCTGTGGACAGCTTTCTGCTAGAGTAAGCAATGGGATGGTCAATACCTCCTTCTCCCGGTTGTGTCAGTACAACACCCAATGCTATGGAAGAAGCATCTACATGAACATGAAAGGGTTTTCTCCAGTCTAGGAAAACTAGAATAGGTGTTGTGACCATCTTTTCTTTAAGTGTGTCCAAGCTCTATTGGCATTCTTTTGTCCATTGGAATTTTGAATCCTTTTTCCACAATCTTTCCATAGGCACAGTGATCTTTGCATAACCCTTGATAAATTTCCTGTAGTATCCTGTATGTCCCAATGTAGTGCGCAATTGTTTGATTGAGTTGGGCGCAGGCAAGTTAGCAATGATGACAACCTTCGCAGGATCCATCATGAGTCCTTGTCTGCACACAATGTGACCCAACAAAATACCAAAAGGAGCACATAAGATACATTTTTTCAGGTTAAGGGAAATCTGATACTGTCTGCATTTTTCTAACATCATCCTTAGATTCCCTATATGGTTTTTTAGTAAACCAAACACAGTCCAGTCATCAAAATAGACTTCTAGAAACTTATGAATGAATTCTTTGAAAACAACAACAACGACTCTCGAGAAAATAGCAGGAGCATTTTTAAGACCAAAGGGCATTGCCGTATACTGGAATGAGCCCCATTCAATCGCAAAAGTGGTCTTATGGTGGTCTTCTGGATGGATTCTGATCTGGTGGTATCCTGAAAAGCCATCAGTGAAGGAGTAAGTCTCTTGTCCTCCAACATTGTCAAGCACTTCGTCTGTAAAGGGCGTAGGAAATGGATCATGCGCTGATGCGTCATTGAGCTTGCATAGGTCCACGCAGATTCTTATTTCACCTTTTGTCTTTTTCTCTTGTATGACCTTAGGACTAATCCAATCACTTTCCTCTACTGGATTAATGATACCAGCTGCGAGCATCTTATCAATTTCTTCTCTGACCTTTTCTTTATATCGTGGGTTTAACTTGTACTAGCACTGTTTTACTGGCTTAGCGTCGGCTTTCAAAGGTATGCGCGTAACTCCTAAGTCTCCTAGGATGCCTTTCATTTCTGTAAACTTGGTAGGAAAGATATCCTGGTACTCATGTAGTAAATCTGCAATATGGCCAATAGTTTCATCATCCCAATAATCTCCTATAGAGGCAACCTTGGGTTCGGCTTCTATACCGATGTTAATCTTCTTGAGCTTGATGTGTTCTGTAATGGCAGGAATATCAAGCTGAGGGCCTTCGACTTTGTGTGTCCCTTCCGACTCTGGAATATTGATGTTGCGAGTATCATCATCCTCTTCTCCAGTGGTGAAATTATAGCATTCTAGGGCATGTTCCATCTGGACAGCCCAATCTGGTTGAGAATACTCTGGTAACGAACATTTTCCAAATACCTTCTTTCTAATACACTTTAAAGCCTGCTTGATGCTTGGAAGTTCTGACTCAAAGCTGAAGGTGAGTTGAAAACTTTCAATTATAAGAGGCCAAGTGATAGTGCCTCTGCGCAATTATATTTCAGTGTGCCAGTTCCTTGGAACTCTATCCAACGTGTGGATGAATAGGTGAATCCACTCGTCTTCTGGAATATCTGACCATTGCTGAATACATGCTTCAACGTGTGACCTGGGGTCATTCTATCCATCATATTTGCGCAAAACTTCTGCTGTGGTCTCTTGAAATCTGCGCAGTATCAGCCTGTGACAGTCTTGCCATGTGTCGATATTTTCTTTATGCACACCCCACCATCTTGCGGGTGTAGCGCGCAGTGCTACATCCAATGCTTGTATGCGCTGCTTATCTGGGGTTTCTTGTTCATATGCATGTATGAATTCACTTACTCCAGTTAAACCATCAAAGATTGGAGTGTTATTTAGTTCTGTGCCAATCCATCGAATGGATTTAGTCATCATGGCACAATGCCTTGCAGAAACCTCATGTAAGCGATTCTACCAGTTTTCCAGTCCTGCTTCTGAATCTGATGCGCACGAGCTATTGCATCGCCAGCTCATATGGCCGTCCGCTGTGGGATTGACATAATCATTATGACTAGCAGTCATCTAATACAAACTTTCCATGTGGCGCACTTCTTCTTTTGTTCAAATGGGTTCAATATACCATGGTCCTTGAAGGGGATCAAGTGGTGCAATGACCCTAATCTGGTCATCCTCAAAAGTCATCTGTCTTTTCTTCAAATTAATGACAGCCAGATTATCAGATGCCCAGTCTATGCCTAAAAGTGCTAGGTAAGGTCTACTGTCATCCAGAATTTTGATTGCTTCAAAGTCTGCAGAACTTCTTACTCCCTCAATATCAATGGGTACATTGGGTAATCTGCCCAATGGAGAAACTCTTTATTGATTTGCTAGTCTTAGATGGATAGGAGATCTGCTAAGCCGAGGGCTACCCATCGGTTCCCATGTATGCATGGTGAGAACATTAACTTCTGAGCCTAAATACAAAATCACTTCGTCCATTTCAAATGCTCCAATCTGCACTGTAAGTCTCATCTCTCTTCCAGTTATAGAATGACTCCCAATCTGATGAACAACACGCTGCAGTGTATTCATCTAAGCAGATTGTTGACACTGATCCAACAGGTGTTGGAGTTCTATAGTTGCTTTTTCATTGTGCAACAACTTTAAGCAGCTTCTGAGGAAGGCATGAACACTGCCTAGTGTATCCTCCTCATCAGGCCTTCCAGATGTAGTGGCCTGCTCTTGTACCAAGTTCTCTCAACGTGGCACCTGCGGTCTGATATCATTATGCGGAATTGCGACAGAACTTGAAGCTCGCGGATCTGAGAAATACCCCTGAGCTTGTTTGAATGCTTCTTTTTGCTTCTGGAGGTCAAGCGGGGATGGTTTATTATTAGCGCGGTGCACCCATTGCATCGCTGTCTTTCCAGTTCCCGACTCTAGCGCACCAGTGGTTACACCACTGCGCATCACTATATTAACTATGGGATCTGGTTCTCTTTTTTCTACTGCTATCAACTGGATATTCTGGTTAACCTGTGGCTTCCTTTCTTGCATCTTGGCCATCAACTGAGGGAATTCTTCAATGACATGATCGTAAGATTTATAGTATCTGTAGATGGTTGTAGGGTTTTGGAAATCCCTTTCATAATGGCCTTGAGCTCCGCAGTTATAGCAAGTGATCTGTCCTCTTTCACGACTAAAACCTGCTGCGCGTCCTCGGCCCCTGTAATTTCTTCCTCCGCCTTCGTGAGCTGGGTCATATTGCAGATCTGCTGTGGGTCCTTGTGGTTCTGACTGTACTCTATAAACATCGTGTTTTCTTTCTATCATAAGGTCATATGCTCTGCAATTGTTCTCTTCATGGCCTACTGATTTACAGAAATTACAATATAGATTCTTTGGAGTTTGTACATATTTCTGTAACAAGTGACACTCTTGTGGTCTGTGACCTCTAGTTCTACAGATTTCGCACCAAGGCCCCTGAGCCTATGGTAAAGGGTTAGGTGCTCCAGTTGCAATATAATCTATGAAAACAAGACAATGGTCCTTTGAATGTCCTTGTGCTCTACACTTTGTACACCAAATTTCTTCTTTAACATCCTTTCCTTTTTTAATATCATGCACTTGCAAAGTTGGGTTTGCTAGTTGGTTCTGCAACTACGCAACATCGTTGCTTGTTCCAGCAATTGGTGAAGCTTCTAGTTTCATAGCCATCTCTAGAGCTTGTTCTTGAGTAGTGAGATTCTGTTGCATAAGAGGAAGTCTTATATGAGGAAGTAGCGCAACAATGAACCATTCCTTATGCTGCTGCGGTGCAAACTCAAAGCTTACTTGATCTATCAAGGCTTTGAACTTCTGGTCAAAGTCCCATACTGATTCTGTAGGTAACTGTTTTATGTCTTTGAGTTCTGTTATGCACTGTGATTCTGATTTAGGCTTCTTGAATTCTTTAATCATAGCACTTCTTACATCAGCAAGCGTCCGATTTTGTGCTACTGAGTATTTCATAAACCAAGTTAGGGCTCTCTCTCTTAATGTGGTTGCTAACTGAACTAGCTTAACATCATCATCATTAATTTGCTTAATTGTCCAAATGGCTTCATAGAGAAACCAGTGCTGCTTAGGGTCTTCTAGCCCTGTTCCTCTAAAGGTTGGTAACTTCATGTCATCACCCATCCTTCTTACGCTAGGTTGATGTGGATGTGCTGTGGCACTGCCTCCAAGATGGTTAAACAAAGGTGGGGTTGAGGTACTAGAAGTACCGTGAGGGATACTAGAGGGTGTTACTGCGGGGTTATGTTGAGCCCCGTCTAGCTTTTGCGGTGTAAAGGGGGAATAAGGGATATGAGCACTCCCTTGTCTCTCTATATGGCTCGCTCTACGAGCTTGACTATATTCTGGGCTAGGCTCAAAGGGATGCTGGTCGAGGCCTACTTTATACTGTTTTCCACTACGAGTGCAACCAATAACTTCAAGATCACTATCAGAATCTGTGGACATTACTTGTCTATGCTATTCATCGAAAGCTATGCATAGTTTTCCTATTTCATATAAGAGCATTTTAATCCACAAGTTCAAAGAATTTAAGAACTTACCCCTGTATGCTTTGAAGAAGCTCCTTTCAGCCTCGCTGAAGATCTTTCTCGTATCTACTGCAAACTCGGTGATGAATCCTTCTAGCAGACTGTTCAACCAAAAGTCTACTGCGCGAGACACAGGATTATCTACCCACTTCACAGTGCTAACCAACTCAGGCGTCCAAACAATAGGTCGATCAACATGCACAATGGGTCCGGTATGTGCTAGCTTGGATACCCACTCATGCAACTCGATTGCAAATGTTACAAAGAATATTTTGTGAAGGTCAGTATAAATATGCTTCTGCAACCAATCCTCTGTCTGAAGCCTAGGGCTTCTATTTTCACGTTCAGCGAACTCTCTAGCCTTTGAATCAAACCAGTCTTGAATTTCTTTAGCTATAGAATTCCAGCACCACATTTCCTTCAAAATAATAAGGTTAAAGCCGACGGTGGAACCATTTGTTGGCTCTCTTTTTCTCTAGGTTTCGCATCAATATCGCACGTCGCCGGAATAACAAGTCTCAAGGAAACGGAACCATTTGTTGGCTCCATTTTTCTCTAGGTTTCGCATCAATCTTGCACGTCACCGGAATAACAAGTCTCAAGGCAAGGAAACCATTTGTTGGCTGCTTTTTAGATAGACCTGGGTTTTCAGGAGGCGCAGCAACAAACACCCCTTGGCGCACTGGCCCTTTCGGTAATGGACTGCGCAGCAGCCTGAGGTCTCACCCAAAGTGGCTATGGGGCGGCTAAGGAATCAGGTATCCTTACCCTAGGTGGTGTGGAGATTACAGTCTTCTCTCTCCCCTTCTTGCGGGTAACTTCGGATTAGGGTGCCTTACTCTCCCACAGGCCTCACAGCGCCACACCGCCGGGACTCACTCTTCCCAGCCTAGCTGCACGGTATGTCCACACCTGCATACAAGGCATTTTCCCGCTACATCCAATACACTATGTATAATCCCTGCCCTTATGCCGCAGCGCAGTAGCACACTCCTTAAGCGCTATCACGGCAGTGTTCTCACAGACTCATTTGACGATGCACAAGTACACTTCTAACGGAGCTTCAAGGAGTTACTCTTCATACGCATTCATAAAGATAGCGAAACATTCATGGAAACAGAGACAGTAAATCAAAGAAATGCAATCTCATAAAGCATCACCACGACAACTAGAATTAGGTAGCTCACCTCCAGGAGGGAATCTACATCCACAAGACTGTATATTATCTTTAGATGGGGCTTACACAATTCTGCTACGCACACAGCTGCAGCCTTAGATCTTTCTGGGAAACTCCACGCACACAGCTGGGATCCCTTCTCTTAGAACTATTTCCTCCTCCTACAAATATTACAATGACATACATACAATTACATTCCCCTCACAGTCCTCTTGCGACTGGTCGTTACATACAATGGCCTTTACGCCAACCGGTCTCCTACGAGATCGCGGCCTTCTTACATACATACAATGACCCTTAATGGCTTTACACCATATAGCAATACAAAATACCCAGACATCAGCTTAGACTGTTTGTGTAACCTTCTAACCTTTTTCCCTTTACAATTAATTATACATATATATAGGTGGCCCTGAGGGTCGCACCTTTACAAAACTATGGGCCTTTCCCCAACAGTGATCCCCAAAAACCCTAACCACTGACATGGCTAGGTGTACCGTAGGCACCTCTTGCAGTCACGTAGCAGCTTCCTGCAGGCTCCACGATTTTCGGTGTAGATCGTGGGTATGGGCGCCGCTTCATCATTCTTTGCTCCTTGTCCTTCGTCTTCAATGCTTCGGCCCGTTGCTCTTCCTTGGTCCGAGCAACCATAACTCCTGTACTTTGCCTTAATGAGGGTAGCTGAGCCCTCTTCTGTCACTTCATCTATTGTGGTGGTTAAGCTTTCTACTCGGCCACCTTATTTACTCTTTCCCTTGACGTGCATGCGAGCTCCGTGATTTCTGGCCCGCAATATGCGGTGAGCTCGTCCATCTGGCGCTGTACCGCGCACTGTTCATTTCTGCCAAAAATGGTGCTTTTCCTCAAAATTAGCACTTTTCCTTCAAAACTTAGTGCTTTCTTCTCAAAATTGGCAGCTTTTCCATAGCTACGGCCTATGCTCCAACACTTCATCATGCAGAGTCAGTTTTCAGTGCCATTTTTTTTTTAAACAGCTATTGTTTCGAGCTCTTCGCATTTGGACTATTGGTTTATGCTTTTACAGCCATTAATTTACAAATATGGCTTCCCCTTGTGATATTCTAATTACCAGTTCCAACTATTTCTCATGGAAATCTCATATGGAGGATGTTCTACGAAGTAGAGGAATTTTTAGAATTACCTCAGGGAAAGAAACAGAACCTACTAATGATGATAAGAAAATCAAATGGGCAAATAGATGTGACGAAACTTGTGGATTGATTGGGATGTCAATCTCTACTGATTTGTGATTCCACATATCTGGAATTGATGAACATGATGCTACTTGGGATAAGTTGGAATATATGTTTGGTAAACACAATGAAATTTGAGGTCACCAACTTGAAAATGAGTTGATTCCTTTAAATCCAAGTGATTTTTCATGCATATAAGATTATTTATCTAAGTAAAAAACTCTTAAACTCTTAAGTGAAGAATGCAAGATTAAGAGGGAAGACAAACAATGCATTTATCATATTCTTTCTAAACTTGGACCTACATATTCTGTTTTTGTATCTACATTTTACTCCATGAAAGAATCCTTGAATGCAGTTAGCTATCAAGAGCCTAGTCTTGAATCCTTTCGTGATTCCTTGATTAGAGAGCAAGTTAAGCTCATCCATCTTGGAATAATTAACAATGCAGATACATCTGGGAAAGCTTTATTGTCCCAACAGAAAGAAAAGTCCAAGCCTCCCAAGAAACAAATTTTTTGCTATAATAAGTCAAACAAGGGTCCCAAACCCTCTCAGTCAGCTCCTTCTTTAAAAAATGATGAAGAATCCAAGCCAAAAGGCAAGAAGACTGAGCTTCATTTCAACTATTGCAGGAAAGATAATCATGATGAATCTAAGTGTTTCAAGAAGATGGCATCCTTGGAAGCAACAATGAAGAAGCACCACATCAGCCTAGATTCACCTTCAGAATCTACCTCTCATGGACATGCACTTTGTGCTTCTGGTTATTCTTATAATGCATCTTCTTCTTCTACTTCAAATGAATGGCTCATTGATTCTGGAGCATCTTATCATATGGCTAAGGATGAAGCCATGTTTTCTACTATGCATGAATGTAACACCAAACAAATATTTGTTGGTGATGATAGATCTCTAAGTGTTGTAGGAGCTGGAACAGTTTTAGTAGATAATGGTCATTTCAGTGATGTACTATGTGTTCCAAGAATTTCCTGCAATTTGTTATAAATCTATCAAATCACTCATTCTAGTGAAGGTAAGACTGTGATATTTACACCTCACCAAGTTGTAATCAAGGATTTTAAAGATCCTCAACAGGTCCTAGCTACCGAAATTGTTGATGATATTACCAGGTTGTACAAGTTTAACAACTTTGGGTCATCACCTTCTCCTTCAGTTTTTGTTGCTCATAGTGATAACTTGAGCAAACTTTGGCATGAGCGATTTGGTCACTTAAATTATCGCTCATTGCAACAACTATGTAAATACAATATGGTGACAGGTCTTCCGATGGTATATTGCAGGGATGGTGTTTGTTCTGGTTGTGTACTCAGAAAACATCATCGTGACAGTTTTGACAAACATGCCTCTTGGCATGCCTCGGTTCCCTTGGAGCTTGTGCATAGTGACTTGTGTGGTCCTTTTCCATCTGCTTCCTTTTCTGGTTTCAAATATTTCTTAACTTTCACTGATGATTACACTAGGTGCACTTGGGTTTATTTCCTAAAACTTAAGAACAAAGTATTTAACATGTTCTTGACCTACAAGGCCCTTGTTGAAAAACAATCTAGTCATCAAATTATTAAGTTAAGATTTGACAATGGAGGAGAATATGTTAACAAAAAGTTCACTACTTTCTGCACTGAACAAGGAATCCAACAACAACACACTATTCCATATACACCACAACAAAATGGTGTAGCTAAACGGAAGAACCGGACTTTAAAAGAAATGGCTAATTGTATGATCCAATCTAAGGGACTAAGTCTTCAATTTTGGGTTGAAGCCATTAACTGTGCAAATTACATAGTTAATTGCACCCCCACTAAATCATTACAAGGTATCACACCAGAAGAAGAATGGAGTAAAATTAAACTAGATGTAAGTCACTTCCATGTGTTTGGTAGTGAAGCATGGGCTCACATTCCGGATGAAAAACAGAAAGCATTGCAACCTAAAAGTGAAAAGTGCATATTTGTTGGATATTCTGAAGATGTAAAAGGTTATAGACTTCTTCAACCACATTCTCATGATGTAATAATTAGAAGAGATGTTAAATTTGATGAAAATCTCTTGGCCTGTGAGCCTAACTTGGCGATTGTGCCATCTTTGGCCTGTGAGGCTCATTCGGCGATTGTGCCTTCTTCTTCTTCTTCCAACTTCCTTGACAGGTTTCCAACTCCAGTTTCTGATGATGACAATGAGGATGAAAATCCACCTCCACTTGCTCATGTTCCTCCAATTGCACCAGCACATATGCATTTTCGATGGGTCCATTCAACATGTGAAGCGGCTGGTGATCTTGTCGATGATCCTAGAGATCAACATCGAACACGTTCTCAGTTTCAGCGAGCCTCTTCTCGTTTGGCTCAATTTTCCGAGAATCATGATCCAGAAACCTTTGCAGACGCTTCAGGAAATCCAGATTGGGATGCAGCTTGGATGAAGAATATCGTTTCTTAATGGAAAACGATACTTGGGATCTTGTACCTCTTCCAAAAGGAAGAAAACTTGTCAGATGTAAATGGGTCTATAGAAATAAGTATGCATCAGATGGAAATGTTGAAAGACTTAAGGCAAGGTTAGTTGCCAAAGGTTTTTCCCACGTTGAAGGGATTGACTACAATGAAACCTTTGCTCCTGTCGCAAAAATGAACTCCATCTGCCTTGTTCTTTCCCTTGGATCCTTACATAACTGGGAAGTCCATCAAATGGATGTCAAGTCTACCTTCTTACGTGGTGATTTACAGGAGGAAATTTACATGGAACAACCTCTTGGATATGTTCAGAATAACTCTTGCCTTGTATTCCGCCTTAAGAAATCCTTATATGGCCTTAAGCAAGCTCCTAGAGCTTGGTATGCCAAAATGGATAGCTTTCTCCTTTACACCGGTTTTTCTAGATGCCATTCTGACCCCAATGTCTATACCAAGAAAGTAGGAAACCATCTCATCATACCCATGTGAAATCTAGTCTTAAGCAAAATTTTGAAATGTCAGACTTAGGACATTTGCATTATTTTCTTGGTCTCCAAGTCCTGCAAGCCAAAGAAGGAATCTTCCTTTCTAAGTGTAAGTATGCTTGTGACCTTCTTCATCACTTTCACATGGAAGATTGTACACCTGCCCCTTCTCCCTTCCAGTCTGGAGTCAAAATTTTTGCCACTTGTACTTCACCTGAAGTAGATGCCACCTTGAATCGTCAGCTTGTTGATAGTCTCTTATACTTGACTCATTCCCGTCCTGACCTTTTCTTTGTCATTGGTCATGTTGCCCATTATATGGAAACACCTCATGAAAGTCACTGGAAATCAGTTAAAAGATTACTTCGATATATTCGAGGTACAATTCAATTTGGGATTCATTACAGTATAGGGGGGAAGCCTTTGTTGGTTGGTTTCACTGATTCAGATTGGGTCAGCGATCCTGATGATCGAAAGTCTACAGCAGGTTATGTTTTCAGTCCGGGATCTGGACCTTGGGCTTGCAAGAAACAACAAGCTCTTGCTCTTTCTTCAGCAGAGGTAGAATATCAAGCCGCATTTAATGCCAATCAGGAAGCTTTATGCCTTCGACAGATCCTTTCAGAGTTCAGATTCGATCAGCAGCAGCCTACTCTACTTTGGTGCGACAATCAAAGTGCCATCAAGCTTGCCAAAGATCCAGTCCTAAATCAATGAAGCAAACACATTGAGATACATATGCACTTCATCAAAAATCTTGTTCATGATCGTGTTCTTGAAGTGCTCTATTGTCCTACAGATGATTAAGTTGCAAACATCTGTAGCTAGGGTTTTACCCCTAGCTTGTGCAAATGAGCACCTACTAAGGAGAATGGACTCCTTAGTAGCAGTTCAGTAAATGTAAATTATTAAGCTAAAACAGAAATGTAAACTAATCTAAAACACATGCATGAAACATAAAGAACAAAATATAAATAATGGTTTTGTATTGATATTACCTCCAATGTGGAGGTTGAATGAAGCTCTTGCAATGTCCAAGAGGGTGCTCCAAGCTCCAATGTGCTCCTTCTCTTTCTCCAATGGTGGAAATGGGCCAAAAGGGGCTCTCAAGGTGAAAGTGGCTCAATGGTGAGCTAGGGTTTCAAGAGAGATTTTGGTAGAGTAAGGGTATACTTGATTGTGGATATCGAATGAGGAATCTCAATCACCTATTTATAGTTTTTTGGTGGTGGAGTGCCGACCCATGGTTTTGGGAACCATATGGTTTAGGGTAGCTGTATAGGGTTTTTTCCTCCTTTTCCTCATTATTTTATATTTTTTTATTCCCTTTTTAAGGGATTTTTGCTATTTTAGAGGAATTTTGGATATTTTTGGAGGGAAAAGGGGTTTTTTAGCCTTTTTGAGGCTATTTTGAGGGTTTTGTGGCCTTTTGGAGGCATTTTTGGCCTTTTGGAGGCTTTTTAGTGGGATTATGGTAGGAAAATGGACAAATGAGCCATATAATGTGGTAGATGAGGTAGTGAACACTTTTTGGGTGTTAACAGATTGCCCCCTGATGTGCGAGGGCAGGAGCTCATCATATGGCCGATGGACATCATAAGTCATATATGGTTTTCCTGGGGTATGGAGAAGAGAAGAAACAAATTGAAGCCCAGAACAACGATCCCGAACAAACTGCAAGAACTAAAAGTACATAATCTCAATAATGGATGAGGAATCATCTAATCATATGGACGAGGCGGGCATTCCCATGCTCGTATCAGGATATAACATAATAATAACAATGGGGTCCAAAAAATGGGGACCTGACATATACATGACCTCAAAAAACTGAATGAGGAAGAATCTCAATATATGGACGAGGCGGGCATACCCATGCTCGTATCAAGATACATAAAAGAACTGTGAGGCCCAAAAAGAGGGACTTGTAAGATACATAGAGAACCATTGTGTACATCATAAGTGTCCAGAGGGGACGCAAATATGGGACATACTGCTGGGCTGACCATGTCTGAGCTGAGGAACTGATACACTGGAAAAATCAACAGTGCTAATGAGTGTGGTACCAAAGGAACTGATGAGCTGCTGGATCATAATGACTGGGAGCAATAACCTCGATGGTACACTGAGCTGGAAATGAAACAGGTACTCAAGGAAGCATATAACTGGATGGCTTCCGAATACAAACGCCAACGCAGCCCGGACATCCACGGGAACATATAACTGGGTGTTCCAAAGTGACTCACCAATGTGCTAGAGTCGGGGGAAATTCGGGGCCTTCGACTAAAAACTGAAGGAATGTAACCCTACGCGATTCTCGACGATGCGATCAAGGTGCTGAAGTCGAGCATGTGAGAAACAACCACTCGGAGAGGCAATGATGACTCCTCTCAGAATGATCTGTAGGCACTTACCACAGATGGTGATAAGTCCAAGGCATAGGGACCTCTGGGCCTATCGTCTGGAATAGAGGGGTTGTCGTCGACAGAGGGAGACCTGCAACTATCAAGGCAATAATGTTTCCTTGACAGGAGCACGAGGTGGAGAATCAAACTGTGATAGTACTAATGGCAAGACTAACCAAACTGGGAGGGAATAACTGGGCAAGTAGAGTGGGTGGACTCAAACTTCCTTTGTTCAGAGTATGAAAAATGGGGATGATCGGGCAGCATATGAAACTGACTGATGGGAAAGGGATCATAACTGTATTGGATCTGGGATGGTGACTGGGCTGAGGGAGACTCAAGCTGGGGTAAAATGGCAGGAGACTGTAGAATACTCTGAACAAAGGCGACCTGATTGGGGGTGTTGCCGAGATGATCGATCATAGTGCCTGGAGGCATGGGATGACTTCTTCATGGGTTAATGAACTAGAAGAAGTGTGTGTAAAATGGTACTATCGTGTGGATTTTACGAGCGCAGGACAGTTCATGCTCATGGTTGCTTTCAATTTTAAGGAGTCTGAAAGCGATAAGAAGACTCTGAAGTAATGGAATGGTACTGTCGTGTGGATTTAACGATCCCAGGACAGTTCATGCTCGTGGTTGCTTTCAATTTTAGAGAGTTTGAAAGCAAATGAGAAGACTCCAGGGGGTTGCTTTTTCGTAGATTTAGTCTCCAAGGCCCAAAGAAGCATAAAAGGATGCAATGAAGAACTCTTCTAGCCGGTGTGACTAGAGTATTCCTTTTTCATAATTAGTCTACCAGGTCCGGAAAAGGGTTAAACTTATACCAAATAGACGCCCTTTCAGGTACTTTTACGAGCATGAAAAAAAGCAAGATTGCTCGGCGATCTTTTCATTCTTTTAGGAGTCAGAAAAGAGCTTAACGGAAACTCCCTAAGTGCCTTTTTCGTAAAGGACTTGTCCGTCCAGAAAAAGGGATAAAATTATACCGAACAAAAGGAATGGCTAGGCAAGGAGGAAGCGTTCAATCAAGGAACAGTAATGATGACCAAGAACGAGGATAGGGGGGAACAATGGTGGGCCTCCTTGCGGGGTGAATGAAATGGTGGCAAAATAATGAAACATTTGCAGTATGACGGGAGTGAATGGCACATGTAAAAGTGTGGAACAATCCGATGGCGGCCGATGTGGTGCGCAAACCGAGGCAGCAAGGTGTTGGGACACAATGTTGAAACTGTACCAAGTGAGAGTGAGAAATGATCTCAAGCATCATCATGAGCTCGAAAAAATGAATCCGGCGATATAAAGAGTATCAAAAATGAAGAACGGCCGATGTGGCATGCAAACCGAGCTGGGGGGCATTTTGGAAAAAAGACCCAAAAAATATGGGGGTGAGAGCGAGAAATGATCTCAAGCATCATCACTGGCTCAAAAAAATGAATCCAATGATATAAAGTATATCAAAAATGGGCTACGACCGATGTGGCACGCAAACCGGGGTGACAAGGTGTCGGGACACAATGTTGATATTGGTCCTAGTGAGAGCGAGAAATGATCTCAAGCATCATCACGAGCACGGAAAAATGAATTCAGCAGTGCAAATGGTGCGAAAAACGGAGGTCATAAGGACTCTGGAAGGGTCAAAGGAAAGAACTATGCGTATCAAATCAAATCAAATCTACAAGTGATATGTGACCTCAAAAATGGTTGAGATCACAAGTGTGAAAAAGTGAGCAGGGTTAATGACTTGTCCCCATGCTATGTGCATGGGGTTTGTGATTATGGATCACATATGTGTGGGTTTGAACAATGGGTTCACTGACGTGCTGAGATAGATGTGATGGGGAAGGTTCAAAATGATTGATCATGCCCCCTATCCCAGGGTCGAGGGAATCTATTATGCCCCTTGACTCAGAGCTGTCAAGGTGGTGCTCTATGATGGCAGGGTCAAGACCGGGCACTTCGATATAGGACCAGGCAAAGACATCACGGAATTCCTGGAAGAGTTTTTTGTATTCCTCAATCTCTTGCTTCCGGCAGAAGGCTCCTAAAGTGATGAGTTCAGGGGCACTCCCGGGGGGAGCGATATCAATTTGGATGACAGGTGAGATGTTGGCCATGTTACCCTCCTCGAAGGCGTCAGGAGTAGGAATAGGGTCCTTGAACCAGTCGACCTTAGTGGGAAGGAAGTCTTTGGATTCAACCGCAAATTGGGTAGCGGTGCTAGAGGAAGATGCTTCTGGGAGGAAGTACGAACGATGGTGCATGTCATCCCAGGGATACTCCAGGGCAGTGAGTGCCTCAAGAATCTCCTCATCAGTACGGAAAGTTTGGGCCGTCAAATCGGTTGACGTGAGAATGGTAGTGGAAGAGATCATGTAAATGGTGTTGACCTCCCTGGATGGGGGTGAGATCGGGGGGTGAATCTCTTCAATAGTGGTTGGTGCTGTTTCAAGGTCCATATTGTTCATCTCATAGAGAGCTGCTTTGTAATCAGGGAGATCGGGACAATGATGTGAGTAGTGCCCGTAAACACCGTATATAGCACAAGGGTGGTTGGTATGCAGGGATTTATCTTTAGGCTTGGGGGTGGGGTTTAGTTCGACAATCGGGATGTTGGGGTCGTCGTCGAGCATCTGCATGTGCTTTTGTAATGCTGGTAACTGGGGACACTGATGAGTCGCATGGCCTAACTCGTCACACATAGAGCATTTGGGAGGAGCACGAAATACTGGGGGTTTTTTACTGTCTTGGGAGGTGGTACAGCAGTGTAAGGTTGGGGACCTCTGCCCCCAGTGGGTTTGGGAGTAGGGGGAGGAATCGTGGAGGATGAAGGGGTAGAGACACCGGGGGGTGGCTGAGTGGTGGAAGCCATGGGTTGCACCGGTTGGAGGACGACGTCAGGTGTTGGCGGGCGAACGGGAGGTGAAAGATACCATACGGGTAATCCCAAGGTTAACCCAGGGAGGCTAAGGCTAGCCATAACCGGGGCGCTTACTACTCCCGAAGGAGGGACTAGGAAGGGGATAGTGTGGATAGGTGTAACACCAATGTGGCTAGGTACCAGTGGTGGTTTAGGAAACAAGGGTGGCTGATTGGTAGTTGGTTGATTATCGTGGGAGAGGGTACATAGGTCAGACACTTCGGGCATAGATGACGGGGAAGGAATGGATTGGAAAGTGGATGTCATCAGCGGGTCTGAGTAAACTCCAGGTCCCAAAGAGGAAACAAATGAGGTAGTAGCACTACTAATTGGTTGTTCCACCATGGGGAGAACATTTTCGGGTGCAGCGGGAGCATTTGGATCATAGTAAGTAAGTTGGTCGATCTTAACCACGCGTCCATCATGGGGGAACATCATGGTACGAAAGACAGAGGAAGCGACCGCCCGCATAGCATACATGTAGCTGCGACCGAGTAAGAGGTTGTAATCAAGCTGGGCGTTGATGACCTCGATATCGATGAGGACGGTTTTACCACCTAACTGGACAGGGACATTGGCTAGGAGACCTTGGGGATGAGCCGAACGACCATCGTAGGCGCGTAATGTAGTGGTGGACTGCTGGAGGGTAGGGGATCCCAACTTCTGCCATACGAATGTAGACATAACGCATGTGGAGGCACCCTCATCGATGATGCATCGATGGATGACAAGATTCCGAACGAAAATAGAAACTTGGAATGCTAAGGTGGAAGGCAGGCGTGGTTCGGACTGGTCCAAATCAAATGCCATTAAATTCTAATCATTTGGGTCAATAGCCCCAATGGCTGAGAGTAAAGTCTTGTGCTGGGAAGGGCAGTTCTTCAATACTTCTAATGCAGACATGGCTGCGGGAGATTGGGCTAAGTCATCAACGATGTTGTAGTTTGACGCAGCCCGTGCATTGGGGTTATTGTTGATACGGCGAAGTGGGAAACGAGCTGCTTTGGAAGTGCCATCTACCGGAGGGGGAGGGATACGTAACGCTTGATCAGTGGGATGAGCATTAGGGGTTTTATCAGCGGGAGGGGCTTCAGAGGTGGAGCCATATTGGTTCCAACGGGTCTGGAGGTTGACATCAGCGGAAGACATCATCAATAAGTGGTGGGTACCTGAGTCAAACATGGGTTGATCAGGAGTGGCGTATGTGATCTGTTGTTGTTGGGGTTGCGCGTTGGCTTGAGGGGGGGCCAACGACTGAGTGTTTACCACACCTAGGGTTGGTAAGGGGTTTTGCAACACCAAAGGTGGCTGCTGAGGTTGTGGAGGGTTGGGCTGTGCTTGACGAGCTGCCTGCCCTTGGTGATGGGCATCATCAACCCAAAGTTACCGAGCTCACTCCAAATGTGGGCAAGTATGTGTGTAGTGGCCATAGACCCCGCAGATAGAACAAGGATGGTTTGTTCTCAAATTAGGGTTTTTAGCCTGCTTGGGCAGGCGATCAGGGTTTTGGTTAGCGGGGGCTGCGTTGTTGTTGTCTGGGGGATTAGCCGGTTGACCACCTTGGTTTGTAGGTTGGTTGTTCCCACGATTACGGCCCTTGCCGTGCTTTTGTTGGCCCTGGTTGCATTGGTTGTTTTGGTTTTGCTGCGGGTTGTTTTGGGCATAAACTTGCCCTTGAGCAGCAGGTGGGTTTTGAGGTTGCACAGGTGCAGGAGCAGGCTACGGTGGATGATAGGTAGGTGGAGGCTGCGCAGGTGCAGGACCTTGAGGTGGTTGCTGATATGTCTGCGGAGCAGGTTGTAGGTTTGCTGCAGGGGCTTCCTGTGGCGGGTAATAAGCTGGTTGGGCTTGAGAAGGCGCAGGAGCTAGTGCAACCTACTGGTGGTAATAAGTGGGTTGGGCCTGAGAAGGCGCAGGGGTTGGCGCAGCCTACTGGTGGTAATAGGGCTGAGGTGCTACCGGGGGGTTATAAACAGGGGGCACATGACCGAAGCACTGAGGTGGACAACTGGGTCCATGGGAGTGATGGTGATGTGTCATAGGAGCATATGAGTTGGTGGCCCCAGACTGTGAGGTGGCCCACGAAAGGTCGGTGCCCGGGGTAGGACGTGCTATGGAAAAGGGTTGAGGATGCAAAGAAACACGACCAATGATGCCATCTGCGGTGTGGGATACCCTTGGCGCATTGTGATGGGAGGACTCGTCGTGAGGGGCGTCAGGTATAATGGTATAGAGGTAACCCGACTGGGCGTAAATGAGGTCAAACTGGTGTGCCTTAAGGATGGCCTCTTCTTCAGACTGGGGTCTTTCGGAAGCTACATCCTTAGCAATAACAGGAAGAAGGGACTTGAGGAACCAATATAGGAAGATACGGTCATCCAATTTGATCTTGCATAAGCTACGGCATCTACGCCACTCATGAATGTGGTCCATGATGTGGGTAGCCGTGTTTTGTCTGCAGGATAGGAGAATCTCGACGCCCACGTCATAGCGAACAGGTAACTGGAAGAACTGCAGGAAGGTCGAGGCAAGGGAAGTAAAACTGGCATGGGTCCCATGTGGTTGCTCGATATACCACTTGGCTGCAGAGCCAGTGAAGGTGCGCTGTAATAGACGGAGGCGAATAGAGTCATCCACTATGGAGTTGGAGGAACACCATAGATGGAAAGTCATGATATGTTTTTTTGGGTCCTCACCCGCCTTGCCCTCGAATTTAGGAATGTCAGAGGGGAGCTTGGTAGGCATGTGAGGCCATGTAGGGTCGTGTCGGATAGGGTCGTTGGTCAGTCCGGCTAGGTCAGGTAGGTTGAGGCTAGCCATGAATGGCAGACTGGAAGAAGGATTTGACACAGGAGTGGGTTGGACCAAGTTGGGGCCCATGCCCCCAAGTAGAGGGGCAGGGTTGGGAATGTTTCCCCCAAGTGGGGGAACTAAAGTGGTATAGGATGGGCCCGCACCACCATGGGTAGTGTGAGTCACTGGTGGAGTGGTGGTATGTATGCCAGTTACAGGAATAGGAATGGTGACCGGGATGGTGGATGTGGCCCCCATCGAGGGCATTCCTAGAGCAGGTGTGGTAACTGGTGTAGTGGTGGATGTGCCACCAATGGTCCCTACAATGAAAGGGGTGGAAGTCGCGCCAGCCATGGGGCTAGTAGGGGTAGTGTAAATGGAATTCTCAGACTCTTCTTCAGAATCAGAGGTAAAGTAAGGGGCGTCAATATCTGGTGACGGAGTCCTATGCCGTTGACGAGTGGAGTCAAGTGACAAGGCTCTAGATCTGTGATAAGTGGTATCAACTGATGATGATCTGTGGCGATGCCGTGCAGTGTCAAGTGAACCGTGCTGTGGGGGCTCACCCCTGAGGCACCGAGAATGTCTCGGGGACTCAATGGTGACAGATGGTGTCGAAACTCTATGGGTTGAGGTGAGTAAAAAATAGCTCAAAAACCCTAATGCAACCGAGTGTGCAGAAGGAGAGCTCAAAAAACAAGGCACTCAGGCCAACAACCAACTCAAAACACCCACTGTAACAGCTGTGCTACAATAGGTGGAGTACCAACAAAATGGTCAGAATACCAACAAGCAGTAGGTTTCCTAAAAATGGAAAATGGTGAACTCACTAGACCAAACGGAGGTAAGGGAGCATGCAAACACCTAACTAAAAGTATTCTTACTCAACTAGACATATCCTCTGCAAGGTGATGAAATCCAAGTCAGACAATATGAATAGGAAAGCCAAGTGGCTAAGATGTCCCCCTACCGGGAGGGACACCGGGTAGTCAATCCTAGAAGAATGGCAACTAAGATACCCCGTTCATGACACATCCAAAACGGTGAATCTGTCGTTTAGTCCTTTAACCGCAATACCCCTATACAGGGATATCCCGAGAACCTCGAAAGGTAGTCCTTCGATTACTGAATGGAGTGCGGTATTCCACTCAGGCCTCCGGAACCAGTCTCCTGACTTCAACCCTCCTAAGGGAGAGGCCCTCTGATAAACTGGTCGTGACCGTGCCAAAAAGTACTAGGGGATTTTGGTTCCCTATTTGGACAACAACTATGTCTCAAGTGTAAGTAACTGAGGGGTGTTATTGGAAGCATATCCCCCCAATCCTACCTATCTACAAAGATTCTTTTGTGTTTCCCAAGTGGGGTTAGAATATTGGTTGAGTTAGATAGTTTTTTAAGGCTCACTTGAATTATGTGACAGAGTGTGTGCTCGTGAGGTGATGATGAACCCAATTAGAAAGTGCCACTAGGGAGGGCAACTTTCTATCTAGCAATAACAATACAGGAATGAACTTTTAAAATGCACAATTTTCTTTTTCCAATGTAAAGTGCTGAAAATGTAAAAACGATTCTTTAAATGACACAGAAATAAAAACTGCAGAAAAATGCTATAAGGAAGGGTGGCTGCAGGTAGGACAGAGGGCTGTGCTGGTGCAGAAAATAGTGCAGCAAAGTTCTGGGCTCAAAACTGTAAAAAATGCAGAAATCACACCGTGGGTTTGTGGTGAAACTGAGCAGTCGGACCGCGGGTTTGAGGGAAACAGGTGCGAACAGGACGCAGGTTCTTGGCAGACAAACACAGTCGGGACACAGCAAAAGGGCTAAAAGTCACAGTCAAGACGCGGGAAAGACACCGAAAGGCACCGACGGGTTGCGGGAAACGGGCCGAAAGCCACAGGCGGGACGCAGGAAAGACGCCGAAAGGCACCGGCGGGTTGTGGGAAACTGGCCGAAAGCTGCAGGCGGGATGCCAAAAATAGGGAAATAGCCGCAGTCAGACGGGATCAAACAGGCTAATAGTCGCGGCCGAATCGCAGGTAACAGACTGAAAGCCGCCAGCAGGTCACCGAAAACAGTCTGAGAGCTACAGTTAGGTCGCAGGTAAGTGCCTGGAAGACGCGGTCGGGACGCGACTGTTGGGGTAAAAAACATGGTATACGGCGGCCGAAAGGGACAGCCGAACAGAAAAAAGATTTAAAATTTGTAACCAGAAATTCAAACTTAGGGGAGTTGCCAAAACTGTAGCTAGGGTTTTACCCCTAGCTTGTGCAAATGAGCACCTACTAAGGAGAATGGACTCCTTAGTAGCAGTTCAGTAAATGTAAATTATTAAGCTAAAACAAAAATGTAAACTAATCTAAAACACATGCATGAAACATAAAGAACAAAATATAAATAATGGTTTTGTATTGATATTACCTCCAATGTGGAGGTTGAATGAAGCTCTTGCAATGTCCAAGAGGGTGCTACAAGCTCCAATGTACTCCTTCTCTTTCTCCAATGGTGGAAATGGGCCAAAAGGGGCTCTCAAGGTGAAAGTGGCTCAATGGTGAGCTAGGGTTTCAAGAGAGATTTTGGCAGAGTAAGGGTATACTTGATTGTGGATATTGAATGAGGGATCTCCATCACCTATTTATAGTTTTTTGGTGGTGGAGTGTTGACCCATGGTTTTGGGAACCATATGGTTTAGGGTAGCTGTATAGGGTTTTTTCCTCCTTTTCCTCATTATTTTATATTTTTTATTCCCTTTTTAGGGGATTTTTGCTATTTTAGAGGAATTTTGGATATTTTTGGAGGGAAATGGGGTTTTTTAGCCTTTTTGAGGCTATTTTGAGGGTTTTGTGGCCTTTTGGAGGCATTTTTGGCCTTTTGGAGGCCTTTTAGTTGGATTATGGTAGGAAAATGGACAAATGAGCCATATAATGTGGTAGATGAGGTAGTGAACACTTTTTGGGTGTTAACAACATCTTCACCAAGTCTCTTACAGAAGCAAAGTTTTCTAAACTTCGATCTATTTTAGGAGTTCAGGAACTTGTCATTAAGGAGGGATAGGCTCTAATGCTTCCTTCCTTCTCCTAATAGTGTCACTTTTGTAAATCCTTCAATCCTATCCAAAGTTGTTCTTAAGGGGGTGTTGGGCTTGGCCCAACAGGGCCATTTTTTATAACATTTTTCAGGCTAGATGGAGCTGAGCTGAGCGCAGCTCAAAAAAGAAGTAAATTTTGGCTAAGTATTGGGAGTGCTGCGAAGATGTGCCCAGTACTGAGTTTTGAAGGATGCCTTGAAGATCAGTGCTGTGCAAGTTCAGTGCGGCGAAGGTAGTAGGCCACACGGAGCTAGTAAAGTTGTGTACTGGACGGAGGATGGCAAGATATAGTGGATAGAATAGCGGTGGTCTACTTTTGGTAAGACGGATGGAAAGATGATGAGTTGAGGGCATAAGCAGATTAGGAAGGCAGCCAATTGTATGAGCCCCTTAAGCAGAGGACGGGTCAGGAAAGTGACAGTTTGGCATGTAGCAGGGTACATGACCATTAAGAGGAAATCAGCAGACGGATCATGACTGGAGCTGAGACAGTGTATGCGGCCGTTAGAGGACAAACGACCTGCTGGGAAAGAGACTGGGAGCTGAGCCAGTCGCATGAGTCCGTTAGTGGAAGGGCGGCTCAAAGTGGATGACCTATGGTGTGCACACAACAGGAAGGCTGAAAGCGACGGATCTAATAAGAAGAAAATTTTGTATAGGAAGGGTTGGTAAAGGTTGGTTAGTTTCTCAAGACGAGAGAGGCTGGTCATTGTGACCATATTGTATTGTAATATCTTTTGAGTCAAGAAATCATTGAAAAGGCCTTGCAGCTGAGTGCACAGAGACCTATCTGAGCAAGAAGAGAGCCGCAGCTGAGTGCGCGGCTAATAAATGTGAACCCTTCCTTAAAAGAAATATCAAACACAGTTCTTGTGGACATAGCTTCCCATCCGGGGGAGTGAACCATGTTAAATAGTGTGTTGAGTGACTGAATGTTTATATGTGTATTTGTATTCATCTGTTTTTGTAGTTGAATGTATGAATATTGGCTTGCAGCCTGTTATGAGAAGGCTTTTATATGCATTCGCCATCAAGAGAGTATGGAATGATATGTTAGGTCTGCATGAATGGATGTATGGTTAATATTAGCTCTACTTCTAGGAACAATGAATCTATCATCTGCTTGAGCATGGGGAAATTTGTTTATATGTTTGAATGGATGCAGTCGATGAATGTATAACAGTTATTTCGTTCCTGAGGGTTATGCTTAAAATAGTAACATTCTAAGTGTGGGTTATGAGCATTATGTAGTAAGTTAGTTAAGTGTATGACTGAGTGGATAAGTGGTATTCAGCTCATTTCCTTAAGCATTTGCACTTAGTCCAAGTGTAGAAAGTCAATTGATAGTGTTCGCAGTGTAGTATTAAGTCTCGCAGTAAGGAAGAAAGTAGTGGTGTGGACTGCGGTGTTGACCATCGCCACGCAGTCCGACCTTCGTAGCACACAGTTGGTGCACTGCCACGAACTTCGTCACAGCTATCAACTCATCACTCACTATGGACATCTGAGTCCGCAGTGTCCAATTAGAAACAGCTCAGGTGACACCTCAGCCTGCTCGCAGGCTATTGCCGAAAGGGCCGGTGTGAAGCGGTTTTGTTGGTTTAAGGTAACCGTGCATAACCTGGGTCTTCATAAAACCTATGGTTAGCATTTTATAGCCAAAAAATTGTTCTGTTGCCGTGCTAGAATCCATGATGAGTCCCAGTCGTGATGAGTGACGAAGAGTCTAAGTTCCTGGAAAGTTCATTGAACTGGCATCCTGAGAAGACAGAAATCCAGACTTGGTGGGATAAGACCATAAGAGACTTTAAAAGACAAGAGAACAGACATCCCCGTCTAAGTGACACACAGTGGTCAGATATATATCTGTTGGATGACATTGACGATATTTTCTAGGCTACATTTTTGAACGAGCTACATTCATGGATCTCGCGGCTCACAGAAAAGAAAACTTGTTTTCAAGGAGGAGTTACTACAAAGTGAACTCCCGAGATCACAGCGCAGCTCAAAACAATAGACAGCGCATTGATGCATGCAGTGGGATTTTGGGTTGATCATATGCTAGAAGGATTTGTCACAGAGTTTGTTGTGGATACGCTCAAGTCCTACAGCCAAGCAAAGGCACACATTTTCAGTGATTTCCAAGGTAAGTTCCTAAACAATCTCAGCCTATACATTAAGATGTTGTTAGCTGAGAAAGGAGTTTTAAGAATGCAGTAATATTTTCAAGTTGTCATGGTAAATAGCATTTATAGCGATTCTGATGAAGATACTCACAACTTAAGAAGTGGGAAAAGATACAAGTTCAATAAGAATCCTGGAGGCTCTAGACTCCATGTAGATACTGAGATTCCTTCTGATATTGAAAATGAAGTCGCACCCCCATTTACCCCTCAGAATCCTCCGCTTGCAGAGACAACCCCGCTGAGTACATAGCCTAGTACATCTACCCCTATATGCCCATTTGTTTTCACTGCGCAAAGTCTTGTACGACACCCTAGCATCCCTCAGGGCACACCTCAAGGTGCCCCTTCAAGTGCTATACCTCCCCCTAGAGCCATGGCCCATACGGATATGAAGCTGCCTATATTAAAAGGGACGGGTCTAGAAGATCCTGATCAGCATTGGTTCCTTTGTGAAGCTGTCTGGAGTGTCAGACAGATCAGGGATGATGATGAGAAGAAAGCCCAGCTTATTACAACATTCAAAGATAGAGCATTGCATTGCACTGGTTCATGAATTATTCTACCACGTAGCCTAGAACCCTTGCAGAGATTAAAGCCGCGATGATAGCAGAGTTCAAGAAACCAAAGTCTAAATCTCAATGTATAACTGAGTTGAAGGAAATCAAGCAGAGACCGACTGAATCGGTGTAATGTCCCCATTTTGACCTCCTTTGCATTAAATCATAAATGATGTAAATATTGTTATTTAATCATGGTGAGGAGCTCAAGGCCAAGGCCCCACCATTGATTTATCATTTTATGTATCGGCAATTAAAAACATAGATGCATATGGTTCT
Source organism: Larix kaempferi (assembly GCA_027924585.1). NCBI lineage: Eukaryota > Viridiplantae > Streptophyta > Pinopsida > Pinales > Pinaceae > Larix > Larix kaempferi. The sequence continues at coordinate 5,937,654 of BSBM01000798.1, read as the reverse complement.
TGTGCTAGATAGGCACAATGTAAATTAATACATCATGTAAATACGAATTTTAATGAAAAACCCACAACTAGCTATGCATTGCAACAAAGAGATGGGGGCATGATTCTACAAGGAATAGGGAGGGAAATTATTCAAACCCTTGAGCCAATGGTGTTAATCCATGTGTCAATGAGAAAACCCATAAACCACTAACTACCCATTTTGGGTTATGCACCCAATCATTTAATTCTTCCAAGAGTTGGTTGAGGCAGTTAATGCCTTGGGAATGGGGAGGTATGGAATCCAATTTCGTGCATGGGCAAGCCATCAACCTAGGAATTCATATTTTTGCTTCTTGGGAAAGAAAACACCCACGAAATGGTTCCTAAAGCCATCTTTCACCCATGGCCTTTGCCCTCTCACACAGTCTGAGCTAGCTGGGATTTCCCCATCATGTTTTTCACCATTTTCCATGCATTTTCCATGCCTGGGAGCTCGTTTTTGCATTGTACAACAGCTAGGAGAGGAGGGCTACGATTTGGGACTGTGAGGGAGGTAATTTTTGCCCCAAAATACCCATGGGCATTTTTCTGAAAATAGTTTTGCTCTCCAGGGTTGAATCCCCAATTGCCATTTCATTTTTGGGTCTTCCCATGTTTTTATGGGTTGGTAGAAACCCCATATTTGGGCATCTCACTGTAAAAACGTTTCTTCATGCCTAGCACTTATACTTTTGATGTTATGTGCATCCCTGTTTGGATTTGAACCTGTGAGTAATAAACTTGGAGTGATAGTGGACAAAATTGGCTTGATAAACCTAGTGAAGGGAGTAACCTCTCAAGAAGATCAAGAGGGCTTTGGCTACTTTTCTATACACATCCTGAGAGCACTAGAAAGGAAGGTATGGCTTGAGGGACTGTGTAGCAGTGAAGAGAATTCTTCCTTGTGTTGGGTGTGTAGGTATTGTGGGTGCCAAGTTAGATAGATCTTGTAGAGGTATCCGTAGCTCTGTACTTGATCTCACTAGCGTAACAATTCTTCCTTTCCATTTCCTAGTAGCCTGATAAACCCAATTGTAGATTGGCTTGGCTCATCTTGGTGTATGCTTGGCTATGTGTGAGTCTGTTATTCCCTGGTTCCTTGTAGAAATCATGCCCAGATCGGGGGTGGCAGTTGTATCAAGAGGTTGATAACGACAACTGGCCTATGGTTGGGTGGAACGTTGCAGATGCATAGTTGGTTGCTTGGGACTACTTTGTTAATATAAGTATTCTCTTGTGTTAACTTTGCAACTATTTATTTGATGAATATCTTGAATGTATGATGGATGTGTAATTGAAATTACTTCCGTTGTGTTTTCTTATAATTATACATTTCCATATGTCTTTTTATATTATGTGAATGTTGATTTAAAAGTTCATGGGGCTAGATGCCCTAGCTTCAGTCTAACGTTCTCTCCATCACAATTGTATGATGGTTGGGGACATTACAATTGGTCTGGGAGTTTGATCATAAGTTCAAGACCCTATTAGACCAAGTAAGCTTCGTTATAGCTCTGGATCAACACAAGGAATGGTTTATTGCTGTGCTATTACCCCACATTAGATTACCATTGATGCAGCAGAAGGTTACGTCGCAGGCAGAAGCCTTAGAGATCACGATGAAGTTGGAGGCTTCGCCGATCGGTGAGTCTAGTTCTGGGATGACTTAGATTCAGAACCAGCTTACCACCCTGACACTAGAGCTGCAAAGCATGAAGAATGGAAAAGAGAAATGATATGAAACTCGCAACGAGATCTCGTGCACGAGCTGCAAAGGAGAAGGTCATGACCGTGAACACTGTCCCCTATAACGTGACTATCTCGGCAGTGGTGCACCTAACCCCATCAATCAGAACCAAGCACCCTGGTGTGAGATCTACAGAACTACAGGTCATAGACCTGAAGATTGTTACCTAATACAGAAATATGTGAAGACACCTAAGATTCTATATTGTAATTTATGTAAATCAGTTGGACATGATGAATCCAACTGTCGCACCTATGAACTAATGAATGAAAGAAAACATGACATGGATTCAATGAGAGGCATTGGCTTATACAGAGTGCAAGAAGATAACCAGCCAAAGCAAGAAAACACACATTATGATCAATCTGTCTGCAGAGGCCATGGTGGTGGATACCGCGGTAGAGGAAGAAATACCCACTCGGCACAAGGAAGAGGCCATGATGGGGTCATCTGCTATAACTGTGGCCAGCTAGGTCACGTATCTAGAGACTATGTAAACCCATGCACCACCTGTAGTTATTGTAAATCATTTGAGCATGTTATAGAAGATTGCCCGGTACTAGAGGTAGAGATGCAGAAAAGAAGGACATATGCTCCAGCTCCGAACCTCCAGTGGATCGCAGCAGAGAATAGACCTGCAGATCCTACCTAGCATTAAAGTAGTCACACGCAGTGGCGTCGAGACGGGTCGTGATAGGGGAGCAGAGGCTTCCACTTCGGGAGAATCTCATGCGAAGCAGGGACCTCTTGAAACAATATGGGTAAGAAAAGCTATAGGGAAGACGCCTGCTCTGGATCTGAAGAAGAACAAAGAAGCTTTTATTGACGCGTGGGATACCTTCAGAGAACCAGCACCTAAATCACCAAGGATCCCGCTATGTAGCGAAGTATCATGTGTTGAAGACACACCTGCTGCGTATGATAAGACAAGACACACAACGGATGTTAGCACCTCCGTTGCGCAGTTCCTAAGGAGCTGCCTGAAGCTGTTGAAAAATGAAAACGTGATAGCAGAGCTAGAGAAGCTCATAAATCTATACGAACCACACATAGAAGCATAAACTTCTGATGGTGCACTACATCACATAAAGAAACAGAAGAGTTCGGGCCGAGAGATGAGGCTCACTGCGTAGATAGGAGACTTTGAGATGGATGAAGTTATCCTTGATCTAGGATCAGAAGTAAATGTCTTGACCAAGCAAACATGGCAGCAAATGGGTCTACCAAAGCTGTCATGGTCACCTATCCAGCTGAGAATGGCCAACCAAGAGAAAGTTATACCATTTGGCCACTTAGCCAATGTTGTGGTTGATATTGACGGAGTATAGAGCCAGGTGGACTTTGAAGTCATCGAGATTGTCGATGATAGCCATCCCTTTCCTGCGTTGTTAGGAATTTACTGGGCTATTGACAATTTGGCCATTATAAATTTGAAAACAAAGAAGATGATATTTGAAGGCAAGCATCTGCAGGTTATCGCACCATTGGATCCTACAGATGGGGACAGATATAGCGAGCCGATTCAGGAGGAATATAAGGCCTAGGACTTGGACTGGCTGTACCAGATGACTATGAACTAGGAGGATTACATTAATCCTACTGCAAACAATACACTCAGATGGAGATGCGATAGCTCATGCATTTCTGACTCCGATGCTGGACTAGAAAACTGGTAGAATCGCATGCACGAAGTGTCAGCTAGAAGGTGCGCGCAGGTCACGAAATCACTATGCTAGATTGGAAAGGAGGTAGTCCCAATCCCTACATTTCATGGTTTTGCTAATGTTTATACTTTCATTCAAGACTATACTGTAGCAGTTCCAGAAGAGCACAAGTTTCCAGCATTGGATATGGCACTGCGTGGCATACTCGCTAGATGGTGGGCTTCGCACAAACAGATATTGATCACTTGGATCAATGCATAACAAAGCTGTAGATTCAGTTTGCAAAAAGGGTTACCTTACCCTTTCAGAAGTTCAACGGGAAGACAGATCCTAGCCAGCATGTGGAAGTCTATTCGCAGGCATGGGAAGAAAGGCCACCTGAAGAGTGGGTGCACTTGTTCATGCATACTTTGGAAGAGGATATTCCAAAGAAATGGTATCTAGACCTGGAATTATGCAGGGAGACCTCAGATTGGGAAACATTAACTGTGAACTTCAAGAGAGATTTCAGCTTCGAGGATGAGAACCCTTTGATACATGAGGCACTGCAGATAATCAAGGAACATGTATTCAAAATAGATTATCCTCGCGAGGATATGTCATGGGAAGAATTCTTCTGCACAAATGACAATCCTGTGAACATACACTCAGAATGGAAAGAACATGAAGAACATCCGATAGACTGTTATAATTTAGCTGAAGATGATGAGCATGGAAGAGAAGAAGATGAAGATGATCCGCGCAATATCAATATACCAGAGTCAAAAGGTGCGCACAATATAGAAGGACCACCATTGGAAATCCTAGACATGAGTGGACCGGTCGAGACACAAAAGGTGAACATCGGCACGAGTGAAGAGTCAAAGTTCACATCTATCAGAGACTACTGGGATGATTAGACTATCGCAGAGATTGCAGACACTTTGCATGAATATCAGGAGCTATTTCCGACCAAGTTTACAGAGATGAAAGGAATATTGGGTGACTTAGGAGTCATGAAAATCCCCTTGAAGCCAGGCGCTAAGCCTATGAAGCAGCGACCATATAGACTGAATCCACAATATAAAGAGAGAGTCCATGCAGAGTTTGACAAAATGTTAGAGGTGGGAATCATTAAACCTATTGAAGAATCTAAATGGATCTGTCCTATGGTTGTCCAAGACAAGAAGACGAAGGGTGAGATCAGGATTTGTGTCGATCTTAGAAAACTTAATGAGGCCTCTTGTAATGTCCCCAGCTTGACCCTATTGCATTAATATTGTAAATGATGTAAATATTGTTATTTAGTCATGGTGAGGAGCTCAAGGCCAAGGCCCCGCCATTGATTTGTCGTCTTATGTATCGACAATTAAAATAGATGCATATGGTTCTTGTGCTAGCGGAGCACAATGTAAAATCGGACATCATGTAAAGAAGCAATTTTAATGAAAAACCCACAACCGGCTACGCAATGCAACAAAGAGATGGGGGCATGATCTTTACAAGGAATAGGGAGGGAAAATAACCAAACCCTTGAGCCATCGTGTTAAGCCATTTTCATTGAGGAAACCATGAACTCTCAACTACCCATTTGGCCTCATGCACCCAATCATTTAATCCTTCCAATAATTGGTTGAGATAATTAATTCCTTGGGATGGGAGAGGTATGGCTGTCAATTTTTGTGTATGGGCAAGACAGCAACCTGGGAAATTGGGTTTTGGTTTGCTGGGCAAGAAAACCCCCACGAAATTGGCCCAAAAGCCATTCTTCACCTATGGCATTCATCCTCTCACGCAGATAGAGACGGCTGGGAGTTACAGTCACGTTTTTCATCAAAAACGCAGGGTTCTCCTTGCCCCAAAACTCGTTTTTGGTTTTGGATAGTAGCTGGGAAGGAGGGGCTGCGATTTGGGACTGTATGGAGTTCATTTTGTCCCCGAATTGCCATGGGCGTTTTTCCTAAAAATGTTTTCTGCTACCTGGGGTTTTCCCCAAACCTCCATTGCTCGTTTTTAACCTTCCCACATTTTTCTAAAGCTTAGGGGGATCATTATCATGCCTGTCACTGTACAAACGATTTCCCTCATACCCAACACTTATGCCCTTGCTGTTATATGCATCCATATCCTAGCCACCTCAGAAACCCAATTGCTGGTTGGTATGGCTGATTCTGGTGTATCTATGGCTATGTGAGACCCTGCTGTTCCCTAGTTCCTTGTGGAGATCATGCCCAGCTCGGGGGGTGGCAGTGGTGCTGAGAGATTAAGGAGCACACTGGCCTATGGTTGGGTGGAATGTTGCAGAAGCGTAGCTGGTTGCTCAGGGACTACTTGATTAAGATAAGTATTCTCTTGTGCTATCCTTCAATTGTTTAGTTGAGGAATATCTTGAATGTATGGTGAATGAGTATTTAAAATTTACTTCCACTGTGTTCATTAAAATATTTATGCATCTTCATATGCCTGTTATAATATATGAATGCTTATGAATAAGATCATGGGGCTAGATGCCCAGTTGTAGCACAATGATCCTCTCTATCAGGCTGGTATGATAGGAGGGGACATTACACCTCTATGCATGACCCATTCCCTACTCCATTTACAGATGAGGTACTTGACAATGTGGGAGGGAATGAGGCCTATTCCTTTACTGATGGTTTCTCCAGTTATCATCAGATCAGGATTGATCCCACGGACAGGCATAAGATGACATTTGCTACAGAATGGGGGTCATTCCAGTATACAGTCATGCCATTTGGCTTGAAGAACGCGCCTTCCATCTTCTCCAGAGATGTCGTTGCAGCATTCAAAGATTTCATGCACAAGTTTCTGGAAGCATATTTTGATGACTGGATTGTCTTTGGTTTGCTTAAGAACCATTGCGCAAACCTAAGGATGATGCTTGAAAAGTGCCGCCAGCATCAAATATCATTGAATTTGAAGAAGTGCATCTTCTTTGTGCCCTATGGAATTTTACTACGACATATTGTTTGCAAGAAGGGATTGATGGTGGACCCTGCGAAGATTGCCATCATTGTAAATTTGCCTACACCAACTTTAGTTAAAATGCTGCGCTCTACCTTGGGCCATACAGGCTATTACAGGAAGTTCATTAAAGGTTTGTGTAGATCACCGCAGCAATGGAGAAGCTGCTGAAGAAGGACGTGCCGTTTGTTTGGAACGAGGAATGCAAGTAGGGTTTTGACACCCTTAAAGAAAATATGGTTACCACGTCAATCCTATTCTTTCCAGACTGGACAAAGCTGTTTCATGTTCATGTGGATGCATCATGCATTGCCCTAGGCATTGTGTTAGTTCAACTAGGAGAAGGGGATATTGACCACCCCATTGCATTTTCTAGTAGGAAGCTATCGACATTAGAGAAGAACTATACCACAACTGAGCGGGAAGGACTTGCGATGGTATATGCCCTTCAGAAGTTCATACATTATCTACTTGGTGTGCACTTTCTTATGTTCACTGATCATTCTGCATTAACATATTTGGTCAATAAGCCAGTGTTAGGGGGGCGTATATGTAGATGGTTGTTTCTATTCTAGGAGTACGACTTCAAGATCATTGTTAAACCCGGCAGGATGAATTTGGGACCTGACCACTTGTCTCGAATTGAGTCAGGAGAGGAGCCAACAAACATTGAAGACACTCTGCTTGACGCGCGGATGTTTTCTATACAGGCTATAGATGATTACTATAAGGATATCATTGATTTTCTGACAACAGGGCTGACACTGCAAGAATTTTTCATTCAGCAAAAGAAGCAGCTAGTAGTGCACCCCATGGATTTCACTTTCATTGCAAGTCAGTTATACAAACTTGGGCCAGATGAAGTACTATGCAGATGTGTACTCGACCACGAGAAACCATATATACTAGCAGATGCGCACTCAAGGATCACTGGAGGTCATTACGCAGGAAGGGCTACTGCACAGAAGATATTGCGCACAGGGCTGTGGTGGCCTACCATCCATAAAGATTCTAAGAAATACTGCAGGAACTGCGATGTCTATCAGAGGACAAGGAAGCCATCGCGGAGAGACGAAATGGCATTGAACCCATAGTTGACTTTACTGTCCTTTGAGAAGTGGGCAATTGATTTTGTTGGACCTATAAACCCACCAGGGAAGATAACTAGTGCAAGGTATATCATTACTACCACGGATTACCTCACCAGATGGGCAGAAGCTAAACCAGTGAAGGACTGCAACGCAGGTACTACTGCGGAGTTCATTTTTGAGGAAATTTTGTCAATATTTAGCTGTCCAAAAATTTTGATGAGTGATCAGGGAACTCACTTTCTAAATAAGACCATTGAATCCCTCATAGAGGAGTTCCACATTCGGCATCACCACAGTACGCCATATCATCCGTAGGTGATGGAACTGTTGAAGCTTTCAATAAGATACTAGAAAACGCGCTGAAGAAGGTGTGCAACGTAAATAGGGATGATTGGGACCTTCACATTTCGTCTGTACTATGGGAATATAGAACAACTTGTAAGAAGTTGACGAGACAGACACCCTTCCGGTTGGCTTATGGGCAGGAGGCCATAATGCCAATGGAGTACATTGTCCCCAATCTAAGGATTGCTGCGTTCACCAAAATAGCAGATCACGAAGCATTAGATGAAAGACTGCTACATTTAGTCGACTTGGAGGAAGATCGTTTCATTGTAGGCTTTCAACAGCAAAATCAGAAGGATTGTGAAAAGGCATGGCATGATCTCCATATCAGGAACAAATGCTTTCAGGTATGTGACCTGGTCCTCCTCTATGATAGCAAGTTCATGAAATTTCCTGGCAAGTGTAAAATGCATTGGATTACTCCATATATTGTTATGTATGTGTTGATGCCCCAAAGATCGCAGCATCAACCAGAAAGGGATTATCCCTGGTAGACTATCCCAATTAGATTGTCCACCGTTTGGTATGGGGAATCCGTCCAGTTAGCAGTTTCGAAAATCATTAGATTCGGAGATTTGCTTCAATTACACCGGTTATGGCCCAATCCACCATTCTTTTTTATTTTATGGTTAGAATGATATGCAAGTGCCTAAGCTAACTTAATCTAAATGCAAAACTTAAAGCAAATCTTTGTCTAAAACTGAAATAAACCTAAACTATCCCTGCAAGGAGCAAAATTATAAGTATGAGTAATGTGTTGGAAGAAGTATCTAAAGATCAAGAGACAACCATTAAATTGAAAAGATATATCTACAGCAAGAAGGAAAAAGATATTCACATATGACGCATTCCATTACTCATGTAGGAGAAAAATCATTTGCACAAGAAACAGTAAGATCATTCAATACAGAGAAATAATTCAAGAGAGCAAAGAAAGATCTCACTATAGAATATGAAAGTCACAAGAATAATCTAGCATGCATCCCACATCCATTTCCATGCAAAAGACATCCTCTCCAGTCTCTTATTAGGCAAATTTTATTTTCTTGGAGCAAGTGCAAGATAGCTCATACAAGTTAAGAAAAATCTTTTCCCTGCCAAAAGTCCCCCTACACTATTCCCTAAGCCTATATTTATATCTTTACAAAATGCCTCTTGGGCTTCCACCTAGCTCTTACACTTGTCCTTTCAAGACTTTTCCTAGAAATTAAAAAATCGTGGCCCTTTTCTTATAATAGAAATTTTCTCAAAAATAGAAAAGTACAGCTGTCTAGTGACCCTACGTTCTAAACACAGAGAAAACAGATCAAAAAAAAGATCAACACATCATGACCAGTGTGTTCATCTTTGAGGAGGCGCTTCTATTGGGAGTGAGGTGCTTGTGCTGGTTGCTACTGCTGCTACTGCTTTCTTTTCCTCTTGTGCAATGTAACTGAACCAGATACCGATGTATCTGACAATGACATTTGCTAGTGAAGGGAGCAATATCTTCTGGGAAGTCACATGCTTACCAAGCTCTGCTTCAATACCGTGAATTTCTGCAATTGCTGCTTGGTGGATTTCTTTGAGCAAATGACTGTATATTGATGACAGCACAATATAGTGATGAGATCATCAATTTCCAAGACATCAATCTTCTTTACAGATTCTATTTGAATGCCTAGCTCTTCCTTCAAGTCTGATAAACGTTGCTCTTTGTTTGGGAACTCATCAAGGGAATGAGGAAACATCAGCTTGCATTTATCATGCACTTCATGGATTTTTTGATACAGGTTGTTACTCTTCTCAATTGTTCCCTAGATCTTAGCCATCAGCTTGAGGCCACTGTTCCTGCAAAATGCCATAAGGGCCACATCTTCATTAAAATCATCTACCGATTTGAATGGGAGATGCTTATGGAAATAAACCTTCCCTTCTCTCCATTCCATCTATCTCAGGATGTTCGCTTTAACCCGAGTGTATTTCCCCTTAATCCTATTGGCCTCTGCATTGACTTCTTTCAATCTAACCACCATGGCTTTGAGCATACACACTTCCTCAGTAATCAGCCCTTGTGTGGCGTGCATTTGCCTCAAAATATCACATGACAGCTCATGAAAGGGAGACATATCTATCGCTCTGCTTTCTGCCTGTTCTAATTGTTCAACCATTTCCTGCTTATCTACTTTCAGATGAAAAACTCTAGCTTCAGAATCGTTCTTTTTCGCTTCCAGCAACATCATCTAGATTGCCAGGTGCTCCTTTTCTTCCTCTAAATGGTGATACTTATCGAATAGCTCCTTGTGATCAATAGATAGGCGATTATATTTATTTACTAGAAGATCCCTATAAGCTTGCTCATTAGCCACAGTATGTTGCAACATGCGAGCTCTCCTCTTTGTGGACTCAAATTCTCTGACCATATTGACCAAATTGTCCTTCATTGCTTTTGCTATTGACACAGCGGTGGATGCCATGGCTATGGGAGACTTATTTGTATTTTGCATCATCGTGGTCTCCCGCTAGGTAAACATATCTTCTTGGAGGAGTCTCTTTATCCTCTTCTCTGACTTCAAGACCACCACCTTCCTCTTCTTATAATACACAAATTCATCCCATCGAGACAAAGTATGATCTTCTGATCGGGTGTAAGGGATGATCGGGAGGTCTATTACATGTACTTCTGCCTCTATGGGTGGGGTCTGTACTACTTGAGATGTGTCTGTTTCCACATTTTGGGTACCGGAGCCACCTACTTGAGATGTGTCTGTTTCCACATTTTGGGTATCGGAGCCACCTACTTGAGATGTGTCTGTTTCCATATCTTGGGTGTCGGAGCCACCTGCCTAGTCATCTTCATTGGTTTTAAGCTCTTCCTCTGTCTTTTGTTCCTCTTTAGTTTTACGCCTTCCTTCTTCTTCTTCTGCTTCCTTCTGCTACCTTGCCTCCTAAGCTTCTCTCTACAACCTTACTTCTTCTTCTTCATTCTGCTGCCTTGACTCCTCAGCTTCCTTCTGGAACCTTGCCTCCTCAGCTTCCTGTTGCAATATTGCTTCTTCTTTCAATCTTTGTTCTTCACAGGCCAAGGCCTCAACTGCTTCCCTTTCTTTCTGCAGACTGGATTCTCGGGCTGTGGCAGAGCTAGAGCTAGCTCCATTGCCTTGACGACAAATCTACAACTTAGTCATGGTGTTGATGCCTCTGAACACTTCTTTCTCTGCATCATAGTAATAAGCATATTCAAAATGAGCATATACATCCTTGCAATGCTCCGCAACCTTGCTCTGCCTGTCATTTCTATGGAAGATCACCTCACCGAAGTGGAAAGCTTTCAGCCCTTGAATGTATTCCTCAGCTGTTGCAACCCCTGAGAATTTATAGGCTCCTATGCAAAAAGGAAAAGGAGGGAAGAAGCCTTATGTTTCTTGTTAAGCACTCCTCCTATTCCATCAAGGAAAACTTGCCTGACTACTTCTTTGAGGACTACATAATCGGTAGCGTATTTTGGCAAAATATATGGTGCTTTGGTACCTCCAAACATCCTGATGTAGGTGCCCTGTTCTAAGAAGTAAAAATCACCATAGTTTTCAAGGACCTCCATGGCATTTTCGGATAGACAATTGGGCTCTTCCTTGAACATCTTCTCATTCAGAGGCATGATGAGCTTATAGTTTTCTCTGTAATTTTGAGCCCACATTATTTTATAGGCAATGTAGACCGGGATGTTGGCCTGATCCCACGTGCAACCTAGCCTGGGGAAAGAGAGCTTGGCCAAAATGTAGTCAATAAGATAGGAAGACATGTAAAATTCTGACTTTTTTAAGGCTAAACCTTCTCTAGTTGCAGCCACTATGGATGCCAAACTATCTGAAAGAATAGTAGCCCAATCAAACACAGTTCCTTTGAATGCTATGAAGTGGATGATGGGAGCGCACTGTATCCTATATACAGTGCCATTGGGCATGCCGAAAATTATGCATAACATCAGGGCAATTAATCTAAAAGGAGGTCTTAGGCTCTGAATGTTATATTCATCATTATCTCTCTTCCTCAGCTGCTTTCCTGTGACCAATAGCTTTTTAGCCATCTCGATATTATTCATCTTTCCCAACCATTCATCGTTTAGAACTTGCTGGGGACGTGAGAACTTATAGGCTGCTGCAATATAAGCTTGATGGAATGTGTTAACACCCAAAAAGTGCTCACTACCTCATCTACCCCATTACATGACTCATTTGTCCATATTTCCTACCATATTTGCCTTAAAAACCTCAAAATCCCACTAAAATGCCTCCAAAAGGTCTAAAAAGCCTCCAAAAGGCCACAAAACCATCAAAAAAGCCTTAAAAAGGCTAAAAAACCCCCTTTTCCTCCAAAATTCCTCCAAAATAGCAAAAACCCTCTAAAAAGGGAATAAAAAATATAAAAAAAAAAAGAGGAAAAAGAGGGAAAAAGGAGGAAAAAACCCTATACAGCTGACCTAAACCATATGGTTCCCAAAACCATGGGCCAGCACTCCACCACTAAAAAACCTATAAATAGGTGATGGAGGCCCCTCATTTCATATCCACAGTCAAGTACACCCTTACTCTGCCAAAATCACTCTTGAAACCCTAGCTCACCCTTGGGATACTTTCACCATTGAGTGCCCCTTTTGGCCCATTTCCACCATTGGAGAAAGAGAAGAAGCAAAGTTGGAGTTTGGAGCAACCCTCTTGGATCATTGCAAGAACTTCACTAACCTCTACACTTGAGGTAACATTTTAATACAAAAAGAAAACCATTTATATTCCATGTTTTGTTATGTTTCTTCATGCTCATGCTAGTTTAGAATTTATATTGTTTTAGCATTTTAATTTACTGTTTATTGAACTGCTACTAAGGAGTCCATTCTCCTTAGTAGGTGCTCATTTGCACAAGCTAAGGTGAAAACCCTAGCTACAGTTTTGGCGACTCCCCTTGGTTTGAATTTCTGGTTATAATTTTTAAATATTTTCCTTTCGACTGTCCCTTTCGGCTGCCATAAATCGCGTCTTTTACCCCCGTAGTTGCATTCCGACCACGTCTTTCAGGCATTTACCTGTGACCCGATCGCGGCTCTCAGACTGTTTCTGGCGACCTGTCGGTGGATTCAACTCTAATACCTGCGATCCGACCGCAGCTAATTATCCTGTTTGTTGCGATCCGACTGCGGCTGTTAAAAATTTTTCGGCATCCCGCCTGTGGCTTTCAACCCCTTAGCTGCGACCCGACTGTGTCTCTCGGCCCGTTTCCCACGTCCCAACTATGGATTTCATCCCTTTTGCTGCAACCCGCCTGCGGCTTTCGACCCTTTTCCTGCAACCCTCTTGCGGCTTTTTACCTGTTTGCTACGATCCGACTGCCTCTATCGGCCCAAAACCCACAACCTGTCCGTGACTGTTGAGCTGTTTTCCGCAGTCTGACCGCCTAGAATTGCCAAAAACCCGCGGTCTGTTTTTTGCATTTTTTTCATGTTTTGAACCCAGCACTTTGCTGCATTATTTTTTGCACCAGCACAGCCATCTGTCCTCCCTACAACCATACTTCCTTACAGCCTTTTCTGCAGTTTTAGTTCTGTTCCATTTACAGAATCATTTTTTAAAATTTCAGCATTTTACTTGAAAAAGAGAAAATTTTGCATTTCAAAGTTTACATTCTTTCTTGTTAATTTTAGTTAGAAAGTTGCCCCCCTTGTGGCACTTTTATTTGGGTTCATCACCTCACACGCACACACTCTGTCACCTAATTCAAGTGAGCCTTAAAAAACTACTTAACACAACCAACATTCTAACCCCACCTAGGGAACACATAAGAATTTTTGTAGTTAGGTAGGATCGGGGGGATAGGCATCCAAATAACACCCCTCGGTTTCTTACACTTGAGACATAGCTGTTTTCCATTAGGGAACCAAAATCCCCTAGTATTTTTTGGCACAGTCACAACCAGTTTATCAGAGGGCCTCTCCCCTAGGAGGGTTGAAGTCGCCAGACTGGTTCCGAAGGCCTGAGTGGAATACCGCAATCCATTCAGTAACCGAAGGGCTACCTTTTGTAGTTCTCGGGGTATCCCTGTATGGGGGTACTGCGGTAAAAGGACCAAATGACAGATTCACCTTTTCTGGACGTGTCATGAATGGGGTATCTTAGTTTCCATTCTTCTAGGATTGACTACCCGGTGTCCCTCCCGGTAGGGGGGTATCTTTAGCCACTTGGCTCTCCTATCCATATTGTCTAACTTGGATTTCATGACCTTGCAGAGGATATGTCTAGTTGAGTCAGAATACTATTTAGTGAGGTGATGGCATGCTCCCTTACCTCCTTTTGGTCTAGTGAGTCCACTATTTTTATTTTTTAGGACACCTGCTACTTGTTGGTATTTCTGACCATTTCTATTGATACTCCACTTATTGTAGCACAGCTGTTGCAGTAAGTGTTTTGAGTTGGTTGTTGGCCTGAGTGCCATATTTTTTGAGCTCTCCTTCTGCACACTCGGTTGCATTAGGGTTTTTGAGCTATTTTTCACTCAACACAACCCCCAGATATTCGACATCGTTTGTCACCATTGAGTCCCTGAGACATTCTCGGCGCCTCCAGGGTGAGCCCCCACAGAACGGTTCACTTGACACCACCCGTCATAGACATAGATCTTCATCACTTGATACCACTCATCATAGATCTCGAGCTTTGTCACTTGACTTCACTCGTCAATGGCATAGAACTCCGTCACCCGATCTATACGCCCCCTATTTTACCTCTGATTCTGAGGCAGAGTCCGAGAACCCCATTTACACTGCACCAACCAGCCCCATGGATGGCATGACTTCTACCCCTTTCTTTGTAGGGACCATTGGTGGAGCATCCACCACCACACCTGCTTTGGGTATGCCCTCGATGGGGCCCCCATCTACCATTCCAATCACTGCACCCATTCCAGTAGCTGGAATACCTATTCCCACTCCATCAGTGACTCGCGCTACTCTTGGCGGTGTAGGACCGTCCCATACCACGTTCGTCCCTACACTTGGGGAAAACCTCCCAAACCTTGCCCCTACACTTGGGGGCATTGGCCCCAACATGGTCCAACCCACTAGTATGTCACATCCTTCTACTAGTTTTCCATTCATGGCTAGCCTCAACCTTCCTGACCTAGCTAGACTGACTAACGATCCTATCAGACACGGCCCTGCGTGGCCTCACATGCCCACCAAGCTCCCCTCTGACATCCCTAAGTTTGAGGGAAAGGCAGGTGAGGACCCCCAGAACCATATTATGTCCTTCCATCTATGGTGTTCCTCCAACTCCATAGTGGATGACTCTGTCTGCCTCCGTCTATTACAGTGCACCTTCACTAGCTCTGCAGCTAAGTGGTATATCGAGCAGCCCCATGGGACCCATGCCACCTTTACTTACCTTTCCTCGACCCTCCTGCAGTTCTTTCAGTTACTTGTCCGCTATGACGCGGGAGTTGAGATCCTACTGTCTTGCAGACAGAACATGGCTACCCACATCACTGACCACATTCATGAGTGGCGTCGACGCCGCAGCCTCTACAAAATCAAGTTAGATGACCGTACCTTCTTAGATTGGTTTCTAAAATCCCTCCTTCTTGTCATTGCCAAGGATGTGGCATCTGAACAACCCCAGTCCAAAGAAGAGGCCATCCTCAAAGCCCAGCAATTTGACCTCATATACGCCCAGTTGGGTTATCTCTATACCATTATACCTGACACCCCTCGCGGTGATTCCTCCCAGCATGATGCACCAGGGGCATCCCATGCCGTAGATGGCATCATCAGTCGTCTTGCCTCGCATCCCCAACCCTTTTCCATCGCATGTCCTAGCCCTGGTCCTGACCTTTCGTGGGCTACATCTTAATCCGGAGAAACCAATTCGTATGCTCCTATGACACACCACCACCATTCTCACGGACCCTCCTATCTACCTCAGTGCTTTAGACATGCATCCCTCACTTATGCTCCTCAGTTGCACCTCAGCCATATTACCATCCACAGGCTACCCCAGCTCCCGTGTCCTCTCAAGCCCAACCTGCTTATTACCCGCCACAAACAGCCCCTGTGGCAACACCACAACCCGCTCCGCAGACGTATCAGCAACCCCCACAAGGTTCAGCACCTGCACAACCTCCACCTACTTCTTATCCACCGTAGCCTGCTCCCGCACCTACCCAACCCCAGAACCCACCTGCTGCCCAAGGGCAAGTTTACGCCCAACAAAACCTGCATCAGAACCAAAATAACCAGCACCAATAGGGCCAGCAAAACTGTGGCAAAAGCCATAACCATGGGAACAACCCTCCTCCTGACCAAGGTGGTCAACCTCCTAATCCCCCAGACAACAATAACGTGGCACCTACCAACCAAAACCCTGATCGGCCACCCAAGCAGGCCAAAAATCCTAATTTGAGAACAAACCATCATTTTTCTATCTGCGGGGTCTATGGCCACTACACACATGCTTTCCCACATTTGGAGCGAGCGTGGAAACTCTGGGTTGATGATGCCCATCGCTAAGGGCATGTAGCTCCTCAAGCACCACCCAACCCCCCAACCCCTCAGCAGCCACCTTTGGTACTGCAAAACCTCGTACCAACTCAAGGGGTAGTGAACACTCAGCCATTGGCTCCCCCTTAGGGCAACGTGCCACCACAACAACAGATCACTTATGCTGCTCCTGATCAACCCATGTTCGACTCAGGTAATCACCACTTGTTGATGATGTCGTCTGCTGATGTCAACCTCCAAACCCGTCGGAACCAATATGGCTCCACCCCTGAAGCCCCTCCCACTGACAAAACCCCTACCGCTCATCCCATCGATCAAACGTTACGTATAGCTCCGGCTCCACTGGATGGCACCGCCAAAGCACCTCGTTTCCCACTTCGTCATATCAACAATAACCCCAATGCTCGTGCTGCATCAAATTACAACATTGTAGATGACTTAGCCCAATCTCCCGCAGCCATGTCTGCGTTAGAAGTCTTAAAAAACTGTCCTTCATAGCGCAAGACTTTGCTCTCCGCCATTGGTGCTATTGACCCCAATGATTCACAACTGATGGCATTCGATTTGGACCAGTCCAAACCACGCGTGCCTTCCACTTTTGCATTCCAAGTTTCTATTTCCATTAGGAATCTTGTCATCCATCGGTGCATCATCGATGAAGGTGCCTCTACATGCGTTATGTCCACATTCGTTTGGAAAAAGTTGGGATCCCCTACTCTCCAATAGTCCACAACTGCGTTGCGAGCCTACGATGGTCATTCGGCTCAACCTCAAGGACTCTTAGCCAATGTCCCCGTCCAGCTGGCTAGTAAAACCATTCTCATTGACATAGAGGTCATCAACGCCCAACTTGATTATAACCTCTTACTTGGCCACAACTATATGTATGTCATGCGGGCGGATTCCGCATCCATTTTTCGTACCATGATGTTCCCCCATGACGGACGCGTGGTCAAGGTCGACCAACTCACCTACTATGATCCAAATGCCCCTGCTACACTCGAAAATGTTCTCCCCATGGTTGAACAACCTGTTAGTGGTGCCACTACCTCATTTGTTTCCTCTGTGGGACCTAGAGTTTACTTAGATTCGTCGATGACATCCACATTCCAATCCATTCCACCCCCGTCACTCGCGACCGAAGTCTCTGACCTTTGTACTCTTTCCCACAATACACAAACACCTAACAATCAATCGCCCTTGTTACCTAAACCACCATTGGTACCTAGTAACAATTGTGTTACACCCATCCACACAATTCCCTTCCTAATCCCTCCCTCGGGAGTAGTAAGTGCCCTGGTTATGGCTACCCTCAGCCTCCCTAGGTTAACATTAGGATTACCCGTGTGGTATCTTTTGCCTCCCATTCCCCCGTCGACACCAAATGTCATCCTCCAACCGGTGCAACCCATTGTCACTACTAGTCAACCACCTCACGGTGTCACTACCCCTTCGTCATCTACCAATCCCCCTCCTCTTATCAAGCCCACTAGGGGTAGAGGCCCACAACCATACACTGCTGTACCCCCTCCCAAGGCAGTTAAACCCCCGACCGTGTTTCGTGCTCCCCCCAAATGCTCATTGTGTGATGAGTTAGGCCATCCGACTCATCAATGTCCACGGTTACCTGCATTACAGGAACACATGCAAATGCTTGACGATGACCCCAACATCCCGGTTGTCGAACTCGACCCAACCCCTAAGCCTCGTGATAAATCACTGCGCACTAGCCACCTGTGTGCCATATGCGATATTTACAGCCACTACTCACATCACTGTCCCGATCTCTTAGATTACAGAGCAGCTCTCTACGAGATGAATAATTTGGACCTTGAGACGGCACCCCCCACAATTGAGAAGATCCACCCGCCGGTATCCTCCCCCTCCGGAGAGATTAATACCATTTATATGATCTCTTCGACTACAACTCCCTCGTCAACCGATTTGACAACTCAGACTTTCCACAATGATGAGGAGATTCTAGAAGCTCTCACTACCCCGAATTATCCCTGGGATGACATGCACCATCATTCATGTTGGCTTGGTTTTGCAACCAAACTTAGTGCAATGGGCACCTGCTATCTACTAGCAGCAGTTTCAATAGAAATAAATAACAAACTAATCTAAACTATATTAAACATGGATCTATGTGAAGTAAATAAGCAAACAATGGAAATATTATATAAAAACAAGAACAAGAAATAGAATAAAGAATAACTTTGTATTAAGAATAAGGGAAAGCAAGTGCTTGCAATGGTAATACCTCCAAGTGGTGAATATTGTTGAGTAGCTCCAAGGGTGAGCAACTCCAAACTCCAAGGGTCCCTTCTCCAAGGTAGCTACAATGGCCAAAAGCTCATGGGAGATTTTGGCAGCATGAGGATAGGATGATGGATGGATGGAAAGTGAGGAGCCCCTACCACCTTTTTATAGTTTTTGGTGGTGGGGAATACCATTATGGTTTTTGAGGAAACCAATGGTATTGACCAACATGGTTTAGGTACCTTTTCCCTCCTTTTTCCTTTTTTGAATATTTTTAATATTTTTATTCCCTTTTTAATATTTTTGGGAATTTTGGACCCTTTTTTAGGGTTTTTATGCTTTTTGAGAAAAAATATTCATTTTGAGTGGAAAAAGGGGTGTATTAAGGTCTTTTGGTGACCTTTTGGTGGCTTTAGAGGCTCAAATGGTGGAAAAGTGGACAAATGGGTCATGTGAATAAGGAAATGAGCTAGTGAGCACTTTTTGGGTGTTAACAGTTCCTATTTCCTCCCAGAAGAATCCTCCTCTACCACCGCTACCCAATTCGCGATTGAGTCCAAAGATTTCCTTCCCACTAAAGTTGACTGGTTTAAGGATCCTATTCCTGCTCCTAAGGCCTTTGAGGAAGGTAACATGGCCAACATCTCACCCATCATCCACATTGATATCTCTGACCCACCTGGTGCTCTTGAAATCATTACCTTAGGAGCCTCCTGCAGTGAGCATGAGATTGGAGAATACAAAAAACTTTTCCAAGAATTCCGTGATGTCTTTGCCTGGTCCTATACCGAAATGCCCGGTCTTGACCTCGCCATTATAGAGCACCACATTGACACATGGCCTGACGTACCCCACATTCGTCAGAAACAGCGCCCCATCCATCCTTCCAAGCTCCCCGCTGTTAAAGTCGAGGTTGAGAAACTTCGCAAAGCAGGATTCATTTATCCTATTGCTTATACCACCTGGGTTTCAAACCCCATTCCCATTAACAAAAAGCAAGGCACCATTAGAGTATGCACTAACTTCTGTGATTTAAACCGAGCTTGTCCCAAGGACAAATTCCCCATGCCATTTATTGACCAACTCATCGATGCGTGTGTGGGGCATGAAGTCCTCTCTTTCATGGATGATTTTTCGGGATACAACCAGATTCAGATCCATAAGGAGGATCAGTACAAGAATGCCTTTACCACCCCATGGGGCACCTTTTCCTATCGCGTCATGCCTTTCGGACTCAAAAATGCTGGCACCACCTTCCAGTGGGCCATGACCTATTGTTTTCACGACTTGGTCCATATCCTACTTGTATATCTCGATGACCTTACAGCTCGTTCCCGGAAACGATCTGACCATCTTAACGACCTTTGGCAAGTTTTCCTGTGTTGTCACAAATATAAAATCCGCTTGAACCCACACAAGTGTGTCTTTTGCGTTCCTGCAGGCCGGTTGTTGGGTTTCATTGTTTCCCGGAAAGGAATTCCTGTCGATCCCCTGAAAGTCCAAGCCATCTTGGACCTTCCCTCTCCTCGCACGCTTCGGCAGCTCCAAAGTCTGCAGGGGCCATCCAATTTCCTTCGTCACTTCGTTCCTGATTACACCACCAAAGTTCATGGTTTATTACGCCTGCTTCGTACCCACATACCCTTTGTTTGGGATGAGCAAGCCGAAGCTGCATTCAAAGCCCTCAAGAAAGCTCTCACACAAGCCCCCTTGATCTCCCCTCCGGATTTCTCTCAAGACTTCATCCTTTACGTTTCGGCATCCGCGCATGCCATGTCCAGAGTCTTGGTTCAAGAAGATGTCTCTCACCAAGAGCATGTCATTTATTACGTCAGCCAGACCTTGTTTGGCCCACCCCTATGTTACCCATACGAGGAAAGAATAGCCCTAGCTGTGGTATTTTCTGTCCAAAAATTGTGACACTACATTCTGCTCAGTCATACCACAATTGTCGCCGACTCCAACCCCATGGTCTATCTCCTAAATCGGCACCTCCTACAAGGTCGTGTTGCTAAATGGGTCATTATCCTCCAAGAATATGACCTCACTTTCTGAACCCCTAAGAGCACCAAATCCCTCGTGCTTGCTCACCTCATTACCGATCTCCCATCCCTTCTACCGTCCCCTTAGATCTCCGACGAGTTACCCGACAATCACTTGTTCACCATCTCGTCTGATGACCCTTGGTACGGTGATATTTTATTATACCGACGCATGCAGAAGTTCAGACCCAACATCAATCACGATGGACATCGTCGTATCCGTCACCAGGCCTCTCGATATCTCCTCTTAGGCGATGTCCTTTACCGGCGCGGGGTTGACACCATTATCCGTCGTTGCCTTACACACGAGGAAGCCGAACACGTCCTCAATGACTATCATAGCGGTGCCTGCAGCGGCCATTTCTTTGGGATGACCACCACCCAAAAGGTCATCCATGCTAGATACTTCTGGCCCACACTCTTTACCGACTGCATCACAGCGGTCAAACATTGCCACAATTGCCAACTTTTTGCCCCCAAGGCCCGGACACCACCTGCTCTGTTACACCCAATCGTCACCGTTGGTCCCTTTTGCAAATGGGACATTGACTTCATGGAGTGTAAAACCCCATCTACCAACGACCATAAATACATCATTGTCGTTGTTGATTACTTCACTAAATGGGCCGAAGCCATGCCCACTTTCAATTGTACCGCTGCCCATTTCTTTTTTAACCACGTTATCACTCGATTCAGGGTCCTGTTGTTGCAGCAACCCCCCCCAAAAAAAATTTGTACATGTTGGGGCCCCTCCTTTCATTTTGTGTAGAAATTTTGCCTTAAGAAGCCATCCCAGCTGTTATCTGTGTTTTTTTCAACATAAAATCTTGTTTCCCAACTGAATATCTTGCCATAAACCTTTCCATTTTTTCCCCCAAGGAACCAAAAGGGAACTTAGAATTTTCCCCGACATTTTGGAGTCTCTCGAGCTACCTCTCCGCAGTTGCGGAAGCCAAACGCATAAGCTTCTCGAAAATATGACTTAGAATATTTTGAGCGTGTTGCGGGACGTAAGAAGGAAGTCCTTCGGAGCCTTTCAGTCTTCTCTCCCGAAATGGCGGAAGTCTTTTACAAAACTCCCGAAAGAAGACTTAGAAGTTTCGATTGGAAAATCGCGGAAACCATTGGGCAATCCTTCCCGAAACGACGGGGTTCTTTGCTCAAACCTTCCGCAACCGCGGAAGCATTTGAGTTGTTCTCCCGAAACGGCGGGAATCATTCGCATTTAGCTCCTGAAAAGGGACTTAGAAAACTTTTGGTTTTTGTTGCTGGAGAGATTCGGTTTTCCCTCCCGAAACGGCGGGAGAATTCAATGGAACCGCCCGAAACTTGCGAAAGCCGCCATGATATCTTTCCGAAAAGGAACTTAGAAATTTTCCCATAAGTTGTGGGAGCCATTGGCAAATTCTTTCCGAAACAGCGGAATAATTCAAGATTTGCTCCTGAAACGGCGGGAACCGTTCGTCCAAACCTCCCGAAAAGTTTTGAAAAGTCTTCGTTAAACAATTGCGGAAGCTTATGGTGAATCCCTCCCGAAACGGCGGAAGAATTTTACGGAACCGCCCACACTTGCGGAAGCCGTTCGCATAAACTTTCCAAAACGGAACTCAGAAATTTTCTTTAAAACTCGCGGAAGCCTTTTGGGTTTTGCTTCCGCAGTTGCGGAGACCATCGCAAAACCTTCCCGAAACGCCGAAACACCAAATCTTTGCGGAACCTTTCAAAGAAGCCACCCGCAACAGCGGAGGCATTCACCAGTCCCATTCAAAACGGAGGAGGCTAGGGGAAAAGGCTTTCCAAAACTCTCTCAAGGCCCGGCCATTACTTAGAAACTTTTGAAGTTTTCGGAAGCATTCTGCGGAAGCGTTCACCGAAACCTTCCAAAACGTTGGGATCTTTTAAAAGTTTTCTCTCTGCTACCGTGGGAGCCCTTTTCAAAAGCTTCGCATTTCACGATTATTTTTGCGGAAAATTTTCACCATTGCCTCCCGGAACCGCGGAAGCTTCCGCTATATCCTTCTGCAACGACGGGAGAGATTCACGATTTTGTCCCGCAAGTGGTGGTTACGCACGCAAACCGAGATGGCCCGATTTGACTGCCAACGTACTGATATTTAAACCGCGACTAATTGTGCCACCCACCAAACTAAATGCTTGCATGTGCCTATCCTATTTAAATAAGCAGTGGGGGGTACGAGCCAACGCATTGTTAATTCTCCATTGGATGGTTTGTTGGATGCCACGCAAACTGCTCCTGCTCGGATTGCTTAACCATGTTCACAGCCACCTCAGTTAGCGTTTCTCGTCGGTGCCAGGTAGGATCTTAACCTTAAATTTGTCCCTTCTACTCATCATATTGCTATTGGGTTATCTTTCTTTTGAAAATGATAGGCTTGGGTTGAATGTCGACGGGCAAAATGCCCATCATGGGTTGTTTTTTCCCGTCGAGTGCGGTCTAAATTCTTATTTCCTGTCGTTGGTATATTGATTAAGTAAAAATGATAATTTGGACGGACAAATTTATTGTTTTCCCAAGTTCCTGCCGAAGCCCCATAGACTTTCCATGTCCCCAGCCGAAAGGCAAAGTCGTAGTCACCCGGGCTTTACAATAAAACCTCAGTCTCGACGTAACCTCTACTCAATTTAAAACTCGAGACAGTCGCCATCGCCCCTGATCAGACCAGCCGTAAAGACACCACGTCAAGTGTTATGAGTAACGACGGCGTTTTGGCTGAAACCCCTCGCTTATGTGTCAACGCAGGAGCTCCTCCCCGGTTAAACTTGTTGCTTTTTACTGCTAGTGGTCTTTTGCTTCGCTTAGCTCCTGGCAATGTTAGAGGTCTTCGGCTTTATTTCATACTTAACAGAAGTGGGTTATGGACAAAGTAAAACTGGCAGGAATCCCAAACAGGATACTACCACCTATGCTCCCGTAACTAGTGATTCAACCTTTTCAAAGTAGCTAATCTTATGCCTCGGAACTCCTCAACACTAAGTTTCTTTATAAAATGCATGCGTATTTGAGGACATTTTTCGGATCGATTTGGCTGTCTTCCCCGCCATTAGCCTTTCGAACTGCAGCCAAGACAAAAGTTACCCTTTTCCCCAGAGCTAAACCGAAAGCCGGTTGCTTCCGCAATATGCTTATTCTATCAAGAACATTCCAAACAGGCCCCTTTAGAGAATTAGGATGGCTAAAAAAATTTATAATTATGTTCCTGATAAAACGAAGATCACCTTTTATCCTAGGGCCGGGCCGAGAGAAAATTGTTGCCGCGACATAACCTATCCTCTCAGGAGCATCCCAAACTCATCCTTTTAAAAGATTCAAATGTTTCAATTTATGTTTCATGTTGAAATCGTGTTTTGCTTCCTAAATATATAGCTTCATTGTACCTATCTCATTGACATATTAAAACAATGATTCTCCCTGTTAAAATCTCACACTATGTTGCTCAAATTCATGATGACTTGTCTATGGGTGCTATCGGGGATAAGTCAAGATGCCGAAAGCCAGTAAGAAGAAGGCTAAGATGACAGAGAAGAAGCCTGTGCCACTTAAAACTGAAACTTCACTCCAGGATACTAGGTGCACCACCGGTGTCCCTCCTGAAATCAGATGGGGTGACATCTACAGAATGATCCAGGACCAAGAGATCCCAGATATGTTGCTAGAGGAAGGGACGATTTATCTCAATATCAGAGCCTCAGGCATAACTAGAGCCGCTACCCGCCCTGAGCTGTTCCCCTGTGCTGAAGTGATTGGATGGATACTCCAACATGCCGATGCTGAAGGGAGAGTGATAAATGATAGCGGGAAAGTGGCTATTGCCTCATTTCAACCCGTGTATCTTGCGGCAGCTTACAAATTTCCCCGTGTCCAACAAGCTCTGACTGATGAATGGTTGAGCCAGATGAACAACGTCGAGATGGCCAAGAAGCTGCTAATGGCAGGCAAACATTTGAGAAAGAAAGGAAGTGATGAATATGACGTATAGAATCTGAGAGCTCCTTTCAGATTGATCGCTTTAATGCTGTGTAGAATCTTCGGCATGCCCGATGGCACACTGTATAAGATTTAGTGGGTCCCCATTATCCACTACGTGGCACTCAAGGGAACTGTGTTTGACTGGGCCACTCTCCTATCAGATAGTTTGACCTCGATGATAGTTGCTGCCAAAGAAGGACTAGCCTTGAAGAAGGCTGAATTTTTCATGTCTTCATATCTAATTGATTGTATTTTGGCCAAGATAGACTTCCCCAAATTGGGCTGCACATGGGATAAGGCCACTACCCCGGTCTATATCGCTTTCAGGATGTTGTGGGCTCAGAATTACAAGCCTAGTTACAAACTCATCTGTGAGGGGTTCATCATGCCCCTATATGAGAAATTGTTCAGGGAGGAGCCCAACTGCCTGTCAGAGAACGCTGTGGAAGTCCTTGAGGATTACGGGGATTTTTACTTTTCAGAACAAGGTACCTACCTCAGAATGTTTGGAGGGACTATGCCCCCATACATCTTGCTGCAGTATGCCACGGATTAAGTGGTCCTCAAAGAAGCAGTAAGACAACTCTTCCTGGATGGAATTGGAGCAATGCTCCACAAATAGCATAAGGCTTCCTTTCCCCCTCTACCTTTCTGTATAGGTGCTTACAAGTTCTCGGGGGTTTCCTCGGCCGATGAATTTATTCAAGAGCTGAAAGCCTTCCACTTCGGTGAGGTGATCTTCCACCGGAATGACAGAAAGGGAAGAGTTGTTGAGCACTGTAAGGAGATTTATGCTCACTTCGAGTACTCTCACTATCCTGATGCAGAGGAAGAGGCATTCAGAGGTATCAGCAACATGGCTGAGCTACGGGTCTGTCGCCAAAGCACTGGAGCAAGCTCTAGCTCAACCAAGGCCCAGAAGACCAGCCAGAAGAAGGAGAAAGAAGCTGAGGATGCCCGAGCTCAAGAAGAGCTCAGATTAAGAGAAGAAGCAAGGTTACTCCAGGAAGCTGAGGAAGCCAGACTGCAGCGGGAAGCTGAGGAAGCCAGGTGGCAGCAGGAGGCTGAAATGGCAAGAAAGCAGTAGGAAGCTGAAGTGGCAAGAATGCAGCAAGAAGCTGAAAATGAAAGCCTGCGGAAAGAGGCTGAGGAATCCCAACAGCAAAAAGAGGCTGAAGCTGAGCAAGTTGAGGTAGAGAAGAAAGCAGAAGAAGAGTTGAAAGCAAGGGAAGATGCTCAAGCCAGTGGGTTCGGTTTCCAGGACATGGATATAGACACATCTCAAGCAGGAGGCTCTGGTACCCAAAAGAAGGGCATGGATCCAGCTCAGGAAGTTCGGACCCCACCTGCTGAAGAAGACATAGACATCATAAACCAACCAATTGTCCCGTACACGCCATCAGGAAAGCATACAGTGTCCAGGTGGAATGAGTTTGTCTATGACAAGAAGAGGAAATCAATGGTCCTCAAATTAGAAGAGAGGGTCAAAAGTCCCTTCCATGAAGACATCGTTACCCACCGAGAGGTCACTGTAATGAAAAATACAGATAAGGATCCCTTTGCTATGGCATCCACAGTTGTGGAAACAGCAAGAGCATCACTGGACAATGTGGGTGTGATAGTTAGAGAAAATATTTTGACAAAGAAGAGAGCTCGTTCGCTACAACAGACTATGGCTAATGAGCAAGCCCAAAGAGATCTGGTAGTAAACAAGTATAATTGCTTGTACGCTGAGCATAGGGAGCTGTCAAACAAGTACAGCCAGCTGGAGGAGGAAAAGGACCATCTAACACTCCAAATGATGATTGTGGAAGCAAAGAAGAATGGAGCAGAAGAAAAGGCATCTCAGCTAGAAGCAGACAAGCGGACATTAGCCGAGCAGTTAATGCAAGCCGAGGGTAGAACAATGGACATGTCTCCTTTCCATGAGTTGTCATGCAACATCCTGAAGCAGGTGTATGACACTCAGGAGCTAATCACTGATGAGGTTTGCAAGCTCAATGCCATGGTGGTCAGGTTAAAAGAAATTAATGCAGAATCTCATAGGCTCAAAGCAAAGAATACCCGTGTCAAAGCAAATATCATCAGTCAGATGGCGTGGAGAGAAGGAAAAGGGGGTTTCCCCACACACCTCCCATTTAAATTTGTGGACAGTTTTAATGAGGACATAGCCCTCTTGGAGTTTGGAAGGAACTGTGCCAGTAAGCTGATAACCAGTGTGAAAATAACAACAGATAAAATTAGCAATCTGTACCAAAGGCTCCAAGGGGTACATGATAAATGCACATTGAGTTTCCCTCAGACCCTGGAGGACTTTCCAGAAAAGGAGCAGCGTTTGTCTCAGCTAAAGGAAGAGCTAGGCGTTCAAACCGAGTATGTGAAAAGGATTGATGTTCTGGCTATTGATGACCTTCAACATTATGTTGGATTGTCATCCCTCCACAACCATCTGCTAAAGGAAGTGCATCAAGCTGCAGTAGCAGAAGTTCAAAGCATTAGAACAGAACTCGGGAAGAATGTAACTTCTCAGAAAATCTTGTTTCCTGCTACAGCAAACATAGTCATAAGGGACACAGGTATGTGGTACAGCTACATAGTGAAAGAGGAAAAGAAAGCTGCAGCAGTAGTAGGAGCCTCAACAGATCCAAAATCTTCTCTCCCAGCAGCCACTCTAGCAACCACGATAGGCTCGAGTGTCTCTTCCTAGGCAACGTAAGCAGCAATTAACTTGGGCGATCCTCTGCCAGCAGAAACTCACGCATAGGATTGAAATCGCTGATTTCAAAGCATTATTTCTGTTATTTTGTATTTGACTCTCAAATGTGTAAAGTGGGTAAACTGTGGGACAGCTGTCCCTATTTTCTTTTAAATAATTTCTGTAAATGAAAGGGAATTTCATTTTTTTCTATTTTAGGAGAGAATTTTCTGTAGATGACAAGTGGAAGGTGCTAGGTGGCAGCCCAAAGGGAATATTTGTAATTATAAATAGAAGCTAGGAAGAATAGAGAAGGACTTTTGGCAGGGAAGGAAATTTTGAAACCTTTAAGAGCTATCTTGTATCGTTTTCTGTAAAATTGAATTTTCTAATAAAAGCCACGAGAGATGGACATTTTGCATGGGATGTTGGACAGATGTATGCTGGACTATTCTAATGACTGTTGTTCTGTAATGTGAGATCATTCTTACCATCTGAACTATTTCTTTGTATCAATGATTTTTGCTCTTTCCTGTGCATGTGATTTTCTCTATTCTGTGAACAATGAATGCGTTTCATAGTGAATCAGGAGCTACCTGCTGATATATTTACCATTACTGTAGAATTCTCTTTTAGATTAAACGGCTAACTGTTCTTTCTCCAAGATAATTCATATGGCTCATTGTTCATACCTTTAATTTGCTCCTTGCAGGGATCTTTAAATTTAATTTCAGTTTGTTTACATTTAGATCTGTCTCTGCGTTCTTGCTATTTAGATTAGATATTTTTGCCTCTTTTCTGTTTCGTGAGCAATAGATGCATTTTACATTAGAATAGAATCTATCTTCTAAGATCCTTTTATCTGGCTGTAGCTTTACCTGTAAGAATTGACAGCTACTTGTTCTTTCTTTATGTTATCTATTACAGACTATTGCTCATCCTTAAAACGTGTTCCCTGCAAGGATAAGTAGATTTATTTCACTTTCTAGACTTAGATCTGTTTTAGTTGCATCTAGATCAAATATTACTAGGCATTTGCATCTCATTTAAAAGACATAAAATCCAAAAGAAAGGTGGATCGGGCCATAACCGGTAGTAGAATCGGATTTAAACTCCAAACCAACAGTTGCCGGAACCGCTAACCGGACGGATTCCCTACACCAAACGGGAGATAGTCTAATTGGGACCACCTCTCGAGGAGAATCCCTTCCTGATTGATGCTACGATAGCCAAGGCATCAACAGTTTTTGGCGCTAGAAGGAGGGCCTGAAAGTGCATGGCTGATAGAGGAAAATCTCCCACTGCCATAGAGGACACTGAAAACCCGCGTAAAGACAGCATTTCAAACAGCCCAGATCTTGGATTAACAAATCAAGAATGCCTCATTTATGACCCTGAGCCTCAAGCAGCTTTATACGCTGTCCCTTTTACAGAAATAGAAGATTTGAGAAGACATACCAGGTCCTACATTAGACAGCTAGGTGGTTTAAACGCTGTCAACTTCCTCCCTAATAAAATTACACCTAGAAAGGAGCCACAATACACCCGTGATTTAGTTCTCGTTCAAAGTTTTGAAGAACTGGTAAATCTGACTTTGGAAGAAATTTCAGACACTCTTAACAAGGCAGACTTGAAAACTCAGAAAAAATTTCAGACCAAGAAAATCTTGAAGAAATTACCACTCCCAAAAGTACTCCACAGAATTCACCCTACAATTCTCCACCAAGGTCTCCACATCCAAACATGGCTGTACCTGCTTGGAGGGCAAGGGGAGCGCTGAACCTAGCTGGACCATTCCATAATCTTCCTAAAAACCCAGAAAAGGTCTTGCCTAAGTACGATCCAGGGAAAGCCATTTCGGCGGAACATCACCTCAATATTTTTTACTTAGCTCTGAACCTTTTGAACGTTCAACATGAAGACGTAGTCTGCAGGTTGTTTCCATATACATTTAAGCCAAAAGTATCATCCTGGTACTTTAGCCTACAACCCAACTCAATCTCTAGTTGGGATGAATTCGAAAAGTGTTTCTTAAAAAAATACGGAAACCAAAAGACTGTGGCCACACTTATGAAAGAACTCTTATCCATGAGAATGGAGAAGAAAGAAAAGGTTCAAGATTTCAATCAAAGATTCAGGACGCTGTTAAATAATTTCAGCGAAGCTAATAAACCAGCAGAGGAGTCTCTGATTGAATACTACACAACCGCTCTTGATGGACCCATAGCAATGTTCGTAAAGAGGTCCAAGAAAAATACATTGATAAAGAACTTTGAGGAAGCTAGAAAGGTAGAAGAAGAAGCTGATAGCATTGCTAAGCATGCCTTAGATGTAGAACCAAAACCAACAGTTAGAAAAAAACCTTTGTTGCTCGCTAGAGGTAAAGAGGAGCCATCTACGGACATGGAAAATGTAGTCAAGATGATGCAGAAATTATCTAACAAAATCGTAGATCTCGAGAAAGACAAGGCTGCTAGCACGTCCAGGAAACTTTTCAAGCCATTTTATAAAATAAGGGAAGATGGGGAACAGACTCATCCACCAATGAATGCTGCCCCTGTTTTAAACTTGAATGATATTGGGATGGAAAATTTCTGCACTTTTCACCAAGAACCGCATTCAGAAAAGAGCTGCCCGCAATGGATTAATTCCATGAGCTTAGTCATGAAGCAAATGTTAGATTCTCAGATCCTAGAACAGGATGATCCTCCAGAAGAATCGAGCCCTGAGTTAGAGGAACCGACCCTGAACACTACTATGGTGTTGTGGGATTGGGTACCTATGACTGAATTAGTAGAAGAAGATCACATAGATAGCTCTCCCTCTACCATAAATGTTGCTACTCGCAGCAAGGGCCCAATTGCGGATCCTGTGCTAGTCACTGCTCCCCATAAGCCTAAAGTTTCAAAAGATCCTCCTAGGAGGCATATACCAATCATCCCACCATAGCCCAAAGTTAACCAAGCAGCGGCCAAATAGCCAAGTGCTGACAACATAGTTCAGCCACCTAAGGTCACAATGAGCAAAACAGATCAGCCAAGTCGAATTGGGAACGAATCTGATATAGGATACGGTATTATTGAAGATATCAAGAAGGTCAAGGAAAACATATCAATATTTGACATGTGTAGCCTACCCCATCAACGAGACAAACTGCTGCATGTTTTACAACCCCAGATCAGCACTCCATTGACGGAGTCTCAAGACAATCCCGAAATTAATGAGGCTAGCATCGGTGGAAAGTCTAAATCCCAAACATTGCCATTCTTATTGACTTTTGAAATTTTCAACCATAATGTTCACAACTGTTTGGTAGATTCTGGAGCATCCTCAAACGTTATGCCACTGTTAATTTGTAAGAAAATTAATGGGCAGCCCGTGCCATCTCCAGCTCAAATTATCCAATTAGATAGGACTGCTGTCAAGGTTATTGGGGAGATGAAAGATGTTCTAATTAGACTGTCAGCCGACCCTAGAGTCTGTCAATTCATTGACATAATGGTGGTCGATATTCCTGAAGCTTATGGGCTGATTTTAAGTAGGGATTGGTCTACCAAGCTAAGTGGCTACTTTGCTACTGATTGGTCTCATCTGTGGCTGCCTTATCAGAATAGGCAGAATCAGATTAAAGTTCTTAGGGAACCTCATATGAAGCAAAACGTGACTCAGTTAGAAGAAAAGAATGAGGCCGTAGCTTTCTCATCCTCGGTTCTGGGGAATTACTTCTTAGAGATGGATCTAGGTAATTATCAATCTGAAACCATTAGCCATGAATCAGATAAACAGTCCAATCTCCTTCATTTCTCTCGGACTGATGATGTTGATTGTAACATAGTCAATTTAGTTACTGACATAGATCACAAAGAAACTAACTTAGTTGAATCTAAAGATACTTTTTGGACATTATACTTTGATGGTTCTAAAACTCTGGAAGGATCTGGAGCCAATTGTGTTCTAATGGATCCCAAAAGAAACAAGTATTTTTTGTCCTGTAGATTAGAATTCGATTGTACTAATAACACCGCTGAATATGAAGCTTTGGTACATGGATTAAAGAAGGCCATTGGCTTAAATGTTAAGTACCTGAAGGTCTTTGGTGACTCCGAGATAGTTGTAAGACAGGTAAGGGACACCATTCATTGTCTCTCACCTCATTTGAAGGGTTATCAGGCTGAGGTATGGAATTTAATTATGCATTTTGACGCTTTCAATATAAAATCAATTCCTAGATTGCAAAATTCTGCTGCTGATTTGTTAGCAACATCTGCTTCTAGATTGGTG
The DNA here is from genome assembly GCA_027924585.1 of Larix kaempferi. Classification (NCBI taxonomy): domain Eukaryota; kingdom Viridiplantae; phylum Streptophyta; class Pinopsida; order Pinales; family Pinaceae; genus Larix; species Larix kaempferi. The sequence continues at coordinate 5,906,034 of BSBM01000798.1, read as the reverse complement.
CCATCAAATAATAAATGCTCAATTGAATTGATTTTCAGGCCTTCCGTTCCCGATAACATCACCAACTTCAGAGTCTTCGATGATGATGAACAAATTATCAACTTCCTAACAAACGAAGATAGCTTTCAAGGAGCTGCAATAGATGAGGAAGCACATGACGTTGGTTTGATGAAGAAGAATGAGGAGAAAGGAAATTTCATGCCCAAGGGGGTAAGGTCCCTCGAAATACTGTTCGATCTTCGAAATAAGTTCAAAAGGCCAGCTAATACCAAAACTAACAGCTCATCAATGCAACATGAGTTAGTTAATTTGGGTACCGAGGCAGAACCAAGATTTGTCAATCTTGGCAAATGTTGTTCACCAGGAGAAAGAGACAGGTTCATTAGATTGTTCAAACAATACAAGGATGTTTTTGCATGGACCTATGAAGATCTGAAAACATATGACTTCCGCATTATTCAACATGTTATACCAATGAAAGCGGGCGTCAAATCATTTCAGCAGCAGTTAAGAAGAATGCATCCCACTCTAGAACCACTGATCTAAAAGGAATTAAAGAAGCTCCTGGACGTTAAGATAATTTTCAAAGTTCGGCATTGTGAATGGGTTGCAAACTTGGTTCCCGTAAGGAAGAAGTCGGGAGAGATAAGGCTATGTGTAGATTTCAGAAATCTAAACAAAGCTTCGGATAAAGACAACTACCCCGTACATTCAATGGAGCAAATCCTACAAATGGTGTCAGGATCCGAATTGTTTTCTCTCCTCGATGGTTTCTCTGGCTACAATCAAGTGTTAGTAGCCGAAGAAGATCGCCTTAAGACTACTTTCAGAACTAAGTGGGGAACTTTCACCTACAGAAGAATGCCATTTGATCTGATAAATGCAGGAGCTACATTCCAAAGGGCGATGGATATTTCCTTCTGAGGATTGGGTGGGCAATGCATGGTTGTATACTTGGATGATGTGACAGTTTTTTCGAAGAGAAGGGAAGATCATGTCAGGCATCTAAAGCGTATTTTTGATCGCTGCCGGAAATATGGTATTTCCTTGAATCCCAAGAAGAGCGTGTTCGCTGTTCCCGAAGGTAAGCTCTTGGGTCATATCATCTCCAAAGGGGGAGTGTCAATTGATCAAGAAAGAGTCCAAGCTATTAATAAGATTCCAATGCCTCACAATAAGAAATCTATGCAGTCTTTTATGGGCACCATCAATTTTGTCCGCAGATTTGTTCCGGATTTTGCACAAATTGTTAAGCCATTGCAACAGATGGTTAAACAAAGCATACAATTCAAGTGGACAGATTTGGAGAAGGATGCATTTAGAGATATCAAGGCAGCTGTAGCTAAGGCTCCTTCCTTAAGAATCCTGGATTTTGATAAGGATTTCATCTTGTATACTTTTTCTTCGGATGACTATCTCGCAGTTGTACTCACGCAAAAGGTGGAGTTGGGGGATGAATACCCAATTTTGTTTATGAGCACTGGTCTGCAGGGGGCTGAGCTGAATTATCCCATGGTTGACAAGCATGCGTATGCGCTCTTCAAAGCAGTCAAGCAGTTTAGGCCATACATTCTGAAGAACAGAACTAAAGTCATAGTCCCCCATCCAGCTGTTAGATCCCTTTTCGTTCAAAAGGAATTGGGAGAAAGAAGAGGGAACTGGGTCACAGCTATTCAGGAATATGATTTGGAATTTAAACCAGCCACGATCATCAAAGAACAAGGCCTATGCAAATTACTTGCGGGAAACTCAACTGATGAAGAACAACAGTGGAAAATGAAGCTGAGCTCAATTTGGTTGAAGTGTGTCATATCTTCACAGCTCCCCAGTCATGGTATAGAGATCTGGTGCACTATTTACAATAAGGACATCTACCTAAGCATTGGAACTCTAAGCAGAGAAGGGCACTTCGCTTGAAATCAACACCTTATCAAATCATTGATGGGATTCTTTTCAGGAAGAATTATGATGGAGTTCTCCTTAGATGTTTGGAAAAGGAAGATGCAAACAAAGTTGTCAAAGAATTGCATGATGGCCCCGCAGGCGGACATTATTCAGGAGAGACAACAGCACACAAGATATTGAGAGCTAGTTATTATTGGCCCACTCTGTTTCGAGATGCCCACACATATGCATGAAACTGTGATGTATGCCAGAGAAGTGCTGGGAAGTTACCTAAGGCATCAGGACCATTGCAGCCGGTCATCATCTCTGAACCTTTTGAGCAATGGGGTATAGATGTTATCGGAGAAATAAATCCAAATTCTTCATTGCAACATCGATACATCCTGACGGCTACTGACTACTTCACTAGGTGGACGGAGGCTATCCCTGTGCGCAAGATCAACGAAGATGCGGTCATCAGCTTCTTGAAGGAGAACATCATAACTAGGTTTGGGGTTCCAATTTCCCTTGTTTTTGATAATGCTACTTATTTTTCATCTTGCAAGATAAATGAATTTGTTTATGAATGGGGAATTAAGTTGCATTATTCAGCCAATTATTATCCCCAGGGGAACGGATTAGCTGAATCCTCAAACAAGAATCTGATTCGAATCCTTAAGAAAATTGTGATAGAAAACCAAAGAAGTTGGCACGCAGCTCTCCCAAACGCCTTATGGGAAGATAGGGTGACCCCAAAGAACGCTTTAGGTGTTCCCCTTTCACTCTTGTCTATGGCAAGGAAGCCATCCTTCCCCCAAACATCTTAATACCATCCTTGCAATTGTCCCAAGCCTCTCGGGGTTTTGGTAGCCAAGCCTTACAATCCAGGATCAACACCCTGCTTCGACTTGAAGAAGCCCGACACAAAGCTAAAGATCAATTCCATCAACACCAGGACATCGTTAAGAGATGGTTCGATAAGAGGAAATCCGGTAAAAGAGATTTTGAAGTTGGGGATTTAGTCCTGAAATGGGACCATAATCACGAAGGCAAAGGAATGCATACGAAATTCCAACATCTATGGGTAGGTCCGTACCAAATTTCTGCAAAATTAGGTCCATCCACTTATAAATTGACAAATCTCGAGGGAGAAGAAGTAACCCTTCCTCTCAGCAGCCTCACCCTGAAGCAATACTTCGCGTAGTCTCGCTGAGACTTTCTGTACATAAATAAAAGTTTCTTTTGTTTTTTCCTTTAGCCTTTAGTCGCTTTATTTTCGGCCATTTTATTTCTTTCATTGTCGTTTGAACCTTTGCTACAAGTTTTTGTTTGCTGAAAGCCCTTCTGGTCGAGTTCCCCGTCGAGGATAGCTCTCTCAAAGAAACCTCGCAACCCCTGAGTCCATAACTGTGCTCGAATGAATTATGTCTGTTGTGTTCTCGCTGAAATGTTCAGAAGGAAGGAAGCCTGCCCTGCTAGTCACACTAATCCTGTTTAATAGCAGAGGCCTATGACCATCTTCACTACTATCGTTGGGATCCACCCACTCTCACACTTTAAAGGCATCTCAAGAAGGTTATTAGAGTTGGACCCATGAAAAGTAGCACACCTCGAGGACATAGGGTATTGAAATGACTCCATGCTGCAAATCTAACAGCCAAAATGGCATGTACTCCAGAGTCTGTTTTCCAGAGATTCTCGCCTCAATTAAAGCACGGCTGAGACAAAAGCAAAAGACATGTAAAATCAAGAAGGTTGTCCAAAAGGCCCAGCCCAAAATGGGCTCCTCTCCGTCTGTGAAGTTTGATCAAATCAATAAAATTTCTAACTCACACAAAAGGGCACTATGGATTGAGGAGCCTAAATCAAAGATCATGTCCAAAAGAAAATATCCCTGGAAGGCTCAAACAACTAAGCTGTCCAAAGTACAAACATCCAAAAGGATGCAAGCAGCATGGGAATGAGGAACAAGAGCAATAATGTCCATGAGAAAGTGTTGCAGATCCTATGGAGTTCGGCAGTAGTGACCATCTGAAAGATGACCCTCCTAAAATAAATCTCATATATTGGCCTTTTGAGAGTGGTGAAGATGTCTCGGGAAAAGGTCCCCTTTCCCCAATGGCTAGCAGGTAAAGTGCCTCCTCCCCCCCCACATGAATTTAAAATGCTCAGCTGAGTAGTTCACCTAAGATGGATGTCTTCGATGAGTTTTCAGACTATGAAGAGGAATTTTTCAGAGATCTGTGTTTGCCAACGACTCGCCATTGTTGTTGCAGCAACCCCCCCCAAAAAAATTTGTACATGTTGGGGCCCCTCCTTTCATTTTGTGTAGAAAGTTTGCCTTAAGAAGCCATCCCAGCTGTTATCTGTGTTGTTTTCAACATAAAATCTTGTTTCCCAACTGAACATCTTGCCATAAACCTTTCCATTTTTTCCCCCAAGGAACCAAAAGGGAACTTAGAATTTTCCCCGACATTTTGGAGTCTCTCGGGCTACCTCTCCGCAGTTGCGGAAGCCAAATGCATAAGCTTCTCGAAAATATGAATTAGAATATTTTGAGCGTGTTGCGGGACGTAAGAAGGAAGTCCTTCGGAGCCTTTCAGTCTTCTCTCCCGAAACGGCGGAAGTCTTTTACAAAACTCCCGAAAGAAGACTTATAAGTTTCGATTGGAAAATCGCGGAAACCATTGGGAAATCCTTACCGAAACGGCGGGGTTCTTCGCTCAAAACTTCCGCAACCGCGGAAGCATTCGAGTTGTTCTCCCAAAATGGCGGGAATCATTCGCATTTAGCTCCTGAAAAGGGACTTAGAAAACTTTTGGTTTTTGTTGGTGGAGAGATTCGGTTTTCCCTCCCAAAACGGCGGGAGAATTCAACAGAACCGCCCGAAACTTGCGGAAGCCGCCATGATATCTTTCCAAAAAGGAACTTAGAATTTTTCCCATAAGTTGCGGGAGCCATTGGAAAATTCTTTCCGAAACAACGGAAGAATTCAAGATTTCCTCCCGAAACGGTGGGAACCATTCGTCCAAACCTCCCGAAAACTTTTGAAAAGTCTTCGTTAAACAATTGCGGAAGCTTATGGTGAATCCCTCCCGAAATGGCGGAAGAATTTTACGGAACCGCCCGCACTTGCGGAAGTCGTTCGCATAAAATTTCCGAAACGGAACTCAGAAATTTTCTTTAAAACTCGTGGAAGCCTTCTAGGTTTTGCTTCCGCAGTTGCGGAGACCGTCGCAAAACCTTCCCGAAATGCCGAAACACCAAATCTTTGCGGAACCTTTCAAAGAAGCCACCCGCAATGGCGGAGGCATTCACCAGTCCCATTCGAAACGGAGGAGGCTAAGGGCAAAGGCTTTCCGAAACTCTCTCAAGGCCCAGCCATTACTTAGAAACTTTTGAAGTTTTCGGAAACCTTCTGTGGAAGCATTCACCGAAACCTTCCAAAACGTTGGGATCTTTTAAAAATTTTCTCTCCGCTACCACGGGAGCCCTTTTCAAAAGCTTCGCATTTCACGATTATTTTTGCGGAAAAGTTTCACCATTGCCTCCCGGAACCGCGGAAGCTTCCGCTATATCCTTCCGCAACGGCGGGAGAGATTCACGATATTGTCCCGCAAGTGGCGGTTATGCACGCAAACCGAGATGGCCCGATTTGACCGCCGACATACCGGTATTTAAACTGCGACTAATTGCGCCACCCACCAAACTAAATGCTCGCACGTGCCTGTCCTATTTAAATAAGCGGTGGGGGGTACGAGCCAACGCATTGTTAATTCTCCATTGGATGGTTTGTTGGACGCCGCGCAAACTGCTCCAGCTCGGATTGCTCAACCACGTTCGTGGCCACCTCAGTTAGTGTTTCTCGTTGGTGCCAGGTAGGATCTTAACCTTAAATTTGTCCCTTCTACTCGTCATATTGCTATTGGGTTATCTTTCTTTTGAAAACGATAGGCTTGGGTTGAATGTCGACGGGAAAAATGCCCGTCATGGGTTGTTTTTGCCTGTCGAGTGCAGTCTAAATTCGTATTTCCTGTCGTTGGTATATCGATTAAGTAAAAATTATAATTTGGATGGACAAATTTATTGTTTTCCCAAGTTCCTGCCGAAGCCCCATAGACTTTTCGTGTCCCCAACCGAAAGGCAAGGCCGTAGTCACCCGGGTTTTACCATAAAATCTCAGTCCCAGCGTAACCTCTACTCAATTTAAAACTCGAGATAGTCGCCATCGCACCTGATCAGACTAGTCGTAAAGACACCCCGTCAAGTGTTATGAGTAACAACGACGTTTGGGCTGAAACCCCTCGCTTATGTGTCAACGCAGGAGCTCCTCCCTGGTTAAACTTGTTGCTTTTTACTGCTAGTGGTTTTTTGCTTCGCTTAGCTCCTGGCAGCGTTAGAGTTCTTCGGCTTTATTTCATACTTAACAGAAGTGGGTTAGGGATAAAGTAAAACTGGAAGGAATTCCAAACGAGGTACTACCACCTATGCTCCTGTAACTGGTGATTAAACCTTTTCAAAGTCGCCAATCTTATGCCTCGGAACTCCTCAACACCAAGTTTCTTTATAAAATGCGTGCGTATTTGAGGACGTTTTTTGGATCGATTTGGCTGTCTTCCCCGCCATTAGCCTTTCGAACCGCATCCAAGACAAAAGTTACCCTTTTCCCCAGAGCTAAACCGAAAGCCGGTTGCTTCCACAATACGCTTATTCTATCAGGAACATTCCAAACCGGCCCCTTTAAAGAATTAGGATGGCTAAAAAAATTTATAATTATGTTCCTGATAAAACGAAGATCACCTTTTCTCCTAGGGCCGGGCTGAGAGCAAATTGTTGCCGCGAGATAACCTATCCTCTCAGGACCATCCCAAACTCATCCTTTTAAAAGATTCAAATGTTTCAATTTATGTTTCATGTTGAAATCGTGTTTTGCTTCCTAAATATACAGCTTCATTCTACCTATCTCATTGACATATTAAAACAATGATGCTCCCTGTTAAAATCTCACAGTATGTTGCTCAAATTCATGATGACTTGTCTATGGGTGCTATCAGGGATAAGTCAAGATGCCGAAAGCCAGTAAGAAGAAGGCTAAGATGACAGAGAAGAATCCTGCGCCACTTAAAACTGAAACTTCACTCCAGGATACTAGGTGCACCACTGGTGTCCCTCCTGAAATCAGATGGGGTGACATCTACAGAATGATCCGGGACCAAGAGATCCCTGATATGTTGCTAGAGGAAGGGCCGATTTATCTCAATATCAGAGCCTCAGGCATAACTAGAGCCGCTACCCGCCCTGAGCTGTTCCCCTGTGCTGAAGTGATCAGATGGATACTCCAACATGCCGATGCTGAAGGGAGAGTGATAAATGATAGCGGGAAAGTGGCTATTGCCTCATTTCAACCCGCGTATCTTGCGGCAGCTTACAAATTTCCCTGTGTCCAACAAGCTATGACTGATGAATGGTTGAGCCAGATGAACAACGTCGAGATGGCCAAGAAGCTGCTAATGGTAGGAAAACATTTGAGAAAGTAAGGAAGTGATGAATATGACGAGCAGAATCTGAGAGCTCCTTTCAGATTGATCGCTTTAATGCTGTGCAAAATCTTCGGCATGCCCGATGGCACAGTGTATAAGATTCAGTGGGTCCTCATTATGCACTACGTGGCATTCAAGGGAACTGTGTTTGACTAGGCCACTCTCCTATCAGATAGTTTGGCCTCAATGATAGTTGCTGCTAAAGAAGGACTAGCCTTGAAGAAGGCTGAATTTTTCATGTCCTCATATCTAATTGATTGTATTTTGGCCAAGATAGACTTCCCCAAATCGGGCTGCACATGGGATAAGGCCACTACCCCGATCTATATCGCTTTCAGGATGTTGTGGGCTCAGAATTACAAGCCTAGTTACAAACTCATCTGTGAGGGGTTCATCATGCCCCTATATGAGAAATTGTTCAGGGAGGAGCCCAACTGCCTGTCAGAGAACGCTGTGGAAGTCCTTGAGGATTACGGGGATTTTTACTTTTCAGAACAAGGTACCTACCTCAGAATGTTTGGAGGGACTATGCCCCCATACATCTTGCCGCAGTATGCCACGGATTATGTGGTCCTCAAAGAAGCAGTAAGACAACTCTTCCTGGATGGAATTGGAGCAATGCTCCACAAATAGCATAAGGCTTCCTTTCCCCCTCTACCTTTCTGTATAGGTGCTTACAAGTTCTCGGGGGTTGCCTCGGTCGATGAATTTATTCAAGAGCTGAAATCCTTCCACTTCGGTGAGGTGATCTTCCACCGGAATGACAGAAAGGGAAGAGTTGCTGAGCACTGTAAGGAGATTTATGCTCACTTCGAGTACTCTCACTATCCTGATGCGGAGGAAGAGGAATTCAGAGGTATCAGCAACATGGCTGAGCTACGGGTCTGTCGCCAAAGCACTGGAGCAAGCTCTAGCTCAACCAAGGCCCAGAAGACCAGCCAGCAGAAGGAGAAAGAAGCTGAGGATGCCCGAGCTCAGGAAGAGCTCAGATTAAGAGAAGAAGCAAGGTTACTCCAGGAAGCTGAGGAAGCAAGACTGCAACGGGAAGCCGAGGAAGCCAGGTGGCAGTAGGAGGCTGAAATGGAAAGAAAGCAGTAGGAAGCTGAAGTGGCGAGAATGCAGCAAGAAGCTGAAAATGAAAGCCTGCGGAAAGAGGCTGAGGAAGCCCAAAAGCAGAAAGAGGTTGAAGCTGAGCAAGCTGAGGCAGAAAAGAAAGCAGAAGAAGAGTTGAAAGCAAGGGAAGATGCTCAAGCCAGTGGGTCCGATGTCCAAGACATGGATATAGACACATCTCAAGCAGGAGGCTCTGGTACCCAAAAGAAGGGCATGGATCCAGCTCAGGAAGTCTGGACCCCAACTACTGAAGAAGACATAGACATCATAAACCGACCAATTGTCCCGTACACGCCATCGGGAAAGCGTACAGTGTCCAGGTGGAATGAGTTTGTCTACGACAAGAAGAGGAAAGCAATGGTCCTCAAATCAGAAGAGAGGGTCAAAAGTCCCTTCCATGAAGACATCGTTACCCACTGAGAGGTCACTGTAATGAAAAATATAGATAAGGATCCCTTTGCTATGGCATCCGCAGTTGTGGAAACAACAAGAGCATCACTGGACAATGTGGGTGTGATAGTTAGAGAAAATATTTTGACAAAGAAGAGAGCTTGTTCGCTACAACAGACTGTGGCTAATGAGCAAGCCCAAAGAGATCTAATAGTGAACAAGTATAATTGCTTGTACGCTGAGCATAGGGAGCTGTCAAACAAGTACAGCCAGCTGGAGGAGGAAAAGGACTAGCTAACACTCCAAATGATGATTGTGGAAGCAGAGAAGAATGGAGCGGAAGAAAAGGCATCTCAGCTAGAAGCAGACAAGTGGACATTAGCCGAGCAGTTAGTGCAAGCCGAGGGTAGAACAATGGACATGTCTCCTTTCCATGAGCTGTCATGCAACATCCTGAAGCAGGTGTATGACACTCAGGAGCTAATCACTGATGAGGTTTGCAAGCTCAAGGCCATGGTGGTCAGGTTAAAAGAAATTAATGCGGAAGCTCATAGGCTCCAAGCAAAGAATACCCGTGTCAAAGCAAATATCATCAGTCAGATGGCGTGGAGAGAAGGAAAAGGGCGTTTCCCCACACACCTCCCATTTAAATCTGTGGATAGTTTTAATGAGGACATAGCCCTCTTGGAGTTTGGCAGGAACTGTGCCAGTAAGCTGATAACCAGTGTGCAAAGAACAATAGATAAAATTAGCAATCTATACCAAAGGCTCCAAGGGGTACATGATAAATGCACATTGAGTTTCCCTCAGACCCTGGAGGACTTTCCAGAAAAGGAGCAGCGTTTGTCTCAGCTAAAGGAAGAGCTAGGCGTTCAAACCGAGTATGTGAAAATGATTGATGTTCTAGCTATTGATGACCTTCAACATTATGTTGGATTGTCATCCCTCCACAACCATCTGCTGAAGGAAGTGCATCAAACTGCAGTAGCAGAAGTTCAAAGCATTAGAATAGAACTCGGGAAGAATGTAACTTCTCAGAAAATATTGTTTCCTGCTGCAGCAAACATAGTCATAAGGGACACAGGTATGTGGTACAGCTACATAGCGGAAGAGGAAAAGAAAGCTGCAGCAGTAGTAGGAGCCTCAGCAGATCCAAAATCTTCTCTCCCAGCAACCACGATAGGCTCAAGTGTCTCTTCCCAGGCAGCGTAAGCAGCAATTAACTTGGGCGATCCTCTGCCAACAGAAACTCACGCACAGGATTGAAATCACTGATTTCAAAGCATTATTTCTGTTATTTTGTATTTGACTCTCAAATGTGTAAAGCGGGTAAACTGTGGGACAGCTGTCCCTATTTTCTTTTAAATAATTTCTGTAAATGAAAGGGAATCTCATTTTTTTCTATTTTAGGAGAGAATTTTCTGTAGATGACAAGTGGAAGGTGCTAGGTGGCAGCCCAAAGGGAATATTTGTAATTATAAATAGAAGCTAGGAAGAATAGAGAAGGACTTTTGGCAGGGAAGGAAATTTTGAAACCTTTACGAGCTATCTTGTATCGTTTTCTGTAAAATTGAATTTTCTAATAAAAGCCACGGGAGATGGACGTTTTGCATGGGATGTTGGACAGATGTATGTTGGACTATTCTAATGACTATTGTTCTGTAATGTGAGATCATTCTTACCATTTGAACTATTTCTTTGTATCAATGATTTTTGCTCTTTCCTGTGCATGCGATTTTCTCTATTCTGTGAACAATGAATGCATTTCATAGTGAATCAGGAGCTACCTGCTGATATATTTACCATTTCTATAGAATTCTCTTTTAGATTAAACAGATAACTCTTCTTTCTCCAAGATAATTCATATGGCTCCTTGTTCATACCTTTAATTTGCTCCTTGCAGGGATCTTTAAATTTAATTTCAGTTTGTTTACATTTAGATCTGTCTCTGCGTTCTTTCTATTTAGATTAGATATTTTCACCTCTTTTCTGTTTCGTGAGCAATAGATGCATTTTACATTAGACTAGAAGCTATCTTCTAAGATCCTTTTATCTGGCTGTAGCTTTACCTGTAAGAATTGACAGCTACCTGTTCTTTCTTTATGTTATCTGTTACAGACCATTGATCATCCTTAAAATGTGTTCCCTGCAAGGATAAGTAGATTTATTTCACTTTCTAGACTTAGATTTGTTTTAGTTGCATCTAGATCAAATATTACTAGGCATTTGCATCTCATTTAAAAGACATAAAATCCAAAAGAAAGGTGGATCGGGCCATTACCGGTAGAATCGAATTTAAACTCCAAACCAACGGTTGCCGGAACCACTAACCGGATGGATTCCCTACACCAAACGGGAGATAGTCTAATTGGGACCACCTCTCAGTGAGAATCCCTTCCTGATTGATGCTACGATAGTCGAGGCATCAACAGGTCCCCAAATAGTTGGTCTCAGACCATGGTTCACACTTCAAGCATTCCATTTGGCGCGAGTTATCCACCCTTCTCAAGTTCAAACATCAGTACTCCTCTGCTTACTACCCCCAAGGGAATGGTCAAGTAGAGGCCATTAACAAAATTCTCAAACCATCCTTCAATGCACTGTTGACCGGCATAAGTCCAATTGGCACCACATGTTGTTCCCTGCCTTATGGGCTTACCGTACGTCTACCAAGACCACCACTGGTTTTACCCCGTTTCATTTAGTTCACGGTGTAGAGTTTGTCCTCCCCATTGAGTGTTAGATACCTGCCTTACACATCGTCGTCGAGCTTCTCCCAGATACCTCCCCACTTGAGCAACGTCTGCTATCCCTCGAACAAGCTGATGAAGACCATCATGCCACTCTCTAGACCATTGAACCCGCCAAGAACTGCTCCAAGGCTGGTTACGACAAACATGTACACCCTCGAACTTTCCATGAAGGGGACCTCGTCCTCGCCTAAGACCAAGCCCATGACAAAACCGGTAAAGGGAAGTTTGAATCCATGTGGCAAGGCCCTTACATCATGCAGACCTGCCTCGGCAATGGGGCATACATTTTAACTGACTCAGAAGGTCTCCCTTTGCACAACCCTCGTAATGGGTTGTATCTTAAACACTTTTATCCCTAAATAACTCGCTGCCCCATTGGTTCGTATTGTACAGTTTGCTCTCTTTTTGTTTTTCACCTTTTTTACCACAATCTCACATTCCTCATTTTTGCATGACTACAGATGGACCATCTTCCACCTCATTACATTGGCTTCACCGATGGAGCAAGTCGCTAGTCTCCTAACCTGGCTTCTGCAGCATGGGTCTTATATTCTCCTTCACATGAAATGATTCACCTTGACGGAATCTGTATAGGCGCTGCTACCAATAACCAGGCGGAGTATGATGCCGTGACCGGTCTCCTAACTGCTACCCTCTAGATGGGCATATGTCACCTTCATGCATTCCTTGACTCCCAGCTACTTGTCTCCCAGCTCAACAAATGCTACCAGGTGCGTGATCCCTGCCTCTTCAGAAAATTCCTGTGCACAAAACAACTAAGCCGACAGTTTGAATCCATAACATTCACCCATGTCCGAAGAGCTCAAAATAGTGTCGCAGATCAAATGGCTAACAACATCCTAGATTCGCACATCCATCACACCATGTAAAACCTCCATCATGCATCATCATCCCATAACATCTCATAAAAATATATAAAAACCCAAAAATATTGCAAGGGGCATCCACGTGCCTATCATCACATCAACATTTGCACCCATGTGCAATAACAATAAAAACACATCCATATACAGGAGCATCCGCGTGCCTAATCCTACATACATAATGTTGCATCCATCACATAACATACACAAGGGGCATCCATGTTCCCACCATCCTATACTACTTGCATCCACGTGCAGTACAAACATATAACACACATAAGCGCATCCACGTGCGTACACTAAAATCAACATCACAAACATGGTGCATCCATGTGCATATATATATATGAAAAAATGAATGTCAATATGCTATACATGTCCTGAGTATCCCTGTACTCAGCTATACAAAAAATATCTATACATCCCTAAAGCCTCATAGAGAACATACCGTAGCTACAAAATCGGGGGGAGTCCCCTGCACTCCCTAATGAGAATCATACCCTGCATTAGTTGCCTTCGAGTCCTCCCCTCGCTCCTCCTCCGATAACTCCTCATCCCTGTGGGCTCATGTTTGTAAGTTTTAAACCTTAACAGTGAAGTACAAACATATATCGATTCTTAAGCATTTACAGAAAATACACAATGGCACACACATTACACAGAGATTTTCACCTGGAAACCCTTAACCGGGAAAAAACCAGCAAAACTTAGAGCCGCATAGCTCCTTTCTCATTATATGTTTATTTTACATGTACAATACAATAAATGGTATTCTGCAGCATCTAAAACCCTAATTCGTTTACCCGAATTAGGTTACAACCCTAATTCCTTTTACCGGAATTAGATAGAGTACAATGGGTCGAAAATCGCGAAAAAGCAAAAAGCAACCCAAAAAAATTTTGCGCTCCGCGCGGACTCCGGGGGCCTAACGGCCCCCTCCGTGTCGTTTCGGAACCTAACGGTCCGAAACGAAGGGGGTGGGCCCTGTCGGGCTACCCCCCCCTCTAAACCCCCCCCTCCGGACGCGCCCGGCGCAGGCGAATCGAAGGTGCCGTAGGGATCGTGTTGTACACGCAGCGACCATGTGAAGAGATATAACATACCCAACATTCTCCCACTTGTTGTTCTCTTCACATACAGGAGAAATTTATGACTTCAACAATTCAGGGCAACAATGCCCATGTTCTCTTTGCACCAAGAGAACTTCTGAGTACTCACAGACTTTGTCAAAGAGTCTGCAACATTTACCAAAGTGTCAACCTTTTCCAGCAACACTTTGTTCTGTTCAACCATGTCTCTGACGAAATGGTACTGCACATCAATGTGCTTTGTCCTCGAGTGATAAGCAGGGTTCTTTGCCAGAAATATTGCACTTGAGCTATCACAACCAATTTTTACTGCATTCTGAACAAAACCAATACCTGAACACAATCTTTGCAACCATACAGCTTCCTTACTTGCATGGGTAGCTGCCATGTATTCAGCTTCTGTAGTTGAGAGTGCAACTACAGCTTGTCTTCTACTCATCCAACTGATTGCTCCTCCAAATAGATTAAAAACGTAGCCACTTGTAGATCTTCTGTGATCAAGATCTCCAGCCCAGTCAGCATCAACAAATCCTTGTATATCTATCTCTCTGTTTAGACCGGGTCTTCCTTGGTAGCAGATTGCAGAATCTGTAGTGCCACGCAAATACCTGAAGACCCTTTTTAATGCAGTCCAATGTTCCTTTCCTGGTTTTGACATGTATCTACTCAAAACTCCCACTGCATGGGCTATATCTGGTCTAGTACAGACCATGGCATACATCAGACTGCCAACTGCACTAGCATATGGAACATGAGACATGTCCTCTACCTCTTCTTGTGTAGTGGGACACTGTTCTGCAGATAACCTTACACCTACAGGAATGGGCACCTTCACTGGTTTGCTTTCCTGCATATTAAATCTCTTCAATATCGTTTCAACATATTTCCTCTGATTTAACCAGAGTTTCCTGTTTTCACGATCTCTTTTTATTTCCATGCCCAAAATGAAATTTGCAGCACCAAGATCTTTCATGTCAAATTCAGATGACAGCTGATTCTTGACATCCTTGATGATTTCTTTGTTGTTTCCAATTAGCAACATATCATCAACATACAATATTACATAAATAAAATGATCACCAATTAGCTTAAAATAAACACAGTGATCAGCTTTGCTTCTTGAGAAACCAAGTCCCAGTATATAAGTATCAAATTTTTGATACCACATTCTGGGAGATTGTTTCAAACCGTAGAGAGACTTTTTCAGCTTACAGACAAGCTCCTTTCTTCCTTTCACCACAAACCGTTCTGGTTGCTTCATATAGATCTCTTCATTAAGATTTCCATGTAGGAAAGCCGTCTTTACATCCATCTGTTCTACTTCAAGATCAAAAGCAGCAGAAATAGATAAAAGAAATCTAATAGAAGTCAATTTTGCAACAGGTGAAAAAATCTCACCAAAATCGATGCCCTCAATTTGGGAGTAACCTTTCGCAACTAGTCGAGCCTTGTACTTCTCCACTTTACCTGCTGCATTTATCTTCTTCTTGAATACCCATTTGCTTCCAATAGGCTTTCTTCCTTCTGGCAACTCAACCAGATCCCATGCCTCATTTTTGTCCAAGGCATCCATTTCTTCTATCATGGCCTTCTTCCATAGTTTACTATCTTCTGAATCCATTGCCTCTTTAGCAGTTCTAGGATCATCATCAGTAATAGATAACACAAAATTAGAACGAAAATCAGGGGGACTGTACCTTTCAACTTGCCTTCTTTCTCGGTCAGATCTCCTCAATACCGGAGTCTGTGGATCCGCCTCTTCATCTGATTCAGACGATTCTGCCTCCTCATCTGATTCAGACGAATCTGGTTCCTCAAAAGAGTCACCTCTTTCATCCTTGATATCAAAGTGTAGCTTCTCTGAATCCTTTTCCTTTGGTACATCCTCAATCCTGGAAGTGCTTTCAACTTCTCTGAAGATCACATCTCGACTGTAAACTGTTTGCCTTTTTACTGGGTTCCACAGCTTGTAACCTTTCACTCCATCCTTGTAACCAATGAAGATACATTTTTCCGCCTTATTATCCAACTTGCTCCTTTTCTCCTTTGGAACATGTACAAAAGCATCACACCCAAACACTCTGAGATGAGAGAGAGAGGGTTTCTTACCAGTCCAAACCTCATGAGGTGTCTTGTCAACCAACGCTGATGTGGGTGTCCTATTCACTAGGTAACACGCAGTGTCAACAGCTTCTGCCCAGAATTGTTGTGCTAGCCCTGCACCACTGAGCATACTCCTTGCCTTTTCCATCAATGTCCTGTTCATCCTTTCTGCAACCCCATTCTGTTGAGGTGTGTATGGAGTAGTCTTTTGCCTTGCTATTCCACACGTTTTACAGAACTCCTCAAATTCACTTTCACAGAATTCTCCACCGTTATCTGTTCTGAGTACTTTTATTTTCTTCTCAGTTTGATTCTCTACAAGAGCCCTAAATTCTTTGAATCTATTAAAAACCTCAGATTTCTTACGCAGGAAATAAATCCAAGTTTTCCTTGAGAAATCATCTATAAATGAAACATAATACACAGATTTACCAAGTGATGGAACAGGCACAGGTCCAAAAACATCACTGTGTATTAACTCTAAGATTCCTTTAGCTCTTACAACACCAGATGAGAATCTTACTCGATTCTGTTTACCATATAAGCAATGTTCACAGAAATCAAAATCTAATGTGAAATCAGACATGCCTTCAGCCATACTTTTACCTTGTAATAGTCGAAGACCCTTTTCTCCAATATGTCCCAGCCTTCGATGCCATAGCGATGTCTTCTCACTAGAGACAGTAAGGACTCTGTCTCCTTCATTTTTACCCTCAGAAACAATAGTGCTGTTACATCCATTTTTGAAGGTGCTTCCCAACAACTTGTATAGAGTTCCAATCCGAACTCCCCTCATCAACACCAATGACTCTCGAACCATTTTGCATGTGTTCTTTTCAAATAGAGTTTTCACACCTGCATCATCCATTTTACTTACAGATATAAGGTTTCTAGCCAACTTTGGAATGTGCAGAACCCCGGGAAGAGTTTTAACCCTTCCATCTTTGAGCAGTAGCTTGACCTTTCCTCGACCTATGATTTTCGCTACCGAGTTGTCTCCCAGAAATACATCTCCTCCATCATACTTTTCGTATTCAGAAAACCACTCCCTGTGGGGAGTCATATGATAAGACGCACCTGAGTCAATCAACCACGAATCATGCTCTGCATGTGTACTTGAAGATGCCAGATACACATCTCCTCCTTCCTCTGTAGATTCTTTCCCATCTGCGGATGGAGCGTCATTAGGTCCTCTACTTTTATCAGTAATTTTCGATTTACAATCCTTCTTGTAATGCCCAGCTTTTCCGCACTTCCAGCATTTTCTTACAGAAGGTCCTGGAGATTTAGATCTCCCTCTAGATTTAGATCTACCACCTGAAGACTTATTTTTAGATCTGTCTCCAGGGCGACCTCTTACAAATAAGGCATCCTTGGCTGAACTATCTATGGATTTCCGCCTCATTTCCTCCGATAGTAGGGATGCAACCACATCATCGAAGTTTAGTGTGGTTGCATTACTCCCAATAGCTATGACCAGATTATCCCATGAATCTGGCAAAGAGCACAACAGACTAATACACTTTTCATCATCATCAAGTTTAATACCAACAGATGTCAACTGACTTACCAGAGTATTGAAGGCGTTTAGATGCTCTGAAACAGAGTCTCCATCAGTCATCCTCAGAAGGTACAATTTCTTTCGCAGAAATAACTTATTTACCAGGGACTTTGACTGATACAGACTTCCCAGTTTATCCCATAGCTTCTTTGCAGTGTCTTCTCCAGATACGTTCACCAATACCGAATCTGCAAGGCAAAGACGAATAGTGCTCCTTGCTTTCCTTTCCAGCTTTTCCCATTCTTCTTTTACCGCACCAGAGGGCATGGTACCTGGATCTACTGCGATCCATTGTTCTCTATCTACCAGAAGATCTTCCATCTTGAGCTTCCATAGCTCAAAGCTATGACCATTAAATTTCTCAATCTCGAATCTAGAACTGCTCGCCATTCTTTAAACAAAGAATAAATCACCGCTGCGAAGCTCCCACTGAAACCAGGTTTATCACAAATCCAAGATCGAGCCAAACCCCTGGAAACAAAGGCGTCCCTCTGAACCCAAAATTGCTCTGATACCAAATGTAAGTTTTAAACCTTAACAGTGAAGTACAAACATATATCGATTCTTAAGCATTTACAGAAAATACACAATGGCACACACATTACACAGAGATTTTCACCTGGAAACCCTTAACCGGGAAAAAACCAGCAAAACTTAGAGCCGCATAGCTCCTTTCTCATTATATGTTTATTTTACATGTACAATACAATAAATGGTATTCTGCAGCATCTAAAACCCTAATTCGTTTACCCGAATTAGGTTACAACCCTAATTCCTTTTACCCTGTTGTACACGCAGCGACCATGTGAAGAGATATAACATACCCAACAATGTTCCCGTCCCCTGTCCGCTAAGATGGCCACCTGGATCGCAATCGACCAGAACTCCCGTGGCGCCCTAAGACAGTCCTGGATCACCTCTGGATCCACGTCCCGCCACCCGTCATCGGTCACTCCCACTAGCAACCGATCCAGCAACATCCGCACGGACTCCAAAGTCCCCTCTGCATCCTGCCGACGCACCTCCCCTCGACCTGGTAAGGTTGGTACCGCTACATGCCCTCTGTGCACTACATGCCCTGGTAGTGGTCTCGGGCCAACATCTGTAGATCACCCATCAGTCAGCAACAGTATATCAAAAAACTATCATACATAAAACTTGACATCCATAACATGCAAGCAAATCCATACATACCATCTGGTCCCCATGCCTATCCTGGCGCCCGTGGTGCCTTTGGATCCCTGGTGTAGTCCATATCCCTATATGGAAAGTCATCCAGTGTCAATGGTATCTGTAGCCACTGCAGGTACAGCTCCTGCGTGAAATATCTACCCACCTCACCGCCACCCCGGCGGCGCATCATCTCCCCCCACCGCACCATGCGTGGCTCCCTCATCCCCCCTGCTCTGACTGGTACCCATGGTCACAGTATCGATACCCACTCCATAAAGAACGCACATAGAAAGGATCCGTAGCAGAATCCCTTGCTCGCTTCCTTCACCAATGTCAATTGATGCTGCACACAGGTGAGGAACATCTGGCCCCACGCATAGTAAACACCATCCAGTACGTGCTCCACTAGCTACATCTGGTCCCCGGAGACCTTCTCTGGTGAATGGGACCCCAATACATGAACCACACATGCCGCAATGGCCTGTACTGATGGATCCTGTAGGTCCACCACTTGGAGTGCATTCCTATGCACCCTCGCCTCTGGCACACAGTACCGCTCTAGCATATCCTCCATATCTACATCAGCGGATACTCGCAGCTGTGTATCTTCCACCCTCCCAAGACAGGGCAACCCCGTTAGGAAGTATACATCTGCCAAGGTGAGGTCCACCCTCTCACCCTACACCCTGAACGCCTGAATATCCAGCTCCCAGAAACTCACTAGCCGGTTCAGCAGCAACACTGCTGACCGCATCATAGGTACCGGTGCGAACTTTAGTAGTCCGCACAATCCCAGCACCAACCGCACATGACGATCCTCCCGGATGATAGTCACTATCTCATCCGGGACCTCCCGCTCTCTCCACAGCACCAGCGGCATCCTGTCAATCACGCAAGGCAAACTCATCAGACTCATGTCACAAAAGGAAGTAATCTTGCCCCCCCCCCCCGGGAACCCTAACAGTTCAATCCCAATCATAGCTTTAGGGCCCCTGGCCACAGTTTTCGACCGCGGCTATCTAGGCTACAGTCGCGGTTCGCAACCGCACCTGTCGGGGCTGAACACACGGTACCAAACCATGTGTCCAGCCTCGAAACACGCGGTCCCAGACCATGTGTTCCGACCCAAGACCCTGCGGTCCCCAGCCACGTAATCCATCATGGAACCCGCGATCTCCGATCGCGGATCCATCCCTCAAACCCGCGGTCAACCCTACGTGGACCGTACAAATACCCCCGTGTGACCCACCCCCCCGAACCCAAAAAAAAAATGCAGGTATGAGTTTGACGGAATACCTGTAACTCCCGGATCTGAAAACGGCTGGTCGAATCATCCAGAAATGCCACCTCAGCTCTGGTCCACTCTAATCACTAGTCAAAGTCAAATAGTACAAATAACACTTGTCAGGTTGGACCCACTCACTATTTATAGTCCGTTGACTTTTTCTTGTTTTGGCCATTCTAAACCCATCCGGAGTCCATTTTTCGAACCGTTTCCACCACTGAAATCAGCACAACGAGACCATCATGATGGTCAACTTGTTCTCTTAGTTTTTTCCACTTTATTTTTTGAGAATTTTTTAGACACCACTCGTTGCCTCGGTTTGCGTGCCACTTCGGTTGCTCTCTGTTTTTGGTATATTTATATCATCAGATTCATTTTTCTGAGCCCGTGACGATGCTTGAGATCATTTCTCGCTCTCACCCCCAGATGTTTTGGGTATTTTTTCCAAAACGCCCCCCGTCACCTCAGTTTTCATGCCACATCAGCTGGTATCCATTTTTGACACTTTTTATATTGCCGGATTCATTTTTCCGAGCTCGTGATGATGCTTGAGATCATTTCTCACTCTCACTTGGTACAGTTTCAACATTGTGTCCTGACACCTTGCTGCCTCGGTTTGCGTGCCACATCGGCCGCCATCGAATTGTTCCACCTTTTTACATAAGCCATTCACTCCTGTCATACTGCAATCATTTCGTTATTTTGCCACCATTCATTATCCGGCAAGGAGGCCCATCAGTGTTCCCCCCCACCCTCGTTCTTGGTCATCATTAATGTTCCTTGATTGAGCACTTCCTCCTTGCCTGGCCATTCCTTTTGTTCGGTAAAATTTTATCCCTTTTTCGGGTCGGACAAGTCCTTTACGAAAAAGGCACTTAAGGAGTTTCTGTTAAGCTCTTTTCTGATTCCTAAAATAATGAAAAGATCGTCGAGTAATCTTGCTTCATTTCATGCTCATTAAAGTACCTGAAAGGGCGTCTATCTGGTATAAGTTTAACCATTTTCCGGACCTAGTAGACTAATTACGAAAAAGGAATACTATAGTCACACCAGCTAGAAGAGTTCTTCATTGCATCCTTTTATGCTTCTTTGGGCCTTGAAGACTAACACATGAAAAAGCAACCCCCTGGAGTCTTCTTATTTCTTTTAGACTCTCTAAAATTGAAAGCAACCATGAGCATGAACTGTCCTGGGCTCGTACAAATCCACACGACAGTACCATTCCATTATTTAAGAGTCTTCTTATCGCTTTCAGACTCCTTAAAATTGAAATCAATCATGAGCATGAAATGTCCTGGGCTCGTACAAATCCACACGACAGTACCATTTTTCACCCACTTCTTCTAGTTCCTTAACCCATGAAGAAGTCCCCCCGTGCCTTTTGGCACTATGATCGATCATCTCGGCAGCACCCCCAATCAAGTCGCCTTTGTTCAGAGTATTATGCAATCTCCTGCCATTTTACACCAGCTTGAGTATCCCTCATCCCAGTCACTATCCTTGATCCATTATAGCCATGATCCCTTTCCCATCAATCAGTTTCATATGCTTCCCGATCATCCCCACCATCATAATCTGAACAAAGGAAGTTTGAATCCACTTACTCTACTTACCCAGTTATCCCCCACAGTTTGTCAGTCCTACCATTAGTACTCTCACACTTCGGTTCTCCACCTCTCGCTCCTGTCAAGGAACCATCATTGCCTTGATAGTTGCAGGTCTCCCTCTGTCAACGACAACCCCTCTATTCTAGAGGATAGACCCAGAGGTCCCTGCGCCTTGGACCCATCACCATCTATGGTGGGTTCCTACGGACCATTTTGAGAGGAGTCATCATTGCCTCTCCGAGTGGTTGTTTCTCACATGCTCGACTTCAACACCTTGATCGCATCATTGAGAATCACGTAGGGTGTATACCCCTTCCATTATTGGTTGAAGACCCCGTATCTCCCCCGACTCTAGCACATTGGTGAGTCCCTTCGGAACGCCTAGTTATATGTTCCCGTGGATGTCCGGGCTGCGTTGGCGCTTGTATTCGAAAGCCATCCAGTTATATGCTTCCTTGAGTACCCAGTTCAGTGTACCATTGAGAGTATGACACCTTGTCACTATGATCCTGCAGCTCATCAGTTCCTCTGGTACCCCACTCAGTAGCACTGGTGATTATTCCAGTGTATCGGTTCTTCAGCTCAGACACAGTCAGCCCAGCAGTATGTCCCAGATTTATGTCCCCTATGGACCCTTATGATGTACACAGTGGTTCTCTATGTATCCTACAAGTTCCCTTTTTTCGGGCCTCACTGTTATTGTTATGTATCTTGATACGAGCATGGGTATGCTCGCCTCGTCCATATATTGAGATTCTTCCTCATTCATTATTTGAGGCCATGTATATGTTTCAGGTCCCCATATTTTGGACCCCATTGTTATTACTGTTCTATATCTTCATACGAGCATGGGAATGCCCGCCTCGTCCATATGATCAGATTATTCCTCATCCATTATTGAGGTTATGTACTTTTAGTTTTTGTAGTTTGTTCGTGACCATTGTTCCGGGCTCCAGTTTGTTTCTTCTCTTCTCCACACCCCAGGAAAACCATACAAGACTAATGATGTCTATCGGCCATACGATGAGTTCCTGCCCTCACACATCAGGGGGCAATCTGTTAACACCCAAAAAGTGCTCACTACCTCATCTACCCCATTACATGACTCATTTGTCCATATTTTTTACCATATTTGCCTTAAAAACCTCAAAATCCCACTAAAAAGCCTCCAAAAGGCCACAAAACCATCAAAAAAGCCTCCAAAAGGCCACAAAACCATCAAAAAGGCCTAAAAAAGGCTAAAAAACCCCTTTTTCCTCCAAAATTCCTCCAAAATAGCAAAAACCCTATAAAAAGGGAATAAAAAATATAAAAAAAAAGAGGAAAAAGAGGGAAAAAGGAGGAAAAAACCCTATACAGCTGACCTAAACCATATGGTTCCCAAAACCATGGGCTAGCACTCCACCACTAAAAAACCTATAAATAGGTGATGGAGGCCCCTCATTTAATATCCATAGTCAAGTACACCCTTACTCTACCAAAATCTCTCTTGAAACCCTAGCTCACCCTTGGGCTACTTTCACCATTGAGTGCCCCTTTTGGCCCATTTCCACCATTGGAGAAAGAGAAGGAGCAAAGTTGGAGTTTGGAGCAACCCTCTTGGATCATTGCAAGAAATTCACTAACCTCTACACTTGAGGTAACATTTTAATACAAAAAGAAAACCATTTATATTCCATGTTTTGTTATGTTTCTTCATGCTCATGCTAGTTTAGAATTTATATTGTTTTAGCATTTTAATTTACTATTTATTGAACTACTACTAAGGAGTCCATTCTCCTTAGTAGGTGCTCATTTGCACAAGCTAGGGTGAAAACCCTAGCTACAGAATGAAGTGAAAGGCTCTCCCTTGCTATCATGCAACACTCTTGTTTGTGGGTTGGCATGTTCCAGTATCAATCCGATCACTTCATTGCATGGGAACAATTCGGGGCGAGTAGAAGCCCTGGCTATGCCGGAAGATCTGATGTTGTGATAGATTTGTTCTTCCTCCATTAACACATCTGGGTTATCCTGGTCCCTAATCATCTGGTAAACATCTCCCCAACGGACCTCGGGATGAATTTTGGTGGTACACCTAGTGTCTTGGAAAAGCATTTCAGTCCTTAGTTGCACTGGTTCTAGTTCCATCACTTTATCTTTCTTTCTATCACCTTTTGGTGTCGCGGTTTATCCCTATCAGCAACCAAATGTGAATGACTATAAAAATTGTAACACATTATGAGAGTGTAACATAGAGTAAGACAATTTTTAACATGCCAATGATGAACATAGACAAAATTATAAAGTTGCATTCTAGGGAGGCAAACTAAACATAGATCATTCCAAAAAACAAAACATGGTCCTCAGACTTGATTATTCTAGGGAGACAATGACTGGTTAGGAACTTTTGGAATGCTTCCGAAAAGGTTAAGCATACGACGTGAAAAACCTACTTCCTTCTTAGTCCTTGCGGATAGGATGACCTCCATCATAGTACTTCTAATGGCCAATGGTGGGCTGGCAAGGAGTGGAGAATCTAATGAGGAAAAAGAAAACCAGAAACCGTTTTCCACAGTCATTAACTGAGCCGAACAGGCGAGAGGTTGAGTATCTCAACCGACTACTACTGACATTGATAATAAGGTACACAGCTGGTATAAAAATGGGTTAGAGAAAATCTGGGTAGGAGTTCAACCGAAACACAGCTAGTGAAAGAAAAATAAGCTCGGACGGCTCAGAGACAAAGGGACAACTGGGACTGACTTGGTCATGGCTATGACTCCTAGTTGGCAGTATTAAAAAAATTATGGCGGCATGGGACCGTAAGTTCTTTAAAATGATACATACTACCAATGCCTACCGGCCACGTTATTAAACGGGAAAAAACCCAAGAAAAACTCAACGTAAAGATAAGACAAAGATTACGGTTGGTGAGCTTACCTGGAGACGAAACAGTGGTGTGGTGAGGTCGATACGGTGGTGAATACGCTGAGCTAGAGCGACGCACTCTCCCAAACGACATTTTTTTTAATAAAAACTAACAATGGGAACAATGAAAACTCATTGCCCATATATAAGGTTTGACATGTGTGGGCATTTAAACGGGTAGGTGACGATTTAAAACAGGGTTTAATGCTCGTACGGCACGGTGTTTTCAAGCCGACTTGGCATTTAAGCGCGACTGGAGGTTGCAGAGCGAACTCACAAGTTTTGTCCACAGTTGTGGCTAGAACTCATGAGTTCCTCCCGAAAGGTGGGAAGCTTTGGCGAGGCATTTTCTTGTTGCGAGAGAAATCAAAAATATGCTTCGAAGTGGCGGAAAAGTTTGGCAAGTCGTTCCGACGTTTCAGGAGCACTTTGTGAGTTCTTCCGAAATTCATTTTCCCATAAGTTTATTGCGACCGATTTTGCTGAGTTGTTCCGAAGTTTCCAAAAGACTCAATAAGTCCTTCCGAAATGCACAAATGAACGGTCGAGTAACCTGGGGAAAAGACCAACTTACTGCGGCAACACTTGGTGAAAGCTTCCGCAATTTCAGGAGAAAATCCCAAGTTCCTTCGCATTTTCAGTCGAGCTTGCTGAGTTCATCCGTAGTTTCAGGAGAGAATTTTAAGTTTCTTCTGCAATTTCGAGAGAGAAATTTGAGTTCTTCTGCAGTTTCGGGAAAGAGTTGTGAGTTTTGACTTTAAAAAAAACTTCAATTTTTTAAAGCAGATTCCTCAGTTGAAACAAAACTAAGTCCAAATTTTTTTTCAAAGGAGACTTAACCTTTTAGGCGGTCTTTCTAGGAAAATGAAAGGAGGGCCCCCCAATATCTTCAAAAATTTGGGGGGGGGATGTTGCTACAACAACAATTGGTGAGTCACTGGTGAACATAGATCTCTGAAAAAATCCCTCTCGTTGATCTGAAACCTTCTTAAAAGATATCCATCTTGTATGCCATATTTAGCTAAGCACTTGAATCTCGACGAAGGAAGAAGTCATTTTATCTACTAACCATTGGGGAAAGGGGAGCTTTGATAGAGACATCTTTAAAACTTTCAAAGGGCCAACATATGGGGTTCATTTTAGAAGATTCATCTTTCAGATGGCTACTGCTATCGGACTCCACAGGATTTGCAACACCTTCTCATGGACATTATTTCTCTTGTTCCTCATTCCCATGCCGCTTGCATCCTTTTTGGATGTTTATACTTTTGATAGCTTTGTTGTTTGGGCCTTCCAGAAATATTTTCTTTAAACATGATCTTTGATTTTGGCTCCTCAATCCATAATGTTCTTTTGTGTGAGTGAGAAATTTTATTGATTTGATCAAGCCTCACGGACGGAGATGAGCCTAGCTTGAGCTGAGTCTTTTGGACAGCCTTCTTGACTTACATGCTTTGCTTTTGTCTCAGCCATGCTTCAATTGAGGTGAGAATCTTCAGAAAACAAACCCTTGAATATAAGCCATTTTGGTTATTAGATTTGCAGCATGGAGTCATTTCAATACCCTATGCCCTCGGGATGTTCTACTCTCCGTGGGTCCAACTTCAGTGACCTTCTTGAGATGCCTTTAAGTGTGAGAGTGGATGGAGCCCAAAAATAGTAATAAAGATAGTCATAGATCTCTGCTATTTAAACAAGGGTTAGTGTGCCTAACAGAATAGGCTTCCTTCCTTCTAAAGAATGTTCAGCAAGAGAAAAATACATAGATCAACTTTCATTCGAGGGTAGTTTCGGCTTCATGAGTTGTGAGATTAGTTCGAGAGATCTATCTTGATGAGAAACCTGACCGCAGGTGCTTTCAAAAGACAAACTTTGTACAAAAGGTTTCAAATGCTGAGAAAAGAAACAAGACAATTGAAAACAATGAAAACAAAGGGCTAAAGCAACATAAAAGAAATGTTTTATTTATGTACACAAATTCTTAGTGAGACTATGCAAAGTATTGTTTCAAGGCAAGGCCATTGAGAGGAAGGGTTACTTCCGCTCTCTAGAGGTCTGTCAACTTATAAGTGGATGGGCCGAGCTTTACTGAAAATTGGTAAGGGCCTATCCATAAATGTTGGAATTTCGTGTGCATCTCTTTTCCTTCATGATTATGATCCTATTTCAGGACTAAATCCCCAACTTCAAAAATCCTTTTACCGGACTTCCTCTTATCGAACCATCTTTTGACTATGTCTTGGTGCTGATGGAATCGATCTTTAGCGTTCTGTCAAGCTTCTTCAAGTTGAAGCAAGGTATTGATCCTGGATTGTAAGACTTGGCTACCAGACCCTTGAGAAGCTTGGGACAACTGTAAGGATGGAAGCAATATGTTGGGGGGAAGGATGGCTTCCTTTCCATAGACAAGAGTGTAAGGGGAAACTCCTAATGAGTTCTTTGGAGTGACCCTATCTACCCATAAGGCATTTGGGAGAGCTATATGCCAACTTCACTGATTTTCTATCACAGTCTTCTTGAGAATTCGAATGAGGTTTTTGTTTGAAGATTTAGCTAATCCGTTTCCTTGAGGGTAATAAGTAGCTGAATAATGCAGTTTAATTCCCCATTCATAAAAAAATTCATTTATCTTAAGAGACGAGAAATAGGGAGCATTATCAAAAACAAGGGAAATTGGAACCCCAAACCTGGTTATGATGTTTTCCTTTAAGAAACTGATGATTGCATCTTCATTGATCTTGCGCAATGGGATAGCCTTTGTCCATTTGGTGAAGTAGTCAGTAAATGTCAGGATGTATCGATGTTGTAAAGAAGAATTTGGATTTATCTCTCCAATAACATCTATGCTCCATTGTTCAAAAGGTTCAGAGATAATAACCGGCTGCAAGGGTCCTGCTGCCTTAGGTAATTTCCTGACACTTCTTTGGCATATATCACAGGTCCATGCATACGCATGGGAATCTCGGAATAGAGTGGGCCAATAATATCCAGCTCTAAGTATATTGTGAGCTGTTGTCTCCCCTGAATAATGTCCACCAGCGGGACCATCGTGTAATTCTTTGACAACTTTACTTGCATCTTCCTTTTCTAGACATCTAAGAAAATTTCCATCGTAATTCTTTCTGAAAAGTATCCCATCAATGATTTGATAAGCTGTTGACTTCAAATGGAGCGCCCTTCTTTGCTTAGAGTTCCACTGCTTAGGTAGGTATCCTTGCTGCAAATAATGCACCAGATCTCTATACCATGATTGAGGAGTTGTGAAGGTAGGACATACTTCAACTGAGTTCATTTCAGCTTCATTTTTCCAATGTTGCTCTTCCTCAGCCGTATTTTCTGTAAGCAATTTTCATAGGCCTTGTCCTTTGATGATAGTGGCCGGTTTAAATTCTAAGTCATATTCTTGAAGAGTTGTGACCTAGTTTCCCCTCCTTTCTCCTAGTTCCTTTTGAAAGAAGAGGGATCTAACAGCTGGGTGTGGAACTATAACTTTAGTTCTGTTCTTAAGAATATATGGTCTGAACTGTTTGACTGCTTTGAAGACAGCATACGCATGCTTTTCAACCACGGAATAATTTAGTTTTCCCCCTTGTAGACTAGTGCTCATAAATGAGATTGGGTATTCGTCCCCTAGCTCCACCTTTTGCGTGAGTACAACCACGAGGGAGTCATCTGAAGCAAACGTATATAGGATAAAATCCTTGTCAAAATCTGGTCTTATTAAGGAAGGAGCTTTAGCTACGGCTGCCTTAATATCTCTGAACGCATCCTTTTCTAAATCTATCCACTTGAACTGTATGCTTTGTTTGACCATTTGTTGTAAAGGTTTAACAATTTGTGCGAAATTTGGAACAAACCTTTAGACGAAATTGATAGTTCCCATAAAGGACTGCATGGATTTCTTGTTATGAGGCATTGGAATTCTATTGATAGCTTGTACTCTTTCCTGATCTATTGACACTCCTCTTTTGGAAATGATATGGCCCAAAATTTTACCTTCGGGAACATCGAACACGCTCTTCTTGGGATTCAATGAGATACCATATTTCTGACGACGATAAAAAATATACTTCAAATGGACTACATGATCTTCCCTTTTCTTCGAAAAAATTGTCACATCATCTAGATAGACAACAACACATTGACAACCCAGTCCTCGGAAGGCGATATCCATTGCTCATTGGAATGTAGCTCCTGTGTTTATCAGGCCGAATATCATCCTTCTATATGCGAAAGTCCCCCACTTAGTGCAGAAAGTAGTCTTAAGACGATCTTCTTCAGCTACTAATACTTGATTGTAACCAGAGAAACCATCGAGAAGAGAAAATAGCTCAGATCCCGACACCATTTGAATAATTTGTTCCATTGAAGGGACGGGATAGTTGTCTTTATCTGAAGCTCTGTTTAAATTTCTGAAGTCAACACATAGTCTTATCTTTCCTAACTTCTTTCTTACAGGAACTAAGTTAGCAACCCCCTCAGAATGCCGGACCTTAAAGATTATTTTAGCATCCAGTAGCTTCTTCAATTCCTTTTGAATCAGAGGTTCCAGAGTAGGATGCATCCTTCTCAATTGCTGTTGAAATGGCTTGACACCCACTTTCATTGGTATGACATGCTGAATAATGCGGACGTCATATGTTTTCAGATCTTCATAAGTCCATGCAAAAACATCCTTATATTGTCGAAATAGTTTGATGAACCTATCTCTTTCTCCCGACGAACAACATTTACCAAGGTTGACAAATTTTGGTTCAGCCTCGGAGCCCAAATTAACTAACTCATGCTGCATTGATGAACTGTTGGTTTTGGTATTCACTGGCCTTTTGAACTTACTTTGAAGATCAAACAGCATTTTGAGTGACCTTACCCCTTTGGGGATGAAATTTCCTTTATTTGCATCCTTCTTTTGTAAATCAGAATCGTGTTCTTCTTCATCTATCACAGCTCTTTAGAAAATGTCTTCGTTCGTTAGAAAACTGATAATCTGTTCATCATCATTGAAGACCCTAAATTTTGTGACATTGTCAGGGACAGAAGGCCTGAAAATTAATTCAATTGAGCACTTGTTATTAGTTGGCACCAATCTGGAAGCGGATGTTGCTAACAAATTAGCCGCAGAATTTTGCAATCTAGGAATAGACTTGATATTGAAAGCATCAAAATGCATAATTAAATCCCATACCTCAACCTGATAACCTTTCAAATGAGGTGAGAGATAATGAATGGTATCTCTTACCTGTCTCACCACTATTTTTGAGTCACCAAAAACCTTCAGGTATTTAACATTTAAACTGATGGCCTTCTTTAATCCATGTACCAAAGCTTCATATTCAGCAGTGTTGTTAGTGCAATCAAATTCTAACCTACAAGACAAAAAATACTTATTTCTTTCCGGATCCATCAGAACACAACCGGCTCTGGATCCTTCCAAAGTTTTAGAACCGTCAAAGTATAATGACCAAAACAGATCCTTCGATTCATCTAAGTTAGTATCTTTATGATCTAAGCTAGTGACTAAACTAACTATATTACAGTCAATATCATCAGTCCAAGAAAAATGAAGGAGATCGGACTGTTCATCTGATTCATGGCTGATAGTTTCAGACTGATAATTATCCAGATAAATTTCTAAGAAATAATTCCCTAGAACTGAGGATGAGAAGGTTACAACCTCATTCTTTCCCTCTAGTTGAGTTACATTTTGTTTCATGTGCAGTTCTCTCAGGACCTTGATCTGATTCTGTCTATTTTGATAAGGCAACCACAAATGAGACCAATCAGTTGCAAAGTAACCATTCAGCTTTGTGGACCAATCCCTACTTAGGATCAAACCGTAGGCCTCAGGAATATCAACTACCATTATGTCAATAAACTGACAGACTCTATAGTTGGCTAACAATCTAATGAGGACATCTTTCATTTCCCCAATAACTTTGACAGCAGTTCTATCTAACTGAATAATTTGGGCAGTAGATGGAATAGGTTGCCCATTAATTTTTTTACAAATTGACAGTGGCATGACATTTGAAGATGCTCCGAAATATACCAGACAATTGTGAACATTATGATTGAAAATTTCAAAGGTTAATAGGAACGGAAACGTCTGAGATTTATGTTGGAGCATAGGCTGCAGCTATGGCAAAGCTGCCAATTTTGAGGAAAAGCACCATTTTTGGGTAGAAATGAACAGTGTGCGGTACAACGCCAGATGGACGAGCTCACCGCAGATTGCGGGCCGGAAATCGCGAAGTTCGCGTGCACGTCAAGGGAAAGAGTAAATAAGGTGGCCAAGTAGAAAGCTCAACCACCACAATAAATGAAGCGGCGGAAGAGGGCTCAACTACCCTCATTAAGGCAAAGTACAGGAGTTATGGTTGCTTGGACCAAGGAAGAGCAACAAGTCGAAGCATTGAAGGCGAAGGACAAGGAGCAAAGAACGATGAAGCGGCACCCATACCCGTGATCTGTGCCAAAAATCGTAGAGTCTGCAAGAAGCTGCAACGTGACTGCAAGAGGCGCTTACAATACACCTAGCCGTGTCCGTGCTTAGGGTTTTTGGGGATCACTGTTGGGAAAGGCCCACAGTTTTGTAAAGGTGCGACCCTTAGGGCCACATATATATATGTGTAATTGGGAAGGTTAGAAGGTTAGAAGGTGAGAAGGTTACACAGACAGTCTAAGCTGATGTCTGAGTCTTTTGTATTACTGTATTCTGTAAAGCCGTTAAGAATCATTGTATGTATGTAAGAAGGCCGCGATCTCGCAGGAGACCGCTTGGTGTAAAGGCCATTGTATGTATCAGTCGCAAGAGGATTGAGGGGAATGTAATTGTATGTCTTTGTCATTGTAATACTTGTAGAAGAAGATAATAGATCTAAGAGAAGGGCTCCCAGATTTGTGCGTGGAGTTTCCCAGAAATATCTAAGGCTGCAGCTGTGTGCGCAGCAGACCTATGTTAGCCCCATCTAAAGATAATATAAACAGTCCTGTGGACATAGATTCCCTCCTAGAGGTGAACTACCTAATTCTAGTTGTTGTGGTGATTCTTTATGTGATTGCATTTCTTTGCTTCACTGTCTATGCTTCTATGAATGTTTCGCTATCTTTATGAATGAGTATGTAGAGTAAATCCTTGAAGCTCCCTTAGAAGTGTACTTGTGCATACTTGAAGGAGTCTGAGAACACTGTCGTCACAGCGCTTAAAGTGTGTGTTGCTGCACCGGGGCGCAAGGGCTCCCAGAGGCGATACATAGTGTATCGAACGTAGCGGGTAAATGCTTCGTGCGCAGGCATGGAGCTACTACGCAGCTAGGCTGGGAAGAGTGAGTTCCAGTGCTGTGAGGTCTGTGGAAGAGTAAGACATTCCGCTCTGGGGTATCCTCCTGGAAGGGAAGGAAGAAGAATGTAGTCTCCACATCACCTAGGTTAAGGAAACCTGATTCCTTAGCCCCCCCTATAGCCACTTCGGGTGAGACTTCCGACTGCTGCACAGCTCATTGCCGAAAGGGCCAGTGCACCAAAGGGGTGTTTGTTGCTGCGCATCCTGAAAACCCCTGTCTGTCCAGAAAGCAGCCAACAAATGGTTACATTGCCTTGAGACTTGTTATTCCGGCGATGTGCGAGATTGATGCGAAACCTAGAGAAAAAGGGAGCCAACAAATGGTTCCATTGCCTTGAGACTTGTTATTCCGGCGATGTGCGAGATTGATGCGAAACCTAGAGAAAAAGGGAGCCAACAAATGATTCCATTGCCGGATTTAACCCTATTATTTTGAAGGCAATGTGGTGTTGGAATCCTACAGCTAAACAAATTCAAGAGTGGTTTGATTCAAAGGCTAGAGAGTTCGTTGAACGTGAAAATAGAAGCCCTAGGCTTCAGACAGAGGACTGGTTGCAGAAGCATATTTATGCTGACCTTCACGAAATCTTCTTTGTAACATTTGCAATCGAGTTGCATGAGTGGGTATCCAAGCTAGCACATACTGGACCCATTGTGCATGTTGATCGACCTATCGTTTGGACGCCTGAGCTGGTTAGCACTGTGAAGTGGGTAGATAATCCTGTGTCCCGCGCAGTAGACTTTTGGTTGAACAGTCTGTTGGAAGGTTTCATCATCGAGTTTGTAGTAGATACAAGAAAGAGCTTCAGCGAGGCTGAAAGGAGCTTCTTCAAATCATACAGGGGTAAGTTCTTAAATTCTCTAAACTTGTGGATTAAAATGCTCTTATATGAAAAAGGAAAACTATGCATAGTTTTCGATGAATAGCATAGACAAGTAATGTCCGCAGAGTCTGATAGTGATCTTGAAGCTATTGGTTGCACTCGTAGTGGAAAATGGTATAAAGTAGGCCTCGACCACCATTCTTTTGAGTCTAGCCCAGAAGATAGACAAGCTCGTAGAGCGAGCCATATAGAGAGACAAGGGAGTGCTCATATCCCTTATCACCTTTTTACACCACAAAATCCAGACGGGGCTCAGCATAACCCCGCAGTAACATCCTCTAGTATCCCACACAGTACTTCTAGTACCTCAGCCCCACCTTTGTTTAACCATCCCGGAGGCAGTGCCACGGCACCTCCACATCAACCTAGCGCAAGAAAGATGGGTGATGACATGAAGCTACCAACCTTTAGAGGAACAGGGCTAGAAGACCCTGAGCAGCACTGGTTTCTATGTGAAGCCATTTGGACTATTAAACAAATTAATGATGATGATGTTAAGTTGGTTCAGTTAGCAACCACACTAAGAGAGAGAGCCTTAACCTGGTTTATGAAATACTCAGTAGCATAGAATAGGACGCTTGCTGATGTAAGAAGTGCTATGATTAAAGAATTCAAGAGACCTAAATCAAAATCACAGTGCATAACAGAACTTAAAGACATAAAACAGTTACCTACAGAATCAGTATGGGACTTTGACCAGAAGTTCAAAGCCTTGATAGATCAAATAAGCTTTGAGTTTGCACCGCAGTAGCATAAGGAATGGTTCATTGCTACGCTGCTTCCTCATACTAGACTTCCTCTTATGCAACAGAATCTCACTACTCAAGAACAAGCTCTAGAGATGGCTATGAAACTAGAAGCTTCACCAATTGCTGGAACAAGCAACGATGTTGCGCAGTTGCAGAACCAAATAGCAAACCTAACCTTGCAAGTGCATGATATTAAGAAAGGAAAGGATGTTAAAGAAGAAATTTGGTGTACAAAGTGTAGAGCACAAGGACATTCAAAGGACCATTGTCCTATTTTCATCGATTATATTGCAACTGGAGCACCTAACCCTTTACCACAGGCTCAGGGGCCTTGGTGTGAAATCTGTAGAACTAGAGGCCACAGACCACAAGAATGTCACTTGTTATAGAAATATGTACAAACTCCAAAGAAGCTATATTGTAACTTCTGTAAATCAGTAGGCCATGATGAGAACAATTGCAGAGCATATGAGCTTATGATAGAAAGAAAACATGATGTTTACAGAGTACAGTCAGAACCACAGGGACCCACAGGGACCCACAGCAGGTCCGCAATATGACCCAGCTCGCGAAGGCTGAGGAGGAAATTACAGGGGCCGAGGACGCGCAACAGGTTTTGGTTGTGGAAGAGGACAAATCACTTGCTATAATTGCAGAGCTCAAGGCCATTATGCAAGGGATTGCCAAAACCCTACAACCACCTGTAGATACTGTAAATCTTATGATCATGTCATTGAAGAATGCCCTTAATTGATGGCCAAGATGCAAGAAAAGAAGCCACAGGTTAACCCGAATATTCGGTTGATTGCAGCAAAAAAAAGAGAACCAGACCCTACAGTTAATATAGTGACGCGCAGTGGAGCAACCACTGGTGTGCCAGAATCGGGAACTGGAAATCTAGCGACACAATGGGTGCGCTGCACTAATATTAAACCATCCCCGCTTGACCTACAGAAGAAAAAAGAAGTATTCAAGCAAGCTCAAGAGTATTTCTCATATCCACGAGCTTCAAGTTCTGTCGCATTACCGCACAATGATATTAGACTGCACGTGCCACGACAAGAGAACTTGGTACGAGAGAAAGCCACTACATCTGGAAGGCCTGATGAAGAGGATACACTAGGAAGTGTTCATGCATTCCTAAGAAGTTGCTTAAAGTTGTTGCGCAATGAAAAAGCAACTATGGAAATCCAACACCTGTTGGATCAGTGTCAACAATCTGCTTCGATGAACACACTGCAGCGTGTTGTTCATCAAATCAAGAGTCATGCTAGAACTGGAAGAGAGATGAGACTCATAGCGTAGATTGGAGCATTTTAAATGGACGAAGTCATTTTAAATTTAGGCTCAAAAGTTAATGTTCTCACCATGCAGACATGGGAATAGATGGGTAGTCCGCGGCTTATCAGATCTCCTATCCAGCTAACACTAGCAAATCAGCAATGAGTTTCTCCATTGGGTAGATTTCCCAATGTACCCATTGATATTGAGGGAGTAAGAAGTTCTACAGAATTTGAAGTAATAAAAATTCTGGATGACAGTAGACCTTATCCAGCACTCTTAGGCATAGACTGGGCATTTGATAATCTGGCTATCATTAATTTGAAGAAAAGACAGATGACCTTTGAGGATGACCAGATTAGGGTCATTGCACCATTTGATCCCCTTCAAGGACCACAGTATATTGAACCCATTCGAGCAGAAGAAGAAGTGTGCCACATGGAAAGTTTGTATCAGATGACTAGTAGTCATAGTGATTATGTCAATCCCACAGTGAACGGCCATATCAGCTGGCAATGCAATAGCTCGTGCACATCAAATTTGGAAGCAGGACTGGAAAACTGGAAGAATCGCTTACATAAGGTTTATGCAAGACGTTGCACCATGATGACTAAATCCATTCGATGGATTGGCACAGAATTGAATAAAACTCCAATCTTTGATGGTCTAACTGGAGTAAATGAATTCATACATGCATATGAACAAGAAATCCCAGATGAGCAGCGCATACAAGCATTGGATGTAGCACTGCGTGCTACACCTGCAAGATGGTGGGGTGCGCATAAAGAAAATATCGACACATGGCAAGACTGTCGCAGGTTGATACTGTGCAAATTTCATGAGACTACAGCAGAAGTTTTGTGCAAATATGATGGACAGAGTGACCCCGGGTCACATGATGAAGCATGCATTCAGCAATGGTCAGATATTCCAGAAGATGAGTGGGTTCACCTATTCCTCCACACGTTGGATATAGTTCCAAGGAACTGGTACACTGAAATAGAATTGCGCAAAGGCACTATCACTTGGCCTCTCATGATTGAAAGTTTTCAACTCACTTTCAACTTTGAGTCAGAACATCCAAGCATCGATCAACCTTTAAAGTGTATTAGAAAGAAGGTATTTGGACAATGTCCTTTACCAGAGTATTCTCAACCAGATTGGGTTGTCCAGATGGAACATGCCCTGGAATGCTATAATTTCACCGTTGGAGAAGAGGATGATGATCCTCGCAACATCAATATTCTAGAGTCAGAAGGGACGCACAAAGTCGAAGGCCCTCAGCTTGATATCCCTGCAATTCCAGAACACATCAAGCTCAAGAAGATTAACATTGGTACAGAGGCCGAACCCAAGGTTGCCTCTATAGGAGATTATTGGGATGATGAAACTGTTGGCCATATTGCAGATTTACTACATGAGTACCAGGATATCTTTCCTACCAAGTTTACAGAAATGAAAGGCATCCTAGGAGATTTAGGAGTTATGCGCATACCTTTGAAAGCAGACGCTAAGCCAGTAAAACAGCGCCCGTATCGGTTGAACCCACAATATAAAGAAAATGTCAGAGAAGAAATTGATAAGATGCTCGCAGCTGGTATCATTGAGCCAGTAGAGGAAAGTGATTGGATTAGTCCTATGGTGGTATAGGAGAAAAAGACAAAAGGTGAAATAAGAATCTGCATGGACCTGCGCAAGCTCAACGATGCATCGGCGCATGATCCATTTCCTACACCCTTTACAGACGAAGTGCTTGACAATGTTGGAGGACAAGAGGCTTACTCCTTCACTGATGGATTTTCAGGATACCATCAGATCAGAATCCATCCAGAGGACCACCATAAGACCACTTTTGCAACTGAATGGGGCTCATTCCAGTATACGGTAATGCCCTTTGGTCTTAAAAACGCTCCTGCTATTTTCTCTAGAGTCGTTGTTGCTGTTTTTAAAGAATTCATTCACAAGTTTCTAGAAGTCTATTTTGATGACTGGACTGTGTTTGGTTTACTAAAGAACCATATAGGGAATCTAAGGATGATGTTAGAAAAATGTAGACAGTATCAGATCTCCCTTAACTTGAAAAAATGTATCTTCTATGCTCCTTTTGGTATTTTATTGGGTCACATTGTATGCAGACAAGGACTGATGATGGATCCTGCGAAGGTTGCCATCATTGCTAACTTGCATGTGCCCAAGTCAATCAAACAATTGCGCACTACATTGGGACATACAGGATACTATAGGAAATTTATCAAGGGTTATGCAAAGATCACTGCGCCTATGGAAAGACTGTTGAAAAATGATTCGAAATTCCAATGGACAGAAGAATGTCAACAGATCTTAGACACACTTAAAGAAAAGATGGTCACAACACCTATTCTACTTTTCCCAGACTGGATAAAACCCTTTCATGTTCATGTAGATGCTTCTTCCATAGCATTGGGGGTTGTACTCACACAACCGGGAGAAGGAGATATTGACCACCCCATTGCTTACTCTAGCAGAAAGCTGTCTACAGCTGAGAAGAACTACACCACTACAGCAAGAGAAGGACTAGCTATGGTGTATGCCTTACAGAAGTTCAGACACTATCTATTGGGTGCTCATTTTAAAATGTATACTGACCATTCTGCCTTGAAGTAATTGGTCAATAAGCTAGTGTTAGGGGGAAGAATTTGCAGATGGCTACTCCTCTTCCAGGAGTATGATTTTGAGATTATTGTGAAGCCAGATAGATTGAATGCAGGACCTGACCATTTATCTAGGATAGAGTCAGGGGAGGAACCTACAAATTTGGAGGACAATCTGCCTGATGCGCAGTTGTTTTCTATTCAAGCAGCAGACAAATATTATTCTGATATTCTTGATTTTCTCACTACAGGACAAGCGCCAGTTGAGTTCACAATACAGCAGAAGAAACAACTTGTTTTCAAAGCCGTAGACTTCACTTTGATAGCAGGCCAGCTCTATAAGTTGGGCCCTGATGAAGTTTTGCACAGATGCATTTACCGCATGAGAAGAACTCCATAATCGCCGAAGTGCACTCAGGAACCGCAGGAGGCCATTTCGTAGGAAAGCCGACTGCGCAGAAGATCTTAGCCGCAGGACTTTGGTGGCAAACATTGCACAAGGATACTAAGGAATTCTGCAAATGTTGCGATGTGTGCCAGCGAACAGGAAAACCTTCAAGAAGAGATGAAATGTCGCTAAGACCCCAGATAACAGTGCGTGCTTTTGATAAGTGGGCCATTGATTTTGTGGGACCTATCAACCCACCAGGAAAGAGAACCAACGCAACATACATCATCACAGATACTGAATACCTCACCCGATGGGCTGAGGCAAAGCCAGTTAAGAATTGCGACGCTGTCACTGCCGCGCAGTTCATTTTTGAGAATATTGTCACTAGATTTGGATGTCCATTGATTCTGATGAGTGATCAGGGTACACACTTCCTGAACAAGACTATAGAGGCCCTTAGTGAAGAATTCCACATTAGTCACCATAAGAGTACACCCTACCACCCTCAAGCTAATGGTACGGTGGAGGCATTCAATAAGATTCTGGAGAATTCCCTGACCAAGATCTGTAATCAACAAAGAGATGATTGGGACCTTAGAGTCATAGCTGTGTTATGGGCTTACAGAACCACATGCAAGAAATTAACAGGTCACACACCTTTCAGCTTGGTGTATGGACAAGAAGCAGTCATGCCCATGGAATACATTGTTCCCAGTCTCAGAATTGCTCAAATTATAGAAATGTCAGATACTGATACTATGAGTGAAAGGCTGTCACAATTGGTTGCCTTAGAAGAAGACAGGATTTTAGCTGGATTCCATCAACAAGTGCAGAAGGCGAGACAGAAAGCTTGGCATGACAGGCATATTAAGAATAAATTCTTTCAGGAAGGAGACTTGGTACTCCTCTATGATAGTAAATTCATCAAGTTTCCAAGCAAGTTCCATGTACATTGGTTAGGCCCTTTTCAAGTGATGAAGATAACCGAAGGTGGATCAGTTCAGCTTGCGAAGCTTAATGGAGAGTTGCTGTCCACAATGATCAATGGGAGTCGGCTCAAGCTTTATCATGACGGCCACTCTGCCCTGTCGACCTAATCAGTTGCTGAAGTTGTGCAGATGTCCAGTGTAGTTGAAAGAGGCATCGCACTTATCAGTCTACACGGAAGTCGTGAGACATGTTTCAGTCTCTGGCTTTCCGCGCAATTCCTTGAAGCATTCGCGCAGTCAATAAAGCCTGTTCTAGGCGAGCCCATTTTCACTCTTACGAAGTCCCCCGAGTTATCGAACTCTCACTCTTGCGGGGTTCCCTGTTGTCTATTTATCGCTCATGCAGAGTTCTCCTCGCTGTGGAGCCCTCCATGTGCACAGTTACCCATGCTGAAGTTACCCGCTGAAAATTTGAATTGCGGTAGTTCTATAGCCGCATCTGAGTCTTAATGAAGGATGAGATCGCCATTTAATTGTATTTTCTCTGATAGATTCAGCTTGATTTCCCTAAGATCCGCATTTAATTAAGGATTCGAAGGCCTTAGCTCATCTCTCGAAGGATGTCAGAGCCCATCCCTCGCATTTAATGCACCACAGAGGCGCGGGGGTAGGGGGGTTGTCAACTCATCCGCTTAGGCGCCAAAGGTTATTAGTGCTACTTGTCCGCATTTACTACCACCTTTAGCTATAAATACCCCTCATCTGTATATGCTTGGGTTACTTTTCCTTGCTACTGCATTGTATAGTTGCCCTGTTTGAGAGTCTAAGTCATTATTTTTAGAGTCGTGTCGTGCAAACTGTTTTCCCATTTTCAGAGTTCACATCCTACGTTGTTCCGCCCTTTTCTATTCAGTGTTTGTCCTGTATGCAAGTTCATGACGGAGAAACTATCAACTGAAGAATTCATCTGTCACTTCAAACGCAGAGGCTTAGATTTCGGTATGGGTACCCCGATTAAGATTGTCGAGCTTCCTGATCCCAGAGAGTCCCCAGGCAAGCGGGCGTCTCAGCAGCAGCAGCAACAGAAGCAGCCAGAGGAACCCGTTCCAGAGCCCTTGGCCACTCTAGTTAACTACATTCCTCCGCTCCCAGATGATGCACCCGAGGTGCGTATTCCCAAGAATGCCAAGTATTCGATTCTGCTGCCACCAATGGCGGAAATCGTGCAAGAAGAAGGATCCCTGCTTGGACATCTTCTGCTGGTTAAGTTTTCTGACTTCAACTTGGGAGATTACAGAACGTATCCTCAGTTCACGCCAGATCACTATCTAATAGTGGTCCATAACCCTACTAAGAAGATTGACGAATTCGTCCCGAAGGAATTTGCAGTAAATCTTGAAAGGCCTGGACTGTTGAACCTATTGAAGCTACCGCACTTCAGGCGTAGCAATGAAGTCAATGCGGTAGTTAAGGTCCTGCTATCATGTGTGCACGGTGGTTATCTTTGGCTAGGGAGGCCAATTGATCTGAATGTGGACCTGATTCATCGAATTACCGGCCTATCTAAGGCTGGTAAGGAACCCAAGGACCAAAAGCTCGCTGCACAGGTGGTGCAGAAATACAAATTGTTGAGAGGAGGTCGGGCTTATGACCTCACTGTAGTTGAAGATGAAGCACTCAGATTCACAGGCAGTTTGCTTGCAGGCAGACTTCTAACGAAGTTCCAACCTAAAGAAGTTCATGGAGCTGTTGTAGAGCTCGCAGTTGCAGCTGCGGAGGGTGAGCAGTATAAATGGTGTCTCTTCCTCCTGAATACATTCTTAGACAACTGTCGGAACGTTCAGGACACCGCCAATCAGCTGTTCCATTTTTCATGGCTCCTGATCTTGTGTGCCTTTGTCGGGTGGAAGGAACTGCCCAACACTCAGTTTCTTCGGCGCCGTTCAGGAGAGGTTATAGGGATGCGCTATGTTAACCTCTGGGATTCTAATAATCCCATGAAGCGCAAGATGAACCGCAGCGTTTTCTTCGAGTACTACCATCTCCTCCGGGATACCATTCTACAGATGCCGAGGCTTACTGAGGAGACGGCAGAAATATATGGAGTGAAGTTGGTATTTTCTGCCAACTTGCATGAAATCTATTTCCACCCTCGCGGAATTCAGTCAAAAGAATGGGCCGTAAGGCTCTACCGAATGACTACCCAAGACGTAGAGGACACTGTCAAGTCCTGGCCAGATGAATGGAAGTAGGCCACTGAAATCGCTGCCACGATGCCACCCACTGCAGCGCCAGAGAAAGATAAAGGAAAGGAAAAAGTCACGCAAAAGAATGATGAAGGTCCGTCAAGATCGGCTACCAAGAAGCAGAAGTTGTTGCACCCCGCAGAAGCGACTGGAGATCCATCTGAGACCCTTGCCACGGGGCTCAACCAGTACTTGAAGGAGCAATTTCAGGCGCTGTGTGCCTCTCAAGACAATATCAGAAGTGCTATGGACCTATAGCTCATGGAGTTGAAAGGTCTCGCAGGACGAGTTGCGCAGACCCATGCGCTAGCATTCATCTAGCAGGCACCGCAACCATCTACAAGTACCGAGCGGGTTGAAGCACCCACAGACAGACACATTGTCGTCCACATCCTGCCTGCAAGCATGACACTTCTGGATCCTCTGGCTACACTGCAGGTAAGATTAGTCAACCCTGTTGAAATAAATCTGTCACTAATTCCATTGGAAACTCTACATTTGATTCAGGAGCAGGTCTCTACTGAGCTGAGACCTAGGGAGCTCTCCACATTCCATGCCAATCAAAGACTGCAAACGCAGGAAGTAGAGTTAATGGCAGGCTATAAGGATATCTCTGCGCAGCTTGAACTTCATGAAGCATAAGACATTGGGCTAAGGAATGTCATCGATGAAATCACCCAGGAGCTGCCAGCCTGCCAGATTCAACAAGACCTTCCTTTAGTTGAGAAAGTGCAACGCATCGGCAGAAGAGCGCAAGCCCTGGAACAGCAAGTAGTTGCTATGGCTGAGGACCATAGAAAGCAGCTCGCTGAGTTGGAAGATTGTGTCGTAGTTCCTCCCGTAGATGAGACGCAAGAACAACTTGAAGCACTGCGCATGGCTTCCATCCAAATGCAGCACAGAACAGATGAAGCCCAGCAGTTAATGACGCAAGATATGGAGGCTTGGGATGAGCTTGAGAAGCTCCCTTCCAAAGTTTCCCTTTTGGAACAAGTGGAAGCAGTAGAACAGTCTCTAACTGTTCTGAGAAAAGAAGCTAAGCCCTTGGAAGACTTAGCCAAAATGAGAAAGATGAGAGAAGTCCGCAAATTCCAGCAAGAACTGCACAGGCTCAGAAACAAAGATGCTACTCTCGCCAACATCATTCAGCTGTTTATGGATGAGTATGCTGAACTTGCTGCCCAAGCAGAGGCCAAGGTAAAAGCATTTGCTAAGTCTCAAGAGTTGGTCGATGGCGTAGAAGGAGAAGAAGCTACTGCAGACATGGTGCAGACAGCTGCAAAGTGCGTGGAAGACATGGACTCCACTATTGCGTAGTGGAAGCAAGCCTTCGTTGCGACCCAAGCCAAGTCAGATGAACAACTAAAGCGACCGCAAGCTAGTGCGGGTGGCTCGAGGATGAGCCACAAGTAATTGTTAGGGGCCTGTTGGAGCATAGGTCGCAGCTATGGCAAAGCTGCCAATTTTGAGGAAAAGCACCATTTTTGGGCAGAAATGAACAGTGTGCAGTACGGCGCCAGATGGACGAGCTCACCGCAGATTTCCAGCTAGAAATCACGAAGTTCGCATGCACGTCAAGGGAAAGAGTAAATAAGGTGTCCAAGTAGAAAGCTCAACCACCATAATAAATGAAGTGGCAAAAGAGGGCTCAGCTACCCTCATTAAGGAAAAGTACAGGAGTTATGGTTGCTCGGACCAAGGAAGAGCAACGGGCCGAAGCATTGAAGGCAAAGGACAAGGAGCAAAGAATGATGAAGCGGCGCCCATACCCGCGATCTGTGCCGAAAATCGTGGAGTCTGCAAGAAGCTGCAACGTGACTGCAAGAGGCGCTTACAGTACACCTAGCCATGTCAATGGTTAGGGGTTTTGGGGATCATTGTTGGGAAAGGCCCACAGTTTTGTAAAGGTGCGACCCTTATGGCCACCTATATATATGTGTAATTAGGAAGGTTAGAAGGTTAGAAGGTGAGATGGTTACATAGACAGTCTAAGCTAATGTCTGAGTCTTTTGTATTACTGTATTTTGTAAAGCCGTTAAGAATCATTGTATGTATGTAAGAAGGTCGCGATCTCGCAGGAGACCACTTGGCGTAAAGGCCATTGTATGTATCAGTCGCAAGAGGACTGAAGGGAATGTAATTGTATGTCTTTGTCATTGTAATACCTGTAGAAGAAGAGAATAGATCTAAGAGAATGGCTCCTAGCTATGTGCGTGGAGTTTCCCAGAAAGATCTAAGGTTGCAGCTGTGTGCACAGCAGAACTGTGTTAGCCCCATCTAAAGATAATATAAATAGTCCTGTGGACGTAGATTCCCTCCTGGAGGTGAACTACCTAATTCTAGTTGTCGTGGTGATGCTTTATGTGATTTCATTTCTTTTCTTTATTGTCTATGCTTCTATGAATGTTTCGCTATCTTTATGAATGAGTATGTAGAGTAAATCCTTGAAGCTCCCTTAGAAGTGTACTTGTGCATAAGGAGTCTGAGAACTCTGTCGTCACAGCGCTTAAAGTGTGTGTTGTTGTGTCGAGGCGCAAGGGCTCCTAGAGGCGATACATAGTGTATCGAACGTAGCGGGTAAACGTTTCATGCGCAGACGCGAAGCTACTGCGCAGCTAGGCTGGGAAGAGTGATTTCCAGCGCTGCAACACTGTGAGGTCTGTGGAAGAGTAAGATGTTCCACTCCGGGGTATCCTCCCGGAAGGGAAGGAAGAAGAATGTAGTCTCCACATCACCTAGGTTAAGGAAACCTGATTCCTTATCCCCCCCTATAGCCACTTCAGGTGAGACTTTGGGCTACTGCGTAGCTCGTTGCTGAAAGGGCCAGTGTGCCAAAGGGGTGTTTGTTGCTGCGCATCTTGAAAACCTGGGTCTGTCTAGAAAGCAACCAACAATTTAGATTTCCCACTAATACTAGCCTCATTAATTTCAGGATCTTCTTGAGTATCTGTTAATGGAGTACTGGGCTGGGATTGTAGAGCATGCAATAGCTTATCTCGTTGCTGAGGCAAGTTGCACATATCGAATATTGATACATTTGCTTTGAATTTCTTTATATCCTCAGTAATGTCATATCCTATATCAGATTCTTTTACAATTCTAGTCGGATGATCTGTTTTATTCATTGTGACCTTTGGTTGTTGAACTGTGGTGTCAATGTTTGACTGCTTGGCCAGTGTTGGGTTAGCTTTGGGTTGGGGTGGAATGATTTCTATATGTCTTCTAGGTAGTTCGTTTGAAATTTTAGGCTTGGGAGTAGTCGAGTTTGGCACAGGATCTGTAATGGGACCTTTACTGTGAGTATTAATGCTCACATCAGAGACTGAGCTTTCCATGGGATCTTCTTATACCAATTCGGTTAAAGGTACCCAATCACATAGCACCATAGTGGTGTCTGGAGGTGGCTCTTCTATCTCAAGGCTCGATTCCTCTGGAGGATCGTCTTGATCTGCAATCTGTGAATCCAGCATTTGGTTCATGACTAAACTCATAGAGTTAATCCATTGTGGGTAGCTCTTTTTCGAGTGCGGTTATTGATGAAAGGTGCAGAATTTTTCCATCTCGATTTCATTGAGATTTAAAACAGGAGAAGTGTTCACAGGTGGATGAGGTTGATCGTTGTCTTCTATCTTCTTGTAAAATGGGTTGAAAGGTTTCCT
Source organism: Larix kaempferi (assembly GCA_027924585.1). NCBI lineage: Eukaryota > Viridiplantae > Streptophyta > Pinopsida > Pinales > Pinaceae > Larix > Larix kaempferi. The sequence continues at coordinate 5,861,632 of BSBM01000798.1, read as the reverse complement.
AGATGTACTAGCAGCTTTGTCTTTCTAGAGATCTACAATTTTATTGGACAAATTCTGCATCATTTTAACTACATTCTCCATGTCTACTGATGACTCTTTTTTACTTCTAGTGAGAACCAAGGGTTTTTTACTGGCTGATGGTTTTGTCTCTGCATCTAAGGCATGTTTAGCAATGCTATCCGCTTCTTCTTCCACCTTTCTAGCTTCTTCAAAATTTTCTATCAGGGTGTTTTTCTTAGATCTTTTAACGAACATTGCTATGGGTCCTTCGAGGGCTGTTGTATAATATTCAACCAGAGATTCCTCTGTTGGTTTATTTGCTTCAGTGAAATTATTTAAGAGTGTTGTGAACCTTTGGTTGAAGTCTTGAACCTTTTCTTTCTTTTCCATTCTCATGGACAATAATTCTTTCATGAGCGTAGCTACAGTCTTTTGGTTTCCATATCTCTTTAAGAAACATTTTTCAAATTCATCCCAGCTTGAAATCAAGCTAGGTTGTAATCTAAAATACCAGGAAGAGACCTTCGGCTCAAATGTGTATGGAAAAAGCCTACAAACTACATCTTCATGTTGCACATTCAAAAGATTCAAGGCTAAATAAAAACTCTTGAGATGATCTTCAGCTGAAATGGCTTTCCCTGGGTCGAATTTAGGCAAGACTTTCTCTGGATTTTTTGGAAGATTGTGGAATCGCCCAACTAGATTCAACGCTCCCCTCGTTCTCCAAGCATGTATGGCCATGTCTCTATGTGGAGGATTAGGTGGAGAATTGTGTGGTGAATTCAATGGAGTGCTCCTTGGAGTAATAAGTTCTCCAAGACTTTCTTGATCTGAAATATTTTATGGGTCTTCAAGATCGACTTTGTCCAGGGGTTCTACAATTTCTTCCAAGGTTAAATTCACAATCTCTTCAAAATTCTGCACAAGAATCGAATCACGGGTGTACTGTCGTTCTTTTCTAGGAGAACTTTTCCCAGGGAGGAAATTTACCGCGCTCAAACCACCTAGTTGTCTAACATAAGATCATGTATGTCTCCTTAAATCTTCTATTTCTGCAAAAGGCACGGCATACAATACTTCTTGAGGTTCGGAATCAGAGATGAGGTTTTCTTGATTTGCTACTTCAAGATTTGGGCTATCTGAAATTCCTTTTTTAAGCGGGTTTTCAATAACATTTTTTACAATGGGAGATTTTCCTTTATCATCCATGCACTTTTAAGCCCTCCTTCTAGCGCCAAAAACAGTTGATGCCCCGAAGATCACAGCATTAAGCAGAAAGGGATTCTCCCCGGTATACTATCCCAATTAGATTGTCCACCGTTTGGTATGGGGAATCCATCCGGTTAGCAGTTCCGACAACCGTTAGATTTAGATATTTGCTTCAATTACATCGGTTATGGCCCAATCCACCATTCTTTTTTATTTTATGGTTAGAATGATATGCAAGTGCCTAAGCTAACTTAATCTAAATGCAGAACTTAAAGCAAATCTGTGTCTAAAACTGAAATAAACCTAAACTATCCCTGCAAGGAGCAAAATTATAAGTATGAGTAATGTGCTGGAAGAAGTATCTGAAGATCAACAGACAGCCATTAAATCATAAAGATATATCTACAGCAAGAAGGAAAAAGATATTCGCATATGACGCATTCCATTACTCATGTAGGAGAAAAATCATCTGCACAAGAAACAATAAGATCATTCAATACAGAGAAATAATTCAAGACAGCAAAGAAAGATCTCATTGTAGAATATGAAAGTCATAAGAATAATCCAGCATGCATCCCACATCCATTTCCATGCAAAAGACGTCCTCTCCAGGCTCTTATTAGGAAAATTTCATTTTCTTGGAGCAAGTGCAAGATAGTTCGTACAAGTTAAGAAAAATCTTTTCCCTGCCAAAAGTCCCCCTACACTATTCCCTACACCTATATTTATATCTTTACAAAATGCCTCTTGGGCTGCCACCTGGCTCTTACACTTGTCCTTTCAAGACTTTTCCCCAAAATTACAAAATCGTGGCCCTTTTCTTATAACAAAAATTTTCTCAAAAATAGAAAAGGATAGCTGTCTAGTGACCCTATGTTCTAAACACAGGGAAAACAGATAAAAAAAAAAGATCAACACATCATGACCAGCGTGTTCATCTTTGAGAAGGTGCTTCTGTTGGGAGTGAGGTGCTTGTGATGGCTGCTACTGCTGCTGCTGATTCCTTTTCCTCTTCTGCAATGTAACTGAACCAGATACTGGTGTATCTGACAACCACATTTGCTGGTGAAGGGAGCAAGATCTTCTGGGAAGTCACATGCTTACCAAGCTCTGCTTCAATACCATGAATTTCTGCAATTGCTGCTTGGTGGATTTCTTTGAGCAAATGACTGTATATTGATGGCAGCCCAATATAGTGATGGAGATCATCAGTTGCTAGGACATCAATCTTCTTCACATATTCTATTTGAATGCCTAGCTCTTCCTTCAAGTCTGATAAACATTGCTCTTTATTTGGGAACTCATCAAGGGACTGAGGAAACATCAGCTTGCATTTATCATGCACTTCATGGATTTTTTGATACAGGCTATTACTCTTCTCAATTGTTCCCTAGATCTTAGCCATTAGCTTGACGCCACAGTTCCTGCAAAATTCCATAAGGGCCACATCTTCATTAAAATCATCTACCGATTTGAATGGGAGATGCTTAGGGAAATCAACCTTCCCTTCTCTCCATTCCACCTAGCTGAGGATGTTCACTTTAACCCAAGTGTATTTTCCCTTAAGCCTATTGGCCTCTGCATTGACTTCTTTCAATCTAACCACCATGGCTTTGAGCCTGCACACTCCCTCGGTAATTAGCCCCTATGTGGCGTGCATTTGCCTCAAAATATCACAGGACAGCTCATGAAAGGGAGACATATCTATCGCTCATTTTTCTGCCTGTCCTAATTGTTCAACCATTGCCTGCTTATCTACTTTCAAATGAAAAACTCTAGCTTCAGAATCTTTCTTTTCCGCTTCCAAAACCATCATCTGGATTGCTAGGTGCTCCTTTTCTTCCTCTAAATGGAGATACTTATCTGATAGTTCCTTGTGATCAACAGACAGGTGATTATATTTATTTACTACAAGATCCCTATAAGCCTACTCATTAGCCACAGTATGTTGCAACATGCGAGCTCTCCTCTTTGTGGACTCAAATTCTCTAACCATATCGACCACATTGTCCTTCGTTGCTTTTGTTGCTGACACGGTGGTGGATGCCATGGCTATGGGAGCCTTATTTGTATTTTGCATCACTGTGGTCTCCCGTTGGATAACAATATCTTCTTGTAAGAGTCTCTTTATCCTCTCTTCCGACTTCAAGACCACTGCCTTCCTCTTCTTATAATACACAAATTCATCCCATCGGGACACAGTATAATCTTCTGATGAGGTGTAAGGGATGATCGGGACGTCTATTACATGTACTTCTATCTCTATGGGTGGGGTCTATACTACTTGAGATGTGTCTATTTCCACATTTTGGGTACCGGAGCCACCTACTTGAGATGTGTCTATTTCCACATTTTGGGTACTAGAGCCACCTACTTGAGATGTGTTTGTTTCCATATCTTGGGTGCTGGAGCCACCTTCCTGGGCATCTTCATTGGTTTTAATCTCTTCCTCCATCTTTTGTTCCTCTTCAGTTTTACGCCTTCCTCCTTTCTTCTTCTGCTTGCTTCTGCTGCCTTGCCTCCTCAGCTTCTCTTTGCAACCTTGCTTCTTCTTCTTCATTCTACTGCCTTGCCTCCTCAGCTTTCTTCTGCAACTTTGCCTCCTCAGCTTCCTGTTGCAGTCTTTCTTCTTTTTTTAATTTTTATTCTATGCGGGCCAAGGCCTCAGCTGCTTCCCTTTCTTTCTGCAAACTGGCTTCTCGAGCTGTGGCAGAGATAGAGGTAGCTCCACTGCCTTGACGACAAATATGTAACTCAGTCATGTTGCTTATGCCTCTGAATAGTTCTTCCTCTGCATCGTAGTAATGAGCATATTCAAAATGAGCATATACCTCCTTGCAATGCTCTGCAACCTTGCTCTGCCTGTCATTTCTATGGAAGATCACCTCACTGAAGTGGAAAGATTTCAGCTCTTGAAAGTATTCCTCAGTTGTTTCAACCCCTGAGAATTTTTAGGCTCCTATGCAAAAAGGCAAAGGAGGGAAGGAAGCCTTATGTTGCTTGTTAAGGATTCCTCCTATTCCATCAAGGAAAACTTGCTTGACTACTTCCTTGAGGACTACATAATCAATAGCGTATTTTGACAAAATATATGGTGCTTTGGTACCTCCAAACATCCTGATGTAGGTGCCCTGTTCTGAGAAGTAAAAATGGCCATAGTTTTCAAGGACCTCCATGGCATTTTCTGATAGACAATTGGGCTCTTCCTTGAACTTCTGCTCATACATAAGCATGATGAACTCTTTGCAGATGAGCTTATAGTTTGCTCTGTAATTTTGAGCCCACATTATTTTATAGGCAGTGTAGACCAGGGTGTTGGCCTGATCCCACGTGCAACCTAGCCTGGGGAAAGAGAGCTTGGCCAAAATGCAGTCAATAAGATAGGAAGACATGTAAAATTCTGACTTTTTTAAGGCTAAACCTTCTCTAGTTGCGACCACTGTGGATGCCAAACTATCCGAAAGAATAGTATCCCAATCAAACACAGTTCCTTTGAATGCTACGAAGTGGATGATGGGAGCCCATTGTATCCTATATACAGTGCCATCGGGAATGCCAAAAATTCTGCATAACATCAAGGCAACTAATCTAAAAGGAGGTCTTAAGCTCTGAACATCATATTCATCATTATCTCTCATCCTTAGTTGCTTTCCTGTGACCAATAGCTTTTTAGCCATCTCGATATTATTCATCTTTCCCAACCATTCATCGTTTAGAGATTGTTAGGGACGTGAGAACTTGTAGGCCGCTACAATATAAGATGGATGGAATGAAGCGAAAGACTCTCCCTTGCTATCATGCAACACTCTTGTTTGTGGGTTGCCATGTTCCAATATACATCCGATCACTTCAAAGCATGGGAACAATTCGAGGCGAGTAGAAGCCCTGGCTATGCCGGAAGATCTGATGTTGAGATAGATTTGTTCTTCCTCCAATAACACATCTGGGATATCTTGGTCCCTGATCATCCGATAAACATCTCCCGAACGGACCTCGGGAGGAATGCCGATGGTACACCTAGTGTCTTGGAAAAGAGTTTCATTCCTTAGTTGCACTGTTTCTGGTTCCATCACTTTAGCTTTCTTTCTACCACCTTTTGGCATCGTGGTTTATCCCTATCAGCAACCAAATGTGAATGATTATAAAAATTGTAACACATTATGAGAGTGTAACATAGAGTAAGACAATTTTTAGCATGCCAATGATGAACATAGACAAAATTATAAAGTTGCATGCTGGGGAGGCAAACTAAACATAGATCATTCTAGAAAACAAAACATGGTCCTTAGACTTGATTATTCTATGGAGACAATGATCGGTTAGGAACTTTTGGAATGCTTCCGAAAAGGTTAAGCATACGACGTGAAAAACCTTCTTCCTTCCTAGTCCTTGGGCATAGGATGACCTCCATCATAGTACTTCTAATGGCCAATGGTGGGATGGCTTGGAGTGGAAAATCTTATGAGGAAAAAGAAAACAAGAAACCGTTTTCCATAGACATTAACTGAGCTGAACAGGCGAGAGGTTGTGTATCTCAATCGACTACTACTGACGTTGGTAATACAGTACACAGCCGGTATAGAAATGGGTTAGAGAAAATCTGGGTAGGAGTTCGACCGAAACGCAGCCAGTGAAAGAAAAATAAGCTCGGACGGCTCAGAGACAAAGGGCCAACTAGGACCGACTTGGTCATGGCTATGACTCCTAGTTGGCAGTATTGAGAAACTTATGGGGGCACGGGGACCGTAAGTTCTTCAAAATGATACATACTACCAATTCCTACCGGCCACATTATTAAACAGGAAAAAACCCAAGAAAAACTCAACGTGAAGGTAAGACAAAGATAACGGTTGGTGAGCTTACCTGGAGACGAAATAGTGGTGTGGTGAGGTCGATACGGTGGTGAATACGTTGAGCTGGAGCGACGCACTCTCCCAAATGGAATTTTTTTGAATAAAAACTAACAACGGTAACAATGAAAACTCACCGCCCATATATAAGGTTTGACACGTGCGGGCATTCAAACGGGTAGGTGACGATTTAAAACAGGGTTTAATGCTTGTACGGCACAGTCTTTTCAAGCCGACTTGGCATTTACGCGTGATTGTCGGTTGCGGAGCGAACTCACAAGTTTCATCCATAGTTGTGGCCAGAACTCATGAGTTCCTTCCAAAAGGCGGGAAACTTTGGTGAGGCATTTGCTTGTTGCGAGAGAAATGGAAAAGATGCTTCGAAGTGGCGGAAAAGGTGGGCGAGTCGTTCCGACGTTTCGGGAGCACTTTGTGAGTTCTTCCGAAATTCATTTTCCTGTAAGTTTATTGCAGCCATTTTTTCCAAGTTGTTCTGAAGTTTTGGAAAGACTCAGTAAGTCCTTCCGAAATTCATGAATGAACGGTCAAGTAACCTGGGGAAAAGACCAACTTACTGTGGCAACACTTGGCGAAAGCTTCCGCAATTTCGGGAGAAAATCCCAAGTTCCTCCATAGTTTCGGGCGAGCTTGTTGAGTTCATCCACAGTTTCGGGAGAGAATTTTAAGTTTCTTCCACAGTTTTGAGAGAGAAATTTGAGTTCTTCCGTAGTTTCAGGAAAGAGTTGTGAGTTTTGACTTTAGAAAAAACTTCAATTTTTTAAAGCAGATTCCTCAGTTGAAACAAAACTAAGTCCAAAAAAGTTTTCAAAGGAGACTTAACCTTTTAGGCAATCTTTCTAGGAAAATGAAAGGAGGGGTCCCCAATATCTTCAAAAATTTGGGGGGGGATGTTGCTACAACAACAATATGTCACTAACAGTGGTGCAGTCCAATTAGCCATTTTAGCTGGTGATACTCTGCCCACTATGATAAATGGAAGCAGACTTAAATTGTACCACGATATTCTTGCTTCGCAGCATACGGAAAGATAAACATGGGGAGAAATTTTTAAGTGTCAAGTACAGTTGAAATTGGGTACTAGAAATGTATAGAGTCTATACGTGTATCATAAAGGAAGAATGTATGAGCAGCGAAACACTGCTAAAGCTGCGCAGGAACGAGGAAGAGAACAGTGGAAAAATAGTAGCCCAGGTCAAAGATTAGTACCGCGAAGAAACTGCGCATGAGTCGAAATGGTCTGCCGCATAGTTTGGCGCAGCATTCAGAGAAAAATAGTCATTGCATGGATTTTGAGAAAATAGCCATGAAGATGACCGTTGCAGCAACCACTTCAGCATTTAAAGGGAAGATAGTTGTTGTAGATAGACTGACAGATGAAAAGACCGAAAGATCCAATGGATTTGGCCGCCATAGGTTGCATTTAATGCCTATCTAGCCATTGAAGGGCACAGGAGTGGGTCTGCTGCGCCTATAAATAACAACACTTGGAGACTCGTGGGCGTCACCGAACACTTAGAATTTTCTTGTGATTAACCCCCCGAGCTAGTAGTCATCTATATTCTGTCTGCCATAGTTGCTATCTCATTAGTGAATGTCCGAACCACTTTACACAGAGCAAGAGATTACTATTGAAGAAGCACTGAGGATCTTTCAGCATGGAGGGATTCAGCAGTTAATGAAAACTCCAGTTAAGAAGGTCATCGTAGAAAAAGGTCAAGGATCCCGCAAATCACCAATGATTAATCCGACAATGTAGGATAAGGGAAGGGAAACAGTGAGTGGGCCTCGAACAAAGCATCCCAAGCCGGGTTTGACAGGTACAAGGTAACCCATATTCATGAAGGATATCCCATTGAGGATGACCCCTGACTATATCTCACCTCGGGCATTGGATGCCCCTATGTATAAGTTCGTAAAGAATGCCAAATATGATATCCCTCTATCACCAGTGTCCAAGCATCTGGAAATTACAACCAACCTGTTGGGGAAGATCCCAGACTGCAAATGGGAAAATTATGACCTTTTGGGAGTGAAGAAAGAAGAGTCGCATGAGCCCAAGTACCCATATTTTCAACCGAATAAATATATGTGCTGGAAAAAGGATGCAAAAGGGGAGTTGAATATGGAGGCCGAAAGCTGGTTAACACTGATGGTGCAGTCAGGACTGTTAAACCTACTGCGACTACCCTATTTTGAGAGGTCAACCGAGCTGAACATCGTGGTTCACACCCTGATGGCGCGAATCCACCAAGGTTATTTATGGATGGATAGGAAAATTGATATCAATATCGACTTAATCCATTTCATTACTGGATTAAGTAAGCATGGCCAAGATCCGAAGTTTTTTTTCCAGGGGAAGAGCAAGGAGAAGGAAGCAATGGCCAAGATGAAAAAGATCCACTCGCTGGTGAAGGGAAAGAGAGGTTTCCCGACAGATGACATTAAAGATAGAGCAATGAAGTTCCTCACACAATTGCTCGCAGCAAAGGTTTTAAGGATGGCAAGATCGACGGAAGTCCCTACGGGCGTAGTGCTGCTTGGCACCGCAGCAGCTGAAGGCACAAAGTTTAACTAGTGCCAGTACTTGTTGAACGATTTCATGGAGGAACTCAATGACATTCAATCAAATGGGGGCAACTTCCACTTTACATGGTTGATTGTCCTCATCGCATTCATCGGGTGGAAGGAGCCGAAATACTTTGTCAGTGTCAGTTCTGACATATCAGATCCCAGACGAGTCAGGTACATGAACCTCTGGGAAAATATCAACCCAAAGCACTAGCACGCTACCCAAGAAGTCTTCTATCAGTACTACACATAGCTACACGATGTCATCATGCATACACTGATAATAACCAAGCAGGTAGCTAGCAAATATATACATATTGTCTATTTTACCACTGATATGAGCTATGTGTGTATCTCTCCAAAGGCTAACATGAAGAAGTCACAGTGGTACTCGGGAAACTACAATATGACGGTGGAAGATATCGACATGATCATGAAGGAATGGCCCGCCAACTATTGCATTGAAGTTCTGGAGGTCACGAGCGATTCCGGAGATGATGAAAGAATTCCTCCACCCTGCTCAATTATTGAAGAGACAGACAAGGAGAAAGGTAAGAGAAAAGAGCCAGAAAGCCCATCCTAGCTGAAGGCAAGAAAGAAGCAAAAGGCGACGAAATGTCTCGCGGATACGATTTTGACATGATTGTGGACAAAGTGACTGAGACCCTTGGAGAATTCATGTTAGAAAAGGAGAAACACGATAAGGCCATCCAAGATGACCTTCAGAGGAACTGGATCGCAATGCAAGGGATCATGAAGAAAATAGAGGATGTGCACAACAACCTACCTCTACCATGCATCACGGGGGCTGCAAGAGCTTCACAGTAGGAACCATCCCCACTCGCTGTCGCGTTGCCAGTAAGAATGAGACTTGTCCGTATCGACCCCATGGCTGTAATAGTGCCTATGTCGGAGCACATGGTCCTAGACATAACAAATGTCGATGCAGTTGAGCTCGACTTGGCTAAGATCCCACTACCTGGTCCCCATTATTTGCACACGCAGGTGGGTGATGAGATGTGCGACAGAGCCGCGCAGTCAATGAGAGCAGAGGCTCAGTTACAAGCTGTGAACGGGCAACTCGAGGAGTCGAGCATGCACACCTTGCTGATGATGGGAGAGGAATAGCAGCGTCGATAGAAGCTGGAGGCTACACTCAATTCTATTGCGGAAGAGATTGAAGGAGTGAAAATCTAAGATAATCCCGAGGACACAGTCTACAAAATAGTAGATAGGGTGCGAACCCTAAAATCATAAATGGAGGACAAGTAAGTCCTATATGAGGTAGATATCAATCTTCTCAAGGAAAAATTGAAACTGCAGGATCAGATAACTGAGCAGCAGAAGAGAGAAGCTGAAGTAAGGACTGCAACAAAGAGCATTGCAGCAGAGGTTGAGAAGTGCCATGGATTACTTGATCAGTCCTTGAAGGCGTTCACAGCCCTTGAGGAAAATCCAGGGTTGCAGCAGACAAAGACCGCAGTGAAGGAGAAGTAGACCGCATTGGAAGCTATGGAAGCAGAGGTGAATAATCTTCCAGCACGAGACATGCTACAAAAATTCAAAGAAATATCTACCCTGAAGAAGGAAGTGTAGATCTTAAGAGAAAAGGAGACTGCACTAGACAATCAGTTGCAGCCACTCCTCGAAGATTCCTCAATGGTGTCGTAGTGCATAGAAGACAAATTGAAAGAGCTGCAAGCTAACCAAGACATGGTCGAAGCACAAATTGGCGAAGAGATAATGCCTGAAGTGCTTGAGACTGTCAAGAAAGTGGAGTATGAGGTCAAAGAAATAATGGAGGAGTTGACGAATGCATGTAGCAAGTTCACAGAAAAGCTAACTACTCAGGTTGGAGATAATGACCCTATGGTGGAAATTGAAAGTGGCTCAGGGATGAGCCACATGTAAGTGTTAGGGGCATGTTGGGCCTGGCCCAACAGGGCCATTTTTTATAACATTTTTTAGGCTAGATGGAGTTGAGCTGAGCGCAGCTCAGAAAAGAAGTAAATTTTGGCTAAGTATTGGGAGTGCTATGAAGATGTGCACAGTACCAAGTTTTTAAGGATGCCGCGAAGATCAGTGTTGCGCAGGTTCAGTGCGGTGAAGGTAGTAGGCAACGCGGAGCCAGTAACGTTCTATACTGGACGGAGGATGGCCAGATATAGTGGATAGACAAACGGTGGTCTACTTTTGGTAAGACGGCTAGAAAGATGTCAAGTTGAGGGCATAAGCAGATTAGGAAGGAAGCCAACTGTATGAGCCCGTTAAGCAGAGGATGGGTCAGGAAAGTAACAATTTGGTGTGTAGCAGGGTACATGACCATTAAGAGGAAAACGATGGACAAATAATGACTAGAGCTGAGCTAGTGTACGCGGTCGTTAGAGAACAAACGGCTTGCAGGGAAAGTGACTGGGAGCTGAGCCAGTCGCATGAGTCCATTAGTGGAAGGGTGACTCAAAGTGGATGACCTGTTGGTGTGTGCATGACAAGAAGGTTGAAAGCAATGGATCTAAGGCATGAAGGACTACCACGACAGTAGAATCGCTACCAGAATCCTGCATGATGGTTTAGAGGGACCGTAGTGGTTTGGAAACCCTAAGAGTTTCAGTCTTCAATGTTGTAAAGACACGACCCTCGTGCGTGATCTATATTAAGAAGACAATTTTGTATAGGAAGGGTTGGTTAAGGTTGGTTAGTTGCTCAAGACGAGAGATGCTGTTCATTGTGACCATATTGTATTGTAATATCTTTTGATTCAAGAAAGCATTGAAAAGGCTCTGCAGTTGAGTGCGTAGAGAACTATCTGAGCAAGAAGAGAGCTGCAACTGAGTGCGTGGCTAAGAACTGTGAACCCTTCCTTAAAAGAAATATCAAACACAGTTCTTGTGGACGTAGATTCCCATCCGGGGGAGTGAACCACATTAAATAGTGTGTTGAGTGACTGAATGTTTATATGTGTATTTGTATTCATCTGTTTCTGTAGTTGAATGTCTGAATATTGGCTTGCAGTCTGTTATGAGAAGGCTTTTATATGCATTCGCCATCAAGAGAGTATGGAATGATATGTTAGGTCTGCATGAATGGATGTATGGTTAATATTAGCTTTGCTTCTAGGAATAGTGAATCTATCGTCTGCTTGAGCATGGGGAAAGTTGTTTACGTGTTTGAATGGATGCAGTCAATGAATGTATAACAGTTATTTCGCACCTGAGGGTTATGCTTAAAATAGTAACATTCTAAGTGTGTGTTATGAGCATTAAGTAGTAAGTTAGCTAAGTGTATGATTGAGTGGATAAGTGGTATTCAACTCATTTCCTTAAGCATTTGCACTTAGTCCAAGTGTAGAAAGTCAAGTGATAGTGTTCGCAGTGTAGTATTAAGTCTCGCAGTAAGGAAGAAGGTAGTGGTGCGGACCGCAGTGTTGACCATCGTCGCGCAGTCTGACCTTCGTAGCACACAGCTAGTGCACTGCCGTGAACTTCATCGCAGCCATCAACTCATCACTCACTATGGACATATGAGTCCGCAGTGCCCCATTAGAAACACCTCGGATGAGACCTCATCCTACTCACAGGATGTTGCCGAAAGGGCCAGTGCGAAGGGGTTTTGTTGGTTTAGGGTAACCGCGCAGAACCTGGGTCTTCATAAAACATTTGGTCAGCATTTTATAGCCAACAGGGGGGATGTTAGGATATTTAGACACTTAGGAGTTAGTTAAGATCAAATTGTGTAATAGATCTGTTAGGTAAAGTGTGTTTCTTTAGTATGCATTAGTATGCATTAGTATGCATTTGTAAATACTTAAATCCGACGATCATGATATGTTTTAGACATACAGTGATCCGATGGCTCAACTTCCCTTAGGTCATACCTACTGATGAGTCCCCATTTAAGGTATATGATAGTTCCTTTTCCCACCAGTAAAATACAAGAAAGGTTGTAAAGATACACTCATTAGTGGGAAAATTATTTGCCTTAATTATTTAATGAAGTGCTTAAAAGATTATTTCTATTATGTTTTAAAAAGCGTTGTTATGAGCTAATTGCATGAAAAACTAGGTTGAATGAGTAGGTGTAGGTATACTAAAGGATGATGCGTGAATCAAGTGGGGAACTAGAAGAACCTCACCAAACTCAGTGCCTTTTTCTTGATCTGTAGAGAACGAACTCTTGTTCACAGAGAATCAGCAGTTAGACATTTTTGTTAGGTTAAGCATTAGGATTTTATAAATATGGACCTCTCAGGTAGCGAGAGGCCCCTGCTGCTATTTTGAAGAATTATTGTTTCAGTTTCAGACTATCAAGACAGTTGTGTTACAGACCTGGTTTTTAAATGATGAAGTTTCTGTTTTAAATAAATATTTGATGTTATCTACGATTCAGCGTTTATAAGTTCTTTTCACTCCTGAGTACGGGTTGGAGAGGGCCCCTCCAATATGTAAGTTAGGAGATCTTGCAGTACAGGTATTTCTCATTATGTGTTGTACATTGACTGAATTTATATTGTAGATGAGAATATTCTAAATAGCGTTTAGATAACACGATTTAATTTCTGTAGTGGTTGATCACTTCTGATTCCGTAGTTCATTACAATGAATTCTGTAGTATGATAATGCTGTGTCTGTAGTCCTGTAGCAGCATTCCGTCAAGTCATAATTAACACCCATTTATCTATATATTTGCATTTAATTCTGAAGCAGTGATCTAGATATTCGACCTATGTATTCGTTTCATTATTAGAACTGTTTATAGAGATTGATTTCTTTCAGTATTTATTGGTTACATGATTTGATTAAATATTGTAGCATTAGATAATGGCATTATGAAATTAGCTTTAGACTTAAATTATGTTAGATCAGACTTCGAGTTTTCTGCATTCAATTTACAGTAAGATTAAAGATCAAGCTTTCATTACTTTAGAATAGATCTGTTATAATTCTAGCATTCAATTCCATAGTATAATTTTTATTTCCTTCAGGGAGTTAAAGTCTTCACAATAGATTACTGTTTCCTGCATTCAATTTCTTATCCATAGATTTCCTGCTTTCAATATTTGATTTCTTAGCATAGGAATTTCTCTCCCATAGATTAACAATCCTATTTAGAGTTCATTTAAATCTTTCTTAGGCAGCTCTTTAAGAACATTGATACAAACACCTAAACTTCGACAAAGACTATCCTAGAAGAGCACATATAGTGCCAGTGCCTCTAAAGTTTGTACGTCCCCTGGTTTGATAATTAAAGTAAATCTCCTAGTCTAGTTGCCCTCATTAGGCACCCATATTTAGAGCTCACCACTTTTTGGCATCGTTGTCAGGGAGGTGCTAAAGCTTTTAGGAGACATCACCTAAAACATCACAAAATGAAAACAAAAATCACATAAAACAAAAACATAATTTTTTTTTTCTACCAATGAATGCCTCGTTGGCAAAGGGATAGGTTTGGATGCTTTCTGTCGAAGCATCCCATGAGCAACAACGGTAATAACAGTTTTGGCCATTCTCAGTTTGAATTTCTACACTCTAAAAATGAAACTAACTCCACATACGATCCAAACAAAGACAACTTCACTACCAGTTCCAGCTCAAACACCACGATGGAAAACAAAGAAGAGGAACCGAGGGAGGTTTTCACCTTTCCCGTTAGCATACCTCTTGGAGATGCCAGAATGAAGAATATCAACCCTAACAATCTACCAAACTTCCATGGATTGACTTCAAAAGATCCTGACACATTCCTATTTTAGTTTGAGGTAGTTTGTAGATCTTTTGATTATACTATAGATGCACAAAAGCTAAGACTTTTTCCCTCCACACTGAAAGATTTATCACTTAGGTGGTTCATGAGTTTAGAAGGAAATAGTATTTTCAGCTGGGATCAAATGAAACAGACATTCCTAGAAAAGTATAGGGACTACTGCAAAGCAAAGGATACAAGGGATGAAATATTTAGAATGCAATAGGGAGACCGTGAATCCTTAGAAGTCTATGCCCAACATTTTCAGCTCAGCTATAATCGAGCTAACCATTGCACCCTAGACCCTGAATCACTTAAACTTGTCCTTATTAGGGGAATTAAAGAGGAGAATTTTGAGATTTTAAACCTCTTGGGAGATGGAGACATATTTCAGAAAAATTATGACCAAATACTATAGATCTTCAAGAACCATTCTAGGTCTAGGAAAAGCAAGAATGGAACAAGAGATACACATCTACCCATAGGATATTCATCATCTTCGAGACCCAATCTTACAAAATATGACTTAGGAAACTTGTTAGATGATATGAAGACAGACATCTTACAATCTATGCCCATGCAACTTGATGCACTTCATATAAAAAATAAGTAAGATGAAATTAACCAAGCCTTGGCAGTTTTCTGTCCTCGTTGTAGAAAAAAACATGAGAAGGGGTAGTGCACCTTGAACACCATAGAAGTATGTGGTCTCTGCACTGACGGCCATTCCACTGATAAGTGTCCCCTCTTACCCTCATGTAAGGTGGTTATTCAAGACCTAGTAGCTGAAGGAGCAATAGAACAACTTTTTTTTATAAATCAAAGGAGGAATAATTTTGTTAGACCATATCAACCGAGCAATCATGCCTACTATAATCAAGGACATCCAAATTGGAACTCTGCACCAACTCCATGGAAATCACAGCCAAATCCAAACCAATGGCAATAGAATCAACAAACATATCAACCATCCTACCAACAATTGTATTACCCACCATATTACCCCCAATACCCCCCAACGTTTCCTCCATCCACCATAAATTATGCAAATCAATACCCCCATCCATCAAATTAGAGGGCCCCGTTACAACAGCCACTTATTATGCCACCCCCACAACCTCATCCACCCCCCATACCTCCACCCATTCCATCCTGTTAGAACTGTAATCCACACTTAGTACCATAATCCATAAATTTTTATTGCCCATGTGCTTAATTAAACCATAGTTTGGACTAGGTGACTACAGTTGGTCAAAAACCCACTTTTGAGAGTGTTCACACCCACTTCCAACCAAACCAGTTCACCCAGCCTCCTGTTTTGTCCACAAGTGTGCCCTCATTAATTGCTGGTGTGCCCTCTCTCCTTGTTTTGGGGAATTTCAGTTGACCAAGGGCGCTAGGGTGGATTTTGCCCATTTTTGGCTAGATTTGGAGCATTTAATGCTCCCTTGGGCCCCCCAAACTCCTCTACTTGCTCACCCATGCCTTCCTTGAGCTCATTTATGACCCAGCATGCTTCAACCACCTCCACACCAGAATTCGTGACTGTTTGGGGTGATTGGGATTGAGTTGGACCCACCTAGGGGGGATTGAGGCCAATTTGGCATTGTTGACTTGTACACTCAGCTTGAGCCACCTAATGCTCTCGAATTTCTCATGGATGTAATAAAAAACCTGTTACTAACATTTTCACATGTTAGATAGTCAGTTAATCAAAGGTTTCAGCATACATTGTGTGTAAATTTATCTTCTTTTTCAAGTTTTTCCACTGTTTTTGCAAATTAATTCGATTTTGTGAGGTTCTCCATAACTCCTAGATCTTCTGTGATCAAAATACTCACATGGTATCAGAGCCATCGTGGAGTTAGTGAGTTGCTGGTCAATATTGAGCATTGAGCTGCATTCTAGAGAGGATTTCCAGATAAAAATTGAGTGTTTTTTGCAGGTGTTTCAGTAGCTTTCTCACCATTAACGCAGCAGTCATGGAAGCAAACCAAATGTTGCTCACACCCTTCAATTTTTTCGATTGGAAGGCTGAGATGGTCATCAAGCTGAGATCTAAGGGTCTCTATAGAGTGACCATGGGCACAGAAGAGGAACCAAACTCTACTGTGGAGAAAGCAAAGTACTACAATCGACTTGATGAAGCTTATGGATTGTTATGCCTGAGCATTTCAAGGGAACTCTTGTTTCATACAGACAGTTTGACAACCCCCAATGAGGTATGGGTGAAGCTAGAATCACTCTTTGGGAAAACTGATGAACTGAGAGGCCACCAGCTTGAAAACGAGCTCATCAGCTTGAGCCCAGCGCATTTTGAAACCATCCAGGAGTTCTTCACGAAATTCAAGTCACTGGTGCTTCAACTGCAACAATGTGGAATTGTTAAGAAGGAGGAACAACTGATTCTGTCCATCCTTTCGAAGCTAGGCCCATAATTCTCTGTATTTGTTAGCACATTTCACTCAGCCAAAATGACCCTTCGAAATTGGCAAATGCCATCACTAGCTACGTTCATGGAGTGTCTCACTCAGGAGCAGGACAAACTAGTTCAGATGGGCACCATAAAATCAAAGGCCCAAGCTTTGGCAATGGGTGTTTCAAATGCAAGCAAAGGAAAGCAGAAAGCCAAGAATTCGAAGCAGCAAGAGAAGAGGAAGTTTGACAAGACCAAGTCTGCAGATGGGGGTTCGAATCTGTCAAAGGAGAAGGACAAGAAGGGAAAGGAAAAGACCAAATGCACCTATTGTCATAGGGGATGGCATCCAGAGAGCTCATGTATGAAGAAAACCATTGACTCAATGGCACAGCTGCTGGAGAAGAACAACATCCCAGTCCCTGAGGGCGCAAGGAAGAAGGAGAGCACCTCAAACCCTGACAATAAGGAGAAGTGTCATGCTTTGGTAGCAGGTATTTTGAATCCCTATTCCTTCATCATTGATTTAGGAGCTTCCAGACATATGGTTTCATCCAGAGAGCTCTTCTCCTCTATGCATTCGAATGGTGGCCCAACAGTTTGAATGGGAGATGATTCAGAAATCCAGACCAAGGGGATTGGTAGGATTGACATGGAGCATGGCTATTTCAGTGATGTGCTCTATGTACCTTCATTGGCTGCAAATTTGCTATCAGTCTATCAAATGACCCATACAGGAGAAGCCAAGAGAGTAACATTTACTCCAGATTTGGTAGAAATCTCAGAAATTTCCTCAAATCAAGTTGTGGCAGTAGGGTATGCAGATCATGATGAGAGAATGTACAAATTCTCAAATTTCATTCCAAATTCTAGTGACCATGCTCTTGTCTCTCATGCCAACAAGACCTCCAAGTTGTGGCATGAAATATTTGGCCACATGAACTACAAATATCTCCAGCAATTGCACAAGGACGAGATGGTGGAAGGGCTTCCAGAAATCAGATCTTCAAATGGTGCATGCATTGGGTGTGTAGTTGGAAAGCATCCTGAGCGCAGCTATGAGAAGGGAATGGCAAGGAGAGCCACTCAACCACTTGGATTGGTACATTCAGACCTCATTGGTCCTCTTCCCACTCCATCATATGGTGGATCAAGGTATGTACTTACATTCATAGATGACTACTCTCGATTCTGCTGGGTTTACTTCCTTAAATTGAAGTCAGAAGTGTTTGAGAAATTGAAGATTTGGAAAGCCCTAGTGGAAAACCATAGTGGTCATAAGATAAATATCCTTAGGACTGATAATGGAAAGGAATATGTGAATAATAACATTCAGCACCTTTGTGAGGAATGTGGCATCCAAATCCAACATTCAATCCCCTACACACCTCAGCAAAATGGTGTGGCAGAGAGGAAAAATAGATCTCTCAAGGAGATGGCTACTTGCATGATTGAAGCTAGGGATCTAAGCCCTAAGCTATGGGCTGAAGCCATCAATTGTGCTTCTCATATTCAGAACAGAGCCTTTCACAAATCAGTCAAAGGAAAAACCCCCTATGAGGCATGGTTTGGCCAAAAACCAAATGTGTCAAATTTCAGGATTTTTGGGTCTAGAGCATGGGCTCGAATTCCATCAGAAAAGAGGAAGGCTTTGGAGCCACAAGGCAGGGAATGTATCATGGTTGGATATGGTGAGGACACAAAGGGCTACAAGCTCTTTGACACATCCACACTTAAAAATTTCATTGAGAGAAGTGTGCAATTTGAAGAAGAACCAATTCCAGATTTTGAGCTTGCACCGGGGGAAAGCTCCTCTCCTCCACACCTTAATGAAATTAGTGATGATTCCACCTCTGATTTTTCTGATATTGCTGAAGATGACATGGCTGAAGATGACATTGCTGTACATGAGTCACCATCAAGGCCCAAGTGGGATGAGAAAATCATACAAGCTGCAGGTGAATTGGCAGGCAATCCCCAAGAGCCTAGGAAGACTAGATCTCAAACAATCAATGCTTCCTTTGCAAATGAAAGTGAACTTGCTGATCACTGTTATATGATGATTGGATCTGATCCAACATCATATCAGGAGGCTCATCATGATCCAAGGTGGAGAGCAGCAATGCAAGAAGAATTCCAGTCTCTCCAAGAGAACAAAACATGGGATTTGGTGCCTCTTCCTCCCAAGAGGAAACTTGTGCAATGTAAGTGGATTTTTCGAACCAAACCTGTTGCTGATGGTTCTGATCTGAAGTATAAGGCTAGGTTAGTGGCTAAGGGCTACTCATAAATCCATGGTGTGGATTATACAGAGACCTTTGCACCGGTTGCAAAGGTGGACTCAATTAGACTAGCTCTAGCCATGGCAGCTAGTAAAGGTTGGGAAGTTCACCACATGGATGTCAAAAGTGCATTCTTGCATGGTGAGCTACAGGAAGAGATATATATGCAGCAACCTGAAGGATTCCAAGAGGATCCCACACTTGTATGCAGGTTGAAGAAGTCACTCTATGGACTCAAGCAAGCCCCCAAGGCTTGGTATGCCAAAATGGATGCTTTTTTGCTCTCAATTGGTTTCTGTCGATGCAAGTCTGATCCAAATGTTTATTTACAGCATTGTGATGATAATTTGTAGGTCATTGTACTGTATGTTGATGATCTCTTAATTACAGGGAGCTGCACCAAACAAATTGGCTCAATTAAAGCTTCTTTGCACAGTGAATTTGCCATGAGCGACCTAGGATTGCTAAGGCAATTTTTGGGTTTGGAAATTGAGCAATCTGAGAGAGGTATATTGCTGAGTCAACATAAGTATGCTTCAGACCTGTTATTCAAGTTTAAAATGGCTGAATGTAAGGCAGCCAAGTGCCCATTCCTTTCAAGCATAAAACTAGGTGAATTTGAAGACTCTCCATTGGTGGATTGCACTCTCTACAGGCAGCTAGTTGGAAGTTTGCTGTACCTTACACATACAAGACCTGATTTGTCTTATGCTGTAAGTGCTTTAGAAAGGTATATGCAGCAGCCACATGAGATCCATTGGAAGGCAGCCAAAAGGATCCTTCATTATGTCCAAGGAACAAAGAACTTTGGGGTACACTATGCAGCTGGTTCTTCACTTCAACTAGCTGGATTTTCTGATTCCGATTGGGCAGGAGATCCCATCGATAGAAAGTCCACTTCAGGTTTTGTGTTTATGTTTTCTGAAGGTCCCATTTGCTGGTCAAGTAAGAAATAGCATACAATTTCTCTTTCATCAGCAGAGGCCGAGTACAGGGCAGCAGTGAACGCAGCCACACAGTGTGTTTGGTTGCAAGGCATTCTTCGGGAGTTTGGTGTTGCTATTGATTCTCCAACCAATATTTGGGTGGATAATCAAAGTGCCATCAAGATATCTACTGATCCAGTACAGAGGCAAAGAACAAAGCACATTGAGATCCACATGCATTACATTCGGGGCTTGGTGCATGACAGGGTGATTTCATTGCAGTATTGCCCATCCACTGAGCAAACTACAGATATTTTCACCAAGTGCTTTACTAAGAAGACCTTCACTCACTTGAGAGCTTTGCTTGGAGTGAGTGATGGATGGTGATTGCTGCAATTTAATTGCAGGTTCATCCCCATGTCCATTTTAGAGGGAAGTTTTTATCCCATGAGGTTTTACTTCTTTTCCTCGGTTCATATGGACAAATAAAATTTTTGTTTGTAATGAGGTGACTTGAGCCTTTGTTGCCAAGGCCTCCCACTTATCTTTCATGAGATGTACTAAGCTATGGTTAAGGGGGGGTGTTAGAACTGTAATCCACACTTAGTACCATAATCCATAAATTTTTATTGCCCATGTGCTTAATTAAACCATAGTTTGGACTAGGTGACTACAGTTGGTCAAAAACCCACTTTTGAGAGTGTTCACACCCACTTCCAACCAAACCAGTTCACCCAGCCTCCTGTTTTGTCCACAAGTGCGCCCTCATTAATTGCTGGTGCACCCTCTCTCCTTGTTTTGGGGAATTTCAGTTGACCAAGGGCGCTAGGGTGGATTTTGCCCATTTTTGGCTAGATTTGGAGCATTTAATGCTCCCTTGGGCCCCCCAAACTCCTCTACTTGCTCACCCATGCCTAGATTGAGCTCATTTATGACCCAGCATGCTTCAGCCACCTCCACACCAGAATTCGTGACTGTTTGGGGTGATTGGGATTGAGTTGGACCCACCTAGGGGGGATTGAGGCCAATTTGGCATTGTTGACTTGTACACTCAGCTTGAGCCACCTAATGCTCTCCAATTTCTCATGGATGTAATAAAAAACCTGTTACTAACATTTTCACATGTTAGACAGTCAGTTAATCAAAGGTTTCAACATACATTGTGTGTAAATTTATCTTCTTTTACAAGTTTTTCCACTGTTTTTGCAAATTAATTCGATTTTGTGAGGTTCTCCATAGCTCCTAGATCTTCTGTGATCAAAATACTCACACATCCCAACCAATCGCAAATCCTAATAATAACAGACCTCCATAGCAGCAACAGACATATAATGTTGATATCACACAATTCCCTACCTATGTTGTAGACACCATAGAAATAAACGAAATAAACCTGCGATTTGGAAAAATGTTGCAGAATGCATCCCCACACAATATACAACAACCTGAAGCTCAAGAACAAACATCAGAACCCTATGTTCATCATCCAGATGAATTGGACCCTCCTAAGGACGAAACCCAACCCCTCCCACGAAACAAAAACCCTCCATTTCCAGAAAAACTGGTACGAAGTACGAAAGAAGAGGAAGAGAATACAATTTTAAATGAATTCAAGCACTTAAACATCAAAATCCCAATTTTACAAGCCATAAGGGATTTTCCCATCGGCAACAAATTTATTAGGGAAAATTGCCTAAAGAAACCTGGAAGGAGGAAATGCGACCCACCAACCATAAATGTAGTGGGACAATTGGCCGATTTAATGTTGGGTGTCATAATAAACCCTAAATATCTTGATCCTAGTAGTCCTGTCGTAAATGTCACCATCAATAATAAGCAAATAAATAAAAGATTAATAGATTTGGGAGCTACGATCAATGTCATGACTAAGGAAACCATGCTATACCTGGGACTCCAATCAATGGTCAGACCAACCACAACAATACTCCAACTAGCAGACACATCCACTGTGAAACCCGAAGGGATGCTAGAAGACATTATGATCAATATTGAATCCTGGGAGTACCCAACTGATTTCATAATAATTGAAGTCAAAAGCAAACTTAGTAGTTATCCAATTATACTAGGTAGACCTTGGTTATCAACTGCGGACGCTTACATAGGTTGCCGATCAGGAAATATGACTATCACGAGTGGACATGCCAGGAAGAAAATCACAATCTACCCACCAGCAATGAAATCTTTAGAGTTAGAATATCAAAATTGGACTAATGATTACCAGAACACACCAAATCACAACCTCCAACCTATCCTAACAATTGATGTTGCACTATCACTAAAAGCAATAGACGAAGATGGCCATATAGATAGATTTATACAAAATATATCTTCTAACAATCATGTTATTCAAGAATTTTTTTCCACAGAAACAGGTGATAGTTCAAAACAGAACATGGGTGAATTATGGATAGAAGTACTCGAAGAACAAATTGAGAAAGTAAAAATTGTGGAAATTCTACCTGGCAAAATAGTCAACATAAATTCCAATTTGAAACAAGAGCAAGAAAAGAAATTGATAAACATACTAGAATAACAAAGTAAAGCATTTGCATGGACATATGCAGACATGAAAGGAATACATCCTGATATCTACAAACACTACATTTACATCAAAGAAGGTTCTACTCCTATCAGGAAACCACAAAGAAGGCTAAAACCTGCATTGAAAGACATAGTCAAAGTGGAACTACAAAATTTATTAGATGCAGGATTCATCTACCCAATATCTGACAATGAGTGGGTCTCACCACTAGTTATAGTACCTAAAAAAGGATGCAAATGGAGAATTTGTGTGGACTACAGAGAGCTGAATAAAGCAACCAAGAAATATCACTTTCCTCTTCTATTTATAGATCAGGTGCTAGATACGTTATCTGGAAACAAGTATTTTTCATTCTTAGACGGTTTCAGTGGGTACAACCAAATTTTAATACAGCCAGCTGATCAAGATAAGACAACCTTTACATGCCCATGGGGAACTTATGCCTACAGGATCCTACCCTTTGGTTTATGTAATGCCCCAGCAACATTTCAAAGAGCCATATTGAGTATTTTCTCCAATTTTATAAATGACAAAATGGAAGTCTTCATGGATGATTTCACACCCTATGGACAAAACTTTGAACAGGCATTAAACAACCTTCAATTAGTATTAAAAAAATGTATTGAGATGAGCTTGTGCCTAAGCAATGACAAATGCATGATGCTAATAGAAGAAGGCATCGTTCTAGGGCATCATATCTCACAGAGGGGGATAGAGGTTGATCAAGCAAAAGTCTCAGTAATCAAAACGCTACCACCACCTATCAAGCAAAGGGATGTAAGAAGTTTCCTTAGACAAACAGGATACTACAGAATGTTTATTGAAAATTATAGCAGAATTGTTGCCCAAATGTTTGCACTTCTCACAAAATACAATGAGTTCATATGGACAAGCAATTGCATGACAACATTCGAAAATCTTAAGGACAAAACAATCACAGCACCAGTACTCCAAGGAACAAACTGGGAAATTCCATTTCACATCCACACAGATGCATCAGATAAATCCATCGGATATGTGCTTGGACAAGAAAAAGACAAGAAACCCTATGCCATATACTACTATATAAGCAAAAATTTGGCTGGGGAAGAACTCAACTACATAGTCACAGAAAAGGAATTTTTAGCAGTCATAGATGCAATCAATAAATTCAGGCATTACATCACAGGATACCAAAGTTTTATCCACACTGACCACTTAGCAATCAGATATCTTATGAACAAGCCTAATACTAGTGCAAGAATTATTAAATGGATGCTACTTCTTTAAGAATTTGACATTACCATAATAGATAAACCAGGAAAGCATAATGTTGTAGCCGAATTTCTGTCAAGAGTCACACATGGGAAAGATAATGAATTGGTTAAAGATAACTTCCCTGATGAGCACCTTTTTTCCATATCAACAAGAAGCCCATGGTTTGTTGACATAGCAAACTATTTAGTATCCAGGAAGTTTCCAGAACATTACAGTTATAAAGAAAAGACAAAAGTAATAAGGAAAATTGCCACATACACATGGATAGAGGGCATGCTTTTTAAATAGGGACCAGATTAAATACTTAGAAGGTGCATTAGGGAAGATGAAGTACATGACATAATGCATGCCACTCACAATGAACCCTGTCAAGGACACTATGTTGCAAAGAGGACAGCCTACAAAATCTTGCATACAAGGTATTATTGGCCAACACTCCACATAGATGCTTATGAGTATGTGTCCCACTGTTATGACTGTCAAAGAATGGGGAAGCCTACACAAAAATAAGAAATGCCTCTTCATCCACAGATCTCCTTAGAACCATTCGATAAATGGGGATTTGAATTCATTGGTCCCATCAACCCACCATCAAATCAAAAGAGCTACATTTTAGTATGCATAGATTACCTTACAAAATGGACAGAGGTAGTAGCACTTGCTGCAGCAAATGAAAACAATGTAGCAAAATTCTTCATGGAGCAAATCTTCCATAGGTTTGGTGTTCCAAGGAAACTAGTTTCTGATCAAGGACCACAATTTACATCCAACTTAATAGAGGACCTACTGAAAAAGAATAAGTTTAAGCATAGACAGTCCTCTTCATATCACCCTCAAGGAAATGGTCAAGCAGAGGTCACCAACAGAGAATTAGAAAGGATTCTTACAAAGGCAGTCCAACTCCACAAAAGAGATTGGGATGACAGATTAAGTGAGGCAGTTTGGGCCTATAACACCACATGGAAGACAACAACAAGATTCACACCTTATGAATTAGTATATGGGAAGAAAGTCATGCTGCTAAATGAATTTGAAATAAAAACACTAAGAATTGCAGCAAAGTTAAACATGGAATTGTTAGAAATACAACAAGAACGCATGCTAAAATTGAATTAACTAAATGAGCAATGCCAACAAGCACTGGCTCACACTGAAATCATCCAACAACAAAGAAAGAAGTGGCATGACAAGCACCTAAAAGATAAGAAGTTCAAGGAAGGTGACTAGGCACTACTCTATGATTCCAGGTTTCACACATTCAAGGGAAAATTAACTACCAGATGGCTAGGACCTTACATCATTGGGCACATCTATGAAAATGGAGCAGTCAAGATTATTACAATAGATGAACAACAGTTTCCCATGATAATGAATGGACATCGACTCAAACTTTACAAGAAACTACAATCAAAAGAAGATTTTACACAGGTACTCTACCAACAACTCATGCTGATAGAAAATATGAAAAAGCATTGAAAAAATGAATGAAAAAAAACAAAAATGAAAAATGAAAAAAAAGACAAAAAAAAGAAGAAGAAAGAAAATTAATAGAGAAAATAGCAACCCAAATAGCAGGGCCACGTATATAACTATGAAGATCCAGCATTAATAATCCAAAGAGAAATATCAAACACAATTCAAGCGAGCCCAAAAATTCTTAAACATTTTCAGCAATCAAGCGAGCCAGCAAAATTATCTACCACTACAGGAAAATCTAAGCACACTCCTCAACCAATTCTGCGATATGATCACGAGAGCCTGACCCTACTTCAAGAGAGCCTGCAATTAATTCAAGCGAGGTTGCCATTTATTCAAGCGAGCTAGACATTCATCCCAAGAGCAGCAACTAGCAATCAAATTCATACAAAGCATTATCAAAGTCAAATCGGAAATGGCACCAAAAAATAAAATACAGAATGCACATAACTACTGACATGCCAACTATTACTACGAATTACACCAAATCAACTATAGCATCTAGCACGCATACAAATCAGC
The DNA here is from genome assembly GCA_027924585.1 of Larix kaempferi. Classification (NCBI taxonomy): domain Eukaryota; kingdom Viridiplantae; phylum Streptophyta; class Pinopsida; order Pinales; family Pinaceae; genus Larix; species Larix kaempferi. The sequence goes on along the minus strand of BSBM01000798.1, from coordinate 5,835,803 downwards.
AATGATCATGAACTCAGGTATGCTAACAAAAATATAGCAAGGTAATCTCTGAACATTTTCATTTTATTCTTAAGATCAAATCATTTTCCCCAAAACGGTTATATTTTAAAAGCTGAGGACAACTTTACGATAAAGTAGGGGGGAAAGGTTCAGATTACAAAATCATGATTGCACATACTCGTCATTTTGACAAATGATGAATCCGCATATAACCACCATACTTCGCAATAATCGAAGAAGAAGTGAAAAGTACAAGCATAAAATGAAACCAGAGCTTGATCATGAAAGGGAATGGATCAATCAACAAGTACAGTGAAGAATGATAAGGATAAGTGTGAAAGGACAGTTAAGTAAAGCTGCATGATCGTCAAAAACATCTCAGCACTTCCTGGAAGTCAGCCATCAGAAGTGAGTGTGTCACGCAGCAAGCAATCTGGCCCCAAGCCTATAGTTAGTCTAGACCAGTGAGGTAAAAGACACAATCAAATTTTGTTTTTGTCGATTGGAGAAGAGATTTTAAGATGACGAAAGGATTCAACAAAAGTGAACCAGAGGAGCACAGTGCCATCTACCAAAACCTGCAAATATTAACAACCATCTGCAGTGCATGTTGGATGCCTTTCATCCTAGGACTGAAAGGGTACAATAAAAGGGTGGCTCTCGAGTTTGCAAAAAATTTTAAACATATCAAGGATGAACAGTATGTCACCCGAGTGAAGGGGTTACGTATAAAGTTGGATGAGGAGGTGATTTCCAAATTCACTGGTCTATAGAGAGGTTTGTATTGGAGCAGGGATGATAGGGAGGCAAACCATGAAGCAAAAACAACATTCTTCAAGCAAGGAGAGGTCTATGACGAAGACAAAAATGGATTCAAAAGACTCTCCATGCTAGTGCCATGGGAGGACGTAGCTGCAATCGTTCAGAAGTACATCGCATGCTCTGGTAGGTTAAGCTATGTTCCCATCTTTCATTTTCGGATTCTAGAGTTATTCAGACACAGGACCCATCATCCACTAAACAACAACATTAGTATTCCATATTACCTACTCCAATCCCTAGCAGAAATGAGCAAAAAGGTGGCTAAAGGTAAGGAGGATGCCTTGGCCCATCATGGGCTAATCAAGTTAATCGTTTGCGAGGAATTAAAGGTGCAGATACCAAATCTTTCATGAGAAGAATTCGTGCTGGTATCCGCTGAAGATGTTCAAAGGACGAAAAGTACACCCACAGCTAGCATACCACCAGGAGCAATGAACAAAGCCGCCTCTGCATCAGGAGCGAAAAGGAAGATTGACCTGGACCATGTGGCAGAGACCCTAGTGAAAATCAAACATTCAAGAGAGGACTTCCACAAGGCGAACCTAGATATTCCTGCCAATAATCAAGAGCTGAAGAGAAGGAGTAAGAGATTCACCCAAGCATCCCGAATCCGAATAAACAAGGAAAAGAGTAGGGAACCCAGTCCCATAGTTCAAAATATATCGTATGGAGATGATGATCAGTAGGTAGATCATAGGGACCCCACTACAGAAGAGGAGTAGGATGAATAGGAAATGCAGGATGAACAGGAAGAACAGGAGGAGGAAGACGAACGGAATGAACCAAAAGAGAAAGTCAACCCACAGAGGGACCCTCCTTAGCATAATGAAAACCCTGGGGTTGTCAATCAGCTGGGTAAGGCACGGGTAGAATTAGAGGAGCTTAGAAATAAGCTGGCGGCATTAAAAATTGTATCAGGAAGCCAGACAACACCCCTATTCTCATCTGAGAAGACACAAATTCTAAGAATGCATCATGTAGGGGAGCTAAGACTGACAGAGTAGAAAAATTCAGTATTTCAAGAAAAGTTGGCTGACGCACAAGGGGAACTAGCCAAAAAGGACCAGGAAATTGTTCAACTGAAGCATGTCTTGGCTACTACCACTGAAATATATAGTAAACTATTGGAGAATTTCGACGTATATGTAACTTCAGAATGTATTTCACCCATGTATTTCATATATGTATATTGTACTCCTATAGAGATGGTATTATTCTTCTATACGGAAGTGTTTGTATTCCTATAGAGATGTTATTATTCCTCTATACGGAAGTGTCGTCATTTATATTGTAAGTGTCGTAACTTATCCTTGATGGGTTATTACACCACCTTGTTGGGGTCGGCCCTATATAAGTCATGTGGGTCGAAGGGTTATTAGACCACCCTAGTAGGGGTTGACCATGTGGGTCAAAGGGTTATTATACCACCCTATTGGGTGTCGGCCCAGTCAGCATTGTGTTATGTGGTTAAGTTGAGGCCGACCTAGTAAAGGTTATTAGGCAAGTCAAGTCAAGTATAAATAGAGTGCGAGAGGCACTCTATTTGATCATTCTATTCTCTCTTACACTCTCGGGAGAGTGGCACACGTGTGGAGGAGGAGAAGCTGCTACTAGGAGATGTCTATCTCTTATGATTGGGTTGTATCATTGCTTTATCTATCTCTGAGGAAGTTATTGGGGTTTTTCACCTTTATGGTTTTCCCCAAGTAAACTCTTTGTCTCTTGTGTGCTTGCATTATTGTGTCCATGATTGATATGCTATAGATATGTTGTACATGTTGTTCTCTCAGTTAAGATCCTAGATCAGATTGAAATAAATTCTGAAAAATGAACATGGTATCAAAGCTAGCCTGAAAGAAGGCATGGTATGGCATGTATGACACTTGTTGCACTTGCGATGCTTGGGATTGATATAGCGAAAACCAGGCATCGTAGAACTTTCGCTATAAATCCATTTGGGAAACGTTTTTGGATCTGAAACTTCTACATGTCTAAGATAATATCCCCATGTACCTTTTTTGCCAAAGGAAAACTTCTAATTCATTGTACTTTGTGTTTTATGATCTATACAATATAGGGTTTCTACCTCTTCCAAATCTGAGTCATAAACAGGTGACCTTGGAAAAAAGGTCATAACTTGGGCTAGGAAGCTCCAAATGAAATTTAGTAAAATGTGATAGGTAGTGCATGGACTTTACTTTCTCAGGTAATGTTTTCAGAGGCCAAAACTGAACCAGTGACACGTGGAACGCAGTACAAGTTCTCTCTCCTGTTTTATCCCATAAGCAGGTCACGTTGCGACACTTGGAATAACTCTCTCTCAGAGAATCCATTTGAGGTCAGAACTATGGGGTTGGAAAGATGACAGGTCGGGCTATCACAAGAAAATGTTTTAGAGCCTGCATATTGAAAAGTTCATAGTTACACCAGAAACAATCAGGTACATATTTCTGTCAAAGCAGAATTATTTTTTAGCACCTTCATTCATTGCTTCCGGAATTTAGGGTTTCAGAGAAAGTTGGAATTTTTGTAATCAAAGACTACGAATGAATGCTACTCATCAAAATCTAAATTTAGATACCAATATCAGAATTTTTGGTTTGGCAGAAGGTCGGGCCTTATCAGACCCTAGTTCGGGACTTTGATCAGAAAAGTGGAAAATTAGGGCTTCTGCAAAAATGGAAATTTTTGAAATCTGTGACCACGACTAGAAGCACCTCAGAAAAATAGAAGCTTAGAGATTTGGATAGAACCTTTTGATTGGGAAGAAGGGTGGGTTTTATCAAACCCTAGTTTGGGGTCATGTCTAGTGAATCCGGAAGTTTCAAAGGCAAATTTGAGGGGTGAAACTTTGCAATTTTCAAACTATGAGTATACCAGCTTGATCAGCTCATCAAGGTGCATATTTCTATCCTTTCGGAAGTTTGAAATTCAAAGTTTGAAATTTTAGGGTTTCTCTGACAAACCCTAATCCAACTCCAGATCCAGTTCCTGCAAATCAAGTAGATTGGGTTAATCTTAGAAGAGAATGGATTGGTCACCTGCATAAGTGAAGAAGTTCCTGTTTTAGAGGGAGATGAGGCTATTACAAGCAATCTCGACAGGTATGACTCATCCAGGTATGTTTCGAGATTTGTTCATGATTAAGTTTATGGTATGTTTGTCTTCATGTTATTACGGTTAGTACAATCTTGATTAAATTTAGACTTGTTGTATCACCTTAATAAAATTATGAATGCATGATAGAAGATATTCATTGATTAGGGTGTTGACACTTATGATTGTACTAATGCATTATGGTGTTGTATGAGGTTTATGTTGTCCGCTAACATGAAAGGTACACCAAGAAAGACAAATCATGTTCTGGTTCAAGAACATATGATCATGATGACATGAGCACAAAGATTCATCCATTGTCATGAATCACTTAGAAGATCTATTTGCGAGGTATTTATAACTTGGTTCTATAATGGTTAACCTATGAGATATGCAGGTTACTAGCACAAGTCATTGAAGAGAACAAGAAGACATCATGTGGCTATGTTAGACATAACTAGCTAACATACCAATCCAGGTATGTTTTTCTTATATCAAGTTAGAATCCTAACTTGTGTTAGGATCCCTTATATAATTATACTTGGTATGATTGGTTATGTTTATTCATAAAGTTAGAAATGTAAGTAATCAAGGGTTTATGCATTTTATGTCTCTTATCTTGATTGATGATTTAACTAACCAGAAGAGTCCTATGATCAAATGAGAATATGCATGAGTAAAAGAAGACTTCCCTGAAACCTTGAATACTAATGTTTATTATCTGTGTTTGAAATGATCATGATTATACATATTTAAGATTATTGTGTTTTGATAGTATGAAGATTATACTAATAAATGTGTGATTATGTATGAGAACTCGAGGATAACACAATGATGATACTAATAAGCATGCATAGTGATGGATATAAGTTCAAGGACAGGTAATCCAGGAAGCAAATATCAAGAGGGAGCACACTCCAGTTGTTCCTGCAAGGAAGCAAAGATCAAGAAGGAGCACATTTCAGTAGTTTCTGCAAGGATGCAAATATTCAGAAGGATTTGACCACTTCTCACATTAGAATGGAGTTGCAGAAAAGAAGCAAAGACTGAGAGGGAGTCAACCCAACAAACAAACAAAGATGAGTATTTGAATTATCATTCCTTGCATATTTTATTGTTTAACTAATACTGTTCAATAATGTATATACTCATGTTCCTAGAATTAGGTTGTGTATTATGCATATTAGAATAGTTGCATTGATGAACAGTATACTACTAATATACATCGGTAAGTGGCCTATGGCACTTTACAACATTCCATTGCTACTTATCTAGAATGAAACCTCTTTGCTGACATGTTGGGAGTTGTGCACATTCTTAACAATGTTCTGGTAGAGATTGGAAGGCATCTAGAAAGTTATAGGATATGGATAAATGTTGTATTGAAGCATTGGCTAAGATAATTTCATGACTGTATGATGTATTTCTTGATGTGTAAGAATTTGTTCTAAAAACTATGAGATGTTTTCTAATCATGCAATTTAACTTGTTGTGTAGGAAAGATCGTATACCATCACCTACAAAAGAAGGACTACAATATTTGTTCAACAACAAAGTTATCTATTGAAAATATTGAAGATATTGAAGTTCCCAGGATCTAGAAGAATGCCATGATCGAGGAGTACCAGTCGATCATGAAGATGTTTGGGATGCAGTCCCAAGACCTGAAGGGGAGTCTATAGTGACTTCCAAAAGGATCTACAAGATCAAGCATGCTTCAGGTGGTAGCATAGAGACTTTTTCTCCTGTAGCCAAATACACCTCCATTAGATCCGTACTTGCTGTGGTTGCAGTGATGAAATGGAAGATACACTAGATGGATTTCAAGACAAATTTCTTGAATGGTGTATTTGAAGAAGAAGTGTATGTGGAGCAGCCACTTGGTTCTAAGACATGTGACAAGGAGTCATATATGTGCAAAACTTGGTATGGTAGGATAGACAGCTTCCTATCCAGTTTGGGCTTTACCAAGAGTAAAGCGGATTCCAACCTTTACTACAAGTTTGAGGAAGGAAATCGAGTGATACTACTTTTGTATATGGATGACCTGTTTATTATAGGTGAAGATAGATTGATTTCCGACACGCAGCAGAAGCTTGCTTCCAAGTTCAAGACAAAGAAATTGTGGATGATGCACTACTTTCTAGGTATGGAGGTGTGGCAGAGTGTAGATGGAATCTTCCTTGGACAAGGGAAGTTTGTAGTAGAGATCCTGAAGAGGTTCGGGATGATGGACTGCAAGGACATGGCCACACCTATGGAATCAAACCTAAAGCTTCTGTGCAAGGCTTCATCTGATCCGATTGATGTCATGATGTATCGTTAGATGATTAGGTCCTTGATGTACCTAAATAACACGAGACCAAATATTTTTTTTGTGGTGAACACATTGAACCAGTTCTTGACGGATCCAAAGAGTGTTCACCTGGTTGCTGTAAAGCATATTCTGACGTACCTGAAGGGTACAGTTGATTATGGGCTCAAGTATGATGTGAATCAAAAGTTTAACCTCCAAGTTTATGTTGATTTAGATTGGGTAGGCAGTGCTGCAGATAGGAAGAGCACTTCTGGGTGTTGCTTCAGTATGGGATCAGGTGTGATCTCTTGGTTTAGCATGAAGAAATCCTGCGTAGCACTGAGTACAGATGAAGCAAAGCATGTTGTAGCTTGTTCAGCTAGTTGTGAGGTAGTATGGCTTTGGAAGCTACTGTCTTAGTTATTTGATCTCCTGCTGGAGGCTACCGGTATCTTTTGTGACAACCAGAGTTGTGTGAAGCTGTCTGAGAATCTGGTGTTCCACGACAGGTTGAAACACATTGAGATCAAATATCACTATATCAAGGATATGGTGCAGAGGGGAGCAATTAAGCTCTTGTATGTTGCGACGGATGAGCAAATTGCAGATGTGCTTACGAAGCCACTAACCAGAGTGAAGTTCGAGTACTTCAGAGAGAGGCTTGGTGTTCTTCAGATTGACGACACTTCAAGGAATAAGTGATGGACACATTTGTTGAAGCCATTCCAAGCATGTTGGAAGGAGGATGCTTCACATGGCTGTGGATGTAAGCGTTGGATGATGAGCATTAGTACGATGCTCCAATTACTGCTCTGTATATGCATCAGGTGGATGCTGGATATGATCAGTTGGATCATTTATATGTATATCTATGTACACATCATGTTGGATGCTAGATATGATCAGTTGGATCATGTGTATGTATCTTTAGATGTATAAGGTGGATACATTGTATGATCAGGTAGATCATGTATGTTGATATGTATTAGGTATGATCAGGTGGATCATGTATTTGTATATGTATCAGGTGGATACATTGTATGATTAGGTAGATCATGTATGATTATATGTATCAGGAAGATACTATGTATGCATCAGGTGGATGCATTATATGATCAAGATGATCATGGATGACGAGCTTCATGATGTTTCTCCAGATATGCATCAAGACGATGCAGTGATGAGTATCAAAACGATACTCTAGATGATATTCATCAAGATGATGCTATGATGATGATCAGGATAATCATATGTATCAAGTGGATACATTACATAATCAGTTGGATTATGTGTGATGAGTTCCAAAGACACAGATGCACAGTGCCTTTCTGACATGGTCGTAGATGTGTTCTCCCATGTGCGTTGAAGTAAGTGTAGAGCCATTCTTACATGGTGGTAGTTGTGTTCTCCCATGTGCATTGATGTAAGTGCAGAGCCTTTCCAACATGGTGGTAGATGTGCTCTCCCATTTGCGTTGATGTAAGTGCAGAGCCTTTCCGACATGGTGGTAGATGTGTTCTCCCATGTGCGTTGATGTAAGTGCAGAGCCTTTTCGACATGGTGGTAGATGTGTTCTCCCATGTGCATTGATGTAAGTGCAAAGCCTTTCCAACATGGTGGTAGATGTGTTCTCCCATGTGTGTTGATGTAAGTGTAGAGCCTTTCCAACATGGTGGTAGATGTGTTCTCCCATGTGCGTTGATGTAAGTGCAGAGCCTTTCCGACATGGTGGCAGATGTGTTCTCCCATGTGCATTGATGTGAGGGTTGAGCCTTTCCTGGATGGTCAGAGGAAAGTCCTTCCATGCCGGTGAGTGTAAGTGTTGTGTTGTGTGCATCTAGATTGTGCTTCATGGACGATGATCAGTATGATTATGAGTATTAGGATGATACTCTGTGGCCATGGATAGGTTGTGTAGTAGCACGTAAAAGGTCCTGGGAGATCCAATAGGTTGAGTTGTGTGCTCGTAATCAGTCCTGGGATTCTCTTTCGAGGTTTTGTTGACTCACGTAATAAGTCCTGAGGATTCCATAGTATGGCCAGTGATGATGAAGACCTGCAGGTGGTGGGCCTACATCCAGTATGAAAAAGGACTGGCTCTGTAGAACTTCCTATGATGAGTAGATTTAGAGATTGATTGAGATAGCAACAACAATGATGATGACGATGACTCGATGACGATTATCCAGTGACGATGATCTAGAGAAGAAGACTTGTGCTAGAAGACCTGTGTTAAGAAATACCTTCCTAGTTAAGAGGGAGTGTTGATGTATATGTAACTTCGAAATGTATTTCACCCATGTATTTCATATATGTATATTATACTCCTATAGAGATGGTATTATTCCTCTACACATAAGTCTTTGTATTCCTATAGAGATGTTATTATTCCTCTATACGGGAGTGTCGTCATTTATATTTTAAGTGTCGTAACTTATACTTGATGGGTTATTAGACCACCTTGTTGGGGTTGACCCTGTATAAGTCAAGTGGTTCAAAGGGTTATTAGACCACCCTAGTGGGGGTCGGCCATGTGGGTCAAAGGGTTATTATACCACCCTATTGGGTGTCGGCCCAATTAGCATTGTGTTATGTGGTTAAGTTGAGGCTGACCTAGTAAAGGTTATTAGGCAAGTCAAGTCAAGTATAAATAGAGTGCGGGAGGCACTCTATTTGATCATTTTATTCTCTATCACACTCTTGGGAGAGTGTATCACTTGTGGAGGAGGAGAAGTTGCTGCTAGGAGATGTCTATCTCTTATGCTTGGGTTGTATCATTGCTCTATCTATCTTTGAGGAAGTTATTGGGGTTTTTCACCTTTATGGTTTTCCCAAAGTAAAATCTGTGTCTCTTGTGTGCTTGCATTATTGTGTCTATGATTGATATGATGTAGATGTGTTGTACATGTTGTTCTCTCAGTTAAGATCCTAGATCAGATTGAAGTAAATTCTGAAAAATTAACAGAGAATAAGCCACCTTCAGTAATATATGCAATTTACCTTCAAGAGAAGTGGGTAAATTCCAACTCCAAAGGTTGGCATAGGGACTCCCGATAGAAATCAAAACAACTAGGGAATTTGTGGATGCATCTCTCAAAGCCACAGAGTCAGAAAAGGACCAGCTCAGTGTTTTTTTCCTGCACAATTTTATAACTCCTAGCTCGTCCAACTGGTCCCCAAACCCTTACATGGGCGATTTCCAATTAAGGGCGTTATGTTCTTGGAAGAACAATGAAATTGAACGAGCTCGGGACTACCACATTTACGTGGCAGCAAAATGGCAGACCCCATTATGGATCAGGGCAGAAGCATCTCACCCTGAAAGGATAATCTATGACCATAGAATTCTCACTATAGATGAGGAACTGATCCCAATTCTCCTTGAGAAACAACAGGGGGCTGTGGTTCACTTCGATCTTAATCTCCAGAGCACACATAAGTAATTTCAGGAGTCTATTGGAGAGAGATGGCACAGGGTGGCAAATGACCTGAAAATAAAATAGCTTCACTCCCCTGCCAAATTAGAAAATGCTCTCGCAAAAGCCAAGCTCTACAGGGAGTCATTGATAAAGAATCAACTTAGGTGGATAGGGATCAGGCTAAACCCCCCATTCTTTCTTCCTCCATCCATTAAGGAACGGGTCAATGAGGAAGAAGAAAGGAGGGCATGGATCAAGGAAGTTCAAAGTATGGGCTACCATAGACAGGTAGGGACCCCCAAGGTGGCAGCATGGGACATCAGAGACATCTTTAGAGAGAATAACATGTCACCTAAGGATGGGTGAATCCTTAAAGCATGGGGGAGATGATGAGTCCCCATTTCAGGTATCTGATAGTTCCTTTTCCCACCAGTAAAATACAAGAAAGGTTGTAAAGATACACTCATTAGTGGGAAAATTATTTGCCTTAATTATTCAATGAAGTGTTTAAAATATTAATTCTATTATGTTTTAAAAGGTGTTGCTATGAGCTAATTGCATGAAAAACTAGGTTGAATGAGCTGGTGTAGGTATACTAAAGGATGATGCGTGAATCAAGTGGGGAACTAGAAGAACCTCACCAAACTCAGCTCCTTTTTCCTGATCTATATAGAACAAACTCTTGTTCAAAGAGAATCGGCAGTTAGACATTTTTGTTAGGATAAGCATTAGGATTTTATAAATATGGACCTCTCGGGTAGCGAGAGGCCCTCGCTACTATTTTGAAGAATTATTGTTTTAGTTTCAGACTATCAAGACAGTTGTGTTACATACCTGCTTTTTAAATGATGAAGTTTCTATTTTAAATAAAAATTTGATGTTATCTACGATTCAACGTTTATAAGTTCTTTTCACTCTTGAGTATGGGTTGGAGAGGGTCCCTCCAACACGTAAGTCGGGAGATCTTGTAGTAAAGGTATTTCTCATTATGTGTTGTGCATTGATTGAATTTATATTGCAGATGAGAATATTCTAAATAGTGTTTAGATAACACAATTTAATTTCTGTAGTGGTTGATCACTTTTGATTCTGTAGTTCATTACAACGCATTATGTAGTATGATAATGTTGTGTCTGTAGTCCTGTAGCAGGATTCCATCAAGGCATAATTAACACCCATTTCTCTATATACTTGCATTTAATTCTGAAGCAATGATCTAAATATTCAGCCTATGTATTCGTTTCATTATTAGAACTGTTTATAGAGATTGATTTCTTTCAGTATTTATTGGTTACATGATTTGATTAAAGATTGTAGCATTAGATAATGGCATTCCTAAATTAGCTTTAGACTTAAATTATATTAGATCAGACTTTGAGTTTCTGCATTCAATTTACAGTAAGATTAAAGATCAAGCTTTCATTACTTTAGAATAGATCTGTTATAATTCCAGCATTCAATTCCATAGTATAATTTTTATTGTCTTTAGTGAGTTAAAGTCTTCAAAATATATTACTGTTTCGTGCATTCAATTTCTTATCCATAGATTTCCTGCTTTCAGTATTTGATTTCTTAGCATAGGAATTTATCTCCCATAGATTAACAAACTTGTTTATAGTTCATTTAAATCTTTCTTAGGCAGCTCTTTAAGAACATCGATACAAACACCTAAACTTCGACAAAGGCTATCCTAGAAGAGCACATATAGTGCCAGTGCCTCTAAAGTTTGTATGTCCCCTAGTTTGATAATTAAAGTAAAGCTACTAGTCTAGTTTCCCTCATTAGGCACCCATACTTAGAGCTCACCACCTACCCTTGATCTATGGCTTAACACCTGATTGGTCCATGATCTCTATTTGAAGAGCATGGAGGGTCATTGGAAAGTTGATCGATTATGAGAAGCTCATTTGTAACTTTCTTTCTTTGCATAATAAATTGCTCTATAGAAGCTATTTGGCTGGGTCCATGGAGTGTTTCCCTCTCGAGGGTTTAAACCACGTCAAAACATCGGTGTATCGATCTGTGATCTTTTTATGTGAAGTGGTTGCTCTATGTGTTCGGTCTTTTGGGAGTAATTTGTGTACCTGAACATAACATGGTTCATGAAATATTCTGTTGGACATAACAAAACACTAGTTGATATCATAACTGCATTGATTAGAGAATTTAAGAAGCCTAAATCAGAACCTCAATGCATTACAGAGCTTAAATAGATAAAATAGAAACCTAATGAGACAGTGTGGGAATTTGATCATAAATTCAAAGCCTTGTTGGATCAAGTTAGCTTTGATATAGCACCGCAACAGCACCAAGAATGGTTTATCGTTGCATTGTTTCCCCACATTATATTACCATTGATGCAGCAGAAGGTTGCTTCACGAATAGAAGCACTGGAAATTGCGATGAAGCTAGAAGCTTCACCCATAGGAGAAACTAGCGCAGGAATGGTACAAATAAAAACACAACTAGCAAACCTAACATTACAGTTACAGGATATACAAAAAGGAAAATAAGTAAAAGAAGAGGCTTGGTGTACTAAATTTAAAGGAGAAGAACATTCCAAGGAACATTGTCATGTATTCAAAGATTACCTCGCTAGTGTGGCACCGAACCCATTAAATCAACCTCAAGGACCATGGTGCGATATTTTTTGATGCAGAGGACATTGACCAGAGGATTGTTACCTACTTTAAAAGTATGTACAGACACCAAAGAACCTGTACTGCACATTTTGTAAGTCAATTGGCCATGATGACACCAACTGTAGAGCATATGACCTTATGATAGAAAGAAAACATGATGTCTATAGAGTCCAAGGAGAAACATAGAACAATAATGAGAATGCATAGTATGATCAAGGTACATACAGAGGACGTGGTGGATTTAGAGGAAGAGGAAATAATACTGGCCAAGGATGAGGAAGAAGTCATATTGTCTATTATAACTGTGCTCAACCTATACATTTGGCAAGCGATTGTCAAAACCCATGCACTACTTGTAAGTATTGTCCCATTTTTCTAGGAAAAATGCAAGAAAAAAGACTAGAAGGAAAGAACCAGAATATTCAGATGATCGCAACATCCATGTTGTGATGCGAATTGGAGATTTGACCAGAGATGATAGAACAAACGAAGCTTCAACTTCTGATAATCACATAAATGAACCAAAGCCTACTAATGGGGCTTGGGTGAGAAAAGAAGTTGCAAAGATACCTGTATTTGACCATAACAAAGAAAAAGAAGTATTCATGGAAGCAAGAAAATAATTTTAGGACTCAGGAGCTTCGACCAGAAGGATCCCTTTACAAAGTGAGCAGACACCTGTACTAGGTATGCCATCCTTGTATGATGGGTTGCGAGCTTCGCCAGAACATACAAGTCTTGTAACACAATTTCTACAGAGCTGCATAAAATTGTTAAGGCATGAGAATGCCTTAAGAGAATTACAGAATGTGTTGGGATATTATGAATAGTGTATTATAGTGAACAACGCACATAGAGCAATCCATCACATCAAGAACCATAAAAGGACAGGAAGAGAAATGAGGTTAAAAGAGCAGATTATAAATTTTGAAATGAATTAGGTCATTCTTGACTTAGGCTCAGAGGTGAACGTGCTAACAAAACAAACATGGGAGTTGATAGGGAAACCAAATTTATCTTGGTCTCCTATACAATTGATATTATCTAACTAGCAGAATGTTATACCTTTTGGGAGATTATCAAGTGTTCCTATTAACATATATGGAGTGCGAAGTAAAGTAGACTTTGAGGTTATTGAGATCATAGATGACAGTAATCCTTATCCTACATTATTAAGTATTGACTGGGAAATTGATAACCTCGCAATTATCAATTTGAAGAAAAAACAAATGATATTCTAAGTACAGGATATCAGAGTTATTGCACCCTTCGATCCTTGAAGATGAACAAGGTATGTTGAACCAATAAGAGGAGAATGAAGAGCTCAAGAACTTGATAACATCTAAAAGATGACAGTTAATCAAGCAGATTACATTAATCCTACAAAAGATGGAACCTTGAGCTAGAGATGTGACAACTAAGTGCGTATCAGAGTCAGACACGGGACTAGAAAACTGGCAAAGTAGAAAGCATGAAGTATTAGCTAGACGATGTGTGAAGATAACAAAGCCCCTCTGCTGGATTGGAACAAAGGTAAATCCAATTCCTACTTATGATGGTTTGAGTAATATCCATGCATTCTTTCATGAGTATCTAGCACCAATTTCATATGAACATAGGTTGTTAGCTCTAGACATGGCATTGCGAGCTACACCTTATAGGTGGTGGGATGCGCATAAAGGAAAACTGATTACATGGAAAGAATGTAAGCACTTTATGGAAGTTATATTTTCTAAAAAAACTTAGAATGTACAAGAAAAGTACAGTAGACAGACTGATCCTATAGATCACATATAATCTTTCTTGAAAGCATGAAGGCATATACCAAAGACAGAATGGGTCCATATGTTTGTGCATACATTGGATCCAATAGCAAAACACTGGTATATAGACATAGAACTTCAACATGGTACAAAATACTGGCACATGATGGTAAAGAATTTCCAGCTAACTTTCAGTTTTGAGGATGAATCTCCAAGCATTAATGAGGCTTTGCAAATCCTTAAAAAATAATATTTGGTGATGTCTCGTTTCCTATGTACAATCAACCAGATTGGGCAATACAGTTTTAACATGCCCTTGAGTGTTATAATTTTTCACCAAATGAAGATCCTCACGAAGTAAATATACCTGAATCTGAAGGAAAACGCAATGTGCAAGGACCTGATTTAGAAATTTCATATATGACTAACCCCATTAAGATTAAAAAGATCAATATTAGCACGGATGATGAACCAAATTTTGCTTCTATTAGAGATTACTGGGATGAATAAACAGCGGGACAGATCGCAAGCCTACTGCACGAATATCAGGATTTCTTCCCTACCAAGTTTTTTGAAATGAAAGGCATTTTAGGTGACTTGGGAGTTATCAAAATACCTCTCAAGCATGATGCGAATCCTATCAAGAAAATACCTTATAGACTGAACCCCGAATATAAAGAAAGAGTGAAAGAATAAATTGATAAAATGCTCGAGGTAGGAATCATTGAACCAGTAGAAGAGTCAGAATGCATAAGTCCCATGGCGATACAAGACAAGAAAGCTAAAGGCGAAAGTTAAATTTGTGTGGATCTTAGAAAATTGAATGATGCATTTGTACACAAGCCATTTCCTACACCATTTATAGCTGAAGTACTAGATAATGTACGTGGACAGGAAGCATACTCTTTTACTGATGGATTTTCGTTCTACCATCAGATCAGAATTGTTGTGGAAGACAGGAACAAGGCTATATTTTCTATTGGATGCAGATCATTGCAGTACACTGTTACGCCTTTTGGATTGAAGAACGCACTTGATATCTTTTCAAGAGTGGTTGTAGCCGCATTTAAGTATTATATTCATAAATTCTTAGAAGTTTAATTTGATGACTGGACAATATTCAGTCTTCTGAAGAACCATCATGTGAACTTAAGGATGATGTTAGCAAAGTGTACACAGTATCAGAGTTACTTGAACTTCAAGAAGTGCATCTGTTGTTTTCCTTATGGTATTTTATTAGGACACATAGTATGTAAACCAGGTTTGATGGTTGATGTAGCGAAGATAGCAATCAAACAATGCCTAATTTAGTTAAGCAACTATGCACTACATTGAGACACATAGGATATTAAAGAAAATTCATTAAAGGATATGCACAGATAACTGCTCCCATGGAGAAACTATTGAAAAAATAAGCGAACTACAACTAGACTAAAGATTTCCAAAAAGGATTGGACACACTAAAATAAAAGATGGTTGCAGTGCCTATTCTAGTCTTTCCTAACTGGAACAAGCCATTTAATGAACATGTATATGCTTCATCTATAGCACTTGATATTGTACTAGCACAAGTGGGTGATGGAAGCATCAACCATCCCATTTCATTTTCAAGTAGAAATTTATCTTCAGTGGACACGAATTAGACCACAACAAAAAGAAAAGGCTTAGCTATGGTGTACGCATTGCAAAAATTCAGACACTATTTTCAAGGTTCACACTTTTGCATGTTCACTTACCATTCAGCTTTGAAGTACTTGGTCAATAATCCAGTGTTAGGAGGAAGAATATTCAGATGACTCTTACTTTTTCAGGAATATGATTTCTAGATCGTAGTGAAACCAAGAAGATTAAATGTGGGACCTGAACATATTTCAAGAATCAAGTCAAGAGAAGAACCTAATAATTTGGAGGATAATATACCAGATGGGAAGTTTTTTGCTATTCACATAATAGATGACCACTTCAGAAACATTGTAGAATTTCCAACTACAGGGTTAGAACCTACAAAACTCACTATGCAGCAGAAGAAATACTTAGTGGTAAGATCAGTTGATTTTACCCTGATTGTAGGACAATTATACAAATTGGGATGAGATGAAGTATTTTGTAGATGCGTACTAGAACATGACAGAACTATCATACTTTTTGAAGCACATTTAGGAGTATCTAGAGGACACTACATAGGGAAAGCTACTGCACATAATATTTTGAGGGAAAGAGTATGGTGGCATACTATACATAAATATTCAAAGGAACATTGCAGGAATTGCGATGTATGCTAGAGAATAGGAAAGCTATCTAGTAGAGATGAGATGTCATTGATGCCACAATTGACTTTGCAAGCGTTTTATAAATGGGCTATTGATTTTGTTGGACCTATTAACCCACTAGGGAAGAGAACTGAATCGAGATACATTATTACAGCTACAGATTATCTAACCAGATGGCAAGAAGCAAAACCAGTGAAGGACTGTAGCGCAATTACAACAACACAATTCATTTTTGAAAACATCTTGACAAGGTTTGGTTGTCCAAATATTCTAATGAGTGATCGGGGAACACACTTCCTAAACAAAACTATTGAAGCCCTGACAAAATAATTTTAGATCTATCATCAGAAGAGTAAACCATATCATCCACAAGATAATGGCACTGTAGAAGCCTTTAATAAAGTGTCGGAAAATGTATTGACCAAGGTATGCAATACAAACATGGATGATTGGGATCTCAGAATATCGGCAATATTGTGGGAATATAGGAAAACTTGTAAAAAGTTGACAGGACATACACCTTTCAGGTTAGCATATGGACCAGAACTGAAACAAAATGATAAGCAAAAAGCCACAGAGAAAGAGAAACTGCAACCTACAGAAATTCTGAAAGAGTATCCTCCAAAGAAACCTCCCTTGAGGTCAATTCTACTGATACACTAGTACATCCATTCACGAAGAGTTGATGCGTTTATATTAATACTGAAGAAGAATCCACAATATGATAGCCCACTGCCACCGATGTCAAGCGATGTTTGGGAGAAGGACAATTTGTTATGCAAGATTCCCGAATGCAAGTTCGCTGATCACGATTTGTTTCACGCAACTAAGTATCCATAGTTCCAGCCGGATCAATACATGTGTTGACACTACGATGAAGCCACTAAGCAAACAACAATTCAGGCACGGGACTGGATTGCACCATTGAAATCCTCAGGATTGCTGAACCTATTGAGAATTCCGCATTTTGACCAAAGTCCAGAGCTTACAACAGTTGGGCATACATTGTTGTAATGCATGCACTAGGGATACATGTGGCTATACCGCAAGATTGATATAATCATTGACCTCATATAAAGAATTACGCACTTGAGAAAATGAGGCACGGACCCTGCAACATAATTCGTAGGCAATAATAAAGTAGAATATGAGGTTATTGAGATCATAGATGACAGTAATCCTTATCCTGCATTATTAGGTATTGACTGGGAAATCGATAACCTCGCAATTATCAATTTGAAGAAGAAAAAAAATGATATTCTAAGGACAGGATATTAGGGTTATTGCACCCTTGGATCCTTGAAGAGGAAAAAGGTATGTTGAACCAATAAGAGAATAATGAAGAGCTCAAGAACTTGATAACATCTACAAGATGAGAGTTAATCAAGCAGATTACATTAATCCTACCAAAGATGGAACATTGAGTTGGATATGCGACAACTAAATGCGTATCAGAGTCAGACACGGGACTAGAAAACTGGCAAAGTAGAATGCATGAAGTATCAGCTAGATGATGTGTGAAGATAACAAAGCCACTCTACTGGATTGGAACAAAGGTAATTCCAATTCCTACTTATGATGGTTTGAGTAATATCCATGCATTCTTTCATGAGTATCTAGCACAAATTTCAGATGAACATAGGCTATTACTCTAGACATAGCATTGTGAGATACACCTTCTAGGTGGTGGGATGCGCATAAAAGCAAATTGATTACATGGAAAGACTGTAAGCACTTAATGGAAATTATATTTTCTTAAAAAAATGAGAATGTACAAGAAAAGTACAGTGGACAGACTGATCCTAGAGATCACATAGAATCTTGCTTGAAAGCATGGAGGCATATACCAAAGACAGAATGGGACCATATGTTTGTGTATACATTGGATCCAATAGCAAAACAATGGTATATAGACATAGAACTTTGACATGGTATAAATTACTGGCACATGATGGTAAATAATTTCCAGCTAACTTTCAGTTTTGAGGATGAATCTCCAAGCATTAATGAGGCTTTGCAAATCCTTAAAAAATAATATTTGGTGATGTCTCATTTCCTGTGTACAATCAACCAGATTGGGAAATACAGTTGGAACATGCCCTTGAGTGTTATAATTTTTCACTGAATGAAGATCCTCACAAAGTAAATATACCTGAATCTGAAGGAAAACGCGATGTGCAAGGACCTAATTTAGAAATTTCATATATGAGTAACCCCATTAAGACTAAAAAGATCAATATTAGTACGGATGATGAACCAAATTTTTTTTCTATTAGAGAATACTGGGATGAATAAACAGCGGGACAAATAACAAGCCTACTGCACAAATATCAGGATTTGTTCCCTACTAGGTTTTTTGAAATGAAAGGCATTTTAGGTGACTTGGGAGTTATCAAAATAACTCTCAAGCATGATGCGAATCCTATCAAGAAAATACCTTATAGACTGAATCCTGAATATAAAGAAAGATTGAAAGAATAAATTGATAAAATGCTCGAGGTAGGAATCATTGAACCAGTAGAAGAGTCAGAATGGATAAGTCCCATGGTGATTCAAGATAAGAAAGCTAAAGGAAAAATATGAATTTGTGTGGATCTTAGAAAATTGAATGATCCATTTGTACACAACCCATTTCCTACACCATTTACAGCTGAAGTACTGGATAATTTAGGTGGACATGAAGCATACTCTTTTACTGATGGATTTTCGGGCTACCATCAGATTAGAATTGTTGTGGAAGACGAGAACAAGGCTACATTTGCTACTGGATGGGGATCATTGCAGTACACTGTTATGCCTTTTTGATTGAAGAACGCACCTGATATCTTTTCAAGAGTGGTTGTAGCAGTATTTAAGTATTATATTCATAAATTCTTAGAAGTTTAATTTGATGACTCGACAATATTCGGTCTTCTGAAGAACCATCATGTGAACTTAAGGATGATGTTAGCAAAGTGTAGACAACATCAATTTTACTTGAACTTGAACAAGTGCGTCTTTTGTGTTCCTTATGGTATTTTATTAGGACACATAGTATGTAAACAAGGATCGATTGTTGATGCAGCGAAGATAGAAATCAAACAATGCCTAATTTAGTTAAGCAACTATGCACTACATTGAGACACATAGGATATTAAAGAAAATTCATTAAAGTATATGCACATACAACTACTCCCATGGAGAAACTATTGAAAAAATAAGCGAAGTACAACTAGACTGAAGATTGCCAAAAAGGATTGGAAACACTAAAATAAAAGATGGTTGCAGTTCCTATTCTAGTCTTTCCTAACTGGAACAAGCCATTTCATGAACATGTATATGCTTCATCTATAGCACTTTATATTGTACTAGCACAACTGGGTGATGCAGGCATCGACCATCCCATTTCATTTTCAAGTAGAAAGCTATCTTCAGTAGAAAAGAATTACACCACAACAAAGAGCGAAGGATTAGCTATGGTGTACGCATTGTAGAAATTCAGACACTATTTTCTAGGTTCGCACTTTTGCATGTTCACTTACCATTCAGCTTTGAAGTACTTTGTCAATAATCTAGTGTTAGGGGGAAGAATATTCAGATGACTCTTACTTTTTCAGGAATATGATTTCGAGGTCATAGTGAAACCAAGAATATTAAACGTGGGACCTGAACATCTTTCAAGAATCAAGAAGGGAGAAGAACCTAATAATTTGGAGGATAATATACCAAATGGGAAGTTGTTTTCTATTCACATAACAGATGACCATTTCAGAAACATTGTAGAATTTCCATTTACAGGGTTAGAACCTACAGGACTCACTACACAACAGAAGAAATAGTTAGTGGTAAGATCAGTTGATTTTACCCTGATTGCATGACAATTATACAAATTGGGATGAGATGAAGTATTGTGTAGATGCATATTAGAACGTGACAGAACTATCATACTTTTTGAAGCACATTTAGGAGTATCCAGAGGACACTACACAGGAAAAGCTACTGCACATAATATTTTGAGGGAAAGAGTATGGTGGCATACTATACATAAATATTCAAAGGAACATTTCAGGAATTGCGATGTATGCTAGAGAATAGGAAATCTATCTAGTAGAGATGAGATGCCATTGATGCCACAATTGACTTTGCAAGCCTTTGATAAATGGGATATTGATTTTGTTGGACCTATTAACCCACTAGAGAAGAGAACTGAATCGATATACATTATTACAGCTACAGATTATCTAACTTGATGGCAAGAAGCAAAACCAGTGAAGGACTATAGCGCAATTACAACAACACAATTCATTTTTGAGAACATCTTGACAAGGTTTGGTTGTCCAAATATTCTAATGAGTGATTGGGGAACACACTTCCTGAACAAAACTATTGAAGCCCTGACAAAAGAATTTTAGATCTATCATCAGAAGAGTAAACCATATCATCAACAAGCTAATGGCATTGTAGAAGCCTTTAATAAAGTGTTGGAAAATTTATTAACCAAGGTATGCAATACAAACATGGATGATTGGGATCTCATAATACCAACAATATTGTGGGAATATAGGAAAACTTGTAAAAAGTTGATAGGACATACACCTTTCAGGTTAGCATATGGACTAGAAGTTGTCATGCCCACGGAATATATAGTACCAAGCTTGATCATTGTATCATTTACAGACATGGCTGATAATGAGAGAATGGATGAAAGACTATTACACTTAATTGGATTGGAGGAAGACTGCTTCATTGCATGCTTTCACCAACAAGTGCAGAAACATAGAGAAAAGGTATGACATGAGAGACACATCAAGCACAAGTTCTTCTAGGTAGGAGACCTTGTTCTCCTTTATAATAGAAAATTTATGAAATTTCCTGGAAAATTCAGAATGCATTGGTTAGGACCATATATTGTCAAACATGTTACTAATGGTGGCGCAGTTAAGTTAGCCACATTACTTGGAAAAAACTGTCAAGGAATTGTAAATGGGAGTAGATTAAAGCCTTACATGGATGGCC
Organism: Larix kaempferi; assembly: GCA_027924585.1. Lineage (NCBI taxonomy): Eukaryota > Viridiplantae > Streptophyta > Pinopsida > Pinales > Pinaceae > Larix > Larix kaempferi. The sequence goes on along the minus strand of BSBM01000798.1, from coordinate 5,814,500 downwards.
CTACTCACAAATGAAGAATTTATGCAACGAAATAAATTTTAAGTGTCAAGTGCAGTTGAAATTGGACACTAAAACAAAAAGAGAGAGTCTGCACACAACAATTTTGTTAAAATACGAAGTTTACAGGATTTGAGGATGTGTTGTGAAGCACACATAGCAAGTTAAGTTGTGAATTTCAATAAAAAGAAGGGGGTAGTGTTGTGAATTTAAAGCAAGAGAAGGGAAATGAGAAGTGAGCCTCACCACTCACCTAACCGTCAACGAATCTAGAGAAAACTAGTCGTTACAGTTTTGTTCAAAAAATAGCCGTTATACAGTACTTTTGGGAAACTGGATTTTTCCTCTTTAAGGCACATTTTTCCATTGAAGACACATTTAATGAAAGGAAAGGACCAATATCTAAGCAATATTTGGACAATGTGTTAACACCCAAAAAGTGCTCACTAGCTCATTTACCACATTATATGGCTCATTTGTCCATTTTCCTACCATTTTTCCCTTAAAATCCCAAAAAATCCCATTAAAAAGCCTCCAAAAGGCCTAAAATGCCTCCAAAAGGCCACAAAACCATCAAAATAGCCTAAAAAAGGCTAAAAAACCCCCTTTTCCTCCAAAAATAGCAAAAATCCCCTAAAAAGGGAATAAAAAATATAAAATAATGAGGAAAAGGAGGAAAAAACCCTATACAGCTGCCCAAAACCATGTGTTTCCTAAAACCATGGGTCAGCACTCCACCACCAAAAAACTATAAATAGGTGATGGAGATCCCTTATTCCATATCCACAATCACAAGCACCCTTACTCTGCCAAAATCTCTCTCGAAACCCTAGTTCACCTTTGAACTATTTTCACCTTGAGAGCCACCTTTGGCCCATCCCCAACATTGGAGAAGGAGAAAGGAGCATTCTGAAGCTTGGAGCATCCTCTTGGACACTGCAAAGGGCTTCACCAACCTTGACACTCAAGGTAACATTAATATAAAACCATTTTTTACATCTTTTATTTATGTCTCATGCAATGCTTAAAGTAGTTTGTTAATTGTTGTTTTAGCTTAATCTTTTAATCATTATTGAACTGCTACTAAGGAGTCCATTCTCCTTAGTAGGTGCTCATTGGCACAAGCTAGGGGTAAAACCCTAGCTACACAATGGACATAGCATTTAATGTTAAATTAGTCCTTTTTGGGTGCATCTTAGTGAAGTTGTGGATATAAATAGCAAGGAGCGCATTGTTACCAGTTTTACTGTGACTTTTAATTTTTATCGCGAGTAACTCCTAAATTTTTTACTAGTTAAGAATAGAGCAGTCTAACAGTTTATGTTTGAGTAAGAAAGTCTACAGGAGATATTAAGAAAATTCCAGTAGTCTAGTTTAGAAGCAGTAATGAAGACTCCCAAAAATAAAGCAACTCAAGAGAAAGGTGGGACCTCTAGAGCCTCAACGCGGAATGCACCAGAACTAAAACAAAATGATAAGCAAAAAGCCATAGAGAAAGAGAAACTGCAGCCTGCAGAAATTCTGAAAGAGTATCCTCCAAAGCAACCTCGCGTGAGGTCAATTCTACTGATACACGAGTACATCCATTCATGAAGAGTTGATGCATTGATATTAATACTGAAGAAGAATCCACAATATGATAGCCCACTGCCACCGATGTCAAGTGATGTTTGGGAGAAGGACAATTTGCTATGCAAGATTCCCGAATGCAAGTTCGCAGATCATGATTTGTTGCATGCAACTAAGTATCCATAGTTTCAGCCAGATCAATACATGTGTAGACACTACGATGAAGCCACTAAGCAAACAAAAATTCAGGCATGGGACTGGATTGCACAATTGAAATCCTCAGGATTGCTCAACCTATTGAGAATTCCGCATTTTGACCAAAGTCTGGAGCTTACAACGGTTGGGCATACATTGTTGTAATGCACGCACTAGGGATACTTGTGGCTATACTACAAGATTGATATAAACATTGACCTCATATAAAGAATTATGCACTTGAGAAAACAAGGCACGAACCCTGTAACATAATTCGTAGGCAATAATAAAGTAGACTTTGAGGTTATTGAGATCATAGATGATAGTAATCCTTATCCTACATTATTAGGTATTGACTAGGAAATTGATAACCTCACAATTATCAATTTGAAGAAAAAACAAATGATATTCCAAGGACAAGATATCAGGGTTATTGCACCGTTGGAGCCTTGAAGAGGAACAAGGTATGTTGAACCAATAAGAGAAGAATGAAGAGCTCAAGAACTTGATAACATCTACAAGATGACATTAATCAAGAAGATGACATTAATCCTACCAAAGATGTAACATTGAGTTGGAGATGCAACAACTAAGTGCGTATCAAAGTCAGACATAGGACTAGAAAACTAGAAAACTAAAATGCATGAAGTATCAATTAGACGATCTGTGAAGATAACAAAGCCACTCTGTTGGATTGGAACAAAGGTAATTCCAATTCCTACTTATGATGGTTTGAGTAATATCCATGCATTCTTTCATGAGTATCTAGCACTAATTTCATATGAACATAGGCTATTAGCTCTAGACATAGCATTACAAGCTACAACTTCTAGGTGGTGGGATGCGCATAAAGGCAAATTGATTACATGGAAAGAATGTAAGCACTTAATGGAAGTTATATTTTCTAAAAAAAATGAGAATGTACAAGAAAAGTACAGTGGACAGACTAATCCTAGAGATCACATAGAATCTTGCTTGAAAGCATGGAGGCATATACCAAAGACAAAATGGGTCCATATATTTGTGCATACATTAGATCCAATAGCAAAACACTGGTATATAGACATAGAACTTCGACGTGGTACAAAATACTGGCACATGATGGTAAAGAATTTCCAGCTAACTTTCAGTTTTGAGGATGAATCTCCAAGCATTAATGAGGCTTTACAAATCCTTAAAAAATAATATTTGTTGATGTCCCGTTTCATGTGTACAATCAACCAGATTGGGCAATACAATTGGAACATGCCCTTGAGTGTTATAATTTTTCACTGAATGAAGATGCTTGTGAAGTAAATATACCTGAATTTGAAGGAAAACGCGATGTGCAAGGACCTAATTTAGAAATTTCATATATGAGTAACCCCATTAAGACTAAAAAGATCAATATTAGCATGGATGATGAACCAAAGTTTGCTTCTATTAGAGACTACTGAGATGAATAAACAGCGGGACAGATCGCAAACCTACTGCACGAATATCATGATTTGTTCCCTACCATGTTTTTTGAAATGAAAGGCATTTTAGGTGACTTGGGAGTTATAAAAATACCTCTCAAGCATGATGCGAATCCTATCACGAAAATACCTTATAGACTGAACCCCGAATATAAAGAAAGAGTGAAAGAATAAATTGATAAAATGCTCGAGGTAGGAATCATTGAACCAGTAGAAGAGTCAGAATGGATAAGTCCCATGGTAATTCAAGACAAGAAAGCTAAAGGAGAAATCTGAATTTGTGTGGATCTTAGAATATTGAATGATCCATTTGTACACAACCCATTTCCTACACCATTTACAGCTGAAGTACCAGATAATGTAGGTGGACATGATGCATACTCTTTTACTAATGGATTTTCGGGCTACCATCATATCAGAATTGTTGTGGAAGACGGGAACAAGGCTACATTTGCTACTGGATGGGGATCATTGCAGTACATTGTTATGCTTTTTGGATTGAAGAACGCACTTGATATCTTTTCAAGAGTGGTTGTAGCAGCATTTTAAGTATTATATTCATAAATTCTTAGAATTTTAATTTGATGACTGGACAATATTCGGGCTTCTGAAGAACCATCATGTGAACTTAAGGATGATGTTAGAAAAGTGTAGACAGTATCAGATTTACTTGAACTTGAAGAAGTGTGTGTTTTGTGTTCCTTATGGAATTTTATTAGGACACATAGTATGTAAACAAGGATTGATGGTTGATGCAGCAAAGATAGCAATCAAACAATGCCTAATTTAGTTAAGCAGATATGTACTACATTGAGACACATAGGATATTAAAGAAAATTCATTAAAGGATATGCACAGATAACTACTCCTATTGAGAAACTATTGAAAAAATAAGTGAACTACAACTAGACTGAAGATTGCCAAAAAGGATTGGAAAGACTAAAATAAAAGATGGTTGCAGTGCTTATTCTAGTCTTTCCTTACTGGAACAAGCCATTTCATGAACATGTATATGCTTCATCTATAGCACTTGATATTGTACTAGCACAACTGGGTGATGGAGGCATCGACCATCCCATTTCATTTTCAAGTAGAAAGCTATCTTCAGCAAAGAATTACACCACAACAGAAAGCAAAGGCTTAGCTATGCTGTACGCATTGCAGAAATTCAGACACTATTTTCTAGGTTCGCACTTTTGCATGTTCATTTACTATTCAGCTTTGAAGTACTTGGTCAATAATCCAGTGTTAGGGGGAAGAATATTCAGATGATTCTTACTTTTTCAGGAATATGATTTATAGATTGTAGTGAAACCAAGAAGATTAAATGTGGGACCTGAACATATTTCAAGAATCGAGTCAGGAGAAGAACCTAATAATTTGGAGGATAATATACCAGATGGGAAGTTTTTTTCTATTCACATAACAGATGACCACTTCAGAAACATTGTAGAATTTCTAACTATAGGGTTAGAACCTACAGAACTCACTATGCAGTAGAAGAAATAGTTAGTGGTAAGATCAATTGATTTTACCCTGATTGCAGGAAAATTATACAAATTGGGACGAGATGAAGTATTGTGTAGATGCGTACTAGAACATGACAGAACTATCATACTTTTTGAAGCACATTCAACAGTATCTAGAGGACACTACACAGGGAAAGCTACTGCACATAATATTTTGAGGGAAAGAGTATGGTGGCATACTATACATAAATATTCAAAGGAACAGTGAAGGAATTGCGATGTATGCTATAGAATAGGAAAGCTATCGAGTAGAGATGAGATGCCATTGATGCCACAATTGACTTTGCAAGCCTTTGATAAATGGGCTATTGATTTTGTTGGACCTATTAACCCACTAGGGAAGAGAACTGAATCGAGATACATTATTACAGCTACAGATTATCTAACCAGATGACAAGAAGCAAAACCAGTGAAGGACTGTAGTGTAATTACAGCAACACAATTCATTTTTGAGAACATCTTGACAAGGTTTGGTTGTCCAAATATTCTAATGAGTGATCAGGGAACACACTTCCTGAACAAAACTATTGAAGCCCTGACAAAAGAATTTTAGATCTATCATCAGAAGAGTAAACCATATCATCCACAAGCTAATGGCACTGTAGAAACCTTTAATAAAGTGTTGGAAAAAGTATTAACCAAGCTATGCAATACAAACATGGACGATTATGATCTCAGAATACCGGCAATATTGTGGGAATATAGGAAAACTTGTAAAAAGTTTACAGCACATACACATTTCAGGTTAGCATATTGACAAGAAGTTGTCATGCCCATGGAATATATAGTACCAAGCTTGAGCATTGTATTATTTACAGACATGGCCAATAATGAGACAATGGATGAAATACTATTACACTTAATTGGATTGGAGGAAGACTGCTTCATTGCATGCTTTCACCAACAAGTGCAGAAAGATAGAGAAAAGGTATGACATCAGAGACACATCAAGCACAAGTTCTTCCAGGTAGGAGACCTTGTCTCCTTTATAATAGAAAATTTATGAAATTTCCTGGAAAATTCAGAATGCATTGGTTAGGACCATATATTGTCAAACATGTTACTAATGGTGGCGCAGTTAAGTTAGCTACATTACTTGGAAAAAAATTTCAAGGACTTGTAAATGGGAGTAGATTAAATCCTCACATGGATGGCCCTACTCATAAATGAAGAATTTAAACAATGAAATAAATTTTAAGTGTCAAGTGCAGTTGAAATTGGACACTAAAACAAAAAAAGAGAGTCTGCACACAACAGTTTTGTTAAATTATGAACTTTACAGGATTTGAGGATGTGTTGCGAAGCACACATAGCAAGTTAAGCTGTGAATTTCAATAAAAAGAAGGGGGTAGTGTTGTGAATTTAAGGCAAGAGAATGGAAATGAGAAGTGATCCTCACCACTCACCTAACCGTCAACGAATCTAGAGAAAACTAGTCGTTATAGTTTTGTTCAGAAAATAACCGTTATACAATAGTTTTGGGAAACTGGATTTTTCCTCTTTAAGGCATATTTGTCCATTGTAGACACATTTAATGAAAGGAAAGGACCAATATCTAAGCAATATTTGGACAATGGACATAGCATTTAATGTTAAATTAGTCGTTTTTGGGTGCATCTTAGTGAAGTTGTAACTATAAATAGCAAGGAGCACGTTATTACCAGTTTTATTGTGACTTAATTTTTATCGCGAGTAACTTCTAATTTTTTTACCAGTTAAGAACAGAGCATTCTAACAGTTTATGTCTGAGTAAGAAAGTCTACAGGAGATATTAAGAAAATTCCAGTAGTCTAGTTTAGAAGCAGTAATGAAAACTCCCAAAAAGAAAGTAACTCAAGAGAAAGGTGGGACCTTTATAGCCTCAATGCAGAATGCACCAGAACTGAAACAAAATGATAAGCAAAAAGCCATAGAGAAAGAGAAACTGCAGCCTACAGAAATTCTAAAAGAGTATCCTCCAAAGCAACCTCGCGCAAGGTCAATTCTACTGATACACGAGTACATCCATTCGTGAAGAGTTGATGCGTTGATATTAATACTGAAGAAGAATCCACAATATGATATGCCACTGCCACCAATGTCAAGCGATGTTCAGGAGAAGGACAATTTGCTAGGCAAGTTTCCCAAATGCAATTTTGCAAATCATGATTTGCTGCATGCAACTAAGTATCCATAGTTTCAACCGGATAAATACATGTGTAGACACTACGATGAAGCCACTAAGCAAACAACAATTCAGGCACGGGACTGGATTGCACCATTGAAATCCTCGGGATTGCTGAACCTATTGAGAATTCCACATTTTGACCAAAGTGCAGAGCTTACAGCAGTTGGGAATACATTGTTGCAATGCACGCACTAGTGATACTTGTGGCTATACCAAAAGATTGATATAAACATTGACCTCATATAAAGAATTACGCACTTGAGAAAATGAGGCATGGACCCTGCAACATAATTCGTAAGCAATAATAAAGACAAGGAAATAACCAGGAGAATGAAGAGCGAATTCATCTTGGTAAAAGGAACCCGTGGCTATCAAGCAAATCATATTAAGGATGTTTCCATGCAGTTTATAGTACAATTTATCGTAGGTAAAGTATTAAGGAAATGCATACCGACAGAAGTGGCGGCCGCTGCGATCTCCTTAGCTACTAAGGCTAAGGATGGACTACAATTCAACTGGTCAAGTTACCTTTTAAATGAATTCCTTAATGATGTAGCAAATGCGAAAGGAAATGGCTATCCGTTTCACTACAAATGGTTGATAGTCCTGATTGCATTCGCGGGCTAGAAAGAGCCAAAGTACCAACAAAGTATACCAGTGTTCATTAGAGACTGTCGTGGACCCAAATATGCGAACATTTGGAGTAGTTCAAGGCCAGAAAGACAAAGAGTGAACAATGTGTAGTTGCACACTTTTTATGAGAAGTTATGCAAAGTGATCATGCATACTTCGCATATTCCTAAGGGAATAACAACATCATATATCTAAAATATGAGATTCAAAGTAGGCCTCCACTCTATCTTCATACATCCTAGAGAACTAGCAAACCGAGAATGGTATGAGGGTCAATTTCAGCTGGATGCATAGAAGATTGACCTCATCATTGAAGATTGGACACCCAAATGGAAAATTGATGCACCAGAGGCATTGATCACGACATATGAGGGAAGCGTTAATGAAAGTGACAACCAAGAGTAAGATCAAGAACAAGAACAACATCAAATTGGCGACTTTCCAGAAGGAGATAAGAGGAAGAACCCTGACACAAATGTGCCAGAGGGGCCGAAAAGAAAGAAGCATAAAGAAAGTAAGACTCTGCTCAATGTGAAGTTTCATGATGATGAATATGACTGCATCGCACCCAGATTCCATGAGCATATTAAAGGGACGCTCGTAATAAAATACAGTAAGCAAAAGAAACTTCAAGCAAGCATGGTAGAGAGCATCGCAGAACTGAAAAGTATGGTTGAAAGAGTAGAGAAAGTCCAGAGAGATCCAATAAGGGAATCAGACTCCAAAGGCAGGTCAAAGGAATCAATCCGAAGAAAAAGAAAAGTGCCTGCACTAACGATGCGACCTTGGTTAGTCTGCATAGATACGATGAACATCATATTCCCATCCAATGAAATCACTGAAGGTGCGAAGTATCTTGCACACTTGGATATTAATGTGGGAATTTACCCATTGAAGGACTACATGATCTACATCTGCAAGTTGTAGAAGAAATTAAGCATAAAGTTATGATCTCATACAACTAGCATCTGAAGCTAGAAGAAAGTATAAAGATATGGGGAATGAATGTAGAGTGAAGACCAATGAGCTAGAAAATGCTCATGAGAAGCAAAAAGAGATGAAGAAGGTCGTCATCGAAGTCTGTGTGAAGATCCCAAACTTCGAAGAAGAACCTGAAGTAGAAGCGACCATTGTTAACATTGGTGTTGCAGTAGACAATATCAAAGCAAAAATGGAATATATGGAGATTGTTTACAAAGAAAATATTGTAGAATTAGGGTATAGGAAACAACCTGGCACTCCGCCAGAAGTAAAGGAAGCAAGAGCTGAAGAATTGAAGACTTCAACAGAGAACATATCCGTAGAAGCGAGGTGTCAATATTTGATAGAAGAAGTGACTAAGCATGGGCCATGCTGCAAGAAGACCCAGACTTATAGAAAATTCAGGATGAATTCCAAACAAAGCAATAGGACCTTGATACAATGAACACAACTATGAAGTATTTTCCGCCAAGGAAAAGAATAGAGAAGTTCGTAGAGACAAAGGATATTCAGAAAGAATTGAAGGCATTAAGGGCAAAGGAAGCTGAAACCTCGACGAAGTTACAACCTATGAAAGAAGAGGCATTGGCACTCTCTTAAGAGATAGAGGTGAATTTGCAAGAGCTTCTCACAACAGAGAGCACAGTGAAGGACCAAATGCAAGAACCAATATCCACGATGTTGCTCGAAATAGTGAAAGAATACGAGCAGGAGACTAAGGAGGTTGTTGTGAAGTTGAGCGCAACATATCAATAGTTCGCAGCGAAGATGAGCACCCCAAGTGCTGCGAAATCAAAGAATCCTAGTGTAAGTGGCTCGGGGATGAGCCAGAAGTAAGTGTTACAAGCCTATTGGGAGCATCCCAAGTAAAGGAAGTTTTGAACGCAAAGTACAGTTATGTGAGGCTTGACATTAACTATTTTTGGATATAAGTGACTCCACAAATCTAGGGAAGAGGGTATGGAGAAAAGTACACTCAAGAAGAAAGGACATGTTCCCTTAGTAAATACTAAGTACTAAGGATATCCAGAATTGGTTGAAGCACTTAAAGGTTGAGTGGTGACCTGACTGGTACAAGAGCATAAATTAAAGAAGCAGAATGGTGTAAAGGACACACCACTGCAAAATTCATAACTGCGCTGTCAGAGAAAGTGTCAAAGTTAGAAGAAGCGGCGTCTAAGGGACAACAAAGTTAAAGCTTAGTGTGGTCTGCAGGAGAACCATGCAGGGTTTTTGGGTTTTGGGTACTATAGGGGTTGGCCCATAGGTAATGTAATATGTAACCTACGAGCACATCTATATATATGGGTATTTTTGTATAAGGAAGGGTTCAGACGTTAGACAAGTTCTGACATTAGATTGGATTGTTAGATCTAGACTGAGAGAGAACAAACTCTACAACTGAGTGCATAGAGATATGATTGTAGAGAAGAGTCTGCAACTAAGTGGGCAGACTGGAATTGTTACCCTTCCAAGTAATATAAGAATAGATCATGTGGACGTATCTCCCATCTAGGGATGAACCACATAAATATATGTGTTATTTATGAGTTTTGATGCATTTTGTGTATAGGGGTGAACCACATAAATATTTTGTGTACAATTTAATGAATTTTGCACAGTAGCACTAAGTATGATGAATGCGTACTTATAAGAGTAAAGACAAAAACAATTCAGCGTATTCTTGTAGGTTGTTGATAACTACAAAGTGCGAAGTCACCTGCTTATATTAGCTTGTTAGTATATGTTAAGTAAGGAACGTGTTGTGACATCGTTAACCACATCCGCACATCGCCACGGTTACAAAAACCTGATTATGTAACCCCTCATCCTTCGCTTCGGGTGATACTTCATCCTACTTACATGTTGATGCTGAAAGGGCTAGTGAAAGGGGTTTTGTTGTGTCTATGATAACTTTGCCGAACCTAAGTCATCCCAAAAAAGGACCAACACTTGCACCATCAGTAGGGCACAAAAATATGGGTAAAGTTGACTTGGTGAGGTGTCATTTCGCTCAATGAGGTGGCATTCAGCTATCATCAGCTAGATTTTCCTCTAAGGAAGGCTAGGGAGGGGACCAACAAGGTGGAAATGAGCCTCAACACTTGTTAGGAGGTAGTACCATTAGGTTCTTGTTACACCTAAAACCTTACCATCATGGGTCACATGTCAACTCAATGCCCTAATCCCTGAGTTTTCCTAACTAAGAGGATGATTGGAGAAGTTTCTGACCTTTAAGCCATGGGGCCTAGTTGGGCCAACACAGTCTGTTCTCTAGCAACTAGCGCCCAACTGGGTAGGCGCATGTTTCCCTCATGCAACTAGCACCGACGGCTTAGGTTTCCCTCATGCAACCTGTGTCGACCCTACCTGGCGCTTGTTTCCCTCATGCAACATGCGCCGGTCTGAATTAGATTGGATAAAGGCCATCTTTGAGTGACTTCTCGAAGATGGATGAGTTGGATCCCTATCCCTACCTTGTCGGGAAGTTAGCCTATGGTTCCCTAATCATTTGGGAGGATCCCTTAGCCCTCTCCTACCATATCTCAACCTACCCTATCCTCCTAGTCCTATATATATGAATCTCCTCCCCATTCCAAAGGGAGGAAGTCTATGGTATCCATATGCTAGTGAAATTAACTGAGGAGTTCAGCACCCTTATCTTGGGGACACCTACTTCTCTCTAAGAGTTTTGGCTTGGCTTGTCGGAAGGAGATTGTGACATTGACGCATCTGTTGTAATCCTCTCTTCTATTATATTTCCCACTTTTTATACAGTAATATAATCACTTCCCATGTGTGTTGTTGTGTTAATGATATATATAGTTTTCTTCCTTAACTGTTAACTTAGATCAATCATATGGAATATATGCTTTTACTACTTGTTTGTGTCTAATTTTTCAATGGGATCTTGCAGCTGTAGATCTGAAGGCCCTAGAGCATTGGATCAAGCAAGGAATAAAAGGAATCTTAAATCTCGGGTAAGACATCCACACTACTATCTCAAGATTCTATTGATCTAGAGAAGTAGATTATGTTCTATAATTATTTGTTCTAGATCTAGCATAGACTAGGGAGGTCAAGCCTTAAGTCCCCTTATGTAGATTGTCCAATAACAAATCTAGAGACCATACTGTGGACATAACCAAAAGTTGTTTGATTTCAATATTGAATTTCATTTTCTTTGATTTCTGTACAAGCCATTTCCTTTGCCTCCTGAGCCATATCACCATCAAATCTTTACTGTGAAGTACCCAATTGACCTTCTCTAAGTCTGCTAGTTTGATTGTCAAACCTGTTAGTGTTTCATTCTTGGAGATCTTTACTCTTTTTGAGTTGGGAGTTCACCCTGCGCACCTGGGCAGTGTAACCAGAGCATCGTCCTCCCCTGGGTGCATTCTTCTACCTGGCAACCTGTGCCTATGGTGCTTACCCCTTTTATGCATCTTGCGTTGTGGGCACTATACCTCTGCACCTGACCTGCGTCGGGCGCTTTGCACCTAACCACAGGCTGCATCAAGCATGGAAAATTTTAGGGGCTGATCTTAGCCTATGGACTAAATTTAGGGGTTTTAATTTTTTAGTGGGCTATTTTTAATTAAACCATCATTTACTATGATTAGCCCAAATTTTATATATTTATTTTTAATAAATGGCACATTAGCCCCTTAAAATATATAAAGAGACCCTAAATATAACCATTTAGCCCTTGTTTGATTAGATTTGAAGCTTCCATCACCCGTAAAATAATCTCGCTCCCTGTAATTCGCCCAAATCTATAGAATGGTAGTTTCCCTTTGGTAAATTAGCCCTTGAGCTATCATGGAAATCAGTTCTTTTGGTAAATTCATCCATAATATATGGAGTGAAATGGATTTTCAATTTAATTAGCCCCATATATATATATATGATGTTTTCCATTTGGTTGTTATCATGCTTAACGATTTTGGGTTTGTTCAAATTTCAGGATTTCGGGCCTTGATCTGGATTTTCGTATTTCTAATTCTGCAATCTAGCTACACAGCATGAGCAAACCTTATAGCAATACTAGCCTCAAAAAAATTGCAGCCCACCATTCAAGATGTGGACTCTTTGAAATATAGCGAAAAGCCCCTGGGATACCATGCTAGATCTTGTAATGTCTCTTGTTAGGAATTTTATTAAAATTGCAATTTTTCACTTTTTTCCTTGGTTCAACCTTGGACTAGTTTCGATCTCTAGGTCCCAAATTTGCCCCAAATGATCCCAAATCTTCTGAGAAGGTATATGAATGATATTATAACATAAATATGTGTTTCAGGGATGCCTTTGTACCTTTAAAACACTTCTGCAAATACTCTTTCAATTCTGGTCAATGTAGGTAACTTTACTAGTGATTTCCCTTTGACTAGTATTGGTCTCTAGGTCTTAAATTGACTCCAAATGCCTTCAAATCTTCAAGGAAGGTTTATGAATGATATTAGGAATTGAATATTATGTTCAGGGATAACATATGGCCACCAAAAGACCTCTGCAAATTCTCTCAAGATTCTGGACCAAGTATGCAATTTTACTAGTAATTTGGGGTTCAAATCCCCCTGAGGTAAGTACTGAAAATGGCTTCCCAAATGCCTCCAAACCCACTCAAATTTATGAACAGAGGTATGTAATGTGTTAAGTATGTTATTAAGGTCTCATATGAACCATTAATGGTTTATTACAACTGTTCTCACCCTCTCCCATTCAACTGCAAAAATCCCCAATTCGACCCTTGGGGAAATGGCACTATTTCACCTCCCAATACAACTAAACGGAGTAAAAATGCTTCAAATGCTCAAGTACAGTACATGAAACTTGTATAAGACATCCATGGAAGTATATTGATTACAAATATATCATAGAATCATCCATTCATTCGAAATCATCATCAATACATTGGTTCACAACAAGGTAGTGGGGAAATGGCATCGTTCTTCCATTAAAAATGAGATTTATACATTTCTACTTGGAATTTCGACCTGAAACTTTCTGGAGATGAAGAAAAGAGTATTTACTTCATATTAAAAAAGAAATGCGGCATTAGAAGCTCCCCCAAAGAGTACAATAGCTCACCAAAAACGCCCTCCCTCAAGGATCAAGAATATGCCATCAAAACTGGAAATGGTTGAAGGAGCGAGCTGCAATAGAAGAAACCATGAGCTTTCCTGTAGCTTAAACCTGCAAATAAAGACTCCATTAAAGCTCCAAATGAAAGGTCTAAATGGCCTTTCCAATTTCCAACTTGGATGGGAATCTTTCACCCTCGAAATTGGCTAAGGCAAGAAACTAGTCATCCACTAGCTCTCCCTCTTCACAAATGCAATTGCAAATTCTACAAGTGATCAAAAGCCATTCTCATACTTCATTTATACATTTTATAACCAGCATTAGCCTTCTAAGGGTCGAAATCCTCTCAATAGATTCAATAGATTTCCATTTATGAAATATTCCACATTTGCCACTTGTCTCCTAGTTCCAACCTTCCATCTTCTCCCAAATTCGATTTTGGGTCTCTTTGGCTTCTCCAACTCCCAAATTCGACTTCCTTGAGCCTATTTTTGGGGCTGACATGTCATAGTGGTCAGATGTCAGAGGTCAGGTCTGCAATTTGTCATAGTTGTCATAGATGCTCCATCATTGGTGTCATAGGGGCTAGGGAATCTAGCCCAAGTGTCCACAAACTTCCACTTTGACTCTTTATCTTCCATGGAGGTTACCAATCCTTCCCAATTCGACCTAAGATGCTCAATGACATGTGTTATTACTTACCAACTCACCCAAGAGTGTTCACATTCCCATTAATTCGAATTTGCAAAAGAGATATACCATGTATTATGAAAAATCAAGCTAGTGTGGGTCCCACATCCTCCATATGTCTCCAAAACCATTTGTCACCTAGGATTTCTCTTGAATTTATTTATTCACTCTATTTATTAAATACTTGAACCCTTCCAATGTCTAAAAATCATTTATTATCCCCCTTATTCCAAATCCCAAAGCTTCCACCCCAAACCTAGGAAACTAGTAATTTTCCTCCTTGGCAATTATTTGACCCTTAACATCAATTTTACAAACTCTAATGAATATGGCTAATGTGATTAGGCCATTGTGACCCAATTACAAATTTGGGACATGACAAATCCTCCCTTCCCAATATTGCTTGTCCTCAAGCAATTTCAAACATGGGTGTTGAAGAACCTGCTTTCTGTATAATTCTTTGAAGTTGCCATTGAATTGCCAAACCTTGAGTCTTTGAGTTTCCATGAATATTTTAGAGAGGAACCACCATGCTTGCTGCTGCACTACTCTGATTAAAATCACTTTATTAAGTGGGGAATCCATCTCCCATACTGCTTGCTTCCCCCAAAAAAATGAAACCAATGAGACAAAAATTATTCCAGGGTCCCATTGCTTGTATTGCACCCCAACAATTAAGAGTGCTCTCCAACCTACACCATTAGATAAGAGGATTCCTGGATCCCATTTTCTTGTATGCATTCTTCCAAACATCATGAGTACCAAATATATATCATCAAAGTACATAACAACATAATGAAAATGTACATCTAGGATATGCTTCATCAAAGAGTCATGAAAGTGCTTATACCTCCAAGCAAGTAGACCACCATTTTCCAAGTGCATACAAGCTTCAAGTGACCAATCAAATATGCTCCAATGACATAGGTGAGGATCCCATGTCCTATAATGCTGCTCCAAAAGGATGTGATATGCATAAAAATATTCAGCCATGTATTCTTTCATCCAAGAAGTGAATGAAGAATCTCCACTAGAATCTGAACCAAATAATGAGCAGAAAAAACAAGGAGACTTCAAATGACTCAAAGAAGTCTCACCCATACATCCATGAATGTGATAATCATAAAGATGTAACAAAGTATGTGGCTGCCAACAAAAATGTTCTCCCATCATAAATCTATTCATCCAAGTATTGGATGAAGTTCCTCTAACATCAAATGAACCCAGTGTTGAGCAAGAAAAACCATGAGTATTCAAGTGACTCAAATCCATATCATAGGTGCATCCATGTAGATGTGAATCATCATAAAGTGACAAATTATGCTGCTGCAAATGTGAATAAGAATGTGCTCCAACCATGTCATCATAAAGGTTAAATCTAGGAGTTCCATACTCCTCATGTGGCACCATAAAAAAGAACCCTTTCACCCATACTTCATTGAGACTAATACTGCAAAACATGGAATTGTAGGATGTAGGAGAATGTACTAACTCACCCAAATGATCAAAAAGTTCAGGAGTTTCATCATGGGAAGGATCCATGTGGGTAGTATCATGCAGCTCCTTCAAAAGTGTGAACTCTTTGTCATAGTTTGGTTCCAATGTAGAGGAATCATGCTCTTCTTTAAAAATTGCATAACCTTCATCAAGAGGCAATTCAAACTCCTCTTCCACCACATCAAGTGTTTGGATCTCTTCAAGTTCATCTTCAAACACATCAAGAACATTCAAATTTTCACATTTCTCATGATCCACCATGTCATGAGAATCCTCCAAACAATCTACCATTTGACAATCCGAAACATAGGAGGAAAAACAAGTATCTTGCAACTTTTCAAGAAGTTGCTGATTTTGAATTGTGAGCTTATGAATATCCTCATTATTCTTCAACTATGCATCATGTAACAATTCATTAAGCTCAAACAAATGGTTTCTATCAAAAAGCAAAGACATGAAATTACCTTTGATGTGGCACATTGCTCTTTGAATCTTCTCCATGTCTTCAAGGAAGGATGTTTCCTCCAATGAAGTAGCTCTCCAACAAGAATTTGACACCAATGCTTGAGTGTCATGGAGAATGCTGAGGGACTCTTGGATATTATTTTCATTCATCTTTAAGGACCCTTCAAGAAAATGAGGCTCTTGCAAATGAACCTCCTCATCTTCTTCAATTTTGCTTGGACCAACTTCATGAAGCTCAAGTGGTGATGGGGAAGTTGATATTGGTTCTTCTTCAACCGCTACAAGGTCTTCATTATCATGCTTAATGAAACTTGTACTTGTAGAAACACTTTCAAAAGTGATCTCTATGTCACCAACATAGAGGTGTGAGCACTCATCAGTAGGTACTCCTTCATAGTTTAAACATCCATCAGTAGATGCTCTTTGGTTCATGTCTAAGCTAGAAGGTGTCTCGAAATGATCTTCCATATTTTCAATAGAATCTTCTTCATGCTCTTGTGATGTCTCTTCCTTTTGCTCCTTAAAGCAAGCTGATGCATTTTGCCCCTTGTTTTCCTTAGGATCAATATATTTGGAATCTCTTCTTGAATAAATCTCAAAAGCTCTCCTCAAGGAGGACATCATTTCATGCACACATATATGATACTCGCTCCAAGGGTTTTTACAAGAAGGGCATAAACCTTTCTTCACTAACTCCACATCTTCATTTTTGGGCCTATTTTCAAAAACATGTTCAGCATAGTACTCAAACGACATGGCATTTTGTGTATTTTTGCTAAAAGCAAGATATTCTTGATATTTTTGATATTGTTGGGGCAAGGTTTTATATTTTGCTCTCCATCTTTGGAACTCACTCATAGAATTATCCTTGGTTGGTGTGACACACTCATATTCATCAGATTTAAATTCATAAGAATAATCTTCATTTCTCTTGAAATTGTAAGAAGTGTTGCATGATGGCACCTCTTCCTCATACCATTCACATTCTGCTTCATATTGCTCATAAGAATCTGCATATTCCTCATAAGAATTGTACTCATAGGATTCATCATAATAGTAAGACATGGCTGCCAATTATTCTTGAATGTATGTACCTAATACACAGGTGCAAGGACCATGCTCTGATACCACTGTAATGTCTCTTGTTAGGAATTTTATTAAAATTGCAATTTTGCACTTTTTTCCTTGGTTCAACCTTGGACTAGTTTCGATCTCTAGGTCCCAAATTTGCCCCAAATGATCCCAAATCTTCTGAGAAGGTATATGAATGATATTATAACATAAATATGTGTTTCAGGGATTCCTTTGTACCTTTAAAACACTTTTGCAAATACTCTTTCAATTCTGGTAAATGTAGGTAACTTTACTAGTGATTTCCCTTTGACTAATATTGGTCTCTAGGTCTTAAATTGACTCCAAATGCCTTCAAATCTTCAAGGAAGGTTTATGAATGATATTAGGAATTGAATATTATGTTCAGGGATAACATATGGCCACCAAAAGACCTCTGCAAATTCTCTCAAGATTCTGGACCAAGTATGCAATTTTACTAGTAATTTGGGGTTCAAATCCCCCTGAGGTAAGTACTGAAAATGGCTTCCCAAATGCCTCCAAACCCACTCAAATTTATGAAAAGAGGTATGTAATATGTTAAGTATGTTATTAAGGTCTCATATGCACCATTAATGGTTTATTACAACTGTTCTCACCCTCTCCCATTCAACTGCAAAAATCCCCAATTCGACCCTTGGGGAAATGGCACTATTTCACCTCCCAATACAACTAAACGGAGTAAAAATGCTTCAAATGCTCAAGTATAGTACATGAAACTTGTAGAAGAAATCCATGGCAGTATATTGATTACAAATATATCATAGAATCATCCATTCATTCGAAATCATCATCAATACATTGGTTCACAACAAGGTAGTGGGGAAATGGCATCGTTCTTCCATTAAAAATGAGATTTATACATTTCTACTTGGAATTTCGACCTGAAACTTTCTGGAGATGAAGAACAGAGTATTTACTTCATATTAAAAAATAAATGGGGCATTAGAAGCGCCCCCAAAGAGTACAATATCTCACCAAAAACGCCCTCCCTCAAGGATCAAGAATATGCCATCAAAACTGGAAATGGTTGAAGGAGCGAGCTGCAATAGAAGAAACCATGAGCTTTCCTGTAGATTACACCTACAAATAAAGACTCCATTAAATCTCCAAATGAAAGGTCTAAATGTCCTTTCCAATTGCCAACTTGGATGGGAATCTTTCACCCTCGAAATTGGCTAAGGCAAGAAACTAGTCATCCACTAGCTCTCCCTCTTCACAAATGCAATTGCAAATTCTACAAATGATCAAAATCCATTCTCATACTTCATTTCTACATTTTATAACCAACATTAGCCTTCTAAGGGTCGAAATCCTCTCAATAGATTCAATAGATTTCCATTTATGAAATATTCCACATTTGCCACTTGTCTCCTAGTTCCAACCTTCCATCTTCTCCCAAATTCGATTTTGGGTCTCTTTGGCTTCTCCAACTCCCAAATTCGACTTCCTTGAGCCTATTTTTGGGGCTGACATGTCATAGTGGTCAGATGTCAGAGGTCAGGTCTGCAATTTGTCATAGTTGTCATAGATGCTCCATCATTGGTGTCATAGGGGCTAGGGAATCTAGCCCAAGTGTCCACAAACTTCCACTTTGACTCTTTATCTTCCATGGAGGTTACCAATCCTTCCCAATTCGACCTAAGATGCTCAATGACATGTGTTATTACTTACCAACTCACCCAAGAGTGTTCACATTCCCATTAATTCGAATTTGCAAAAGAGATATACCATGTATTATGAAAAATCAAGCTAGTGTGGGTCCCACATCCTCCATATGTCTCCAAAACCATTTGTCACCTAGGATTTCTCTTGAATTTATTTATTCACTCTATTTATTAAATACTTGAACCCTTCCAATGTCTAAACATCATTTATTATCCCCCTTATTCCAAATCCCAAAGCTTCCACCCCAAACCTAGGAAACTAGTAATTTTCCTCCTTGGCAATTATTTGACCCTTAACATCAATTTTACAAACTCTAATGAATATGGCTAATGTGATTAGGCCATTGTGACCCAATTACAAATTTGGGACATGACAGATCTTTTGTGGATGAGTACTTGCTAGAGCAACTGGGGATAGACAAAACGAAGCTTAGGCCATTATCGCCGCCACAAGAATATGCAGACGCGCTGTCAAATGAATCAGTGGCTGCCATACTTGCCGAAAGCCCTTATATTTTCTTTTTCATCTTTGACTACAGTAGCTTCACAATAGTTGGGCAGACATATAGAACCGGGGGCTTGGGCTTCGTATGTTTACATCATATTCATTTTATTCTATTTTATAGCGATTAGGGTTATCTCAATGTTGTAATTGTTTTCAATTTGAGATCTATATAGTGAATTTGATATTATTTATGCAGAGTTATTTCTGAAAAGATCTCCAATCGTATCAGACATGTCAACATCGGTGTTGGAGGTTTTAGAGGGCCTGGAAATTCATAACATTCTTAGTAAATATTTCAGCAACACAAGCTACATCAACGTAGGGCCGCAAGCAAACTCCAACCGATTAAGCATGGAGAGCTTATGGGGCCTCTTTCTCATTGCGGGCTCTGCTTTAGCGATATGATTGCTCATATATTTGGGTTGTCTCGTTTACACCTATGTTCGCCATCGCCTTCCATAGGAGAAACAGCAGGTCCCCTCCACAAAACATTTAATCTCTAGCCGCTTGAAAAGCTTCGTGAATTACATGGACGAGAAAAAGGCATCTGATAAGTCTCAGGAAACTAGTCATGAAAGTGATTAGATTCTCCCTCAAACCCCCAATTTTGGTACTATTATTTCTAGTCAGCCGACGGGGCAAAGTACAGTGAGTGTGACCACCGACATCCCTGAGGAAGAAGCAGAGGCTGGATATGAAGGTACCATCTCCTCCACACCATTGTTGCACTCATTTTCCTTTTTTTTGCTGCCAGAGGAAACATGGATCAAGTTTCCACCACAAAATCTTAATGCTATTACCCCAGGGTCCATTACCCCTCCTCCGTCTCAACCATGCACCATTAGTATTCTAAGGCCGTCTTCCTGTCTCCTTCTTCCTTCTCGGTGATCCTACTATTGACAGAACCTCCGCCTTTCCATCTTGCAAGTTGCATCCCACCCACTTGCCCCTCGGGACCAACACCCACCCCGCCCAAACTGAATTTGAAAACCTGTCAAATATATGCATATTGAACCCCCTCTGTTTCGAGATCAACTCCCCTTAATTGTAATGAAAAGACGATTTTGGATTCAATCTTGTGTCTTAGATCCGGAAGAATTCAATAATTCTAGATGCCTTCAGGTACATCAAGGAGATGAAGCAGCAGGTCGATGAATTGAATAGGGATCTCATCGCAGATTTGGAGGCCCATCAAGGGGAAAACACTGGCAGATTCAAATTCAATTTAAGTGCCTGCATTTCTCATGGTGAGCATTGACCATTTTGAATTTCCCTATTTCATCTTAGGAAATCTAATCCTTTGATCTGAAGATAAAATTGTGAGCACTAGATGACCGTGGTGAGCAAGAAGGAGACTAAGGGCCTGTAGATCCATGTGGCTTGTCAAAAATGGCCCTGCTTGCTTGTGACAATCCTGGAGGTTGTGGAAGCATCGGGCCTCAATGTGTTGCATTTAGAAAAGAGATGATAAGATTAGTACCGTTGTGCACAATAACATAAATCTAAATCTAATCTGCATTGCTTTGAAATTTAAGGAGGATTGAACTCGGTATCTCTGAATAATGTCAATAATGTGTTGCAGGACAAGTAAGGCAGGACTATGGATCCCAATTTTGTAAAGGCGACACGTCTGCAAGTAATTGATAAGATGAAACCACAAAACACAGCTTTCTCTCCAAGAAGCAATGTCATTGATTAAGGAAGGATTCTGCAACCCCAACAGGTAGAGGATCGTCTTGATGTCAAATCCCACTACTATCGTCTTTATACTTATTAATGTATATATATGGCTAGTCTATCAGCGGAAGTTTACCACAACTAGTCCAGATTCAATTCTCATCACATTTAGTATGATATTAGCTGACGAAACTTAGCATGATTGTCATATGAAATATGATTTTCATTTCCCTAGGTTACAAAAACTATTTGAGATTCGATTCTCAGCGCATTCAGTATAATACACTATCTAAAAATGGCCGATCAATATAAAGTTTCCAGGTAGGTTTCTGCAAAATCTACAAATATGGGGCATGCTTGTATATGATGAAAATGACACCCAACATTTATTATACAAAGGTTAGCTATACAAAAGCAAAAACAAAACTATAATGCAAGATAGTATCACTGCCTTGTCTAGTGACTATCACATTTCTTTACCCAATGACTGTCATATTTCTTTACCTCTTTCTATTTTGGACATTCGTATAATGTTTTCATGTCATCTAATCTAGTAGAGATTAGATTTGGTATATGCACATGTTTAGACCTGAAAAATAGTACTATTCATGTCCATCAATCCATCTACTTTGCAGGATCAAGAGTTTCCTCATTGTCGAACAATATGTACGATTTTCGATGATAATATTCAACCTTCAGACTTATTTTTGAGTTTTGGGATGGCTATGTGTTTTTTATTGAAGAGATAATATGCCTTTCTTGTTTTAGTTATGGTTTTGTGGGCAAATCCCATGAAATTTTTAGGAAAACGTGCAACACCATGGAACTTTCTAGTAGTTAGGGAGATTGGAATCATAAATGAATACATTACTTTTAGTTTATCCACTCACATTATGGTTTAACCAAATCCAAATCCCATGAAATTTTTAGGAAAACATCCAGTACCATGGAAGCTTCTGGTAGTTACAGGGAGATTGGAACCATAAATGAATACATTACTTATAGTTTAGTCACTCACATTATGGTTTAACCAATTCCAAGAGGAGCATGTATGGTGAATAACGCTTTATTTTATTAAACAATCCTCAACTTTATAAGAAGACTGGAAGATTGTATCACAGTGGTAGTTATTCCAAAGTTAAACAAAGATATTAAAACAAAGAATAGATATTCCAAGTATGGTTTAGTTCCAAACAAAAATAAATTCCAAATTATTAACTTTTTTTAAGAATATATTAGGTTAGTTACCTTATAAAATCGGAGAAAGAAGAAAGAAGAGTAGAGAAAAATCATATAAAAAAACAATAACAAAAAATAAAAATAGCAGTTATATATATATATATATATATTGCATTTAAATATAAATCATTATTTACATTTTTTAAATAATTTAGATTTAATAATTATCTTTTTAGAAGTGTGTATATGTTGTTTATGTTAAAGGAAATGGAAGAATACAATAAAAAAATCATAGAAAAAATAACAATGACAAAATATATACACAAATTCAATATTATAGTGTTGACCCTTCTTATCATTATACCGTTCATACTCAATAAATTATATAGTTACACATGTCAAAGAAGGATCCACATCTACAAGTATTTCTAAGATCATGTGCTAAGCTAGAATATCTTATCTCTAAGTTTTTTTATCACATAGAAGCATAACCTATGTCTTATCCCAAGACAATTGATAAGCACATCTAGGTAGTATCTTAACACTACACACTAGTATGAATGACACCTCAATATACATCACTCATTGTAACTTGTACTAATTGATCAAGCTCGCACAATAGAATTCTCTTAGAGGTCATTGGTAAACCTCTAAATTACCATGTGACAATATATACATAGAGTCACTCTTTGTCAAGCTCATTACATGTGCTAATATTTCTAAGAAGCAAACAAACAAGTATAGTTTGTGAATCCATAAGTAGGAGCTATTTCCAATATGCACTCAATATTTTGACAGTTCCTTGAGCAACCTTTTGCTCCGAATCTTCCTAACTTGGATGAGGATGTTGTAGATTTACTTGAAAAATGATTGTATTCGAGCCAAGCAAGTGTATCATAGGTATTATATGGGTCAACTTCTATAATTGGTTAGTTTATATTATTTTTGGGTTTTCGAGGATGGTTTTAAGTCTTGGAGAAGGGAAATAATTGGGCATTGAATCTATGCTATATGCTTTTAGTTTTTGTTTTCTTGTCAACTAATGTATTTTACTATATTGTGTTTCCTATCAATTGAAGAGGCCTTGAGTCACCATTATACGACAAGTATTCATGGCATCAATGAAGAACCTAGATTCCTTAATCCTTTCAACTTTGATTTTGAGTAGGGATCTTTTACTTAGAAACATATAAAAAAAATTATATGGAGGAAATCTCTTAGCCTCAATGCAAATATGAAGCAATATCCAAAGCAAACGACCTTGATATTTATCTATTTTTAATCCTTCTTTCTTGGTTATGTTAATATGTTTCCACAATGCAATCAATCTCTTGGTTTGTTGTTGTTGCAACAAAGTTTGCAGTTGTTGGCATTCGGTTGGATCTTATTCTTTAAAGGATTGGTAAAGGTAAATAAATGGATGGATATGTTTACTTGCATGTATAGATATATTGGGGTAGTTGTGTATTCCAAATCTAGGACAATTATTGGCCTCTATGTGATTATTATTATTAGACATAAAAATGTAATAAAAAAACTTAATATTATAAAGTAAATGTTTTTGTAAGGAGTTGTGTGGCAAGCATTCTCTCATATATATTTGGGCTTACAAGTGTTGCAAAATATGGTGCCATTTTTGGCATGACTAACAATGTTTGGTTGTTTTACACCTCACTTTTGAATACATAATAATAACTGGAAATTTGCAGTATATGATCTCAGTATATAATCTGGAAGTTGGTTATTTGGTTTAAAACCGCACATTTTTTCAACAGACATCAATTTATTATTGTTTAGTGTTGTTTTGTATATATTTATAATATTATTATTGTTTGTATTTCTACAAGGCAATGACCAAGCTGTGTGCAAATCTTGTTCTTTCTAGTTTCTACTCCCTTCTTTGAGCTTCCACGTGGATTTTTCTTAATTTTATCACTTTTCTTTAGCTTAATGACTAGGGTTTGAGGGTTTATAGGCATATGAATTGGTCAAAAGGTTTGAGACTTCAGACTACTCTATTGATTTTATTTTATTTGATTGCATAGCAACTCATAGGTTGATCTTTTGGTTACTTAGGAGAATGGAAAAACATGGATTTTAGCCAAACCTAGTTTGATGTAATTGTATCATAATGGAATTGATTGAATAAATCCTATGTGAATAGGCAAGAAATCAAATAAAAATTATCGTAAGTCAACAAGTACTCGATAATGACTCTTTCTCTAGGATATTATAGTTTAATGAATATGTTGTTTTATTATTATATGTTGTTTATCCATTATTGAAAAATTCGCCAAGTCTTCATAATGTTTTATAATTTAATAAAATATTCGCGAAGACTTTACAAGGTTTATAATTTAGTGAAAGATTCACCAATTTTTTACAAGATTTTATAATTCAATAAAAGATTCGCCGAGGTTTTACAAGATTATATAATTTGGTGTGACATTCGCCAAAAAATTAGATATATGTATTATTTAATTGATAAAATAGACTTCATATTTTCCTATGTATCATGGGGATTAGCCCAATTATTATACATAGAAATTTAGGAGGGGGGTTTAAAATTTTCCTTGGCGTCGAGCAACCAAGCCTAAGGCTTGGGTTCCCTCCTCTCCATTTTTGAGCTTGGTTTGATTGTTTGCAGACCTCTCTGCATTGTACCTTCCAGGAAGAGGCCTTTTTGTTCAGTATTGAGTTTGCTTGAGTGTGTTTGGATTGATTTTGGGTTCCATTTGTGGACGAGTTCAAGACTTGGTAGTGGTGGACATTGTTGATCCCCCACCTTCATCCACTTGAACTAGCATTCCCTCCTCTCCTCACCTGATCTGATCGTTTTGTCGAATTTGATCCCAAGCCTTTTTTTGTGTATATCTTTTGGTTTTGCTCACATTTGGATTGGTTTTGAGTGTCTTAAGTGATCTTAGCCCATTGTTGTGCTTGTCATTTTCTTGAGATTTTCTGAGTTATTAGTGTGTTACCAATAGTCTCTCTTTTTTCAGAAGCATTCATTATCATATTTGACTTCGATATATGTATTCAGAAAATCAAAAATGTTTCATTGAGTTATTTTCAAAGACATTTTGGAAATCATTGTAGTATAGCCTTCACATATTGGAATTCGTCATTTTTGTTCATTATTGGAAAGGAAAATCAATTCATTGTAGTATTTTGATTTATGAACCATTTCTATTTTCAAAAGAATCAATGAGTTTAAGCTCTCACAAGTGGATTTCAATTTGAAACAATCTATATGTTTTTGGTCTTCTTGTGCTTTTTAGTCCATTAGGGTGAAAATTGAAGATTTAGTGCAAACTAGATAGGAATTCTTCTTTTTCATTATACTTGGCTTATGATAAGTTGAAAAAGACAAAAAGAAATAGAATTTTGATTTAGTTGTGATTTAACTTTTGAATTTTGCTTTGAAAACTGAAGAGGGTATCATAATAATTTTTGGATCAACTTTGAACTTTTTGGGTTATTGTCTTGTAGAGGTCATTGAAAAGATTTTCTCCTTCCCATACATAGATTTCATTGAACAAAATGAGTGCATTTTTCTTTTGCATGTAGGTAGGGCTTGCATTATTCTTACATTTATGTACTCACCTCATGCATTCACCTAACCGTCCAGATAAAATTAACGATAGAACTAGGGTAAAATTTTTAGTAACTTGTGTGAAAATTAGTGACGTGTTCCAGTGTCATTAAGCGTGGCAGCTATCGTTATTTTTCTACATTGCATCTCGGGGGTACTGTAGTTCTTCCATGTACCAAACAGTATATAGAAGCTCTTTCATGTACCAACCAATATATCATATCTCTTTCACGTACCTTAGGGTATATCGAAAGGTGTTTCATGTACTCGACGTATACAGAAAGGTGTTTCACGTACTTGGTAGTATATCGGAAGGCTCTTTCCGTACGGTTGTGCATTAGACAGCACCACTACGGATTTGAGCTCCCACGTACCTTGAGTATATCTAGAGACACCACTAGGAATCCTGAAACCATCTGAGTTAACCATTTGGCCATCTTAACATCACAATACACTGAGAACAACACTCGGGGAGATTACTACACATGTACTGTCCAGGTAGTCGAGTATTCAAGAAAGGGAACGGTCCCAAACCTCCTTGTCACGTTTTACTATTGGACCCTATGGTATATAGAGATTTGTGATGTTCTGACAATCCAGTGAGATTCCAGACTTTGAATCCATTCCTATCACATAAGTTTGCTTGTGGCCTTAGTTTGTGTAGGTTTTTCTGGATTGCTTTTCTATTGTAGAATTCTTTAGGAGAAAATGTTTTTTCAGTCATTATGGATGATCAACCTTTGTGAAGGTCTCACAGAATTTTGAACTTGCCACCCAAATATCCCCTTAATCAAGAGGTAATTTCAAAGGTAAGCATGGCTCAACCATATGATGTCATGTCACTAGAAGCAGAACATCCCACCATGGAGACAATATTCCCTCTGGATTCACCAACTTCGGATCATCCGAGGTCTGAGAATGGAGAACCGTCCACTTCACGTGACACATCCTTCCTGTTGGGCCTGGCCCAAGGAGGTCAAATTTTGAACGTATTAAGTTTTGTGAACTATGAAGCCGAGTGCAGCATGGATGGATAATTTTTGTGGAAAACAGTTTTGGAAGCTACGAATGGAAGCACAGCACAGTTTTGGTATGCTGTGACGGTGCGCGCAACACAGTTGCTGAAGAACTGTGAGGTCAGTGCCACGAGGAGTACAGCGCTGCGATGTTCCACGTCGACGACATCCAGCTAAGAAGAGCATGGATGGAGGATGGCAGTTAATGTGGTTAGGTCACAAAAGAACTATTTTTGGAAAAGATCACCGATAACTACCAAGCGGTGGGTAGGTACAGATCGAGATAGACAAATTGGTTACACCACTAGATAACTACCAGTTGAACCAATTAACTAAAGGCCGTGATTGGAGCAATAGTGTGGTAGAAGCAAGCTATTGGTGTGCATGATAGAGGAGCAGATGACAATGTGTCTACATCAAGGTTGGCGCACATATGACTGAAGATCCGCCACCAGATACCAGTAAGTCCGGTTTTGGGAAAACCATGACTGTTTTGTAAAACCGAAAACTTTCACCTTTGTAATGTAAAGACATGACCTAAGGGCATGATCTATATATAGGGCAATTTTGTATAGGAAAGGGCTTCTTCATTTTTGTTATTTTTCTCATTGTTGATTGAATAGATCTCTGTTAAAAGACAATTTTGTAAAGGCTCTGCAAGCTGAATGCGCAGAGACCTAATCTTGAGAGAGAGAGAGAAGAGCGTCTGCAGCTGACTGCGTAAACTAAGACTTGTTGTACCCCTTTTCGATATAAATAAACAACAGTTCTTGTGGATGTAGCTTCCCATCCGAGGGGGTGAACCACGTTAAATCATTGTGTTATGTGTTTGTTGTGCGTGATTTTCATTAATTGGTGATTTAAATTACTTACAGTACATGCATGAGATTATTAGTGCTTATTATATGTTTACTATGATCTGTATTCGCCGAGTAAATGATGGAATAAGATGCTAAGTAGTTCATGTATGAAGAAGTATTAAACAGTAAGCACCTATAAATCTCGAATGAATGGATCGACGAGATAACCACATAGTTACTTGTTAAGGGTTGAATCGCAGTACCAAAGCTCACAGTGTTGCGCATCTCGTTCAAATTGCATAAGTTATGGTATTTACCAATCTAAGTAATGGTGAATGATTAAAGGATATACAATAAATCCAAGTAGAAGGAATTAGGTCTCGCAGACTGGCCTCCTTGTCTAGTGGATGTGTCATCCCATAAAGAAGTATTGCGTTGTCTCACCATGGTATCCTAATAGTGTTGCACAGATCCATTGACACAAGATATCAAAGTCCATTTAGTCCCTTGTCCGTCGTGTGGAAGAATATTACCAAACTACGCAACTGTCAGTTAAGCACTTGCATCACCAAGTTGTGGAAACCTGATTCTGTAACCACCCCATCTAACTTCACCTCGGGTGAGACTTCATACTGCTTGTGGTCTGTTGCCGAAAGGGCTAGAGAGTAAGGGTTTTGTTGGTATCTCGTACCATGAAGTACCTGGGTCTACATAGGAAAACCTCTTGAATAGTACTGCAACCAACAAATGGTTCCGTTGTTGAGATAAGACCAATGATGCGATAGTGGATTAAAAAAAGTAATGTATGATAGTTGGTATTCATAAAAGAAAGAGATCACAGCTTGGTGCGATAAGATCGAAAGGGACTTCGCAAAGAAAGAAAACAGGCACCCACGTCTATCTGACGTAAAGTGGTTAAACAGATACTTGTGGAGGGATATCCATGAAATGTTTTGGGGATCATTTCCAATCGAGCTCCACGAGTGGATATCGCACCTCGCAGAAAGAAAGAATTGCTCCCAAGGTGGAGTACCTACAAATTGGAGTCTAGAGCTTAATGAATAGCTCAAAGCAATCAACATCCCACTGTCGCGAGCAGTTGATAGCATACTTGAAGTATTTGTGACTGAGTTTGCTATAGACATGCTGAAATCCTACAGCCAAGCAGAAGCATATTTCTTTGAAGGACTCAGAGGTAAGTTCTTGAAAAACCTCAGTCTATACATTAAAATGCTTTTAGCCAAGAAAGGTGTTTTAAGAATGCAATAATAACCCTATATCTGTCATGGTAGAGAATACATACATTGATTCTGATGAAGAAAACTATACTTTGAGAAGTGGAAAGAGATACAAGCTTACTAATGAGAATAAATCTACACTATCTAGAAACCATACCGAAATTCCATGTGATCTCAATAATACAAACACTTAGTTATCAGCCACAATCCACCGTATTATACCTCAGAATAATTCAGTCCAGAACCCAACCGCTGCGAGTATCACGCAACCCATCCTACAAATTAGTAATACTAGTAACACCGCAGGAGCGAGTGCTCACAACACTACGAATCAGACTATTCCGTCGAATACTGTCCCTAGTACAATCCAGCAGCCTCTATCTAATTTTGCCACAGGGAATTAGTTCCAGAATAGTACACAATCCGGAAGAAGAATGACAGATAATGATATAAAAATTCCGATATTCAAAGGAATGGGTCAGGAAGACCCTGATCAGCACTGGTTTCTATGTGAAGCTATGTGGAGTGTTAAGCAAGTGACAGATCATGCTATAAAGAGAGCGCATCTCATAACTAATTTTAGAGACAGAGCATTGAATTGGTTTATGAAATATTCTCAAGCACAACCGAGAACCCTAGCAGACATCAAAACCATGATTGCAGCAAAATTTAAGAAACCCAAATCAAAATCACAGTGCATAATAGAGCTGAAAGAAATCAAGCAAAAACCCACTGAATCGGTCTGGAAATTCGACCAAAAATTCAAAACATTGTTGGACCAAGTGCAACAGCATCAAGAATGGTTTATTGTTGTGCTGTTGCCCCATATCCGACAACCACTAATGCAACAGAAGGTTGTATCTCAAGCTAAGGCCTTGGAGATCGCAATGAAGTTGGAAGCTTCACCAATTGGAGAAAGTAGTTATGGAATTATACAAATCTAGAACCAATTGGCTACCTTGACATTTGAATTACAAGGTATGAAGAACGGAAAGGAACAAAGACATGAGCAACAACATGAAGTTTGGTCCACAGGATGCAAAGGAGAGGGCCATACTAGAGAACATTTCCCCTTATTTCAGGATTATCTTAACAGTGGTGCGCCAAACCCAATAAATATGAATCAAAACCAAGCACCGTGGTGTGAAATTTGTAAGAGCGGAGGACACCGACCTAAAGACTGTTACCTGCTACAAAAATACGTGAACACACCTAAAAAATTATACTACAATTTCTGTAAGTCAGTTAGCCATGATGAGTCCAACTGTCGTGCTTATGAGCTGATGAATGAAAGAAAGCAAGATATGGACACAATCTGAGGTGCTAGAATGTATCGCTTTCAAGAGGAAAATCAGCCAAAGCAAGAGAACGCCCACTATGATCAAGGAGGATATAGAGGCCACAGTGGTGGATATTCCGGAAGAGGAAGAAATACTGGTCAAAATCAAGGAAGAGGACGAGGCCAGGTAATATTCTATAACTGTGGCCAGCCAGGTCACTTATCAAGAGACTGTACTAATCCATGCACCACATGCAACTACTGTAAATCATTTGATCACGTGATAGAAGATTTCCCAGTGCTTGAGGTAGAAATGCAGAAGAGGAGAAGAATAGAAACACCAAACCCTAACATCCAGTTGATTGCATCAGAGAACAGACCTGCAGGTCCAAGTGTCAATGCAGTAACGCGAAGTGGCGCTGATACAGGAAAACACAACATCGCAGAAGCCTCAACTTTTGTAACAACTAATCCTAAAAACAAACCTGAATAAATAATAGGAATAAGAAAAGCTCCTAGGAAAACACCTCCATTAAACTTACAGAAAAACAAAGAAGTATTTAAAGAAGTGCGGGACATGTTTTCTCCAAGGATCTCGCTACGAAGTCAAGAACCACAAATAGAAGACATGTCACTGGCTTATGATCAAACACACACTGCACTGAATGCATCTAATTCTATTACATAGTTTCTACACAGCTGCATCAAGTTATTAAAACACAAGGATACTCTTATGGAATTTGAAAAGCTGATAAATCAGTATGAATCATCCAGTAAGAAAGGATCAACACAGGGTGCAGTACATAACATTAGGAGTCCTAAAAGAACCGGCAGGGAAATGCGGTTCATTGCACAGATAGGAGACTATGAGATGGACGAGATCATTCTTGATCTTGGTTCTGAAGTGAATGTCCTAACAAAGAATACATGGCAGGCGATGGGAAAACCAAAGTTACAATGGTCACCAATTCAGTTAAGAATGGCTAACCAGGGCATAGTAATACCACTGGGAAGGTTAACCAACACCATTGTCGATATTGATGGAGTGCGAAGTTATGCAGACTTCGAAGTAATTGAAATTGTGGATGATAGCAATCCGTATCCAGCATTGTTGGGCATCGACTGGGCCATGATGAACTCTACCATCATCAATCTAAAGACAATGAAAATGATATTTGAAGGCCACGACATAAGGGTTTTCACACCATTGGATCCTTCGTAGGGAAAATGATATGTTGAACCTATTCAAGAAGAGTACCGCGCTCAAGAACTTGATCATATCTATCAAATGACAATAAATGTTGTGGATTATACTGACCCTACTGTGGAGGGGATGCTCAGCTGGAGCTGCAATAGTTCTTGCATATCAGACTCTGAAGCAGGATTATAAAAGTGGCAACAAAGAATGCATGAGGTATCTGCCAGGAGATGCGTGACAATTACAAAATCACTCCACTGGATTGGAAAGCAGGTAAGTCCAATCCCCACCTATGATGGTACAACTAACGTCTATTCATTTATCAAAGAATAAACTGCAGCAGTTGCAAATGAACATCGTGTCTCAACATTAGATATTGCACTTCACGAGACACCTGCCAGATGGTGGGCTACACATCAGAAAACATTAACAACTTGGGATCGTTGCAGAATAAAAGTACAGATCAGGTTTGCTGATAAGGTCACAATACCATTTAAGAAATATAGTGGTCAGATGGATCCAACAAATCATATCGCAACTTCTGTCGAAGCTCTGAAGGAAAGACCACAAACACAATGGGTACATCTCTTTGCGCATACATTGGAGGAGCCTATTCCAAAGAAATGGTACTTGGACGAGGAGTTGCACCGAGAAACTGCAGATTGGTCTATACTCATTGCGAGATTCCAAAAGGATTTTAGCTTTACAAATGACCATCCTACTATCAATGACGCGCTACAGGTTATTAAAGAAAGCATATTCAGACAAGATTGGATAAAGGAAAACATAACAGCCAAAGAGTTTTTTCAAGCAGACAATGTACTTGCAAATCTACAACCCAATTGGTCAGAACAGATAGAGCAGGCTTTAGACTACTATAACATAGTTGAAGAAGTTGAAGATAGTGATGAGGAGAACCCGCACAACATAAAGATTCAGGAATCAGAAGGATTATGCGAGGTAGAGGGACCTCCATTAGAAATTCCATATATGAGTGGACTAGTTAAAACAAAAAAAGTGAACATCGGCACCCCTGAAGATCCCAAGTTCGCAGCAATAGGAGACCACTGGGATGATAACACAGTTGTAGAGATTGCAACTATAATACAAGAATATCAAGAAGTATTCCCAATGAAGTTCACCGAGATGAAAGGCATTTTGGGAGACTTAGGAGTGATGAAAATTCCTCTTAAGCCTGGTGCAAAACTTGTAAAGCAAAGACCATATAGATTAAATCTGCGATACAAGGAATGAGTTAAGGAAGAACTCAACAAGATGCTTGATGCAGGAATCATTGAGCCAGTTGAAGAATCAGAATGGATAAGCCCGATGGTCATACAAGACAAGAAAACAAAGGGTGAGATCAAGATCTGCATTGATCTCAGAAAGTTGAATGATGCCTCTATACATGATCAATTTCCTACACCTTTTACTGATGAAGTACTTAATAGCATTGGAGGTAATGAAGCATGCTCTTTTACTGATGGATTTTCAGGATACCATTCAATAAGAATTGATCTAGCAGACAGGCACAAGACCACTTTTTCCACAGAATGGGGGTCATTTCAGTATACAGTGATGCCTTTTGGCTTGAAGAATGCACCAGCCATATTTTCAAGAGTAGTGATCGCAGCATTTAAAGAATTCATCCACAAGTTTTTAGAAGTTTACTTTGATGATTGGACCATTTTCTAGTTACTGAAGAACCATGCCGCAAACCTAAGGATAATGCTAGAAAAATGCAGACAACATCAGATTTCATTAAATTTAAAGAAATGTATTTTTTGTGTTCCGTATGGGATTCTGCTAGGACATATTGTGTGTAAGAAAGGGTTGATGGTTGATCCAACAAAGATATCAGTTATTGTAAACTTGCCTACACCAAATTCAGTTAAACAACTATGCACTACACTAGGACATACCGGATACTACAAAAAATTCATTAAGGGTTATGAATAGATAACCGCAACAATGAAGAAGCTTTTAACCATTTATTTGGAATGAGGATTGTGAGAAAGGATTTGAAACATTGAAAGAGAAAATGGTTACTGCACCGATCTTAGTCTTCCCAGACTGGGAGAAGCAGTTTCACGTACATGTGGATGCTTCCTGCATCACATTGGGTGTTGTCCTTGCACAACCGGGAGAGGGAGGCATTGATCATCCAATTGCATTTTCGAGCAGAAAGCTATCATCGATAGAAAATAATTACACAACTACTGAGAGAGAAGGACTCGCAATGGTATATGCATTACAGAAATTTAGGCACTATTTGCTTGGTGCACACTTTTCAATGTTTACAGACCATTCTGCATTAAAATACCTAGTCAATAAGCCAATGTTAGGGGGGTGGATATGCAGATGGCTATTACTATTCCAAGAGTATGATTTTGAAATAGTCGTTAAACCAGGCAGATTAAATTTAGGACATGATCATCTATCAAGGATTGAGTCAGGAGAGGAACCTACGAATCTAGAAGACAATCTTCCTGACGCGCAGTTGTTCGCTATAAAGGTAGCCGATGAATATTATCAAGACATAATCAATTTCTTAACTACTGGGTTCGCACCTACATAATTCACTACAAAGCAGAAGAAACGGCTGGAAGTGCAAGCCGCAAACTTCACCATTATCGCAGGACAACTCTACAAGTTAAGACCTGACGAAGTGCTACGAAGATGTGTATTAGAACATGAGAATTCATTTATATTAGCTAATGCACATTCACGAGTCCTAGGTGGTCATTATGCAGGAAGGGCTACTGCACAGAAGATATTGTGTGCAGGACTATGGTGGCCTACGATCCATAAGGACTCCAAAGAACATTGCCAAAACTGCGATGTCTATCAAAGGATAGGGAAGCCATCACGGATAGATGAGATGCCATTGAATCCTCAACTAACCTTGCAGGCATTCAAAAAATGGGCAATTGATTTTGTAGGACCTATTAATCCACCAAAGAAGAGAACTGGTGCGAGGTACATTATTACTGCAATTAACTACCTCACAAGATGGGCAGAAGCTAAACCTGTGAAAAATTGCAGCTCATCCACAGTGGCCAAATTTATCTTTGAAAATATCATCACAAGGTTTGGATGCCCCAAAATTCTAATGAGTTATCAGGGTACTGACTTTCTGAACAAAACTATTGAAGCCTTGACTGAAGAATTCTACATCCATCATCAGCGCAGTACACCTTATCACCCACAAGAAAATGGAACTGTTGAAGCATTCAACAAAGTACTTGAGAATGCACTAACTAAGATATGCAACGTAAACCACGATGACTGGGACCTGCACATCCCATCGGTATTATGGGCATATAGAACGACATGTAAGAAATTAACTGGACATAAACCCTTCAGATTGGCTTATGGGAAAGAAGCAATAATTCCAATGGAATATATTCTTCCCAGCTTGAGAATAGCTGCATTTACAGGAATGGAAAATCATGCAGTACTAGAAGAAAGACTGATACACTTGGTTGGGTTGGAAGAAGACCGCTTCATTGCGGGATTCCACCAACAAGTGAAGAAAGAACGAGAAAAAGCATGTCACTATCACCACATCAAGAATACGTCTTTTCAGGTAGGTGATCTAGTCCTCCTGTACGATAGTAAATTCATTAAAATTCAAGGCAAGTTCAAAATGCATTGGCTTGGACCATATACTATCACACATGTTACTCATGGTGGCGCAGTCCAATTAGCTACCTTAGCTGGTGATAAATTACCTAATCTGATAAATGGAAGCAGACTAAAGCTTTGCCGCGATAGTCCTACTTCACAGAATCCTACATGATTAGAAGGGAAAATTCAAAGTGCCAAAAATGGTCCAAATTAGGAACTAGAAATTACTGAGTCTGTAAATATAAATTACCAAGAAAGGTCTCTAAACTGCACAGCACTGCTGAAGCTGCGCATCAAAAAAAAAAGAAAATGCAAAGTTGCGATGTTTAAAAGGAAACCCTCCAGAGAAAAGAAATCAGATACTGCGAAGTAACTGTGCAGGACCTATTTTTCACCTACTGCGCATCTTGACGCAACACTCCAGAGAAATAGTAGTGACAGTGTCGGTCGAAAAAATAGCCATTGATTTGAGCTTTTTCGGCAACCGTTAGGGCATATAAAGCAAAAATAACCGTTCTGAAAGGGTTAATGATGGACACGACCGATATCTTGCATAGATTTAGCTAACGACTACAGTATTTAATGCTTATATAGCCATTAGAAGGAGCGGAGGAAAGATACATGTGCCTATAAATACCACCATATTCTATCTCGCGGGCATTACCAAACATTCAAAATTTCTTGCAGACACTAGTCTCTGAGTTGTTCTGCATGCTAGAGGGTATCCTATTGAGAAAGGCCGAGGTGAATGTCTGAAATTTCCTCAGAAGAACTCGAATTAACACTGCCAGAAGCTATAAAGATATTTCAATACGGAGGTATTGAAGGGTTAATGAGAACCCCTGTAAAGAACATTGTCAAAGAAAATCCCGAACCATCCCGAAGGTCACCAAGGCACACTGTACCCATGGAGCCCAAAGGAAAAGAACCACAGCAAAAAGTCAAATTAACACAGATGAGAACGGTATTGCAGAAGGATCCGAAGATGACATAGGAAGTTCAACTCACATTCACGCTTAACTATATCTCACCAAGGGCAGTAGATGCGCCAACACTGAAGCTACCAAGTAACACAAGATATGATATTCCATTATCACCAATTTCAAAGCATGTGAAGTTGGCCGATAATCTCCTCGGTAAAATACAAGAATACAAATGGGAAGACCATGACCTACTACAAATACAGAGGGACAAAAAATGAACCAAGATTCCCACAGTTCCAGCCAGACAAGTATATGTGCTGGAAGAAAGATGTAAAAGGAAACCAAAACTTAGTCGCCGAAAGCTGGTTATCCAGAGTTGCGGAGTTGGAGCTGTTAAATCTATTACGACTCTCTCATTTTGACAGGTCGCTAGAAGTTAATGTAGTAGTCCGAACCTTAATGGCGCGTATGCATCAAGGATACCTATGGCTCGACTGTAACGTCAACCTCAACATTAATTTGATCCATCGCATAACAAGTTTGAGCAAGAGGGGCGTAGACCCAAAGAAATTCTTCCAAGGAAAAAGTAAGGATAAAGAAGTCCCTGCATTAATGAAACAAACTACTCCTATTAGCGAAGGGAAGGAGAGGATATCAATCTAAAGATATAAACGACAAGGCAACAAAGTTTGTAACACAACTGTTAGCGGGTAAAATTCAAGAAAATGTAGACCGATGGAAGTAACTGCGGGCGTTGTATTGCTAGGAGCAAGTGCCGCAGAAGGAGAAAAGTATAACTAGTGTCAGTACCTCCTGAATGAATTCCTAGATGAACTACTGGAAGTACAAGAAAGTGGAACATATTTCCACTTCACATGGTTGATAGTCCTAATGGCTTTTGTCGGTTGGAAGGAACCAAAGGACTTTGTTGGCGTCATCATTGATAGACATGACTGCAGAGGATCACGCTATCAAAACCTATGGGCGATCCTAGATACGAGGAAGCAGCATGTAACAAATGAGGTGTTCCACACCTACTATCATCAACTCCGCGATGTTATCATCAACACACCACGAATATCAAAAGAGGTAATAGGAAAATACATTCAAACAGTAAATTTTTATGCTAACATGCGTTGCATTGAAATTTCAGCAAAAGCACAAAAGAAGAACATAGAATGGTTTGAGGGATGATATCACATGACAGAGGAAGATATTGATCTTCTCATGAAAGAATGGCCTGTGCAGTATCGGGTCGATATATTTGATGTCCAAAGCGATGATGAGGAGGACAACCCAATACTGTGTCCCATTATAGAAGAAACCTTAAAGAGGAAGGACCCCATGTTAGGAACCCATGTCTTTACTTTGTTAGTATATTGTTGTTGGACGCATATGCTTTATAATTTGTCCCGTAGTATTTGTTGATCCATAGTTTGTGTTATTGTTGTTGGCGCATATGCTTTGTAAGTCACCCATAGTTTTGTTGATCCATAGTTTGTATTGGCCCATGGTTTTGACTCATAGTATTGGCGCCTAGACTTAGTATATAAGTGTGTGTTGAGGCCTATGAAGGCACCGTGAAGTTAATTGTATTGAGCTTGCTCAAAGGAGGTTGCCCCCTCGAAGTGGCCTGCGATCAATATAAAAGTGATTCTGAGTTCTGTTATTTCTGATATCTCGTGTATTTGCATTAATTAATTATTGCAAGTTCATCACATCTGGTATCAGAGTACTTTCTTGGGCTCGTTGGGTGGAATTTTTGCCAAAAACATTTTCGCATCTGTTGCAAGTTCGGATCTGGGAATACTCCTTATCCGCTTAACTGTGGGAAGTACTTGGGCATAAGACCTAAAACTCATTGTGAGGAGTACCACAGGAACCCCAAAGTAGTTGGCCCATTGAGAGGACCTGCCAGCGAAAAGGGTAATGACCCCTACTTGATTGACTAGTTCCCACCCGTGAGGTAAACCAAGGGTTGTTGTTTGTGGCAAAGCGGTTATCAGTTTTACCTGAGCCATGGAGTGAGGGGTACTTCCCCAATACGCAAGCCGTCAGACAACATTGGTGGCTGAGTGAAACACTTGAACTGTTAGGAAGCCGAACATACCTAGGGTCCATATCTATTTTCAGCCGAACTGTTGCCGATCACTTCCGTGTTGTTTTAGATCCATTACGAGTCGTTTCATATCCAGCCGTTTCAGATCCATTCTAAAATTCGTTCTAGATCTATTCTAAAATCCATTCCAGATCCAGTCGTTTTTTATCCATTCGGTGTCATTTTAGATCCATCTATTGTCGATCCCTTCTGCACTGTTGCAGATCCATTTCTGGAAATATATATATATATATATGTGTGTGTGTGTGTGTGTGTGTGTGTGTGTGTGTGTGTGTGTGTGTGTGTGTTTCCGCCATATCTCCCTTTTTTTAACTCTGTTTCCCTTTAAACTTCTCTGACACCCCTTCAATCCCATTCTGCATATTTCATTCCTGAGGACCCTATCCCACATTCCACTTCCCAACACCTGAAATCTCACATTTATCTATTTTTAGGGTTTGCCATAACTTCTTCGATTTTCACCCGATCGCCTTCAAATTTTACCACAGAGTTCCTTTTCTAATTCTGCTTCTTTGTCCCTCTCTCCCAAATTTTCTCATTCTTTCACCCCGCTTCTGAAATCCTCCTTTTTTGGTTTCCTGTCCTTTCGACAGTGTCCAAAATCTAGTCAAACCCCAATTACCCATCATATTTTTTCCCCAATCCAAATTTCCCTTTACTAAATCAACTTCTGTTTGTGTTTTTCTACCCATTCCAAAAAAAAAAACCCTGGTTATGGTTGTCACCCGTGCAGGAGCACACACCATGGATGAACCACTTGCAACCATCCAAACCAAACTCTAAGATCTGGATGAAAAATTTCTCAGCCTCCATCTTAAGCATTCAGCCATGAACAATAACCGACAGCCAGAATCTTTTGCAGCCACCGGGTTCTCTTCTTCCAGCAATTTTCATGGGCCGAAGCTTGATTTTCTCGCTTCAATGGTACTGATCCAACTGGATGGATATACCAAGTAGAACAATATTTTAGTCTACATAATACTTTCGATGTCCAAAAAGTTCCACTTGCATCCTTTCATTTGGAACAGGAATCCCTTCAATGGTACCGTTGTTACATCAAAGCTCATCCTGAGCCAAACTGGACAGATTTTTGCCAAATCCTTTTGCCACGATTTGGTCCTAGTGCTTTTGATGACTTCACAGGAGCACCCACTAAACTTCACCAAATTGGCACAGTGAGAGAGTATCAGACAAAATTTGAGAAACTGGCCAATCACACAGAAGGATTGTCTGATGAATTTGACAGGAGTTGTTTTATCAATGGTCTCAAGGATGAAATCTGCTCAGAGGTCAAAATGTTCTGTCCCAACACAATGATGGAATTCCTCGGGTTGGCTAAGTTGGCAAAGGACAAGATCGCAACTCAACAACGCTCCAGACCCACCTTTGTTCCCTTCATAAATATGGGTTCCGAACGACCTCCCATCGCGCCTGCTCCTCAACCAACTTCTATCAAGCATTTGTCTGAAACAGAGATGTGGCCACGCCGAGAAAAAGGGCTTTGTTATAATTATGATGAGAAATTCACTCGGAGACATAGATGTGTTCAACAAAAGCTCTATCTCTTGGATGTGGATTCTCCGCCTGCCTCAGAACTTGGTGAAGAAGCTCCAGATACAGTAGATGATCAGGTCGACATTCAACACCCGCCTGTTGACACCCCATCTCAAGACAACCCACCTGATATCTCTCTTCATGCTGTAACCGATGACACCACCCCACAAACAATGTGGGTCAGGGGATACTTCAAGAAGCTCCCTCTTACCATACTCATTGATTCTGGTAGCACTCATAACTTCATTGACCCTCGAATTTCCAAATAGGCTAATTGTTTTTTCCATCCTTGCTCCAACTTTGAAGTCATGGTTGCCAATGGGGGCACCTTACCTTGCAAGGGGAAGTGTCACAATGTTCGTATCTCTATGGAAGATTATAACCCGCGCTCTTACATGTTTTCCTTCTCCTTAGGTGGATGTGATGTGGTTTTGGGCATTCAATGGTTACGCACACTTGGCCCCATCTTATGGGATTTTGCTGAACTTTGGATGCAGTTTTCAGTCAATGGGACAGAACACAAATTTATGGGCTTACAACCAGGGTCTCTCTGCATCATCAGTTCACATCCCCTAGAAAAGATCCTTAAGAAGAATTCACACGGTGGCATTGCACATCTCCATTCCCTTCAGAAGCACCCACCAATGGTCTCCACTACTTCCTTGGATAGATATGCAGGTGTCTTTGTTGCACCAATGGGCTTGCTGCCTTCACGAGACCTTTCCGGTAAGCATTTAGCCGCATCTACATCTCAATAGGACATGATGGCTATTTTTTATGTAGTATAGAAGTGGAAACCATCCCTATTGGGGAATTATTTCTGCATCAAGACTTATCTCCAGAGTCTGGAAACTTTCCTAGAACAACGAGTCTCCTCCCCAGCACACCTGAAATGGGTTATCCAACTCATGGGTTATGACTATGAAACCACTTACCAGAAGGGTAAGGACAATATGGTGGCAGATGCTCCTCCTCACACATTTGATGACCCAGTTTCTCTTACAGCTATTTCTCTCCTTGTTCCACATTGGTTGCAATCTATTCAACGGGGCTATCTCTTCTATGAACTCCATGCTTCTTCATTAGTAGGGCACTCTAGGTTCCTCAAAACGTATGACTAGGAACAATGTAACTTCTTTTGGCAGGGACTCAAAATGACAATTCAACGTATGGTGGTTGAATTTGATACTTTCCAGGTCAACAAGGGTGAAACGACACTCCTTTCAGGACTGCTCGAACCCTTGCCCATCCCTCCACAGATTTGGTCAACTATTTCTATGGATTTCCTAGAAGCGCTCCAGTGGTATAGTACCACATATAAAAGGACACCATCTGAAGCAGTCTTTGGACAGGAACCACCAGTTCTTCTTCCATACACCTTTAGCAGCTCCCCAGATCAGGCAATTGGCTCATTTCTTCAAAACCGTGATCAGCTTCTTCTCATTCTGCAGGACAATCTTCACATGGCAAGAATTCGACTGAAACAACAAGCCGATCAGCATCGTTCTACGTGCACTTTTCACGTCGTTGATATGGTTCTTCTTTGTCTACAGCATTCCACGCAATCCTCCCTGAAACTCCAAAGGCGCCATTGGCCTGGAATGCAACCGGACCCACTCCTTCATATTCTGCATCAATTTCCACATCTGAAGCTTTGAGGACAAAGCTTTTTCTAAGGGAGAGGGGATGTTAGGAACCCATGTCTTTACTTTGTTAGTATATTGTTGTTGGACACATATGCTTTGTAAGTCGTCCCATAGTATTTGTTGATCCATAGTTTGTGTTATTGTTGTTGGCGCATATGCTTTGTAAGTCGCCCATAGTTTTGTTGATCCATAGTTTGTATTGGCCCATGGTTTTGACTCATAGTATTGGCGCCTAGACTTAGTATATAAGTGTGTGTTAAGGCCTATGAAGGCACTGTGAAGTTAATTGTATTGAGATTTCTCAAAGGAGGTTGCCCCCTCGAAGTGGCCTGTGATCAATATAAAAGTGATTCTGAGTTCTGTTATTTCTGATATCTTGTGTATTTGCATTAATTAATTATTGTAGGTTTATCACACCCCGAAATCCCACTGCAACAAAAGGGACCACGAAAAAAGGCTAAAGAAAATAAGGAAAAAGTAGATACAGTACTAAAAGAAGATGATTACGAAATGATCTCTCAAGCTGTCAATGAAAAGATGGAAGACATGCTGATTGAGAAGGAAAAGGAGAAGGTAATTTATGAAACCTTAAAAGAAAACATTAATAATTTGGACGTGATCACCGAAAAATTTGAACAGGTACAACAAAGATTACCAGTACAGAAAGACTCAGGCTCAGAGGCAAAGTCGGGAGGCACTTCACAGATACAAGCACCGCAGTGGACTATGACGGCACCAACAAGCCCCTACATCGTCCATCTACAACTGTTAGCAGTAAGGCTGCCGCTACTTGACCAAATAATCCTGGATACAAAGGACGTAGACTGCGTAGAACTCAAACTTACGAAGATCACATTACCGGCTCTACATTACTTGCAGTTGCAAGTTTTTGAAGAAA
This sequence comes from Larix kaempferi, assembly GCA_027924585.1. Classification (NCBI taxonomy): domain Eukaryota; kingdom Viridiplantae; phylum Streptophyta; class Pinopsida; order Pinales; family Pinaceae; genus Larix; species Larix kaempferi. Next base: position 5,772,201 of record BSBM01000798.1, on the reverse strand, counting down.
TGCATGAGAGAACCATGGAAGCAATGAAAGGGAAAGCAGAATTGTAGACAAGCTACAAAGCGTTGGAAGAAGCTAGCTTGCGGATAGCTATGGAGCTTCAAGATGAACATGATCATCGGAAAAGGCTAGAATCCATGATCACTGTGGTTGCAGATGAGATACTAGAATTTGAAATACAAGCAAAGGCCACGGATACAGTCATCAAGATAGGACAGATGGTGAATAAAATTAAGGAATAAAATATGATATGGAAGTCACCCTCAAATCTGAGATATCTTCATTAAAATGCCAACTGAAACAGAAATAAGAGCAAAGGAAGTAAAAGCAGCGGCAGAAAGCATAGCCAGAGAATTCACCAAATGCGAAAGTTTATTAGAAGCAACATCTAAAGCATTCGCTACCCTTCAGGAGGACCCAGAATGGCTAGAAGAAAAGGATGCACTAAAATCAAAGCAGGAAGAATTTGAAACATTGGATGAAGAAGTTAAAGCATTACTAGCATGGGAATGACTCCACAGATACAAGGAGGTCAATGCGCTAAAGAAGGAAGTGCAGAAATTAAGAGACAAAGAAACTGCAATTAGGGATAAAACACAACCATTCCTAGAAAAAGCAAGCTTCATGTCACAAGAGATCGAAGAGAAACTGAAAGAATTGCGCAATGGTCAGCAACAGGTAGAAGAACAAGGACAAGAGATAACACCTGAGATGCTAGACACAGTAATGCAAGTAAAAAGGAACACCAAGGAAGCAGTTAAGAAATTAATTGTCGAATACAATGAATTCATCGCGTCGACCAACCCACAAGAAGAGGAACAAGTAGAAGATGCAGAAGTTGCAGGTGGCTCGGGGGTGATCCATAAGTAAGTGTTAGGGGCCTATTGGGCTTGGCCCAAGGAGGTCAAATTTTAAACGTATTAATTTTTGTGAACTGCAAAGCCGAGCGCAACATGGATGGAGATGTTTTGTGGAAAACAGTTTTGGAAGCTGCGAAGGGAAGCGCAACACAGTTTTGGTATGCTGTGACTGTGTGCACAGCACAGTTGTAGAAGAACTATGAGGTCGGTGCCGCGAGGAGGACAGCGCTACGATGTGCCACGTCGACGGAAATTCAGCTAAGTAGAGCATCGATGGAGGATGGCAGTTAATGTGGTTATGTCATGGAAGACCTATTTTTGGCAAAGGTCACTGATAACTACCAAGTGGTGGGTAGGTACAGATCGAGATAGACAAATTGGTTACACCACCAAATAACTACCAATTGAACCAATTGTCTAAAGGTCATGATTGGAGCAACAACATGGCGGAAGCAAGCTATTGGCGTGCATGACAGAGGAGCGGATGACAATCTGTCTACACCAAGGTTGGCGCACATATGACTGAAGATCCACCACCAGATACCAGTAAGTCTGGTTTTGGGAAAACCGTGACAGTTTTGTAAAACCTAAGGGTTTCTCCTTTATAATGTAAATACATGACCTAAGGGCATGATCTATATATAGGGCAATTTTGTATAGGAAAGGGGTTCTTCATTTTTGTTATTTTTCTCATTGTTGATTGAATGGATCTCTGTTAAGAGACAATTTTGTAAAGGCTCTGCAAGTTGAGTGCCCAGAGACCTAATCTTGAGAGAGAGAGAGAAAAGCATTTGCAGCTGAGTGTGCAGACGAAGAACTGTTGTACCCATTTCTGAGATAAATAAACAACAGTTCTTGTGGATGTAGCTTCCCATCTAGGGGGTGAACCATGTTAAATCATTGTGTTATGTGTTTGCTGTGTGTGATTGTCATTAATTGGTGATTTAAATTACTTACAATACATGCATGAGATTATTAGTGCTTGTTATATGTTTACTGTGATCTGTATTCGTCGAGGAAAGGATGGAATAAGATGTTAAGTAGTTCATGTATGAAGAAGTATTAAATAGTAAGCACCTATAAATCTCGAATGAATGGATTGACGAGATAACCACATATTTACTTGTTAAGGGTTGAATCACAGTAACAAAGCTCATAGCGCTACGCATCTTGTTCAAATTGCATAAGTTATGGTATTTACCAATCTAATTAATGATGAATGATTAAAGGATATCCAATAAATAAAAGTAGAAGGAATTAGGTCTCGCAGACTGGCCTCCTCATCTAGTGGATGTGTCATCTAATAAAGAAGTACTACGTTGTCCCGCTATGATAGCCTAATAGTGTTGCCCAGACCCATTGACGCAAGATATCAGAGTCTGTATAGTCCCTTGTCCACCGCGTGGAAGAATATTACCAAACTGTGCAACTGTTAGTTAAGCACTCGCATCACCAGGTTGTGGAAACCTGATTTTGCAACCACCCAATCTAACTTTGCCTCGGGTGAGACTTCAAAATGCTTATGGTCGGTTGCCGAAAGGGTCGGTGAATAGGGGTTTTGTTGGTATCTCATACCATGAAGTACCTGGGTCTACATAGGAAAACCTCTTGAACAGTACTGTGACCAATACTTCCACCACTCGTTGGAAGGCAAACCTGGGGCTTCAGATTGGCTTAATCCGCCTTGGGATGACCCTGTATCCGCAACTTTTGGACAATCTACATATTTTTGGGACACTTCCCTAGGTCAAAAATGGGCTCATTTATCCATTTTGTTTCCCACCCCGGTTTGTCATGAATAATTATTAGCACCTTATCGCGAGCCCATCGACCGGCTATGCGCAGCCGATGAAGAATTTAGAAGGAAAACTCTTACGCAAAGGGCCTAGGATGAAGAGACACCCATATTTTGACATACCCCAATTTGCTCATTGGTTTATGATTTACTGGAATCATCCATGCCTCATTTGACTACTTATGAGCTTGGTCAACCTTCATTTCCTGTCATTACCCATCCTGCTCAGGTGACCAGTCCCATAGCACGAGTGACTCAACCTGCTAAAGGACAGCTGTCCAATACTCGTACTACCATAGGAACGTTACCTACTCCACCCCAAAATTCACAGGGAGGGTACACTTTACCCCGTAATTTTGTCATGAATAATGTTCCTCCCTTAGTAGGTAGTCAACAACCCATCACAAGTCAACCATCTTTAGGTAGTCAAAATACCAAAACTAGGGGGAAACCCCTACCTTATGGCCATAATCCAAGTGTGAAAATCCCACCTATACCTCCCATTGGAAACTCCCTACCTATTGAGGGACCTGTCCCGGGAGCACCTCCCGTCAGGGAACTACTCGATTCGAACCAACCCAGATGTAGTCAAATGTATCCAAGTTAACTTGGAAACCCATACACAACATGCGGATATCCTAATGCCCTATCGAGCGGACCCCCGCCTCAAGTCCCACCAAATATCCCCCCTCCCCCTTCCGGAGGAGGTTGCCTTCCACCTTCTGATGGAGTCCCCCCTCATTCTGGCAGCGTAGGATAACCCCCTTCCGGCGGTGGAGTAGGACCCCCACCTATAGGTGGAGGCCGTCCTTATCATGGAGCTGGTGGAGGCCGTCCTTATCATGGAGCTGGTGGAGGCCGTCCTTATCATGGAGCTAGTGGAGGACGTCCTTATCATGGAACTGGTGGAGGCCCACCTTTCGGATGCAGTGGGGGAGGACCACCTTTCGACGGAGGTGGTGGTGGACCACGCTTCGGCGGAGGTGGTGGAGGACTCCCTGTCAGCAGAGGTGGTGGAGGACCACCTTTCGGTGGAGGTGGTGAAGGACCACCCTTCGGTGAAGGTGGTGGATGACACCCTATCAGCGAAGGTGGTGGAGGATTTCCCCCTTCCAGCAGAGGTGGTGATGGACCTCCCCCTTTCGGAGGAGGTGGTGGAGGCCCACCCCCTTCTGGTGTAGGTGGTGGTGTCCCACCCTACTATGGCGGAAGAACCCCATATGGTCCACCACCGAATCCAGGAGGCACACCCCCTTTTTGTCAATTCCCTGCTAGGGCACCCTATAAACAGTCGATGCAAGGTCCTACTGGTCCATACATGCAATATTAGTATTATCAATACACGCAGTCAAACCAACAACTGCCCTTTTTGGCCACTTTGGACTTACCCAACCTGTCTCATCTAACTAATGACCCCATAATGCACGGTTACAATTGGCCTACAATTCCGATTAAACTCCCATCCAATATTCCCAAATTTGACAGTAAACCTGGTAAGGATCCAAAAAACCATGTGATAACATACCACTTATGGTGTTCATCCAATTCCCTGATGGATGACTCGATCCATCTTAAGTTGTTCCAATGAACCCTCACCGGTTCTGCTGTGAAGTGGTACATCGAGTTGCCACCTCACCTCACTCTTTTCCAGATTTCCGATCTCTAGCCATGTCTTTCTTGACCCATTTCTAGGTGCCAATTCGCTATGAAACTGGTACAGATCTATTGACCTCCCTCTAAAAAAATACCACCTCTCACATATCTGATCATATCCATGAGTGGCGTTAGAGGAGACGCCTCATTAAAGCTCCTATTCTAGATCAACTTCTGGCCAACTGGTTCACAAAGTCACTTTTACCACCACTAGCTAGAGATGTGTCCATCGGTGGGGCCGTCACTGAGGAGAAGGCCATTTCTCGATACCACTACCTCGACCTTGTCTATGCCCAATCGAGCACATTATACAACATCATTCTTGAAGCCCCTCGCCCCACCTATGATCTGAAAAAACCTACACAGGGACCGCAGGTCGATGGTATCATCGGTTCCGTTCACTCCCATCCTACAACTCAGATGGGTGGATCATCGACCAACCATGGTTCTTCCCCACCCCCACCACAAGCTGGCAGTACCAACACCAAATCAACTACTCCTTCCTCCATCGAGGAGGTGAATTTTGTTCAGTCGGCTTCATCTCAGAAATCCAGTGGTAAGAAGAAAAACAAAGGTAAACCTAAGAAATATTCAAACCAGCAGGAGCACAAGCCTCCCACTTACAACACAAAATAGAAGAGGAAGTTGAAGTATCCTTGTCTACAGTGTGGTGAAGACCACTTTTGCAAAGAGTGTCCCTATAGAGATGAAGTTCAAAAGTTTCTTACGGGGAAACCCATGCTCGCAGTACTCAACAACCCCTTCCCCACCCAAAATCAATAGATGATTTCTCAACCCTCTCCTCCAAAAGGAGAACCATCATCCACTGCACATGTTCTCATGGTGCATAGTTAGACAATCAATTTGAAAATGAGATCATGATCTTATGATCCAGTCCCACCGAAGGAACCAGTTGGAATTAATACTGAAAAAACTTCCACCTCCATGCAAGATATCACTGTACCCTCGGCTCCTCTCACCATTGAGAATCCCTCGTTAGATTCAGTGTTGCGTCTTCCCAAGAGCACGATTCGCAAAGTGGTTTTTAACCCCAATGCTCAGGATGCTCAAAGCTACAACATTGTAGAGGACCTAGCTCAAGCTCCTTGTTCCATGTCAATGCTAGAAGTCTTGCAAACCTGTCCCAATCAGTGCAAAGACTCTTCTCACTGTTATCGATGCAGTCGATCCGGACTCTTCGAACACAATCATGTTTCGACTGGAAAATTTGAAACCAAGGCTTTCCCACCTATTGGCATTCCAAATCGCCACCAAAGTTATGAGAAAAACCATCCATCGCATGGTACTTGACAAAGGTGCCTCTACCTTTGTCATGTCATTGTCTTGTTGGAGAGCCATTGGTTCTCCCTAATTGAATCATTCTCCCACCACCTTGAAAGCATTCGATGGACGTAGCTTTCAACCCCATGGGATGTTATAGGCCTTGGAAGTAGACTTGGGGGGAAAGACAGTAACCATTAACGTGGAAGTAGTCACAACCGCATTGGATTACAATTTATTACTTGGTCGAAACTAGTTTTATGCCATGACTGTGGTCACATCATCCATCTTCCGCATAGTACAATCCCCCCACCAAGGGCGGATAGTTACTATCAACCAATTAGATTTTTGCACACCAGACACTGCCACTAATCCCAGTGATAACATCCCTTTACTAGGACAATCTTCGCAAACATATGAGAGCATGGGGGTCTGCCTCATAAAGGATTCTTCTCTTATGGGTGTCTTTCCAACCCCGGATCCCCCTAACCATGTTGCCTCGGTGAACATGATTTCCTATACAATCCTACTGCATCCCACTCTACTAATCAATGGATTGTACCCGATAATGCTACATACAAGGCTATCCAGTCATCCCTGGAGGACCACCTAGTTGTGGCCTCCACCTCTAGTTCTCTACAGTGGATGTCACCTGACCCTCTTCTCCAAAATTTTCATTCTGACTAGTCCATTATGGAAATCATGAGTCTCTATAAACCTCTATGGGAAGACCTCCACCATTAATCGTCTTTCCTACCACCATTGGATACTATAGAGAACTCCATTTCCACCATCTTCACACCAGATGTTTACCCTTTCCCCCAGTCACCCATACTCACATGCCATATGGACACTGAGGGAAATCTAGCAAACATTGAACCTACTACTGTGGTCGACATCTCGGTCACCTCTGGGTTTGTGGAACATATTCGTTTATGCAAGAAATGTTCCCCTGAAGAGATTACTACTTACACGGCCTTATTCAAGCAATTTCATGATGTCTTTGCTTGGACCTATGAGGAAATGCCTGGGATTGATCCTGCAATTGTCTCACATGTGATTAAGATGTATCCCAAGGAAAAACATGTCCGACAGAAAATTTGACCTATGCACCCTTGCAAGACTGCTGCGATCAAGGAAAAAATTGAAATGATTTTGAAAGTTGGATTTATCTACCATGTTCCCTTAACAGAGTAGGTCTCTAATGTTGTCCATGTGGATAAAAAGAAGGGAATTATTCATTTATACGTCGATTATCAGGACCTTAACAAGGCTTGTCCAAAGGACAATTACCCCACTCCCTTTATCGATCAAATCATTGACAACTGCGCCGGGGAGCGTCATCTTTTTGTTCATGGATGGCTTTTCGGGTTACAACCAAATAGAGATCCATCTTGCCAGCCAACATAAGACAGCTTTAATTTGTCCTTGGGGTACATTTGCTTATCATAAACTACCCTTTGGCCTTAAAAATACTGGTGCAACACTCTAGCGGGCCATGTTGTATGCCTTTCATGATGTGAAGGACTTTTTAGAGCACTACCTTGATGATCTCCCCGCTCATTCGCAGTGCCGTGAGTTCCACATTGATCACCTGACGACTCTATTCCTCAAGGGTAGGCAGTATAACATCCACCTAAATCCTCACAAATGCATTTTTTGTGTTGAGTTCAGATGCCTCTTAGGTTTTCTTGTATCGAAGGATGGGATCCGCATTGATCCCTTAAAGGTGGAAGCCATCATCGCACTTCCACACCCCACCAACATCACGGACCTCCAAAGTTTGCAAGGGAAGGCAACTTACTTACGGTGTTTTTTCTGTAACTTCACGCAGAAGACACGGGGCTACATGAGATTGTTGAAGAAGGATGTCCCTTTCATATGGGATGACCAGGCTCAGCACTCCTTCGATGACCTTAAATATGCCATTACTCACGCCCCTGTGCTCCAGCTGCTCAATTACCACAAGGACTACATCCTTTATATTGTCGCTTCGACCACCATGATTGCTATGGTATTAGTCCAAGAATACAACAGCGCCCAAGAACATGTGATCTATTACCTTAGTAAGGGTCTCATGGACCCCAAAACCTATTATTTGCATGTCGAGAAACTAGCTCTCGTGGCAGTGATTGCCATCCAAAAGTTCTGACATTACATATTACACTACACCACTACCATCATCACCGACTCGAACCCCATGTACTACGTCCTTACACGTCAGGTACTTGGGGGCAATTATTCACGCTGGATTTTGATACTGCAAGAATTCAATATTCTTTTCGAGAAATCCAAGTCCAAGAAGTCTTTAGTGTTCATGGAGCTCATTGGTGATCTTCCCCATGTCGATACCAAAACTGATCCCATCGATTTATTTTCGGACGAATAGTTGTTTCTTATCAGCACATCTGACCCATGGTATGTATATATCACCTTATATCTTTAGACCCAAGACCCAAGATTTCAACCCTCAACTTTCTCGTGATGATCGTCGTCGTATACATAACCACGCCAAGCATTACTTGATTATCAGTGATACCTTGTATCGTCGTGGTGTAGACTATGTTCTTTGACGTTGTCTAACACATGAAGAGGCTGAACACGTCTTGAATGATTACCACACTGGGTCTTGCGGTGGTCATCTCTCTGGGATGGCTACAGTCCAGAAGATACTACACGTGTGATATCATTAGCTCTCCATATTCAAAGATTGCATTGAGGTTGATAGGAAATGTCCCCCATGCCAACATTTTCACATGAAACCCACCCCACCCTGTTACACCCGATTATTGCCATCAGCCCCTGTTCCAAATGGGGCATTAACTTCATGCACTGTAAGCCTACCTCGGCCGGGGGGCATGGTTACGTCATAGTAGTCATGGATTACTTCACAAAATCGATCGAGGCTATGCCTATATATAAGGAATATGGCAAAACCACTGCACTCTTCATATTCAATCATGTTATAGCGTGGTTCAAACTTCCACAAGCCATAGTCACTAACCATGGATCTCACTTTCAGAACCATATGATCAACAAATTGAGCACCAAATTGGGTTTTCGCCATGAAAACTCAACACCTTACTACCCATAGTCCAACAGACAAGTAGAGGCCATTAACAAGGTCTTGAAAACCATGATTCAACGCATGGTGGGTACGCATAAATCTAACTGGCACAGCATGCTCTTTTCTGCACTATGGGCATATCGGACTTCTATTAAGACTGCCACCGGATTTACACCTTTCCAATTAATTTATGGATTGGAGGAAGTCCTACCAATAGAGTGTGAGATTCTGTCCCTCAAACTTGTTGTTGAACTCCTTCCGAACACCACTGCTGAGAAAGAATGCTTCCTCTACATAGGAAAACTCGATGAGAAATGTCGTGATGCTGGTCTTGCCAACGAGGCACATAAGAAGCGCATCAAGGATCAATATGATAAGTTAGTAAAACCCCACATCTTCAATGAGGGTGATTTGGTTCTGACATATGACCAAAATCACGATAAACTAGGGGCAGTTAAGTTCAAGTCCATGTGGCACGGACCTTACATAGCGAAATGTGTTCTAGAGAAGGGAGCCTACGAACTAGAGGATTATGATGGGATATCTTTGGTTGAGCCTCGAAATGGGCTCTACCTGAAGAAGTACTATGCCTGAGTCTTTCACGCATAGTCAGGTTGTATATACTGTACATGGCGTGTGTTTTTGTGTGGTGTGATGCTTTGTTTTAGTTTTTTTAGATCTTGTTTCACTACTTATACCATGTTCTGTCTGCATGTGCAGATGGTAACTTGCTACGGATTTGCAGACGGTGCTAGCTGTTGGGAAGCTTAATTGTCTAATTAATTAAACAGTTGATACTATCAGAACATAAATTATCAACCTGAGGAAGTCTTTTATTTCAAAACTATCGTGCAAGATCTATGCAAACATAATTTCTACCTGACACTGTTGATCTATTGGTATGAAATCAAAACTCTTTGTAAACTAGATCACACCTTCTTGAAAATAAATCAAACCTTAAACCTATTCATAAAACCAAACTGTAAATCTAATCACACTTCAAACAAAACCAATTATTAAGAAGCGAGATCTAATTGCATAAATCTAAAAGAAGTCCTATGTTGGCAACCAATCTATCAAACGAATTAACATAAAAGCAACTATGATAAATCTAATGAATGAAAGCATGAACTAAATAATAAGCAAATCTACATAATAAAACACTTACAATCAACACTACCAACATCTGCTCAGGGAAGAGGGCCCTTCCTCCACTGAGCAGAGCTAGATCTCCACATTGAAAGTCTACAACTCCAGAATTAAGAAATTGCCAACATGTCTTATCATCGTGAAAGTATTACAATAGAGTCTGGATCAAATCCTACAGTATAGCATTACTTTCTTTCCTCCTCCTCCTAAATACATCAGAATGATTATATATTTATACATAAAATCCTCTCAGGAGAATGAGAAACCAAAACCCCCAACTTGTGATCTATTTCAACCAATTGCTAATTTATAAAACTAGCCGCAACAATAAATATGAGAATTACACGTTTAGAGAACGAGCTGTATATCTCAACTCGTGGCTTTGTTTGTTGGTTTCCTCGACAATCAGGTAAATGAGGTCGTTACGCACAAAACCCATGTCCCATATTTTTGATATTCTTCTCCATATTCCCGCAAATTGCAATGCAAATCAATGTGTTCTTATCTGGCACACGTTTCTGGTTGGAGTCATTTGATCATGAGCTGGAGGCTTCCATGTTGGACTTGAGCACAGATTGAAATCACAAATCCACATAATCAATCCTAGGAATGAAACCATGTTGTGAATCTTCATGCGGACGTGTGCTAGCAAGCCAACTTTGGAGGCTTGAACCATGAGTGTTGTTGTTGTTAATATGAAAAATCACTCCACAAACTATCATCAGTAAAATTATGCATAATAGTCTTCAATTCATCAAAGATAAAGGAAAATAATCATTATTAACCACTAAAGCATCAATGGAAGTAATATGGTATTTTACGAAGAGTTACAGCAAATGGATGGAAAATGGAATGATAAATGGATAATAATATGAAGAAGAAGGATGAAATATATGTCGATAGGTGATGAAAATATGGACAAATCCATGACCCAACATCTTCCCCAAACTCAACTTGTTGCATGTCCTCATGCAACCCAATACCTGTGTAACATCCAAACTAGAAGGACTCATTCCATTGTTGCTTTCATTTTACCATGCATAGTGACCAAAACTAGAAGAGTTGCAGCTGAAAAAATGGCATAGTTGCAGCTGGAAGAGTTGCAGCGAAAAAATTGGCACAGTTGCAGCTGGAAGAGTTGCAGGCGAAAAATTGGCAAGTTTAGCAGAGTCACAGCTCGTAGATAGGACAAATATGGCGGAGTCGCAGCAGCAAGAATAGGAAAAATGGACAAATTTAGATGTTGTAGCTGCTCGAAAATAGGAAAAATAGGCAACTTGGCGGTGTCACAGCTACTAAAAATAGGAAAATGGACAAACTTAGGTGTTGCAACTGCTCGAAAATAGGCTCTTTTGGAGGTGTCGCAGCCACTTAGCGGAGAGTTTAACAGAAAATTTGGCGGTGTTGCAGCCACTTAGCAGAGAGTTTAGTAGAAAATTTGGCAGTGTTGTAGCTAGTGTTGCAACAAACTTCCTGAACTAATATCTCCCAAAATACAAACTGGGTTTGGCTGAAAGTTTTCAAGCACGTTTTTACCATTCCAATGCATCTCCAAACCAAAAATCAGAGATACCCACATCACGGATTTCGTGAAAAATGCAAATTGGTTGTAGGTGATGATGGCCATTTTTTCTCAATCCATGAAGTATTTTTTTTCTTCTGAAAATTGGTGAGTATCTTCCTCTTAACATAGTGCTTCTGCTCCCCAAATATCAAATTCATCTGATGCATGGATATCGAGATATAGGTAAAATGGTTGTAGGTGATGATGGCCATTTTCTCAAAAACCGTGCATTGGATTGGGATGAAAATTACCAGATATGTTCTTCTTGATGTTATGCATTCCCTGTCCAAGTTTCATGAAGATCCATCTTACCAATTAAAAGATATGATCAAATCAAATTCTGCATTAAATATGAAAAATAATGTACATGAGTAATATGAATGTGAATTGGCAAACCAGCAAGCATAGTAACTCCTCCCCCAAAATGAATAATTTCCATGTCCTCATGGAAAGTAAGAGTTGTTAGCTCAATTGGAAAGTATCCATCTCCCCCAAACTTAACATGATGCCATTCTCTGATGCCTTCGAAGATGTAAACCAATACATGCATCAAAAGACCTTCAAATTAATTACCACAAGCCTCACTGCCTTTCTGTGTGCCAACTGATTCATTTTTAGACTTCCCTCTTTCCAGTATGTAAGACCACATCCATGCCAACAAATATCTAGATCCATTATTGCAGACATACCAAGCATGAAAAAAAGGTATGAAATATCATTTATGAATCAAATTGTGACTCAAATATGTTTAAATATGCCCATCCCATTAACCAATTTCACCTCAAAACTGATAAAAAAATGTTTCCAGATTAATGCCTCTTGATGTTTTTGTCCCAAAATATTAGAAAATGGCAATAGTGTAGACTGAAACTTACCTTGTTTCCATGTTGTTGTAGCTACCTGCAATAATCTTCAAACAGTTGCATGTTTATCCTCACATTCTGTTACAACAAAAGTTATGATGGTCACAAAATTGGGGATATGATACTCATGCAAAGGAGTGCACACCACTCTCCCCCAAACTGAATAGAGCATGTCTTCATGCAATTAAAACCAACTTCAACCCAAGTGTGTAATCAGTTCTTCATATTTCCTCTTTGTGATTTTGAAAGAAAAACACTTATTATTGTTACCAATGATCTCCAACAATTGGCACACCAACTGAATCCTCAAAAATGATGAGCATGAGATGATGTATGAATGTATGTAAAAGGGATGAATAGAGCAACTGAATGCAGCATTAAAATGATCAAATTTCATTTCAGAGCATGGGAGGATCAAATTACATATCTTTGTTTCATACCCTGTTATATGGCAGCATGTGTTTGTTTCACAACAAAAATGCCCAAATCATTATGAAAACTTTATTTAGGATTGCAAATAGAGGCAGCCATATTTTATTGAACATCAAAGCCATGCCAATGCTACGGGACTATTTGTTGAACAAGAGGCAAAGCATTCTTTTGTACAGTCCACAACAATCAAACTCATTTCAGGAATTATGTCAACCTTGACAAATGACCAATGATATCCATGCGCAATATTTCATTAAGTCTCATGCTCCTTGCCATGGCTGTAAGTATTTCAAGCTTTGCATAACATAAAAATGCTTGAAAAAAATAATAAATTGAACCTTGAAGCTTGTTGTCCATATTATGTTGTTGAAATAAACTTGGAACAAGAATTTGAACTGTTGCAACCAAACCAACTTTTTTCTAAAAATTATTTCCCCATTGTCCTCATACCTGAGAGTTGCCTTCAAAATAAATGAATCATAACTAAGTGTACTCTTTTGGAGCTGATATGGATCGCATATGACTTCATTGATGGTTACCCTAATACTGTAGACAGTTTGCAACTTGATGATTAAATAATGAATACATATGCAACTGTGTCATAATTATTTTTGTTGTCATAAGATGAAAATGAGGATTGTTGTTTGATATGGATTTAGTGACAACAAAAACAAAGATCTAGCACACCCAAAATCGTGTTCCCAAGATACTCAAATGTTGTTATAACATCTGAAAGGTCGATTTTGTTTTTCCATTTGTGGAAGCAAATAACCATGATGTTTCTTACAAGAGGGCCATGAAGCAAGAGGCTGGAAAAGATAATTGCAAACCATTTTTTATGAGATGAACTAATACATCATGGATATGGACCAAAGAAACCATAACTCTATCTTTCACCTTGATTATATGACAGTGCACAACATGATCTTCTCCCCTTTTTCTTTCTATTGGTTCTTGGGTGGCAGCAACAACTCATTTTCTCATGCTTGGATGTAGGAAAGGTGTAGGGAAGGACTTGATTTGGATGTGCATGAATTGGAATGATGAGGTGTTAGAATTGAATGGGAAAGGATGAGAATGCATGGATAGAAAATTCTATATAGAAAATTGAAATGGATAATGCTTAGTGTTCTTTCATGACATATTCCTAAATATTTAATAAATAAAAAAACTCATGCTATTTTACCTCAAGTGTTACCTCCATGGATGCCTTGGTTGACATGAATGTACTGATGCATGTTGGGGATGATGTACGATGCTAACTACTGCAAAAAAATTCTACCAACTGAATGAAAAGAATACTGTTGAACTACTGGAACAATAAAAATATATAGTCTTCATCCAATATCCGCGGTTATGTACAAGTTAATCAATGTGAATGAATGTTCTTGAAGTCGAACATGGAGAAACTTCGTTGGATTACCAATCAATAATGAAAATTGTTAACCAATGCGAGACAACTCACCAGTGATGACAATGAGCCATCAAGGTACAATAGTACAACCTGTCAAGTATGAATGTATGTGTTGAAGTCGAGTCACCTGCAGGATCTGAAAATCAAGAAACATTGATGTATTCCCTTGATCATCGACGAGGAAATTTACCATTGATGCATGTAAAATTCCAAGGTACTATACATAACTCAAGTCTTGTTTCCCAGATACTGTGCTGAGGTCGATGGGACAAGACCATTGGAAGGTGGAACTTAATGAATTCCACATCATCCAATATTAGTACAAAACAAATGATTGTGAAGAACTACAGATGAAATATTTTCTCCAACAAGTAGTCTTTATTGGTAAAAGGAAAAGGATAGGGAGTAACTTAGCATGTAAGAGAGCTGAGAGACATTATTCATGGGTTAGGTGTGAGTGGAGTGGATAGTATGGGGGTGATGAAATGGAGCAGAAGGTCATGGGAATGGTTGAATAGTGGAGGCAAGAAGGAAATGTATGGGCATAACATGGTGTTGGTGAATGAGAATGATGAGCATAATGTCGTCTTAAAAGGATTCTTGGCATGTAGCAATGGGACTTAAATTATTGAACATTGGTCTTAATATGGCATAAAAATTCCTCAATTATTGTTCTCAATCCATTTTCAATTTTGAGAAAAAGTCTTCAAGAGTCACTCGTGCATGTATTGACCTTCTTCTTCTAAGGACATGCAAAAACCTAGCACTTGCCTACAATAAAACATGAGATGATGGAAGAAGAGAGGTGATTGGTCTCTCTTCACCCAACTGTAGCTAGGGTTTTCACCCTAGCTTGTGCAAATGAGCACCTACTAAGGAGAAGGGCCTCCTTAGTAGCAGTTCAATAAAATAGTAAAATATGACAGTAAAGCAAAGTAAACTTAAACTAGCATGTGCATCAACAAGAAATAAAAAGACAGTAATATGATAAGAGTTTTCTTTTGTATTAGATTTACCTCAAGTGTTGAGGTTGGTGAAGCTCTTGAAGTAGTCCAGGAGGGCTACTTCCAAGCTCCAATGAGTCCCTTCTCCTTCTCCAAAGTGTTTTGGATATGGGCCAAAGGGGCACTCAAATGGGAAAGACTAGCTCAAATGGTAAGCTAGGGTTTCAAGAGTGATTTTGGCAGAGTGAGGATAGGGAAGATTGTGGATATGTAATGGGTACCCTCCATCACCTATTTATAGGTTTTTTAGTGGTGGAGTGTTGACCCGTGGTTTTGGGCACCATATGGTCTAGGTCAATTGTATAGGGTTTTTGCTTCTTTTTTCCCTCTTTTTCATCTTTTTTATATTTTTTATTCCCTTTTTAGAGGGCTTTTGCTATTTTTGGAGGAAATTTAAATTATTTTGAGGGATAAAAGAGGTTTTGGGCCTTTTGGAGGCTTTTTAATGGTTTTTTAAGGTTTTGGAGGAAAATATGGTAGGAAATATAGACAAATGAGTCATGTAATGAGGGAGATGAGGTAGTGAGCACTTTTTGGGTGTTAACATATTGCCCTCTGATGTGTGAGGGAAGGAGCTCATCGTATGGTCGATAGACATCATAGGTCTTTTATGGTTTTCCTGGGATGTGGAGAGGAGAAGAAACGAACTAGAGCCCAGAACAATGGTCCCGAACCAACTGCAAAAACTGAAAGTACATGACCTCAATAATGAATGAGGAATAATCTCAACATATGGACGAGGCGGGCATACCCATGCTCATATCAAGATCAATAACAATAACAATGAAGTCCAAAAATGGGGACCTGAAAGATACATGACCTCAAATAATGACTTAGGAAGAATATTAATTTATGGACGAGGTGGGCATACCCATGCTCGTATCACGATATATATAGATAACAATGAGGTCCAAAAATGGGGACCTAAAAGATACATGGAGAACCACTGTGTACATCATAAGGGTCCAAAAGGGAACACGAATCTGGGACATACTGCCGGGCTGACCATGTCTGAGCTGAAGAACTGATACACTGGAATATCAATAGTGGTGCTGAGTATGGTACTAGAGGAACTGATGAACTGGAAGATCATAATGACGGGGGGTCATACCCTCAATGGTACATGGAACTCGAGCTGAACTGGGTACTCAAGGAAGCATATAAGTAGATGGCTTCCGAATACAATCGCCAACGTAACCTGGATATCCATGGGAACATATAACTGGGTGTTCCAAGGTGACTCACCAATGTGCTAGAGTCGGGGGAAGTCCGGGGTCTTCGACAAATAACTGAAGGGATATATACCCTGCATGATTCTCAATGATGCGATCAAGGTGTTGAAGTCGAGCATGTGAGAAACAACCATTTGGAGAGGCATTGATGACTTCTCTCTAAATGGTCCGTAGGCGCTCACCACAGATGGTGATGAGTCCAAGGCGAAGGGACCTCTGGAATAGATGGGCTGTCGTCGACAGAGGGAGACCTGCAGCTAGCAAGGCAATGATGTTTCCTTGATAGGAACACTAGGTGGAGAACCGAAGTGTGAGAATACTGATGGTAGGACTGACATACTGTGGGGTGGGGAATAACTGGGAAAATAGAGTGGGTGGACTCAAACTTCCTTTGATCAGAGTATGATGGCGGGGGTGATTGGGAAACATATGAAATTGACTGGTGGTAAGGGGATCATAGCTTTAATGGATCAGGGATGGTGACTGGGATGAGTGATACTCAAGTTGGTGTAAGATGGCAGGAGACTCTGAGGGTGGTATATCATAGAATGCTCTGAACAAAGGAAACCTTATTGGGGGTGCTACTGAGATGATCGATCATAGTGCCGAGGGGCACCGATGGGGGCTTCTTCATGGTTTAAGGAGGTGGAAGAAGTGTGCTCAAAATGGTACTATCATGTGGATTTATATGAGCCCAGGACAATTCATGCTTGTGATTGCTTTCAATTTTAATGAGTCTGAAAGCGATAAGAAGACTCTGAAATAATAGAATGGTATTGTCGTGTGGATTTGTACAAGCCCAGGATGGTGCATGCTTGTGGTTGCTTTCAATTTTAAGGAGTCTGAAAGCGATAAGAAGACTCTGAAATAATGGAATGGTATCGTCATGTGGATTTGTACGAGCCCAGGATGGTGCATGCTCATGGTTGCTTTCAATTTTAGAGAGTCTGAAAGAAATAAGAAGACTCCAGGATGGTTCTTTTTCGTGTGTTAGTCTCCAAGGCCCGAAAAAGCATAAAAGGATGCAATGAAGAACTCTTCTAACTAGTGTGACCAGAGTATTTCTTTTTCGTAATTAGTCTACCAGGTCCGAAAAAGGGTTAAACTTATAACAGATAGATGCCCTTTTAGGTACTTTAACGAGCATGAAAGGAAGCAATATTTCTCAGCGATCTTTTCATTCTTTTAGGAGTCAGAAAAGAGCTTAACAGAAACTCCCTAAGTGCCTTTTTCGTAAAGGAATTGTCCGGCCTAAAAAAGTAATAAAATTATACTGAACAAAAGGAATGGCCAAGCAAGGAGAGAGTGTTCAATCAAGGGACATTCATGAAAACCAAGAACGAGGGTGGGGGGGAACACTGGTAGGCCTCCTTGTGGGATGATGAATGATGGCAAAATAATGAAGTAATTGCAGTATGAATGGAGTGAATGGCTCATGTAAAAATGTGTAACAATTCAATAGTGCTCAATGTGGCACGCAAACTGAGGCAGCAAGGTGTCATGTCATGATGTCAATAAAGGTTCTGGTGAGAGCGATAAATGATATCAAGCATCATCACGAGCTCGGAAAACTAAATCCGACAATATAAAAAGTGTCAAAAACGGATAACAACCGAGGTGGCAGGCAAACCGAGATGACTAGGGGCTAGTAAAGAAAAATGCCAGAAAAATCTGGGGGTGAGAGCAAGAAGTGATCTCAAGCATCATCACTGGCTCGAAAAACTGAATCCGATCGTATAAGGAGTGCTAAAAACTGACAACAGCCGATGTGGTGTGCAAATCGAGATGGCAACGTGCATGGAAAAAATTGGAAAACAAAAAGAAATCAAACTGTACAATACGGACCAGTGGGTCCACCGGATTGTTAAGGATAAAAGTGTTTAAGATACAAGCCATTACCGGGGTTGCGCAATGGGTGGCCTTCTGAGTCAATTAGAATATATGCCCCATGTCCAAGGCAGGATGCACTATGTAAGGGCCTTGCCACATGGATTCAAAATTCCCTTTACTGGTCTTGTCGTGGGCTTGGTCATAGGTGAGGACTAGGTCTCCTTCACGAAAAGTTCGTGAGTGGACATGTTTGTCATAACCAACCTTGGAGTGGTTTTTGGTAGCTTCAATGGTTTGGAGGGTGGCACGACAGTATTCATCAACTTGTTCCAATGATAGCAGATGTTGTTCGAGTGGGGAGGTATCTAGGAGAAGTTCAATGGCGATGTGTAAGGCAGGTATCTGACACTCGATGGGGAGGACATATTCTACACCGTGAACTAAATGAAACGGGGTAAAACCAGTGGTAGTCTTAGTTGATGTACGGTAAGCCCATAATGCAGGAAAAAGCATGTGATGCTAATTGGACTTATTCCGATCAACAGTGCGTTGGAGGATGGTTTTTAAAATTTTGTTAATGGCCTCAACTTGGTCGTTCCCTTGGGGGTAGTAAGAAGAGGAATACTGATGTTCAAACTTCAGAAGAGTGGACAGCTCGCGCCAAATGGCATCTTCAAAATGTGAACCATGGTCTGAGACTAGCTGTTTGGGGACCCCGAATCGTGTGATAACATGGTTAAAAAAGAAACGGGCAGTGGTGTTGGATTTACAATTGAAGGTGGGCATGGCTTCAGCCCATTTGGTGAAGTAGTCGATGTTGACAATGATGTACTTATGGCCATTTGCGGATGAGGGTTTACATTCCATGAAGTCAATGGCCCATTTGCAGAAGGGACCAACATTGACGGCTGGGTGTAGTGGGGCGGGTGGTGTCCAATCCTTAGGGGCAAAAAGTTGGCAGTTATGGCAATTTTTTACTACTGTGATGTAGTCGGTAAAGAGTGTAGGCCATAAGTATTTGGCGTGGATGACCTTTTGGGTGGTGGCCATTCCTGATAAATGTCCACCACAGGCAGCGCTATGGCAGTCATTGAGGACTTGTTCGGCTTCTGCGTGTGTGAGACAATGACTAGGGATAGTGTCCACCCCGCGCCGGTAAAGGACATCGCCCAAGAGGATATACCGAGAGGCATGTTGATGGATACAACGGCGGAGGTCGCAATTCATGTCCGGTCAAAACTTCTTGTGTGCGAAGGTATAGTAAAATATCACCGTACCATGGGTCATCGGACGAGATGATGAATAGGTGATTGTCGGGTAACTCATCGGAGATTTATGGGGATGGAAAAAGGGATGGGAGATCGGTTATGAGATGGGAAAGTGTGAGGGCTTTAGTGCTCTTACGGTTTGTGAAAGTTAGGTCATATTCTTGGAGGATAGTTACCCATTTAGCAACGCGACCTTGCAGAAGTCGTTGGTTCAAGAGATAGACCATGGGGTTGGAGTCGTCGAAAACTGTGGTATGACAGAGTAAAATGTAATGTCACAATTTTTGTACGAAAAAGACGATGGCAAGGGCCAACCTCTCTTCATACGAGTAACGTAGGGGTGGTCCAGACAAGGTTTGGCTAAAATAATAAATGACATGTTTTTGGCGAGCATCATCTTCTTGAACTAGGACCCCTGACACGGCGTGGTTGGATGCCGAGATATAAAGGATGAAGTCCCGAGAGAAATCCAGAGGGGAGATCAAAGGGGCTTGTGTGAGATATTTTTTAAGGGCTTCGAATGCAGCTTGTGTTTGGTCATCCCAAACAAAGGGTATGTGAGTACGAAGCAAGCGTAAGAAACCATGAACTGTGGTGGCATAATCAGGAACAAAGCGACGAAGGAAATTAGATTTCCCCTGTAAACTCTATAGCTGCTGGAGCATGCATAGTACGGGAAGGTCTATGATGGCTTGGACTTTGAGGGGGCCTACAGCAATTCCTTTGTGGGAAACAATGAAACCTAACAACTGGCCTGCTGGAATGCAAAAGACACACTTGAGTGGGTTCAAGCGGATCTGATACTTGCAACAACGCAAAAATACTTGCTGGAGGTCGTTAAGGTGGTTTGATCATTTCCTAGAACGTGTTGTGAGCTCATCAAGATAGACTAGTAGGATATGGACTAAGTCATGAAAACAATAGGTCATGGCCCGCTGGAAGGTGGCGCCAACATTTTTAAGGCCGAAAGGTATGACACGATAGGCAAAGGTGCCCCATGGGGTGGTGAAGGTAGTCTTGTATTGATCTTCTTTGCGGATCTGAATATGGTTGTATCCAGAGAAACCGTCCATGAAGGATAGGACTTCATGCCTCGCACATGCATCGATGATTTGGTCAATAAATGGCATGGAGAAGTTATCTTTGGGACATGCTCAGTTTAAATTGCGGAAGTCAGTACATACTCGGATAGTGCCTTGTTTCTTGTTAACAGGGACAGGGTTAGAAACACAAGTGGTGTACACAATAGGATAAATGAATCCTGTCGTGCGAAGTTTCTCAATCTCTGTTTTAACGGCAGGGAGCTTTTATGGATGAATGGGGCACTGTTTCTAGTGAATGGGGGGTACATCTAGCCACGTGTCAATGTGGTGTTCTATGATAGCAGAGTCAAGACCAAGCATTTCAGTATAGGACCAGGAAAATACATCGTGGAACTCTTCGAAAAGTTTTTTGTACTCTCCGATCTTGTACTCAGTGCAGGAGGCTCCTAACGTAATGAGTTCATGAGCACTAGCTGGGGTAGAGATATCAATGTGGATTGTGGATGAAATGTTGGCCATGTTACTTTCCTCGAAGGCATCGGGAGTGGGAATGGGCTCTTTAAAGCAGTCAACTTTGTTGGGGAGGAAATCTTTGGACTCAACCGAAAATTGGGTGGTTGTGGTGGGGGAGGGCTCTTCCGGGAGGAAATAGGAATGATGGTGCATATCCTCCCAGGGGAAATCAAGTGTAGTAAGAACCTTGAGAATATCCTCATCATTGTGGAAACTCTGGGTCATCAAATCGGTTGATGAGGGAGTGCTAGTAGAAGAGATCATATAAATAGTATTAATCTCGCCTATTGGCGGGGATTCCGGGGGGTGGATTTCTTCAATGGTGGGGGGAGATGTCTCGAGGTCCAAATTATTCATCTCGTAGAGAGCGGCTTTGTAATCTGGGAGATCAGGATAGTGATGTGAGTAGCGGATGTAAATACCGCATATGGCACAAGGGTGGTCGGTACGCAGTGAGTTATCGCGAGGCTTAGGGGTAGTGTAAAGTTGGACAACCGGGATGTTAGGGTCATCGTTAAGCATTTGCATGTGATCCTGTAATGCGGGTAATTGTGGACATTGATGGGTAGCATGGCCTAAATCATCACACAAAGAGCATTTGGGAGGAGCCCGAAACGTGGGGGGGGTTTGACCGTTTTGGGTGGGGGTAGGGCAGTGTATGGTTGTGTGCCTCTGCCCCCAATGTGTTTTATAAGCGGGGATGGATTAGTGGACGAGGAAGGAGTAGTGACACCAGGAGGTGGTTTACTAGTAGTGGTGATGGGTTGCACCGGTTGTAGGATGAAATTTGGTGTCGGGGAGGGAACGGGAGGCGTGATATACCTTACAGGTAATCCTAAAGTTAAACCAGGGAGGCTAAGAGTAGCCATAACCAGGGCACTTACTACTCCCGAAGGGGGGAATAGGAAGGGGATTGTATGGATGGGTGTAACACCAACATGACTAGGTACCAATGGTGGTTGGGGTAGCAAAGGCGGTGTATGGTTGGGTGTTTGTGCATTGTGGGAGAGGGTGCATAAGTCAGATAATTCAGTCACTGGTGACGGGGGTGGAATGGATTGGAATGTTGAGGTCATCGGCATATCTGAGTAAAGTCTGGGTCCCACTAAGGAAACCAACGAGGTAGATGCACCACAAACAAGTTTTTCAACCATGGGGATAACATTTTGGGGTGCAGCGGGGGCATTGGGATCGTAATAGGTGAGTTGATCAACCTTGACCACGCATCCGTCATGGGGGAACATCATGGTATGAAAAATAGATGAGGAAACCGCCCGCATGGCGTACACGTAACTGCGGCCAAGTAAGAGTTTATAATCAAGTTGGGCGTTGATGACCTCTATGTCAATAAGCACTGTTTTACCAGCCAACTGGACGGGGACATTAGCTAAGAGACCTTGGGGTTGAGTCGAACGGCCATCGTAGGCTCACAGTGCAGTGGTGGACTACTAGAGAGTAGGGGACCCCAACTTCTGCCAAACGAATGTGGACATAATGCATGTAAAGGCACCTTCATCGATGATGCACTGATGGATGACAAGATTCCGAATGGATACATAAACTTGGAATGCTAATGTGGAAGGCAGGTGTGATTCGGATTGATCCAAATCAAAGACCATCATTCGTGAATTGGTTGGGTCAATAGCACCAATGGCTGAGAGCAAAGTCTTGCACTATGTAGGGTAGTTTTTTAAGACCTTTAACGCAAACATGGCTGCGGGGGACTGGGCTAAGTCATCTACAATGTTGTAATTAGATGCAGCGTGAGCATTGGGGTTATTGTTAATGCGGCAAAGTGGGAAGCGAGGGGCTTTGGAGGCGCCATCTAGTGGAGCCAGAGGTATTCGTAATGACTGATCAGTGGGAAGAGAGTTGGTGTTTTTGTCGGTGGGAGGGGCTTCAGGGGTAGAGACATATTGGTTCCGACGGGTTTGAAGGTTGACATCGGCTGATGACATCATTAACAAGTGATGGGTACCTGAATCTAGCATGGGTTGATTAGGAGCGACATAAGTGATTTTTTGTTGTGGAGTGGCACTTTCTTGAGGGGGAGCTAACGGTTGAGTGTTCACCACGCCTTGGTTTGGTAAAGGGTTCTGTAACACCAAGGGTTGAGTCTGAGGTGGTGGGGGGTTAGGTGCTGCCTGAGGTGCCTCATGTCCTTGGTGTTGGGCATCATCGATCCAGAGTTGTCGAGCCCACTCCAAATGTGGGAAAGCGTGTGTGTAATGGAAATAGACCTCGCAAATAAAACAAGGATGGTTCGTTCTCAAATCAGGGTTTTTGGCTTTCTTGGGTGGCCTGTCGAGGTTTTGGTTGGCAGGTGTTGCATTATTATTGTTCGGGGGACTAGGGGGTTGGCCGCCTTGGTCTGGAAGGGGGTTCTTCCCGTGGTTACGCCTTTTGTCGTGGTTTTGCTGGCCTTGTTGGCGTTGGTTATTTTGGTTAGGCTGTGGATTTTGTTGTGCATACACTTTCCCTTGGGTGGTAGGTGGGTTCTGGGGTTGTACAAGTGCAAGAGGAGGCGGTGGTGGATACTAAGTGGGTGGAGGAAGTGCAGGTGCTGAACCTTGTGGGGGTTGTTGATATGTCTGTGTGACAGGTTTTGGGTTTGCCGCAGGTGCTGCCTATGGCGGATAATAAGCGGGGGGGGCTTAAGAGGACACAGGAGCGTGCGTGACCTGCGGGTGGTAATATGGCTAAGGTGCGACTGGTGGGACATAAGTGGGGGATGTATAGCCGAAGCACTAAGGTAACATTATGGTCTGTGGGAATGGTGGTTATGGGCTATGGGGGAATATGAATTGGTTGCTGCGGAGTGGGATGTAGCCCGCGAAAGGTCGGGGTCAACATTAGTACATGCTATGGAAAAGGGTGGGTTATGCGAGGCAATACGGCCAATGATGCCATCTACAACATGGGATGCCCCCGGTGCATCGTTTCGGGAGGAATCACCGCCGATGGCATTGGGTATAATGGTATATAGGTATCCAGACTGGGCGTAAATAAGGTCAAATTGTTGGGTTTTTAGGATGTCCTCTTCCTCAGACTGGGGTCGTTCGGATGCCACATCCTTGGCAATAACAAGAAGGAGAGATTTTAAAAACCAATCTAAGAAGATACAGTCATCTAACTTGATTTTGCATAGGCTTCGGCGTCGCCGCCACTCATGAATGTGGTCAGTGATGTGGGTGGCCGTATTATGTCTGCAAGACAGTAGGATCTCAACTCCTGCATCATAGCAGACAGGTAACTGAAAGAACTGCATAAAGGTTGAGGCGAGGGATGTAAAGGTGGCATGGGTCCCATGGGGCTGCTCGATGTACCATTTGGATGTAGAGACAGTGAGGGTGCATTGTAACAGACGGAGTTGGACAGAATCGTCCACTATGGAGTTGGAGGAACACCATAGATGGAACGACATAATGTGGTTCTGGGGGTCTTCACCTGCCTTTCCCTCAAACTTAGGGATGTCTGATGGGAGCTTGGTGGGCATTTGGGGCCATGCAGGGTCATGTCTAACGGGATCGTTGGTCATTCTGGCCAAGTCAGGAAGGTTGAGACTAGCCATGAATGGCAAACTAGTGGAAGGATGTGACATACTAGTGGTCGTGACCATGTTGGGGCCAATGCCCCCAAGTGTAGGGGCTGGGTTTAGGTTGGGGATGCTACCCCCAGGTGGAGGAACGAAGGTGGTATGGGATGGTCCTGTGCCGCCAAGGGTAGTGTGAGTCACTAGTGGAGTTGGGTTGGGTATGCTAGCCACTGAAATGGGCACAGTGATCGGAATGGTGGGTGTGGGCCCCATCGAGGGCATACCCAAAGCGAGTGTGGTAGCTGGGGTGGTGGTGGATGCTCCACCAATGGTCCCTACAAAGAAAGGGTTGGATGTCGTGCCATCCATGGGGCTGTTTGGTGCAGTGTAAGTGGGGTTTTCAGACTCTGCCTCAAAATCAGATGTGAAATCAAGGGCATCAGGGTTAGGGGACGGATCTCTAGGTCATCGACAAGTGGATTCAAGTAATGAAGCTCTACGTCTATGATGGGTGATGTCAAGTGAACTATGCTGCGGGGGATCACCCCAGAGGCACTAAGAATGTCTCGGGGACTCAATGGTGATAGATGGTGTCAAGTATCTAGGGGGTTGTGTCGAGTGAAAAAAGGCTCAAAAACCCTAATGCAGCCGAGTGTGCAGAAGGAGAGCGCAAAAAATACAACACTCGGGCCAACAACCAACTCAAAACACTTATTGTAACAGTTGTACTACAATAAGCGGAGTATCAACAACAATGGTCAGAATACCAACAAGTAGTAGGTTTCCTAAAAAATAAAAATAGTGGACTCGCTAGACCAAAGGGAGGTAAGGGAGTATGCAAACGCCTAGCTAAATAGTATTCTAACTCAACCAGACATATCCTCTGCAAGGTGATGAAATTCAAGTCAAACAATATGGATAGAAGAGCCAAGTGGCTATATATATCCCCCTACCCGGAGGGACACCAGGTAAGACAATCCTAGAAGAAATGAAACTAAGATACCTCGTTCATGACACGTCTAGAAAGGTGAATCTGCAACTCCAGTCCTATCAGCATGTGGGCCTAAAAGGAATCACCACACGCAAACCAATGAGTAGGTAGCCTTCGGTTACTGAATGGATTGTGGTATTCCACTCAGGCCTTCGGAACCAGTCTGGCTACTTCAACACTCCTGAGGGATAGGCCCTCTGATAAACTGGTTGTGACCGTGCCAAAATATACTAGGGGATTTTGGTTCCCTAATGGACAACAACTATGTCTCAAGTGTAAGTGACCGAGGGGTGTTATTTGGATGCCTATCCCCCCTATCCTACCTAACTACAATATTCTTATGTGTTCCCCAAGTGAGGTTAGAATGTTGGTTGTGTTAAGTAGTGTTTTAAGGCTCACTTGAATTAGGTGACAGAGTGTGTGCGTGTGAGAGAATGAACCCAATTAAAAGTGCCACAGGGTGGGCAACTTTCTAACTAATAATAATAATTCATAAATTAAACTTGTAATGCAAAATTTTCTTTTTTCAATTGAAATGCTTAAACTAAAAAAACTCTGTAAATGGAACAAAAAGCAAACTGCAGAAAAAGGTTGTAGGTAAGTATGGCTACATATAGAACAGGTGGTTGTGCAGGTGCAGAAAATATTGCAGCAAAGTTCTGGGTTCAAAAAAGGGTAAAAAAGTGCAGAAAACATATTGTGGGTCTGTGGTGAAACTACGTGGCCAGATCACGGGAAACAGGCTGAAAGCCGTGGGGAGATCGTAGGAAACGGGTTGAAAGCCGCAGGGAGATCACTGGAAACAGGCTGAAAGCCGCGAGGAGATCGCAGGAACCAAACTGAAATCCACGGGGAGATCACAGGAAACTGGCTGAAATCCGTGGGGAGATCGCAAGAAACAGGCTGAAAGCTGCGGGGAGATCATAGGAAATAGACTGAAAGCCACAGGGAGATCACAGAAAACAGGCTTAAAGCCACGGGGAGATCGCAGGAAACAGACTGAAAGCCACGGGGAGATCGCAGGAAACAGGCTGAAAGCCACGGGGAGATTGCAGGAAACAGGCTGAAAGCCGCGATCGGATCGCAGCTGTGAGGAAAAAATACGCGATTTCCGGCAGCAAACCCAACTGCCGAGAAGGACAGCCGAAAGGGGAAAACAGAAAAATACTTGCAGAAAATAAAACTTTTAAAGGAACAACAGTGGATTCTCCAAAAATGTAGCTAGGGTTTTCACCCTAGCTTGTGCAAGTGAACACCTACTAAGGAGAAGGGCCTCCTTAGTAGCAGTTCAATAAAACAGTAAAATATGACAGTAAAGCAAAGTAGACTTAAACTAGCATGTGCATCAACAAGAAATAAAAAGACAGTAATATGATAAGAATTTTCTTTTGTATTAGATTTACCTCAAGTGTTGAGGTTGGTGAAGCTCTTGCAGTAGTCCAGGAGGGCTGCTTCCAAGCTCCAATGGGTCCCTTCTCCTTCTCCAAAGTGTTTTGGATATGGGCCAAAGGGGCACTCAAATGGGAAAGACTAGCTCAAATGGTAAGCTAGGGTTTCAAGAGTGATTTTGGCAGAGTGAGGATAGGGAATATTGTGGATATGAAATGGGGAGCCTCCATCACCTATTTATAGGTTTTTTAGTGGTGGAGTGTTGACCCATGGTTTTGGGCACCATATGGTTTAGGTCAATTGTATAGGGTTTTTGCTTCTTTTTTCCCTCTTTTTCCTCTTTTTTATATTTTTTATTCCCTTTTTAGAGGGTTTTTGCTATTTTTTGAG
This sequence comes from Larix kaempferi, assembly GCA_027924585.1. Classification (NCBI taxonomy): domain Eukaryota; kingdom Viridiplantae; phylum Streptophyta; class Pinopsida; order Pinales; family Pinaceae; genus Larix; species Larix kaempferi. The sequence goes on along the minus strand of BSBM01000798.1, from coordinate 5,744,931 downwards.
GAAATTTAAATTATTTTGGGAAAAAAAGGGGGTTTTGGCATTTTGGAGGCTTTGTAATGGTTTTTTAAGGTTTTGGAGGCAAATATGGTAGGAAATATAGACAAATGAGTCATGTAATGAGGGAGATGAGGTAGTGAGGAATTTTGGGGTGTTAACACCAACACATATGAAAAAACCAAACAAGCGATTACTTGCAAAAAAAATCCAAAGAAAAATGAACGAAGCAAAATCCAGTTTATACATGCGGGAGAGCGATGTCCATCTAGACTCACCAACAGTATTCTGATCATAACTTCTTCGTTCCTTGTCCGATTTGAGTGATTCAAAATCCAAATGAAAGTAAATTCATATTTATATTTCCATTAGAAACATGTTTTAAAAATTCTATGTAATTATATTCCAAATTGCTTAGTAACAGCCTGCACGACAAGGTGTTTTTCAAATTCTGGACTAGACCAATAGTCACGGTTTTAGGCACAACTTTTTCATTTGATAACGGATTGACGTGATTCCAATTGGAGATGAAAGTAGATTAATGTATGGATCTCCAATAGAAACAGGTTTTGAATCTAATATGAATGCATGGGTCAAACAATTCAATGAACAGTCTAGGAAATTGTTTTAAAAATGATTATTTGTGATAGGCAATCGGTATTTTGGTCATAAAATTTGCGTACGATATCAGAATTGAGTGATTCAAATTGATTTGTAAATTATATTCATAGGGGAATAAACCAATGAAACAGGTTTTCAATATTTATCCAATAAGGCATCCAAAACGTGATTGTCCCAGCTCTATTCCTAAGCTGCCTGCTTGACACCCCCGTTAGTATTTTGACCATAACCTTTTCATTTGATGCCCAATCTCAAAAATTCAAATTGTTTTGGAAACTAGATTCAAAGGGCTACTTGCGATGTAAACAGGTTTTAAAAATAATACCATTTGGTCTCCCAAAAATGGACTGTCCCGACTGTATTTCAGTCAAACTTTCAAGCCAAAATGCCACAAAAATCCAATAAATGAAATTTGGCTCCCAAAAAGTGACCGGAATAGGTATGAATATTTTTTATGATATAAATTTAAATAGAACACACACCATACAAAAAATTTCAAGCATTGAGTACCTATATTGACTTATATAGTGTGTTGCAGCTGCAACTGCAACTCATAAAAAATGATATAATGTTGAAATAAAGTCTTTGTATTTTTATGGATGTGTTATATAGAAATAAGAACCAAACACATACCATGATGATCGCATAAGTTTCAAGCTTGAAGGGTTCCATAATCATTTGACTCAATTTCCCATGGAGTCTTCATTCACCAATGCTTCATTCCTCTTACCAACTTCCTGAAAAAGAGAGATTAGTAATATGGGTGGCAGTCTTACTGCACCATGTGTCCAAGAGTTCTTATTCAAAACAAAAATGATATTATCTATGCATCCTATATCTAAGTGAAAAATTGAATGGGATCTTACCAATTTTATTTATTTACAATATCCTACACTACTTGGAAATAACAAATTATTTTCAAGTGTAGGAAAAATTCCAATGGAGCCACTTTCGAAGAAATGACTCAAGTATTCTCATACTCCCAACATAAAAATATAACTTTATGAATGCTAGGATATGAGAGATCAACTTCCCTTGAAATGATGGTGCCAAGAATTGGTGAAGTATGGAATGATGCTGCAGACCAATGACAGATTGAAACCAAGCTTCAATATAGTCTTCATTCCCTTGATTTCTCATGGTTGTTACACCATGAAGCTCCTTATTAAACTAATCTTCCTGAATGCATAAGAAATTCAGATCTAATGATGTGAAGGATGCTTCAATCTTTGGTTCAAATGTATGTTCTTCATCAAATTTGGTAATCTTGTTAACTTTTTGATGATCATAAGAAACTTCACTTCCAAGTCTTGGATTTAAAACATGTTCAGGCCTCGTAAGGATTTGCTACAACAGTGCACAGTCTTTTTGTAGTGGTGTAGGTGAGGTAGAACATGAGGGAAATGTAGGAAAATTTTGCAGTTCAACACTGTAAGCATACTGTACTTCTTTATTATGGTCAGGGTGGAGGGTGGGTTGCACAGGAAATTGTGTTGGATACCAAGGAGTTCGATGAGAAGATAGATGTGGTTGATGTAGAGGATTGGTTTGTGAGGTTGATATTGAAGGACCAAGTTGTGTTGTAGCATGAGAGAGAGTAACCATGTGATCATAAGATAGGTAATTCCAACCTTGTGGATAAGGTAGGTAAGAGTTAAATTGAGGCTGCAACAACTGCCATGATGGAAGAGTATTCAATGATTGAGTATGAGAGGAAGGAAATGGAGGGATAGAGTTTTGAACCATACATGTAGGCCACGGTTTCCATGACTGTTGCAATGAGTTGGCTGCAACCCCAGATCTATTTGATATGTTTATATCATCCTTGGTAAGGAGGGACATCAATCTGTGGAATTATTCAAGTCACATATGCCACAAATTGTGAGACTATCCAAAGGACAATCCATTGCAAGATGTTTCTTCTGGCACCGAGGGAAAACTATTTCTTCAAATTTCTCATGTTTTTCCTTAACCTACAAAACACCCAATTGTGAATTTAGTGAACCACTGATATCAACATTAGAATTTTCAAATAAGCTATTGATTAGATCTCATAAAACTCTTGTTTTTGTAGCATATTTCAAAGAATTCTTATCGGTCTTGAAGTTTCCTCTTGAATACCTTCTACATAACTCACAAATATTATCATATGCTGTAGCTAGGGTTTTACCCCTAGCTTGTGCAAATGAGCACCTACTAAGGAGAATGGACTCCTTAGTAGCAGTTCAGTAAATGCAAATAATTAAGCTAAGATAGAAATATAAACTACTCTAACACATGTGCATAAAAAATAAACAACAATTTGTAAACAAGGGTTTTGTATTAATATCGCCTTCAATGTGAAGGATGGTGAAGCTCCTTGCAATGTCCAAGAGGGTTGCTCCAAGATCCAATGTGCTCCTTCTCTTTCTCCAATGGTGGGGATGGGCCAAAAGAGGCTCTCAAGGTGAAAGGAGTTCAATGGTGAACTAGGGTTTCGAGAGAGATTTTGGCAGAGTAAGGGTATACTTGATTGTGGATATGAAATAAGGGATCTCCATCACCTATTTATAATTTTTTGGTGGTGGAGTGCTGACCCATGGTTTTGGGAACCATATGGTTTAAGGAAGCTGTATAGGGTTTTTTCCTCCTTTTCCTCATTATTTTATATTTTTTATTCCCTTTTTAGGGGATTTTTGCTATTTTAGAGGAATTTTGGATATTTTTGGAGGGAAAATGAGTTTTTTAGCCTTTTTAAGACTATTTTGAGGGTTTTGTGGCCTTTTGGAGGCATTTTAGGCCTTTTGGAGGCTTTTTAATGGGATTTTAAGGGATTTTAAGGGAAATATGGTAGGAAAATGGACAAATGAGCCATGCAATGTGGTAGATGAGGTAGTGAACACTTTTTGGGTGTTAACAGATTTCCCCCTGATGTGCGAGGGCAGGAGCTCATCGTATGGCCGATGGACATCATAAGTCATGTATGGTTTTCCTGGGGTGTGGAGAGAAGAGAAGAAACAAACTGAAGCCCGGAACAACGATCCCGAACAACTGCAAGAACTAAAAGTACATAACCTCAATAATGGATGAGGAATCATCTAAGCATATGGACGAGGCGGGCATTCCCATGCTCGTATCAGGATATAACATAACAATGGGGTCCAAAAAATGGGGACCTGAAATATACATAACCTCAAATACTGACTGAGGAATAATCTCAATATATGGACGAGGCGGGCATACCCATGCTCGTATCAAGATACATAAAAAGAACTATAAGGCCCGAAAAGGGGGACCTGTAAGATACATAACCACTGTGTACATCACAAGAGTCCATAGGGGACACAAATCTGGGACATACTGCTGGGCGGACCATGTCTGAGCTGAAGAACTTATACACTGGAACAATCAACAGTGCTACTGAGTGTGGTACCAAAAGAACGGATGAGCTGCTGGATCACAGTGACAAGGGTCACACTCACAATGGTACACTGAACGGGAACTGATCTGGGACTGAACTGGGTATGCAAGGAAGCATGTAACTAGATGGCTTCCGAATACAAACGCCAATGCAGCTCGGACATCCACGGGAACATATAACTGGTCGTTCCGAAGTGACTCACCAATGTGCTAGAGTCGGGGGAAATCCGAGGTCTTCAACAAATAATGTAAAGGATGTAACCCTACGCGATTCTCGATGATGCGATCAAGGTGCTGAAGTCGAGCATGTGAGAAACAACCACTCGGAGAGGCAATGATGACTCCTCTCAGAATGGTCCGTAGGCACTTACCACAGATGGTGATAAGTCCAAGGCGTAGGGACCTCTGGGCCTATCCTCTGGAATGGAAGGGTTGTCGTCGACAGAGGGAGACCTACAACTATCAAGGCAATGATGTTTCCTTCACAGGAGCGCGAGGTGGAGAACCGAAATGTGATAGTACTGATGGCAGGACTGACTAAACTGGGAGGGAATAACTGGGCAAGTAGAGTGGGTGGACTCAAACTTCCTTTGTTCAGAGTATGATAATGGGAATGATCGGGCAGCATATGGAACTAACTGAGGAGAAAGGGATCATAGCTGTATTGGATCTGGGAAGGTGACTGGGTTGAGGGAGACTCAAGCTGGTATAGTATGGCAGGAGACTGCAGAATACTCTGAACAAAGGCGACCTAATTGGGGGTGCTGCCGAGATGATCGATCATGGTGCCTGGAGGCACGGGATGACTTCTTCATGGGTTAATGAACTAGAAGAAGTGTGTGTAAAATGGCACTGTCGTGTGGATTGAAACGAGCCCAGGACAGTTCATGCTCGGGGTTGCTTTCAATTTTAAGGAGTCTGAAAGCGATAAGAAGACTCTGAAGTAATGGAATGGTACTGTCGTGTGGATTTTACGAGCCCAGGATAGTTCGTGCTCGTGGTTGCTTTCAATTTTAGAGAGTCTGAAAGCAAATAAGAAGACTCCAGGGGGTTGCTTTTTCATAGATTTAGTCTCCAAGGCCAAAAGAAGCATAAAAGGATACAATGAAGAACTCTTCTAGCCGGTGTGACTAGAGTATTCCTTTTTAGTAATTAGTCTACCAGGTCCGGAAAAGGGTTAAACTTATACCAGATAGACACCCTTTCAGGTACTTTAACGAGCATGAAAGGAAACAAGATTGCTCGGTGATCTTTTCATTGTTTTAGGAGTCAGAAAAGAGCTTAACAGAAACTCCCTAAGTGCCTTTTTCGTAAAGGACTTGTCCGGCCCGAAAAAGGGATAAAATTATACCGAACAAAAGGAATGGCCAGGAAAGGAGGAAGTGTTCAATCAAGGAACATGTGTGATGTCCAAGAACAAGGGTGGGGGGTGAACACTGATGGGCCTCCTTGCGGGGTAAATGGAATGGTGGAAAAATAATGAAATATTTGCAGTATGACAAGAGTGGATGGCTCATGTAAATATGTGGAACAATCCGATGGCAGCCGACGTGGTGCGCAAACCGAGGCAACAAGGTGTTGGGACACAATGTTGAAACTGTACCAGGTGAGAGCGACAAATGATCTCAAGCAGCATCACGAGCTCGAAAAAGTGAATCCGGCAATATAAAATGTGTCAAAAATAGAGAACGGCCGATGTGGCACACAAACCGAGAGGGGGGGGGTGTTTTGGAAAAAGACTCGAAAAATCTGGGTTGAGAGCGAGAAATGATCTCAAGCATCATCACCGGCTTGGAAAAATGAATCCGATGATATAAAGTATATCAAAAATGGGCTACAGCCGATGTGGCACGCAAACCGGGGCGACAAGGTGTCAGGACACAATGTTGATATTGGTCCTGGTGAGAGCGAGAAATGATCTCAAGCATCATCACGGGCACAGAAATATGAATCCGGCAGTGCAAATGGTGCGAAAAATGGAGGTTATAAGGACTCCAGAATGGTCAAAGGTGAGCCCACCAAGCCAAGGATGAAGTGGTGGGGAAAAATGATGACCCGTGGGGGAAGAATACTAGGTGTATCAAATCAAATCAAATCAAATCTACAAGTGTTATGTGACCTCAAAAATGGTTGAGATCACAAGTGTGAAAAAATGAGCAGGGTTAATGGCTTTCCCCCATGCTATGTGCATGGGGTTTCTGATTATGGATCACATATGTGTGGGTTTGAACAATGGGTTCATTGACGTGCTAAGATAGATGTGATGGGGAAGGTTCAAAATGATTGATCATGCCCCCTATCCTAGGGTCGAGGGAATCTATTATGCCCCTTGACTCAGAGGTGTCAAGGTGGTGCTCTATGATGGCGGGGTCAAGACCGGGCACTTCGGTAAAGACATCACGGAATTCTCTGAAAAGGGTTTGGTATTTCTCAATCTCTTGCTTACTGCAGAAGGCTCCTAAAGTGATGAGTTCAGGGGCACGTCCTGGGGCAGCGATATCAATTTGGATGAGAGGTGAGATGTTGGCCATGTTACCTTCCTCAAAGGCATTAGGAGCAGGAATAGGATCTTTGAACCAGTCGACCTTGGTGGGAAGGAAATCTTTGGATTCAACCGCAAATTGGGTAGCGGTGCTAGAGGAAGATGTTTCTGGGAGGAAATACGAACGATGGTGCATATCATCCCAGGGATACTCCGGGGCAGTGAGTGCCTCGAGAATCTCCTCATCGGTACGGAAAGTTTGGGCCGTCAAATCGGTTGACGTGGGAATGGTAGTGGAAGAGATCATGTAAATGGTGTTGACCTCCCCGGATGGGGGTGAGATCGGAGGGTGAATTTCCTCAATAGTGGTTGGTGCCGTCTCAAGGTCCAGATTGTTCATCTCATAGAGAGCTGCTCTGTAATCTGGGAGATCGGGACAATGATGGGAGTAGTGCCCGTAAACACCGCATATGGCACAGCGGTGGTTGGTACGCAGCGATTTGTCTTTGGGCTTGGGGTGGGGTTTAGTTCGACAATCGGGATGTTGGGGTCGTCGTTGAGCATCTGCATGTGCTTCTGTAATGCTGGTAACTGTGGACACTGATGAGTCGCATGACCTAACTCGTCGCACAATGAGCATTTGGGAGGAGCACGAAATACTGGAGGGTTTTTTACTGTCTTGGGAGGTGGTACAGCAGTGTAAGGTTGGGGACCTCTACCCCCAGTGGGTTTGGGAGTAGGGGGAGGAGTCGTGGAGGACAAAGGGGTAGAGACACCGGGGGGTGGCTAAGTGGTAGTAGCCATGGGTTGCACCGGTTGGAGGACGACGTCAGGTGTCGGCGGGAAAATGGGAGGTGAAAGATACCATATGGGTAATCCCAAGGTTAACCCAGGGAGGCTAAGGGTATCCATAACCAGGGCGCTTACTACTCCCGAAGGAGGGACTAGGAAGGGGATAGTATGCATAGGTGTAACACCAATGTGGCTAGGTACCAGTGGTGGTTTAGGCAACAAGGGTGGTTGATTGGTAGTTGGTTGGTTATCATGGGAGAGGGTACATAGGTTAGACACTTTGGGTGTAGATGACGGGGGAGGAATGGATTGGAAAGTGGACGTCATCGGTGGGTCTGAGTAAACTCCAAGTCCCAAAGAGGAAACAAATGAGGTAGCAGCACTACTGACTGGTTGTTCCACCATGGGGAGAACATTTTCGGGTGCAGCGGGAGCATTTGGATCATAGTAAGTAAGTTGGTCGATCTTAACCACGCGTCCATCATGGTGCAAAAGATAGAGGAAGCGACCGCCCCGCGTAGCATAGATGTAGCTGTGACCGAGTAAGAGGTTGTAATCAAGCTGGGCGTTGATGACCTCGATATCGATGAGGAAGGTTTTACCACCTAACTGGACAGGGACGTTGGCTAGGAGACCTTGGGGTTGATCCGAATGGCCGTCGTAGGCGCGTAACGCAGTGGTGGACTGCTGGAGGGTAGGGGATCCCAACTTCTGCCATACGAATGTAGGCATAACGCATGTGGAGGCACCCTCATCGATGATGCATCGATGGATGACAAGATTCCGAACGGAAACAGAAACTTGGAACACTAAGGTGGAAGGAAGGCGTGGTTTGGACTGGTCCAAATCAAATGACATTAAATTCGAATCATTTGGGTCAATAGCCCCAATGGCTGAGATTAAAGTCTTGCACTGGGAAGGGCAGTTCTTCAAGACTTCTAACGCAGACATGGCTGCGGGAGATTGGGCGAGGTCGTCTACAATGTTGTAGTTTGACGCAGCACGTGCATTGGGGTTGTTGTTGATACGGCGAAGTGGGAATCGAGCTGTTTTGGAAGCGCCATCTACCGGAGGGGGAGGGATACGTAACGCTTGATCAGTGGGATGAGCGTTAGGGGTTTTATCAGCGGGATGTGCTTCAGAGGTGGAGCCATATTGGTTCCGATGGGTCTGGAGGTTGACACCAGCGAAAGACATCATCAATAAGTGGTGGGTACCTGAGTCAAACATGGGTTGATCAGGAGCGACGTATGTGATCTGTTCTTGTTGGGGTTGCGTGTTGGCTTGAGGAGTATCCAACGGCTGAGTATTCACGACGCCTTGGGTTGGTAAGGAGTTTTGCAGCACCAAAGGTGGCTGCTGAGGTTGTGGGAGGTTGGGCTGCGCTGGAGGAGCTGCATGTCCTTGGCGATGGGCCTCATCAACCCAAAGTTACCGAGCTCGCTCCAAGTGTGGGAAAGCATGGGTGTAGTGGCCATAGACCCCGCAGATAGAACAAGGATGGTTCATTCGAAAATTAGGGTTTTTAGCCTGCTTGGGCGGGTGATCAGGGTTTTGGTTAGCGGGGGCCGCGTTGTTATTGTCGGGGGGATTCGCCGGTTGACCAGCTTGGTCAGCAGGTTGGTTGTTCCCATGATTACGGCCCTTGCCGCGGTTTTGTTGGCCCTGGTTACATTGGTTGTTCTAGTTTTGCTGCCGATTGTGTTGGGCGTAGACTTTCCCTTGGGCAGCAGGTGGATTCTGAGGTTGCGCAGGTGCGGGAGCAGGCTGCGGGGGATGATATGGAGGTGGAGGCTGAGCAGGCGCAACGACTTGAGGAGGTTGTTGATATGGCTGCGGAGCAGGTTGTGGGTTTGCCACAGGGGCTGCCTGTGGCGGGTAATAAGCGGGTTGAGCTTGTGAAGGCACAGGAGATGGGGCAGCATGGTGATGGTAGTAGGGCTGAGGTGCGACTGGGGGGGCATAAGCGGGAGTCGCATGACCGAAGCACTAAGGAGGACATGAGGGTCCATGGTGATGGTGATGTGTCATGGGAGCATACGAGTTGGTTGCTCCAGACTATGAGGTAGCCCATGAAAGGTCAGCGTCAAGGGTAGGACGTGCAATGGAAAATGGTTGGGGATGTGAAGAAACATGGCCAATGATACCGTCTGCAGCGTGGGATGCCCCCGGCGCATCGTGCTGGGAGGACTCACCGCGAGGGGCGTCAGGTATAATGGTATAAAGGTAACCTGATTGGGCATAAATGAGGTCGAACTGTTGGGCCTTAAGGATGACCTCTTCTTCAAACTGGGGTCTTTCTGATGCCACATCCTTATCAATAACAGGGAGAAGGGATTTGAGGAACACATCTAGGAAGATATGGTCGTCTAGTTTGATCTTGCATAAGCTATGGCCTCGACGCCACTCATGGATGTGGTCCGTGATATGGGTAGCCGTGTTTGTCTACAAGATAGGAGGATCTCAACTCCTGCGTCATAGCGGACAGGCAACTGGAAGAACTGCAGGAAGGTCAAGGCAAGGGAAGCAAAGGTGGCATGGGTCCCATGAGGTTGCTCGATATACCACTTGGCTGCAGAGCCAGTCAAGGTGCGCTGTAAGAGGCGAAGGAGAACAGAGTCGTCCACTATGGAGTTGGAGGAACACCATAGGTGGAAAGACATGATATGGTTTTGTGGGTCCTCACCGGCCTTGCCCTCGAACTTAGGGATGTCAGAGGGGAGCTTGGTAGGCATATGAGGCCACATAGGGTCGTGTCGAATAGGATCGTTGGTCAATCTGGCCAGGTCAGGTAGATTGATGCTAGCCATGAATGGCAAACTGGAAGAAGGATGTGACACAGTAGTGGGTTGGACCAAGTTGGGGCCAATGCCCCCAAGTGGGGGGACAGGATTTGGGATGGTGCCCCCCAGTGGGGGAACGGAGGTAGTATAGGAGGGGCCTGCACCACCATGGGCAGTGTGAGCCACTGATGTAGTGGGGATAGGAATTCCCGCTGCGGGAATAAGTACCGTGAGGGGAACGGTAGATGGGGGGCCCATGGAGGGCATACCCAAAATAGGAGTAGAAACTGGTGTAGTGGTGGATGTACCACCAATGGTCCCTATAAGAAAAGGAGTGGAAGTCGTGCCAGCCATGGGGCTAGTAGGGGCAGTGTAAATAGGGTTCTTAGACTCTTCGTCAGAATCGGAGGTAAAGTAAGGAGTGTCAATATCTGGTGATGGAGTCCTATGTCGCTGACGAGTGGAGTCAAGTGACAAGGCTCTAGATCTGTGATGAGTGGTATCAACGGATGATGATCGAAATCTATGACGGGTGGTGTCAAGAGAACCGTGCTATGGTGGCTCGCCCCTGAGGCACTGAGAATGTCTCGGGGACTCAATGGTGACAGATGGTGTCAAATCTATGTGGGTTGAGGTGAGTAGAAAAACAGCTCAAAAATCCTAATGCAACCGAGTGTGCAGAAGGAGAGCTCAAAAACAAGGCACTCAGGCCAACAACCAACTCAAAACATCCACTGCAACAGCTGTGCTACAATAGGTGGAGTAACAACAAAGATGGTCAGAATACCAACAAGCAGCAGGTTTCCTAAAAATGAAAAATGGTGGACTCACTAGACCAAAGGGAGGTAAAGGAGCATGCAAACACCTAACTAAAAGTATTCTGACTCAACTAAACATATCCTCTGCAAGGTGATGAAATCCAAGTCAGACAATATGAGTAGGAAAGCCAAGTGGCTATGATATCCCCCTACCGGGAGGGACACCGGGTCGTCAATCCTAGAAGAATGGCAACTAAGATACCTCGTTCATGACGCGTCCAGAAAGGTGAATCTGCCGTTTAGTCCGTTTACCGCAATACCCCTATATAGGGATATCCCGCGAACCGCGAAAGGTAGCCCTTCGGTTACTGAATGGAGTGCGGTATTCCACTCAGGCCTCCGGAACCAGTCTCCCGACTTCAACCCTCCTAAGGGAGAGGCCCTCTGATAAACTGGTCGTGACCGTGCCAAAAAGTACTAGGGGATTTTGGTTCCCTATTTGGACAACAACTATGTCTCAAGTGTAAGTAACCGAGGGGTGTTATTGGAAGCCTATCCCCGCGATCCTACCTAACTACAAAGATTCTTTTGTGTTCCCCAAGTGGGGTTAGAATATTGGTTGAGTTAGGTACTTTTTAAGGCTAACTTGAATTATGTGACAGAGTGTGTGCTCGTGAGGTTATGAACCCAAAATAGAAGTGCCACAAGGGGGAGCAACTTCTTAACTATCAATAATGCTGGAATTGAAATTTTAACTTGCAAAATTTTCTGAATTAAAAATACTGAAATTTTAAAAAGATTCTGTAAAGGGAACATAAATTATGTTGCAGAAAGGTTGTAAGGAAGTGGGGCTGCAGGTAGGACAGAGGGCTGTTCAGAAGTAAAAAATATTGCAGCAAAAGGGGCTGGGCTCAAAACAGGAAAAATGCAGAAATCAAACCGTGGGTCTGTAGCGAATCAGAACAGGCGGACCGCGGGTTTGAGGGAAACAGACGCGGTTAGGTCGCGGCTTTCGAGCAAACAGATGCAGTCGGGACGCAGGAAACAGGGAAAAAGACGCAGTCGGGTCGCGGAAAAAAGGCTAACAGACGCAGTCGGGATGACAGAAATGGGATGAAAGCCGCAGTCAGGACGCGTGAAAATGGCCGACAGGCGCAGTCAGATCGCAGCAAACAGGTTGATTAGCTGCGGTCGGATCGCAGGTAACAGACTTGAATCCGACGGCAGGGCGTCGGAAACCGTCTGAGAGCTGCGGTTGGGTCGCAGGTAAAGGCCTGAAAGACGCATTCGGAACGCGACTGCCGAGGGAAAAGACGCGATGTACGGCGGCCGAAAGGGACAACCGAAAGGAAAAAAAAAATATTTTAAAATGGAAACCAAAAATTCAAAATCTAGTGGAGTCGCCAAAACTGTAGCTAGGGTTTTACCCCTAGCTTGTGCAAATGAGCACCTACTAAGGAGAATGGACTCCTTAGTAGCAGTTTAGTAAATGCAAATAATTAAGTTAAAACAGAAATAGAAACTACTCTAACACATGTGCATAAAAAATAAACAAGGGTTTTGTATTAATATCACCTTCAATGTGAAGGTTGGTAAAGCCCCTTGCAATGTCCAAGAGGGTTGCTCCAAGCTCCAATGTGCTCTTTCTCTTTCTCCAATGGTGGGGATGGGCCAAAAGAGGCTCTCAAGGTGAAAGTAGTTCAATGGTGAACTAGGGTTTCGAGAGAGATTTTGGCAGAGTAAGGGTATACTTGATTGTGGATATGAAATAAGGGATCTCCATCACCTATTTATAGTTTTTTGGTGGTGGAGTGCTGACCCATGGTTTTGGGAACCATATGGTTTAACGCAGCTGTATAGGGTTTTTTCATCCTTTTCCTCATTATTTTATATTTTTTATTCCCTTTTTAGGGGATTTTTGCTATTTTAGAGGAATTTTGGATATTTTTGGAGGGAAAAGGGGTTTTTTAGCCTTTTTTAGGCTATTTTTAGGGTTTTGTGGCCTTTTGGAGGCTTTTTAATGGGATTTTAAGGGATTTTAAGGGAAATATGGTAGGAAAATGGACAAATGAGCCATGTAATGTGGTAGATGAGGTAGTGAACACTTTTTGGGTGTTAACAGATTTCCCCCTGATGTGCGAGGGCAGGAGCTCATCGTATGGCCGATGGACATCATAAGTCATGTATGGTTTTCCTGGGGTGTGGAGAAAAGAGAAGAAACAAACTGAAGATCGGAACAACGATCCCGAACAACTGCAAGAGCTAAAAGTACGTAACCTCAATAATGGATGAGGAATCATCTGAGCATATCGACGAGGCGGGCATTCCCACGCTCGTATCAGGATATAACATAACAATGGGGTCCAAAAAATGGGGACCTGAAATATACATAACCTCAAATACTGACTGAGGAATAATCTCAATATATGGACGAGGCGGGCATACCCATGCTCGTATCAAGATACATAAAAAGAACTGTAAGGCCCGAAAAGGGGGACCTGTAAGATACATAACCACTGTGTACATCATAAGAGTCCAGAGGGGACACAAATCTGGGACATACTGCTGGGCGGACCATGTCTGAGCTGAAGAACTGATACACTGGAACAATCAACAGTGCTACTGAGTGTGGTACCAAAAGAACGGATGAGCTGCTGGATCACAATGACAAGGGTCACACTCACAATGGTACACTGAACTGGAACTGATCTGAGACTGAACTGGGTACGCAAGGAAGCATGTAACTGGATGGCTTCCGAATACAAACGCCAACGCAGCTCGGACATCCATGGGAACATATAACTGGTCATTCCGAAGTGACTCACCAATGTGCTAGAGTCGGGGGAAATCTGGGGTCTTCAACAAATAATGTAAAGGATGTAACCCTACGCGATTCTTGATAATGCGATCAAGGTGCTGAAGTCGAGCATGTGAGAAACAACCACTCGGAGAGGCAATGATGACTCCTCTCAGAATGGTCCGTAGGCACTTACCACAGATGGTGATAAGTCCAAGGCGTAGGGACCTCTGGGCCTATCCTCTAGAATGGAAGGGCTGTCGTCGACAGAGGGAGACCTACAACTATCAAGGCAATGATGTTTCCTTGATAGGAGCGCGAGGTGGAGAACCAAAATGTGATAGTACTGATGGCAGGACTAACTAAACTGGGAGGGAATAACTGGGCAAGTAGAGTGGGTGGACTCAAACTTCCTTTGTTCAGAGTATGATAATGGGAATGATCGGGCAGCATATGGAACTAACTGAGGAGAAAGGGATTATAGCTGTATTGGATCTGGGAAGGTGACTGGGTTGAGGGAGACTCAAGCTGGTATAGTATGGCAGGAGACTGCAGAATACTCTAAACAAAGGCGACCTAATTGGGGGTGCTGCCGAGATGATCGATCATGGTGCCTGGAGGCACGGGATGACTTCTTCATGGGTTAATGAACTAGAAGAAGTGTGTGTAAAATGGCACTGTCGTGTGGATTGAAACGAGCCCAGGACAGTTCATGCTTGGGGTTGCTTTTAATTTTAAGGAGTCTGAAAGCGATAAGAAGACTCTGAAGTAATGGAATGGTACTGTAGTGTGGATTTTATGAGCCCAGGACAGTTCATGCTCGTGGTTGATTTCAATTTTAGAGAGTCTGAAAGCAAATAAGAAGACTCCAGGGGGTTGCTTTTTCATAGATTTAGTCTCCAAGGCCCAAAGAAGCATAAAAGGATACAATGAAGAACTCTTCTAGCCGGTGTGACTAGAGTATTCCTTTTTCGTAATTAGTCTACCAGGTCCGGAAAAGGGTTAAACTTATACCAGATAGACGCCCTTTCAGGTACTTTAACGAGCATGAAAGGAAGCAAGATTGCTCGGCGATCTTTTCATTGTTTTAGGAGTAAGAAAAGAGCTTAACAGAAACTCCCTAGGTGCCTTTTTCGTAAAGGACTTGTCCGGCCCGAAAAAGGGATAAAATTATACCGAACAAAAGGAATGGCCAGGCAAGGAGGAAGTGTTCAATCGTGGAACATGTGTGATGTCCAAGAACAAAGGTGGGGGGTGAACACTGATGGGCCTCCTTGCGGGGTAAATGGAATGGTGGAAAAATAATGAAATATTTGTAGTATGGTAGGAGTGGATGGCTCATGTAAATATGTGGAACAATCCGATAGCAGCCGATGTGGTGCACAAACCGAGGCAGCAAGGTGTTGGGACACAATGTTGAAACTGTACTAGGTGAGAGCGAGAAATGATCTCAAGCAGCATCACGAGCTCGGAAAAGTGAATCTGGCGATATAAAATGTGTCAAAAATAGAGAACGACCGATGTGGCACGCAAACCGAGAGCGGGGGGCATTTTGGAAAAAGACCCGAAAAATATAGGGTGAGAGCGAGAAATGATCTCAAGCATCATCACCGGCTCGGAAAAATGAATCCGATGATATAAAGTATATCAAAAATGGGCTACGGCTGATGTGGCACGCAAACCGGGGCGACAAGGTGTCGGGACACAATGTTGATATTGTTCCTGGTGAGAGCGAGAAATGATCTCAAGCATCATCACGGGCACGGAAATATGAATCTGACAGTGCAAATGGTGCGAAAAATTGAGGTTATAAGGACTCCGGAATGGTCAAAGGTGAGCCCACCAAGCCAAGGATGCAGTGGTCGGGAAAAATGATGACCCATGGGGGAAGAATACTAGGTGTATCAAATCAAATCAAATCTACAAGTGTTATGTGACCTCAAAAATGGTTGAGATCACAAGTGTGAAAAAATGAGCAGGGTTAATGGCTTGCCCCCATGCTATGTGCATGGGGTTTCTGATTATGGATCACATATGTGTGGGTTTGAACAATGGGCTCATTGACATGCTGAGATAGATGTGATGGGGAAGGTTCAAAATGATTGATCATGCCCCCTATCCTAGGGTCGAGGGAATCTATTATGCCCCTTGACTTAGAGGTGTCAAGGTGGTGCTCTATGATGGCGGGGTCAAGACTGGGCACTTCGGTAAAGACATCACGGAATTCTCTGAAAAGGGTTTGGTATTTCTCAATCTCTTGCTTACTGCAAAAGGCTCCTAAAGTGATGAGTTCAGGGGCACGTCCTAGGGCAGCGATATCAATTTGGATGACAGGTGAGATGTTGGCCATGTTACCTTCCTCAAAGGCATTAGGAGCAGGAATAGGATCCTTGAACCAGTCGACCTTGGTGGGAAGGAAATCTTTGGATTCAACCGCAAATTGGGTAGCGGTGCTAGAGGAAGATGTTTCTGGGAGGAAATACGAACGATGGTGCATATCATCCCAGGGATACTCCGGGGCAGTGAGTGCCTCAAGAATCTCCTCATCGGTACGGAAAGTTTGGGTCGTCAAATCGGTTGACGTGGGAATGGTAGTGGAAGATATCATGTAAATGGTGTTGACCTCCCCGGATGGGGGTGAGATCGGAGGGTGAATTTCCTCAATAGTGGTTGGTGCCGTTTGAAGGTCCAGATTGTTCATCTCATAGAGAGCTGCTCTGTAATCTGGGAGATCGAGACAATGATGGGAGTAGTGCCCGTAAACACCGCATATGGCACAGGGGTGGTTGGTACGCAGGGATTTGTCTTTGGGCTTGGGGGTGGGGTTTAGTTCGACAATCGGGATGTTGGGGTCGTCGTCGAGCATCTGCATGTGCTTCTGTAATGCTGGTAACTGTGGAAACTGATGAGTCGCATGGCCTAACTCGTCGCACAATGAGCATTTGGGAGGAGCACGAAATATTGGAGGGTTTTTTACTATCTTGGGAGGTGGTACAGCAGTGTAAGGTTGGGGACCTCTACCCCCGGTGGGTTTGGGAGTAGGGGGAGGAGTTGTGGAGGACGAAGGGGTAGAGACACCGGGGGGTGGCTGAGTGGTAGTAGCCATGGGTTGCATCGGTTGGAGGATGATGTCAGGTGTCGACGGGTGAACGGGAGGTGAAAGATACCATATGGGTAATCCCAAGGTTAACCCAGGGAGGCTAAGGGTAGCCATAACCGGGGCGCTTACTACTCTAGAACGAGGGACTAAGAAGGGGATAGTATGGATAGGTGTAACACCAATGTGGCCAGGTGCCAGTGGTGGTTTAGGCAACAAGGGTGGCTGATTGGTAGTTGGTTGGTTATCGTGGGAGAGGGTACATAGGTCAGACACTTCGAGCGTAGATGACGGGGGAGGAATGGATTGGAAAGTGGATGTCATCGGCGGGTCTGAGTAAACTCCAAGTCCCAAAGAGGAAACAAATGAGGTAGCCGCACTACTGACCGGTTATTCCACCATGGGGAGAAAATTTTCGGGTGTAGCGGGAGCATTTGGATCATAGTAAGTAAGTTGGTCGATCTTATCCACGCGTCCATCATGGGGGAACATCATGGTGCGAAAGACAGAGGAAGTGACCGCCCGCATAGCATACATGTAGCTGTGACCGAGTAAGAGGTTGTAATCAAGCTAGGCGTTGATGACCTCGATATCGATGAGGAAGGTTTTACCACCTAACTGGATAGGGACGTTGGCTAGGAGACCTTGAGGCTGATCCAAACGGCCGTCGTAGGCGCGTAACGCAGTGGTGGACTGCTGGAGGGTAGGGGATCCCAACTTCTGCCATACGAATGTAGACATAACGCATGTGGAGGCACCCTCATCGATGATGCATCGATGGATGACAAGATTCCGAACGGAAACAGAAACTTGGAACGCTAAGGTGGAAGGCAGGCGTGGTTCGGACTGGTCCAAATCAAATGCCATTAAATTCGAATCATTTGGGTCAATAGCCCCAATGGCGAAGAGTAAAGTCTTGCGCTGGGAAGGTCAGTTCTTCAAGACTTCTAACGTAGACATGGCTGCGGGATATTGGGCGAGGTCGTCTACAATGTTGTAGTTTGACGCAGCGCGCGCATTGGGGTTGTTGTTGATACGGTGAAGTGAGAAATGAGCTGTTTTGGAAGCGCCATCTACCGGAGGGGGAGGGATACGTAACGCTTGATCAGTGGGATGAGTGTTAGGGGCTTTATCAGCGGGATGTGCTTCAGAGGTGGAGCCATATTGGTTTCGACAGGTCTGGAGGTTGACACCAGCGGAAGACATCATCAATAAGTGGAGGGTACCTAAGTCAAACATGGGTTGATCAGGAGCGACGTATATGATATGTTGTTGTTGGGGTTGCGTGTTGGCTTGAGGAGTAGCCAACGGTTGAGTATTCATGACGCCTTAGGTTTGTAAGGGGTTTTGCAGAACCAAAGGTGGCTGCTGAGGTTGTGGGGGTTTGGGCCGCGCTGGAGGAGCTGCATGTCCTTGGCGATGGGCCGCATCAACCCAAAGTTGCCGAGCTCACTCCAAGTGTGGGCAAGCATGGGTGTAGTGGCCATAGACCCAGCAAATAGAACAAGGATGGTTCATTCACAAATTAGGGTTTTTAGCCTGCTTCGGCGGGCGATCAGGGTTTTGGTTAGTGGGGGCCGCGTTGTTATTGTCGGGGGGATTCACCGATTGACCAGCTTGGTCAGCAGGTTGGTTGTTCCTACGATTACGGCCCTTGCCGCGGTTTTGTTGGGTCTAGTTACGTTGGTTGTTCTGGTTTTGCTGCGGATTGTGTTGGGCATAGACTTGCCCTTGGGCAGTAGGTGGATTCCAAGGTTGCGCAGGTGCGGGAGCAGGCTGCGAGGGATGATATGCAGGTGGAGGCTGAGCAGGCGCAGCGACAAGAGGAGGTTGCTGATATGGCTGCAGAGCAGGTTGTGGGTTTTCCGTAGGGGCTGCCTGTGGCGTGTAATAAGCGGGTTGAGCTTGTGAAGGCGCAAGAGACGGGGCAGCCTGCTGATGGTAGTAGGGCTGAGGTGCGACTGGGGGGCATAAGTGGGAGTCGCATGACTGAAGCACTGAGGAGGACATGAGGTTCCATGGTGATGGTGATGTGTCATGGGAGCATACGAGTTGGTTGCTCCAGACTGTGAGGTAGCCCGTGAAAGGTCGGGGTCAGGGGTAGGACGTGCAATGGAAAATGGTTGGGGATGTGAAGAAACACGGCCAATGATACCGTCTGCAGCGTGGGATGCCCCCATTGCATCGTGCTGGGAGGACTCACCGCGAGGGGCGTCAGGTATAATGGTATAAAGGTAACCCGACTGGGCGTAAATGAGGTCAAACTGTTGGGCCCTAAGGATGGCCTCTTCTTTAAACTGGGGTCTTTCTGATGCCACATCCTTAGCAATAACAGGGAGAAGGGATTTGAGGAACCAATCTAGGAAGATATGGTCGTCTAGTTTGATCTTGCATAAGCTACGGCGTCGATGCCACTCATGGATGTGGTCCGTGATATGGGTAGTCGTGTTTTGTCTACAAGATAGGAGGATCTCAACACCTGCATCATAGCGGACAGGAAACTGGAAGAACTGCAAGAAGGTCAAGGCAAGGGAAGCAAAGCTGGCATGGGTCCCATGAGGTTTCTCGATATACCACTTGGCTGCAGAGCCAGGGAAGGTGCGCTGTAAGAGGCGGAGGTGAACAGAGTCGTCCACTATGGAGTTGGAGGAGCACCATAGGTGGAAAGACATGATATGGTTTTGTGGGTCCTCACCGGCCTTGCCCTCGAACTTAGGGATGTTAGAGGGGAGCTTGGTAGGCATATGAGGCCATGTAGGGTCGTGTCGAATAGGATCGTTGGTCAATCTGGCCAGGTCAGGTAGATTGAGGCTAGCCATGAATGGCAAACTGGAAGAAGGATGTGACACAGTAGTGGGTTGGACCAAGTTGGGCCAATGCCCTCGAGTGGGGGGACAGGATTTGGGATGGTGCCCCCCAGTGGGGGAACACAGGTAGTATAGGAGGGGCCTACACCACCATGGGTAGTGTGAGCCACTGATGTAGTGGGGATAGGAATTCCCACTGCGAGAATAGGTACCGTGAGGGGAACGGTAGAAGGGGGCCCCATGGAGGGCATACCCAAAACAGGAGTAGAAACTGGTGTAGTGGTGGATGTACCACCAATGGTCCCTATAACAAAAGGAGTGGAAGTCGTGCCAGCCATGGGGCTAGTAGGGGCAGTGTAAATAGGGTTCTCAGACTCTTCGTCAGAATCGGAGGTAAAGTAAGGAGTGTCAATATCTGGTGATGGAGTCCTATGTCGCTAACGAGTGGAGTCAAGTGACAAGGCTCTAGATCTGTGATGAGTGGTATCAACGGATGATGATCGAAATCTATGATGGGTGGTGTCAAGAGAACCGTGCTGTGCGGGCTTGCCCCTGAGGCGCCGAGAATGTCTCGGGGACTCAATGGTGATAGATGGTGTCAAATCTATGTGGGTTGAGGTGAGTAGAAAAACAGCTCAAAAACCCTAATGCAACCGAGTGTGTAGAAGGAGAGCTCAAAAACAAGGCACTCGGGCCAACAACCAACTCAAAACACCCACTGCAACAGCTGTGCTACAATAGGTGGAGTAACAACAAAGATGGTCAGAATACCAACAAGCAGCAGGTTTCCTAAAAATGAAAAATGGTGGACTCACTAGACCAAAGGGAGGTAAAGGAGCATGCAAACACCTAACTAAAAGTATTCTGACTCAACTAAACATATCCTCTGCAAGGTGATGAAATCCAAGTCAGACAATATGAGTAGGAAAGCCAAGTGGCTATGATATCCCTCTACCGGGAGGGACACCGGGTAGTCAATCCTAGAAGAATGGAAACTAAGATACCTCGTTCATGACACGTCCAGAAAGGTGAATCTGTCGTTTAGTCCGTTTACCGCAATACCCCTATACAGGGATATCCCACGAACCGCGAAAGGTAGCCCTTCGATTACTGAATGGAGTGCGGTATTCCACTCAGGCCTCCGGAACCAGTCTCCCGACTTCAACCCTCCTAAGGAAGAGGCCCTCTGATAAACTGGTCGTGACCGTGCCAAAAAGTACTAGGGGATTTTGGTTCCCTATTTGGACAACAACTATGTCTCAAGTGTAAGTAACCGAGGGGTGTTATTGGAAGCCTATCCCCCCGATCCTACCTAACTACAAAGATTCTTTTGTGTTCCCCAAGTGGGGTTAGAATATTGGTTGAGTTAGGTACTTTTTAAGGCTCACTTGAATTATGTGACAGAGTGTGTGCTCGTGAGGTTATGAACCCAAAATAGAAGTGCCACAAGGGGGAGCAACTTCTTAACTATCAATAATGCTGGAATTGAAATTTTAACTTGCAAAATTTTCTGAATTAAAAATACTGAAATTTTAAAAAGATTCTGTAAAGGGAACAGAAATTATGTTGCAGAAAGGCTGTAAGGAAGTGAGGCTGCATGTAGGACAGAGGGCTGTTCAGATGCAGAAAATATTGCAGCAAAAGGGGCTGGGCTCAAAACAGGAAAAATGCTGAAATCAGACCGTGGGTCTGTAGCGAATCAGAACAGGCGAACCGCGGGTTTGAGGAAAACAGACGCGGTCAGGTCGCGGCTTTCGGGAAAACAGATGCAGTCGGGACGCAGGAAACAGGGAAAAAGACGCAGTCGGGTCACGGCAAAAAGGCTAACAGACGCAGTCTGGATGCCAGAAATGGGCTGAAAGCCGCAGTGAGGACGCGGGAAAATGGCCGACAGGCGCAGTCAGATCGCAGCAAACAGGTTGATTAGCCGTGGTCGAATCACAGGTAAAAGACTTGAATCCGACGGCAGGGCATCGGAAACCGTCTGAGAGCCGCGGTCGAGTCGCAGGTAAAGGCCTGAAAGACGCGGTCGGGACGCGACTGCAGAGGGAAAAGACGCAATGTACGGCGGCCGAAAGGGACAGCCGAAAGGAAAAAAAAAAAAATTTAAAATGGAAACCAAAATTTCAAAATCTAGTGGATTCGCCAAAACTGTAGCTAGGGTTTTACCCCTAGCTTGTGCAAATGAGCACCTACTAAGGAGAATGGACTCCTTAGTAGCAGTTCAGTAAATGCAAATAATTAAGCTAAAACAGAAATAGAAACTACTCTAACACATGTGCATAAAAAATAAACAACAATTTGTAAACAAGGGTTTTGTATTAATATCACCTTCAATGTGAAGGTTGGTGAAGCTCCTTGCAATGTCCAAGAGGGTTGCTCCAAGCTCCAATGTGCTCCTTCTCTTTCTCCAATGGTGGGGATGGGCCAAAAGAGGCTCTCAAGGTGAAAGTAGTTCAATGGTGAACTTGGGTTTCGAGAGAGATTTTGGCAGAGTAAGGGTATACTTGATTGTGGATATGAAATAAGGGATCTCCATCACCTATTTATAGTTTTTTGGTTGTAGAGTGCTGACCCATGGTTTTGGGAACCATATGGTTTAAGGCAGCTGTATAGGGTGTTTTCCTCCTTTTCCTCATTATTTTATATTTTTTATTCCCTTTTTAGGGGATTTTTGCTATTTTATAGGAATTTTGGATATTTTTGGAGGGAAAAGGGGTTTTTTAGCCTTTTTGAGTCTATTTTGAGGGTTTTGTGGCCTTTTGGAGGCATTTTAGGCCTTTTGGAGGGTTTTTAATGGGATTTTTTGGGATTTTAAGGGAAATATGGTAGGAAAATGGATAAATGAGCCATGTAATGTGGTAGATGAGGTAGTGAACACTTTTTGGGTGTTAACATATGCTAACTGAAATACATCACCTATTCCCATTAGATTTAATATTTCTAAATATTCAGCTAGGATTCCCTTTAGTAAGAGTGTTTTTAATGTCTCTTTCTCTAATTGCCTTTGTTTTGATCGTTGAAGGTTGTATTGAAAGCGTTCCACATATTCCTCCAAATTCTCTTCTTCCGCTTGTGACATTTCGAAGATATCTTCATTAACCCTACTATAATCTTGGTACCTTTTCAAGAATACATGTTTCATGTCTTCCCAAGTTTGTATACAATTCCCACTGAGGCTCATAAACCATCAGAGGGTTGTTCCTTTTAGAGTAAGGGGAAATACATTCAACTTTTGATCATCAGTATGATATTATCCTCTACAAAGTACTTCAAATTCAAATAAAAATACATTAGGTCCTTCATTTTCCAAACCGTGAAAATCTGGTAGAACATGTGGGGGGATGCTTTTCATTTGTGCCACTCCTTCTGAATCTCTAATGGGAAATTCGAAGGTAACAACTTTTGTATCTTTCTTACCTGCCATCTCTTCATTAGATTCTTCGTGTGCTATCTGGAGGATCCTCCTTTGAATGTTCATGTCAATGGGTTAGTATAATGGGTGGTGCTTATAACACCACTAAGGGGAATGATAAGATTTACACTCCAAAAATTAAAAATTAAATGAAACTAAATGCAAAAAAAAATCCACACTCAAAGCAAATTCAATAAACTGAAAAGTAATCATCCAACCTACATGCTCTACTTTAACAATGCATCTACAAAACAATGTTAGATGTACTTTTGCACCATTGATAACTTCCCCGGCAACGACACCAAAATGTTGGGCAAATTAATTGTCGAATTAATTAAACAGTTGATACTACCAGAACATAAATTATCAACCTGAGGAATTCTTTTATTTCAAAGCTATCGTGCAAGATCTATGCAAGCACAATTTATACCTGACAGTGTTGATCTATGGGTATGAAATCAAAACTCTTTGTAAACTAGATCACACCTTCTTGAAAATAAATCAAACCTTAAACCTATTCATAAAACCAAACTGTAAATCTAATCACACTTCAAACAAAACCAATTATTATGAAGCAAGATCTAATTGCATAAATCTGAAAAAAGTGCTATCTTGGTCAACGATTTATGAAACAAATTAACATAAAAACAACTACGATAAATCTAATGAATGAAAGCATACAACTATGATAAATCTAATGAATGAAAGCATGAACTAAATAATAAGCAAATCTACATAATAAAACACTTACAATAAATGCTAGCATCATTTGCTCAGGGAAGAGGGCCCTTCCTCCACTGAGTAGAGCTAGATCTCCACAATGAAAGTATACAACTCCAGAATTAAGAAATTGCCAGCATTTATTATCATCATGAAAGTATTACAATAGAGTCTAGATCAAATCCTACAACATAACATTACTTTCTCTCCTCCTCCTAAATACATCAGAATGATTACATATTTATACATAAAATCCTCTCAGGAGAATGAGAAATTGAATCTCCCAACTTGTGATCCATTTCAACCAATTGCTAATTTATAAAACTAGACACAACAGTAAATCTAAGAATTACACGTTTAGAGAAACAACTGTATATCTCAATCCATGGCTTTGTTTGTCGATGTCCTCACGATTTAAGTAAATGAGGTCGTTACGCACAAAACCCATGTCCCATATTTTCGAGATTCTTCTCCATATGCCCAAAAATAGTGATGCAAATCAATGTGTTATTATCTGGCACACGTTTCTGGTTGGAGTCGTTTGATAATGAGTTGGACGCTACCATGTGTTAAGATTTAATATGCTAAGACAGAAAATAGCAGCATTGCATTCCATGTCACAATAATAGCATATACAGGATCACTGAAGAAACAACAAGTACAGCATAAACACAAGAGACACAAATTTATCCTGGGAAACCCTCATGGGGTAGAAAACCCAGTAAAGCTTCCTCAATATAGATGACTAGCAATATACAAAGATGTAACCCTGAGCATAAGCTCCTCCTTCTCCATAGCAAACCTCTCCTCCACAAGTGCGCCACTCTCAAGTGAGTGAGTGTGTAAAATGAGGAATACACCTCCTCTATTTATACACTACTCCGACTTATCTTTTACACAAAACATGTAGGCTCGTATTTAACCAATGGGTTAAATACCCCACTACAACTGACTAGGCCGCCCCCTCTAGGGTGGTCTAATAACCCTTTGACCCACATAACACATACAGGGCTGACCCCCACTAGGGAAGTCTAATAACCCGAGTTACCACATTCCGACGGAGGAATAAACATCTCCGGATATACAATAAGGTCTTCAAGGAGGAATGAAACATCTCCAGAATAATAAAGTACAAATATAATATTCTTTGAAGTTACAATATCTCAACACTCCCCCTTAACGAGAAGGATATTATAACAGCATCTGCACGAGCAAGGAGTCATCAACATCATACATGATACATCTATAAATCATTGGAAGCTTTCTCAACATCATCAGTAACTCAAGCAGTTACTGGAACATCTTCAACACTGGAACATCAACATCTTCAGTACTGAGTCTTCATCTTCTGCAGCACTCGAACAACTACAACAACATCAACATCTGGATCCTCACGATCATCAGCATCGTCATCATATGATCATCAACATCGGGATCATCTCGATCTACAACATCTGGATCATCTCGATCTACAACATCTAGATCATCTTGATCTACAACATCTGGATCATCACGATCTACAGTATCCAGATCATCTCGATCTGCATCATTTGGATCATCTTGATCTACAGCATTTGGATCATCTCGATCTACAGCATTTGGATCATCACGATCTACAGCATCGTCATCTAGATCAACACGATCAGCAGCATCGTCATCTAGATCAATACGATCAGCAGCATCGTCATCTAGATCAACAGTATTAGTATCCACACCAGTACAAGTATACACATCATCAATACAAGTATCCACACAATACAACTTTACACATCATCAATACAAGTATCCACACAATACAAGTATACACATCATCAATACAAGTATCCACAAAATACAAGTATACACATCATCAATATAAGTATTCACACAATAGCAGCATACCCTGCAACACACACGATCAAATTACAGGATGATCAATCCTACTCTCTTTAGGACATAGGTCCATGGATGATGCAATCCTGTCATGTACCTTTTAAACTGAGGTCCAAGGACAATCCAGTCCTACCATGTACCTTTTGAACCGAGGTCCAGGGATGATCCAATCCTATCATGTACCTTTTGAACCGAGGTACAGGGATGATCCAATCCTATCATGTACCTTTTGAACCGAAGTCCAGGGATGATCCAATCCTATCATGTACCTTTTGAACCGAAGTCCAGGGACGATCCAGTCCTATCATGTACCTTTTGAACCAAAGTCCAGGGATGATCCAGTCCTATCATGTACCTTTTGAACCGAAGTCCAGGGACGATCCAGTCCTATCATGTACCTTTTGAACCAAAGTCCAGGGACGATCCAGTCCTATCATTCCATTCTCGGAGACCTCTTGTCTACAGCTCAATTCACAGGACTAAAGTCCGAGGACGATACAATCCCCTTACCTATTCATTCAGGATTTTGTTCTCGGAGACATCTTGTCTACGGCTCAATTCACAAGACTAAAGTCTGAGGACGATCCAATCCCCTTACCTGTTCATTCAGGATTTTGTTCTCGGAGACATCTTGTCTACGGCTCAATTCACAGGACTAAATTTCGAGGATGATCCAATCCCCTTACCTGTTCATTCAGGATTTTGTTCTCAGAGACATCTTGTCTATAGCTCAATTCACAAGACTAAAGTCCGAGGATGATACAATCCCCTTACATGTTCATTCAGGATTTTGTTCTCGGAGACATCTTGTCTACGGCTCAATTCACAAGACTAAAGTCTGAGGATGATCCAATCCCCTTACCTGTTCATTCAAGATTTTGTTCTCGGAGACATCTTGTCTACGGCTCAATTCACAGGACTAAAGTCTGAGGACGATCCAATCCCCTTACCTGTTCATTCAGGATTTTGTTCTCGAAGACATCTTGTCTATGGCTCAATTCACAAGACTAAAGTCCGAGGACGATACAATCCTCTTACCTGTTCATTCAGGATTTTGTTCTCAGAGACATCTTGTCTACGGCTCAATTCACAGGACTAAAGTCCGAGGATGATCCAATCCCCTTACCTGTTCATTTAGGATTTTGTTCTCGGAGACATCTTGTCTACGACTCAATTCACAGGACTAAAGTCTGAGGACGATACAATCCCCTTACCTGTTCATTCAGGATTTTGTTCTTGGAGACATCTTGTCTACGGCTCACTTCACAGGACTATGGTCCGAGGACGATACAATCCCCTTACATGTTCATTCAGGATTTTGTTCTCGAAGACATGCGTCTATGGCTCACTTTAGGACTAAAGTCTAGGGATGATCCAATCCCCACATGTCCACTAAGGACTTCATTCTCGAAGACATATGTCTACGGATCCTTCTAGAACACATGTTCAAGGATGATGCAATCCCTCTTCTTTCTCAGAGACATCTGTCTACGGATCCTTTTAGAACATATGTTCAAGGATGATGCAATCCCTCTTCTTTCTCAGAGACATCTGTCTATGGATCCTTTTAGAACATATGTTCAAGGATGATGCAATCCCTCTTTTCAACTTGGACCCTATCTAAGGACCATCCACCAACCTTTCTATTGACATCACTAATATAGGTATCCTCATCATCGACCTCACTGTCGATGCAGGCAATCTCATCATGAGTGATCACATCACTCCCCCTTTCGAGGAGGGTCCTTCTGAACTATATTAAGTTTGTCTTGGAAAACTTTACTTGAGGTAGAGGTTTGGTTAGTACATCGAATCAGTAGAGGTTTGGTTAGTACATCGGATCGGTAGAGGTTTGGTTAGTACATTGGTAACTTGTTACAAATTCGAACTTATAGTCCTTTTCTGCACCATATCTTGTATATAGAAATGTCAAATCTCTATGTGCTTTGACTTATCATGGAACACTGGATTCTCTGCCATCTTGATACAACTCTGTTTGTCACATAGTATCACAGTTGGGTCTATCTCTAAGTCAAACAATCCTATAGCCATACTGCTTCACAACTAGCAGAGCAAGCAGCCATATATTCCGCTTGTGCTAAGAGCCATACTGGATTGTTTCCTACTAAACCACAAGATCATGGCTGATTCCACACAATAACATCTTTTCGATGTGCTCTTCCTGTCTGATACACTTTGTGCTCAATCAACATCTGTGTAGCCATCTGGAGTCATGATCTCCAAAATAGCATAGATCAAAGTCTATCGTATCCTTTAGGTACCTCATCACATGCTTTGCAACTAATAGGGGAACACATCTAGTTTCCACTAGATACTGACTCGAGGTATTCACAGCAAAGCATATATCTAACCTAGTATACATCAATGACCCAATAATTTGTCTGTATAGAGTTATATACACTAACTCTGATGAGTCATTCGCTAACAGCTTCAAGTTGGAATCCATGCGAGTGGTCATTCCAACACATCAAGTCCTTTTAATATTTATCAGCATATTTTCCCTGGTTGAGAAAGATTCCTTCTGAGCCTTGCCATACTTCCAAACCTAGGAAGTAATGCATCAATCTGAGATCTTTCATTTTCATTTATGCAACCATCTTTCTGTGCCATCTCTTACTAGATGGTGTTGAGCCCAGAATTGGCCCTTTTTGACCATCATTTATCACTGTCCCTTACCTTGTCTCACACCAATTACCTTGGCAATTCAACTTATTGTCCTTATATATTCCCCAATTTACCAAGGTATGGCCGATTATCGTTTTATTGTATTAATACTTATGATTGTGATGATTTAAGCTGTGCATCTCTTAATTCGTGCTAACATGATGCAAATTATGAAGGTAGTAAGATAAATGGACTGCAGGAAGATCGGAGCTGAACAAGTCACGGAGGAAGGGACGTCCATTGCTTAAGGAAGGTTCCTTGGGGCTCAATTCGTCAATCAAGGCACAGTCGTGGCAGGGCAGCTGTAACATAAAGTTCTATCTTAAGTATGTCGCTGCTCAAATCCAGCTGTGAGCTGGAAGGACCGCCACTCTTGGGACAGTTGATAACTCCTCTTATATTTGGATATTTCAGTTCTGCCACGCATTGTAACAGCTAGATTATTTAGGGCGCCTGAAGATCATAGATCTTCATGGCCGCCCAATTATAGGTTTAGATGTTGCAACTGTATGTATAAATATGTGGTATTACCTCGATCGAGGGGTTGGACAGCAATGAATTAATTCATCTTGTATTAGCAGTGAAGCCGAAACTGTGTACTCATCCTTCTGTTAATATAAGGAGTTGCTTCTGAGTTAAAGAGAGTGTTGTTCAACCAGCGTCTCTGTGTGAAGACTGGGCCCGTCTTCCACAGAGATTGCTGTGTTAATTTAGGATTTCATCTTTCTGTTGTGTGATGATTTGATCTTTCTTTTGTACGCAGCAGCAATATTCATTGTGTGGATTTCTCAGTAAATGATTTATTTGTGAGATTGGTGAATGGTATCAATAACAGTCGACTGAGTCAGGTTTGTTTTATGTAATTCAATTTCTGTTCACACTGTTGTGCTCATCCTGCAGCTGAAACGTAATCCCAGAAGCTCCTACGAATTAGCTTTCCTGTTATGTGTTGATTGATTTATATTCTGCAATTCAGCATCTTAGAACAGTTGCTTCAATCTCCCTTATTAAATTCTAGAGTAATGTTCAGGTCATGCTTCATGATTCCCAGCTTGATTTCATTAGACAGTTAATTATTTTAGAATGCAATTGAGATTTCCTTCCTGCAATCGTTGATTAGATCTGATATTCGTTCTGCTTGATGCATAATAGAAAAGGATTGTAGTACAGCAGTTAGAAGGCAATTGGGATTGCGTAGATTCTTGGGATGAACATAGATGATAGAAGATAAAAGTATTCACTTCTAATGGTTTGTGTTTAAGCATATATTGTGCACTTGTCCTTTGAAATAAAAAGACTTTCTCGGGTTGACAATAAATTTCATACGCTCTGTGTGTTGATATTTAATTATCTGCAATTAGAGTGCTTGACATTTTGGCGCCGTTGCCGGGGAAGGATGAAAATTAAACACTAGTCATTAGTTGTATCTGATAATTGCTTTTAGTCAGTCTTTTGGTTGCTTTTTGAAATGATCTGCTTCGCATGAATACGAGGGGGGTAAAACGCGATCACCTCCCGACCCCCAAAACCCCACAAATTACTAACAGTACAGGTGGTTCGGGTCGTGGTCGAGGTCCACCGCTGGGCAGAAGAACATTCATTGACGACCTTGTTGACAAAACTGATTCATCTGTCAGATCTCGTCAACAGGCGACTCCTATCAAAAGAGGCCCTACTGATCCTGGAGCGTTAGCATCAGGATCTACAGTGGAAGATACAGGAGCAGTGGTGATTTCTGCATATACTCCTGCTAAAGAAGGAACAGCTGATTCGGCTGTTGCAATTAAGGAGTACGCAGCTGTTACAACCGAAGAATACGCAGTTGCTGCAACCGAAGAATACACAGCTGCTGCAACCGAAGAATACGCAGCTGTTACATCCGAACAATACGCAGCTGTTACAACTGAGGTAAGGGATAAAGGAACAAACGAAGGAGAAGATACAGAAGAAAAGATGAATAACAGACATGAGAATGAAGAGGAAGAAGCAGTGGTACAATACCATCATGAAGATAATTCCCCGCCAGAAACTATGGCTACATTGCAATTCCCAATACAGCAGCTCGAGGGGACAGCTCCTATGAAAAACATCTCACCGTCGGTGTTACCCCGCTTCCATGGCAGGGCGGCAGAAGATCCAGACGAATTCCTGTTTGAATTCGATATCCTCTGTCGCAGCTATGATTATGTCACAGATGCTCAAAAGTTGAAGCTTTTTCCTGCCACCCTGAAGGACAATGCATTACGTTGGTTCATGAGCCTTGGGGGAGGAACTGTTGCTAATTGGAACAAGATGAAGCAAGTGTTCCTGGAAAAATATCAAGAATATTGCAACACCAGGGACAAGAGGGAGGAGTTATTCAAGATGGTACAGAAGGAGGACGAAAGCTTGGAGGATTTTGTAGAGAGATTGCTGTACAATGTGCAGAGAGCTGGACAGACGAACATGGGACTAGATGTGCTTAAGATAATCCTGCTTCGAGGAATCAGGGACGATTGTTTAGACATGCTAAATTTATTAGGAAAGGGGGATATCTCTAAAGAATCTTTTGAGACAATTGTGGAATTATGTAAGAGATATTCCAGGGGATCTTCTAGGCATAATAAGCAGCATAAACGAAATAACCTGGAACGTGATGTCTTCGACAGAACTCAGAAGTCATCCAATGGGGGAGCTACACGTGCAGAGATAGGCAATCTTCTTGAAAACTTTAAAACAGAAATGATGAGCTCTATCTCTTCAGAGATTGACGTCTTGAAGGCCAAGCAAAGACAGGCAGTGGAGGATCTCACACTAGGGGTGTTTTGTCCCCGATGTAGAAAGACTCATCCACTGAAAGAATGCCCCCTTGACAAAGTTCAAGTATGTCAATTGTGCGAGCTGAATCATGATATGAAAGAATGCCCCACGCTGCCCCAAGTGAAAGCTGTTCTGCAGGCATCAACTCCAGAGGTGGATTCAGCCTACTTTATTGCACAGAAGAAACCCTGGCAGCCCCGGAATCAAGGTATGTCTCCCGATTCATTTCCATTTTTGAATAATTTGAATAATTAGAATACTAATATGCAAAACGTGAATACACAATTCCCTTCAAATTATGCTCAGTGGAATTCTCCTCAACCAGCGATGCAAGGTTATAATTCATGGAGTCCTTGGACACAGCCACCTCATCAACCTACTTCATGGTCTCCTGGATGGAGGAACTTCCATCCTGGGAATCAGTTTCCTCAACCACCTCCACCTCAACAGTTACCGTATCCTCCATATCCTCAATTTCAGCAATATCCTCAGTACCTACCTCAGCAGTCGCAGCTGCAGCTGCAAAATAATCCTGTGCCTAACATACCGATACGGCCTCAGCTGCCTGCCCAACCTAACCCTAACCCAAATAATAAAACAGTCCAGCAACTGGAAACTCTCAATATGCCAGCCTACTCTCTCTCCCCCGTACCTTGTAATGACATTCGCTTACGGTCTGGGAAGGTAGTAGAACGTGTAACTTCAGAAAATATTCCACCAACTGTGTATGACAAAGGAGAGAGTTCCCAGCATCCTTTTGATCCGGTTCCTATCATTGAAGATGCTGAGCATCCCTCAGATGGGAGGGCTGAAACATTGAATGATGAAGTGGATAACACGCAGCCTACCCAGTTGGTAAGGCAACCACCTTACCCTGAGAGATTGATGCTGCCACAAAGAGGGGGGCAACCTCAGTTCAATCTCTTAGGAGAATTGAAGAACCTTTATGTTAAGATTCCCCTTTTACAAGCTCTTCAAGATGTACCTATCTACGCTAGAACTGTTCGGGACCTGTGCACTAAAAGACCGGGAAGGAAACCCAGAGATCCTCCTACTGTTCATGTTATAGGGAATTTATCCGCTTTAATGACTGGAAAAACCCCTGTAACTAAGTATGAGGATCCCGGCAATCCTACTGTCACTGTACACATAGGACAAACGCAGATACCCAACGTACTAGTAGATTTAGGAGCTGCGATCAATGTTATAACGATGGAGACTGTAAAAAAGCTCGGATTCACCAATATTAGACCGACCCCTACTATCTTAGAACTGGCAGATAGATCCACCATCAGACCTGAAGGGATTTTGGACGACCTCGTTATTTCAGTAGACTCGTGGGAATACCCTGCCGATTTTCTGGTATTACAGCCAAAATCACAGCTGGGGGGACATCCATTGATTTTAGGGAGACCTTGGTTGGCTACAGCTGATGCTTGCATCAGCTGTCGATCAGGATCTATGACTATATCTGATGGCATGGAAACCAAAAATCTTACCCTGTACCCTCCAGCAAGGCCGAGTCTAGAAACTGAAACCTCCCTTTGGATAGAACAAGAAGAAGAAGAAGATGTTCAGCCATTACTAACAATAGGGAAGGCACTAACTTTCAAAAACGAAACAGAAGACGATGCCATTAATAATTTCATTAGCGAACCTGCTTCTGTAGACAAGGAAGTTTATCAACTTCTGAACAGTACCCTCGGCAAAGAAGAACAAGAACAGCTTACGGAGGAAGCACTAGCCAATGACGCAAATATAATCCCAGTATTGAAAAGCTCGAGAAGTATTCCTATTGAGGTAGAGCCTGGAAGAACTTTGAACATCAATCCTGCTCTCTCCTCAGAAGAACAAAAGCGCTTAACCAATCTCTTGAAGGAACGTAAGGGGGCATTCGCCTGGGAGTATACAGACATGAAGGGTATTCCTTCTAGTCTGTGCACTCATCATATCTATATTAAAAACGACTCCCGGCCTGTATGTCAACCCCAACGACGCATGAACCCCAATCTGAGGGATATAGTGAAGGAAGAAATCCAGAAACTCTTGGAAGCAGGATTCATCTATCCTATTTCAGACAGTGAGTGGGTTTCCCCACTTGTAATTGTACCCAAGAAAAACGGTAAATGGAGAGTCTGTGTCGATTATAGGGAGCTGAACAAGGCTACACAAAAGGATCACTTTCCTCTGCCCTTTATTGACCAGGTACTTGATAACTTATCTGGGAAGAAGTTCTTCTCCTTCCTGGACGGATTCAGTGGGTACAATCAAATCCAGATTGCTCCAGAGGATCAGGATAAGACCACCTTCACCTGCCCTTGGGGAACGTTCGCCTACAGGGTGCTTCCCTTTGGGTTGTGCAATGCACCTGCAACGTTCCAAAGAGCTGTGATTGGCATATTTTCTGAATTGGTAAATGATAGCATGGAAGTTTTTATGGATGATTTCACTCCTTATGGCAGGGATTTTGATGAAGCGTTGGAAAATTTGAAGAAGGTTTTAATTCGCTGTGAACAGGCTCGCCTCTCACTGAGCACTGAAAAATGCCACATGATGATGAGTGAAGGGGTGGTATTAGGACATTTCATCTCTACTAACGGTATTCAAGTGGATCCTTCAAAAATTAAGGTGATAAAGAATATACCAACCCCTTCAACTCAGAAAGAGGTGCGAAGTTTTCTGGGACATGCTGGGTATTACAGGAGATTCATAGAAAACTTCTCCAAACTTGCTTCTCCTTTGTTTTCATTGTTAATGAAGGATGTGCAGTTTGCATGGAGTACAGCATGCCAGACAGCATTTGATAAGCTTAAAGAGAAACTGTCCACAGCCCCTATTTTAAGGGGACCTAATTGGACCATACCTTTCCACATTTCTTCAGATGCTTCTGATACCGCCATTGGAGCAGTACTAGGACAGCAGGATGGTCAAGTACCTTATGCTATTTATTATGTGAGTAAAAACTTAGCCCCTGCTGAACTAAATTATACTGTTACTGAAAAAGAATTTCTTGCTATTGTTTATTCTATTAATAAGTTTCGGCATTACATTACTGGGTATCCTACATTTGTGCATACTGATCACTCTGCCATTAAGTATTTAATGAATAAACCTGTCACTAATGCCAGAGTAACCAGGTGGCTTTTATTATTACAGGAATTTGATATTACTATTATAGATAAACCTGGAAAAGAAAATGTTGTTGCTGATTTTTTATCACGATTTACTAACAGTGATGACAGTTCACCTGTTGAGGATGCTTTCCCGGATGAACATTTATTTGCACTCTCAGCTCATTCACCCTGGTATGCAGATGTTGCTAATTATTTGGCTGCAGGGAAACTTCCGCCACATATGTCTAAACGAGAGAAAAGAAAAATTATTCAGCAAAGTGCCAGGTATTGTTGGCTCAAAGGCCATCTCTTTTACACAGGACCTGATCTTGAAATTAGAAGATGTGTAAGGGAAGATGAGATCTTTCATATACTGAAGGCCTGTCACGATGAACCTTGCGGAGGACACTTTGCAGATAAAAGAACAGGACATAAGGCGTTGCGGATGGGCTATTATTGGCCGACACTGTTCAGAGATGCTAAAAAATATGTTCAGTCCTGCGACAGCTGCCAAAGGATGGGCCAACCTAATAAGACATACCAGATGCCTTTACAGCCCCAAGTGGTACTAGAACCGTTTGATAGATGGGCATTGGACTTTGTTGGTCCTATCAACCCTCCTTCCAAACAAAAGATTTACATCTTGGTGTGTACAGACTACATGACTAAGTGGGTAGAAGCTGTAGCTTTGGCTAAGGCAAACGACCAGGCGGTGATTGATTTCCTGTACAGTGAAGTTTTTACCCGTTTTGGAGTACCAAAGGAAGTAGTTACCGATGGCGGACCACAATTTATTTCACATCAATTCGAATCTTTGCTCCGGAAGTATCATGTGCAGCACAAGATAGCTTCACCTTATCATCCCCAGGCCAATGGTCAGGTGGAAAGCACTAATAAAGTTATCGAAGCAATCCTTACTAAAACAGTTAAAAGCCATCGAAGGGATTGGGCTGACAGACTTCCAGAAGCACTGTGGGCATATCGCACGACTTGGCGCAACACCACGGGCTTTTCTCCCTATGATCTGGTGTATGGTAAGAGTGCCATCTTTCCAATTGAATTTGAGATCAAGACCCTGAAAACAGCCATTGAAATGAACCTGGATGTAACAGAAGCCCAGAAAAGAAGATTGAATCAATTGAATGAACTGGATGAGAAACGATTAGCTGCGGTAGACCAGACTGTGCTGCTTCAGCAACAGAGATCTAACTGGCATGACCGATTCATCAAAAAGAAAATCTTCCATGAAGGAGACTGGGCACTACTGTACGACTCTAGATTCAAGAAAGATTTCAAAGGGAAATTACGCACAAGATGGCTGGGTCCATATTTGGTTGACAGGGTATTTGACAACGGCACTGTTCGCCTGGTCACCATTGATGAAAACCGTATGCCATTACTTGTTAATGGCCACAGGCTGCGACTGTATCGGAAGCCCATTTCGAAAGATGCATTCATTTCACAGATTGCTGCTGATCCAAACTACCAATTGGCACCAGAGCAGGAACATTTTTCTACCTTTACCAAATCTTAAAATGAAAATCATATTTGCTGTACATAAATAATTCCTTGCTGTAGCGTATAATTGTCGTTTTCTTTCTTTTTGCATTTGATCTCTTTGCTTGCTGTTGTCTTTTAAGAAAAAATTTTCAGGGAAGCGCCAGGAGAACGATCAGTTTGGGGCCCATAATGAAAATCTCTCTGTGCCGTCCTTGTGTTAAAAAAAAAAAAAAAAAAAAAAAAAAAAAAAAAAAAAAAATTCGGCAGCTGCAACATATTTTTCCGGCAGCCGTATATCCTTTTCCGGCAACCGTATTCTCCATTTCCCGGTAGCCGTAAATTTTTCCCGTCCACCGTCAAATCTTTTCCGATAGCTGCAACTCCGGCAGCTGCAATCCCGGCGGCTGTAATATCGGCAGCTGCAACATCGGCGGCTGCAACTCCAGTTTCCGCAACTGCCATTTCATTCACCAACTATGGCCACCTCATCTTCCACGGCTGCCATCTCATTTTTCCGCAACTGCCATTTCATTCACCAGCTATGGCCACCTCATCTTCCACGGCTGCCATCTCATTTTCCGCAGCTTCCATTCCATTTACCAGCCACAACCGTATTCTCCATTTCCCGGTAGCCGTAAATTTTTCCCGTCCACCGTCAAATCTTTTCCTATAGCTGCAACTCCGGCAGCTGCAATCCCGGCGGCTGTAATTTCGGCGGCTGCAACATCTTTTTCTCGCAGTCGCCACATCACTTCCCGGCCGCCACCTCATTGACCAAGTCACTTCCACACCACAGCTGTCATTTCTTTCCAGCGGCTGCGACATATTTCCCATATTCGAAAAATCTTTTCCCGCCAGCCGTAAGTCTCTTCCGCCGCTGTAAATTTTTCCCGTGACAGCCGTAATTTTTTCCGGATATTGTGAATCTTTTTCCGGCTGCCACGAATTCTTTCCCGATGGCTGTAACTTCTTTCTTGTCAGCTGCAACAAGCTTTTTCATCGGCCGTGTGATCATTTCTTTGGCAATTTGCAGTAGTAACTCCCGTGTTAACAGAAGGATTGTTCAACTTGCTAATTATGACGCTGATTCAGCCCAGTCCTGCCGGCGAACTCATCATTTCCACCCGGAGGATGCGACGCCTTCTGTTTTACCGGCGAAGGAAATCAGTGCCTTATCCGAGTCATCATGATTCCACGTCTGATTGTGCACGCGTTCGGCTCCATGACGTCACCAACTCCATGCTCCACCAGTTTCCGCAGCCTTCCGACGCACAGTTTTATGAGGTATGGCTTTCATTTATCACGTGACTAAGTATTGATATCATGTAAACGAGATTGGCCGTACCTTCACTCGTACCACCATTTATATCTGATTGAACCTTTCCCTCGTACGACGTAATGCTAATAACTGCCACCTTCCCCAATTCGGCATGAAAATTTTAAACTCCTCTCTGCGCTTAACTTTCCGAATTAGTTCATTCGCTCAACGTCTCCGCTCAACGATTCATGCATTCTCCGCGCTGCAACTTCCATTCTGGATCCTGTACTCTGTCGAACAGCAGTTCTATTTTGCAGCCAGGACCATGGGCATTCCAGTTCGCCATGAACCTTTCAATACCCGGGAACTTAGACGGAATTTGCAGGTTCTGGCCATTTTTCAAGCCGCTGGCTGGGTCGAGTTCTTTGAACGATTGGATGGATTCGACCGGGACGCAGCCCTACAATTTGCGTTGAATCTCACTAAAACACACTCCACGGTGTGGGGGCTGTGTATAGATGTTTCAGAGGTCATTATATCCGAGGTTACAGCTATCCCATTGGTGGGAAAACCTTGGTTTAACCGTCGAGTTCCTGCAACAGTTGCACGAGAACAATTTTTACTTCCAGGGGAGCAAGTTGAAGCATCCAGGAGAGGGATTGCATTGAAGTCACTGCCGCAGCCATGGGACCAGGTCGCTATCTTCCTCAAGAAATACATAACTTGCGAAGGTAGATACCAAACTGTGTACAAGTCTGAACTTTCTTTGCTTTCTCATCTCCGTCATGGCATTTTGTTAAATATTCCATTTTATCTATTGCATGATTTGCGCCATATGGCAACATTCGTTCAATCTGCAAAACACCCATTATCCTCCCTCACACACCATGGCCTCATTAAGTTAATTATTATGAGAACCCTGGCCCAACATAATATAACATGGGAGCAATTCATTACCCGGCCACAGCAACCTGTTCCCTTAAGGGTCATTCCATTACAGCAATTACCGGTTCCACCACAACAGGAGGACCGGAGTTCCTCCAGCGAAGTTGGGGGGAGGGATGAAACGGAGGAAGAACAACAGGGGGCACAGGCAGGACCATCCGGAAGGGATGAAACAGAAGAAGAGCAACAGAGGGCACAGGCAGGGACATCAGGGGTTGACAAAACCACAGAGGAAGAACAGCCCGAGGCACAGGCAGAGCCATTTGAAGTATATGAATCCCCAGCACAAGCAGAACCAGTGGGGGATGACACTGCATTTGAAGGAGAGCGAGGGGAAGCACAAACAGAGCTGTCAGGCGACAATGTAGATGAAACCCTCGTGGAAAATCTAGACAACAGGGCAGCTCCGCCAGCAGAAGGTGAAATTGGAGCAGCATCAAATGCTGCGACAATGGAACCTGAAGATGGCGGAGCCAGAGCAATGGAAGAAGATATTGAGCTGGTCACAATCGAATCTTCACCGGAATGGGCAGGAGGAGCAGCTGTGATTGAAGAAGAACAGCATGGGGGGCAGGGAAATATTCCTTTGACTTCAGTTTTGCCTCCCTATGTTCCAGCTCCACGAGAAGAAACACTACAGAAAGGGAAGTCACAAAAGAAAACGCCACAGAAAAGGAAGAGGACCACCAATGAGTTTGATTTAGTGGCACCAATTAGAAGGAAGCGAACTTGGTCAATTACAGCAGCAGAGGCAGCTAGAACAAAATGGGCAACCTTAGAGACACAGGTTGAACCCCCAATCCTTACACCAAAACCGAGGGATGCTCCACAAAGGCCAGTGGAGGAAGAGCCGGGAGTTGAGGGACTCTTGTATGAGAATGCAATGCTGAAAGAGGACCTCCAAGCACTTAGAAAGGAGCTGGAAACATGGAAGGAAATCTGCCAAAAGCAGGGTGGAAGAAAGATGTATACATTAATAGAGGCTGCAGACCAAGTGGAGGAAACAGCTTCTGCTGAAGCTGGAGAAAAGGATGAGCGAATACTCTGCCCCACCTGTGGGGAGATCTTTGAGGAAGCAGGCCATAAAATTTTACTTAGCACCTATTCAGCACAACAGCCTGTAGCCACAGAAGGGAAAGCAGTGGAGAAAGAGGATGCTGCAACACAAGAACCAGCACCTTTAAACATCCTTGCTGCAGCTGCTACTTCCCATGATGCAGAAGTCATAGAACAGATGGGAGAAGAACAGGGAGTGGAAGATGCCCTGAAAATTTATGAGGAATGTACGGCAATCCCAAATTGCTCCCACAATACAGAAATCATGGAACAGATGGGAGAAGAACAGGAAATGAAGGATGCTCTGGAGCTTATAAAAGAATATGGTGAGACTCCAGAATGTTCCCTTGATACAGAGATCATGGAGCCAAAGGATACCCTGGAGGATAGTGAAGAATTTTGTGCTGTAACCCCAGAACGTTCCCAGGACACAATAATTTTAGAAGGGGAAATGGAAATGCAGGACAGTGACAAGTTGAAACAGGATGCTGTAACACAAGAACCAGCAATCCTGAACTTGATCGTCCAACCGACTGAGCAGACAGAAGAAGAAGCCGGGACAGAGGATATTCTGGCATTCAACGATGAACTCTGGGTGGTGACCCCAGAAAGCTCTCATGATACAAAACTCATAGAAGAGAAGCTGCAGCAAAATAAAGATGAAGATGTAAGCCAGGATGTTGTCACACAAGAACCAACATCCTTGGATGCTGCAGCAAGAACCCCTGAACTGCAGTTGGAGGATAACCCGGGAGTAGAGATCATTCCTGATACACAATGGAGTGATGATGAACAGGTACAGACACCCTGCTCAGGTGACACTGAAATCTTGGAGGAGGAGCTGCAAATTGAAAAGGATATCCAATCTCAGCAGCCAATTGACAAAGAAGACACTGTTACACAAGAACCAGTGTCTCCAAAAGCAATAAAGGCAGCTGCTGAAGAAGGTTTAAGGGATGTTGCTGTTACACAAGAACCAGCAACTCCCTTGATAAGATTAGATGCGCTGGAAGACACTGTCCCACAAGAACCAGTGCTTCCACCTCCTACAGGTATCATTGAATTGGATTCAGATTGAGTGTGTCTTTTCAACTTCCCCAGGCATAGCATAAGAGAACTGCAGATATTAGCAAGTAGCGGGAGAAGGGGAACAGTAAAGTTGGGAGCTGCTCGGTTGCTCACAGAAATTTTTCAAGGGGATAGAGGGGATGCCTGATTTATCTACATTCTTTCCTCTTGCCTGGACAAGGTTCAGTACAATATTCAGATGCAGGTTGTTGCATGAGGACATGCAACAGGATAGTTGGGGGGAGATGTTGAGCCCAGAATTGGCCCTTTTTGACCATCATTTATCACTGTCCCTTACCTTGTCTCACACCAATTACCTTGGCAATTCAACTTATTGTCCTTATATATTCCCCAATTTACCAAGGTATGGCCGATTATCGTTTTATTGTATTAATACTTATGATTGTGATGATTTAAGCTGTGCATCTCTTAATTCGTGCTAACATGATGCAAATTATGAAGGTAGTAAGATAAATGGACTGCAGGAAGATCGGAGCTGAACAAGTCACGGAGGAAGGGATGTCCATTGCTTAAGGAAGGTTCCTTGGGGCTCAATTCGTCAATCAAGGCACAGTCGTGGCAGGGCAGCTGTAACATAAAGTTCTATCTTAAGTATGTCGCTGCTCAAATCCAGCTGTGAGCTGGAAGGACCGCCACTCTTGGGACAGTTGATAACTCCTCTTATATTTGGATATTTCAGTTCTGCCACGCATTGTAACAGCTAGATTATTTAGGGCGCCTGAAGATCATAGATCTTCATGGCCGCCCAATTATAGGTTTAGATGTTGCAACTGTATGTATAAATATGTGGTATTACCTCGATCGAGGGGTTGGACAGCAATGAATTAATTCATCTTGTATTAGCAGTGAAGCCGAAACTGTGTACTCATCCTTCTGTTAATATAAGGAGTTGCTTCTGAGTTAAAGAGAGTGTTGTTCAACCAGCGTCTCTGTGTGAAGACTGGGCCCGTCTTCCACAGAGATTGCTGTGTTAATTTAGGATTTCATCTTTCTGTTGTGTGATGATTTGATCTTTCTTTTGTACGCAGCAGCAATATTCATTGTGTGGATTTCTCAGTAAATGATTTATTTGTGAGATTGGTGAATGGTATCAATAACAGTCGACTGAGTCAGGTTTGTTTTATGTAATTCAATTTCTGTTCACACTGTTGTGCTCATCCTGCAGCTGAAACGTAATCCCAGAAGCTCCTACGAATTAGCTTTCCTGTTATGTGTTGATTGATTTATATTCTGCAATTCAGCATCTTAGAACAGTTGCTTCAATCTCCCTTATTAAATTCTAGAGTAATGTTCAGGTCATGCTTCATGATTCCCAGCTTGATTTCATTAGACAGTTAATTATTTTAGAATGCAATTGAGATTTCCTTCCTGCAATCGTTGATTAGATCTGATATTCGTTCTGCTTGATGCATAATAGAAAAGGATTGTAGTACAGCAGTTAGAAGGCAATTGGGATTGCGTAGATTCTTGGGATGAACATAGATGATAGAAGATAAAAGTATTCACTTCTAATGGTTTGTGTTTAAGCATATATTGTGCACTTGTCCTTTGAAATAAAAAGACTTTCTCGGGTTGACAATAAATTTCATACGCTCTGTGTGTTGATATTTAATTATCTGCAATTAGAGTGCTTGACATTTTGGCGCCGTTGCCGGGGAAGGATGAAAATTAAACACTAGTCATTAGTTGTATCTGATAATTGCTTTTAGTCAGTCTTTTGGTTGCTTTTTGAAATGATCTGCTTCGCATGAATACGAGGGGGGTAAAACGCGATCACCTCCCGACCCCCAAAACCCCACAAATTACTAACAGTACAGGTGGTTCGGGTCGTGGTCGAGGTCCACCGCTGGGAAGAAGAACATTCATTGACGACCTTGTTGACAAAACTGATTCATCTGTCAGATCTCGTCAACAGGCGACTCCTATCAAAAGAGGCCCTACTGATCCTGGAGCGTTAGCATCAGGATCTACAGTGGAAGATACAGGAGCAGTGGTGATTTCTGCATATACTCCTGCTAAAGAAGGAACAGCTGATTCGGCTGTTGCAATTAAGGAGTACGCAGCTGTTACAACCGAAGAATACGCAGTTGCTGCAACCGAAGAATACGCAGCTGCTGCAACCGAAGAATACGCAGCTGTTACATCCGAACAATACGCAGCTGTTACAACTGAGGTAAGGGATAAAGGAACAAACGAAGGAGAAGATACAGAAGAAAAGATGAATAACAGACATGAGAATGAAGAGGAAGAAGCAGTGGTACAATACCATCATGAAGATAATTCCCCGCCATAAACTATGGCTACATTGCAATTCCCAATACAGCAGCTCGAGGGGACAGCTCCTATGAAAAACATCTCACCGTCGGTGTTACCCCCGCTTCCATGGCAGGGTGGCAGAAGATCCAGACGAATTCCTGTTTGAATTCGATATCCTCTGTCGCAGCTATGATTATGTCACAGATGCTCAAAAGTTGAAGCTTTTTCCTGCCACCCTGAAGGACAATGCATTACGTTGGTTCATGAGCCTTGGGGGAGGAACTGTTGCTAATTGGAACAAGATGAAGCAAGTGTTCCTGGAAAAATATCAAGAATATTGCAACACCAGGGACAAGAGGGAGGAGTTATTCAAGATGGTACAGAAGGAGGACGAAAGCTTGGAGGATTTTGTAGAGAGATTGCTGTACAATGTGCAGAGAGCTGGACAGACGAACATGGGACTAGATGTGCTTAAGATAATCCTGCTTCGAGGAATCAGGGACGATTGTTTAGACATGCTAAATTTATTAGGAAAGGGGGATATCTCTAAAGAATCTTTTGAGACAATTGTGGAATTATGTAAGAGATATTCCAGGGGATCTTCTAGGCATAATAAGCAGCATAAACGAAATAACCTGGAACGTGATGTCTTCGACAGAACTCAGAAGTCATCCAATGGGGGAGCTACACGTGCAGAGGTAGGCAATCTTCTTGAAAACTTTAAAACAGAAATGATGAGCTCTATCTCTTCAGAGATTGACGTCTTGAAGGCCAAGCAAAGACAGGCAGTGGAGGATCTCACACTAGGGGTGTTTTGTCCCCGATGTAGAAAGACTCATCCACTGAAAGAATGCCCCCTTGACAAAGTTCAAGTATGTCAATTGTGCGAGCTGAATCATGATATGAAAGAATGCCCCACGCTGCCCCAAGTGAAAGCTGTTCTGCAGGCATCAACTCCAGAGGTGGATTCAGC
Source organism: Larix kaempferi (assembly GCA_027924585.1). Taxonomy (NCBI): domain Eukaryota; kingdom Viridiplantae; phylum Streptophyta; class Pinopsida; order Pinales; family Pinaceae; genus Larix; species Larix kaempferi. The sequence continues at coordinate 5,701,720 of BSBM01000798.1, read as the reverse complement.
CTACTTTATTGCACAGAAGAAACCCTGGCAGCCCCGGAATCAAGGTATGTCTCCCGATTCATTTCCATTTTTGAATAATTTGAATAATTGGAATACTAATATGCAAAACGTGAATACACAATTCCCTTCAAATTATGCTCAGTGGAATTCTCCTCAACCAGCGATGCAAGGTTATAATTCATGGAGTCCTTGGACACAGCCACCTCATCAACCTACTTCATGGTCTCCTGGATGGAGGAACTTCCATCCTGGGAATCAGTTTCCTCAACCACCTCCACCTCAACAGTTACCGTATCCTCCATATCCTCAATTTCAGCAATATCCTCAGTACCTACCTCAGCAGTCGCAGCTGCAGCTGCAAAATAATCCTGTGCCTAACATACCGATACGGCCTCAGCTGCCTGCCCAACCTAACCCTAACCCAAATAATAAAACAGTCCAGCAACTGGAAACTCTCAATATGCCAGCCTACTCTCTCTCCCCCGTACCTTGTAATGACATTCGCTTACGGTCTGGGAAGGTAGTAGAACGTGTAACTTCAGAAAATATTCCACCAACTGTGTATGACAAAGGAGAGAGTTCCCAGCATCCTTTTGATCCGGTTCCTATCATTGAAGATGCTGAGCATCCCTCAGATGGGAGGGCTGAAACATTGAATGATGAAGTGGATAACACGCAGCCTACCCAGTTGGTAAGGCAACCACCTTACCCTGAGAGATTGATGCTGCCACAAAGAGGGGGGCAACCTCAGTTCAATCTCTTAGGAGAATTGAAGAACCTTTATGTTAAGATTCCCCTTTTACAAGCTCTTCAAGATGTACCTATCTACGCTAGAACTGTTCGGGACCTGTGCACTAAAAGACCGGGAAGGAAACCCAGAGATCCTCCTACTGTTCATGTTATAGGGAATTTATCCGCTTTAATGACTGGAAAAACCCCTGTAACTAAGTATGAGGATCCCGGCAATCCTACTGTCACTGTACACATAGGACAAACGCAGATACCCAACGTACTAGTAGATTTAGGAGCTGCGATCAATGTTATAACGATGGAGACTGTAAAAAAGCTCGGATTCACCAATATTAGACCGACCCCTACTATCTTAGAACTGCCAGACAGATCCACCATCAGACCTGAAGGGATTTTGGACGACCTCGTTATTTCAGTAGACTCGTGGGAATACCCTGCCGATTTTCTGGTATTACAGCCAAAATCACAGCTGGGGGGACATCCATTGATTTTAGGGAGACCTTGGTTGGCTACAGCTGATGCTTGCATCAGCTGTCGATCAGGATCTATGACTATATCTGATGGCATGGAAACCAAAAATCTTACCCTGTACCCTCCAGCAAGGCCGAGTCTAGAAACTGAAACCTCCCTTTGGATAGAACAAGAAGAAGAAGAAGATGTTCAGCCATTACTAACAATAGGGAAGGCACTAACTTTCAAAAACGAAACAGAAGACGATGCCATTAATAATTTCATTAGCGAACCTGCTTCTGTAGACAAGGAAGTTTATCAACTTCTGAACAGTACCCTCGGCAAAGAAGAACAAGAACAGCTTACGGAGGAAGCACTAGCCAATGACGCAAATATAATCCCAGTATTGAAAAGCTCGAGAAGTATTCCTATTGAGGTAGAGCCTGGAAGAACTTTGAACATCAATCCTGCTCTCTCCTCAGAAGAACAAAAGCGCTTAACCAATCTCTTGAAGGAACGTAAGGGGGCATTCTCCTGGGAGTATACAGACATGAAGGGTATTCCTTCTAGTCTGTCCACTCATCATATCTATATTAAAAACGACTCCCGGCCTGTATGTCAACCCCAACGACGCATGAACCCCAATCTGAGGGATATAGTGAAGGAAGAAATCCAGAAACTCTTGGAAGCAGGATTCATCTATCCTATTTCAGACAGTGAGTGGGTTTCCCCACTTGTAATTGTACCCAAGAAAAACGGTAAATGGAGAGTCTGTGTCGATTATAGGGAGCTGAACAAGGCTACACAAAAGGATCACTTTCCTCTGCCCTTTATTGACCAGGTACTTGATAACTTATCTGGGAAGAAGTTCTTCTCCTTCCTGGACGGATTCAGTGGGTACAATCAAATCCAGATTGCTCCAGAGGATCAGGATAAGACCACCTTCACCTGCCCTTGGGGAACGTTCGCCTACAGGGTGCTTCCCTTTGGGTTGTGCAATGCACCTGCAACGTTCCAAAGAGCTGTGATTGGCATATTTTCTGAATTGGTAAATGATAGCATGGAAGTTTTTATGGATGATTTCACTCCTTATGGCAGGGATTTTGATGAAGCGTTGGAAAATTTGAAGAAGGTTTTAATTCGCTGTGAACAGGCTCGCCTCTCACTGAGCACTGAAAAATGCCACATGATGATGAGTGAAGGGGTGGTATTAGGACATTTCATCTCTACTAACGGTATTCAAGTGGATCCTTCAAAAATTAAGGTGATAAAGAATATACCAACCCCTTCAACTCAGAAAGAGGTGCGAAGTTTTCTGGGACATGCTGGGTATTACAGGAGATTCATAGAAAACTTCTCCAAACTTGCTTCTCCTTTGTTTTCATTGTTAATGAAGGATGTGCAGTTTGCATGGAGTACAGCATGCCAGACAGCATTTGATAAGCTTAAAGAGAAACTGTCCACAGCCCCTATTTTAAGGGGACCTAATTGGACCATACCTTTCCACATTTCTTCAGATGCTTCTGATACCGCCATTGGAGCAGTACTAGGACAGCAGGATGGTCAAGTACCTTATGCTATTTATTATGTGAGTAAAAACTTAGCCCCTGCTGAACTAAATTATACTGTTACTGAAAAAGAATTTCTTGCTATTGTTTATTCTATTAATAAGTTTCGGCATTACATTACTGGGTATCCTACATTTGTGCATACTGATCACTCTGCCATTAAGTATTTAATGAATAAACCTGTCACTAATGCCAGAGTAACCAGGTGGCTTTTATTATTACAGGAATTTGATATTACTATTATAGATAAACCTGGAAAAGAAAATGTTGTTGCTGATTTTTTATCACGATTTACTAACAGTGATGACAGTTCACCTGTTGAGGATGCTTTCCCGGATGAACATTTATTTGCACTCTCAGCTCATTCACCCTGGTATGCAGATGTTGCTAATTATTTGGCTGCAGGGAAACTTCCGCCACATATGTCTAAACGAGAGAAAAGAAAAATTATTCAGCAAAGTGCCAGGTATTGTTGGCTCAAAGGCCATCTCTTTTACACAGGACCTGATCTTGAAATTAGAAGATGTGTAAGGGAAGATGAGATCTTTCATATACTGAAGGCCTGTCACGATGAACCTTGCGGAGGACACTTTGCAGATAAAAGAACAGGACATAAGGCGTTGCGGATGGGCTATTATTGGCCGACACTGTTCAGAGATGCTAAAAAATATGTTCAGTCCTGCGACAGCTGCCAAAGGATGGGCCAACCTAATAAGACATACCAGATGCCTTTACAGCCCCAAGTGGTACTAGAACCGTTTGATAGATGGGCATTGGACTTTGTTGGTCCTATCAACCCTCCTTCCAAACAAAAGATTTACATCTTGGTGTGTACAGACTACATGACTAAGTGGGTAGAAGCTGTAGCTTTGGCTAAGGCAAACGACCAGGCGGTGATTGATTTCCTGTACAGTGAAGTTTTTACCCGTTTTGGAGTACCAAAGGAAGTAGTTACCGATGGCGGACCACAATTTATTTCACATCAATTCGAATCTTTGCTCCGGAAGTATCATGTGCAGCACAAGATAGCTTCACCTTATCATCCCCAGGCCAATGGTCAGGTGGAAAGCACTAATAAAGTTATCGAAGCAATCCTTACTAAAACAGTTAAAAGCCATCGAAGGGATTGGGTTGACAGACTTCCAGAAGCACTGTGGGCATATCGCACGACTTGGCGCAACACCACGGGCTTTTCTCCCTATGATCTGGTGTATGGTAAGAGTGCCATCTTTCCAATTGAATTTGAGATCAAGACCCTGAAAACAGCCATTGAAATGAACCTGGATGTAACAGAAGCCCAGAAAAGAAGATTGAATCAATTGAATGAACTGGATGAGAAACGATTAGCTGCGGTAGACCAGACTGTGCTGCTTCAGCAACAGAGATCTAACTGGCATGACCGATTCATCAAAAAGAAAATCTTCCATGAAGGAGACTGGGCACTACTGTACGACTCTAGATTCAAGAAAGATTTCAAAGGGAAATTACGCACAAGATGGCTGGGTCCATATTTGGTTGACAGGGTATTTGACAACGGCACTGTTCGCCTGGTCACCATTGATGAAAACCGTATGCCATTACTTGTTAATGGCCACAGGCTGCGACTGTATCGGAAGCCCATTTCGAAAGATGCATTCATTTCACAGATTGCTGCTGATCCAAACTACCAATTGGCACCAGAGCAGGAACATTTTTCTACCTTTACCAAATCTTAAAATGAAAATCATATTTGCTGTACATAAATAATTCCTTGCTGTAGCGTATAATTGTCGTTTTCTTTCTTTTTGCATTTGATCTCTTTGCTTGCTGTTGTCTTTTAAGAAAAAAATTTCAGGGAAGCGCCAGGAGAACGATCAGTTTGGGGCCCATAATGAAAATCTCTCTGTGCCGTCCTTGTGTTAAAAAAAAAAAAAAAAAAAAAAAAAAAAAAAAAAAAAATTCGGCAGCTGCAACATATTTTTCCGGCAGCCGTATATCCTTTTCCGGCAACCGTATTCTCCATTTCCCGGTAGCCGTAAATTTTTCCCGTCCACCGTCAAATCTTTTCCGATAGCTGCAACTCCGGCAGCTGCAATCCCGGCGGCTGTAATATCGGCAGCTGCAACATCGGCGGCTGCAACTCCAGTTTCCGCAACTGCCATTTCATTCACCAGCTATGGCCACCTCATCTTCCACGGCTGCCATCTCATTTTTCCGCAACTGCCATTTCATTCACCAGCTATGGCCACCTCATCTTCCACGGCTGCCATCTCATTTTCCGCAGCTTCCATTCCATTTACCAGCCACAACCGTATTCTCCATTTCCCGGTAGCCGTAAATTTTTCCCGTCCACCGTCAAATCTTTTCCTATAGCTGCAACTCCGGCAGCTGCAATCCCGGCGGCTGTAATTTCGGCGGCTGCAACATCTTTTTCTCGCAGTCGCCACATCACTTCCCGGCCGCCACCTCATTGACCAAGTCACTTCCACACCACAGCTGTCATTTCTTTCCAGCGGCTGCGACATATTTCCCATATTCGAAAAATCTTTTCCCGCCAGCCGTAAGTCTCTTCCGCCGCTGTAAATTTTTCCCGTGACAGCCGTAATTTTTTCCGGATATTGTGAATCTTTTTCCGGCTGCCACGAATTCTTTCCCGATGGCTGTAACTTCTTTCTTGTCAGCTGCAACAAGCTTTTTCATCGGCCGTGTGATCATTTCTTTGGCAATTTGCAGTAGTAACTCCCGTGTTAACAGAAGGATTGTTCAACTTGCTAATTATGACGCTGATTCAGCCCAGTCCTGCCGGCGAACTCATCATTTCCACCCGGAGGATGCGACGCCTTCTGTTTTACCGGCGAAGGAAATCAGTGCCTTATCCGAGTCATCATGATTCCACGTCTGATTGTGCACGCGTTCGGCTCCATGACGTCACCAACTCCATGCTCCACCAGTTTCCGCAGCCTTCCGACGCACAGTTTTATGAGGTATGGCTTTCATTTATCACGTGACTAAGTATTGATATCATGTAAACGAGATTGGCCGTACCTTCACTCGTACCACCATTTATATCTGATTGAACCTTTCCCTCGTACGACGTAATACTAATAACTGCCACCTTCCCCAATTCGGCATGAAAATTTTAAACTCCTCTCTGCGCTTAACTTTCCGAATTAGTTCATTCGCTCAACGTCTCCGCTCAACGATTCGTGCATTCTCCGCGCTGCAACTTCCATTCTGGATCCTGTACTCTGTCGAACAGCAGTTCTATTTTGCAGCCAGGACCATGGGCATTCCAGTTCGCCATGAACCTTTCAATACCCGGGAACTTAGACGGAATTTGCAGGTTCTGGCCATTTTTCAAGCCGCTGGCTGGGTCGAGTTCTTTGAACGATTGGATGGATTCGACCGGGACGCAGCCCTGCAATTTGCGTTGAATCTCACTAAAACACACTCCACGGTGTGGGGGCTGTGTATAGATGTTTCAGAGGTCATTATATCCGAGGTTACAGCTATCCCATTGGTGGGAAAACCTTGGTTTAACCGTCGAGTTCCTGCAACAGTTGCACGAGAACAATTTTTACTTCCAGGGGAGCAAGTTGAAGCATCCAGGAGAGGGATTGCATTGAAGTCACTGCCGCAGCCATGGGACCAGGTCGCTATCTTCCTCAAGAAATACATAACTTGCGAAGGTAGATACCAAACTGTGTACAACTCTGAACTTCCTTTGCTTTCTCATCTCCGTCATGGCATTTTGTTAAATATTCCATTTTATCTATTGCATGATTTGCGCCATATGGCAACATTCGTTCAATCTGCAAAACACCCATTATCCTCCCTCACACACCATGGCCTCATTAAGTTAATTATTATGAGAACCCTGGCCCAACATAATATAACATGGGAGCAATTCATTACCCGGCCACAGCAACCTGTTCTCTTAAGGGTCATTCCATTACAGCAATTACCGGTTCCACCACAACAGGAGGACCGGAGTTCCTCCAGCGAAGTTGGGGGGAGGGATGAAACGGAGGAAGAACAACAGGGGGCACAGGCAGGACCATCCGGAAGGGATGAAACAGAAGAAGAGCAACAGAGGGCACAGGCAGGGACATCAGGGGTTGACAAAACCACAGAGGAAGAACAGCCCGAGGCACAGGCAGAGCCATTTGAAGTATATGAATCCCCAGCACAAGCAGAACCAGTGGGGGATGACACTGCATTTGAAGGAGAGCGAGGGGAAGCACAAACAGAGCTGTCAGGCGACAATGTAGATGAAACCCTCGTGGAAAATCTAGACAACAGGGCAGCTCCGCCAGCAGAAGGTGAAATTGGAGCAGCATCAAATGCTGCGACAATGGAACCTGAAGATGGCGGAGCCAGAGCAATGGAAGAAGATATTGAGCTGGTCACAATCGAATCTTCACCGGAATGGGCAGGAGGAGCAGCTGTGATTGAAGAAGAACAGCATGGGGGGCAGGGAAATATTCCTTTGACTTCAGTTTTGCCTCCCTATGTTCCAGCTCCACGAGAAGAAACACTACAGAAAGGGAAGTCACAAAAGAAAACGCCGCAGAAAAGGAAGAGGACCACCAATGAGTTTGATTTAGTGGCACCAATTAGAAGGAAGCGAACTCGGTCAATTACAGCAGCAGAGGCAGCTAGAACAAAATGGGCAACCTTAGAGACACAGGTTGAACCCCCAATCCTTACACCAAAACCGAGGGATGCTCCACAAAGGCCAGTGGAGGAAGAGCCGGGAGTTGAGGGACTCTTGTATGAGAATGCAATGCTGAAAGAGGACCTCCAAGCACTTAGAAAGGAGCTGGAAACATGGAAGGAAATCTGCCAAAAGCAGGGTGGAAGAAAGATGTATACATTAATAGAGGCTGCAGACCAAGTGGAGGAAACAGCTTCTGCTGAAGCTGGAGAAAAGGATGAGCGAATACTCTGCCCCACCTGTGGGGAGATCTTTGAGGAAGCAGGCCATAAAATTTTACTTAGCACCTATTCAGCACAACAGCCTGTAGCCACAGAAGGGAAAGCAGTGGAGAAAGAGGATGCTGCAACACAAGAACCAGCACCTTTAAACATCCTTGCTGCAGCTGCTACTTCCCATGATGCAGAAGTCATAGAACAGATGGGAGAAGAACAGGGAGTGGAAGATGCCCTGAAAATTTATGAGGAATGTACGGCAATCCCAAATTGCTCCCACAATACAGAAATCATGGAACAGATGGGAGAAGAACAGGAAATGAAGGATGCTCTGGAGCTTATAAAAGAATATGGTGAGACTCCAGAATGTTCCCTTGATACAGAGATCATGGAGCCAAAGGATACCCTGGAGGATAGTGAAGAATTTTGTGCTGTAACCCCAGAACGTTCCCAGGACACAATAATTTTAGAAGGGGAAATGGAAATGCAGGACAGTGACAAGTTGAAACAGGATGCTGTAACACAAGAACCAGCAATCCTGAACTTGATCGTCCAACCGACTGAGCAGACAGAAGAAGAAGCCGGGACAGAGGATATTCTGGCATTCAACGATGAACTCTGGGTGGTGACCCCAGAAAGCTCTCATGATACAAAACTCATAGAAGAGAAGCTGCAGCAAAATAAAGATGAAGATGTAAGCCAGGATGTTGTCACACAAGAACCAACATCCTTGGATGCTGCAGCAAGAACCCCTGAACTGCAGTTGGAGGATAACCCGGGAGTAGAGATCATTCCTGATACACAATGGAGTGATGATGAACAGGTACAGACACCCTGCTCAGGTGACACTGAAATCTTGGAGGAGGAGCTGCAAATTGAAAAGGATATCCAATCTCAGCAGCCAATTGACAAAGAAGACACTGTTACACAAGAACCAGTGTCTCCAAAAGCAATAAAGGCAGCTGCTGAAGAAGGTTTAAGGGATGTTGCTGTTACACAAGAACCAGCAACTCCCTTGATAAGATTAGATGCGCTGGAAGACACTGTCCCACAAGAACCAGTGCTTCCACCTCCTACAGGTATCATTGAATTGGATTCAGATTGAGTGTGTCTTTTCAACTTCCCCAGGCATAGCATAAGAGAACTGCAGATATTAGCAAGTAGCGGGAGAAGGGGAACAGTAAAGTTGGGAGCTGCTCGGTTGCTCACAGAAATTTTTCAAGGGGATAGAGGGGATGCCTGATTTATCTACATTCTTTCCTCTTGCCTGGACAAGGTTCAGTACAATATTCAGATGCAGGTTGTTGCATGAGGACATGCAACAGGATAGTTGGGGGGAGATGTTGAGCCCAGAATTGGCCCTTTTTGACCATCATTTATCACTGTCCCTTACCTTGTCTCACACCAATTACCTTGGCAATTCAACTTATTGTCCTTATATATTCCCCAATTTACCAAGGTATGGCCGATTATCGTTTTATTGTATTAATACTTATGATTGTGATGATTTAAGCTGTGCATCTCTTAATTCGTGCTAACATGATGCAAATTATGAAGGTAGTAAGATAAATGGACTGCAGGAAGATCGGAGCTGAACAAGTCACGGAGGAAGGGACGTCCATTGCTTAAGGAAGGTTCCTTGGGGCTCAATTCGTCAATCAAGGCACAGTCGTGGCAGGGCAGCTGTAACATAAAGTTCTATCTTAAGTATGTCGCTGCTCAAATCCAGCTGTGAGCTGGAAGGACCGCCACTCTTGGGACAGTTGATAACTCCTCTTATATTTGGATATTTCAGTTCTGCCACGCATTGTAACAGCTAGATTATTTAGGGCGCCTGAAGATCATAGATCTTCATGGCCGCCCAATTATAGGTTTAGATGTTGCAACTGTATGTATAAATATGTGGTATTACCTCGATCGAGGGGTTGGACAGCAATGAATTAATTCATCTTGTATTAGCAGTGAAGCCGAAACTGTGTACTCATCCTTCTGTTAATATAAGGAGTTGCTTCTGAGTTAAAGAGAGTGTTGTTCAACCAGCGTCTCTGTGTGAAGACTGGGCCCGTCTTCCACAGAGATTGCTGTGTTAATTTAGGATTTCATCTTTCTGTTGTGTGATGATTTGATCTTTCTTTTGTACGCAGCAGCAATATTCATTGTGTGGATTTCTCAGTAAATGATTTATTTGTGAGATTGGTGAATGGTATCAATAACAGTCGACTGAGTTAGGTTTGTTTTATGTAATTCAATTTCTGTTCACACTGTTGTGCTCATCCTGCAGCTGAAACGTAATCCCAGAAGCTCCTACGAATTAGCTTTCCTGTTATGTGTTGATTGATTTATATTCTGCAATTCAGCATCTTAGAACAGTTGCTTCAATCTCCCTTATTAAATTCTAGAGTAATGTTCAGGTCATGCTTCATGATTCCCAGCTTGATTTCATTAGACAGTTAATTATTTTAGAATGCAATTGAGATTTCCTTCCTGCAATCGTTGATTAGATCTGATATTCGTTCTGCTTGATGCATAATAGAAAAGGATTGTAGTACAGCAGTTAGAAGGCAATTGGGATTGCGTAGATTCTTGGGATGAACATAGATGATAGAAGATAAAAGTATTCACTTCTAATGGTTTGTGTTTAAGCATATATTGTGCACTTGTCCTTTGAAATAAAAAGACTTTCTCGGGTTGACAATAAATTTCATACGCTCTGTGTGTTGATATTTAATTATCTGCAATTAGAGTGCTTCACAGATGGGTCTACTGATATGAGCCTCAACATCATTCGAACTATGTGGTAGTTCCTTCTTGCATCCATGTCATCTGTGTATAGAAACCATATTCAACCTTGTAGCAAAGGTTGAGATCCACATCACCCATGGTGATCATTAAGCTCGTCAATTTACTATCGATCATGGGTACCCATACAGAACCTGAATCACACTTCTTCTTTAATTACATCATTAAGAGAATGGTCTTATCTATCCACTTGGAGCAAACATCTTGTTATGATTCTCTTCCTCTTTCTAAGAGAATCTTCTAGCCATGAGCCTTCTATATTTTGTTTGATTTGTAAATCTTCTTGTTGAACATCCATCACTTGTTCGATGTCCATCATTCTTCATGATCTTTCCTACAAAACAAAATTACTACATGATTTGTAATACTTTATAATCATGAAGTCATGTTGACATGATAGCCTATTATGCATACAGAGGCTATCTAGATGCCTTCCATCTCTACCAGAACATACTATCGAGAGTGTGCACAGCTCTCAGCATGTCAGCAAAGAGGTTTCATTCTAGACAAGCAACAATGGAATGTTTGTCCAACTTACCAATCATATGCATATTAGTAGTATATTGTTCAATGCTCTATGAATGTTTACACTCAGCATGATATATTCCAGGAATACAAATATGCATACAAGCAATATCATTTATTATTTCAAATAACAACTTAATTACTTATCTTTTTTGTTTGTGTGGTTGCTTCCCGCTTGATCTTCTATATGTCTTTTGAACTTCTATTCATTCTGTACCACTGTGCATGCTCAAGTGTGCACTAGTGTCATCATCATGATCTCATACACAAACATACATTCATTAGTATATTCTCAACATTATCAAAACATTCTAATTCTAAATAATCTTGAATATGTATAGTCATGATCATTAGTATTCAGGGTTTCAGGGAAGTCTTCTTTTACTCATGCATATTCTTGTTTTATCATATTACTCTTCTAGTTAATTAAATCACCAAGATAAGAGACATAATATGCATAAACCCTTGATTACTAACTTTATGAATAAGCATAACCAATCATACCAAGTATATTTATATACGGGATCCTAACACAAGGTAAGATTCTAACTTGACATAGGAAAACATACATGGATTAGTATACCTGCTTAGTTATGTACAACATACATAAACAATCTCCTCAATGATTTAGAGATCCTGAGCTAGAACCTGCATGTCTCATAGGTTAAGCATAATATAACAAAGTCCTACATACCTTGTAAGTAGAACAAAGATTATGGATGAGTCTTTGTCTTCATGTTGTCATGGTCATGGAACTTGATTTGTTGTTTGTGATGTACCTGTATCTTGTTAGCAGACAACATCAACCTCACACAACACCATCATGCATTAGTACAGTCATATATCCCTAATCAATGAATGTCTTCGATCATTCACTTGCATTCATACTGTTACTAGGGTGATAAGATAATTCTAACATTAATCAAGATTGTACTAATAAATAATATGAAGACAAACACATCATGAACTTAATCAAGAATCAAATTTCAAGACATACCTGAACCTTCTTAAGTCATACCTGTCGAGACTTCTTGTAGTCTTCTTATGTAAGGCCTTAGCCTCAACTCCCCCTGAAACTTGATCTGGAGCTTGATTAGGATGTGTCTTGCTAGCATACTTCAATTTTGAAATCTCCAAAATTTGACCCCTCAAAAATGCCTTCGAAACTTCTGGATCTTCTGGACAGGAACCCGAACTAGGGTTTGATGAAGCCCACCCTTCTGTCCAATCAAAAGGTTCGATCCAAGGCTCTAAACTCTTATATTTCAGAGGAGCTTCCAGCCGTGGTTACAGACTTCAAAAATTCCAACTTTTGCTGAAGCCCTAATTTTCCATCTTTCCGATCAAAATCTTGAACTGGGGTTTGATCAAGCCCGATCTTCTACCCAACCAAAAAATTCTATCTTGGCATCTAAATTTTGATTTTCCTTAGTAGCATTCAGCTACGGATTCTGATTCCAAAAATTCTAACTTTTTTCGAAACCCTAAATTTCGGAAGCCATGAATGAAGGTACTCCAAAAATAATTCTGTTTTGACATAAATATGTACCTGATTGTTTCTACTGTAACTCCAAAATTTTCACTCCACGGGGTCAGAAAATATTTTCTGTGGTATCCTGACCTGTCATCATTCCATCCCAACAGGTCTGACCTCAATCGGATTTTCTGAGAGAGAGTTATGCCAAGTGTCGCAACGTGACCTATTCATGGGATAAAACAGCAGAGCGAACTTGTATGGCGTGCCACGTGTCACTGGTTCAACTTCGACCTCTAAAAACGTTTCTTGAGATAGTACAGTCTGTGTACTACCTGTCACTTTTTACGAAATTTCATTTGGATCTTCCTAGCCCAAGTTATTCCAAGTGTCGCAACGTGACCTGTTTATGGGATAAAACAGGAGAGCGAACTTGTACGACGTGCCACGTGTCACTGGTTCAACTTTGGCCTTTGAAAACATTTCTTGAGATAGTATAGTCTATGTACTACCTATCACTATTTACAAAATTTTATTTGGATCTTTCTAGCCCAAGTTATGGCCTTTTTCCTAGGTCACCTGATTTTGACTGAGATCTGGAAGAGGCAGAAACCCTAACTTGTACTGATCATAACTTACAAAGTACAACGAATCTGAGGGTGCCCTTTGGACACACGATACCTGGAGATGTTATATAAGACCTGTAAAGGTTTCAGATCCTGAACCTTCACCAAAATGGATTTATGGTGAAAGTTTCACGATGACTGGTTTTTTCTATATAAAACCCTAACCTTCAAATTGCCGTAAGTAAAGCAAGTGTCGTAAGTGCCATACATTTCCTTCCTTCAGGTTAGCTCTGATAACATGTTAATATTTAATATGCTAAGACAAAAAATAGAAGCATTTCATTCCATTTCACAATAATGGCATATACAGGATCACTGAAGAAACAACAAGTACAGCATAAACACAAGAGACAAATTTATCCTGGGAAACCCTCATGGGGTAGAAAACCCAGTAAAGCTTCCTCAATTTAGATGACCCGCAATATAAAAAGATGTAACCCTGAGAATAAGATCCTCCTCCTCCATAGCAGACCTCTCCTCCACAAGTGCGCCACTATCAAGTGAGTGAGTGTGTAAAATGAGGAATACACCTCCTCTATTTATACACTACTCCGACTTATCTTTTACACAAAACATGTAGGCTCGTATTTAACCAATGGGTTAAATACCCCGCTACAACTGACTGGGCCGACCCCTCTAGGGTGTTCTAATAAGCCTTTTACCCACATAAAACATACAGGGATGACCCCCACTAGGGAATTCTAATAACCCGAGTTACCACATTCCGACGGAGGAATAAACATCTCCGGATATACAATAAGGTCTTCAAGGAGGAATGAAACATCTCCAAAATAATAAAGTACAAATATAATATTCTTTGAAGTTACAATATCTCAACACCATGTTGGACTTAATTACGAATTGAAATCACAAATCCACATAATCAATCCTAGGAATGAAACCATGTTGTTAATCTTCATGCGGACGTGTGCTAGAAAGCCAACTTTGGAGGCTTGAACCATGAGTTTTGCTGTTGTTAATATGAAAAATCACTCCACAAACCATCATCAATAGAATTATGCATAATAGTCTTCAATTCATCAAAGATAAAGGAAAATAATCATTATTAACCACTAAAGCATCAATGGAAGTAATATGTGTGAAGAACTTGCAATAATTAATTAATGAAAACACATGATATAGCAGAAATAACAGAACTTAGAATCACTTTTATATTGATCGCAGGCCACTTCGAGGGGGTAACCTCCTTTGAGCAAGTTCAATACAAATAACTTCACGGTACCTTCATTGGTCTCAACACAAACTTATATACTAATTTTAGGCGCCAATACCATGTGTCAATACAAACCATGGGCCAATACAAAATATGGATCAACAATTACTACGGGATGACTTACAAAGCATATGCGTCCAACAACAATAATAAAAACTATGGATCAACAAATACTACGGGATGACTTACAAAGCATATGCGTCCAACAACAATATACTAACAAAGTAAATAGAAGGGTTGACATGGGTTCTTAACATCCCCTCTCCCTTATAAAAAGCTTTGTCCTCAAAGCTTTAGATGCGGAAATTGATGCAGAATCTGAAGGAGTGGTTCCCCTGTAGCATCCTCAGGTTGCATTCTGGGCCACTGATGCCTTGTGAGTTTCAGGGAGGGTTTCTTGGAAGGATATAGACGAAGAAGAACCATATCAGCTGCGTGAAAAGTGCACTCAGAACGGTGTTCATCGGCTTGTTGTTTCAGTCAAATTCTTGCCATCTGAAGATTGTCCTGCAGAATGAGAAGAATCTGATCATGGTTTCGAAGAACCGAGTCAATTGCCTGAACTGGGGAGCTGCTGAGGGCGTATGGAAGAATAATCGGCTGTGCTTGTCCATATACTGCTTCATATGATGTCTTTTTAGATGTGGTATTGTACCACTCGAGTGCTTCTAGGAAATCCATAGAAATAGTTGTCCAAATCTGTGTAGGGATGGGCAAGGATTCGAGCAGTCCCGAAAGGAGTGTCGTTTCACCCTTGTTGTCCTTGCGAGTATCACAGTCAGCCACCATCTGTTGAATTGTCATTTTCAGTCCCTGCCAAAAGAAGTTACATTGTTCCTAGTCATACATTTTGAGGAACCCAGAGGGCCCTACTGATGAAGAAGCATGGAGTGCATAGAAGAGATAGCCCTGTTGAATAGATCGCAACCAATTGGGAACAAGTAGAGAAATAGTTGGAAGGAAATTGGGTCATCAAATGTGTGAGAAGGAGCATATGCCACCATATTTTCCTTTCCCTTCTTGTAAGTGATCGCATAGGCATAACCCATGAGTTGGATAACCCATTTCAGGTGTGTTGGGGAGGAGACCCATTGCTCCAAGAAGGTTTCCAGACTCTGGAGATCAGTCTTGATGCAAAAATAATTCCCTAATAGGTATCGTTGTCACTTATGTACTGCATGAAAAATAGTCATCATATCCTGCTGAGATGTAGATGCGGTTAAATTCTTACCAAAAAGATCTCTTGAAGGAGACAATCCCACTGGTTCAGCAAGGACACCGGCATATCTATAAAAAGAAGTAGGGGAGACCGTTGATGGGTGCATTTGAATAGAATGGAGTTGAGTGATGACACCATGTGAATTCTTCTTAAGGATCTTTCCAGGCAATGTGAACTGATGAGGCGGAGAGACCCTTGTTGTAAGCCCTTAAATTTGTGTTGTTTCCCATTGACTGAAAACTGCATCCAAAGTTCAGCAAAATCACATAAGATAGGGCCAAGTGTGTGTAACCATTGAACACCCAAAACCATATAACATCCGCCTAAGGAAAAGGAAAACATGTCAGAGCATAGGTTATAATCTTCCAGAGAGATACGCACATTGTGACACTTTCCTTTGCAAGGTAAGGTGCCCCCATTGGCAACCATGACTTCAAAGTTGGAGCAAAGATGGACAAAAAAATCAACATGTTTGACGATCCGAGGGTCAATGAAGTTATGAATGCTACCAGAATCAATGAGTATTGTAAGAGGAATCTTATTGAAGTAACCCCTGACCCGCATTGTTTCGGGGGTGATGACGCCAGATAAAGCATGGAGAGATATCTCTGGGTGGTCTTCCTGAGATGGAAGGTCAACAGGCGGCTCCTGAATGTTAACCTGATCATCCGGTGTATCTGGAGCCTCTTCACCAACTTCAGAGACGGGCGAAGAATCCACATCCAAGAGATGGAGCTTTTGTTTAACACATCTATGTCCCCGAGTGAATTTTTCATCACAATTACAAAAAAAACCTTTTTCTCTACATGCTTGCATCTCTGTTTCGGACAAATGCTTGATAGGAGTTGGTCAAGGAGATGACGGGATGGGAGGTCATTGAGAACCCACATTTCGGAAGGGAACAAAAGTGGGTTTGGAGCGTTGTTGGGCAGCAATCTTGTCTTCTTCCAACTTAGCCAACCCCAGGGCTTCCATCATTGTGTTGGGAGATAACAATTTGACCTCTGGGCGGATTTCATCCTTAAGACCATTGATAAAACAACTCCTGTAGAATTCATCAGACAATCCTTCTATGTGGTTGCCTAGTTTCTCAAATTCTGTCTGATACTCTCTCACAATGCCAATTTGACAAAGTTTAGTGAGTGCTCCGGTGATTTCATCAAAAGAACTAGGACCAAATCATTGCAAAAGGAGTTGGAAAAAATCTATCCATTTTGGCTCGTCATGAACCGTGATGTACCAACGGTACCATTGAAGGGATTCATGTTCCAAATGAAAGGATGCAAGTGGAACTTTTTGGACATCAAAAGTATTATGTAGACTGAAATACTATTCTGCACGATAGATCCATCCAGTCGGATTAGTACCATTGAAGCGAGGAAATTCAAGCTTCGAACCATGGAAAGTGCTGGAAGAAGAGAACCCATTGGCTGCAGAAGATTCTTGTTGTCGGTTATTGTTCATGGCTGAATGCTGAAGATGGAGGCTAAGAAATTTTTCATCCAGATCTTGGAGTTTGGTTTGGATGGCTGCAAGTGCTTCCTCCATGGTTTTTGCTCCTGCGCAGGTGACAACCATAGCCATGAGTTTTTTTTGTTTTTTTGAGGAATGGATAGAAAAACACAAACAAAAGCTTATTTAGTAAAGGGAAATTTGAATTTAAAAAAAACTCGGATGGGTAATTGGGGTTTGAATAGGTTTTGGACACTTTTTGATGGGTAGGGAAGCAAAAAATGGGGATTTCAGAAGCAAGATGAAAGAATGAGAAAATTTGTCAAAGAGGGACAAAGAAGAAGAGATAGGGGATGAACACGGTGGCAAAATTTGGAGGCGAGTGGGTGAAAATTGAAAAAGTTATGGCAAACCCTAAAAATAGACAAATGTGAGATTTTTGGCTTTGGGAAGTAGAATTTGGGATAGGGTCCTCAGGAATGAAATATGTAGAATGGGATTGCAAGGGTGTCCGGGAAGTTTCAAGGGAAACAGAGTTAAAACAAGGGAAATATGGTGAAAAAATGAAATTTTATACTTTTTTTTCAGGAATGGATCTGCAACGGCGCAGAAGGGATCGGAAACAGATAGATCTGCAATGGCACTGAAGGGATCGGCAACAGATGGATCTGAAACGGCACTGAATGGATAAAAAATGGTTGGATCTGAAATGGATTTCAGAATAGATTTGAAATGGCTGGATCTGAAATGACTGTCAGAATGGATTTGAAATGGCTGGATCTAAAACGGCTGGATCTGAAATGGGTCGGAATGGATCTAAAATGGCACGGAACTGATCGGCAATAGTTCAACTGAAAATAGTTATGGACCCCAGGTATGTGCGGCTTCCTAATAGTTCAGGGGTTTCACTCGGCCACCAATGTTGTCTGACAGCTTGCGTATTGGGGCAATACCCCTCACTCCATGGCTCAGGTAAAACTTATAACCGCTTTGCCACAAACGACAACTCTTGGTTTACCTCACGGGTAAGAACTAGTCAATCAGGTAGGGATCGTTTCCCTTTTCGCTGGCAGGTCCTCTTAATGGGCCAGCTACTTTAGGGTTCCTGTGGTAGTACTCACAATGATTTTTAGGGCTTATTCCCAAGTACTTCCCATAGTTAAGCAGATAGGGATTATTCCCATATCCGAACTTGCAACAGATGCGAAAAAAAAAAATGGAAGAAATTCCACCCAATGAGTCCAAGAAAGTGCTCTGATACCAGATGTGAAGAACTTGCAATAATTAATTAATGAAAACACACGATATAGCAGAAATAACAGAACTCAAAATCACTTTTATATTGATCGCAGGCCACTTCGAGGGGGCAACCTCCTTTGAGCAAGCTCAATACAAATAACTTCACGGTACCTTCATTGGTCTCAACACAAACTTATATACTAAGTCTAGGTACCAATACCATGGGTCAATACCATGTGTCAATACAAACCATGGGCCAATACAAAATATGGATCAACAATTACTACGAGACGACTTACAAAGCATATGCGTCCAACAACAATAATAAAAACTATGGATCAACAAATACTACGGGACGACTTACAAAGCATATGCATCCAACAACAATATACTAACAAAGTAAATAGAAGGGTTGACATGGGTTCTTAACAATATGGTATTTTACGAAGAGTTACAACAAATGGATGGAAAATGGAATGATAAATGGATAATGCTATGAATATTAAATATTGTATTAAATTAATCAGCAAATTATTAATTAGTTTAATTGAAGGGACGTAACCCTTCTTAAGAATGTTCAAACCTTATAAAAGGTGAGCTCTTATAAAGCGTTAATCATCTTATCAATTCAATAATATATCTTTTTATTCAATATGGATTTCGTGTCCTAGTTTTTCTGTTGCATTTGGTATCCGAGCTGCGTTCGGCATCAGCTTCTGCACTCCAGGCTCCAGCTGGGATCCTCGTCCATTCTCAAGTCACTCAAGTCATGCTTCCATCTGGTTGCTCCTACTCCACACCTATCTCCTTCTTCAGCTTCATTCCTCCACACAACTGTCTCGCCGCTCCAAGCCACACCCAAACCCTCTCCAAGCAACCATCCCACATTCTACCTGCTCCTACTTCGTCTTCTCCATCCCTGTGCGTTGCTACCCCTCTGCATCCCTCTCTCTCCACCCTCTGTCGGCGCTGATACCATCTTGATACCATTCATGATCGAATGTGATGCTTCAGGGTTTGGGATAGGAGCTGTGCTAATGCAAGAAGGTCATCCAATCACTTTTGAAAGTAGGAAGTTGAACAAAAGAGAATACCTACAGTCTACATACAACAAGGAAATGCTTGCCATCATGCATGCATTAACTAATGGCGACAATACCTTTTGGGAAGTAAATTCCTAATCTGAACAGATCATAATAGTTTACAACACTTGTTATAGCAGAAGACATTAACAACCAAACAACAAAAGTGGATAGAGAAAATCTCTACCTTCGATATGGAGATCCTACATAAAAGGGGGAAGGACAATGTAGTAGTTGATGCTTTATCAAGGAAAGATGAAGAGATACAAGTCTACGCCGTATCCATGGTGATCCCAGAATTTTTGGACGAAATTCGTAAAGAATATGCCAAGAATTCAGAGGTTTGCTCCCTAATTAACAACATAAATTAGTATTCGAAGTTTGAATGGAATAATGATCTCTTATGGTACAAAGGACGTATTTACTTAAGTTCCAATTCCAGTTTTAAGACCAAGGTGCTTAAAGAGTCACATGACTGCCCAGCCGCTGGTCATGTAGGAATTTTTAAAACCTACTATAATGCAAGGCAATCATTCTTTTGGAAGGGTATGTATGTCGACATTCACAAGTATGTTGCAGATTGTGACATTTGTCAGCGGAATAAAACTGAGAATATCTCAAGTCCAGGGTTACTCCATCCATTACATATTCCAAATAAAAAATGGGAGGAAATTTCAATGGATTTCATTGAAGGTCTACCCATATTAGATGGAAAAGACAAAATACTAGTTGTGGTAGACAGGCTAACCAAATATGCACATTTTGTTGGAGTGAGGAAAACTGATTCAGCAAAAGAAACAGCCAAAGCTTTTTGTAAAAATGTCTACAAATTACATGGTTTTCCGAAGATTATAGTAAGTGATAGGGATTCCAAGTTTAAAGGGAACTTTTCGAGAGAGTTTTGCAAGCAAATTGGAACGTCTCTTAACATGAGCTCAGCTTATCATCCCCAAACAGATGGACAGACAGAAGTTGTCAATAAATGCTTAGAAACCTACCTCCATTGTTTTGTAACTGATAAGCAAAATAAATGGTTCCAATGGCTACATCTTGCGGAATGGTGGTATAATTCTACTTATCATACATCTGCAAGAATGACACCATTTCAAGCCCTATATGGATATGAACCCCCAAAATGGAAGGATTTCATTACCAACCAAGCAAGGGTCGCATCAATAAATTACCATTTAGAAGAAAACCAAAAGGTTGTCCAAGTACTTAAAGAGAATTTGAATACTGCCAGGAATAGAATGAGACAACAAGAAGATCGACACCGAACAGAACAAGAATTTGAAGTTGGAGATTGGGTATATGTAAGACTACAAACCTATAAACAATTATCACTTAAACAAGGTGGAAAAAATAAATTGGCTCCACATTTTTATGGCCCATATCAAATCAATAAGAAGATTAGTCAGGTGGCATATGCGTTGGAATTGCCAACTACAAGTCGCATCCACAATGTCTTTCATGTTTCATGTTTGAAAAAGATGATAGGTCAACACCAGAAGGCACAAACAATACTTCCCTTGTTAGATGAAGAAGGAAGAATCATATTCGAGTCAGAATCTATCATTGCTACTAGAGAGAAGAGATTAAGAATGCAAGTCATTAAAGAATACCTCATAAAATGGAAAAAAATCTTCCTGAAGAAGATGCAACATGGGAATCAGAACAATTTCGACAGTTACATCCCTCATTACCACTGCTTTGAGGACAAAGCTCTTTAAAAGGGAGTGGCAATGCTATGAATATTAAATATTGTATTAAATTAATCAGTAAATTATTAATTAGTTTAATTGAAGGGACGTAACCCTTCTTAAGAATGCTCAAACCTTATAAAAGGCGAGCTCTTGTAAAGCGTTAATCATCTTATCAATTCAATAAATATCTTTTTATTCAATATGGATTTCGTGTCCTAGTTTTTCTATTGCAGATAATAATATGAAGAAGAGGGATGAAATATATGTTGATAGGTGATGAAAATATGGACAAATCCGTGACCCAACACTAGCTGGCATACTCGTAACCTTACTTCGGTAGCCTGGGTACTCTATTCCTCGATCGGCGAGCTCATTAGCTCATGAGGAAATTGTCTACATTACGTGACTGTGAAGAACCTACAATAATTAATTTATGCAAATACACGAGATATCAGAAATAACAGAACTCAGAATCACTTTTATATTGATCACATGCTACTTCGAGGGGGCAAGCTCAATACAATTAACTTCACGGTGCCTTCATAGACCTCAACACACACTTATATACTAAGTCTAGGCGCCAATACTATGGGTCAAAATCATGGGCCAATACAAACTATGGATCAACAATACTATGGCGACTTACAAAGCATATGCGCCAAACAACAATAACACAACTATGGATCAACAAATACTACGGGACAACTTACAAAGCATATGCGTCCAACAACAATATACTAACAAAGTAAATAGAAGGGTTGACATGGGTTTCTAACATCCCCTCTCCCTTAGAAAAAGCTTTGTCCTCAAAGCTTTAGATGTGGAAATTGATGCAGAATTGGACGAAGTGGTTCCCCTATAGCATCTTCGGGTTGCATTTCAGGCCACTGACACCTTTTGAGTTTCAGGAGGATTGCTTGGAATGTTGAAGAAGAACCATATCAGCTGCATGAAAAGTGTGCTCTGAACGGTGCTGAGTGGCTTGTTGTTTCAATCGAATTCTTGCCATGTGAAGATTGTCTTGCAGAATGAGAAGAATCCGATCGCGGTTTCAAAGAACCAAGTCAACTGCCTGAACTGGGGAGTTGCCGAGGGAGTATGGAAGAAGAAATGGTGGTGCCTATCCATAGACTGCTTCATATGGTGTCCTTGTAGACGTGGTATTGTACCAATAGAGCGCTTCTAGGAAATCCATAGAAATAGTTGTCCAAATCTATGTAGGGATGGGAAAGGGTTCGAGCAGTCCCGAAAGGAGTGTCATTTCACCCTTGTTGACTTGGAAAGTATCACAGTCAACCACAATCTGTTGAATTGGAATTTTCAGTCCCGGCCAATAGAGATTACAATGTTCCCAGCCACACTTTTGGAGGAACCCAGAGTGCCCTGTCGATGAAGAAGCATGGAGTTCATAGAAGAGATATCCCTATTGAACATATTGTAACCAGTTTGGAACAAGTAGAGAAATAGCTGTAAGAGAAATTGGGTCATCAAATGTGCGAGAAGGAGCATCTGCCACCATATTGTCCTTACCCTTCTTGTAAGTGATCGCATATTCATACCCCATGAGGTGGATAACCCATTTCAGGTGTGCTGGGGAGGACACCCGTTGTTCCAAGAAATTTTTCAGACTCTGGAGATCAGTCTTGATGCAGAAATAATTTCCTAATAGGGATGGCTGCCATGTCGGTACTGCATGCAAAATAGCCATCATTTCCTGCTGATATGTAGACATGGCTAAATGCTTACCGAAAAGGTCTCTTGAAGGTGGAAATCCCATTGGTGCATCAAAGACACTTGCATATCTATCCAAGGAAGTAGTGGAGATCGTTGATGGGGACATCTGAATGGAATGGAGCTGAGCGATGACACCATGTGAATTCTTCTTAAGGATCTTTTCCAGGTGATGTGAACTGATGATGCGGAGAGACCCTGGTTGTAAGCCTGTAAATTTGTGTTGTGTCCCATTCACTAAAAACTGCATCCAAAGTTCAGCAAAATCCCATAAGATGGGGCCAAGTGTGCATAACCATTGAACGCCCAAAACCACATCACATCCACCTAAGGACAAGCAAAACATGTCAGAGCACAAGTTATAATCTTCCAGAGAGATACGTGCATTGTGACACTTTCCCTTGCAAGGTAAGGTGCCTCCATTGGAAACCATGACTTCAAAGTTGGAGCAAGGATGGACAAAACAATCAGCCTGTTTGGCGATCCGGGGGTCAATGAAGTTATGAGTGCTACCAGAATCAGTGAGTATTGTAAGAGGAAGTGTCTTGAAATAACCCCTAACCCGCATTATTTGGGGGGTGGTGACACCGGATAAAGCATGGAGAGATATCTCTAGTTGTTCATCCTGAGATGGGAGGTAAATAGGAGGCTCCTGAATGTCGACCTGAGCATCCATTGTATCTGGAGCTTCTTCACTAATTTTCGAGGCAGGCGGAGAATCCATATCCAAGAGATAGATCTTTTGTTGAAGACATCTATGTCCCCGAGTGAATTTCTCATCACAATTATAACAAAGCCCTTTTTCTCTGCATGCCTGCATCTCTGTTTCAGACAAATGCTTGATAGGAGTTGGTCAAGTTGCTGGCGGAATGGGAGGTCATTGAGAACTCATATTTTGGAAGGGGACAAAAGTGGGTTTGGAGCATTGTTGGGATGCACTCTTGTCTTCTTCCAACTAAGCTAACCCTAGGACTTCCATCATTGTGTTGGGACAGAACATTTTAACCTCTGACCGGATTTCATCCTTAAGACCACTGATAAAACAACTCATGTAGAATTCATCAGACAAGCGTTCTGTGTGATTGGCTAGTTTTTCAAATTCAGTCTGATACTCTCTCACAGTGCCACTTTGACGGAGTTTAGTGAGTGCTCTAGTGAAGTCATCAAAAGCACTAGGACCAAATTGTTGCAAAAGAAGTTGGCAAAAATCTGTCCATTTTGGCTCGTCATGAGCCTTGATGTACCAACAGTACCATTGAAGGGCTTCCTATTCCAAATGAAAGGATGCAAGTGGAACTTTTTGGACATCAAAAGTATTATGCAGACTGAAAAATTGTTCTGCACAATAGACCCATCCAGTCGGATCAGTACCATTGAAGTGAGGAAATTCAAGCTTCGGACCACAGAATTTACTGGAAAAAGAGAACCCCGTGGATGCAGAAGATTCTTGTTGTCGGTTATTGTTCATGGATGAATGCTGAAGGTGGAGGCTGAGAAAAATTTCATCCAGATCTTGGAGTTTGGTTTGGATGGCTGCAAGTGCTTCCTCCATGGTTTTTGCTCCTGCACGAGTGACAACCATAACCGGGAGTTTTTTTTTTTGGGGGGGGGGGGGGGGGAATGGATAGAAAAACACAAACAAAAGCTTATTTAGTAAAGGTAAATTTGGATTTGGGAAAAAACTCGGAGGGGTAATTGGGGTTTGACTAGGTTTTGGACACTTTCTGATCGACAGGGAAGCAAAAAATGGGGATTTTAGAAGCGAGGTGAAAGAATGAGAAAATTTGGCAGAGAGGGACAAAGAAGCAGAATTAAAAAAGAAAATCGATGGAAAAATTTGAAGGCAATTGGGTGAAATCCGAAGAAGTTATGGCAAACCCTAAAAATAGAAAAAATTGGGATTTCTGGCTTTGGGAAGTGGAATTTGGGATAGGGTCCTCAGGAATGAAATATGCAGAATGGGATTGCAAGGGTGTCAATGAAGTTTCAGGGAAAACGGAATGAAAACAAGGGAGATATGGCCAAAAAATAGAATTTTATACTTTTTTTTTTTCAGGATCTGCAACGACGCAGAAGTGATCAGAAACAAAGGGATCTGAAACGGCGTCGACTGGATCGAAAACGGCGGGATCTGAAATGGTTGGATATGGAACGAATTTGAGAATGGAGCTGAAACAACGCGGCAACAGTTCAGCTGAAAATAGATATCGACCCCAGGTATGTGCGGCTTCCTAACAGTTCAAGGGTTTCACTTGGCCACGAATGCTATCTGACGGCTTGCATAATTGGGCAGTACCCCCCACTCCACGACTCAGGTAAAACTGATAACCGCTTTGCCACAAACAACAGCTCTTGGTTTACCTCACAGGTGGGAACTAGTCAATCAAGTAGGGGTCATTGCTCTTTTCACTGGCAGGTCCTCTCAATGGGCCAGCTACTTTGGGGTTCCTCTGGTACTCCTCACAATGAGTTTTAGGGCTTATGCCCAAGTACTTCCCACAATTAAGTGGATAGGGATTATTCCCAGATCCGAAGCTGTAACAGATGCGAAAAAAAAAAATTGGTAGAAATTTCACCCAGGGAGCCCAAGAAAGTGCTCTAATACTAGATGTGAAGAACCTGCAATAATTAATTAATGCAAATACACGAGATATCAAAAATAACAGAACTCAGAATCACTTTTATATTGATCACATGCCACTTCGAGCGGGCAACCTCCTTCGAGCAAGCTCAATACAATTAACTTCACGGTGCCTTCATAGGCCTCAACACACACTTATATACTAAGTCTAGGTGCCAATACTATGGGTCAAAACCATGGGCCAATACAAACTATGGATCAACAATACTATGGGTGACTTACAAAGCATATGCACCAAACAACAATAACACAACTATGGATCAACAAATACTATGGGACGACTTACAAAGCATATGCGTCCAACAACAATATACTAACAAAGTAAATAGAAGGGTTGACATGGGTCCCTAACAGCGACCAACAATGTCGCAGAGTATCAGACGATAATCAAAACCCTAACCGACGCTCTTACCTTGCGTATGGACCACATTGTTATCCACCTAGATTCGCGACTAGTGGTCTCTCATCTTAACTAGATCTACGCTATCTGTGATCCCACTCTACTCCGTCCAATTCGACGAGTCCGTCTTTTGGAAAGGTCCTTTGAGTCCATTCAATACCTGCATATTCCACGAGACATGAATACAGTTGTTGACTCGATGACCAACTTCATTTTGGATTGGTACATTGCACACACATAATGTATTCATAAAATATAAAGACATACATAACATGTAAATTATCCATTGTATAATCAAACACATAAACAAGATCTCATAAATCACCATAGAACACAAGATGTATAAAACCGCCAATAGTGTCTGTATATATAAATCGATACAAAACTGTAGTGTTGATACAAAATTTGAAGCATGCTAGCTTTCAATAAGAGCCATCTCTACAAAATATGAAGCTCATACTAATTCAGTACATACATATATGAAAGATGCACCTAAGCCCTGCGGTGCTCATCCCTAGGCCGCTCAGGCCTAGGCTGCGCATGATAACAGACCACCGCCCTCGCCACCCTCCGGAGAAGTGTGGAGAAACGAACAGAAACTTCAACCGTAAATCTCTGATACTAACGGGGAAGATCATGGATAATTAGTTCCATGATGTCTAGGGTCATCCTCTGGAGGTTCTCCTTGACCTCCTCTAGTTGCTCGAGAGCATCACGGACCGTGGGCTGCACCTCTACTACTCCTGTTGGGTTTGTCCCAAGTTGCCCAATTTGGTGAAAGACAGTCTTGGAACTTTGAGGCTACAGCGTAGTTCAAAGGGAGACTTTTTGGAAACACATTTTTGGGAAGCTGCGAATTAACAGCGTAGCGCAGCATCAGCAGAAGGAATAGTGTGGTAGAAGACTAGCACTGTGAAGATATAGCACCACGAAGAGAGAGCGCGGGTGCATTGTGGAAGAAAACTGGTATCAATTCCAGCAGTTCGATCGGCAACCTATTTTGCGGAAGATTCTCCATGATTACCAAGAGGTGGGTAAGGAGAAGGAAAGCGACTAGACACACGGGTGAAGCTAGTACTAAGCGGAATGGTTGGGTGAAACCGTTAGAGAAGAAGCGGTGGATGAAAGCAACCCGTCGGCATGCATTCAACAGGGCGGCTAAAAGCGATGTGAGCACACGCAGACAAAAGATGTCAAAGCCGAAGATAGCGCATAAGGGCAGCCACGACGACGAGTCACTATCATATCCTGGCAGTTGGTTAGAGGAGTAACCAACTCTATTTTGGGAAACCATAGGGTTTTGG
Source organism: Larix kaempferi (assembly GCA_027924585.1). Lineage (NCBI taxonomy): Eukaryota > Viridiplantae > Streptophyta > Pinopsida > Pinales > Pinaceae > Larix > Larix kaempferi. The sequence goes on along the minus strand of BSBM01000798.1, from coordinate 5,674,612 downwards.
CCTATGCATTGTAACAAACATGACCTACGGGCATGATCTATTTAAAGGGGCATTTTGTAAGGGAAAAGAGTTGAAGGGTTTTTGGGTTAATATTCTGAGTGTAAATTGTTAATCTTTGTTGTTGAACATAGATCTCTGTCGAGAGAAGATTGTGAAAGGATCTGCAAGCTACGTGCGTAGAGGCCTTCTGAGAGAGAAGAGAGTCTACAACTGAGTGCGCAGACTGGAACTGTTGTACCCTTCACAAAGATAATATAACAACAGTTCCTGTGGACGTATCTCCCATCCTCGGGGGTGAACCACGTTAAATTATGTGTTGTGTGATTGAATATATGTTGAATCTGCGTATTTGTTTATGATGAATGCTTAAGATTTCGTGTATGTGCTCATGTGTTCATGCGTTTATATGTATTTGCCATAAGGATGAAGATGGGAATAATATGTTAAGTATCCATGCATGTGAATGAATGTTAAATGCTTAAGTATTTCTAAATCTTTTGAATGCACAAGTCAATTGGATAGACCCTTAAGTCAGTGGAATTTGTATCGGTGATTCCCTTGAATTGCAGCACCAAAAGTGCGCAGCACGTTGTGTTTCATCATATTGCATTTATTCATAAGATAAATAATCTAAGGCATTTATGGAATGAGTAAGAAACACTAAGTAAGATCTATCGAAGTTGGTTAATTCTCGGACAAGATGCGCGGTCTAGTCGACACGCTACCTCATTATCGGTTGTTGCGAGAATGCTGTTGATAGCTTATCGTCATAACACTGAAGATATTCCACAACGTGTAGTCCTTGGATGCGTTGTTGCATAGACGATCAGACGCTAAGTAGGATACTTCATGCAGTTCCAGTCACAGTTCTAGTCAAGAGCACGCTGGTTGTTGATCTGTTAAAGCCCACATCACCTGGTTGTGGAAACGTGATTCCGCAGCCCCCCCATTAACTTCGAATCAGGTGAGACCTTAGTCTATTCGCAGACTATTGCCAAAAGTGCTGGTGAATAAGGGGTTTTTTTGGTCCATCGAACCATGCAAAACCTAGGTCTAGTTAGAAAACCTCAAGAACAGTGTAAAGTGAAGCCAACAAATGGTTATGTTTCTATGCTACTGAACTAGTGATATTCGCATGCTTAAGAAGGTGAACATATTCGCAATGAATGGTTCCATTGGATTGCTAATGAGCACCAAACCTTGGCATCCAGAAATAATAGAAATATGGAACTGGGTAGACAAGACAGAGAGAAATTTTGCAAGAAAAGAGAATAGACATCCGCGTCTATCCAACGTGTAGTGGTTGAATAAATATCTGTGGAAGGATATTCATGAAATGTTTTGGGCATCTTTTGGAAACGAGTTGCACGAGTGGTTATCAAGACTCGCAGAGTGAAAGAACTGTTTCCAGGAAGGAGCACCTACTGAGTGGAATGAAGAGCTCATTCAAAGGCTCAAATCAATAGATAGTCCACTCTCATGCACAGTCGACTTCTGGGTTGGTAGTATACTAGAAGGCTTCGTGACACAGTTTGCTGTGGACACGTTGAAATCGTACAATGTAGCTGAAGCATAGTTTTTCAAAGGATTCAAAGGTAAGTACCTGAACAATTTGAGTTTATATATTAAAATGCTTTGAGCTGAGAAAGGTGTTTTAAGAATGTAGTAGAATTCCTAGAAGATTTTGAATCTATCATGGTCAATAGCACATACAGTGACTCTGACGAAGATACATATACCTAAGAAGTGGGAAAAGATACAAGTACAATACAAAAAAGAATCCTAGTGGACTTTGCATAGACACTGAGATACCAATTCAGACTGATAGCCAGACAGAAGCTTCAGTAGCGAACTATCAGCCTATAACTCCATAGAATCCACATGTTGATAACATCGCAAATCTTCAGAACGTCAACACTAGTAACATTGCATGAGGGAGTACTCAAAATATCCCAACTCAAAATATTCCGCGTAGTAACATTCCTAACACCACTCAGAATACTGCGCATCTGAGAAGAAGAATGACTGGCGATATTAAGCTGTCGATATTCAAAGGCACGGGTCTAGAAGACCCTGAACAACACTAGTTTATGTGTGAATCCGTATGGAATGTTAAGCAAGTTCAGGATGATGCTGTGAAGCAAGAGCAGCTCATCACGACATTTAGAGATAGAGCCTTGAACTAGTTCATGAAATATTCTACTGGACATAATAGAACATAAGGCTACACTAATAGGAGAATTCAAGAAGCCCAAATCAAAATCACAATGTATAACAAAATTGAAAGAAATTAAGCAGAAAACTACTAAGTCAGTTTGGGAATTTGACCAGAAGTTTAATACATTGTTAGATCAAGTCATTTTTTAGATTCCACCGCAGTAGCACAAGGAGTGGTTTATCGCCGCGTTGTTGCCACATATCAGATTACCTTTGATGCAACAAAAGGTTGCGTCTCAGTCAGAAGCCTTGGAGATCACGATGAAGCTAGAAGCTTCGCCGTTAGTCGAGACTAGCACAAGGATGACTCAGATCCAGAATCAGCTAGCTACTTTGACATTACAGTTACAGGACATGAAGAAAGGAAAAGAACAGAGACAATAAATCTGGTGTATAGGATGCAAAGGAGAAGGACACACTAGGGAACATTTCCCTTTGTTTCAGGATTAACTTAATATTGGAGCACCAAATACACTGAATCAGAACCAAGCGCCATGGTGTGAAATTTGTAGAACTAGAGGGCACCACCCTGAAGACTTTTATTTAATTCAAAAGTATGTCTGAACACTTAAGAGTCTATATTGCACATTCTGTAAGTCAGTTGGACATGATGAATCCAATTGTAGAGCATATGAGCTCATGATGGAAAGAAATCAAGATATGAACCATATGTGTGGTGGTGGAGTATACAGAGTCCAAGAAGAAACACCGTAGAAACAGGATAACGCGTAGTATGATCAAGGCGCATATAGAGGTCGTGGAGGATACTGTGGAAGAGGAAGAAATATTGGCCCAGAACAAGGAAGAGGCAGAGGTCAAATAATATGTTATAACTGTGGTCAGCCTAGCCATTTGTCTAGAGATTGTACTAATACATGTACTACTTGTAGTTACTACAAATATTTTGATCATGTTATCGAATCATGTCCAGTACTAGCAGCAGAGATGCAGAAAAGAAAACAAGAAGCACTGAATCCGAACATTCAGATGATCGCAGTAGAGAAGAGAACTCCAGAACCAAGTGCTAATGATGTGACGCAAAGTGGGCTTGCAACCGGAAGGGATGGGGGAGCAAAAGCTTCGACTTCTGCACGTTGTCAAGCTAAGAAGACTCCTGCTAATGGGGTCTGGGTAAGGAAAACAGCTCAGAAAGCACCTGCTTTCAATCTAGATAAGAATAAGGAAGTTTTCACAAAAGCACGGGACATATTCAAAGCACCAACACCTGTGTCACCAAGAATCCCGTTGCGAAGTGAAGTAGCACCTACAAGAGATATGCCAAAGACATACAACAAAACATGCACCACAATAGAAACAGGCACTTCTGTTGCACAGTTCCTAAGGAGCTGCATGAAATTGCTGAAAAGCGCAGATGTTGTAGTAGAATTGGAAAAAGTACTAAACTAGTATGAGCCACGCAGTGAGAAGGTTACTGCCCAGAGCGCAGTTCGCCATATCAAGAGCCATAAAATAACAGGCCTAGAAATGAGGCTCAATGCGCAGATAAGAGATTATGAGATGGATGAGATTATCCTTGATCTAGGATCAGAGGTAAATGTCTTAACCAAGTAGACATGGGCTCAGATGGGGAAACCAAAGCTGCAGTGATCACCCATACAGTTGATATTAGCAAATTAGCAGAAAGTCATACCTTTTGGAAGGTTGGCCAATGTACTTGTAGACATTGACGGAGTCAAACATTCAGCAGACTTCGAGGTTATTGAGATCATCGATGACAGTAACCCATATCCAGCTTTGTTGGGGATTGACTGCGCGATGGATAACCTCACAATCATAAACCTGAAAACTAAGAAGATGATCTTTGAATGGCAAGATATAAGGTTCATCGCACCATTGGACCTTTCACAACGAGAAATATACAATGAGCCGATTCAAGAAGAATCCAGAGCACAGGATCTTGATCGCATATACAAGATGGCTCGGAATGAGGCTGACTACATCAATCCTGTCGCTGATGGAACACTCAGTTGGAGATGCAATAGCTCTTGCGTATCAGACTGCGATGCAGGACTGGAAAATTGGCAAAGTAGAATGCATGAAGTATATGCAAGAAGATGCGCGCAGATAACGAAGCCATTGCGATGGATTGGAATGGAGGTAAGTCCAATCCATACTTGTGATGGTTCAACTAATGTTTACTCGTTCATTCAGGAATATACTGTATCAGTTGCAATTGAACACCGCATTCCAGCATTGGATATAGCACTGCGTGAGACACCTCACAGATGGTGGGATGCACATAAGCAGACATTGACTACATGCGATTAGTGTAGACATATGATGCAGATCAGATTCACAGAGAAGGTTGCGCTGAAATTGAAAAATATAATGGACAGACGGATCCGAGGGATCACATTGACATTTGTTCACAAGCATGGGAAACGAGACCACAAGCAAAATGGGTTGATCTGTTTGTGCATACTTTGGAGGAGCAAATTCCAAAGGATTGGTACCCGAACACGGAGTTGCGCAAAGGAACAACAGAGTGGTCTATCCTAACTGTGAACTTCTAGAGAACCTTTAGCTTTGAAGATGAAATTCCAAGCATAAATGAAGCTTTGCAGATGATCAAAGAAAGGATATTCAGAGCCGAATGCCCAAGTATAAATGAGGCATTGGAGGAAATCAAAGAAAATATATTTGAATATGTGAAAGTACCTGTGAACCTACAACCAGAATTGGCAAGACATATAGAACATACCCTTGAATGATATCATCTTGCTGAAAATAAAGAAGAGGAACAGGGAGAAGAGAGTGATGAGGAGGATCCATGCAACATCAGTATTCCTGAGTCAGAAGGAGCGTGCGATGTAGAGGGAACTCCACTAGAAATTCCAGATATGAGTGGACCTTTCAAGACAAGAAAAGTGAACATTGGCACAAATGAAGAGTCGAAGTTCGCATCCATTGGAGATTACTGGGATGACGAAATGGTCATGCAAATCACGGATCTATTGCGCGAATATTAGGATTTATTTCCGATAAAGTTTACCGAAATGAAAGGCATTTTGGGCGACTTAGGGGTGATGAAAATACCTTTTAAGCCAGGCACGAATCCCATCAATCAAAGGATTTATAGATTGAATCCTAGATACAAAGAAAGAGTCAAAGCAGAACTTGATAAGATGCTTGATGCAGGGATCATTAAGCCAGTTGAAGAATCAGAGTGGATAATTCCTATGGTTATCCAAGATAAAAAGACTAAAGGTGAGATAAGAATGTGCGTAGATATGAGGAAGCTCAATGATGCTTCGTTGCATGACCCATTTCCTAATCCCTTTACAAATGAGGTACTTGATAATGTTGGAGGGAATGAGGCTTATTCATTCACTGATGGATTTTCTGGATACCATCAAATCGGGATTGATCCAATAGATAGGCATAAGACCACTTTTTCCACTGAATGGGGATCATCTCAGTAAACTTATGCCTTCTGGATTGAAGAATGCACCTGCTATATTTTATAGAGTTGTTGTAGCAGCATTTAAATATTTTATGCATAAATTTATGGAGGCATATTTTGATGATTAGACTGTCTTTGGTTTGCTGAAAAACCACTGTGAGAACCTCAGGATGATGCTAGACAAGTGCAGACAGCATCAAATCTCCTTGAATTGGAAGAAGTGTGTTTTTGTGTACCTTATGGAAATCTGCTAGGACACATTGTCTGTAAATAGGGTTTGATGGTTGATCCTGCAAAGATTGCTGTGATTGTCAACTTACCAGCACCAAATTCAGTCAAGCAACTTCGCACTACCTTGGTACATATAGGGTACTATCGAAAATTTATCAAGGGTTATGCGCAAATAACCGCGCCGATGGAGAAACTTCTAAAGAAGGAAGTGGAGTTCATATGGAACGCAGAATGTGAGCAAGGCCTAGACAAGCTAAAGGAGAAAATGGTAATTGCGTTGATCCTAGCTTTTCCATATTGGGATGAGTCGTTTGATGTACATGTTGATGCTTCATGTATAGTGTTGGGAATTGTGCTTGCTCAACCAGGTGAAGGGGGCATTGACCATCCCATTGCATTTTTTAGCAGGAAGCTATCGTCAGCTGAGAAGAATTATACGACCACGGAAAGAAAAGGCTTAGCTATGGTATACGCACTACATAAATTCAGACATTATCTGCTAGGTGCGCACTTCTCCATGTACACTGACCATTCAGCTCTGAAGTACTTGGTCAATAAGCCAGTGTTAGGGGGAAGAATATGCATATGGCTATTACTCTTTGAGGAATGTGATTTTGAGATCATTGTGAAGCTGGGAAAATTGAACATAGGACTTGACCATCTCTCAAGGATCGAGTCAGGCGAAGAAACCACAAATATTGAAGACGGTCTGCGTGATGTGCAGTTATTTGCTATACAAATCGTAGATGACTGTTACAAGGATATTATAGACTTCTTGACTATGGGATTGGCACCTAGAGAATTCACTACGCAGTAGAAGAAGCAGCTGGTAGTTAAAGCCACAGACTTCACTATTATCGCAAGTCAGTTATACAAGTTAGGTCCAGATGAAGTGTTGTGCAAATGTGTGTTCAAGCACGAGAAGCCATTCATATTGGTTGATCCACATTCAGGAGTTGCCGGACGTCACTACGCAGGAAGAGCTACTGCGCAGAAAATTCATAAATATTACAAAGAGCATTGTCAGAATTGATATGTTTTTCAGAGGACAGGGAAGTCGTCGTGAAGAGACGAAATGTCGTTGAAACCGCAACTAACACTTCAAGCATTCGAGAAATGGGCTATTGATTTTGTGGGACCTATTAACCCACCGGGAAAGAAGACTGGTGCAAGATACATTATCACCGTGACTTATTATCTCACCAAATGGGCAGAAGCTAAAGCAGTGAAGTACTGTATCGCAATTACTGCCGCGCAGTTCATCTTTGAGAACATCCTTACTAGATTTGGATGCCTGAAGATTTTAATGAATGATAAAGGGACTCACTTTTTTAATAGAACTATTGAATCCCTTATGAAAGAGTTCCATATTTACCATCAGAGGAGTACACCATATCATCCACAAGCAAATGGAACTGTTGAAGATTTCAACAAGGTATTGGAGAATGCACTGACAAAGGTATGCAATATTAATCAAGATGACTGGAATCTGTGCATTCCAGCTATGTTATGGGCATGTAGGACTACTTGTAAAAAGTTGATAGTCCATACACCTTTCAGATTGGCCCATGGATAGGAAGTTGTGATGCCTATGGAGTATATTGTACCAAGCTTAAGGATATCTGCATTTACAGGTATGGAAGACAAAGAGGCAATAGAGGAAAGGCTTCTACACTTGATTGGATTGGAGGAAGATTGCTTCATCGCAGGCTTCCACCAACAAGTGCAGAAAGACAGAGAAAAAGCATGGCATGATCGCCACATCAAGAACAAGTCCTTTCAGGTAGGTGATCTAGTCCTCCTGTATGATATCAAGTTTATGAAATTTCCTGGAAAAATTAAAATGCATTGGCTTTGCCCATATACCATTATGCATGTTACTAACAGTGGCGCAGTTCAGTTAGCCACGTTAGCAGGAGATAACTTACCCGATTTAGTGAATGGAAGTAGACTAAAACCCTACAGGGATAGTCTTACTTCGTAGAACCCTCAATGACCAAAAGAGAAAGAAAGTTCTAAGTGTCAAGTACAGTTGAAATTGGGCACTAGAAATGTGAGAGAGTTTGTACATAGTTTTGGTTTGATATGTGAAGTTCGATAGAAAATATGCATGTACTACACAGAAGTAGTTGAGAAGTGAAGTTGTGCGGATGAAAAAATAATTAAAACAAAGAGAAAAGATAAAGAAAAGAAACAGCACACAGTTGTGAAACTCAAGTTGTAACTGCGTCGATCAAGAGAAATAGAAAATATGCAAAGTTCAGAAGGACAAAGAATGACACAATGAAGTAATCACGTCTGAATTAGTGACCACCCGCCGCGCAGTTCGATGCAACGCTCCAAGAAACTAGACGTTAGAATGTCGATCGGAAAACGAGTCGTTATATAGTGATTTATCCAACGACCGCTTGAGCATTTAACGCCGAAATAGCCGTTTTGATGCAGTTAATGAAGGAAAGGACCAGAATCCACGGAGGATTTGGCCAACGGACATGTCAATTAATGTTGATCTAGCCGTTGAGAGGTGCCATGAAGCTCAATGACGCCTATAAATATCGCTACATATGGACTCGTGGGCGTTACCGAAACTCTGAAAATTTTCTGAGGGCCATAGTGTGAATTTGTTATAGTCAGCACTCAGTTATCTTGTGAGTCAGCTAACAAAAGTTAGTGAATGTCTAAAGATTTTACGCTTGACCAAGAATTCACAGTTGAGCAGACTGTGAAGGTATTTAATTACGGAGGGATTGAAGGGTTGATGAGAACCCCTGCTAAGAAGTTTGTTACGGAGCAAGGTCAGGGTTCACGAAGATCGTTGTGACATCCCAAAGTTACGCAAGATAAGGGTAAGCAACCAATGGTTGAGAAGACAAAACCAAAAATGACGAGCTCCCCGCTAGCAGAAACTCCACTCAGCGATAAGGAAATTCCATTAATTTTGGTCCCTTAGTACATCTCTCCGCATGCAGAAGATGCACCGGCCCTAAAGATGTTGAAGAACATGAAGTATGAGATACTGCTGCCACCAATTTCCAAGCATGTGAAACCAGAATCAAATCTGTTGGGTAAGATCGCCAACTGTAAGTTCGAGGACTTCAACTTACTACAAATACATAAGGATCCGGCTGAACCAAAGTACCCACAATTTTAGCCAGATAAGGATATGTTCTGGAAGAAGGATGTGAAGGGAAATTCTGTACTGATTCCGTAGATTTGGCTATCTAAAGTAGTTGAGTCAGGATTGTTGAACCTTTTGAGGATCTCACACTTTGATCGGAGCCCGGAACTGAACATGGTGGTGCTCACCCTCATGTCATGCACTCACCAAGGCTATATGTGGCTTGATACGAATGTCGATCTGAATATCAACTTGATCCATAGGATCACCGGCCTGAGCAAGCGAGGTAGTGATCTTAAGAAATTCTATCAAAGAAAGCATAAAGATAAGGATGTTGCCGTGCAAATGAAGGAAACACATAGCATTCCGAGAGGTAAAAGAGGTTTCATCATGGACGACATAGCAGATCCCGCTACGAAGTTCATTACATAGTTGCTCGTAGGGAAAATTCTACAAAAAGCACGACCTACTAAAGTATCAGTAGACGCAGTACTGCTTGGAGCAAAATCCACTCAAGGAGGAAGATTCAACTGGTATCAGTACCTATTGAATGAATTTCTAGATGAATTAAGCAACACATAAACAAATGGCAGTATCTTTCACTATACATGGTTGATGGTATTGATTGCATTTGTAGGATGGAAGGCTTTGAAATACTATGTTAGCCTCATCACCGATGAGAAATACTATAGAGGACACAAATTTTCCAATCTCTGGGTGAATTTGATGCCAGAAAGACAACGCACGACAAATGAAGTCTTCTACACATATTATGAGCAATTGCACGATGTCATTGTTTGCACACCATGGATATCCAAAGAGGTAACATCTAAATATATCCGCACTATAAATTTTTCTGCTGACATGGATTCCATCTACATTTCAGCAAAGGCACAGACGAAGAATGCAGAATGGTTCCAAGGGAGCTACCACATGGACGAATCAGATATTGACCTCATTATGAAGGAATGGATACCTGAATGGAGGGTTGAAAAGCCTATGATCATTAACAGTGACTCCAAAGAAAGTAATCTGATTCCAACACTTATTGTTGAAGAGTCACCATTGGGAAAGAGAAAGGAACCTAGAAGTTCTGTATAGGAGAAGCCCCAGAAGAAAATGCAGAAAGCAATAAAGACCCAATCGGTCACGAAGCTCCACAAGGATGATTATGACCTGATCGCATCCATGGTTACCATGTAGATGGAAGACCTACTGGCCAGCAAAGACAAAAATAATCAAGCGATTACAGCAAACCTGCAGTAGAATCTCACAGCTTTGTAGGGCATAGTCACAAAATTTGAGCAAGTCCAGCGTGACTTGATACGTGAATCTGAATAAGAGGGAAAATTGGGTGGAACATCGCAACAGAAAGAAACATCGTTAGCTCTGACCTTGCCTGCGAGACAACACATCATTAGAATAGACCCGATAAGCGTAGTTTTACCGCGCGATGAGCTAGCGGCTGATGCACCAAAAGCAGTAAAACCTGTGGACATCGACATTGTGATGTTTCCACTTGAAGGATTACACAATATACACTTGCATTTTGTGAAGGAAGTTCATGACTGAGATAGGGTCACTCTGGTCAAACATCATGAATTGCAAACAAATTGTAAGCAGTTGCAGGAGGAAAGTGCGCAAAAGACAAGGGAAATTGAGACCGCGTAAGAGCAGCGCCAGAGAATAGAAGAAATTGTTTCTTTGGTCTATGCAGACATACCAGAATGTGACAAGCAGGAAAAGCTCGCAGAAACAATCATGAATTTTGGCTCAGCCATGAACAAGCTTAAGGATGGAATGGCTAGCATGGAGATAGAATATAAAGAGAAGATTGCCACCCTAGAGGCGCAGACTCAGGTAAAGACACCACCAAATCAAGAAGAGATAAGGGCAGCCAAGGTGAAGGCCATCGTGGAAATCATCTCTGGTGAAATAGAAAAGTTCCAGACTTTGCTTGACACTGTAACAAGAACGTTCAATATGTTGTAGTAGGATCCTCAGTTGTTGCAGGCCCAGACAAGTTTGCAGGAGAAGCAAGCATAGTTAGAAGCATTGAATGCAGAGATAACAGCCTTGCCACCGAAATATAGACTTCCCCGATTCTCCGATTTCAAGGAGTTGAAAATCGCAGCGCAGCATCAACAGAAGGAACAGTGCGGTAGAAGACCATCACTACGAAGATATATAACCATGAAGAGCGAGTGCGGGTGCATTGTGGAAGGAAACTAGTATCAATTCCAACAAGGTCGATCGGCGACCTATTTTGTGGAATATTCTCCATGATTACCAAGAGGCAGGTAAGGAGAAGGAAAGCGACTGGCCACACAGGTGAAGCCGGCACTAAGCGGAACGGTTGGGTGAAACCATTAGCAAAGAAGCAGCGGATGAAAGCGACCCATCGGCATGCGTTCAACAGGGTGGCTGAAAGCGACGTGAGCACGTGTAGACAGAAGATGCTAAAGCTGAAGACAGCGCATAATGGAAGCCACAATGACGAGTCACTATCATATCCTCGCAGTTGGTTAACAGAGTAACCATCTTTGTTTTAAGAAACCTTAGGGTTTTGGCCTACACATTGTAACAGGCATGACCTACAGGCATGATCTATTTAAAGGGGTACTTTGTAAGGGAAGAGGGTTGAAGGGTTGTCAGGTTAATCTTCTACATGTAAATTGTTAATCTTTGTTGTTGAACATAGATCTCTGTATAGAGAATATTGTAAAAGGATCTGCTATCTGCGTGCGCAGAGGCCTACTGAGAGAGAAGAGAGTCTGCAGCTGAGTGTGCAGACTGGAACTATTGTACCCTTCCCAAAGATAATATAACAACAGTTCCTGTGGATGTATCTCCCATCCTGGGGGTGAACCATGTTAAATTATGTGTTGTTTGATTGAATATATGTTGCATCTGTGTATTTGTTTATGATGAAAGCTTACGATTTCATGTATGTGCTCATATGTTCATGCTTTTATATGTATTCGCCATAAGGATGAAGATGGGAATAATATGTTAAGTATCTTCGCATGTGAATGAATGTTAAATGATTAAGTATTTCTAAGTTTGTTGAATGCACAAGTCAATTGGATAGACCCTTAAGTCAATGGAATTCATATCGGCAATTCCCTTGAAGCGCAACACCGGAAGTGTGCAGCACGTTTTGTTTCGTCATATTGCATTTATTCATAAGATAAATAATCTATGGCATTTATAGAATGAGTAAGAAACACTAAGTAAGATTTTTTGAAGTTGGCTTAAGTCCCGGACAAGACACGCGGTCTAGTCGACATGCTGCCCCATTATCAGTTGTTGCGAGATATGTTGTTGATAGCCTATCATCGTAACACCGGAGATATTCCATGATGCACAATCCTTGGATGTGTCATTGCATAAATGATTAGATGCGAAGTAGGAGACTTCACGCAGTTCCAGTTGCAGCGCCAATTGGGAGCGCGTTGGCCGTCGATCTGTTAAAGAACACATCACCTGGTTGTGGAAACCTGATTCCGCAGCCCCCCCATTAACTTTGCCTCGGGTGAGACCTCAGTCTTTTCACATACTGTTGCTGAAAGGGCCTATGAATAAGGGGTTTTTTTGGTCCGTTGAACCACGCAGAACCTGGGTCCAGTCAAAAAACCTCAAGAATAGTGTAAAGTGAATCCAACAATGCCTCCTCTTCATACGAGATGAGAGACTCCAACTGGTCACTCTGGACCCACATCTACAAGAAACACGTAAACATTGTCAACACCACTCCAAAAAAACCATAAAACATATAAAATATGAAAAACACAAGCAGTTGTTCTTACCGATGTCTCCCCACTGCGCTCCATCGGGAAGCACCAAGTCCAGGTCTCCTCGGAATTCAGTACCATGGTATGGGTAATCCTCTACCATGAGGATTTGCCTCTGCAACCATGTGAAGAATGATGAACCAAAACTGATAACTGGTCCCCCGCCACCATGGCGAGCCATCACCTCTTCCCACATCATCACATGGGGATCACGTGCATCCCGGTCCTTAAGATCTACTTGTGGGCGTAAGTGAGGCACCCGCTCCAACATGAAAGACACCACGATTGAACCATAACCAAATTGTTTCAGCGCCCTGCACTGGCATTTGGTCAGCTGTTCCCTCAGACAGGTGAGGAGTCACTCACACCAGTTAAACACAGTAGGAGTCATGCACTCCTCAGCATATGTCATCTGCGATTTGCTCGCTAAGTGAGCAAATCGACTTCCAGCAGCTTGCACAATGGTAAAGAGCACCATCCGAAGAGCCCGGTCTCTGACGTCCTTGATGGTAATTTTCCCACCAACCATCTGTGTACCCAAAGTACACCACTGATCTATCATATCCTCTACCAAACGATCACCGCCTCATGGTCCATTTAAGGATACAAGATTTCCTCGTCGGGATAACCCTGTCAAAAAGTAGATGTCCTCGACATCTATGGTAAGCGTGTGCTCACCTATCCGGAAGTACTACTGAATGGGGTCCCAACATTGGACTAGGTATGTCAGTAGGGGCACTTGGGATCTCATCCCCGACACTCGGAAGTATTTCAGTAGCCCGCATTTTTGCAATGTCACGATACTTTGCGGATCATTTTCTGCCCACATATCATCTTCCTCTTGTTCATCTTCTCGCCTCTCAATAACCATCGTGATCGCCCCAAACCTGTTAAGAATGACATTTAAACACCATTAGAACTTTTCCCAACCTCCAAAAAGTTTCCATTTTGGTTAGGTTTTGAGTTAAATTTGGAGGTTTATGCCAGGCATCCATGTGAACAAGGCGCCGCCAGCGCTGAACCCACTTTTGGGTTATGCGCTAGAGTGGATCCCGCAGGGGTAACCTGTGTTGTCCCGTGAGCACATATCCCCCAACCAAATGAGCTCAAAAACTACCTAAAATACACAAAGGAAAATTCTAATCCACTGAAAAGTTAAAAGGACAAGTTTAGGGTTACCTGTGGCTGATGGCACCTGAAATGGTTGATCGTAACTCCCAGAATCAGCAAATAAAAAACAGCTCCAAATGGCACTTCACAACTCTCTATTTTGGTAAAAAACAATTGTAAATCATTTTTACTATTTTGCCCATTTTATAACCAAAAAGGGAATATTCCTTTTTTTATTTGATTCCACAGTGGGTTATTTTTCTATAGTTGGGTTATTTTCTGCATTTAAATGCTCGGTTAACTGTTTTGACCCAGGATTTAAGCATGCAGGTGAAGTGGAATACCTAATTAATGTCGTTTTTCACCGTGGTGATTATTTCATGAGTATTTTCATGTATGAACAGCTCATAGAGCATTTTTTTGTCATTATTTCTCTCATTAAATTAAATTACTAATGACAATGAGCTAACTCTTTTTTCTTTCTCATGCTCGTAAAACAATGAGAATAAGTCACTGAGTTATAGTTTATCACTTTTTTGGGCTCGTTAAACTCCTACGAAAAAGGAACCCCCCAGAGTCATCCTTTAAGCTCTTTTCAGGCTCTCAAAATATGAAAAGATTTCCAAGTGAGCTTGTCTCCTTCACACTTGCTAAAGTATTTAAACGGTCACCTTTCTGATGATAGTTTACCCCTTTTTTGGATCAGGAAGTGCTACTTATGAAAAAGGTACGCTCCATCCAATCATGGGAGGAATAGTTCTCTTTTGCATCGTTTTACCCTTTTTCGGGAAAAGAGACTAACTTTACGAATAAAGGACATTTGGAGTCTTCTTTAGTCCCTTTCAGACTCTCTAAACATGAAATGGCGTCGAGTTTACCTTCTTTGGACTCGTTAAAACTCAGCATTGAAGGGCCCATCAAGGGATGAACCCCTCCTATCCTAGGTTTGTAAAATATTTAGGATTGGACTCATCCATGGGATGAGCTATATCAAGCATTGGTTTACCCTCCTCAAGCTCATAAAAAAACAAGTGAGGCACTCATCAATCATGATGGGGAAAAGGGGAAGTGTTTATGTTACACTTTAATTTGTGGTAGTACTTAGTCGCTCTTGAACATGGCACTCATTTTCATTTTCATCCAGTACTTGGGTAATCTGTTTTTCCTTGAGTCCTACTAATTCCATGACTCTTGTCGCTCCTTTGGGTCATCCGAAGAATGCTTCCATCATTAGTTGCATTAGGGGTTGGTGTCGGTCTCGTCATGTCAATACTTCCAAGTCATGCCATGCCCATGTTAGAAATATGTATCCACCACTCATCATTTGCAGTCAGTAAACCTTCCATCATGTCGATTTACTCTGAGTCATTCTTGCATGTTACTATACCATCCAATCTACTCCAAACATCTGTGTTGAGTTTTGTGTCAATGATGAGGGATTCATCATGGCCCTCCTTCGACGGATTCATTCTTGTCGACTTTAACACATCATCTGAGGATTGAATCTAGAAACCAATTGAATACCTTGGGATTGCATGCCTTAATGGCAGGTTACCTCACTTTCAACATGAGTTTACATCATTGGCTCTTGATTGAAATATTATGTCGCGTGTTTGACCTCGGATCATTGATTCACACTCGATGGTATGTACTGTGATACCTTCGGAATCATTGACATCAATGGTGATATCCCTCGCGCTTGTTAACGGTATACATCAATGAACAGTAATCAAGTTCTTTCTACCATGTTCGACTCCAAGACATTTGTAATCACATGAATAGATTCGTATCATTGCATGTTCATCTTGAAGACCCTGGGGAGTCATGTTTTACCTAGGTTGCAATGGATATTGTTTGAGTCTTGTTACACGGATCCACTTTGTATTGGTCATGACTGTGTTATCATCTCATCATGGATCTACGCTTGTGTCTAGTAGCCATGATTGTGTTCAGTCGGTCATTACTTCCATGGATCTGCATTGTATTGGTTGGAAGCCATGTTGAGAGTCATATGAGACTGTGTTCTCAGAGTCATTTTTACTATAGTATCATCTTCTCTCCGATAATTCCTTGCCATCCTTCTATCAAAGCATTTCACCTGTCTAGTTTCGCCGGCTTCATTCTTTTGGGGGCATTTTGTTACACCTAAAACCTTACCATCATGGATCACATGTCAACTCAATTCCCTGAGCCCTAAGTTTCCCTGACCAAGAGGATGATTGGAGAAGTTTCTAACCTTTCAAACATGGGGCCTAGTTGGGTTGGCACAGTCTGTTCTCTAGAAACTAGCGCCAAACTGGGCAGGCGCAGGTTTCCCTCATGCAACTAGTGCCAGTGGCTCAGGTTTCCCTCATGCAACCTGCATCGACCCTACCTGGCGCTTGTTTCCCTCATGCAAAAAGCGTCGGTGTCAGTTATATTGGATAAAGGCCATCTTCGAGGAACTTCTCGAAGATGGATGAGTTGGATCCCTATCCATACCTTATTGGGAAGTTGGCCTACGGTTCCCTAATCATTTGGTAGGATCCCTTATCCCTCTCCTACCATATCGCAACCTACCCTATCCTCCTAGTCCTATATATATGAAGCTCCTCCCCATTCCAAAGGGAGGAAGTCTATGGTATCCATATGCTAGTGAAATTATCTCAAGAGTTTAGCACCCTTGTCTTGGGGACACCTACTTCTCTCTAGGAGCATTGGCTTGGCTTGTCGGAAGGAGATTGCGACGTTGAGGCATCGGTTATAATCCTCTCTTCTATTGTATTTCCCACTTTTTATACAGTAATATAATCACTTTCCATATATGTTGTTGTGTTAATGATATATATAGTTTTATTCCTTAATTGTTAACTTAGATCAATCATATGGAATATATGCTTTTACTACTTGTTTGTGTCTAGTTGTTCAACATGATCTTGCAGCTGTAGATCTGAAGGCCCTGGAGCATTGGATCAAGAAATGAATAAAAGGAATCTTGAATCTCGAGTAAGACATCGACACTACTATATCATGATTCTATTGATCTAGAGAAGTTGATTATGTTATGTTCTTATTTGTTCTAGATCTGGAATAGACTAGGGAGATCACGCCTTAAGTCCGCTTAGGTAGATTGTCCAATAACAGTTCTGCATGGTGATATGACATGAAGACTTGAAATGGAATTCAAAGTGGGACTTTGAGGTATAACACAAGTAGAGTCAATCAACAAATTATTGAAAAAAATGATCCAACGCATGGTGGGGATCCATAAATCAAATTGGCACTTAGCACTATTATCGGCTCTATGGTACTATAGGACTTCCATAAAAAATGTGACCAGGTTCACGCCATTTCAATTGGTCTATGGTATGGAATAAATCCTCCCGATTGAATGTGAAATCCCATCCCTCAAACTGGTCGTTGAGCTCTTTCCAAACACATCTGTCGAGGAAGAACGATTCCTATATTTAACCAAGCTTGATTAAACTCGTCGCGACACTGCACTGGCTAACTAGAATCACAAAAAGTGAATTAAGGCTCAATATGACAAATCTGTCCAACCTCGTGTTTTTAATGAAGGTGACCTAGTATTGACTTACGATCAAATGCATGACAAACTAGGAAAAGGAAAGTTTTAATCCATGTTGTATGGTCCCTACATTGTTAAACGAATTCTAGAGAAAGGAGCCTATGATCTAGGTGATTGTGATGACATACCTTTGGGAGAGCCTCGTAATGGGATCTACCTGAAGAGATTCTATGTATAGGAACATCATGCATGAAAACTTTGTATATAGTGTATTTATGGCATGATTTTGATTTCTTTTTGCGTGCCAGGATCTTGTCTCGTTCACGACTATTTATCCTAATTTGTGCTTTTATGCGCAGATGTCGGTGTATTTCGGATTTGCAGATGGTGCTAGTCAAAATACCCAGATCCTCTCTTCTCCAGCATGGGTACTATATTCCCCTACTAACGAGTTGATATCTTCGGGTGGAATCTGCTTAGGTCCCGTAATGAATAACATTGAGAAATATCGTGCAATCATTAGGCTTCTAACTGAAGTGTCCTCTCTTGGAATTCACCATCTCATAGTCTACCTAGATTCTCAACTTGTGGTATCTCAACTGAAGCATCCTCTCTTGGAATTCACCGTCTCATAGTCTACCTAGATTCTCAACTTGTGGTATTCTCAACTTGTGGTATCTACCATTCGTGATCCCATATTGCTTCGCTTATATCAAAGGATATGCCTCCTGGAAAGATCATTTGATTATATTTTATATCAACACATACCAAGACAATTGAAAAAAGTGGTTGATTCATTAGCTAACTACGTGTTAAATTGGCATCTAGCTCATACATAACCAATATCACCATGACAAAACATGTAAAATATGTAAAATATGAATCATCGTAGATAAATAGTAGAGATAGGCCCATGTATATATCATGTAAACACTTTTGATAATGTCACAAATGCTATCAAAATGCATCAAAAAGACAAAATCGGGATCACTTCCCGTACAAAAATCGGCACTTTTTCCTATACATCATGTAAATGGCGCTAATACTAAAAATAAATACTACGTGGAGCTATTCACGAGGAGCATGATGCTCGTGATAGCATACTACTTCCCTAGCGACACATCATAGTAATCTGTCGATATGCTCTAGCACACCTATGGTATTCCTCTGAAGGTGATAAAGGATATCATAAAATCTCATCGGAGGGACACCCATGGTCAATCCCTGGATATTTCACTCTACATCATGAAATCCCCCTGCCTCGTCCTCCTTAGCCTGATACTCCTCTCCTCATTTCCACAGTGGTGAAGATCCCATTGGCCTCACTGGTCCACAATCTGTAGCAATACACATGTACATATTAGGTATTTTGTGCAACAAATATATATATATATATATATATCTTAAAAAACTCAAAAAACATGTTCAAAGGTCACATACCTGACTCATCCCAACCCTCATCCTATGGTAAATCCAAGTCAATGTCACCTCGAAAGTATACCCTGGCATAAGGATAGTCCTCGATCATTATAATATGTTCCTCTAACCAAGAAAATAAGTTGGCAACGAATGCCAAAAATTGTGCCCACCTAACCGACCAGCATAATCACTCCATCTCCCCATCTGTGGCTCATATGGATGACGACGAGGTCTCTCTATATGCAGGTGTAGTAGTGGCACCCTCTCTAAGAAGAAGGTGACTGGAATAATTCCATATCCAAACTGCAATTGATCTGTCCATTGTGACACTTGGTGGCTTGGTCCTTGATGTTGACCAAGAATCCCTCATACCAGTCGAATAACTTTGGTTCAAGGAATTCCAAGACATAATTCATTTGGGCCTTGGTATCATGATGAGGCCCTACACTTCCTGTTGAGATATTGTAACTTCAAAGAATATTATATTTGTACTTTATTATTTCGGAGATGATTCATTCATCCGTGAAGATCTTATTGTATATCCGGAGATGTTTATTCCTCCGTCAGAATGTGGTAACTTGGGTTATTAGACTTCCCTAGTGGGGGTCGGCCCTGTATGTGTTATGTGGGTCAAAGGGTTATTAAACCACCCTAGAGGGGTCATCCCAGTCAGTTGTAGTGGGGTGTTTAACCCAATGGTTAAATACGAGCCTACATGGTTTGTGTAAAAGACAAGTTAGAGTAGTGTATAAATAGAGGAGGTGTATTCCTCATTTTACACACACTTCCCTCACTTAGAATGTAGCGCACTTGTGGAGGAGAGGTCTACTATGGTGGAGGAGGATACCATGTCTTTGGTTTGCATCTTTGTATATTGTTGGTCATCTATATTGAGGAAGCTTTGCAGGGTTTTCTACCCCATGAGGGTTTCCCAGGATAAATCTGTGTCTCTTGTGTTTATGTTGTTCTTGTTGTTTCTTCAGTGATCCTGTATATGCTATTATTTTGAAATGGAATGTAATGCTTCTATTTTATATCTTAGCATATTGAATCTTAGCATGGTATCAGAGCTAACCTGAAGGAAGGCAATGTATGGCACTTACGACACTTGCTTCACTTGCGACAATTTGAAGGTTTGGGTTTTACATAGCAAAAACTAGTCATCGTGGAACTTTCGCTATAACTCCATTTATGCGAAGGTTCAGGATCTGAAAAGTTTACCGTTCGTTGTTAACATCCCCAGGTACCTTGTGTCCAAAAGGAACCCTCATATTCGTTTTAATTTGTGATTTGTGATCAGTACAAGTTAGGGTTTCTGCCTCTTCCAGATCTCAGTCAAAATCAGGTGACCTAGGAAAAAAGGTCATAACTTGGGCTAGGAAGCTCCAAATGAAATTTAGTAAAATGTGACAGGTAGTACACAGATTGTACTATCTCAAAAAATGTTTTCAGAGGCCGAAGCTGAACCAGTGACATGTGGCACGCCGTACAAGTTCGCTCTCCTTTTTTATCCCATAAACGGGTCACGTTGCGACACTTGGCATAACTCTCTCTCAGAAAATCCAATTGAGGTCAGACCTATCAAGATGAAAAGATGACAGGTCAGGCTATCACAAAAAATGTTTTCAGACCCTGTGGAGCAAATATTTCAGAGTTACAGCAGAAACAATTAGGTACATATTTCTGTGAAAACAAAATTATTTTTGGAGCACCTTCATTCGTGCCTTCCGGAATTTAGGGTTTCGGAGAAAGTTACAATTTTTGGAATCGGATTCCACGGCTGAATGCTACTCAGGAAAATCAAAATTTAGGGACCAAGATCAAATTTTTTGGTTGGGTATAAGACCGGGCTTGATCAAACCCCAGTTTGGGATTTTGATCGGAAAGATGGAAAATTAGGGCTTCAGCAAAAGTTGGAATTTTTTAAGTCTGTGACCACGAATGGAAGCTCCTCAGAAAAATAAGAGTTTAGAGCCTTGGATCGAACCTTTTGATTGGGAAGAAGGGTGGGCTTCATCAAACCCTAGTTTTGGATCCTGTACAGAAGATCCAGAAGTTTCGAAGGCAATTTTGAGGGGTCAAATTTTGGAGATTTCAAAATTGAAGTATGCTAGTTTGATCAGCTCAGCAAGACACATCCTTCCATCCATTCAGAAGTGTGAAAGTCAAAGATTGAATTTTTAGGGTTTCTCTAGAAAACCCTAATCAAGCTCCAAACCAAGTTTTAGGGGGAGTTAAGGCTAAGGCCTTACATAAAAAGAGTACAAGAAGTCTCGACTGGTATGACTTAAGGAAGTTCAGGTATGTCTCGAAATCTGATTCCTGATTAAATTCATAATGTGTTTGTCTTCATATTATCTATTAGTACAATCATGATTAATGTTAGAATTGTCTTATCACCCTAGTAACAGTATGAATGCATGTGAATGATCGAAGACATTCATTGATTAGGGCTATATGATTGTACTAATGCATTGTGGTGTTGTGTGAGGTTGATGTTGTCTGCTAACAAGATACAGGTACATCACGAAAGACAAATCAAGTTCCATGACCATGACAACATGAAGACAAAGACTCATCCATAATCTTTGTTCTACTTACGAGGTCTGTATGACTTTGTTATATTATGCTTAACCTATGAGACATGCAGGTTCTAGCTCAGGATCTCTAAATCATTGAAGAGATTGTTTAGGTATGTTGTACATAACTAAGCAGGTATACTAATCCAGGTATGTTTTCCTATGTCAAGTTAGAATCTTACCTTGAGTTAGGATCCCTTATATAAGTATACTTGGTATGATTGGTTATGCTTATTCATAAAGTTAGTAATCAAGGGTTTGTGCATATTATGTCTCTTATCTTGATGATTTAATTAAACAGAAGAGTACTATGATCAAACAAGAATATGCATGAGTAAAAGAAGACTTCCTTGAAACCCTGAATACTAATGATCATGACTACACATATTCAAGATTATTTAGAATTAGAATGTTTTGATAATATTGAGAATATACTAATGAATGTATGTTTGTGTATGAGATCATGATGATGACACTAGTGCACACTTGAGCATGCACAATGGTACAAAATGAATAGAAGTTCAAAAGACATATAGAAGATCAAGCGAGAGGCAACCACACAAACATAAAAGATAAGTATTTTAGTTGTTATTTGAAATAGTAAATGATATTGCTTGTATGCATATTTGTATTCCTAGAATATATGATGCTGAGTGTAAACATTCATAGAGCATTGAACAGTATACTACTAATATGCATATGATTGGTAAGTTGGACAAACATTCCATTGTTGCTTATCTAGAATGAAACCTCTTTGCTGACATGCTGAGAGTTTTGCACACTCTCGATAGTATGTTCTAGTAGAGATAGAAGGCATCTAGATAGCCATTGTATGCATACAGGATATGGGAAAGTGTTGTGCCAAAGTATTGGTCAAAATAGTTGCATAACTATGTAAATGATATCTGTATGCATAATAGGTTATCATGTCAATATGATTTGATGATTATGAAGTATTACTAATCATGTACTTAATTTTGATTTGTAGGAAATATCATGATGAATGATGAACACTGAAAAAGCGATGGATGTTCAACAAAAAGATTTACAAATCAAACACACTATAGAAGGCTTGTGGCTAGAAGATTCTCTTAGAAAGAAGAAGAGAATCATGATGAGATGTTTGCTCCAAGTGGCTAGATAAGACCATTCTCTTAATGGTGTAATTAAAGAAGAAGTGTGAATCAGGTTCTGTATGGGTTCCCAGGATCGATAATCAATTGATGAGCTTAATGATCACCATGGGTGATGTGGACCTCAACCTTTGCTACAAGGTTGAATATGGTTTCTATACACAGATGACATGGATGCAAGAAGGAACTCACCACAGAGTTCAAATGATATTGAGGCTCATATCAGTAGACCCATCTAACGAGAGATGGCACAGATAGATATGCAGAAGATCATTCAATGCATAGTGTGAATGATGTTCAATCACAAAGGGAGAATTGACAGTTTCTTAATAAGCTTGGGCTTTACCAAAAGTAAAGTTGTTCCTAACCTTTACCTTAAGGTTATGGATCATACTATTATTGTATGTAGATGATATCTTTCTGATAGGGAATGAGAAACAAATCATGAAAAGAAAGAAGAAGATGGCTGCAGAAATGAAAATGAAAGATCTCAGATTGATGCATTACTTCCTAGGTCTGGAAGCATGGCAAGGCTCAGAAGGAATCTTTCTCAACTAGGGAAAATATGCTGATAAATATTAAAAGGACTTGATGTGTTGGAATGGCCACTCTCATGGATTCCAACTCAAAGTTGTTAGCGGATGACTCATCAGAGTTAGTAGATATAACTCTGTACAGACAAATTATTGAGTCATTGATGTATCTAATGAATACTAGGTCATATATTTGCTTTGCTGTGAACACCTTGAGTCAGTATCTAGTGGAAACTAGATGTGTTCACCTGATAGCTGCAAAGCATGTGATGAGGTACCTAAAGGATACGATAGACTTTTATCTATGTTATCTTGTAGATCATGAATTCAAATGGCTACACAGATATTGATTGAGTAGAAAGTGTATCAGACAGGAAGAGCACATCGAGAAGATGTTATTGTCTGGGATCAGCCATGATCTTATGGTTTAGCAGGAAGCAGTCTAGTGTGGCTCTCAGCACAAGTGGAATATATGGCTACTTGCTCTGCTAGTTGTGAAGAAGTATGGCTTCAGGATTGTTTGACTTAGAGATAGACCCAACTATGATCCTATGTGACAAACAGAGTTGTACCAAAATGGCAGAGAATCCAGTGTTCCATGATAAGTCAAAGCACATAGAGATCTGACATTTCTATATACAAGATATGGTGCAGTAAGGAATTAAAGTTTGAATTTGTAACAAGTTACCAATGTACTAACCAAACCTCTACCGATCCGATGTACTAACCAAACCTATACCTCAAGTAAATCTTTATGAGGCAAACTTAATATAGTTTAGAAGGACCCTCCTCGAAAGGGGGAGTGATGTGGTCACTTATGATGAGATTTCCTACATCGATAGAGAGATCGATGATGTGGATACATATATTGGTGATGCCGACAGAAAGGTTGGTGGATGGTACTTAGACAGGGTCTAAGGTGACAAGGGGATTGCATCATCCTTGAACATATGTTCTAAAAGGATCCATAGACATATGTCTCCGAGAAAGAAGAGGGATTGTATCATCCTTGAACACATGTTCTAAAAGGAGCCATAGACAGATATCTTCAAGAATGAAGTCCTTCGTGGACATCTAAGGATTGAATCATCCTTGGATTTCAATCCTAAAGTGAGCCATAGACAGATGTCTCGGAGAAAGAAGAGGGATTGTATCATCCTTGAACACATGTTCTAAAGAGAGCCGTAGACGTATGTCTTCGAGAATGAAGTCCTTGGTGGACATGTGAGGATTGGATCATCCCTGGACTTCAGTCCTAAAGAGAGACATAGACAAGATGTCTCCGAGAATGAAGTCCTGAATGAACAGGTGGGGGATTGTATATTCCCCGGACTTAGGTCCCAGAATTGATCCATAGACTAATGTCTCCAAGAATTGAAGATAGGACTGCGTCGTCCCTGGACCTCGGTTCAAAATGTACGTGAGGACTGCATCGTCCATGAACTGGGTTCAAAATGTACGCAAGGACTTCATCGTCCATGAACAGGGTTCAAAATGTACGTGAGGACTGCATCGTCCATGAACTGGGTTCAAAATGTACGTGAGGACTGCATCTTCCATGAACTGGGTTCAAAATGTACGTGAGAAGACTGCATCGTCCATGAACTGGGTTCAAAATGTACGTGATGGGATTGCATCATCCCTAGACATGAGACTTGTCTTAAAGGTACGTGTGAGGACTACATCATCCATGAACTGGGTTCAAAATGTACGTGATGGGATTGCATCATCCCTAGACATGAGACTTGTCTTAAAGGTACGTGTGAGGACTGCATCGTCCATGAACTAGGTTCAAAATGTACGTGTTGGGATTGCATCATCCCTAGACATGAGACTTGTCTTGAAGGTACGTGTGAGGACTGCATCGTCCATGAACTGGGTTCAAAATGTACGTGATGGGATTGCATCGTCCCTGGACATGAGACTTGTCTTAAAGTGATAAGGATTGATCATCCTGGAACTTGATCTGGATTGTATCATCCATGGACCTATGTCCTAAAGAGAGCGGGATTGATCATCCTATAATATGATCGTGTGTGTTGCAGGGTATGTTGCTATTATCATTGATGAGGATACTTGTATTGATGTATTGATACTTGTATTGATGATATGTATTGATGAGGATACTTGTATGTATACTGGTATTGATGAGGATACTTGTATTGATGATGTGTATACTTGTATTAGTGTGGATACTAATACTGATGATCTAGATGAAGATGTTGTAGATCAAGATGATCCATATGTTATAGATCAAGATGATCCAAATGCTATAGATCGTGATGATCCAGATGTTGTAGATCGAGATGATCCAGATGCTGTAGATTGAGATGATCCAGATGCTGTAGATCGAGATGATCCAGATGTTGTAGATCGAGATGATCCAGATGCTGTAGATCATGATGATCCAGATGTTGTAGATCGAGATGATCTAGATGCTATAGATCGAGATGATCTAGATGCTGTAGATCGAGATGATCCAGATGCTGTAGATCGAGATGATCCAGATGCTGCAGATAGAGATGATCCAGATGCTGTAGATCGAGATGATCCATATGCTATAGATCGTGATGATCCAGATGCTGTAGATCAAGATTATCCAGATGTTGTAGATCGAGATGATATAGATGTTGTAGATCGAGATGATACAGATGCTGTAGATCGAGATGATCCAGATGCTGTAGATCGAGATGATCCAGATGATGTACATCAAGATGATCCATATGCTGTAGATCGAGATGATCCATATGTTGTAGATCGAGATGATTCAGATGTTGTAGATCGTGATGATCTAGATGCTGTAGATCGAGATGATCCAGATGCTGTAGATCGAGATGATCCAGATGCTGTAGATCGAGATGATCTAGATGCTGTAGATCGTGATGATCCAGATGCTGTAGATAGAGATGTTCCAGATGCTGTAGATCGTGATGATCCAGATGTTGTAGATCGAGATGATCCAAATCCTGTAGATCGTGATGATCCAGATGCTGTAGATCATGATGATCCAGATGTTGTAGATCGAGATGATCCCGATGTTGATGATTGTATGATGATGATGCTGATGATCGTGAGGATCCAGATGTTGATGTTGTTGTATCTATTTGAGTGTTGCAGAAGAGAAAGAGTCAGTACTGAAGATGTTGATGTTCCAGTATTGAAGATGTTCCAGTAACTGCTTGAGTCACTAATGATGTTGAGAAAGCTTCCAATGATTTATAGATGTATCATGTATGATGTTGATGACTCCTTGCTCGTGTAGATGTTGTTATAATATCCTTCTTGTTAAGGGGGAGTGTTGAGATATTGTAACTTCAAAGAATATTATATTTGTACTTTATTATTCCGGAGATGATTCATTCCTCCGTGAAGATCTTATTGTATATCCGGAGATGTTTATTCCTCCGTCGGAATGTGGTAACTTGGGTTATTAGACTTCCCTAGTGGGGGTCGGCCCTGTATGTGTTATGTGGATCAAAGGGTTATTAGACCACCCTAGAGGGGTCGGCTCAGTCAGTTGTAGTGGGGTATTTAACCCAATGGTTAAATACGAGCCTACATGATTTGTGTAAAAGACAAGTCGGAGTAGTGTATAAATAGAGGAGGTGTATTCCTCATTTTACACACACTTCCCTCACTTAGAATGTAGCGCACTTGTGGAGGAGAGGTCTTCTATGGTGGAGGAGGAGATCATGTCTTTGGTTTTCATCTTTGTATATTGCTGGTCATCTATATTGAGGAAGATTTGCTGGGTTTTCTACCCCATGAGGGTTTCCCAGGATAAATCTATGTCTCTTGTGTTTATGTTGTGCTTGTTGTTTCTTCATTGATCCTATATATGCTATTATTGTGAAATGGAATGTAATGCTTCTATTTTTTGTCTTAGAATATTGAATCTTAACACTTCCAGCGACTTGAGAAATGGTATATAAGATTGTCCTCATGGGAATATCTATCACATCAGCTATGAGTATTTTCCCACTTTTCTTATGGGATCCTTTCCTGCAATACTGACCTATGTAGTCCTTTGTACTCTCCTAGGTGCTACGATGTCCATCTAGATTGATTTGTGCCCCTCTCCTAGAGAGATCGGTCATGAATTATATGTCATCAAGCTCTAACTCAAGGATATGGTCCCCTATATCGAAATCTTGTAGATTCATTTCCCACATTTCTATTATCTGCTTCAGAATTTTCCTTTGTTTCATAATGCCTCTTGTCTTGAAGAACTTCAGTAATCCACAATCTCTCAGTGCATACAATGTGGCATCATCATTGAGGGCATCTGGGTCATCCTCTTTGTGATCTCTTTCTTTCCACTCGATCATTGTCGCTTTTATATCTTGGAAACTCTTGAAAATCATCAAAGGAACCTGTGATTAGAGTCTTGAAACCAATTTGTGCCAAATGAGAGGGGGGAAATATCTTAAAATTTCCATTCTACATTTTTTTTTTCATGTCTCCAATCCCCTCAATGCCCTTTGAGTGATGCGGGAACAAGCCTGATAATTTATTTTTCAAAACTTATCCGCAACACTACTCTTTTTACACAGCCGCAATTGCTTCGGTCCGCAATTCGCAATCCAAAAATCGGAAGTCAAAAGGGTGGAATGCTCAAATCAAAATGTCGAAGAACACCTTCCCGACTTTCGCAATCCGCAATGTGGGATTCAGAAATTCGGAACGCCAAACACAGCATCAAAGAAAACCTCCTTGACTTTTTCAATCCACAATGCGGGATTCAAAAAGTCAGAACGCAAAACATGGTGTCGAATACACATCTCCCTGAATTCTGCAGTCTGCAATATTCAATGCAGGATTCGAAAAGTTGGAACGCCAAACACGGCGTCGAATAACACCTCCCCAACTTCCACAAATCCACAATGCGTTATTCAGAAAGTCGAAACGCCAAATATCCAATCCGAGAAATTTACTTATCCGACTTCTGCAATCCATAATCCACGTTGCAGAACTTTGAAGTCGGGACCTCAAATTCACGAGTCCAAGAAAATCACTCGTCTGACTTCCGCAATCCACAATCCACGTTGCGGAAGTCGAAATTCATAAAATCAATTCACAACTTCGAGGAAAAATCACCTCCAGACTTCCGCAATCCACAATCCGCCTTGCAGATTTAGAAATTCGGGTCCACAATGTATAGATCTAAGGGTTTGAACCTCCAATCTCCACAATCCGCAATCTTCATTGCAGATGCGGAAGGTCGGGATCACATACCCCTACTACAGCCAATTTTCCAAGTGGATAACTTCTACATCCTTAGACCATTTTGGGAAAAGTCGATACCGTTGGAAATCTCTTGGAGAACTCTATGCAATGGTGTGGACCCCTGCCACACCTAAGGACTCTAACCTTGCCACTTTTCCAACCAAAAATCTATCCTGAATTCCATCAAAACCTCTTTACCCTTCTACAAGGATTTTTGGTTGCATTATATCATGGCCTCCCCCCCCCCCCCCTTCATCTGACCCATAGAGGGATCATGAAACAAAATAGGGGTTGCCTAATTCCTCCCCCCAAGTCCAAATGGTGTAATGCAATCCATTTAGAAATGTGTGCAATGCATAACAAACATGTACAATGGAACTAAATCTGGCCCATGCATCTACAACATGCAAGATTAGCATCACATTTAACACAAGTAAATGGTGAAGAGATCAGGCATGAATCAACCCCATACTCAAGCTTATACACAGACTTTCTATTAGTTAATTACATATGCTCAATCCATTCAAATTAACTTGAAATAACAAATGAACACAACATATGCATTAGTATCATTGAGAACCACATAAAACACTTATCTTGTAAGATGAAATTGTCCAAGCAATAGGCTATGTGAGAACAACGTTTCACCCAACCATAGGTCTCTATCCAACCTATACTCTTTAAGCTGAGAGGCCATCCTTGAGCTGGGTTGTGTATCCACTAAGGAGGGATAAACAAGCTCGCTCACAACCATGGCTTCACACATAAAACAGGCTAATTCAACACATAGTTGGGTTTATCAAGCATTTAAGGAACCGTGGAGGAGGATGCTAAGCCAGTGAGCTCAACCACAAAGCTACAAGCCTCTCAATTCACACTCAGATAGTCTTGGAACCCACAATACCTACCACACCCAACATAAGGAAGTATTCCCTTCACTGCTACACAGTCCCTCAGGCCATACCTTTCCTCCAATGCTCTTCAGCGTGGAAATAGAAAGGTCCAAGCTGCTGGATCATTGAGACTCTAGCCTTCACTGGGTTTATCAAGCAACCCTACCTTTTGTCCTATTCTTCTCTAAAACCATATGTCACTCTCGCTTGGGTTTTCTCACTTTCTATGGCCAAAAGACTCTATCCCGAAGTTGGGTTCTTGTTCATCAACACAAGGTTTCATCATGGGTTTCTGAGCATCTCCCACACTGTAAATATTCCCTAGGGTTCATTCCAATGGATCCCCTACTAGATTGAACTTCCACATAAATTTATGGGCGGATTTAGCACTCCAAATCGGGGTTCTTCACAGAATCATGATTTTTCTTCCTTTTACCTACTCGGCTCCCTATTTTAAGTGTAAAAATCCCCGTGCTCGTGCCTCCTTTAATGGGGATTAGGGAATACGAATTCCCATGGGTAGAGTGACTTATTGGATAAGGCATATAGAGTCCCATCCCTTGCCATCTGAATTTCGGGGTTTTCCCACACTCCACCAACCTGGTGAATAGTTTCTTCAACCACCTTCTGCAGTAGAATTAAATTTCAGGAAGGGAAGGTCAAATGGGTTCTAAATATGACATATGGAAGTCGGTAGTCCAATCCCACAACCCCCTCACCTCTCCCTAGTGGATACACATGGGCCCCTCTTATTAGTTGCCTCCATATCCAGTTTTATTGGTATTTTATTGCAATATTAACATTTACATCATTTAAAATGTCCAATGTCTTAACAGCACATGGATAACATAATATAAACTACTTTCCTTTTTCATAAAAACCAAACATCCACTGGCAGGGCCTTGGCATTGATCTCCATGCTAGGGAAACATACATCACATGTATACAATATTTACATTGAAAGCCAAATATGTCCTAAGGGTCAAAATGGGGATGTTACATTTCCCTCCCCCTTAAAAAAACACCATCCTCGGTGTTCTCAAAACTAAACAAAAATGGGAATTCCTCTCTCATGGAATCCTCCAGCTCCCAAGTATTCTCATCAGGACTAAGATGCTTCTATTACACCTTCACCTGTCTGACAGTTTGGTTTCGGAGCAATGTGACCTTCTTGTCGAGGATGCACATAGGATGCACTTGGAACTCTCCCTTGGGTTCCACCTATATCACATTCCAATCAATTATTTGATTAGGATCATGTACATATTTCTTAAGCAAAGAAACATGGAAAACATTATGAGCTCTCATGTTAGAAGGCAATGCAATCCTATATGCAACTGGTCCTATCCTATCAAGGACTTCAAATGGCCCACAATATCTTGGTGCCAACTTGGAATGGAGACCCCAAATTTAGGGATTGTTTCCTTGGTTTCTCTCAAATAGACATGATACCCAATCTCAAATTCCTTATGCATTCTTTTTAAATCTGCATAACTCTTTTGCATGTCTTGAGCTACCTTTAAATTCTGCCTGATTTTAACAATTTCTTGTTCCATTTCCTTGATCATCTCTAGTCCAAGCACTACCTTGTTCACCGGACTATCCCAACTCACTGGATTCCTTCATCCTCTGCCATACAATACTTCAAAATGACTCATCTCCAATGATGCTCGATGTCCATTATTGTATGCAAATTCTACCAAGTGTAGGTAGTCTTCCCACTTGGAAGGTTTGTCCATCACATACATCCTCAGCATGTCTTCAAGAACCTGATTCCCCCTCTCATTTTGACCATCTGTTTGAGGATGATATGTTGTACTAAATTTCAGCTGAGCTCCCAATTCCTGAAATAGTCCCTTCCAAAAATTGGATGTGAACTTTACATCTCGGTCTGAAACTATTGCTTTGGGAA
The DNA here is from genome assembly GCA_027924585.1 of Larix kaempferi. NCBI lineage: Eukaryota > Viridiplantae > Streptophyta > Pinopsida > Pinales > Pinaceae > Larix > Larix kaempferi. The sequence continues at coordinate 5,643,515 of BSBM01000798.1, read as the reverse complement.
ATCCATGCAATATGAATATCTCTTTCATGAAAATGTTGGCTATGTCACTTTCCTTATGAGTGTACTTGACTAGAATAAAGTGAGTTGCCTTTGATATCTTGTCCACCACTACCATAATCGAATCATGCTTCCTCACTATCATAGGAAAACCTGTTATAAAATCCATAGAAATCACATCCCACTTGCATTCGGGAATGGGAAAAGGCTGCAATAATCATGTTGAATGTTGATATTCTGCCTTGACTTGTTTTCATTTTTGACACCTAGCAATATATTATGCTATGTCCTTCTTCATCCCATGCCAAAAGTATTGCTTTCGTTTTGTTTTTATTGTATTTTGATATCCTAGATGTCCAAAGTATGGAATTTGATGTATTTCATCCATCACTAGCTTCTTTATATCTGCACAATCTGGAATATATAGTCTAGTACCTTGATACAGGAGAATATCATCTTCACCAAGCTGATATCCTGCACGCCTTTCATCTACATTTCCCTACTGCAACTTCTCATTAATTTGAAGGTAAGTTCCATCACTAGTTTGGGCTTCAAGAACTCTTGCCTTCAAATCTGATTTGAACATACTTACTATTTGCAACATGAAACTTTATGCTGAGAGAATCTCTGACCTTATTCTCTTTCCCTTTTACTTGCTTAATTTCAAAATCAAATTCACAGATAAATTCCATCCATCTTGCTTTCCTAGCATTCAAGTTTGATTGGTCAAACAAATACTTCAAGCTCATGTGGTTTGTCCTAAGCTCAAAAATTCTTCCTAACAAATAATGTCTCCACATCTTGAGAGCATGTACTATGGCTGCTAGTTCTAAATCATGCGTGGCATAATTATTTTCATTCTCTTTTAACTTCCTTGACTCATATCAAATCAAAAAACCTTCTTGCATGAGCAGTCCACCTAGCCCTTTAATGCAAACATATGTGCACACTGCAAAATATTTCCTTGGATCTGCAATCTTCAAGACAGGAGCGTTGGTAATCAACTTCTTTAACTATTGGAATCTTCTCTCACATTTTTCAGACCATACAAATTTAACATTCTTCTTCTGCAATGATGTAATTGGATGAGCCATCTTGGAGAATCATTCAATGAACCTTCTATAATAGTCTGCAAGACCCATAAAAGATCTAACATCTGAAAAATTCTTTGGAGTAGGCCAATCCATTATGGCTTCAATCTTTTATGGATCCACTGCAACTCCTTCTTCTGAGATGACATGACCCAAATAGTGTACCTTCCTTTGGTAGAAATCACACTTGCTCAGCTTTGCATACAGTTGGTGTTCTCTAAGAACTTGAAACACCATTCTTAGATGTTCACCATGCTCATTTTCATTCTTGGAATAAACAAGGATGCCATCCAAGAACATTATCACAAACTTATCCAAATACTTTTTGAAGACACTATTCATGAGACACATGAATGTAGCAGGTGCACTAGTAAGACCAAATGGCACCACTGTGAACTCATAATGGCCATATCTTGTACGAAAATTTTTCTTGTGAATGTCTTCTTCTTTTATCCTCACTTGATGATAGCCAGACCTTAAGTCAATCTTTGAAAACACTCTATCTTCCTTCATTTGATCAAAAAAATTATCAATTCTTGGCAATGGATACTTATTCTTGATTGTCACTTTATTAAGTTGTCTATAATCAATACACATCCTTAAAGTCCCATCCTTCTTCTTGACAAATAACACCAGTGCTCCCCAAGGAGATACACTAGGCCTGATATACTTCTTGTCCATTAATTCATGTAGTTGAATCTTTAACTCTACCAATTCTGGTGTTCTCATTCTATAAGGAGCTTTGGAAATTAGTGTTGCTCCTGGAACAAGATCAATGGTAAAATCAATATCTCTCTTAGGTGGTCGTCTGGGTACTTCATATGGAAACACATATTGGAACTCTTGCAACAACTGGAAGTCTTCTAACCTTGGCCCATTGTCCTCTGATGAATCTGATATGTGAACTACATTAAATTGGAAACCCTTCTTATAAAAAAATTTCAATTGTAAGGATAAAATCTTCCTTAATGAGACTTTCTTGGGAATTCCCTTTACCAATCGGGTTCTACCCTCTTCATCGATGCACTCAAGTACCTTCTCATAGAAATCAATCTTGGATTTATGACTTTCCAACCAATCCATTCCAATTATGGAATCATAAGATCCTAATGGTAGGACATTCAAATTTACATTTGTGAGTATTCCATTCAAATCCATGAGGCACTCCATCACTACTTCACTCACGTTTCTCTTGGTTCCTGTGGCTAACTAAACTAGCCAAGACTCGTTGTGCTTCATTTTTCTAAGAGAACAACCCTCAACCACTTTTGGAAAAACATAACTATGAGTAGATACTGGGTCAATCAAAACAGAAATGGATTGCTTAGCAATATTACCTTCAACTTCCACCACTGCTGACTAATGGTATGCCTGATGATTATCCAATGTTGTATAAATTCGAGGCATTTCCATTACCATATCCTCCACTGTAGTTTCTCCTTCTAAGTGGTGCAAATTTTGTGGGATTCTCCCTCCGATGTGGAAACTCTTTAAGAACATGATTTCCTCCACATCCTCAACACTGAAGTGGCCCTCTTGGTGCTCTTTCTACTGCCACTACTGGCTTGTTTCCAATTCTTGCTTGTTGGCCCTGTGGAAAATTCCTTGGATGACTTTTGAATGGTTGATCCAGGTCATGTCTAGGAAGCACGAGGGGGACAACAGGTCGTCTGAATGAGTCAGTTCTATTATGGTGGAAACTTAAGAATTACAATGAGCAAAGCAGATTGACACAATACATATGAACACGAATAAGCACAGACAAAATGCAGGAATGCGAACTGTTCTTCTGCTAGATGTAAACACCAGAATGCTAAGATTGGTAAGACTGTATGGTACAATATTATACCTGTTTATATAGAATTCTAATCCCCTAGGTGCCTACCCATTATGTTCAGTTACAAAGAATAAGTTAGAACAGTTCAACCGTTACAGTCGACTAGAAGACAGAGAGACAGTCTGTCGAAGTTCAACAGTCGTTGGTCGCATGTTGACACTGCATGTCGATGTCCACGTGAACTGTGAGGTTATTGAACATGTCGAAGGTGTGGAGTGTCGTAGTGTGTTGAAGTTGAGACTCATTAGAGTTGCGTCAAATTCAGAACCTGTCGAAGTGCTTGAAGTTGTCGAAGTCATGTCGCGTTGAAACTTGTCGAAGTTGTATCGACAGCGATGACTTGTTGAGGATGTCGAAGTTAACATCCAACAATAATTCCAACTACGATGTGGATCAAACCTCCTTCCTTAAGAAACAATGGTCTCCATTTTTTTCTCTTGAAGGTGAGGAAACTTGTTGGCCATTTCAGTAACAGAGTACCACTTTCCTTGAGATGGGAGCTAGCCATCTTTGGCAACATGAAACAAGGGAATTGTGTTCATCCTTGTAAGGCGTACTTGTCATCCCACAATGGTGTCACAAGGAAGAGGCTCCTGAACATCTGGATGGATGTCTTTGGGTTATGTTGTCAGTAAGTCATTCTGTTCCAACAGTGGTTCATGGTATGATCAAAGTAGATCCACATTGAAGACTGGATGCAGACCCAGGCATGCAGGAATGTCGAGTTGGAAAGTGTTCTCGCCAATCTGTCAAAGAATACTGTACAGACCATATCACAAAGGTTTTAGCTTCTTGAAAGGACCTATGAAGTGCTCCTTCTTAAGATGTAGCCAGACCTCATCCCCAATTTGGAATGAGTGAGGGATACGATGCTTGTTGTGTCGGGCATTAGCTTTCTCGTTTGTTCTTTGCAACATTTCTTGTGCTTGCTTCTAGATGTCACATATCTGATATATGAACTTGACTACTTTATCAACTTCTCGTTGGCTGTATTCTGTGTCGGAGTTCGGTTGTGTCGAGGAGCTGACCAAGTCGATGGGAACTGAGGGTTGAAATCCGTAACAAATCTTAAATGGACTCTTGCCTGTAGAATTGTGTTGAGCATGATTGTAGCTGTGTTGTATGTATGGAAGACTTTCATCCCATGTGCGTCGATGCTTATGGTTGTACATGCAAATCAGTTGTATGACCAAGTGATTAACAACTTCCATCTGTCCATCGGTCTGAGGGTGGAAAGCTGTCGACAATGAGAGTCGTGTGTCTAGCATTAAATGCATTCATAAGAGATGAAAGACGTAACTCACCTTCCAATTCGATGTTTGTCCCGCTTCTAGCTCTTGATTACGAAGCTCCAATGTGGAACTTGTTGAAATCAAACAAAGGACAAGCATGCAAGCTTCCAAATACCTTGAAGCAAAGATTAAGTTCAAATCTAAACTAGATACATTTCATATCAAAGATCCATACAATACACATGAAATGGGAAAAACAAGACAAGTTATCTTTTATTGCAAACTTGAAGTCACTTACAATGGTTGTTTGATAGCCAAGCCAATCCTCCAACTCCAAGTGCTTCCTCTAGTTATCTCTGCAGAAGTCTGAAGATCATAGGTTTGATGCCCCAAAAGTCCTCCCTTTGTCTCATGGAAGACCTCTCTCTTATAGCATGTGGGAAGGTTAACCAACAAGAGAGAAGTGTGGATCTATGGAGGGTTTAGTGGATCATGCCAGCTAAACAAAGAAGGAGTTAGGATCGAACCAAAGGTGGTAATCCCAATAAAATCTCCTCGAAGGTTGAGATCCCAAAGTCCAAGGTGAAAAGGCTAATTTCAGACTACCGCGCCCCTATAACTGAGCATAACGCGGTAGTACCACGCCCCAGAGAAGGAGGAACACGCGGGGGGGTAGATCCCTTTTGTTTTTCCCCCCTCGTATGTCGTTGATTGTAAGAGAATTCTATGATTTGACAATTGTCAATATAACCTTTTCCCATGAGCATGAAGGTAAGTTATGAATTCTGAGAATATAATTCAGCTAACAATTGTGTAGATGAACACATTTTGAAGAATCACAGTTACATCAGGGCAGCACTCTAGATAATACAGTTGGAACGTTTTGGATCTTGGTTGGGCCAAGAAAATAAACATCATGGATGATGCACAGGATCCCTATGAGCCCGAGACAGATGCCATGGGGGAGAACATACATGTTGAAAATGCTGAAACAGAATTTAATGGGAGAAGAAATCAAGAGACCCCTCCAGGTATTGCAGCCACCATGAGAAGCCTAAGGGTGGAGTTGCAAAGTTGTAGGGAAGAGAATGAAAGGATGATTAAAGCTCAGGAAGAACAAAATCAGTTGAATGCATCCATGCTGTAGAGTTTAACAGACATCCAAAGGCAAATAAACTCTGGGCACTAGACATCGAATCCAGAAAGGGGTGGGAGTAGCTCTAGAAGGAATTCCCATAGGAGGGCTAGTAGCTCAAGAAGAGTTTCTACAGACAGAACATATACTCTAGAGATCTCTTCTAATGAATCAACTGACTCTGAAGAATCCATTGAGGGTTCAATCTCTTCATCTCGTATGAGTAAGAGGAAGAAGCACTACAAGAACAATTCACATGGGGAATTTAAGAAGGCAAAACCTCCTACATTCGATGGAGAGGTAAAGTCTGGTCAAGAAGTTGAAGCTTGGCTTCTTGGGATGAGAAAATATTTCCAAGTCCAAGACTACTATGGGAATATGAAGGCAAGGGTAGCCATCTTCAACTTGAATGGAAAAGCATCTATATGGTGGGAACACACCAGGCAAGTGAAGAAGATCAATGAAAGGAAGATTGTGTGGAAGCAGTTCAAGAAATACTTCAAGCAGAAGTACCTCTCTGATAGGTACTATGACGATAAGATCAAAGAGTTCCATGAGCTGAGATTGGAACAATTGACCATGGAAGAATATGCAAACAAGTTCTTGGAGCTGCTGAGGTATGTCAAGTATATTCAAGATGATAAGGTGAAAATTCAGCGTTTCCTAAGTGGGCTGCCCCAGTCATATAAAGATAGAATTGAGTTCGATGAACCTCGAACTCTAGAGGAGGCCATAAGAAAGGCCAAGTATTGCTTTGATCAAAATAGAAGCAAACCAAAGTTCCATAAGGCATGGAAGGATAGGAAAAATGAAAAGTTTGATCAAAGGAAGAAGGGGTTCAAGCCTCCTCAATTCCGGAATCAGCAAAGGAAACCATCACAAGTTGTGACTAAGCCAACTAGGATGATGGGAGACAAGCCAAGAGATCCAAAGGAACCAAGAGAACCACTTCAATGTTGGCGTTGTGGAGGAGACCACATGCTTAGGAACTGTCCACATCGGAATGGGAATGCAAATCAAGTTCACAACATCCAAGGAGCTGGAACTGTGGGTCAAGTGGCGAGAGAAATCCCTAGAATCTATGCAACACTAGACGACCACCAGGCAGATCATCAGTCAACTTTGGTTGAAGTTGAAGGTAAGATTGCTAAGCAATCTGTTTCTATTTTGATTGATCCTAGATGTACTCACAATTATGTCACTCCTAGAATTGTTGAGATTTGTGCTTTCAAGAAATTAAAGCATAATAAATCATGGTTAGTTCAACTAGCCACTGGAACCAAGAGAAAAGTTAGTGAAATAGTAGATAAATGTCCATTAGAGATGGATGGGCTATTCACTTATGCAGATTTGAATATTTTGCCACTGGGTTCCTATGATATTCTCATTGGAATGGATTGGTTAGAAGCACACAGGGTTAAACTTGACTACTACAATAAGACATTTGAATGCATGGACGAAGAAGGAAACCCAAGGGTTGTAAAAGGCATTCCAAAGGTGACTTCTGTTAGACAGGTTTCAGCCATGCAACTGAAGAAGTTCTGTAGGAAGGGATGTCAATTGTATGCAGCTCACATTTTAGAGGCAACAGAGCATGAAACTCTTAAATTGGAGGACTATCATGTATTGCAAGAATTCAAGGATGTTTTTCCCGATGAGATTCCAGGACTCCCTCCAAAGAGAGACATTGACTTTACAATTGAACTTGTGCCAGGAACGGCACCAGTGTCTAAGACACCGTACAGGATGAGTACACCTAAATTGCTAGAATTGAAAATGCAATTACAAGAGTTGCTAGAAAAGAAATATATTAGGCCAAGTGTGTCCCCGTGGGGAGCACCTGTTCTATTTGTGAAAAAGAAAGATGGAACACTCAGGTTATGTATTGACTACAGGCAATTGAACAAAGTCACTATGAAGAACAAATACCCATTGCCTCGAATTGATGACCTTTTTGACCAAATAAGAGGAGCAAAGGTATTTTCAAATATTGACTTGAGGTCTGGTTACCACCAGGTAAGAATCAAAGAAGAATATATTCATAAGACAGCTTTTAGAACGAGGTATGGACACTATGAGTTTGTAGTGGTACCATTCGGTCTCACAAACGCACCAGCTACATTCATGTGTCTCATGAATAATGTTTTTAGCAAGTATTTGGACATGTTTGTTCTTGTATTCCTAGACGACATTCTCATATATTCTAAGAATGAACAAGAGCATGAAGAACATTTGAGAATGACAATGCAATTACTAAGGGAGCATAAGTTGTATGCAAAGTTGAGCAAATGTGACTTTTATAAAGATAGAATTCAGTATTTGGGTCACATCATCTCCGACGAAGGAATATCTGTAGAACCTAAGAAGATTGAAGCCATTATGAATTGGCCAACTCCAAGGAATGTAACTGATGTGAGATCTTTTATGGGCCTTGTTTGTTACTACAGGAGGTTTATCGAAGGATTCTCCAAGGTTGCAAACCCAATCACTTCTTTGCAAAAGAAGGGGATAAAGTTTGAATGGTCACCAATATGTGAGGAAAGTTTTCAACGGTTGAAGAATCTTCTTACAAGTGCACCAATTTTAAAAATTGTAGACCCAGAAAAAGACTTTGTGGTATGTACCAATGCATGCAATCAAGGACTTGGAGGAGTTCTTATGCAAGACAACCACGTGATATGCTATGAGTCAAGAAAGTTGAAGGAGCATGAGAAGAACAATGCTATTCATGATATAGAACTTGCAGCCATAGTACATGCTTTAAAGATGTGGAGGCGTTACTTAATGGGAAGAAAATTTGACTTAAGGACAGACCATTGTGGTCTGAAGTACTTGTTTGATCAGCCAACTTTAAATGCTAGGCAAGCTCGATGGTTGGAATTTTTGTGTGAATTTGATTTTGAGATCAAACACATAAAAGGGAAAGAAAACAAGGTGGTTGATGCACTCAGCAGGAAGGTACGTGAAATGTATGTGGCAGCGCTTAGTACTTGCCAACCAGATTTGAAGAAGCAAATTGTTAACCATATGGTTGAGGATGAAGTGTATGAGCAGATAAAGGACAAATTGCAGCAGCAAGACCTTGGCAAGAAGTATGAAGGCTATCATTTGAAAGAAGGCAGACTTCTTCCTTATAAGAATAGAGTCTATATTCCAAATGTGGCAGATTTAAGGAGAATGGTTATGGATGAAATCCATAAAGCTCCCTGCTCTGGTCACCCAGGATATCAGAAAACAATTGCTATAGCAAGAAAATATTATTTCTGGCCAGGCATGAAGAAGGACATCGCTGAATACATTTCTAAGTGCATGGAATGTTAGCAAGTGAAGAGTGAACACCAACATCCAGCAGGTTTATTGCTTCCAGTGCCAATTCCAGAATGGAAATGGGAAGTAATATCCATGGACTTTATTACAGGATTGCCAAAAACTGTGAGACAACATGATTCCATCATGGTTGTGGTGGACAAGTTAACAAAGGCAGCACATTTTATACCGATTAAGTCCACACACAAAGCCGATGCCATTGCAAATATTTTCATGAAGAAAATTTTTAGATTACATGGATTGCCTAAGGCAATAATTTCGGACAGGAATACCAAGTTCACTTCCAATTTTTGGAAAGGTTTCTTTACAGATTTGGGTCCACAACTAAGCTTTAGTACCGCACACCATCCTCAAACAGATGGGAAAACAGAAAGAGTAAATCGGGTGCTTGAAGACATGCTCCGCATGTATGTAATGGACAAACCATCCAAGTGGGAGGATTATCTACACTTGGTAGAATTTGCATATAACAATGGGCAACAAGCATCATTGGGAATGAGTCCTTATGAGGCTTTGTACGGCAGAAGGTGTAGGACACCAGTGACTTGGGACAATCTAGTGAACAGAATTGTACTTGGGCCAGAATTGCTTAAGGAAATGGAACAAGAGGTTGCCAAGATCCGGCAAAATTTAAAAGTAGCCCAGGATAGACAGAAAAGCTATGCAGATAAACATAGAGTGCATAGGGAATTCAATGTTGGGGATCATGTGTATCTTAGAGTGAGATCAAGGAAGAGTTCCTTGAAGCTTGGGAGTTGTGCCAAGCTATCACCTAGATATTGTGGGCCATTTGAAGTGCTTGAAAGAATAGGGCCAGTTGCATATAGACTTGCATTGCCTGCTAGCACTAAAGCTCATAATGTATTTCATGTCTCTTTGCTTAAGAAATATGTACATGATCCTAACCATGTGATTAATTGGGATGTGATCCAGGTGGAACCCAAGGGAGAATTCCAAACCGATCCATTGCGCATCCTATACAAGAAGGTAACATTGCTCCGAAACCGAGCCATCGGACAGGTAAAGGTGCAATGGAAGCACTACGGTCCCGATGAGTCTACATGGGAGCTGGAGGATGCCATGAGGGTGGCATATCCATTTTTGTTCAATTTTGATGAGCACTGAGGATAGTGCTAATGTAAGGGGAGGGGAATGTAATGTCCCCATTTTGACCCCCTTTGTATTAAATCGTAAATGATGTAAATATTATTATTTAATCATGGTTAGGAGCTCAAGGCCAAGGCCCCACCATTGATTTAGCGTGTTATGTATCGGCAATTAAATGAATAGATGCATATGGTTCTTGTGCTAGATGGGCACAATGTAAATAAGACATCATGTAAATACGAATTTTAATGAAAATACCCACAACTAGCTATGCAATGCAATAAAGAAATGGGTGCATGATTCTACAAGGAATAGGGAGGGAAATTATTCAAACCCTTGAGCCAATGGTGTTAATACATATGTCAATGAGAAAACCCATAAACCACCAATTGCCCATTTTGGGTTAGGGACCCAATCATTTAATTCTTCCAAGAGTTGGTTGAGGCAGTTAATGCCTTGGGAATGAAGAGGTATGGCAGCCAATTTCGTGCATGGGCAAGCCATCAACCTGGAAATTCATGTTTTTGCTTCTTGGGCAAGAAAACACCCACGAAATGGTGCCCAAAGGGATTCTGAACAGTCAGTCTTTCCTCTCTCACGCAGTCTGAACTACTGGTCCTTTTCCCATCACGTTTTTCACCATTTTTCCTACATTTTTCCATGCCTGGGAGCTCGTTTTTTCATTGGACAACAGCTGGGAGAGAAGGGCCACATTTTGGGACTGTTATGGGGGTCGTTTTTTCCCCAAAATGTCCATGGAAGTTTTTCTAAAAATGGATTTGGCTTCCCAGGGTTGTTCCTCATCTTCCAGTTTCATTTTTGGGTTTCCCATGTTTTTCTAAAGCTAATGAAAACCCCATCTTTGGATATCTCACTGTAAAAACGTTTTATCATGCCCAATAAGTGTGGCTCTGCTATTATGTGCATTCCGGTTTTGATTTGAACCTGTGAGGAAGAAACTTGGACTGGTAGTGGACAGAATTGGCTTGATAAACCTAGTGGAGGGAGTAACCTCTCAAGAAGATCAAGAGGGCTTTGGCTACTTTTCTATGCACACCCTGAGAGCACTAGAAAGGAAGATATGGCTTGAGGGACTGTGTGGCAGTGAAGAGAATACTTCCTTGTGTTGGGTGTGTAGGCATTGTGAGTGCCAAGCTGAATAGATCTTGTAGAGGTATCCATAGCTCTGTGGTTGAGCACACTAGCTTAGCAATTCTTCCTTTCCAGTTCCTAGTAGCCTGATAAACCCAATTGTAGATTGTCTTGGCTCATCTTGGTGTATGCTTGGCTATGTGTGAGTCTTTTGTTCCCTGATTCCTTGTAGAGATCATGCCCAGCTCGGGGGTGGCAGTGTGTTGAGATATTGATGAGCACAACTGGCCTATGGTTGGGAGGAACGTTGCAGTTGCATAGCCAGTTGCTTGGGACTACCTTGTTATAAGATAAGTATTCTCCTGTGTTAACTTGCAATTATTTATTTGATAAACATCTTGAATGTATGATGAATGTGTAATTGATACTACTTCCGCTGTGTTTTTCATATATTATACATTTCCATATGTTCTTTCAATTATGTGCATGCTTAGTTAAAAGTTCATGGGGCTAGATGCCTGGTTTGGTATCATGATCCTCTCTATCATGCTGGTATGATAGGAGGGGACGTTACAGTCAATAAATACCAGAGGATTTTAGTTCCCTAAACACAACGACTATGTTTCAGATGAAAAATGACAAGGGGGAATTATTTTGATGCCTATCCCCAGTGTCCTACCTAACTACCAAATTCTTCTGATTTTCTCAAGTGAGGTTAATGTTGGTTTAGTTAGGGAGATTAATTTTAAAGGTTGTCTTACACAATCGGGTTATGGAAGTGCAACTTGATGGTGTTGTGACGACTCAAACCATGCAAATGAAGATGAATCGAAATGAGCCTTTCTCTTCGATGAACACTAGCTAAAGTAAGGAAGAATTATTTCCGTTCCCAATATGCACAACCTGTTGGGCCCTGGAATTGTCCATTTTTCCATCATTTATCGACATACCTTTCATCCATTTTCTTACCATTATTTCTCATTTATCATTCCATTTTTTATCCATTTGTTGTAGCTGTGCGTTGAACAACCTGCTACTTCCATTGATGTTTTAAGTGGTTAATAGTGATTATTTTTCTTTATCTTTGATGAATTAAAAGACTATTATGCATAATTTTACTAATGATAGTTTGTGGAGTGAGTTGTCACGTACAGGACGCTCATAGCTAGCTGTTACAGCTTTAACCAAAAACACATGCCACATAAGAACACCCTGATTCGCGTCTTGATTTTCGGGCAGATGCAAACGAATCTCAAAAATCCGAGACATGGGTTTTGTGCGTAACATCCTCATTTACCTGACTCACAAGAAAATTGCCAAACCAAGCTACGGTTTGCGATATGCAGGTGGTTCTTCGAGAGGGTATTTTCTAGATTTGGTGTTGCAGCCGGTTCCAAAGTTGCCAACAGTTACGGCCGTGTTCCAGCTGTTGCAGATCACAAGTTGGGAGCTCAGTTCTTCATTTCCATGAGATAATTTTATGTATAAATATGTAATCAATCTCATTGAGAAAGGGGGAGATTATGGATTAAGCATGATAGATTAGGCAGGATAGGAGATGGATGATAGGAGATGTAAGATAGGAGAGAACCCAATGTTATGATGTAGAATTTGATCCAGATCTATTGTAATTCTTCCATTATGATAATATATGCTGGCAGTTTTTTAATTCTAGAGTTGTAGACTTTCATTGTGGAGATCCAGATCTGCTCAGTGGAGGAAGGGCCCTCTTCCCTGAGCAGATGCTGGTAATGTTAATTTTAAGTGTGTTATTGTTTAGATCTACTTATTATTTCGTTTATGCTTTCATTCATTAAGCTTATCATAGTTGTATGCTTTCATTCATTCGATCTGTCATAATCGTTGTGTTGATAATTCATTTGTTAGATCATTGGACAACACAAGACTTATTTTAGATTTATACAATCAGATCTTGTTTCATAGGAATAGATCTTGTTGAAGTGTGTTTGATTTATAGTTTGATTTACTTTCAAGAAGTTGTGACTTAGTTTACGAATAGTTTCGATTGCATACCAATAGATAACAATGTCAGGTAGAAATTGTACTTGCATATATCTTGCACGATAGCTTTGAAATAAAAGACTTCCTCGGGTTGATAATTTATGTTTAGCACTCTGCATGTTCAGTTTTAATTAACTGGCATATAATGGGCACGACACAACCCAATGCACATGCAATTTTATTTCTTTTCAAAATGATAGAAAGAAGTAAAATATGTACCCAAAACTAACCAAAAGCAATGAAAAGGAAATCTTTACGAACACCAAATGCAGTAATTACAATCTGTTTCCTACCTTTTTACACTTGAAAAAGACACGTTCAATCTACGGAAAGAAAGATTCTACAAACGTTTCCAATTAGATGGAAGACAAAGAAAAGCACTCAACAATTCTATCTTTAACTCGAATGTACACGAATCTGAAACAAGTCTTTCTTCTTCTTATGAATTTGAGACCAAGAATTGCAAATGATCAAATTAACACAAGAAGAACATATATTTTTTCAAGTTTCATGAATATAGCAAAAGAGTGACAAAACCAAGCTTCTCTTTGGACTAAAGCGGAGACAATGAATCAATCTTTCCCAACAATCATTAGATAGGATGTAAAGGAAATAAGATGCCAAGCAATCCAAACACACCAAACCAAAAAATGATCTCAAAACCTTAATATGGGTCAAAACGACTGTAGGATGCACGATTCATGCCCCCCCCCCCCCCCCCCCCCCCCCGGGCCATGAGGGGGAATTTTTTTTTTCAAAAATAGAACCCATTTCGCTTAAAAATGCAAGCATAACACTAGTGTTTACTCAAAGGGCCAACATGGATCCAAATTTTGAAAAGACCCAAAAATAACCAAACAAACCAAATAAACACACTTTTCAGGAACTACCGCGGGCCTGCAAGCAACTGGGGCGCGATACTGATAGACTACTGCGCTCTAGATAGTGGTTAAGGCACAGTACTGATAGACTACCACGCTCTAGACTGTGGTTAAGGCACGGTACTACCGCCCTGTAGGCAGTTACGGGGGCGTGGTAGTGTGTGAATAGGGGAAAGAGGCAGAATTTTGAGAAAAGATTTTGACTTTTGAAGGGTTTTCCAACCCAGAGGACTTACTGATCTGTAACAGAAGTCTAATGCAAAGAACAGGGAAGTGAATGAGGGTGAAAGAACCCAATTCTTACAATGAATGAATGAGATTGAAAGCAAACTTCACAAGCAAAGAAAATGGATTCAAGTCCCCAGCGGAGTCGCCAGTTTTTGTTATAGATATTTCTCCCTGCGAATAGGTAGAAACTCTCTTAGGATAAAGCAGGATGCACTGACTCTATGCTAAGACAAAAAGGAAACAAATGCTACCTTGTGTTCCTGAACTAATCTTCACAACAAGATTAAATGCATTCAGAAGAGATGAAAGACGTAACTCACCTTCCAATTCAACGTTTGTCCCACTTCTAGCTCTTGATTCCGAAGCTCCAATGTAGAACCTGTTGAAATCAAACAAAGGACAAGCATGCAAGCTTCCAAATACCTTGAAGCAAAGATTAAGTTCAAATCTAAACTAGATACATTTCATATCAAAGATCCATACAATACACATGAAATGGGAAAAACAAGACAAGTTATCTTTTATTGAAAACTTGAAGTCACTTACAATGGTTGCTTGATATCCAATCCAATCCTCCAACTCCAAGTGCTTCCTCTAGCTATCTATGCAGAAGTCTGAAGATCATAGGTTTGATGCCCCAAAATTCCTCCCTTTGGCTCATGGAAGACCTCTCTCTTATAGCATGTGGGAAGGTTAACCAACAAGAGAGAAGTGTGGATCTATGGAGGGTTTAGTAGATCAGGCCAGCTAAACAAAGAAGGAGTTAGGATCGAACCAAGGGTGGTAATCCCAATAAAATCTCCTCAAAGGTTGAGATCCCAAAGTCCAAGGCAAAAAGGCTAATTTCAAACTATCGCGCCCCTATAACTGAGCATAACGCGGTAGTACCACACCCCAGAGAAGGAGCAACATGCGATAGTGCTCACAAACAGGGCTAAGTCGTGTTGGAAGATGGCAGAAAAAGGTTTTGCTTTCAGTATTCAATCAATGGTTTTCACTCTAGATGTTCAGATGATCTTTAAGGGAAACTGTCGTTTAGGTCGGTAGTGCAAGGACGCGACACTAATATATAATGTGTAATATTGAGGTATAACAGTGGTTGTATATGCGAATCAGTTGTATGACCAAGCAATTAACAACTTCCATCTGTCCATCGGTCTGAGGGTGGAAAGCTGTCGACAATGAGAGTCGTGTGCCCAGCTGTTTCCATAGGATATTCCAAAATATGATGACGAATATGGCATCTCGATCGGAAATAATGGTTGTGGATAAACCAAAATGTTTCCAAACATTTGTAAAGAAGATCTGAGTGGTCTGTTGCACTGTCGTGGTCTTCTTACATGGTACGAGAATGATCATCTTGGAAAATCGGTCGACTACTACTAATATTGTTGTTGCTTGGTTTTTCAACCAAGCATGTGCTAATGAGCACCTACTAACTTGTAGTAGCAGTTTAGATTAAACAGTGAGAGTAAATAGATGTAAAAATTAAATCTTGATCTAACATATGCAAGAAAATAACTCTAGATTAAAAACAGTAAACAAAATAGAAATAAAAACTTGAATATTTTCTATTACCTCAAAGGTTGAGGATGGTTGAGCTTGAGCAGCTGCAATGGTGAGGTGCTCCAAAGCTCCAATGATCTCTTCTTCTCCAAGATGCTAATGGGGATCTTCAAACTCAAAAAGGAGGCTAGGGCTCTCAAGAAAGAATTTGGTAGCATAAGGATAGGATGAATGTGGATGAATAGTGAGGAGCCTCTATCACCTTTTTATAGCTTTTTGGTAATGGAGATTACAACTATGGTTTAAGAAAACCAATGGTATTGGCAAAAATGGTTTAGGTTTCTTTTTCCTCTTTTCCCCTCTTTTTTTCTTTTTTCAATATATTTTTTATTTATTCCCTTTTAATTGTTTTGGGGGAATTTTGGACCCTTTTTTAGGGTTTTTTATATTTTTTGAGGAAAAATAAATATTTTGAGGGGAAAAAGATGGATTTTGGTCTTTTTGGTGACCTTTTGAAGGTTTTAGAGGCTAAAATGGTAGGAAAAGTGGACAAATGGGTCATGTGAATAGGGGAATGAGCTAATGAGCACTTTTTGGGTGTTAACAATCGTGTCATGTTGATGTCTGGTAGTAGGATAACCCGTCAAGTATTTCATAGAAATAGATTCCCATGGTCGACTAGGAACTGGCAGAGGTGTGTACAATCCCTGTCGTTGATAACAGTATTTAGTGCAAGGTTGTGTATACACATATTAAACTATTTTGCTAAGAGATTGTGAGTCTCTACGTCAGAGATGAACAGATTATCACAAGTTCTAAAGATCTAGATTAGTTCATTAAAACTCATTAAGATCTAAAATAATTTAGGAATTAAAATCATGCATGATAAGCATACAAAACTCTTAAATGGCAGAAACTTGAATCAATTCATGCTAAAACAATGGAGAAGATACATGATTACCAAGAATCCTAGTGTGAGTGCCTCCTCCCTTGCCATAAGTTCTCCTTCCTTCACCCTTGCTTTTGAAGAATTGGAGCTCTTCTCCTTCCTTCAGAATCTCCTCAGCATGCCGTTGCTCTTTTTTACCTCCCCTTTACCATGCCCCAAATCCTTTCTTATATAGCATTGGGCAATGGACCTTAGGTTTCTCTTTTGAGTGTGGGATAATCCCCTTCCATGATTTTAGATCATTTTCACTTAAAAACCCTTTTTCCATAGTTTTTATTCTTTTTGCACCATTTAGAATGATTTAAGCACAATTAATGCATTTTAATGCATTCCTCAGAGAGGATTCATCTCCGAATGAACTTGTGTCATGACTTCCTAGTGTGGGTACACGGTAAAAAATGTGCTTCATCTATCACGTGACTGAGGGTGTCAATTTGATTGTTAACAGTCGTCGATTAGGCGGTTTAGCAATGGCACAAACCACACATGATCGAATGTACTTGTTGACATCAGATTTAAGTGTAGGCCAGAAGAAATACTTCTGCAGAATAGCAAGTGTCTTTGCTACTCCAAAGTGTCCAGTAGTCTTGCTACAACAATAAAAAGTAATAAATAGGTAACTATTCCTAATAGTAGTTAATAATATATAATTGATAATGATAAAGATGATGATAAATTACAAAGGATATGGTTGCCTTAAATATGGCTTGGCCATCACATATTGAAGAGACACTTCTCTTCATAAACTATATTTTAATATTATTAACTACTATTAGGAATAGTTACCTATTTATTACTTTTTATTGTTGTAGCAAGTCTTGCTATAGTGCGCATCCCAGATGAGTTGTTGTCGATGCTCATTGGCCGGTACACAAAGTTGTCCAAGCTTGTATAGCAAGGTATCTTTCAGGAAGTAGTCGGAGGTCGATGACTTGCTAGTCTGTAACTGTCGGTAGAATGCTAAGAAGTTGTTGTCGTCCTCATACAACTGTGGCTAAGTGTTCATGTCGTATCCCTGCATACTCATCATTGTCAAAAGGAGAGTAATGGGTGGTCAAATAAGGCAATTGGTGGTGGCGTTAGCTTTACCTTTCCGATACTTAATCTGTTAGGAACCTATGTCAACCCTTCTCTTTACTATGTTAGTATATTGTTGTTGGACGCATATGCTTTGTAAGTCATCCTGTAGTATTTGTTGATCCATAGTTTATATTAGCCCATAGTATTGACCCATAGTATTGGATGCATATGCTTTGTAAGTCATCCCGTAGTATTATATGTCCCATGGTTTTGACTCATAGTATTGGGCATAGACTTAGTATATAAGTGTGTGTTGAGGTCATTGAACGCACCGTAAAGTTAATTGTATTGAGCTTGCTCAAAGGAGGTTGCCCCCTTGAAGTGGCCCATGATCAATATAGAAGTGATTCTATTCTATTATTTCTGATATCTTGTGTATTTGCATTAATTAATTATTGTAGGTTCATCACATATGGTATCAGAGTACTTTCTTGGGCTCGTTGGGTGGAATTTTTGCCAAAAAAATTTCGCATCTGTTGTAGCTTCGGATTTGGGAATAATCCCTATACGCTTAACTGTGGGAAGTACTTGGGCATAAGTCATAAAACTCATTGTGAGGAGTACCACAGAAACCCCAAAGTAGCTGGCCCATTGAGAGGACCTGCCAGCGAAAAGGAAAATGACCCCTACCTAATTGACTAGTTCCCACCCATGAGGTAAACCAAGAGCTGTCGTTTGTGGCAAAGCGGTTATTAGTTTTACTTGAGCCATGGAGTGAGGGGTACTGCCCCAATACGCAAGCCGTCAGACAGCATTGGTGGCCGAGTGAAACACCTGAACTGTTAGGAAGCCGTACATACCTGGGGTCCATATCTATTTTCAATTGAACTGTTGCTGATCACTTTCACTCCAGATCCAGCCATTCCAGATCTATTCTGAAAGTCATTCCAGATCCAGTCGCCATTTCAGATCTAGTCATTTTTATCCCTTTCGCGCCGTTGCGTCGCTGTTGCCGATCCATTTCTTTAAAAAAAAAAAAAAAAAAAATTTCTCCATATCTCCCTTGTTTTCACTCTGTTTCCCTTGAAAATTTTGGGGAACCCCTGTCATCCCATTCTGCATCTTTCATTCCTGAGGACCCTATCCCCAATTCCCCTTCCCAGAGCCCGAAATCCCACATTTGTCTCTTTTTAGGGTTTGTCATAACTTCCTCATATTTCACCCAATCACCTTCAAATTTTACCACAGAGTTCCTTTCTGAATTCTGCTTCTTTGTCCCTCTCTGCCAAATTTTCTCATTCTATCACCCCGCTTCTGAAATCCCCCTTTTCGCTTTCTTGTCCTTTCGATAGTGTCCAAAATCTAGTCAAACCCCAATTACCCATCAGATTATTTCCCCAATCCAAATTTCCCTTTACTAAATCAGCTTTTGTTTGTGTTTTTTCTACCCATTCCACCAAAAAAAAAAAACCTGGTTATGGTTGTCACCCGTGCAGGAGTACACACCATGGAGGAAGCACTTGCAACCATCCAAACCAAACTCCAAGATCTCGATGAAAACTTTCTCAGCCTCCATCTTCAGCATTCAGCCATGAACAATACCAGATAGCCAAAATCTTTTGCAGCCACCGGGTTCTCTTATTCTAGCAATTTTCGTGGGCCGAAGCTTGATTTTCCTCGCTTCAATGGTACTGATCCGACTGGATAGATATACCGAATAGAACAATATTTCAGTATGCATAATACTTTTGATGTTCAGAAAGTTCCACTTGCATCCTTTCATTTGGAACAGGAAGCCCTTCAATGGTACCATTGGTACATTAAAGCTCATCCCGAGCCAAACTGGACAGATTTTTGCCAACTCATTTTGCCACGATTTGGTCCTAGTGCTTTTGACGACTTCACAGGAGCACTTACTAAACTTCACCAAACTGGCACAATGAGAGAGTATCAGACGGAATTTGAGAAACTAGCCAATCACACAGAAGGATTGTCTGATGAATTCTACAGGAGTTGTTTTATCAGTGGTCTCAAGGATGAAATCTGCTCAGAGGTCAAAATGTTTTGTCCCAACACAATGATGGAAGTTCTAGGGTTGGATAAGATAGCTAAGGACAAGATCACATCTCAACAACGCTCCAAACCCACCTTTATTCCCTTCAGAAATATCGGTTCCCAACGACCTCCCATCACGCCTGCTCCTCAACCAACTCCTATCAAGCATTTGTCTGAAATAGAAATGCAGGCACGCTGAGAAAAAGGGCTTTGCTATAATTGTGATGAGAAATTCACTCGGGGACATAGATGTGTTCAACAAAAGATCTATCTCCTGGATGTGGATTCTCCGCCTGCCTTAGAACTTGGTGAAGAAGCTACAGATACAATAGATGATCAGGTTGACATTCAACACCCGTCTGTTGACACCCCATCTCAGGACGACCCACCCGAGATCTCTCTCCATGCTTTAACCGGTGTCACCACCCCACAAACAATGCGGGTCAGGGGATACTTCAAGAAGCTCCCTCTTACCATACTCATTGATTCTAGTAGCACTCATAACTTCATTGACCCTCGGATTTCCAAACAGGCTGATTGTTTTGTCCATCCTTGCTCCAACTTTGAAGTCATGGTTGCCAATGGGGGCACCTTACCTTGCAAGGGGAAGTGTCACAATGTGCGTATCTCTATGGAATATTATAACCTACACTCTGACATGTTTGCCTTGTCCTTAGGTGGATGTGATGTGGTTTTGGGCGTTCAATGGTTACGCACACTTGGCCCCATCTTATGGGATTTTGCTGAACTCTGGATGCAGTTTAAAGTCAATGGGGCACAACACAAATTTATGGGCTTACAACCAGGGTCTCTCTGCATCATCAGTTCACATTGCCTGGAAAAAATCCTTAAGAATAATTCACATGGTGTCATCGCTCAGCTCAATTCCATTCAGATGCACCCATCAACAATCTCCACTACTTCCTTGGATAGATATGCAAGTATCTTTGCTGAACCAATGCGCTTGCTGCCTTCAAAAGACCTTTCCGGTAAGAATGTAGCCACATCTACCTCTCAGCAGGAAATGATGGCTATTTTGCATGCAGTACAGAAGTGGCAACCATACCTATTAGGGACTTATTTCTGCATCAAGACTGATCTCCTGAGTCTGGAAAATTTGCTGGAACAATGGGTCTCCTCCCCAACACACCTGCAATGGGTTATCCAACTCGTGGGTTATCCCTATGTGATCACTTATAAGAAGGGTAAGGACAATAGGGTGGAATATGCTCCTTCTCGCACAATTGATGACCCAGTTTCTCTTATAGCTCTTTCTCTGCTTATTCTAAATTGGTTGCAATATGTTCAACAGGGCTATCTCTTCTATGAACTCCATGCTTCTTCATCAACAGGGCACTCTGGGTTCTGCAAAATGTATGACCGGGAACAATGTAACTTCTTTTGGCCGGGACTAAAAATGACAATTCAACAGATGGTGGTTGACGATGATACTTTCCAAGTCAACAAGGGGGAAATGACACTCCTTTCAGGATTGCTCAAACCCTTGCCCATCCCTACACAGCTTTGGCCAACTATTTATATGGATTTCCTAGCAGTGCTATGGTGGTACAATACCTCATCTCAAAGGACACCATATGAAGTAGTCTATGGAAAAACACCGCCAGTTCTTCTTCCACACACCCTTAGCATCTCCCCAGTTCAGAAAATTGACTCTGTTCTTCGAAACCGTGATCAAATTCTTCTCATTTTGTAGGACAATCTTCACATGGCCAGAATTTGCCTAAAACAACAAGTCGATCAGCACCATTCTGAGCGCATTTTCCACGCAGCTGAGAGTATTCTTATTCATCTACAACCTTCCAAGCAATCCTCCTTGACACTCCAAAGGCGTCAGTGGCCTGAAATGCAAATCGAGGATGCTACCGGGGAACCACTCCTTCAGATTCTGCAGCAATTTCTCCAACCAAAGCTTTGAGGACAAAGCTTTTTCTAAGGGAGAGGGGATGTTAGGAACCTATATCAACCCTTCTCTTTACTATGTTAGTATATTGTTGTTGGACGCATATGCTTTGTAAGTCATCCTTTAGTATTTGTTGATCCGTAGTTTATATTAGCCCATAATATTGACCCATAGTATTGGATGCATATGCTTTGTAAGTCGTCCCGTAGTATTATATGTCCCATGATTTTGACTCATAGTATTGGGCATAGACTTAGTATATAAGTGTGTGTTGAGGTCATTGAAGGCACCGTGAATTTAATTGTATTAAGCTTGCTCAAAGGAGGTTTCCCCCTCGAAGTGGCCCGTGATCAATATAAAAGTGATTCTGTTCTATTATTTATGATATCTCATGTATTTGCATTAATTAATTATTGCAGGTTCATCACATAATCACCAACTGGAATTGTTGTAGGTAATTAATCCACTTGAGTTGTCGATTTGTCTGCAACTTTGATTGTGTCGGGGTGAACTGTAGAGGCTTGTGATTAGTGAGAATGATCGTTTCCCTACCAAGGATGTAATGCCTCCATTGCTTGAGAGCTTGCACAATGGAGTACAATTATTTTTCGTACATCAAGTATCTTCTAACTATGTCATTAAAATTCTCGAGATGAAAAGCGACTGGGTGACCAAACTGAGTGATCACTACGCCCAAGGAATAGTCCGATGTGTCTGTCTCAATCTCAAAGGGTTTATGCAAATCAGGTAACACAAGTACTGGTGCAGTGCAGAGCCTATGTTGGAGCTGTTCAAAAGTTGTTTGATGTGATGCTGTCCATTGGAAGACATTTTTCCCACTTCCCTTTGTCAACTGATTCAAAGTCCAGACTATATGACTAAAGCCGAGTATGAACCGTCGATAGAAATTCTCCAAACTGTTGAATATTGTAACTTCTAAGAATATTATATTTGTATATTATTTATTCCGGAGATGTTCCATACCTCCGATGTGATTATACTATGAATCTGAAGATGTTTATTCCTCCAAATTGGTTGTGGTAACTAGGGTTATTAGACCCACCATGTGGGGGTCGGCCCAGTCAGTTATAATAGGGTATTTAACCTAATGGTTAAATACGAGCCTACATGTACTTGTGTAAAATACATGTCAGTGTAGTGTATAAATAGAGGAGGTATGTTCCTCATTTGATACACTCACACACTTGAGAGAGGCGCACTTGTGGATCAGAGGTCTGCTATGGTGGAGGAGGAGATCATGTATTTGGTTTGCATCTTTGTATATTGCTGGTCATCTATATTGAGGAAGCTTTACTGGGTTTTCTACCCCATGAGGGTTTCCCAGGATAAATCTGTGTCTCTTGTGTTTATGCTATGCTTGTTGTTTCTTCAGTAATCCTGTATATGCTATTATTGTGAAATGGAATGTAATGATGTTATTTTCTGTCTTAGCATATTAAATTTTAACATGGTATCAGATATAACCTGAAGGAAGGCAAGGTATGGCACTTACGACACTTGTTTCACTTACGACAATTTGAAGGTTAGGGTTTTACATGGCAAAAACCAGTCATCGTGGAACTTTCGCTATAAATACATTTTGGTGAAGGTTCAGGATCTGAAACCTTTACAGGTTGTAGATACAATCTCTAGGTATCTTGTTTCCAAAGGGCACCCTCAGATTCGTTGTACTTTGTAAGTTATGATCAGTACAAGTTAGGGTTTCTGCCTCTTCCAGATCTCAGTCAAAATCAGGTGACCTGGGAAAAAAGGTCATAACTTGGGCTAGGAAGCTCCAAACGAAATTTCGTAAAAAGTGACAGGTAGTACACAGACTATACTATCTCAGAAAATGTTTTCAGAGGCCGAAGCTGAACCAGTGACATGTGGCACGCCGTACAAGTTCACTCTCCTACTTTATCCCATAAACAGGTCATGTTGCGACATTTGGCATAACTCTCTCTCAGAGAGTCCAATTGAGGTCAGACCTGTCAGGATGGAAAGACAACAGGGTGAGCTATCTCAGGAAAAGTTTTTAGAGGCCGAAGTTCAAATAGTGACACGTGGCACGCCATACAAGTTCACTCTCCTATATTATCCCAAAACAGGTCACGTTGCGACATTTGGCATAAATCTCTCTCAGAAAATCCAATTGAGGTCAGACCTATCAGGATGGAAAGATGACAGGTCCAGCTACTGCAGAAAACATTTTTAGACCCTATGGAGCAAAAATTTTGGAGTTATAGCAGAAACAATCAGGTACATATTTCTGTCAAAAGAGAATTATTTTTGGAGCACCTTTATTCATGGCTTCCGGAATTTAGGGTTTCAGAGAAAGTTAGAATTTTTGGAATCGGAATCCACGGCTGAATGCTACTCAGGAAAATCGAAATTTAGAGACCAAGATCAAATTTTTTGGTTAGGTAGAAGACCAAGCTTGATTAAACCCTAGCTCGGGATTTTGATCGAAAAGATGGAAAATTAGGGCTTCAACAAAAGTTGGAATTTTTTAAGTCTGTAACCATGGCTGGAAGCTCCTCATAAAAATAAGAGTTTAGAGCCTTGGATCAAACCTTTTGATTGAGCAGAAGGGTGGGCTTCATCAAACCCTAGTTCGGGATCCTGTCCAGAAGATCCAAAGTTTCAAAGGCAATTTTGAGGGGTCAAATTTTGGAATTGAAGTATGCTAGTTTGATTAGCTCAGCAAGACACATCCTTCCATTCATTCAGAAGTGTGAAAGTCAAAGATTGAATTTTTAGGGTTTCTCTAGAAAACCCTAATCAAGCTCCAGATCAAGTTTCAGGGGGAGTTGAGGCTAAGGCCTTATATAAGAAGACTACAAGAAGTCTCGACAGGTATGACTTAAGGAGGTTCAGGTATGTCTTGAAATCTTATTCTTGATTAAGTTCATGATGTGTTTGTCTTCATATTATTTATTAGTACAATCTTGATTAATGTTAGAATTGTCTTATCACCCTAGTAACAATATGAATGCATGAAGACATTCATTGATTAGGGCTATATGATTGTACTAATGCATTATGGTGTTGTGTGAGGTTGATGTTGTCTGCTAACAAGATACAGGTACATCAAGTTCCATGACCATGACAACATGAAGACAAAGACTCACGAGGTATGTATGACTTTGTTATATTATGTTTAACCTATGAGACATGCAGGTTCTAGCTCAGGATCTCTAAATCATTGAAGAGATTGTTTAGGTATGTTGTACATAACTAAGCAGGTATACTAATCCAGGTATGTTTTCCTATGTCATGTTAGAATCTTACCTTGTGTTAGGATCCCTTATATAAGTATACTTGGTATGATTGGTGAGTAATCAAGGGTTTATGCATATTATGTCTCTTATCTTGGTTGATGATTTAACTAACTAGATCAAACAAGAATATGCATGAGTAAAAGAAGACTTCCTTGAAACCCTGAATACTAATGATCATGACTGTACATATTCAAGATTATTTAGAATTAGAATGTTTTGATAATGTTGAGAATATACTAATGAATGTATGTTTGTGCATGAGATCATGAGGATGACACTAGTGTACACTTGAGCATGCACAGTGGTACAGAATGAATAGAAGTTCAGGAGACATACAGAAGATCAAGCGGGAGGCAACCACACAAACATAAAAGATAAGTATTTGAGTTGTTATTAGAAATAGTAAATGATATTGCTTGTATGCATATTTGTATTCCTAGAATATATCATGCTGAGTGTAAACATTCATAAAGCATTGAACAGTATACTACTAATATGCATATGATTGGTAAGTTGGACAAACATTCCATTGTTGCTTGTCTAGAATGAAACCTCTTTGCTGACATGCTGAGAGTTGTGCACACTCTCGATACTATGTTCTGGTAAAGATGGAAGGCATCTAGATAGCTACTGTATGCATATAGGATATGGGAAAGTGTTGTGCTAAAGTATTGGTCAAAATAGTTGCATAACTATGTAAATGATATATGTATGCATAATAGGTTATCATGTCAATAAGATTTGATGATTATGAAGTATTACTAATCATGTACTTAATTTTGATTTGTAGGAAGAGAATCATGATGAGATGTTTTGTTCCAAGGGACTAGATAAGACCATTCTCTTAATGATGTAATTAAAGAAGAAGTGTGAATCAGGTTTTGTATGGGTACCCAAGATCGGTAGTCAATTGATGAGCTTAATGATCATCATGGGTGATGTGGATCTCAACCTTTGCTACAAGGTTGAATATGGTTTCTATACACATATGACATGGATGCAAGAAGGAACTCACCACAGAGTTCGAATGATTTTGAGGCTCATATTAGTAGACCCATCTGACGAGAGATGGCACAGATAGATATGCAGAAGATCACTCAATGCAGAGTGTGAATAATGGACAATTGACAGCTTCATGACAAAGCTCAGGCTTTACCAGAAGTAAAGTTGTTCCTAACCTTTACCTTAAGGTTGTGGATGATGAACCTATCATACCATTATTGTATGACGATGATCTCTTTCTGACAAGGAATGAGAAACAGGTCATGAAAATGGCTGCAGAAATGAAAATGAAAGATCTCGGATTAATGCACTACTTCTTAGGTCTAGAAGTATGGCAAGATCCAAAAGGAATCTTTTAAATCAAGGTAAGTTTGCTGTGAAGTTTCTAAAAAGATTTGATATGTTGGAGTATAAATCCATGGCCACTCCCATGGACTCCAAATTGAAGTTATTAGTTAATGACTCATCGTATTTAGTGGACCTAACCCTATATAGACAAATCATTGGGTCATTGATGTATTTAACAAATACTAGGCCAGATATATGCTTTGTTGTAAATACCCTAAGTCAGTATCTAGTAGAACCTAGAAAGGTTCACTTAATAGCTACAAAGCATGTAGTGAGGTACCTAAAAGGTACATTAGATTTTTGGTCTATATTATCTTGGAGGTCATGAACTCCGTTTACATGGTTACTCAGATTCTGATTGGGCAGGAAGTGTATCAGACAGAAAAAGTACATCAGGTGGATGTTATAGTCCTGAATCTGCCATGATCTCATGGTTCAGCAAGAAACAATCTAGTGTGGCTCTCAGTACTACTAAAGCAAAATATATGGCTGTCTGCTCTGCTAGCTGTGAAGCAGTATGGCTTCAGAAGCTTTTATATGGAGTGTTTGACTTAGAAATGGATCCCACTGTGATTATGTGTGACAATCAAAGCTGCATTAAGATGACTGAAAATTCTGTGTTCCACGATAAGTCAAAACACATAGAGATCCGATACTTCTATATACGAGATATGGTGCAAAGAGGAGTTATCAAGCTCGAATATATAAGCACTGAGGATCAGATTGTTGATTTCTTGACTAAACCTCTGTCTCGAGTGAAGTTTGAATACTTTCGAGACAAGCTTGGTATAGTTCAAAAGAAATCTCCTCAAAAGGGGGAGTAGCATAGTATCTGATAACAAGTCTGCCTCATCAATGATGAGGTTACCTATTCACTACACTTAGTTACCTAGAATTATTTAGATTTAGGACTCTTATATTTTTTTACTTTTGATGATAGATGTATTAGTGAGAATACATGCTTTTGATGATAGATGTATTAGTGAGAATACATGCTTTTGATGATAGATGTATTAGTGATATACATGTTTTGATGATGATATACATGTTTTGATTATGATATACATGTTTTGATGATGAGGTTACATGATACCTTGATGTATTGATACGTGTTTGTACTTGTATGGATGAAGATACTTGTACCCATAGTGATGTGGGGATTGGATCATCCCTGGACTTCAGTCCTAAAGAGAGCCGTAGACGTATGTCTTCGAGAATGAAGTCCTTGGTGGACTGGAGGGGATTGGATCATCCCTGGACTTCAGTCCTAAAGAGAGCCGTAGACGTATGTATTCGAGAATGAAGTCCTTGGTGGACTTGAGGGGATTGGATCATCCCTGGACTTCAGTCCTAAAGAGATCCGTAGACGTATGTCTTCGAGAATGAAGTCCTTGGTGGACTTGAGGGGATTGGATCATCCCTGGACTTCAGTCCTAAAGAGAGCCGTAGACGTATGTCTTCGAGAATGAAGTCCTTGGTGGACTTGAGGGGATTGGATCATCCCTGGACTTCAGTCCTAAAGAGAGTCGTAGACGTATGTCTTCGAGAATGAAGTCCTTGGTGGACTTGAGTGGATTGGATCATCCCTGGACTTCAGTCCTAAAGAGATCCGTAGACGTATGTCTTCAAGAATGAAGTCCTTGGTGGACTTGAGGGGATTAGATCATCCCTGGACTTCAGTCCTAAAGAGAGTCGTAGACATGATGTCTCCGAGAACAAAATCCTGAATGAATAGGTAAGGGGATTGGATCATCCTCGGACTATTAGTCCTTTGAATTGAGTCGTAGACATGATGTCTCCGAGAAATAAATCCTGAATGAACAGGTAAGGGGATTGGATCGTCCTCGGACTATGGTCCTTTGAATTGAGCCATAGACATGAGGTCTCCGAGAATTGAATGATATGAATGGATCATCCCTGAACTTCGGTTCAAAAGGTACATGATAGGACTGGATCGTCCCTGGATTTCGGTTCAAAAGGTACATGATAGGACTGGATCGTCCCTGGAATTCGGTTCAAAACGTACATGATAGGACTGGATCGTCCCTGGACTTCGGTTCAAAAGGTACATGATAGGACTGGATCGTCCCTGGACCTCGATTCAAAATGTACGTGACAAATCCTAGAATTGTTCTAGGTTACATCCAGCATGAAACAGGGATGGCTCTGTAGATGTGATACATCCAGCATGAAACAGGGCTGGCTTTGTAGATGTGATACATCCAGCATGAAATAGGGCTAGCTCTGTAGATGTGATACATCCAGCATGAAACAGGGCTGGCTCTGTAGATGTGATACATCTAGCATGAAACAGGGCTAGCTCTGTAGACGTGACACATCCAGTATGAAAGAGGACTGGCTCTGTGGCGGTAAATCCTAGATCTGATCTAGGTCACATCCAGTATGAAAAAAGGACTGGCACTGTGGTTGGGATTAGATCGTCCCTAAACATGAGACTTGTCTTAAAGAGATAAGGATTGATCATCCTGGAACTTGATCTGGATTGTATCATCCATGGACCTATGTCCTAAAGAGAGCAGGATTGATCATCCTGTAATATGATCGTGTGATGACGATGCTGATGATCGTGTGATGACGATGTTGATCGTGTGATGACGATGCTAATGATCGATGCTGATGATCGTGTGATGACGATGCTGATCGTGTGATGTCGATGCTGATGATCGTGTGATGACGATGCTGATCGTGTGATGTCAATGCTGATGATCGTGTGATGACGATGTTGATCATGTGATGGCGATGCTGATGATCGTGTGATGACGATGCTGATGACAATGCTGATGATCGTGTGATGACGATGCTGATGATCGTATGATGATTATGCTGATATTCGTATGATGACGATGCTGATGATAGTGTGATGACGATGCTGATGATCGTGTGATGACGATGCTGACTATCGTGAGGATTCAGATATTGATGTTGCTGTAGCTGTTTGAGTACTGCAGAAGATAAAGACTCAGTACTGAAGATGTTGATGTTCCAGTATTGAAGATGTTCCAATAACTGGTTGAGTTACTGATGATGTTGAGAAAGCTTCCAATGATTTATAGATATATCATGTATGATGTATGACTCGTTGCTCCTACGGATGTTGTTATAATATCCTTCTCGTTAAGGGTGAGTGTTGAATATTGTAACTTCTAAGAATATTATATTTGTATATTATTTATTCCGGAGATGTTCCATACCTCCGATGTGATTATACTATGAATCTGGAGATGTTTATTCCTCCGAATTGGTTATGGTAACTAGGGTTATTAGACCCACCATGTGGGGGTCGGCCCAGTCAGTTATAATAGGGTATTTAACCTAATGGTTAAATACGAGCCTACATGTACTTTTGTAAAATACATGTCAGTGTAGTGTATAAATAGAGGAGGTATGTTCCTCATTTGATACACTCACACACTTGAGAGAGGCGCACTTGTGGATCAGAGGTCTGCTATAGTGGAGGAGGAGATCATGTCTTTGGTTTGCATCTTTGTATATTGCTGGTCATCTATATTGAGGAAGCTTTACTGGGTTTTCTACCCCATGAGGGTTTCCCAGGATAAATCTGTGTCTCTTGTGTTTATGCTATGCTTGTTGTTTCTTCAGTGATCCTGTATATGCTATTATTGTGAAATGGAATGTAATGCTGCTATTTTCTGTCTTAGCATATTAAATTTTAACACAAACCAAGAAAACTTCTTAGCTCTTGAATGATTCTAGGAATGGGCCAATATTTGAGGATCTGTACTTTGTCTGGATTGACGTGAATTCCTGCAGAGTCAATTACATACCCCAAATATTTGATGTTTTTCATCACAAAAGAGCACTTGTCCATGTTCAAATAAATTCGATGTTGTTGGAGAGTGGTGAGGACTTGTCAAAGATGTCTGACATGTTCTTCCCATGATCGACTGAAAATCAATATGTCATCGAGATAGACAATGACCCATTTACCGATGAATGGTCAAAGAACGTTATCCATATGTCGCATGAAGGTCGCAGGTGCATTAGTTAAGCCAAAAGGCATGACTAACCATTCAAACAATCCTTCCTTGGTCTTGAAAGCAGTTTTCCACACATCTGAGGGCTCGATTGGAATCTGATGATATCTCGACTTGAGGTCGATCTTAGTAAAGAATTTAGCACCTTTCAGACAGTCGATGAGCTTGTCTATCTGCGGCAGAGGGTAGAGTTTCTTTACTGAAATTTTGTTGAGAGATCTGTAGTCGATGCACATGCACCAAGTCTCATCTTTCTTCGAAACTAGGATGACTGGACTTCCACAAGGAGAAGAGATGGGGCGAATATGTCCTTTGTCGATTAATTCTTGGATCTGTCTGTGAAGCTCTTCATTTTCGAGAATAGATCTTTTGTAAACAGATGCATTAGGAAAAGAAGAACCAGGAACAAGTTCAATGGAGTGTTTTACGTGGCAATGTTGAGGTACTCCGTTGGGAGCTTGAAAGAGGTTCTGGTACTCATCAAGAATATGATCGACTTGCTGCTTCTGTCGGGAACTACATTGGTCAGTGACTCGACTCGTTGCTACAGTATTCTTAGAATGTTGCGGCTTGATCATAATTATTGCAAACTTTTGAGCATGATTGAAGAGCTTCTTTGTCTATTTGGCAGATATCAGTGCAACCGTTGGTGTGGGTTGATACTCTGGTATGCTGAACCATCGATTTCGGATTATGAGAATCACCTTCTGAGGCCATGACTGATAACTTCTATGTCTATCCCATAGGTAAGGTTTCCCAAACAGGGCGTCGGCTACGGAGAGTGGTGCCATGTCACAGAGTACTTCATCTTCAAAAGTCTTTATGAAGTAGGAGAGTTTACATTGTCGAGTGACCCGTAGTTCTTGTCCATCCTTCATCCAACCGATGTTGTAAGGCTGAGGATGCAGAGTCGTAACAAGACCTAGTTTCTTTACGAGATCTATAAAAACAAATTTTTTCTGGTTGCCGTTGTCCACGATCATATGTAATGGGTTTACCTGGACCCATATCCGTGTATGGAATAGGCATTCTCGTTCCTCCTCGTTGACAATAGTCGAGGCTGCTGGATTTGTCGATGTCAAAAGGGTCGTCGCTTCTAGATCAGATTCTTCCATCGTCCTGTCGAATGCGTCATAGGTTGACACTTTCACCAAAAATGTCTTCTGAGCTTTGCATTCAGATGTATCATGCCAAGATGAGTGGTGGTAATCGCACCATTTTCCGGTCGGCGGTTGTTTGCTACGTTCCCTTTTGTGAAAAGGCTTCTTGTCGTGATTTGGCTTTGGCAGAGTCGACTAAGAAGATTTCGACTAGTCGAAGTCGGCTGGTGCCTTCTTGTCGGGTGGTCTTCCTAATGTCAGCTTTGTTGCGAAACGTGCTTTCCCTTTTTGCTTGGTTTCCAGTTTGCTGGCATAGTGGAATGCATCCACAAGCGTATTGACAATCAAAAATTCCATCTCTTGCTGGATGTACTGGGACAATCCATTAGTGTACTTTAGAACAAGCAATTTCTCTTCTTCTTGGACGCCAAGTCTAGCCATGAGTCAATAGAACTCGTCGGTGTAACTCTGTACTGATTGG
Source organism: Larix kaempferi (assembly GCA_027924585.1). Taxonomy (NCBI): domain Eukaryota; kingdom Viridiplantae; phylum Streptophyta; class Pinopsida; order Pinales; family Pinaceae; genus Larix; species Larix kaempferi. The sequence continues at coordinate 5,611,887 of BSBM01000798.1, read as the reverse complement.
TCTTTCCATTGCCTTAGCTGCTGCCACTTCATATACTATTGCTCAAGGTATTTCGATGGGTAAAATTCCTTTCAGATGTGCTCAACGAATTTATCCCATGTGTCGATGGGGTCTCCGCTTTTCTCCATCTTTGTCGAGAGGTTCTCCCACCAGCAGTGCACAGAGGTTGACATATTTAAGGATGCAATGGTAACTTTTTTCTGCTTTGGAGAGTTGATTTACAGCATAATAGGATTCCAATTGTTGCACCCAATTGTTGATGTATTTCGCGTCAATCTTACCTTCAAGTTTCGGTATGTCCAGATTCATTTGCACTTTGAAGGGGCTGATTTTATCGGAGTGACTTTTCATCGAGGATCCTTCAGATGTCGAAGCAAATTGCATGAGAATCTTGTTGAACTGGGTGAACATTTCAGTCCATTATTGAGCCAGAGCTTGCTCAATAAACTTTGTTGTCTCGGCAGCTGCATGTCTATTGTCTATTTCTTCTGTCATTTCTGAAGTTAGTGTCTGCTTGGATTGCTGAGATTGCGAGCGAGTTTGAACCGACATAAGTCAGGTAACTTCAAGAGAAGTGTATACACAGATCTTAAGCACAAACAAAACTAAGTACGCTCTGATACCAATGATCTGGGTCGTGTCCAGGAAGCACGAGGGGGACAACAGGTCGACTGAATGAGTCAGTTATGTTATGGCGGAAGCTTCAGAATTACAATGAGCAAAGTCGATTGACACAATACAGATGAACACAAATAAGCACAGACAAAATGCAGGAATGTGAACTGTTCTTCTATTAGATGTAAACACCATAATGCTAAGATTGATAAGACTGTATGTTACAATATTATACATGCTTATATAGAATTATGATACGCTTGGATGCATTCCCATTATGTTTAGTTACAAAGAAGAAGTTAGAACGGTTCAACAGTTCAACCGTTACAATTGACTAGAAGATAGAGAGACAGTTTGTCGAAGTTCAACAGTCGTTGGTCGCATGTCGATGCTGCATGTCGATGTCGTGAACTGTGAGGTTGCTGAACATGTTGAAGGTGCAAAGTGTCGCAATACGTCGAAGTCGAGAGTCGTCAAAGTTGTGTCGAATTCGGAACCTGTCGAAGTGTTTGAAGTTGTCGAAGTCATGTCATGTCGAAACTTGTCGAAGTTGTATAAATAGTGATGAATTGTTGAGGATGTCGAAGTTAACATCCGACAATAATTCCAACTACGATGTGGATCAATGGTGGCTTGAATCCACTTTTACTTTGTCCAACCTCCCATTTGGATTTCCTTTCCATGCTTGGTGGACCTCTGATTTCCCTTTGCTCTGCTTGTAGCAATGCACTTCCATCCTAATGGATTCATCAAGACTTGGTGGATTCACAAACTCAATCCTATCTCTGAAATTCCGAGGTAGACTTCCAAGGAAACACTGGATCTTAACCCTCTCATCCTTGATATAGTCCACATACCTCAACAATTCTAAAAAATTATGGACATGCTCATCCATAGATTGATGTCCCAACCTGAGTTCATTGAACTCTTTCCTCATGTTGTCATAATACCTAGCTGATAGGTATTTTTCCTTGAAATACTTGTTGAATCTCTCCCAGCTGATCCTTCTTTCACTCATCTTTTTCACTTACATTAGGTGCTCCCACCAAATTGAAGCTCTGCCACTTAGATTGTAAATGGAAATTCTGGCCTTTTAATTTCCTGAGTAGTCATGGATCCTTAAGTATTTCTTCATCCCAAGAAGCCATGCCTCTACCTCTTGTCCAGTCTTACTTTCTCCATCAAATGTGGGAGGCCTTGCCTTCCTAAATTCTCCTAGTGGCATTCCTCTATATCTCTTTCTTCCTTCAAACCTGCTAGAAGTATGCCTTGGAATTATTTGAGGGACTCTTGAGTCACATGACCTGCTGGAAGAGGATCTTGAAGAGGGCATGCTATGGTTTTTTCTCGCCGAACTCTTCCTTGGGATTGGAGTTCTCTTCCTAGAACTACGGCCTGTAGAGCGACTTTCTACACCCCTTCCTTCTTTACCTACGTTGCTTGGGTTGGGCCCAAGGTTTACCCTCTGCTGCATGTCAGTGAGGCTCTGAAAAATAACATCATTGAGCTGGTTTTTTTCTTCTTGAGCCTTCATCAGCCTTTCATTAAAGTTGATCATGGTTTCAACCAAATTCTGGGGAGTTATTTGCTCCCTTCTTCCATTGGATTCAGTCTCAACATGATCTTCTTGCACATTTTCTCCCAGCACGTCTTCATCATGCTCGTAAGGGTCCTAGGCATCATTGGTCACCATTTTCCTTGGATATTTATTTCCCCTTGCCTGCTTCTCTCTGCTACACTAATCAAATGCTATCAACTACAAGCACCGTGCATCATAGAGGCATTTATTAAACATCATATAAAACAGAAAACATCCATATTTAACAGAAATAAACTAGTGGAATTAATTTATAGAGCTATCATGCCTTCTACTTTGGCCCAAGCAGCTCCAGTGCTGTAACCTTAGGCTCCGATACCATTCTATCACGTCCCTAATCCCGTTAGTGCCCTTTGAGTGATGGGGGAACAAACCTGCTAATTTTTTTTTTCAAAACTTATTCGCAACACTACTCTTTTTACACAACCGCAATTTCTTCGGTCCGCAATTCCGCAATCTGTAATCCGCAAATCGGAATTCGGAAGGGCGGAATGCTCAAATCACAACGTCAAATAACACCTCCCCTACTTTCACAATCCGCAATCCGCAATGCGGGATTCGGAAAGTCAGAACGCCAAACATGGCATCGAAGAACACCTACCAGACTTCCGCAATCCATAATGCAGGATTCGGAAAGTCAGAACACCAAACACAGCGTCGAAGAAATATCTCCCCGACTTCCACAATACGCAATTAGGGATTCTGAAATTTGGAACGCCAAACACAGCATTGAAGAACACCTCCCTGAATTCCGCAATGCGGGATTCGGAAAATCAAAACACCAAATATCCAATACAGGAAATTTACTTATCCAACTTCCGCAATCTGCGTTCTAGAACTCAGAAGTCGGGACCTCAAATTCACGAGTCCATGAAAATCAAACATTTGACTTCCGCAATCCGCGTTGTGGAAGTTGGAAGTCGGAAACTCAGTTCACAACTCCGGGGAAAAATCACCTCCCAACTTTCACAATCCGAAATTTTCCTTGCGGATTCGAAAAGTCGGATCCACAATGTATAGCTCTGAAGGTTTAAACCTATGACCTCCGCAATCCACAATCCACATTGCGGGTGTGGAAGGTTGAGATCACATACCCCTGCTACTGCCAATTTTCTAGGTGGATAACTTCTTCATACTTAGACCATTTTGGGAAAACTCGATACTGTTATAAATATCTTGGAGATCTCTATGCAATGGTGTGGACCCCTGCCACACCTAAGGACTCTGAACTTTCCTATTTTCCAACCAGAAAGTTGTCCCGAAGTCCATCAAAACCTATTTACCCTTCTGCAAGGATTTCTAGTTGCAAACTGTTACGGCCTCCCCCCCTTTCATTTGACCCACAGAGGGATCATGAAACACAACATGGGTTGCCTAATTCCTTCCTTCAAGTCCAAGTGGTGCAATGTAGTCCATTTATAAATGTGTGCAATGCATAACAAACATGTACAGTGGAACTAAATCTAGCCCATGCATCTACAACATTGTTGGGCATGGCCCAAGTTGGCACAAATTGATGAAGAATAGTTTTGGAAACTGTGCAGTTCAGACTGCGGAGCCCAGGTGGCACAGTTTTATCGATGGCGCAGCCCAAAGTGCGAAGCAAGATACGCGCAGCAAGCAGTGCGAAGTCAAAGCACTGTGCAGTTATGCTGATGCACAGTGCCAACGCAGCAGCTATTTTGGGAAAAAAAATATAAGGAAAGGTCGAGCAGATGAAAGCGACCTATTTTGGGTAGGCAACTCCGTGATTCCCAAGATCAAGGTAAGGAGTGGCGTGAAGGTGAAGGAAAGCAACTTGCTGAGTAGGACAGCAAGGCAGTTGGAAGACTGTTAGAAGAAAATGACGGATCAACGACGCTAGAGAAAGTGGAACAATGAAAAGGGACCTGCCAGCATGCGGTCAGGACCACATAGGTAGTTTGTGGGCTATTAGAAGGGCGTGTGAGCCACGAGTGGCCCAGCAAAGAGGCTAGAAGCGAGTGGAGAAGTTGTCGACTACGACAGGCAGGGTCGGCAGAGTAACCACATCAGTTTTCAGTACCTTAGGGTTCGATTCATCCCACCATGATTGTAACAAACATGACCTACGGGCATGGTCTATATAAAGGGGATTTTTGTAAGGGAAAGTGTTAATTGTTAATGGGGGATTGTAGATCTTGTTGAATATTGATCTCTGTTGAGAGAAGATTGTAAAAAGTCTCTGCAACTGCGTGCACAGATACCTATTGAAGAAAGAGAGAGTCTGTAGCTGAGTGCACAGATTGGAACTGTTGTACCCTTCCCATCGATAATATAACAACAGTTCCTGTGGATGTAGCCCCCATCCTGGGGATGAACCACATTAAATCCTTGTGTTATGTGTGTTGAATGTATATTTGTTGTTATTTGCATGGCTTAATGCGTGAGTTCTGCTTATGAGTAAATGTGTCTTTGCTTCATGTTTATTCATTTAAAGAATGAATGATGGGATGATATGTTAAGTATTGAGTGCATACCTATGTCTAAATGTTAAGAATGCAGTAATATTGGATATGATAAATGCATAAGTAAGTGGGTAAACACTTAATTCAGCGAAGTCTGTGTAGTGGAATTCCCTTAAGCAAAGCACCGGAAGTGCGCAGTTAGTTGCAGTTCATCATATTACATAAGTGGTTAAACTCAGGGTTCAGTATGCTTGTTGAATATGGCATTTACTTTAATTAAAGTCTGTTAACTGTGTGTGTTATCACTAAAAGATGCTCCTTGATTGCAGAAAGATGCTCCTTGATTGCAGAAGGAGCATGCCTAGTTCATCTTAAAACTATTGGAAGGATGGCTAGATTTGCACATTTGAAAAGTAAATAGGTATGATTGAGATCAGACTAATATATCAGATTATGGAACAGAAGATGTATAAACATAATAAGCTATGGTATAAAAATTACGAGAATGAACTCATGTAAGGAATAAGCAGCTTCTATTTCATATCCTTAACAAATCTATGATTCATTCATAAGAATCCTCGTATAAAAAATAACTATCCAAGGAAAAAGTCATAAATAAAACATAAAATTTGTCACTTCATATTAAAACAGAACTGGCTCAGTTCGCACATAATCACTTCAAATCTCTCTTTATAAACAAAGAAAATAATTAATACATGCCTATAAAACATTAACAGCAATCTGAACTCTAATACCCTCTCAGCCCTCGGCTAGAAGTCCCCCTCTTCCTTTATGTTTTTTACATCTTGCATTTTATAGATTTGCAATACATTACATCATATGAAACTAGATCCCTAAAACAATGGATCAAATCCTTTCCTAGAATAACAAAAATAGTTATCAAAATTGGGAGATCCTTCAAAACGGGAGCAAAATCTGAAATCTGTTATGAAATCCACATTTTAAGGAACATTTCGACTTGATAAAGATCTTTGACTTTGAATTTCCTTTATCACATAGTAGACTTTTTGAGGAAATTGATCATAGAATCTAATCCCTCCAAGATGGGATATACTGCTGTGATTTTATTTCCATGTTTCCAATCGCCCTGTTTCCAAACTCTCTGCCACCTATCATTATGAAAATCTGGAACTGCCATATTAATCCTCTGCTTACTTGTAAAAATAACCATAAATGCCTTGATTGCCACCTATTGCCAGATGCGTTCTGTTTTCCAATTGCCCCTTTAACTCATATCTAATGTCTTCAATTTTGGGATTGATTGCTCATTCGCCATCTACTCTTGACGTTGATCCTCTAGGCATTCAAAGGGATATAAAATTGTGCATAACTCCATTTTACATTTCGTTCGATACAACTCAACAAAGAAATCACATTCGAGTTCCATTTACAAGAATGCGATATGTATCATCAATATTTTTGCAAAGAACCACTCAATTATTGATAGAAATTAAATTCCATCATGAATGAATATCCATTAACTTTGAACTTGCATCTTTTAAATGGAACAGAAACCATTTCTGCAAGAATTTGCTTGAGAGGATCCATTGTTACGAGATTATAATCCAACATAACTTAAAAACCTCTTGACCCTACCAAAGCACATTTCACACCTGGAAGCTCAGGTGCTTAAGCTTTCACGGTTGGACAGATAGCATAAATAACATTGGCAGGCTTTAGCTCTTGCTATCATTCATATACACTCGTATATATCAACCTACTCAACACGTAGAGAACTGGGCACTTTTCTTATAGAAGGATATGGCTTGTCCTTAAGGAAAGACTAGTGGTATTGAACCCAATACAACTTTTACAAAACCCTTTTTAAATAAAGTGATAAAGACGAAACATGCTTTTTTAAATAAAGACCAAACTCATGCAAAGTTTTTCAAAAGGTTTAATTTTTTAACAAAAAATTTTCCAATGTCTTAAATAAATAAACAAAAAATTATTTTAAAATTATATAACAAATAATTTTAAATTAACCTATTTTATGTTTATTTATATATTTTTAAAACATTTGGCTTTGGATAGAAGAGTAAGGTAACTCGGTTTAAAATTCCATGATTGACACTTTAGTATAGTTGACTTGTGATATTAGAACATGGAGTGAATTTTGGGTGAAAGATTGGGTTTACATTGTGACGTGGTTGGAATACAAAGCAGGGAGACTTGACTTTTTGAAATAAAACTTCAAGGACACATCAAAGGTAGAGAATCAAGAGAAAGGGAAACTGACTAGGTTGACACCAACACTCAGGCTTTGATGAAAATGGGCATTTTAGCAGCAAGAACTGAGGTCCATCTTTACATGTATGCTACCTAAAACCAGAATTTCATGGGGTAAATTCTGGTGACAATAGTGTGAATGTTAGAGAGGAAGCACAGTACTCTGTTGCGATGTCCTGTTATCGAGTCACTAGTCTATGACGCGTTATCCTTGGATGCGCTACTGCATAAGTGTCAACCGCGAAGTAGGTGAACTTCGCGTAGTCCCCAGTTCGTAGCGCGAGTACCGTAGCGCACTGCTCGCCAATATGTTGAAGTACGCATCATCCAGTTGTAGAAACCTGATTCTGCAACCTCCCCATAACTTCGCCTCGGGTGAGACCTCAGTCTACTCGCAGACTATTGCTAAAAGGGTCGGTGAAAAGGGGTTTTGTTGGTTCCCTGAACCGCGCAGAACCTGGGTCTATCTTGAAGAGTTAAAGAACATCTAAAGAGCCAAAAAATGGTTCTATTGTCACACTTGAATCAGTGATGTGTTCACGTGCTTGAAAGAGTGATGTGCTTGGAACAAAGGGTTATGTTGAACTGCTAATGTGTTTAGAAACTTGGCTTCCAAAGAGAACAAAAATATGGAATTGGGTGGACAAGACATAAAGAGATTTTTCCAGAAAAGAGAATAGGCATCCGCGTTTCTCTAACGTATAGTGGTTGCAGAGATATCTGAGGAAGGATATTTATGACATTTTCTTTGCATCTTTCAGTAATGACCTATACGACTAGTTGTCGAGGTTAGCAGAATGGAAAAACTGCTTCCAACCAGGAGAACCTACCAAGTGGACCCCAGAGCTCATTCAAAGACTTAAAGCAGTAGATAGTCCACTCTCAAGAGCAATTGATTTTTGGGTTGACAGTATTCTAGAAGGCTACATGACAGAGTTCGCAGTGGACACCCTGAAGTCCTACAGCACAACAACAGCAAAGTTCTTCAAAGGATTCATAGGTAAGTACCCGAACAATTTGAGTTTATACATTAAAATGCTTTTAGCTAAGAATGGCATTTTAAGAATGTAGTAGAATTCCTAGACAGTTTTGAATCTGTAATGGTCGATCACACATATAGTGACAGTGACAAAGATACATACAATTTAAGAAGCGGAAGAGATATAAACATAACACTGAGAAGACTGAACTTTGCGTAGACACTGCGATACCAGTTGAGACTAATAGCTAGACAGAACCTCCAGTAGCGAACTATCAGCCTATAAATCCGCAGAATCCACCTGTTGATAATACCGCTAATCTACAGAACATCAACAGTAATAACACCGCAAGAGGGAGTACTCAGAATATTCTGACTCAGAACATTATGCGCAGTAGTATCCCTAACACAGCACAGAACACTGTGCCTATGAGAAGAAGAATGACTGATTATATTTAAAGGAACGGGTCTAGAAGACCCTGAGCAACATTGGTTTTTGTGTGAAGCCGTGTGGAATGCTAAGCAAGTTCAAGATGATGTTGTTAAGTAAGCACAGCTTGTTACTACATTTAGGGACAGAGCCTTGAATTGGTTTATGAAGTATTCCGTTGGAAAAAATAGAACTCCAGCAGAAATCAAAGTTGCCCTATTAGGAGAATTCAAGAAGCCTAAATCAAAATCACAATGTATAACAGAATTGAAAGAAATTAAGCATAAAATGAATGAGTTAGTATGGGAATTTGACCAAAAGTTTAAGACATTGTTAGATCATGTAAGTGTTAACATCACACCGTAACAACACCAAGAGTGGTTCATATCCGCGATGTTTCCACATATTAGACTACCATTGATGCAACAAAAGGTTGCGTCACAGGAAGAGGCACTGGATATCGCAATGAAACTAGAAGCTTCACCTATACAAGAGACTAGCACAAGAACGGTTCAGATACAGAATCAGCTAGCAAACCTGACATTGCAGCTACAAGATATTAAGAAAGGGAAAGAGATAAGAGAAGAAGTCTGGTGTACCAGATGTAAAGGAGAAAGAAATCCTAAGGAAATTTTTCATGTATATAAAGACTATCTTGATAGTGGAGCACCAAATCTACTAAACCAGCAACAGCAAGGGCCATGGTGTGAAATTTACAAATGTCGAGGACATCGACCAGAAGACTGTTATCTAATCCATAAATATGTGTGCACACCTAAGAATTTATTTTGCACATTCTGTAAATCAGTTGGACATGATGATTCCAATTGTCACGCATATCAGCTCATGATGGAAAGACAACACGATGTAGAGCATATGCGTGGTGGAGTATACAGAGTTCAAGAAGAAACAACACAGCATAATGATAACGCGCAGTATGATTAGGACGCATATAGAGGCTGTGGTGGATTCCGAGGAAGAGGAAGAAACACCGCGATAGGTCCAGGACAAGGAAGAGGCAGAGGATAGATAATATGCTATTACTGCACTCAACCTGGACATATTTCCAGATATTACACTAATGCCACTACTACATGTAGATATTGTAAACCTTTTGACCATGTCATTGAGGCATGTCCTATTCTACAAGCAAAGATGCAAGAAAGGAGAACATAAGCACCGAATCTGAATGTTCAGATGATAGGAGTAGAGAAAAGAACTCAGGATCAGAACATTAACGTTGTGACATGCAGTGGCATTACAACAGGAACAGATAGAGGAGCAGAAGCTTTGACTTCTGGAGAGAACCAAACTAAATAGGAACCTACTGAAGGGGTGTGGATAAGGAAAGCACCTGCTTTCAATCTAGAAAGAAACAAGGAAGTCTTCGCAGAAGCACGCGAGAAATTCAAAGAACCAGAACCTGCGACACCAAGATTTAAGCTACACAGTGAAATAGCGCAAATGAAGGATATGCCCACTGCATATGATAAAACGTGTACCACGACAGACAGTGGAACTTTTGTTGCGCAGTTCCTACAGAGCTGCATGAAACTATTGAAAGCGAATATGCTTTAGTGGAATTGCAGAACATACTAAATCAATATGAACCACGCACTGGAATGGATACTGATCAAAGCCTAGTACACCATATAAAGAGCCACAAAAGAACAGGAAGAGAAATGAGGCTCAGTGCGTAGATAGGAGATTATGAAATGGATGAGATTATCCTAGATTTGGGATCAGAAGTAAATGTCTTGACTAAGTAGACATGGGCACAGATGGGGAAACTAGCACTATCATGGTCACCCATACAGTTGAGACTATCAAATCAGCAGAAAGTCATACCCTTTGGAAGGTTATCCAATATACTTGTGGACATTGATGGAGTCACAATTTCAGCAAACTTTGAGGTTATCAAGATCATCGACGACAGTAACCCATATCCAGCATTACTGGGGATTGATTGGGCGATGGATAACCTCACAATTATAAATCTCAAAACTAAAAAGATGATCTTCGAAGGAAAGGATATAAGGGTCATCACACCTTTGGATCCTTCATAAGGAGAAAGATACATTGAACCAATACACGAGGAATCTAGAGCACAGGATCTTGATTGCATATATAAGATGACTCAGAATGAGGCCGACTACATAAATTCCACGACTGATGGAACGCTGAGTGGGCGCTGTGACAGTTCTTACATATCAGACTCCGACACGGGACTAGAAAATTGGAAAAGTAGAATGCATGAAGTATCTGCCAGGAGATGTGCGTAGATCATGAAATCATTGCGCTATATTGGAGAGGAGGTAAGTCCAATCCCCACTTATGATGGTTTAACTAATGTATATACATTTTTTCAAGAATATGATGTAGTAGTTTCAGCTGAACATCGCATTCCATCATTGGATATAGCGTTGCATGCTACACCTACTAGATGGTGGGCCGCGCATAAATAGATTTTGACCACATGGGAATAGTGCAGACATACGATGCAGATCAGATTCGTAGAGAAACCTGCGATGACAATAGAAAGATATACTGGACAAAAAAATCCAAGGGATCATCTAGATATTTGTTCAAAAGAATGGGAACAGAGACCTCAGGAAGAATGGGTCCATTTGTTTGTACATAAATTAGAAGAGGAGATTCCAGAGGAATGGTACCTAGACACAGAACTGCACAAAGATACAACAGGCTGGTCCACTTTGATAGCTAATTTCCAGAGAAATTTCAGTTTTGAAGATGACTGCATAAACATAAATGAGGCTTTGCAGGTTATCAAAGAACGAGTATTCAAAGTTGAATGTCCAAGTATAAACAAGGCATTAGGAGTCATCAAAGAAAAGATATTTGAAGATGTACAAGTACTTGTGAACAGACAACCAGAATGGGCAGAAATGATAGAATCTACCCTTGAATGCTATCATCTCTCTGCAAATGAGGAAGATAAAGAGGAGAGTGATGAGGAGGGTTCACGCAATATTAATATACCCGAATCAGAAGGAGCGCGCGATGTGGAGGGACATCCATTAGAAATTCCAGATATGAGTGGACCTGTTAAAACCAGAAAAGTTAATATTAGTACAAGTGAAGAGCCAAAGTTTGCATCTATTGGGGACTATTGGGATGATGAAATGGTCGCACAGATTGCAGATCTGTTGCATGAATATCAGGATTTCTTTCCAACCAAATTTTTTGAAATGAAAGGAAAATTGGGCGACTTGGGAGTGATGAAAATTCCTCTCAAGCCCGGTGCGAATCCAATCAAGCAAAGGCCTTATAGACTAAATCCCATATACAAAGAAAGAGTCAAGGCAGAACTTGAAAAGATGCTTGTTGCAGGAATCATTGAGCCAGTCAAAGAATTAGAGTGGATAATCCCTATGGTTATCCAGGATAAGAAAACAAAAGGAGAAATAAGAATCTACGTAGACCTAAGGAAGCTCAATGATGCTTCGTTGGATGACCCATTTCCTATTCCATTTACAGATGAAGTCCTAGATAATGTTGGAGGAAATGAGGCTTATTCTTTCACTGATGGATTTTCTGGATACCATCAGATCAAGATTGACGAAGCAGACAGGCATAAGACTACATTTGCTACTGAATGGGGATCATTCCAGCATACAGTTATGCCTTTTGACTTGAAGAATGCGCCTTCTATATTTTCAAGAGTTGTTGTTGCTTTTAAGGATTTTATCCATAAATTTTTAGAAGTTTATTTTGATGATTGGACTGTCTTTGGTTTGTTGAAGAATCATTATGAGAATCTCAGAATGATGTTGGAAAAGTGAAGGCAACATCATATTTCCCTAAACTTAAATAAGAGTATCTTATGTGTGCCTTATGGAATTTTGTTGGGACACATTGTCTATAGACAGGGCTTGATGGTTGATCCTGCGAAGATCGCAATTATTGTGAACCTACCAGCACCAAATTCAGTTAAGCAACTTCGCACTACTTTGGGACATATATGGCACTATCGAAAATTTATCAAGGGTTATACACATATAACCGCACCGATGGAGAAACTTCTAAAGAAAGAAGCGCAATTCATATGGAGCGAAGAATGCGAAAAAGGGCTAGACACTTGAAAAGAGAAAATGGTAACTGCGCCTATCCTGATTTTTCCAGATTGGAACAAACCATTTCATGTACATGTTGATGCTTCATCTATAGTGTTGGGCATTGTGCTCGCTCAACCAGGTGAAGGGGTCATTGATCACCCCATTGCATTTTCAAGCAGAAAGCTATCTTCAGCTGAGAAAAACTATACAACCACGGAAAGAGAAGGTTTAGCTATGGTATACGCACTGCAGAAATTCAGACATTATCTGTTGGGTGCACACTTCTCCATATACATTGACCATTTAGCTTTGAAGTATCTGGTTAATAAGAAAGTGTTAGGGGGAAGAATCTGTAGATGGATATTAATTTTCCAAGAGTATGATTTTGAGATCATTGTCAATCCAGGTAGACTAAACTTAGGTCCTGACCATCTGTCAAGAATTGAGTCAAGAGAAGAACCCACTAATATTGAAGAGAGTCTGCCTGACGCGCAGTTATCTGCCATTCAAATCGCAGATGAATATTACAAGGATATCATAGAATTCTTGACTACTGGGTTGGCACCTACAGAGTTCACTATGTAGCAGAAAAAGCAGTTGGTAGTAAAGGTCGTAGACTTCACTATTATCGCAGGACAATTATACTAGTTGGGACCGGATGAAGTGTTGTGCAAATGTGTGTCAGAGCATGAAAAGCCATTTATTTTGGTTAAGGCACATTCAAGTGTCTCTGGAGGTCACTAGGAAGGAAGAGCTACTGCGTAGAAGATATTAAAAGTAGGGCTCTGGTGGCCTACAATCCACAAAGATTAAAAGGAACATTGAGAGAGTTGTGATGTCTGTCAGAGGATAGGGAAGCCATCGCGCAGAGATGAAATGCCATTAAGACTGCAACTGGCTTTACAAGAATTTGACAAGTGGGCTATTGATTTTGTTGGACCAATTAACCCACTAGGAAAGAGAACTGGTGCAATATACATTATCACCGCTACTGATTATCTCACAAGATGGGAAGAAGCTAAACCAGTGAAGGACTATGGCGTAGTTACTATTGCGCAATCCATCTTCAAGAACATCCTTACTAGATTTGGATGCCTGAAAATTTTAATGAGTGATCAAGGCACTCATTTTCTAAACGGAACCATTGAGGCACTAACTGAAGAATTTTAGATACACCATAAGAAGAGTACGCCATACCATCCTCAGGCTAATGGAACTATTGAAGCATTTAACAAGGCATTGGAGAATGCGCTGACTAAGGTATGCAATGCAAACAAGGATTATTGGGATATGTGCATTCCAGCTATTTTATGGGCATACAGAACAACTTTCAAGAAGTTGACAGGACATACACCATTCAGATTAACATATGGACAGTAAGTTGTAATGCCAATGGAGTATATACTACCGAGCTTGAGAATTTCCACGTTTACAGGCATGGAGATGAAGAATAGATAGTAGAAAGGCTACTACAACTGGTTGGACTGGAGGAAGATCACTTTATAGTAGGTTTTCACCAACAAGTACAGAAAGATAGAGAAAAAGTATGGCATGATCGCCACATCAAGAACATGTCCTTCCAGGTAGGTGATCTAGTTCTCCTATATGATAGTAAATTTATGAAATTTTCTGGAAAATTTAAAATGCATTGGCTAGGGACATATATTGTTAAACATGTTACTAATGGTGGCGCAATTCAGTTAGCCACGTTAGCAAGAGAAAACTTATCATGTTTGGTTAATGGAAGTAGACTAAAACCCTACTGGGATAGTCCTACTTCGCAGAACCCTCAATGAAATAGAGTTGCGTAGAGAAAAATAAATAAATAAATTATAACAGCCATGCAGATCGAATGGAAAAAGACAATCTTGAAGTATACCCCAAAAGCTGCGATGCAAGGCAAGAAGTGGAAGTGAAGCTGCGAAGCACAAGAGTCTGTTGTCCAAACCGCTAGCACATCATGACGGAAAAATTTAACCGTTACAGTTGTCGACCAGTTAGTGAGCCGTTATCCAAAATGGCAGCACCAATAAAATCCAACATTAAAGGAAAATATGACCACTCAAGCATAATTAAGGATGAATTGACCGAGATATCACCAAGATCCGGCCAGCGGACTTGACAGTTAATGCCTCATTTAACTGACTAAATAGCCTGGTGGCACCGACAACTTTTGGCATTAAAAGAAACATCATTGAATCAGAGCTAATTATTGGTCGAAAAGACCTAGATCTTAGGGGAAATATGGACGATGGATACGGCATTGAAAGCACCATTAACAATTAATCAACACGTTCTAGGCTAGCGGCCTCTATAAATAGCCATCAAATCGGCACTTACGAGCTTTACCAGTTACTTGCTATATTTCATCTCTGTAAAGCCCGAGTTTGAACACTGAGCGCTCTGTAAGTGAATGAGTGAGCCATTCACAGTTGATGAAGTTGTTAGGATATTCAAGCATTCAGGAATTCAAGGAGTAATGTCGACACCAGGAAATATCTCTGTACCAGAGAAAGGAGGGTCATCCCGAAGTTTAGCAAGAAATACAGCCGAAATGAAGAAAGATAAGCATAAGCTTAAAGAACCAGAGAAGACAAATCCAGGAGGTGTGCAGATGCCACCGCCATCATAGATACCTCGAGCTCAACCCATACCTTGAGCTCGACCCATTCTTCTGGTGCCCAAGTACATAACACCGAAGCGGGACAATGCACCGCCCATTGATCTCTAAAAGAATGCTCACTACGAAATTCCAGTACTGCCCATCTCCAGCCATATAAAGGTTGTTGAGAACCTTCTAGGGCGTGTGGAGAACTGCAAGTTTGAGGATTGCGACTTGCTATAAGATAAGGATCCAAAGGAAAGGAAATACCAACAATTTCAGCCTGACCAATACATGATTCACCAGTGTGATGAGCAAGGCACCGAAACATTACAAGTAAAAGACGAGCTTCGCGGACTAGAAAAGTCGGGGTTGTTGAATCTGCTATGCATCCCCCATTTTGATAGAAGCCCATAATTGAATGCAGTAGTACGCACTTTGATGTCGTGCACGTATTCCAGATACCTATGGCTGGACAGGAAAATCTATATAAACATCGATTTGATACACGGGCTTACACTGCTGAGTAAGAGGGGCGCGGATCCTAAAATCAAGTTCATCGATAAGACGCAGGATCGAGAGCTTGCAGTAAGAATGCAAGAAGAATTCGGCATAACAAATGGGAAGCGAGGCTTCAGTACGACTTCGCTCACTGATGAGGTTACACACTTCACAGTGCAGCTATTAGCAGTGAAGATACTGCGCAAATGCCGACCAGTAAAGGTGTCAACCACAGCCATCCTCCTTGCATCCCAAGTGAAGAATGGAATTGCTTACAATTGGGAAAAGTACTTACTCAATGATTTCCTGGATGATGTCAAGGACACTCAGGATAAAGGAACACCATTTCATTACAGTTGGCTCCTAGTACTGATTGCATTCGTCAGCTGGAAAGGTCCGCTTTTATACTAGGGGTACATAGTCTATGAAGGAGAATGTAAAGCAACACGCTTTTCCAATCTATGGGCAAACACGAAGTTTGAAAGACAACGAAAGAACAATGAGATATTTTATATCTACTATCAAAGTCTATGCGATGTAATTCATCGAACACCACACATATCTATGGAGGTCACCACCTCATATAGAGGAAGGTTAAGATTCAGGGCTGATATGCACTGCATATACATTCAGCCAAGGGATGACCCAGATACCTAGGAATGGTATCCAGGCTTCTATTAATTGGATGCCAAAAATTTAGAACAGACGATGCAGGAGTGGCCAGCGGAGAGGAAGGTGGACGTCCTCAAGGATGTCGAGTCTGACTATGGAGAGGCTGAAGATAAGGATAAGGAAGAAGTCCATCCCACACCAATTGTGGACAAAGAAGAGAATACGCAGGACAAAACTGAAAAACAAGTGGGAGATAAGAGAAAAGCAACCACGAGCCCTTCATCGGCAAAAGGCCACCATAACAAGCAAAAAGTTGTTAGGCCCAAATTGCAACTGATACTGCATGTAAACGACTGTGAGACCATCGCATCAAAGGTACAGGAAATTTGGGAAGAAACGCGTGCTGAGAAAGAGGCGAAGCAGGAGGAAATGCAGGTAATCCCCCTTCAGACTATCGAAACAATAAAAACGATGGTTGTGCAGATCAAACAAGTCCAGCAAGACTTGGTCCGAGATTCAGACTCTGAAGGGACAACAGGTGGATCAATCAAGAGAAAGAGACAATCCCCTGCTTTGAGTAAGCACCCTCGGGTGGCACACATTGAACCCGCACATCTGGTTTTTCCCAATGAGAAGGTAGCCGAAGTGGTCAGGAATCTGGAGCATTTTTATTTGAATATTGGGACATTACCAATCGAGGACTTGAACAATCTGCATATGAAGATTGTAGAGGAAATTCATGAAAGAGGCATCACCTCATATGATGCGAATGTCCAGTTACGAGAAACCCTTGACGAGCTAAAACAAGAATCAGCCCGAAACAATAGGGAGTTGTCTGAATTTCAAAAAAAGAACTGCAAACTCAAAGAAACGGTATCAGTGGTATGCACTAAGATCGACAACTGCGAAGAAGAAGAGGATGTCGAAGACACAATCGCCAAGATTGGGGCTAGAATGGAGTCCCTTGCAACATAAATGATGGATATGGAAATTTCCTACAAGGGAAAGATCGTGGACTTGGAGGCTAGGCGACCCAGTACCCCACCAAATAAACGCGCAGCTCCAAGCGAAGCCGTAAAGGCCACTTTAGACAACATTTTAGCTGAAGTGGCGAAGTGCCAAAATTTGCTAGAAGAAGCAAATACAACGTTGGCTAGATTGAAAGAGAATCCAGGCCTTCAGCAATTGAAAGGGGATATTCAACAAAGGAAGCATGAAATTGATGTCACAAATGCGGAAATACAAATTTTTCCACTAAGGAAAAAGATGCAAAAGTTTGTTGAAACAAAAGAGCTACATAAAAAGCTGCTAGTATTAAGGGAAAGAGAGGCTATCGCTTTTGTGAAGTTGCAGCCGATAGAGGAAGAAGGCTTCGCGCTAATGCAGTATATCGATGAGAAGTTTGTAGAACTTCAAACAACAGAGGACACCATGAAAGAACAAGCCCATGAATAGGTCTTGCAGGCGATGCTAGAGACCATGAAGGAATTTGAAAATAAGGAAAAGGAAATAGTTGCGGAGCTCACTGTTACTTTGCACAGCTTCACTGCAAAGTTGGCTACCAATGAAGATGTGGAGCCGAATTCGACCAGTGAAAGTGGATCGAGGATGATCCACAAGTAAGTATTAGGGGCCAGTTGGGCATGGCCCAAGTTGGCACAAATTGATGAAGAACAATTTTGGAAACTGCGCAGTTCGAACTACGGAGCCCAGGTGGCACAATTTTATCGATGGTGATATTCGAAGTGCGAAGCGAGATACATGCAGCAAGCAGTGCAAAGTCGGAGCACTAGGCAGTTATTTTGATGTGTAGTGCCAGCGCAGCAGCTATTTTGGGCAAAACGTATAAGGAAAGGTCAAGCAGACGAAAGCGACCTATTTTGGGTAAGCGACTCCATGATTACCGAGATCAGGGTAAGGAGCGGCATGAAGGTGAAGGAAAGTGACTTGCTAAGTAGGACAGCAAGGCAGTTGGAATATCGTTAGAGGAAAACAACGGATCAACAAGGCTAGAGAGAGTGGAACAGCAAAAAGGGACCTGCCAACATGTGGTCAGGACCACACAAGCAGTTTGTGGGCTGTCATAAGGGCGTGTGAGCCACGAGTGGCCCAAAAAAGAGGCCATAAGTGAGTGGAGTAGCTGTCGACTATGACAACCAGGGTCGGCAGAGTAACCACATCAGGTTTCAGAACCTTAGGGTTTGATTCAGCCCACCATGATTGTAACAGACATGACCTATGGGCATGATCTATATAAAGGGGATTTTTGTAAGGGAAAGGGTTAATCATTAATGGGGGATTATAGATCTTGTTGAATATTGATCTCTGTTGAGAGAAGATTGTAAGAAGGCTCTGCAGCTGCATGCGCGGAGAACTACTGAAGAAAGAGAGAGTCTACAGCTCAGTGCGCAGACTGGAACTGTTGTACCCTTCCCATCGATAATATAACAACAGTTCTTGTGGATGTAGCTCCCATCCTGGGGGTGAACCATGTAAAATCCTTGTGTTATGTGTGTTGAATGTATATTTGTTGTAATTTGCATGGCTTAATGATTGAGTTCTGCTGATGTGTAAATGTGCCTTTACTTCATGTTTATTCCTTTAAAGAATGAATGATGGGATGATATGTTAAGTATTGAGCGCATACCTGTGTCTGAATGTTAAAAATGCAGTAATATTGGATATGATAAATGTATAAGTAAGTGGGTAAACACTTAAGTCAGCGAAGTCTGTGTAGTGGAATTCCCTTAAGCATAGCACCGGAAGTGCTCAGTTAGTTGCAGTTCATCATATTACATAAGTGGTTAAACTCAGGGTTCAGTATTCTTGTTGAATATGGCATTTACTTTAAGTAAAGTCTGTTAACTGTGTGAATGTTAGAGAGGAAGCACAGTCCTGTTATCGATTCACTAGTCCATGACGTGCATTCCTTAGATGCACTACTGCATAAGTGTCAACCGCGAAGTAGGTGAACTTCGCACAGTCCCCAATTCGTGGTGCGCTGCTCGCCAGTATGTTGAAGCACGCATCACCTATAATATCCCTTTTTCAAATTTTATTAAAATGCCCAATTTTCCACTTTTTTTCCCAATTTCGACCTTTGACTAGTTTTACTGTTTTGACCTCCAAATCAACCCAAATGCTCCCAAATATTCTGTAGGAGTGTATGAATGGTATTTAGACTTGAATAAAAGGTTCAGGGATGTTTTATGGCCCTCCAAATACTGCTGCAAACTTGATTTGTATTCTGATCAATATATGTAATTTTGACTAGTAATTTGTGCATCAAATCCCCCTCGGGTAACACTGCAAATGGCCTTCCAAATGCCTCCAAACTCCCACAAATTTATGAACAGAGGTATATAATGTGTTAAGTATGTGATTAAGGTCTCATATGCACCATTAATTTATTTTTAATACTGTTCTAACTCTCTCACATTCAACAGCAAAAACCCCCAATTCGACCCTTGGGGAAATGGCACTATTTCACCTCCCAATACAACTAAACTGAGTAAAAATGCTTCAAATGCTCAATTAAAGTACATGAAACTTGTAGAAGACATCCATGGCAGTATATTTATCACAAATATATCATAGAATCATCCATCCATTCGAAATAATCAACATTATAGTGTCATACATCAATGCATTGGGGAAATGGACATTGTTTGCTCATTAATCAATAGTTTTGCATACAACCAGTGGGTATTTCGACCTGAGACTTTCTGAATATGAATAACAGAGGATATGAAGATATTACAATCATAAATATGTAATGATAAGCTCTCTCAAGAAGCACAAGTGCTCACCAAAAACGCCCTCCCTCAAGGAGCACGAATATGCCTTCAAAACAGGAAACGGTGGAGAGAAAGTGCTGCACTAAACCAAACCATGAAACTTCCTGTAGCTGCTACCTGCAAATACAAACTCCATTAAAGCACCATGAAATACCTGAGTGGCCTCTCCAAACACCAACTTGGATGGGAATCTTTCACCCTCGAAATTGGCTAAGGCAAGAAACTAGTCATCCACTAGCTCTCTCTTCACAAATGCAATTTTTCTCAAATCATCAAAAGCCATTCTCATACTTGATTTCTACATTTTATAACCAACATTATCCTTCAAGGGGTCGAAATCCTCTCAATAGATTCAATAATTTTCCATTTAGAAAATATTCCTCATTTGCCACTTGTCTCCTAGTTCCAACCTTCCATCTTCTCCCAAATTCGAATTTGAGTCTCTTTAGATTCCTCCAACTCCATGAGCGCCTTCTTGAGCCTATGTTTGGGGCTGACATGTCATAATGGTCAGGTGTAAGAAGTCAGGTCTGAATTTTGTCATAAAATGTCATAGATGCTTCATTATTGTTGTCATAAAACTAGGGAATCTAGCCCATGTGTCCACTAGTCTCCAATTTGACTCTTCCTCTCCCATGGAGGTTACTATTCCTTCCCATTTCGACCTAATATGCTCAATGCCATGTGTTATGACTTACCAACTCACCCAAGAGTGTTCACCTTCCCATGAATTCGAATTGGCAAGAGAGAGCTGCCATGTGTCATTGAAAAATCAAGCTAGTGTGGGTCCCACCACCTCCATATGTCTCCAAAACCACTTGCCACCTAGAATTTCTCTTGAATTTATTTATTCATCATATTTATTAAATGCTTGAACCCTTCTAATGTCTAAATATCATTTATTAGTTTCCTTATTACCATCCCACATGTGCCCATCCAACCTAGGAAACTAGTAGGATTAATGGGATTGTCTTACTATGCATTTATTTGAATGGGGACATTACAGTCCTCCCCACCCAAGATTGCTTGTCCTCAAGCAATTTCAAATTTGGATGCTGCAAAATCTTCTCCTCTTCCCATGCGGCATCTTCATTTGGTAAGTCCTTCCATTGCACTAAATATTCTTTGATGATTCTACTCCTCAACCTTCTTTCCCGTGTCTTCAAAATCTTTTCCGGAACAAGTGTGAGCTGACCTTCATCATCCAAAGGAGGAAGTATTTTTGAAGTGATGATTTGCTGACCAAGAGCTTTCTTAAGACAAGAAACATGAAATACATTGTGGATTTTACTCCCTTCCGGAAGTTCTAGTTCATATGCTACTTCTCCAACCTTCCGCACTACCTTGTATGGCCCATAGTGCCTTGGTTTTAATTTTTATGCTCCATTCTTTTTGAGAGATGTTTGTTTATAGGGCTGCAACCTTAAATATACTAAATCATTGACTTGAAAGGTTCTCTCTTCTCTATGTCTATCAGCATATTGTTTTTGCTGATTTTGAGCAACCTGCAAATTGTCTTTCAAGAGCTTTAAAATTTCTTGGCTCTCTTCCACCCAATCTTTAGCCTTTGGGGCTCTAATATTACCAAATATAATGTCAGCAAATGTAAGTGCATCATAACCATATAATGCTTTGAAAGGATACATTCCTATTGACATATGATAAGTGGTGTTGTAGCAAAACTCACCCAAGTGTAGCCATTTTGCCCATACTTTTTGCTGCCCTCCCACATAGTTTCTTAGGTATCCTTCCAACCATTGGTTTACCCTCTCTGTTTGTCCATCAGTTTGTGGATGATAGCTGGTACTTGGAGTCAATTGAGTGCCTACCAATCTAAAAAGTTCTTGCAAAAAAGCACCCATGAATCTACTATCTCTATCATTGACAATGCTCTTGGGGAGCCCACGCAATCTGAAGATTTCTTTGAAAAAAATATCAGCCACTTGTGCAGCACTAAAAGATGATTTAACAGCAAATAAATGAGCAAATTTTTTCAACCTATCAACTACCACATAAATGCAATCCTTACCTAAGGATTTAGGCAATCCGGTGATGAAATCCATGGAAATATTGTCCCATTTTTGCTCCGGAATGGGCAATGGTTGTAATAGGCCCGATGGACATGTAAGTTCTGATTTGTTTTGTTGACATGCTTTACATTCATTCACATACTTCTGAACATCTTCCTTCATCCCCTTCCAAAAAAATCTTTGCCTCAACTGTCTATAAGTTTTGAAGATCCCCGGATGGCCCGCTAGTGGGGAATCATGTGCTTCTTGCAAAATTCGGTACTTGAGCTTGGAGTTATGAACTAAATAAATTCTTCCCTTATAATATATCATCCCATTCAAAATCCTATAATTATCATCCCCTTTGATTCCATCCAACACATCACAAGCAAATTTGTCTTTGGCATATTCAACTAGTAGCATGTTTTTCCAATCCTTGGCAATATCCATGAGAGAAAATGAAGGCCTTCTTGACAAAGCATCTGCTACTATATTATTCTTTCCTTTCACATATTCAATATCAAAATCATAAGCTTGAATCTTGCTTACCCACTTTTGTTGCCTTTCATTTAGATCTTTTTGGGTGAGAAAGTGTCTTAGACTATTATGGTCAGTTTTCACCACAAACTTGCTGCCCACCAAGTATTGTCTGAATTTGGCCAATGCATGCATAATGGCCAGCATTTCTTTATCATAAATGGAGTAAATTTTTTCATGAGGCTGCAACTTTCTGCTCTCAAAGGCTATGGGGTGTTGGCCTTGCTTTAGGACAGCCCCTATTCCTCCACCTGAAGCATCACATTCCACAACAAAAGGTTTAGTAAAATCAGGAAGTGCAAGTATGGGACAACTACTCATTACCTCTTTCATTTTTTGGAATGATTTTTCAGCCTCTTCATCCCACTTGAAAGCATCCTTCTTAGTCAAATCAGTGAGTGGATAAGTCAACTTGGAGAACCCTTTCACAAATTTTCTATAGTAGGTGCATATGCCAATAAAGCCTCTCAATTCGGTAATATTTTTTTGGTGATGGCCATTCCAAGATAGCCCTGATTTTTTCCATGTGTACCTTCACTCCTTCTTGCCCAATAATGTGCCCAAGATACAGTAGTTCTTTCATCCCAAACTCACATTTTGATAATTTAGCAAATAAGGACTCTTCTTGCAAGATTTTCAACACAATCTCTAACTGTTGCAAATGCTCTTCCCATGTTTTACTGTAAATGAGAATATCATCAAAGAAAACCAAAACAAACCTTCTTAGTTGCTTGCAAAATATCCTATTCATACATGCTTGAAAGGTGGCTGGAGCATTAGTTAAACCAAAAGGCATGACAAGAAATTCAAAGTGGCCAAAATGACATCGAAAAGCAGTCTTTTGCACATCTTCATCTTTCATTCGAATTTGGTGATACCCTGATCTAAGGTCAATTTTTGAGAAGTATTTGGCCCCATGTAGCTCATCCATGATCTCATCAATCCTAGGAATAGGATACCTATTCTTGATAGTCTTTTTGTTCAAGGATCTAAAATCTATGCACATTCTCAATGTTCCATCTTTTTTCTTCACTAGCACTACTGATGAAGCATAAGCGCTAGAGCTTGGTCTAATGAGCCCCAACTCTAGGAGTTCTTGGATAGATTTTTCAATCTCATCTCTAAACCTTTTAGGATGTCTATAAGGTGGTATCTGAATGGGTGAAGTACCCTCCTCCAAAACAATATTGTGCTCAACCCCCCTATCTGGTGGCCTACCATGTGGAAGGTCTCTAAAAACCTTTTCATATTTTTGCAAAAGTTTTTCTATCTCCTTTGGTTGTTTGACAATATTTATAGTTGGCTTGGGAGATGTAATATGAAATTCAGCAGCCCATTCTATATCCCCATGCCTCAATATAGATCTCATGCTATTGCAAGTCACTACTTGATTTGGATAAGTGTGTTGCCCTCTCACAACTCTTTGTACTCCTTTTGAATCTTGGAATTTCATTTCGGGAATTTGATAATTTACTGTATGCTCTCCTATTGAATACAACCATTGCACTCCCAAAACCACATTAGTATCAGCAACATCAACCACATAAAAACTATCAACAAAAGTATAGTTACCTACGGTGACTTGCAGCTTTGGAACCCATGTTTTGCATTGCATTGTGTTGTGACCGGGAATGACAACTGTGAAGCCATCAAATGGTTCAATAGGCATCTTTCTTTTCTCTACCATATCTGCATCAATGAAGTTATGAGTGGCTCCTCCATCTACCAAAACTGAAGTTCTTTGTCCTTGTACCACACCTTTGCATCGGATAGTATGATAGCGAGGTACTGCTGAAAGCACTGCCATTCTTGCTTTGTCCGATGAAGGCTGATTTTATTCTTGTCTTTCCTCTTCTACTGTTGTCTCATATGCCTCTTCTTGATCTAAAATATGTCCATCTTCATCCATGCCCCCATCATACCCCTCATTATTAGAAAATACTTCTATGTATTGAGCCTTTCCTTTGGTACATTTGTGCCCCGGTGTCCATGGTTGGAAGCATGTGAAGCATAGTTTCTTTTTTCTAAGTTCATCCCTGTTTAGTCCCTCTTTTTTATTCCTCTCAAATGACTCTCTTTGCCAAGGTTTCTTATCATATCCATCCCTTTGCCAAGGTTTCTTTTCAAATTTATAGCTAGGCTTAGGAGGAAATCTCGTTCTAGGAAGCACATTTTGGAGATCCCTAGTCAAGCTCATTGCATCTTTTAATGTAGTTGGCTTGTGGGCTTTGGCCAAACCTCTTAAGGGTTCAGCCAAACCTTCAGTGAAAATCAATACTAATCTTCCCATAGATACATCAGCCACCTTGACTGATAATTTTTGAAAGTCCAACATATATTCAGTAGGGGACCTAGTTTGCTTCAATTGAGCTAGTTCTTTGAAAGGCAATTCTGGATCTTTTTGTTCAAATATTTCTAGTACCCTGTCAACAAATTCTCCATATGTTTTAACTTGATTATGACCCAAGGTTTTCAGCCCATGAAACCACCATTCATTGGCATCTCCTTCCAAATGCAAAATGGCCATTTTTAATGCATCCTCTTCCAACATAGGATTCAGCTGAAAATATACATCCAATTTTTGCACCCAAGTGCTAGCAGAATTTTGAGAAGAACCATCAAAAGTAGGAAGTGACATTTTTCCAATAGCACTATTCAATTCTTTGTTATGGAATGGACTCCTATTGTCTCCCTTCATTTTAATCTTTTGCATAGCATCAATGTAGTCACTGAGTGGTACACCTCTTTTACACTCTTCATTCAAATCATTCCAATCATTTACTAGTTTCTTGTAATCCAATTCAAGATTGGGCTCTTCTTTGGGTGTGAGAAATTTAGGTGCAGTATGCCTTTGTGTGCTTTGAAATTCATCAGGCCTATTATGAGGTCCTGTACTTGAGAAAATATGCTCATTCCCTTTCATCTTTTCCCCTGAGTGTGAACCACTATTATCTCCTATCATCCCTTTGCCTGAAAGTTGGCTACCCAACAATTCAAAACCTTTCATCATTTGTTTATTCATATCTAGCATAACCATGGTAAGTCCTTCAAAACATGGTTTTAAGGCTTCAATAAATTCCTCCTTATGTCTTAATTTTTCCTCCTCCTCTCTACCCATTGTTTTAGAAAAAAAACTCGTTTTCTGCTACTATCTCTTCTTCAACCAAAACTTCTTCAACTACTGATTCAAAGGGTGGTGTTTTATTTGTTTGGCTTCTTGTTAATACCATAAGGTTCCAAGACCATGCTCTGATACCACTTGTAATATCCCTTTTTCAAATTTTATTAAAATGCCCAATTTTCCACTTTTTTTTCCCAATTTCGACCTTTGACTAGTTTTACTGTTTTGACCTCCAAATCAACCCAAATGCTCCCAAATCTTCTGTAGGAGTGTATGAATGGTATTTAGACTTGAATATAAGGTTCATGGATGTTTTATGTCCCTCCAAATACTGCTTCAAACTTGATTTATATTCTGATCAATATATGTAATTTTGACTAGTAATTTGTGCATCAAATCCCCCTCGGGTAACACTGCAAATGGCCTTCCAAATGCCTCCAAACTCCCACAAATTTATGAACAGAGGTATATAATGTGTTAATTATGTGATTAAGGTCTCATATGCACCATTAATTGATTTTTAATACTGTTCTAACTCTCTCACATTCAACAGCAAAAACCCCCAATTCAACCCTTGGGGAAATGGCACTATTTCACCTCCCAATACAGCTAAACTGAGTAAAAATGCTTCAAATGCTCAAGTACAGTACATGAAACTTGTAGAAGACATCCATGGCAGTATATTTATCACAAATATATCAGAGAACCATCCATCCATTCGAAATAATCAACATTATAGTGTCATACATCAATGCATTGGGGAAATGGACATTGTTTGCTCATTAATCAATAGTTTTGCATACAAACAGTGGGTATTTCGACCTGATACTTTATGAATATGAATAAAAGAGGATATTAAGCTATTACAATCATAAATATGTAATGAGAATCTCTCTCAAGAAGCACAAGTGCTCACCAAAAATGCCCTCCCTCAAGGAGCACGAATATGCCTTCAAAACTGGAAACGGTGGAGAGAAAGTGCTGCACTAAACCAAACCATGAAACTTCCTATAGCTGCTACCTGCAAATACAAACTCCATTAAATCACCATGAAATACCTGAGTGGCCTCTCCAAACACCAACTTGGATGGGAATCTTTCACCCTCGAAATTGGCTAAGGCAAGAAACTAGTCATCCACTAGCTCTCTCTTCACAAATGCAATTTTTCTCAAATCATCAAAAGCCATTCTCATACTTGATTTCTACATTTTATAACCAACATTATCCTTCAAGGGGTCGAAATCCTCTCAATAGATTCAATAATTTTCCATTTAGAAAATATTCCTCATTTGCCACTTGTCTCCTAGTTCCAACCTTCCATCTTCTCCCAAATTCGAATTTGAGTCTCTTTAGATTCCTCCAACTCCATGAGCGCCTTCTTGAGCCTATTTTTGGGGCTGACATGTCATAATGGTCAGGTGTAAGAAGTCAGGTCTGAATTTGGTCATAAAATGTCATAGATGCTTCATTATTGTTGTCATAAAACTAGGGAATCTAGCCCATGTGTCCACTAGTCTCCAATTTGACTCTTCCTCTCCCATGGAGGTTACTATTCCTTCCCATTTCGACCTAATATGCTCAATGCCATGTGTTATGACTTACCAACTCACCCAAGAGTGTTCACCTTCCCATGAATTCAAATTGGCAGGAGAGAGCTGCCATGTGTCATTGAAAAATCAAGCTAGTGTGGGTCCCACCACCTCCATATGTCTCCAAAACCACTTGCCACCTAGAATTTCTCTTGAATTTATTTATTCATCATATTTATTAAATGCTTGAACCCTTCTAATGTCTAAATATCATTTATTAGTTTCCTTATTACCATCCCACATGTGCCCATCCAACCTAGGAAACTAGTAGGATTGATGGGATTGTCTTACTATGCATTTATTTGAATGGGGACATTACATCACCCGGTTGTGGAAACCTGATTCTGCAACCTCCCCATAACTTCGCCTCAGGTGAGATCTCAATCTGCTCACAGACTGTTGCCGAAAGGGTCGATGAAAAGGGATTTGTTGGTTCCCTGAACCGTGTAGAACCTGGGTCTATCTTGAAGAGTTAAAGAACATCTAAAGAGCCAACAAACATGCAAGATTAGAAGCACATTTAACACAAGTAAATGGTGAAGAGATCAGACATGAATCAGCCTCATACTCAGTCTTATAAATAGATTTTCAATTGGTTAATTACATATGATCAATCCATTCAAATTAACTTGAAATAACAAATGAACACAACATAGGAATTAGTATCATTGAGAACCACATAAAACACTTATCTTGCAAGATGAAATTGTCCAAGCAACTGGCTATGTGAGAGCAACGTTCCACCCAACCATAGGTCTCTATCCATCCTATACTCTTTTAGTTGAGAGACCACCCCTGAGTTGGGTTGTGTATCCACTAAGGAGGGATAAACATCCTCACTCACAACCATGGCTTCACAAAAAAAACATGCTAATCCAACACACAGTTGGGTTTATCAAGCATTTAAGGAAAAGTGGACAAGTATTCTAAGCTAGCGAGCTCAACCACATAGCTACATGCTTCTCAATTCACACTCAGACAGTCTTGGCACCCACAATACCTACCACACCCAACACAAAGGAAGTATTCCCTTCACTGCTACATAGTCCCTCAGGCCATACCTTCCCTCCAGTGCTCTTCAGGGTGGGCATAGAAAGGTCCAAGCTATTGGATCCTTGAGACTCTAGCCTTCACTGGGTTTATCAAGCAACCCTACCTTTTGTCCTATTCTTCCTTGATACCATCTATCACTCCCACTTGGGTTTTCTCACTTTCTATGGCCAAATGACTCTATTTCGTAGTTGGGTTCTTGGCCATCAACACAAGGTTTCCTCACGGGTTTCTCAGCGTCTACCACGCTGCAAATCTTCCCTAGGGTTTAGTCCAATGGATCCCCTGCTGGATTGAACTTCTCACACAAATTTTATGGGCGGATTCGACACTCCAAATCAAGGTTCTTCACAGAATCACGATTTTTCTTCCTTTTCCCTGTTTTGCGTGTAAAAATATCTCGCGCTCATGCCTCCTAGAATGGGGATCAAGGAATACAAATTCCCATGGGTAGAGTGACTTGTGGGATAAGGTAGACAGAGTCCCATACCCTGCCATCTGAATTTTGGGGTTTGCCCACACTCCACTGACCTCATGAACAATTTCTTCAACCACCTTGTGCAATAGAATTAAATGTCATCAAGGAAAGGTCAAAGGGGTTCTAAATATGACATATTCCAATCTGTGGTCCAATCCCACAACCTCCTCACCTCTCCCTAATGGATACACATGGCCCCCTCTTATTAGTTGCCTCCATAGTCGGTTTTCTTGGTATTTTATTGCAATATTAACATTTACATCATTTGCAATGTCCCATCGATTAATAACACATGGATAACAAAATATAAACTACTTGCCTTTTTCATAAAAACCAAACATCCACTATTGGGGCCTTGGCCTTGAGCTCCACGCTAGGGAAACATACATCACATGTATACAATATTTACATTGAAAGCCAAATATGTCCTCTGAGTCAAAATGGGGATGTTACATTCATGCCCTAGAAGTTGTATAGGGCTCGGTGATTATTAGTTTTAGCACCCCTACCTTGCACCAAAATGCGAAAATATCAGAATTTGCGCGCTTCGTGATATAGTGAGGGCATGAAAATCCGAGCCTGGGGCCTAACTTTTACGAAAAAGTCAAATCTCGGAGTCTTCTTTAGGTTGTTTCAGACTCCCTAAACATGAAAAATCGTTGAGTTTACCTTCTTTGGACTCACAAAATTAAAGATCGAAGGATCCTTATGGGAGAGAACCTCTCCTTCCTTGGGTTCATAAAATGTGTAAACTTGCACTCATCTAAATATGAGCTATATCGAGCATATGTCATCCTCCTCAAGCTCGTTAAAAAACAAAGGGGTACTTTTCAAACATGATGGGGAAAATGGGGGGAATAAACCGAGTTTAATTTTTTGGCAGCCAGTGCGTCATTACCTTTCAACATGGCATATGTCCACATCTTGTCCCATAGTTGGGTATTCAGTATGTTTCTAGGTCATAACTAAAGTCGTGATTCGTCTTCCTTCTTTGGGTCATCCAAAGAACACCTCAGTTATTGTTATGTCCCATTTTGGTTTTTGCCTCTTTAAGTCCATGCCACCAAGTCGTATGTCACGTCGTCATATGTTCAAAGGAAAGTGTCAGCCTGAGTCAACTTTCTACAATATCGTCAGCCATTACATCCTTGTGTCAGTCCATACTCATCTGATTCATTACTTCACCTTGTCGGTTTCGTGTCGATGATGTGGGATTCATTATGACCCTCCTTTAACGATTCTATTCCTGTCGAATTCAACACATCATCCAAGATCTAGACTTAGGGACCATTTTAGTTCCTTGGTATCTGCATGTCTCAATGAGAGGTTTCCTTGTATTCAACATTAGGTTTTCATCATTGACCTTTGATCGAATGATCTCACAGATGTTCGATGTTAACTCATTTATTCACATTTCATCGGGATGTACTATGATACCTTTGGGATCATTTGCATCAGTGGTGATTTCCCTCGCGCTTGTTAATAGTTCACACCATTGACTGATAATCAAGTGGTTTATTCCATGTTCGACTTCAACACCTTGTAATCACATGGTTATATTCGTATCGATTTGAGCTTGGGTAGAAGACCTTAGATGGTTCTGATGTCTATTTAGCACATCCAGGTTGCGATGGTGATTTTTTGAATAGGATCCCACATGGACATTATGTTGGTGACCTCATTGATGGATTAACACACAGATCCACTCTTGTATTGGTCATGGCTATGTTGTTGCCATATCATGGATCTATGCTTGTGATCTAGCAGTCATGATTTTAGTCATGTATTGAGTCTGTACAATCATGGATCTGTGATGTATTTTCGGCAGCCATGCTTCGAGTCAGTTGTCCCAAGCATGGTTATGCCCACCTCGAGGTTGTTAGACATATTGTTAATGTTTGCTTGCAACTCTTCTCCAGTTCTCTTTCAGATATCCCTGCAGACTTAATTAAGGGTAAAGTGTTTCGGCCATCAGATTCCTTCTGACCTCACACTTTACGAGGCATCTGTTATACCTCAAATTTTCATACTATGTACCATTGGGAGTCTTCATGTCATATCACCATGAGAAACATGATGTTTGTGCCTCCTAGGGGTGTTAGGACCCTTTGTCATTATGTTGGTCTCTTCCTTAGTCACACTTGGAAGTGAATCCAACAACTTAGGGATCGAAAATCACTTGACGTAACCCATTTATTATCCTCCTCGAGATATTTTTGCGCCTTGCTAGTGGTGCAAGGCGTGAAAATTCCTTATTTTCGCGTTCTACATGCCTATGGGGGTGCAAAAATTACTACATTTTTGTGCTTTGCTCAGTGATAGGGGCATAGAAATCCTTGAATAACCATTTTCCTTAGATTTTGGATCTTGGATCTCGAGGAGGTTTTCATGGGATGAGGTCCCCCTTCGAATCCCATCTCACATTCCCTCCTTGGCATGATTTAGATCCTTGATCCACATCTCCCACACTTAGATCCATAATATCCTCTTAGTGGTTGGCCTCCCAAATCCTATAAGAAGAAGGCCATCCATGAGCTAATGGGGGGGGATTGATCTTGGAAGCATCAAACCTATGATCCTAAGAGTGTTGCAAGGGTGGTGAAGGATACATTGGAGGATGATCATGCTACAACAATGTGAGGTATAATCCATTTTGATGTACACATTTTCATGGATTTCCTATTAACATAACTTAGCCTATTCCTCCCATTTTCATGTTTTTAATGGTAAATGCATGAAATTGTCTCTATTTTCATAGTTATATCTTTGTTCATACATATATTGCTTTGGATAAGGTGTTGTCTTTCCTTTGTGAATAGGTTCATAATCACATGATCAAAGGCTAGAGCTGGAGCAACATAGGAGTACCGAGAACAACCATAAAAGTAAGGTACAACATCTACCTGCTTTGTCTTTCCATAGCTTGCTAATTTTTTGTATGGGCTAGATCTAGGAGGACTTTAGTATCTATTTGTTTCATTTATGTCTTGGGTATGCAACTAGGGGCCTTTTCTAATCCCAAGGGGATATCTACCTATCTGTAGGGATATTTTCTTAGCACACCAGTATTCTTGTAATGGTTGAGTACAAATGTTTAGCTCATGTGCTTTATAGTAGTTGTTGGATTGCAATGTTATTGAAAACATGGAAGTAAGTATTCAATTGTAGATGTTTGTGAGTGCTCAATTATTATTGTTATCATTCCATTTTCATTTCACTTATATTTCATATGAGGATGTCTTAATAATTGGATTATGTGTGTGCTCATTTATGTGGTTAGATAGTGAGTATAAACAACATTAACAACACAACAACATAAACCATAAGAGACACAGATACATAGGTTGCCATCTGCATCCATCAAAATAGGTCTCATGGGTATCCTGTACATCCATCACTCACTAATCAAAATCATATTCATGGTCTCCCCTGCTTCAGCCATCAATCACTAATACACATAAATTTTATGGATGTCATTTACAACTATCTAAACACATTATAAATCAGATCTTATGGATACCATTTACAACCCTCTAAACACATTACAAATCAGAAATGATGGTTTCCATTTACAACCCTCTAAACACATTACAAATCATAAATGATGACTTCCATCTACAACCATCTATCCATGATAGAAATCAGAAATGATGGATGCCATCTATAACCATCTAGCCATGAGAGAATAGAGAAGATAGAGAAGATAGAGAAGGTTCATCACAAGTCAGGTTTTATAACGCCTAAAGGACACACATCCTACATTCAACTATTAACATAATAATCCAAATAACATAGATAAGCATGATGATCAACCATCCTGCATTCAACCGCTAACATAACATCCATAAACATAACATAGATCAAGTTAGCCTCCACAACACATATGCATAATAAAATACAACGAATAAGCATATAACCAAATACTTATCTCAAGATGTGCAACTGGCCTCAACAGGACCACGTTTCTCCCAGCCATAGACATGCCATGCTCATGCATCTCTCAGCATGACAGTCACCCCTGATTCGAGGACATGGTTCCACAAGTAGAGGTACTCTCAACCAGAGTAGCCACAACTCATTCTCTCACCATCTACTTTCCTTGTGTCTACACTACCCAGGGAGTTGTGACTACCTATGCTCACCACATCCCTTCGAATATCACCACCCTGACCCAATGGATTTACGTGCTAAACTAGGTACAAGTAATGGTTCGTGAGGAAACAAAGGTAAACAACCAGAAATTCTCTAGTAACATCACTCTCTAACACATAACAAAAAAGTCACAATGAGCTCCACTCAATCAACTAGCTAACTAACTAGCACAACAAGGGGATAACACACGTATATAAAGCTCAAGGAGGGAAATTGAAACCCAAGGAGACCAACTTGAATTAGTTTTAGGTGTGGTTAGGATTCATCATGGAGACTTAACTCGAATTGGTGTAGTGGTGGCTTATTTTAGGATATTCCCTTTCCCGAATTAGCACCATGAGGAGGAATCACCAAAAACCAAGGAGTGGAGGAAAAACAACACAAGGAGGGCACATGAGGTGAAAGAGTGGATCCAATAGGGTCATAAATATCCCATAAGCACAAAAATAGGGATGAATAGAGGAGTGGGGCACACTTGTGGAGGTGGAGGCAAGAATGAAGGAGGTGGAAGCTAAAAACTAGCTTACAACTCCTAGAAAGTAGGAAGATGGTGCTCTAGTGCAAGTGGGGGGTACAAAGTGCATTTTTTAATCAAGGAGGGCACATCACCAAAAGGGACCCACACAATCTCCAAGAGGGGCGCATTTCTCAAGTGGGGCCCATATGACCATGAATAAGGTGCAATAGTAACTTCAAGGTCCAAAATAATCGATAATAGGATCCAAAGTACAAAGTTTGGGTGACCAACAACTCCTAGTCCCCATTCCCCCTCACACGTGGAAACCATGTCCTCCCATTCTCGTTTGTTTTCCATGTTGAGCCAGTTAATTTATTAATAATAATAATCTCTCAAACCATTGTCTTGGCACCTTGTGCCGCAATAAAAAAAAATAAAATTATATATGTCAGGGTTTACAAAACATTGGGGTATTACACCACTGCTACATTGAAGACGTCGATCGAGCCTTGAGCAATGGTCGCCACTGAGTTGAGTTGTGTGAGCTGCCACTGAGCTAAGCCACAAGAGAAAGGGAAGAACCATTGCCTACAAGTAAAACGAGCATGACCTCCGTCCAACCATGAGTTGTCGCTGCCAAGCCACACCACCGTGCCCCTCTCAAGCCGAAGGGAGCCTCCACCACACCTCCTGCTCAAGCATACAACCTATTCCTATCACGTCTCAAATGGGAAGGAGGGGGGCAGTTAGGGAAGGATCCCTAGTCACCTAGAACTGTGATAAAAATCGACTCTCAAACCTTAGTAGTTGCAGAGCTCTACGAAGTTGTTGCGATGTTATCAATACTAAGCTCCAATTGTTTCTTATAATCAACATGATCATAAAATCCTCTAGAGATATCTCACAATTCTATGTTTTCCTATATAAGTGCTAATTTTGCTAATCCATCCAACTTCACTTCTATATTGGTGTGGCTATCTATTTCTGCTCGCTATCTATTTCTCCTCTTGCGAGCATAAGTTTCAAAATTTATATGGGAAGGACTCAAAGAGAAAAGTT
This sequence comes from Larix kaempferi, assembly GCA_027924585.1. Lineage (NCBI taxonomy): Eukaryota > Viridiplantae > Streptophyta > Pinopsida > Pinales > Pinaceae > Larix > Larix kaempferi. The sequence goes on along the minus strand of BSBM01000798.1, from coordinate 5,577,550 downwards.
TGTTATATTCATGTTAACTATGGGGGAGAGAGGAGCCAAATGCGTGGATATTGTATTTCATCATTTTAAACAATTTACTCGATGAAAAAAGTGGAATAGGAAACAAGGAAGGAATAAAATGACAAACTTCAAAAGTGTCTCATAATGGAGAACACATAAAAGTAAAGGAAAGAGCATTTGCCGAGTAGCATAACATTGTTACGTTTGGAAGGTGAATGAAAACTGTGATTAAAAAAAGCAAGTTAAGATGAAAACTGTGATTAAAAAATACAAGTTAAGATGTGCATAGCTTTTATCCACAATTACAATTACACGCAGTAACTTAGAAAGGAATGTACGTCGAGGTCGGACCCGCATCACGTTCCAATAATGCCATATAATAAGGCGGAAATGGGAGAAACAAAGCTTTAATTATGCCAATGTGTAATAGAATGGAATATGTATTTGATAAAAAGTTCACTCGGTTAATGATGCTTAGTGTACTTAAGCAGGGGAATCTACTCGATGACAAAGGGCTAAATTTGAAAATAGTATTGAAAATACCAATACTAGAAAGAGGAGCCGCAAAAATCAAATGCTATTTAACAACAATAAGCCTCTCCTGCAACAAATTCTATGCCATATTACAAAAATAAGTGCACAGTGAGAAAAGGCGCAAACACTTCGCTTTCGGAAAGGGACTGCTTCGACTTACGATGTCAAAACTTGTTTTTTAATATTTGCGGAAAATTAGGGATTTTTGCTAATAAAGTTGTGTCCGGACTCCGAATGAAATGGAGGAGGTTCGGGGTTGTCGAGGCTCAGAGCTCTGGTTTATTGGTTCGGGAGGACTAAGGGAGACCCAGACACAGGCAGTTGTAATTGTAGGCAGCCGTTAAGCTCGAGTCTACTACCCAGAAGCCCGGTATTAGAAAGCTTGTTTATTCTTCTCGAGATCGAGAGTGCAGATGCAGCGTAATGGAGATGTTATCTCTGCTATACTTGGAGTTGGGATTATTCAGAAATGAAGCACCCAACGAACGAACGTCGTGTTATGGGCCGGTCACATGAGCAAGATGATTAAGCAGTGGGGAGCTTAGTCTAGTTATCATTGTGATATTGTGGCTGTAGAAGGGAAGTGGTTGCGGGAAGCTCCCCACGTGTTGATCGTAGTGGGCGGTCATATTGCGGCGTGCTTCTCTTATTGCTTCTGGCCGGTCCTGTTAATGTGCCTTGTTCTATGGTGTTGGCCTCCTTGTCTTCTTCCAGCTGGACCCAACACATTACTACAAATTCGGATTGTATGTCTGAGCCGCTCAATTCTATTCTATTCTCCAGTATTTTGCGGTGAATAATTCGGAGAGATTGGGTTGGGTTGGGTTGGGTTGGGCCGTCTGGGCGTGTAGTTAGGCTGGAGAAGAAAAGAATAGCCAGTGCTCAATGCCGTGAATCATGGTAATGGCAGAAGAGTCGGTGACAGACATATTTCTTTCGATGGTGGATAGAAGAAGTGGGTGAATCGATCGAACGGAGGAGGAGGTTGTAGTGGCAACTGTGGCGCCCGCTGTGGCGAGCAGTGGAGGGGCATCCGGCGGTCCGAGGAGGACAGAAGGAGGAATTCCCGAGTGGGTGTCGTCCTCCTCCTCCTTGCAGTTGCAGCCCCGAGGGGTTATCAAAGAACGAGACTTCTCTCTAGGATTCAATGGAGGAGGAGTCACCCACTCAACCGGCAGTACGACTACTAGTCATACTCATCACCATCCTCGCTACACATTGGTTCGACCCCTTAGTTATGGATACCCCTCTGGAATTGAAATGGCAGTAGGAGGCATGCTCGGTGCAGGCGTAGGAGAATCCGCCGCAGGAGGATCAGGGCCTTACGCCGGTGGACCATCCAGGTTGGGGAGCGTTGGTGGAGGTAGCGGAGGAATTAATATTGTGAACCGGGAGAGTCTGAGAGACGTGGTGACACGAGCAGGAGGAGGAGGAGGAGGCGGCGGCGGCGGAGGGACTGAGGATTTTGTGAGTCTCTATACTCGAGTGAGGCGCGAAGATGATCCCACCTCTGCCCCTCGCGGGGGAGGCAGCTTTGTAGCTTATGCTACCGCGCCCAGAACAGTCGACGATCCTGATCACCAAGCCAATATTCAGCCATCCATGCCAGTACTGAGCAGCGCGCATCATGGAGAAGACGAGCGCGGAGTCGATCAAGGCGAAATACAAGTATGGCAGCAAGCAAGAGATTTGAGAGGGGATGGAAATCAAGAATCTAAAGAGAAAGCCATGGCCTCCCAAATGCGTGTTATGGAAATCTCTGCCGGTCAGCAGGCCCCTGAAAGACGTAACAACTGTGAATTGGGCGCCACGGGCGATCAATCCCAGTTGAGCACTGTTGAGAATAAGAATGGCGGAGGAGGACTGGCAGTGACAGTGGCGGCCATGCCCAAAACAAACACTAACCCCAACACTATTACTAATACTAATTCTACCACCTGTCAGGATTGCGGTAACCAAGCAAAGAAGGATTGCAGACATTTTCGTTGTAGGACTTGTTGCAAAAGCCGAGGTTTCGATTGCTCAACTCATCTAAAGAGCACCTGGGTTCCTGCTGCCAAGCGTCGAGAAAAACAGCAGGCTGAAGCTGCTGCCATCGCTGCCGGGCATCCGAGGCCCAAGACTAAACGAGCCCGATTCGTCTCCTCTTCCAATGCAACAACTACCTCACACACTTCTACGTCTGCTACCACTCCTCCCCGCAGCTCCGATATCAATTCCACACAAATCGCGCACCAAGGTCTGCCTTTCCCTTTCTCTAATCATTCCTTTCAACGATTCAGTCTTTGCATATAATGTCAGTTAGATTGTCTCCATATCAAAACTAATTTTGGGTTTTACTTTCCCGACCTAAAACACGCTATAATTCAGATGGACTGGATAGTGCAAGAACCGAAACCTTTTATTTCTCAGCTAGCTTGTGAGTTCAACACACTCTAGGATGCATGCTGTAAGACTCAACTTGTAAAATATGAAACTACTTTATCCGCAGCTTTAGAGTTATCTCCCGGTGGGAAGGTAAGATGCAGGACCGAATAGGCCGCGAATATTACCGTCCAGAATCAGACTATTGTACGCACAATTCCAAGGATCTGACCACACTGGCGAGCTGCCAAATAGAGAAGCGGGTCAGATAGCTTCCAGCACACCCTATCAAATATACCATCACCGATATCATCGACCATATGTGTTTACTGCAGCCAAGATCCCCTTCTTACCCTCAAAGATTTCGCTAGTGCGAGTGCTAAACATAACGCTATATATAATGATATTGAATCCTGAATTCAAGCAATGCTAATAGAATTTTATTTTATAATGTGTGTAAATTGTAAATCATTTTCCTTGACCATTATAGGAAATTATGATGTCGTCTGTGGGAAAATATATGATTTTTTCTTCTCAGTTCTGCGAAGTGTCAGGATATTCTGCAGCTCAATAATCCCTTTTATTTTGTCCCGATTCCGAATTCTGACTTCGACCGTCTAATACCCTGGTAATACGGTGGGAGTAGCGAAAAAAAATGTTGATATGAATACCTTTCGTGCCCCATAGAATGCCTTATAGAGATGACTGAATGTTTTTTAATACCCCTGAAAGAATATGTGGGTTGCTTATGAAGACATAGTAAAGAGTTATCTTGCAAACAGCTTTGTCGCAGATTCGAACACTGAATAGGATCTCAATAACTTGTGGAAAAGAAGAAGAAGAGCCGTGGATATTTTTGGTACTTTATTTGAAAGCAATATTTGCTCATGAACGCGGAATGTCTCCAAATCTGAGTTTTTATAAAAGTTGTTTCACTAGTATTTGCGTTCTGAATGAAGTACGAATGAGAAGCTTGGTGCCCTTTGTGGCGGTGAAATGAGATTGCTGACAATCTGTAAAATTTGCTGTTACAGATTTAAATTTCAAATCTAGCTTACCACCGGAGGTAAGAGCTCAGGCAGTATTTAAATGCGTGAGGGTGACAGCGATCGAGGATGGAGTAGATGAATTTGCCTACCAGGCTACTGTTAAGATTGGGGGTCATATTTTTAGGGGCGTGCTGTATGATCAGAGAGTGGATACTGCAAATTTACATTCAAATCTGCCAGACCTGCATTTGGGTGGAAGTACTACTGTGGCTTCGACATCAGCTATGATCGATCCTACAGCAGGAGCGGGAGTTTATGGGGCATCGGGCAGTAACATCCTTGGAGGTATGTACTATCGCAACCCAATTTCCACACAATATCAAGCCATACTTGATATGCATCGGCTTTTATAGTAACGTTATCTGGTCGGGACAAGAAAAAGATCTGATAATATGCAGTTACGAATGCAATAATATTTTTTTTTTAATTCTGTATCTGCACTGCTCAATAATATGCGCTGATCTTTCAGACCGATGACTTCAAATGCATTTCATTTTGTTGAAATGTGCATGAAGCATCAACAAGGTTTTCGATCGAAACATAAAACTTATTACGTTGCTTCTTTTTGGTATGCAAATCTACTCTTTAACCAATTAGCCGAACTATCCTGTCTTGATTTCATTTAGCCGGTTTGGTTTAACTGCCCTTTTCTGGTTGTTACCGTATATTTGCTCAAACTAATTGATTGGTTGAAATAACATGGCAACTCATTACTAAGCTGTTCATGTTCTTAATGATCATAGTTATTTACCATTACAGCGCCATTTCAATGTGGCAAATATTGTCTGCTCCATGAGACGTTTTTATAGGGTTCATATGTCCAGTTAAACATTTTACAGAACTAGTGGGTGAGCTCTAAGTACCTGCAACTAGCATGATATATATTAAGATCTTATTGTATATCAATTCCTACGATGTATATACCCTCCATCACCAATTTTAAATGGTACTATGTGGAGGTGCTTAGAAAGTTAGAGCTTGCCATGATTAAAGTTAAAAACAAACGAGTATGACTTTTTAAGTAGTAAGTAATATTGACAACCTAAATTACAAGCGAGCTTGACCGGTAATAGTTACTATCACTTCGGAAGAAGGGATACAACTCCCTTGGGAGCTGTTGATACTTTGGCGGCACCTATTTTATCAAGGAAAAGGATGATTACGAATCCTATAACATTTAGAAAAACCTTAAGGCATATACCCCATTCTATAATTTGATTGTACCTTTGGAGGTGAAATCCATTTGCAAGCCAATTGAAAGCTTATAGTTGTTAAAAGACTTCTAGACCAGCATAGAAACACGGGACACCATGTTAATATGTATTAGAATATTCTTTTAAAATAACAACGGTATGAATATTAATAAGCATAAGTAGTAATGGCATGAATGATGGTATTGAGGATGAATATAGGATAAGTAATTATTACAGTGAAGATGATTAATTTTTTTGGGGGGAATTGGTTGAGGTATGATTTAGATTTATTTATAGGTTTTGTTTTTTTTTTTTCAAAATATTATTACATAATTAATTATTTTTGTAGATTTATTATTTTTTTTAATACTTTAAATTTTGTAAAATTTTAAGTTTTAATTTTTATCTATTCAATTCTAATATTAAGTTTAATTAAATTTGATAAAAATATTGAATTAAATAAATGTTAAAATCAATATTCATCAATACATTTGTATAACATTTTTTTTCAGCAATATATTTGTTCTTTAAATATATATATTTTTGAATAACATATTTTTTTCAACATGGTTATTGCAAAAACAAACATATATAAGTAGAGAAAAATAAATGTTTTTATGGTATAAAACAATTTTAAAATACATAAATAATATTAATTTTAAATTTAAATATTATTTTAAATTTAATCTCATCATGCCATATTTTTCTTGAAAAGAGAAATGTATTTATATTATAAAACAATTTCAAAATACACATAATATTAATTTTAACTTAATCTCACCATGTTATAGAAGTATCATAGCATTATTTTGTCTAAATTACTTTCCTATCTTCTCAATGATAAGTTCCCATCGATGTTTAATGACTTTTATTACTTCATATTTTTTAGATATCTTTATTAATATGAATAATATTGATTTTAAACTTAATCTAGTCATATCATATAAACATTATAAACATTATAGCATTATTTTGTTGAGATTACTTTCCATCTTCTCAATGATAAGTTTCCCATCAATGTCTAATGATTTCTATTACTTCATATTTTTTTAATATCTTTGTTATTATGATCGAGACATTGTTTTTATTTAATGTTCCATTGTAAAACTATTTAGCTTTTAACTTTTCTTAACTAAATATTAATATTTAAAATATAATCTTTTCGTAGCTTTCTTTGCAAATTATTCTATAATTAGCCAGCTTTGTAAAAGAATGTTTTATTTGTTTTATTTATATTAATAAAAAAATTCAAATATTTTTATAATTATTTAAAAAAAAAATTAAATTATAATTTTTTATTATTTATAAAATTAATAAAATAATAATTATCCTTATTCATGATATAAACCTTACATCCAAAATATTATTAAAAACATTTTCAAACTTTTATTCTAGATTTATACCTATATAATCTTGTCCTCCCTTTAACAAGCCACTACACTCTAATTCCGTTAACTGAAAGCAGTTTCAAGACTTTTAACATAGGTTTATACCTATTGAGTCTTATCCTCCTTTTAACAAACCACTACACTCTAATTTCCCTTAACTCCTTTAAATAATCCTTGATTCATTTCAATTTTGGTGGCTTACCATTCACATCAAATTTACCAATCCTTAAAATTAAAATCCCGTGCAGTATTTGAACTGTAATGCCGCCACTTCCCAAAAATGGTTTCCATTCTTTTTATTTAATTAAATATACTCATATTCACATCAAATTTACCAATCCTTAAAATTAAAATCCCATGCAGTATTTGAACTGGACATGAATATCAAATTCTCTGGCCTTTACGGATTTACTAATCCTTAAAATTAAAATCCCATGCAGGATTTGAACTGGACATGAATATCAAATTCTCTGGCCTTTACGGATTTACTAATCCTTAAAATTAAAATCCCATGCAGGATTTGAACTGGACATGAATATCAAATTCTCTGACCTTTACGGTGGACATGAATATCAAATTCTCTGACCTTTACGGTGGAAATGATGAGAAATTTAAAAGTATAACCGTTTTTCACAACTCTAATAAGAGTTGTGAAAGATAACATAGAGCAAATGAATAGATAGAATCATTAGAAGCATTTGTGAAAGATAACATAGAGCAAATGAATACATAGAATCATAGTTAATGGTATTAAAATATTAGGAAGTCCTACTTCTCACGAAATTGACTAAATAGTTAATGATAATTAAAATATAGAATGCCTTTCGTATATAATTTAATCCTAAACATTTCCACGATTATTTTAAAGAAGCCCTGATATGAATTTTTTTTTAATATTTTATTGAGTTTAGAAAATCCTTTGACATGGCGTTTACATATAATTTATTAAAAAGAGTAGAAATTAAAGGGTTTATTTTGGGTTGATGGTTGTTGGATAAGGTTATATGATAAAGTAATGGTTAAGTTAAGGAATAGTGAAGATTGTTAAGTTAAGGAATAGTGAAGATTGGTTAGAAAAAATTAACTACATTATAAGGGTTAAGTAATAATGTTTTATGTTTTTTACCATTTTTTGTATTTATATTGACGAGTTAGAAACGTGTTAACAAAAAACACAATTTTGTTTGAAATAGTTTTTTTTTTCTTCTTTAAATATGGGATATTGTTTTTTTAGCAAAATTCAAAAAGTACAACTTTATTTGAAATAGTATTTTTTCTTTTTTATTTACATAAAGGATATTGTTCTTTTGTCAAAGTTCATTTTTAACCTTGAGAAACAAATTAATATTTTGAAAGAATTTTGTGCTAAGTGTTTTATTCAAGTTTGGTCTTCCATCCATTAAAAGTAAGTCTATGATTAGGTACTTAATGTATAAAGCACAAACAAAACCATTTTTTGGTTCTAACGAAAAGGAAAATCTTCTTTGATACCCTTCTTAATCCCGTGATGATCCTACATGGCAATTATATAGAAACTTGGAGAAGAATCGAGCATTTCTATAATAAATCTATATTTAATAATCTTAAAATAAAAGAATATATCTAATCATTTTATTGGAGTGGACTAAATATACATATTCTTGCTTAAACATTGGATGATAAATAAGGAATTATCTCTTTATAATATTGATACTATTAAACGGGGAGGCAGGTGCGGGGGGGATTATTTTCGATCTCGGAGGAAGAAAAGTTGCTGACTTTTCCTGGGGATTAGGCACAAGAACTAACAACGAAGCAGAATGGTTGGCGATGCATTATTCACTTGAGTTAGCCTCCTCCCTAAACATGGCAAAGTTACAAGTAATTGGAGATTCCAGGCATGTAATCCAAATTATGAAAAATAGCACTTCGAAAGGAGCAAAGAGCCAAAATCTTCGAAAAAGAATCGAACTTCTTCCTCTCCCCACCGATACACTCTTTTTCCATGTTCTCAGAAGTCTCAATTCAACATCAGATAGGCTCGCCAACATTGGAGCTACATTGGGGAAAGGCCAGTTATTACAAAACAAAGTCTTGGGATATAAATTCATCCCCTAAGGAACTAGACATAGAACCCAATTACACCTCAATGAACTCAAATTCAAATTTCATGGAATGGAGGCGTTCCTCCCGTTGTGGGCACCCGGCCTCACCTGCCCGCGCTTCCCAACAAATGGCATGTCATAAGCCATGTGGCTTCACATCAAAGATCAGAGCTCTCACGCTCTAGCATTTATTGCTGCAAGGCGGTTATAGGAATTCTCTTCGAGGCATGGAGCAGACAAATTTCCTTTCGCTCGGCCCTGGGCTACATCAGCTTAGCCTCTCCGTTTCTGATTTCGACCCTCGGCAGTCTGAAGAGGACCCTCGCGATAGCAGTATTTAACTCAGCATTATGGACGGGATCCGGCAAGCCATTGCCACTCTCAGCCAGGTTACCTCGGAAGTCAAGGTTTATTTAAGCAGGACGTATTCGGCGGTTTGCTCCATTGCGGACCATAATAAAGAGCAGAACATGGAATTTAAATACATTCACTCTCGTCTTTCCTGTGTTGAGTCCCGCTTGGACGACATTGAAAGGAACACCATTGACCTTCTGGGGAAGGTTGACAGCATCAGGGATGACCTCTCTGCCTTCATCAGTAAAACCCAGTTCAGCCAGGTCCAGGAAGCGCCGTCTGTCAATCAGGGAATGTTGGAAGCTGCCTCTTTCCTGCAGCAGAACTACAGATAGACTCTCTTCTTAGAAATTTTGGAATTTGCTCTCCCTGCAGGTTTTTTATGAACTTCTACTTCTGAATGTTTTTTTGTCTTTTGCTATGTAAACACTTTGTAAGGGTATATCCCAGTAAAATGACTAGAAATTCCAGGAAAATTAGGAGTAAAGACTCTAAGAGCCAAATTCCTTGTAAAATCTGCATTTTATCTCTTTCTGAAGCAGAATCATGGCTCAAATTTTGTAATAAATGACTGTGCACAGCCTTTTATATATATATATATCTAAATTCCCTTGTTTCTGTTAAAAAAAAATATTAATACTATTAAGAATATTATGATAATAATTAGTATTGTTAAAATAATAACAAATTCTTACAAATTTTATGGTGAAATTCAACATTTGATTTTAAACATGCTGAGCAAATAAAATATCTTCAACACTTGATTTAAAATCTAACTTTTATAATATTAAGAACGTGGAGGGTGAAAAGGAAGATGAAAAACATTTTGTGCTTCTTCATAATATATTAAATCATAAAAATAAAAATTTAAAATATTGAAATTTTTTATGTTGATTATAAAAATAATATATTAAATTAATTAATTAATTTTTATATGAATTTTCTTAAAATTTTATAAATAAAAATTGAATTATCATTTATAAAAATATTTCATTTTAAAATAACTAGCATAGATCCAAATCCTAACCTTTATCAAGCGCGGAGAGGGATCAAATCTCCCAAGGTGCAAACTGCTCAAGTATTGCACTCAAGAAGCTATTCAAGAAGAGGTATTGCACAAAGTAAAAAATAATCAAATGAATATGCATCTTATCTTTAAATCTTACTTCTTCTCGACAAACTTACACTATCTCCCTCATATTTACTTTTTACTTTGTATTATTCTTTTTTGTTTATGGCCGACATAATATTTACTACTTTTTACTTTGTATTATTTTTTTTGTTTACTTTGTATTTATTTTGTTACTCAACAAACACTCACAAACCTTACCAGATCTCCCTCATATTTACTTTTTACTTTGTATTATTCTTTTTTTTATGGCCGACATAATATTTATTACTTTTTACTTTGTATTATTCTTTTTTTTTATGGCCGACATAATATTTATTACTTTTTACTTTGTATTATTCTTTTTTGTTTACTTTGTATTATTTTGCTACTTAACAAACACTCAATTAGTGAATATCTTTTAAAAACCATATTAATTCAATGTATTGTGAAAGAGTATATTTATATTCGAAAAATAGGAAACAAAGTTTGGTTATTATATTTGATTATTATATTTTGAATTGCTATATTTTAATGATTGTTTTTAATAACATGATTTATATGATATTTACTAAAAAATTATGGTGAAGTAGTTATAGTTATAAGTTTTATGTAAGGAAATTTATGTTCAAATGAGAATATATAATAAAATTTAAATATATAACTCAATACAATATGGGTTTTTAAATGTTTATAATTTTAATTAATGGAGAAAATAAAAAATATTTAGAAGTATAACTCTCTTTACATGAGAAAAATAATAGTATTTATAAATATTTAAAATATTTATATTTAAAAAATACAAATATTTTAAGAGAACAAAATATAGCGATACCTAAACTTTTTTATTTCTTCCTTGTTTAGGAATGTATTAAATTTAAGTTAACAACATTTTTATATGTAAATGACAGCTAGAAACTAGACAAAAATGATTAAATTTAAGGTAATGAGGTTTTTGTATGTTATAGATTGTTATAAACTAAATAAGAAAATTTAGAACAAGATTATTATATAAATGTTTATGATCAAATAAATTTGGTAATTTAAAATCTAAGTTGTTGGGAAGCGCCTCCCTAACGCTTTGATCCCGAAACACGCTTCTAGAGGGAGCGATTTTTGAGAGCATGCTAGGAGAAAAAAATGCTCCTTGTCAGAACAAGGAGTGTCACTCCCTTAGTGCTCTCGAGTCACTACCTCAATGCTCTTGAGTTGCTCCCTCAACACTCCTACGTTGCTTCCTCAATGCTCTAGGTCACTCCCTCGACACTCCCATGTCAGTCCTGGGAGCAAAAAGAAGGCCCCCCCTTAGCTCCCGCAAGTTAGGCATTTTTTTCTCTTTTTCTTGTGGAACCAAGATAAAGTTCCAATCATTGGTTTATGAATGGCTAGGGTTCCTTTAGTGGATTAAAAAACTCACTCACTCCATTTTCTCTCATTCTCTGTCTTATTTCACTCATTTCACTTCTCTTTACTAGGGTTTTGAGTGGGTTGTTTGCAAGTTGTTAATGACCTCGAAAGGGAGATTGAAGGTTGTTGCTTGTGAGGGATTTGAAGAGAGATTGAAGGTTGCTTTTGAGAGTTTGGGAGGAAGATTGAAGACTACCATGTAGTTACATTCAACCACCATTGGAAGATGAAAGAGTGGGCCTTAAGGCCCACTCTTTGTTTGTTTTTAAATTTTTTTCCATTGTTTGAATCTTGAATGTTCTCTTCTCCTACTCTTTCGCATTTCTCCTCCATCATTCTATTGTACGAAGCAAGTTATTCTCATCTTGAGTTAAGAGGCATGATGTGTATGTGGCTTTTCCTTTTGGTTCCATTTCTAATTATGATGCTGGTGCTAGGAAGCTGAATTTTGAAATACCAGTGGTAAGGAGGAAGAAGTAGGCAATAACACATACCATGGAGAGGAGGAAGAAAAACACAAACAATGATGATAATGGAAGGGGATGATGATAATGTAGCTAACAATGATGATGGACAAAAACACAAAGAGACTTCAATTCCCTAATGGAAGTATGTGATAAGGCTTGGGGACGGGAAAGAGGGTGGAACCACAAAGTCCACATTGCTCTAGGACAATTTACAAATGATTGGACTTAATATGGGGTATCCTCCGTACTTGATGGTTGGACAAATTTTAAAGGCAAGCCATTAATAAATAATCTTGGTGTGCCTACTAGTGGTGCAGTATTCCTTTCAACCCATGACTACTTAGATCATTACAAGACTAGTATTAATATTGCAAAACCTTTAATTAAAACCATTCAAGAGATTGGGTTGTATAATGTCATTCAAGTCATCACTAATAATGTTACTAATTGTAAGTCAGCAGGAGCAAACATTGAGGATATGTACCATAACATATTTTGGTTTGAGTGTTTGGTTCACACATTGAACCTTTTGATCCATGATATTATTAATATGAAGGACCTTAATTATAAATGGATTGGTGCATTGTACAAGAGAGAGAAGACAATGATAACATTTATTACCAATCATAGCATGGCTACCCACATTTTTCGCAATCAGTCTATTGTGGAGCTACTTAAGATTGCAAAGACTATAATTGCTAACTACTACCTCACCTTCAAGTACCTTTTGAAGGTAAGATAGGCATTGGTTAGTATGGTATCAAGTGATTCATGGTAGGGATTGAAAGATAGGAATACATTTGCATTTGATAGACATGAATTTCAGGAGGTGGATATTGTTTTGATGGCCAATTTTGGGCATAGGTTAGGAATGTTCTTGTTGGTCAATTTGAATGCTGAACCTACCTTTGAAGTTTGAATTGTTAATTGCATCTTACAACTCTTTGGCAATAAATATGATGCTCTATTTCATTTTGTGGTTGATGTTATCTATTAGAGTTTGTTGATGGAGAATGTTATATGTTGAAACTTGACGAATAATGTGTTTGATGATTGATTATTTGATGACATTGTTATAAGTTATAGTTACTATATGATTGATGTTATATGTGTACTAAATTGTTATATCTATGTTTTCATGTTTTCTACAACTAATTTGGCATTATGCATATTTTTTTAAACATATACATCAAAATATATTAAAATATGTATTATATAAAAAACACTGCTCATTGGAGTTTTTTTTAAATGCTCTTGCTACACCCGCTCCCAACAACCTTGCTTAAAAATATAATTTATCAAGAACAAATTACATGTTAAAAATAGCTTTAAACTCCCAAAATATATAAAAAACTCAAAAAGAGAAATATAACATAATAGATGGATCTTTATGGTCAATTCCATTAACTAGAGAGATGGAAGACAAGATTTCCTTGTTATAATACTAACCACAAAGAAAAAGCCAATACATTGCTTGTTTACTTGTTAGTGTCCATATGATTGAGACGACTTAATTGTGTAACTTTAGGAAGGAATTAAGAATGATGTAAAAGACTTTCCTAACAGTCGATTATACTGAGAAGAATTTGATGGGGAATATGAATTTGTTCAGATTGAGAACTCATCAAAATATTCATGGTGGTGGGTTTGTTAGTGAAAAAATAAGAGAAGTAATGATCTTATGTGCGTCTTGGATCTCCCCTACTTACTCCCACCACCCGTGTATGAGATAGAGGGAAGAAAAAAAAACGATTCACCAAATGGAGTGTGTCTTGAAAATATCACATTAAACATACTTTTTGTGATCGAACACCTCACAAAAATAAACAATATAGAGAAATACTATATGATGATACTTTTACTAAGTTTTTTTTTAAATGTTGACATAGCCATAAAATTATATTGATTTTGTTGGTAAAGTTTAATTTGCAAGTAAATTAAAAAATGTTATAAATTAATTTAAAATAATAATTATAATGATAATGATTGGACATTTTTTTTAGGTTGTTTTGAGAGATATGTTTCAAGGTTAAGGGATGCATTAACTAATATTGGCTTTTTCTTCTAGTATTATTTTTTTTTAAAAGTTTAAATTATTTTATCAATATTATTAAAACTTGTTTTTTTTTGCGGCATGTTATTTGGGTGGTGCCTACCATGATGAAGATAAACAAATAGGTGGAGGGAAAAATACCTTTTCAATCTTATGAGTGAACAACGATATTTTTAGCTAGAGGAAAAAATGTTATCAATAAAATATTTAAAAATGTTCTATATATATATAATTAGTACAACTATTTAATTTGTGGTCGATGAATACCGATAGGTTACAAGTTAAGTATCATGAATAATTTATCTATTACTTGTTTTCCATACTTAGTTATAATCATTTGTTGTCCATGCCTCAATTACATGTTACCTTACATGTTACCTTCTTTAGTTAAATGGGTTGTCTGTCACTTGCCACTATATGTTATCCATACATGAGCTACCAGTTATCCATGCATCAACTACCAGTTTTATATATATATTTTATGATTGTTTATTTTGAATTTTGAACGATGACCATAAAATCAACCAGGACAATACATTTGTCCCATCCTCCTTCAATCTAGGAAAAGCATCCTCTTGCAATCTAGGAAAAGCATAGATGGTAATCCACCCCAAATTCTAAGATATAAACAACTAGTGTAACAAGACATTATTCTTAAAATATTTTATTTACTATTAAAAATTAATGTTATTCATATATATGATAACTATTATATAACTAACACAACACAAACAAGTTATCTTCATGAGTAGTTGCATGAACTGCTCATTATCCATGCATCAACTTTGAGTTATTCATGTATCAGCTACAATATCTATGCATAGCTATTAGTTATTTTTGATTTTTTTTTATAATTGTTTATTTCTAATTTGGAACGATTATCTTGGTTAGTCCACCCTAAATTCTAAGATATAAACACCTATCGATGTAATAAATAAAAAAAGAAATAATAACATTTTTATGTAAATTATATATTAATATAGATATTTTTATTTTTATTTAAGCTTTAAACTTGAATGCAATAAATGCATGATAGATTATTTTTAAAATAACAATTATTTATAATGATAATGTTATTAGCTATTACAAATAAAACATTTTAAAATTGTTTTGAGAAATACATTTAGAAACTAAAAGACAAATATTGATTTGTTCTTTATTAGATAAAGGTATTTATCAGTGTTCCACGAGGTGCACCCATTGCGTTTCTCACGCCCCTGGAACAAGGGTATCCTGGCAAAATGTTTCACATCACCCCATTTTTGCGAAACGTTGAGAAATGCATGAAGGCACGTTTCGGAGGAAGGGGGTGTCTCGATGCCTCCCCTCGAAAATGAACTTGATGTTTGATTTATGATTTAGTATTTTTAATTTTAGATTTTGGTATTTGTTGAGTTATTTAATATTAATTGATAATATTAAATTTTTAAAGTAAAAGTGATATTCTTCTTATTTTTCATTTTTTATTATTTTACTTAAATTTCTAATATTACTATTAATTGTTTCAAGATGTTTGAAAGTGGTTCCAACTTTATTAGACTTCATATGCAAAAAGTGGAATTTTGGATCCCATCCATAATTAAATAGATTTAACAGTGTTAACGATTTGAGGATTGCAACATTTCCACTTGATTTCATCATGTACATGAGGATATGTGATTGGTAGTTAATAAGTACATCAATCCCTCTATGTACCTTGTTGGTGGTGGTACTGATTGTTGAACTCCTCGATCATAACCTTAATAAAAATGTACCCTTCACTCAAGAAAAATCATTTATTAAGCATGGGATGTTTTTTGCATTTTTTACCTTATTTTAAAGCTTGGATTAGGAGGTTTCATCAAAACTGTAGGGTGTTGACTAATGTAATTGGAGGATCAACTTCGAGATTCTAGGTAGAGGCAAGGGCTAGAACCTATAGGAGGGGGCCACTGGGTTTTATTGATGAATAGGGTCCCAATATGTCAAATTCAAATACTGAAATATGATAAATCATATTGACGATCATGTTTACATTGCACAATAATGAATTTAGTATGTATTTAAATGGTGATGGGATGATGCATTGTTATCTTATTATGTTAGTATGTATTTAAATGGTGATGGGACGAGGCATTGTTATCTTAATATGTTGGGATTTATATTTTTTTAATAATTTTAGAAGCAAGGTTCCCTATGTTAGGGACCTCGATGTCCCTGCCCCATGAGTTTCCCCAAAATTTGATGGTGTCTACACTTCCCCAATATGCGTTTCCCCACTCCTATGCTCCGGCATCCCAAGTACTTAATGAAACATTGAATATTTATTTTACCAAAATTGCTTTAAAATTATACTTACTTTTATCTTTATTTATGATATGTTGTTATTTGAGTGGTCCAAATCACATTCATTTTAGTGGAAAACAAAACCTCCATTTAATTAAGATGTTAATGAATTATTTTTTCAATATATATAAATTATTAAACAATCTTATATACAAATTGATAGATAATAATAGTAAAATAAATAAAAAGAAATAGCCATATAGATAAATTTGGTGAATATAGTAAATATTTATAAAAGGAAGAAGTCTAAATGCGCAATTATTTTGACTTTCATGTAAGTTTTGATTTTAAATACACAAATGGATTCAATGTCCTCAAAAACCCCAAGACACTCATATTCTACAAATCTAAACATTGTTATTAGGAATTTTAAAAATTCGTGCAAATTTTTTATTGAATTCATTTAAAATCACACCAAAATAATCCATAAGAAATAATAAAAACATAGTGCATTTAGGCTACGCATTTATTAAAGTCTTTATAAAAACATTGTGCATTTAGGCTACGCATTTATTAAAGTAATCTTTAAGTCAGAAGTTTATCATACACGGAGTTTTGGAGAAAAAAAAATCATTTTTTGAATTTTAGCTCATAAAGCTTTCGTAAGAAAGATTAAAAGGCCATCTTTGCTATGCCAATGAAATCTATCCTAATATTTAGGAACTTAATCTGAAAAAACATAAGGTGTAATTTGTTTGCAGTGAGTTTTTAACAAAATTGATTATATATATTTGTTTTTGTGATATGTGGGGTTAGTTTATGGTTTAAGAAATTGTGATCTATGGGTATCTAAGTTGCACTGGTCCTCGATCACATCAATCTTTTTTACGGGATAAATCATCTTCCTGTTATTTTGAAGGAATTAAGGAAAGCTCATATGTACGGGAAATCTCAGAAAACTTCTCCACATATCGTGGATGGTAAGTAGAGCAAACCGTGAGTCGGTCATCTAAACGAGAAGATGTCTTAACAGAATTGAATCCGAGTAGATGGAATGAAATCCATCTATCCCCACCAATGAACAACCATATCCTTGACAATCAACCACATCAACCCTTAATATAACTGGGTTTTAAATGTCTTATCCAATCATCTTATAAAATTCAAACTCAAATCATCATCCAAAAAAACCCATTTTATAAGATGAAGCCTGTAATTCTAGTTGTTTCAAGGGTGGCCGGAGGCAGGTGCAACCATATTATCCTATTACTACACGATATCGCGATATCGCATCGAGATGTCCTTGCCATTGTAATTAATTTGTTATCATTGCAATCTGCCTTACCTTTTCCACAACAGAGAATAGAAAATAAGAGGCCGCCGGTCTCCATAGCTCTACATGTGTGGGTTTAAATAAAAGCGTGGTTGGACGAGATGACAACTTCTAAACTATACTAGTGACATTTAACAAATACTTAATATTTCGAATAACTTTATTTATCACCCCTTCATATCAAATATGGCACATATGATTCCGTACGATTCCGAAAGATATTGTTGAGGAATTTGTATCTAGGACAATGTTGAAACGATGCTTGGTTGAATCTAATTTTAGAGTTTAACAACTCTGATGGTTTATCAAATCAAAACCCTGATATTTAAATATGTTGTCACCATTGCGTTCTCATATTATTGTTTAGGAGCTAAAACTTATATTTGTGGTTGTGAGTTAAGAGATACCAATAAACAAACGCTATTATTTCGATGTAACTCATATATTCGTCATATAGTTAACCATTATAAAGGCATGTTAAATTCAACCATGGAGAAATGGATTTAAAATAATTCATATCGTTCCGACAACTTTGTAAACTATCCTTTACACATGAGAAGGGTTTATTCTTACCAAATTCTCTTCTAAGTAAATTATCCTTTACACATAAATTCTCTTTTAAGTAAACTATCCTTTACACATGAGAAGGGTTTATTCATACCAAATTCTCTTCTAAGGAAGATGAGCAAAAACTTCATAGGACCCTAAGCTATAAGATGAGTAAAATCATTCATACCAAATTCTTTTTTAAAGAAGATGAACCAAAACTTCATACTTTGTATACTATCCTTTACACATGAGAAGGGTTTATTCATACCAAATTCTCTTCTAAGTAAATTATCCTGTACACATGAGAAGGGTTTATTCATACCAAATTCTCTTCTAAGTAAATTATCCTTTACACATGAGAAGGGTTTATTCATACCAAATTCTCTTCTAAGGAAGATGAACAAAACCTTCATAGGACCTTAAGCTATAAGATGAGTAAAATCATTCATACCAAATTCTTTTTTAATGAAGATGTTCACCAAAACTTCATACGATGTAAACTATTCTTTACACATGAGAAGGGTTTATTCATACCAAATTCTCTTCTAAAGAAGATGAGCAAAAGCACTTCATACGACCTTAAGCTATAAGTTGAGTAAGATCATTCATACCAAATTCTTTTTTAAAGAAGATGAACCAAAATTTCATATGACCCTAATTTATAAAATGAGTAAGACCTAATTTACAAAAATAATCTTGGAATAAATAGATAATATGTGAAGCACCTAATTTCATTCTTATCTTAACTTTATAAGATGAGTAAAACCCTAATTTACATAAGTAATCCCAAAAGTTTATAATTATAATCACTTTGTCTGAAATATAAGGTTTAGGGCTCTTTACATCTCCACACATGCATGTAAATTCAAGAGAGAAGAGATTAAAATATATTACAATATGCAAGGACTCAAGACAAGTCCATAAACTTCATATAAATAATGTAAATTTTCTATGTTGAATGAGGTAGGAATAACAACAAGTTTGTATATATTAGAGCACACAATCATGCACTAGAAATCTACACTAGTTTCCTTATGCCTTTAAATCCCCACACATGCATCCAAGCTTCTATTTAACCTTGCACATCATGGTGAGTAAATGACCATTCCCACATGAAGATACTTATGCATCAACCTAGCATGTCACCATCTAAATATGGGAGTTTTCTACTCAATTCTCATAAATGTGCTCAGTTACAATACATGGGCAACCTCTTCAATATCATGTATCCCCTTTGACCATAACTTGGTTCCCGTATTACAACTTTTCAAACTTAATTAGCTACTTATGGACCTCTGGGTGCTCATTCTACATTCATGCTACCTTTCTCTTGTCGAGTTATAAGACAAGATGATAAAATCTCATAATTTTTCTTGTCTTTTCACTTGCATGACCACCTCTAAAGGGGTCTCTTTGTTTGGATGGTGATGCCTTTGCATCAGGATCCTCATGTTAATAGTAAGCACACCCTCATGCTTTGCTTACATACCCTCATCTCATCTATTGTTGTGATTCTCATTTCTGCATCATTAATTTGTCGTTGCTTTTACATTCTCCATCCTCATAATACATTCTTCTTTCTCTTTTCTTCAATGATCGATTCAACATCTCTTTCTCAATCTCCTCCCTATCTAAGTCGCTTTACTAGATGGAAATCCAACTACCACCTTTATAAACCACATATATCACAACATATGATCAAATCTAAGTCACGTTGAGATTCATAAACAATCTTCAACCACCTTCACTCTTGTAGTGTTCTAATTAGATTCCCTAGTGTAACCATCCTCTCTTGCTTGAAACTATAGAACATGGAGTTCGTTGGTCACTCCCATGGTACACCTTTTGTCTCTAGCCAAATTTGAAGTGGCTCCTCTCATAAGATGTTCAACATTTCAAGCTCATCTCACCTTCCCCAATGATCAATCTAGGTTAATCTCCCCTCTTATGCAACATTTCTCTCTTTCTTTTTGTAACATGTCTTCATTTTATCTTCTCTATAAGCTTTACTCTTTTGTAGACTTCTCTATTTTCTTTCTTTATATCTATCTAGCAATGCCTCCTCAATAGCTTCATTTTTTTAAAGATTTTATTAGTCATCCCTCTTATTCATCAATAATGTCCTCTTCTCTTAAGCATATCCTTCACATATCTACGGATCTTTTCTCGTAGTAGCTTCTTCCATCTTTGATACCATATGATGTAGGGGTACCCACAGGTCCCTGCAAACTAGAGAGCACACTTTTGTACTATAAATTTATATAGGTCTCCTTCTTTTATATCTCTAGAGAGGATTCTTTGCTTCGCTCTAACCTTACACATTGTGGTTAGTAAATGACCATTTTGCAAGGAAAATACTTACGTATCGACCCATCATCATTACTCCTAGAAATATGGAAGCTTTATACACATTCGTATTAGCATGATGTACATAGTTAAAATACATGGGCGACCACCTCAATGTTGTGGATCCTCCTTGATCATAACTGAGGTCCCTCATTAGAACTCTTCAAATGAAATTGTGTCTCTACTTCTTAGTGCTAGTTCCACGTTCATGATTCATCCTCTTGCCGAGTAATAAAACGAGACATGACAATTTCGTCAAACATGTTTTGTCATTTTGTTTGCAGGACCAACTTCAATAGTGATTTTGTAAAAAAAACATTGGAGTTCCAGCATGCATGTATACCTGTACTTGAATTGTTCAAGCTCCTTGGGTGTTTCCTAAAAGAGGCCAACACAAATGATTTAGTTCAATTCAAGCTCCTTGGGTGTTTCCTAAAAGAGGCCAACACAAATAATTTAGTTTTGTTGTTGTTATATTGATATTGCAGGTTTGTTGTTGTTATATTGATATTGAATCACTCTGTAAAGCTCAACTCGTACATTGATCTATAAAGCTCATCTCGTACATTGATCTGAAATAGCCATAGCTAGCACCCTTAATTTATTTATATCTCGTGCCCTTTTTGACTATCATCTTGTAATTACGTATGGAAATGATATTTCATGTTCGACTTTGTTTGTCTTTGTGTCCTATGGAAATAACAGTGATACATTGATTTTGGTTTTAATTTATTCAATATTTCATAAGTAGTGGAGGACAATTAGTTTGAGGACATGGCACATACGAGATAAAGTTATAATTTTAAAAGGTTTTGCTTATTTAGGATAAATAATTTCGTTATTTTTTTATTTATTTTTATAACATAACTTTATGTTATGCTAATTTTTTTTCTTTTTGGGTATAGTTGACATTTTTTTTTATATGAAAAGAAAGACATGATTTTTTAGTTTAGGCTTCCTCTTGGTGCAATTAACTTTAATTGATGACCTTGACATTTTAACATTGATTGATATGATAAATAGATTTCATTTTATAAATATAATTTTGAGAATTTAAATATTTTTAAAAACAATTTTAAATTTTTAACTTTAAAATATAATTAATAAGGTTTTTGAATTTCATGTAAATTTAAAATATTTAAGTGAAAATAAAAATAGTTTTGATGAGAGTTTAGAATGCCATGTATATTATATTTAAAAGTGTAATTGATTTTGTAGTAGCATGAAGATTCTGAACGGAATGCTTCTATTTGTACTTGTATTGGTATTGAGATTGATATTAAGTTATTTTTGGATTTTGATTAATTTCTTCAATTTTATATGAGAGTAGCTCGCTTTTTAGTATGGGATTATTTGTACATATGAAATGAAACCTCCTATTTGGTAGGTAAGTTTATTTATTAATGAATGTTTAATATTTGAACATTTATTCCTTTATTTTATTCTAGTTTGATTAAAATAAGTAATAAAATGGAGAAGTAGTAGAGAAACCTAGTACATGAAGACTTGATGTCCTGTCTAGATAAATGAGACATGAAATCTTCACACACTTAATTCTATTGAATAACTTGATTGTTACAATGCATTGTGACTCCAACATATAGAGTGCACTTGGTTGTTATTACATCTAATTTATTCCAAGTATATCTGAACTACACACCAAACTAGGAGACTAAGTTGGAGAGAATCTCTCAACTCCAATTAGCTCTTCAACAATATCTCACAATTAGCAAAATACAATTATGACAGAATCTCACAAGTAGGAGTTATTCCAACACCCATCTTAACTACTACTTATATAAATCTTTGTAGGGTAGCATCTTGCAAGCCACAGACTCCATCAAGTTGCCTCAGTAACTCCTGAGTTCGATTCACGAGTTCCACTTTTGAACTCCTAAATCAAGGATCTCCGAAGTCAATTACTAACCTCACTAGCACACCATTCTCTACTTTAGCAACTAGTGAGGGATCCTTTTGGAGATCCACAACTGGAAATCCCTAGACAACTATACACACTAAGTCAAACCTATTCAATTCCTCCTCTCGCTTTAGATATACAATTTCATTTTGGCTTTAATTTCGAAGATTCATCATTATTTATTTATTTATTATTATCATTTTTTTCAAACGATAAATACTAATATATTATCACACATTCAAATATTGCTGCATCATTTTTCCATAGGAAATGTGGAGAACTAACAAGAAGAAGAGACAACTGTATTTTCTTCACCCATGAGCGCTCAAAGAATGACTCCAA
Organism: Larix kaempferi; assembly: GCA_027924585.1. Classification (NCBI taxonomy): domain Eukaryota; kingdom Viridiplantae; phylum Streptophyta; class Pinopsida; order Pinales; family Pinaceae; genus Larix; species Larix kaempferi. Next base: position 5,554,796 of record BSBM01000798.1, on the reverse strand, counting down.
TGATGTTGATTCCACAACCGACGTCTTCTACTCGCCTTTCAATCAAATTCCATGCTGCAGTGGTCTTCATAGCAGAGAATAACATTGATTTTTGCCACATACAAGCACTACGGTGACCTTTTCAATGTTTTATAACTGCAACTTCAAAAAACGGTTTTTCTCCTCTTAATCTCTTTGTTGTAGTTACCTCTGGTACCCTAGCTGCGCAACTCTAGTACAAACTCGAAAATGGACAGTAGGTATCCAACTAATCTACAAATAGTCCCTCAGCGGATTCACTACAGAAGGATGAATGAGACTAAGAAATCTGATACTGACTAAGAACTCCGATAGTGAAGATCAGTCTCACAAAGATAAATTGCACATCACTTGAGCTCCTCCAGATTGCCTTTCACTAACGAATATAGTGGATATGGCACAACTAATTGCGGCTACTCTCTTGGATAGAGACGATGGCTCCTATACACACAAAAGTAAACACACACTGGCAATTACTCGCACACGAGAAATAGAGAAACGAGACATGATTCACAGAAATCTTCACACTTAATTTTATTGAATAACTTGATTATTACAATGCAGTTTGACTCCAATATATAAAGTGTATTTGGTTGTTATCAAATCTAACTTATTCCAAGAATATCTTAATTACACACTAAACCAAATTAGGAAACTAAGTTGGAGAAAATCTCTCAACTCCAACTAACTCTTCAACAATATCTCACCATTAGCAAATTACAATTATGACAGAATGTCACAAATAAAAATTATTCCAACACTTAAAAGTAATTGTATATCATGTAAGAGGATCAACTAATTATGATTTTCAACACACTTCTACACAAAGGAAAAAAAATAATGAAATACCTTAGACAAGCTTTAGGTAATAAACCTTTTTCAACATAAAAATTATGCTTACCTACTTGTAGAAATGAAAACTAAACCTAGGCACAACCTTTAAAATTCAAATGAATTAATAATACTACATCAACTATTATGAATTAAACTCATCACATGTCACTTGTTGGGAGATAATATAGATATATTGTAATATGAAAAAGTGTATATGTGCCACGTGTATGGATATGGCCTCCTAGCCCAAACAAGAGCTCCTTACCCATGACTTCTCTTTGGAATCCAAATCCTTGATTGAAACAACTTTCCTTAGAGAGGGTTGAGCAAAGAAGATGCTAATCAAAACCTTAGCACAACTATAGGAGATTTCAATCTTGGCCAGGTGTGAAGGAGGGCCCTACAAGCGACATCATCATATTCAACCTACTTTGATATTGAAAATTTTGAGTTTTTGACATAATTTTTCTTAAACTCTGGGTTTTGAGGCATTAAATGCAACCCAGCCTTGTGGTTGAAGGTTTTGAGGTCCCCTTTACCTAGTCCTCACGTCTTATTTATGCATTAAAAAAATGTAATTTTAGAGAGGAAAAAAAAATCTTAGCAAGGCCCGCTTTAATCCTAAGAATTTTATGTTTTTGACCTAATTTTTCTTTATCTTAGGGTTTACTACAAGTTTAGAAGCATTAAGTGAAACCAAGCCTTTGGTGGTAGGTTTTGAGGTTCCTTTCACGTAGTCCTCACCTCCTAGCTCCTATTTATATAGAAAAAGGGTAGTTTTAGACGGGAAAATAATCTTGGCAAGGCTCTAAAGAGGGCCCTAAAAGTGGCATCATCGTTTTCAACTCACATTGATCCTAAGAATTTGAGTTTTTGAAACTTTCTTAATCTTAAAGTTTATCGCACGTTTTGAGACACTAAGTGCAACCATGCCTACTCGTTTTGAGACATTAAGTGCAACCGTGTCGTGTGGTTGTCGGTTTTGAGGCGCTAAGTGCAAGCCTCGTGGTTGTAGGTTTTGAGGCGCTAAGTGCAAGGCATCGAGTGTGACCAACCCTTTTAGTTATATGTGTTGTAAAAGTAACTCATATGTGATGTAAAAGTAACTTATGATCATGAACTTAAACATGGGTTTTTAATGACTTTTACACCTTGTACATTAGGTGTGAGGGGTCACAAGGAAAGTAGTTTAAAAGGATATATATATATATATATATATATATATATATATATATATATATATATATATATATATATATAATTTTAAAATTTTTATATTTTTTAAAATATTATTTATAAAATATTTTTGTAAATGTGATTATGTTATATTTAGAGTTATTAAAATATAAAAATGATAAATCAATATAAATTTATCTTAACTTTTAATTTATTATGGATATATTAACTCCATTGTTATGGATATATTAATTTTTAAAATCTATCTTAACTGCATTATAAATACTTTTTCTTAATATTTTATTGTTTTATTAAAGTGAAACATATCAACTCCATTGTTTAACACAGATTACCTTCTCATTAAAAAAACTTTTCTACATAATTATATCTAAATAAATAAAATTAATTTATCATATATATATATTCCTCATTTGATATTTGAAAGTATGCATACAAATAATCATCCATCCTACTTAAGAATGAGTATAATTTATTTTTAAATTTAATTTTTATTATTTTATTTTAAAAATAAATGTAAGTTAAATACTATATCTCAAAATTAATTTAATTAAATATTATTTTTTAGTTTTTTATAATTATATTTTTTACTTATATATATATATATATATATATATATTGAAATTTCAATTTATTTAATTAAATTATTTATTTTATTAAAATTTTATATCTCTCTATTTATATAGCCATGTGGTTTGCTACATCTATAACAAGGAGGCTGAACATAGTTAAGGAATATTGGGTGATCAACAACAAAAGCACCATATCGAGGAGATTATCGATAGAACTCCCAACCACCCCAACTACATCGAATGGACAATAATTACAAATATTTTATATCATTCAATTTCTATATATTTATAAAATAAAATTAATAATCCAATCACATATTTAAAGGTTTTCAAATATTTATATTTCTATGTACATTTAATTAATATATAATCTTTCCGCAAAGGTGTAGCTCAAGTGGCAATTTGCTTGATATGAAGGAAATGTTGTCAATGGAGGTCACGAGTTCAAATCACCCCGGCATACCCATGGCCCATACAATTGGGGCATCAATGAAATTTACACTGTGCAGGATATCATTAATGTCAAAAATAATATTACATCTAAGTTTAAAAAGAAAATGTGGTGCAAGAAAGAATTAGAGGCGAAAAGAAAATTAAGATACTATAAAGAGGTCATTAATCCTAACCTAAAAGTTCATAAGTATTGTATATAAAAATGTTGTCGCCGGATCAGCACACCTGGTTAACGCAACATAAAATCTATGCTACTACTTAGTGCGCCCTTGGGGGCAAGTCTTGAGTCAAGGCTGTCACCTGATCTTGACTCCTCCGTTTAGGAAAAACTCCCAATGAAGCCAAGGAAGATAGTCCATATGGAAAGTCTCTAAGGTCTTTAGAGTTTCCGATGAAATGGTTAGAGGTGTTTATGTTTTTAGGATTCATATTAATTTTGCTTAATAATAGTGCTGAATGAAAGGGAAATGTTGTGCAAATATATCTTGGAACCTTTCTAATCAATATCCAAAAACAACTCCTAAAAACACAAAAACTATTTCACGAAAACTCTAACAACCTTAGAAACATTCCTTAGGGACTACCCCCCTTGGCTTCGTTGGGAGTTTTTCCTAAACGGAGGAGTCAATATCAAGTGACGACCTTGACTCGAGACTTGCCCCCAAGGGCACACCGAGCAGTAACATAGATTTCTGCTGCGTTAACCAGGTGTGCTAATCCGGTGGCAACATAAATCATTGATATGAAGTGGAAATTACATATGAACCTTAAGTATAAACATGATATCACATAAAATAAAATAAAAATGTTTTGAAATCTTAGACCACATAATCAAACTTCCAACATCTTAGACACCAAGGAGTTATCCTTCCTGTTTGTCATTTGTCTCAAAGATATATTAGAGCTAGTGTTGAGAAAATAAAATAACTCAGTGGGAATTCAAAAATCAAACTCGCCAAAAAATCGGCAAGCATTAAAAAATACTTGTTCTTTTTTTCATTTTTTTCATTTCTTATTGACATTTTTATCATGCATTGGTGATTTTTTGAGATCGCATTTATTCCAAAAAATCTGATTGCTTTAAAATCACAATCATTTCTAGGTGATTTCTCAGCTTGGGGAACAATTATGAGAAAATCATAAAATTGCTTATTTCTTGGGGAATTTTTCAACAATGATTAGAACTAAATGCTTCTCTAACTAAACACACTCGTGACCCTTAAGGGAACAAATGCTAGTGGAATATCAACAAGAAAATCGTAAATTACTTTTATATGAACTAAATATATATATTTTTAAATTTTCACATACCGAAGTTTCCCCGAAGTCCCCATTTCATGTTTTTAAGCCAAAGGTTTCCGCTACCTAAGACTTCGGCGGGCACTTCAGGGGATGCCTGTGAGGTACCCAACCCGGTTTCTGAAACTTGAAGACGGTACCCAGGACCGAAATGCGAACCCATCCCTTGGGGATGGATGTCCTTGCAACACTAAACATCATCATCATCATATTGATTGATAAAAACTTTCTTAAAAGATAAACACATTCCTACTTAAATTTTAGTGCTTTGGTTTCATATTAATTTCAATAAATAATTTTATAACACCCAATTTTATTTTTAATAGTAGAACATTCTTAATGTAGACATAAAACTTTCATTGACTCTTATCAAGTGGCTATTTTGTAGCTGCTTTTAGTTTATTATTATTAAATTTCAAGTTCTTTATGCCATTTTTTTTTATAATCTATAACCTCATATCTTCGAGTAACTAATGGATTTAATCATCTCCAATTTTATTATTAATTATAAACATCAAAATTATATTAGTATTATAATTTTTATTAATTATAATTTTTTTAATTATAAATATTAAAACTAAATTAGTATTATATTTTTTTATTATTTATTTATATTTAATTAATTATAAACATTAAAACTATATTAATATTATAATTAGAAAGTATATTAATTAATATTCATAAAAATGTGATTTATCAGCAAGTGAAGTGATGAGATGCCTAAGTTTAAATCCCTAAAAACGAAAGATTGTAAATATAACCTTATAGATATAAGAAATATTTCTTGTAAAAGTAATTTTATAATTTTTAAAACTTACATTTAGTAATAAATATAATATTAATATTTATGTAAAATACAAATTATTCCTATATCAACCAACCTGTTCCAAGTAAATAATTTTATCCTTTACTCTTCATAGCAAAACATCCGTAGTTTACGTTTTAATAAGAATCTTTTAATGAAATCTCCTCATCGACTTTGACAAGCTATATTAAACACTTAACCAATTTCTTATAATCTATCATCTTTTTACTTTACCTTGATTTATGAATTGATTCATTTAATTCACTCCTTTAATGTAAGTTTTATTTTTTCCTTTCTTATTCAACTGATTCCTCCATTTCCATGGAATATTGGAAGATAACGCGCGGAATACGCCTTCCTCAATTTTCGTGGATGCCCTGGGTGTAAGACACATATTAATAAAAAGAGAAAACCCAAGTTCCTTCATTATGGTTCGTTCACCGTTTTCTAAATGGTTCTCCAACTTTGATTCATTAATCATCACGCTCTTAGATTCTAACTTTGTACGATATTCACCCTTCTCACGTTCTTATTATTTTGTTTCAGGTTTTTAATCTTGATTGTTGTTTTGGGTTTCTCGAGTTTTCTATCTTGTTGTTTGTATGTTTGTTTTTTGTTTTTTTTTAACAAAAATGAGTAACGAGCTTTTATATAAAAAAGAACCAGAGTTTACAAAATTTATCGAGATGATTGATCTCAAAATAGAAGAATTGTTAGTACTTCTTTCTTGTCATTTACCAGTCTGTAATGATCATGATAAAAACTTAATTTGGGGCAACTATACTTCTTAACAAATTGTTCTAAGATAAAAATACAGAAACAAAACATTGCTGAAGAGAGAAAAGCTTAACCTTAGAAGGTCTAAACTGTTGCTGCAACTTGCCTATCCGAATTAGCTTCTATGCTATAATTCTGTTTCAACATTTTAAAAACCAAAAAAAATTCTAAAGACCTGGGAAAACCCAAGCTGATCGTGTTATTCATTAGAGGTGTCCACCTTGTCCCTTTTAGTTCCTCCCGCCGGGCCTCCATCGCTGCCTTGAAGTTCCACTATGCTCTTTCTGATGTCTATTCTCATACTGTCTAGTTTGGCTTCCACTCTCCAATGCCATGATTTTAGTATCCAGATTTAAAGAGCAAGGGCAGCTCTTGTCGATCTTTTCTTCGAGAGTAGCCACCTGCTCTGTAATTTTTTTGCCATTAACTTGGACCTATGAATTCGTGATTGGAAAAAGGGTGTAAAGGTGAGAGAGGGCCCGTTTAAGTTCAGAGTTTTCCCCTCTGAGCTTCCGATGTTGAATTTCCATTTCTTTCAGATAGGTTTGAACCTCATTTGGGAGACAGTCGAACCCCAACGCAGGTGCAGGACCATTTTTTCCACTTTTGTATCCAACGGGGAAGTTCCATTTCTTGCCCATCCCCAATGCTTCAGCCTTACAGTGATCGTGCAGAGCTTGTTGAACCTTAAGCGAGCAGTCGATATCCATCTCCTGGCCGGTTTCCTTCACAAAAGGTAACTTCAGGAATCCTGCACCCCTAGATCCCCTAGAGGTCGAGATGTGCTTCTTGCACCGTAAGCATTGTAGCGAGGAACGATTCATACCGACAGAGGGAGTAGCTTCACCCATCTTACCATCGGCTTCTTCCACTCTGCCTTGGTTGCGAATTCTAGCCAGGTTAAGTGAACGGATGTAATGCACCTTCGTTCGAGATAAAGGCTGGCTTTTCCTCGAACATCTTCCGCCATTAATTCCTGCATGCTTGCCAGGTGTGTCAAGCGTGTGTCCACAATTGCTGATTTGATGCGAGGAGGGTCCAAGAGAGTGGAGACAGTCGCCTTGGGGATTGGAAATCCAATTCTAGAGTGTCCCAAAGGTATAAGAATCGCAGTATTGTTGGAATGTTTTCTCCATGCCAAGGTTAAATGGCACTTCCAAGTATTAAGGAGCCTAACTTGTTGTTCCATCATAGCCAGTAGAGAGCAAAGTTTTAGGGAACCCAAATGTTTCCATACACCTGTTGGTTGCTAACCATAATTCCATAGTTCAGACCAACTCCAACATTGGCCATTGCGTTGCATGTTGGTTGTTAGACTTCATCAGATGAAGGAAATTGATTGTTTTGAATTCTTTTATGATGCATTTCAGGAGATGGTGAATCTGAGTGACAAGGCTCTTGCGAATCTTCATCAAGTTTCTAGCTTCCGTAACCAAAGACCACCAGGTCCTCAACTCCTTCCTTTCTTGCTAATTCCAAGCCTTTGATTAGGGCTAGCCATTCAGCCCCGTTGTTGGACCTCCTGCCAATTCCCCATGCAGAGTCTTTCAACTTGTTTCCTTCAAAGTCATAAGGGACTTCGTCAAGTATGTTTGTCTTTTGTTACTATATTGGATATCATATAGTTTCTTCTATGACGTGTTCAGTTTAATTTAGTTCAGTTTTTTTCATCTTCAATCCTTTTAATATTATAAAAATAACAATTTTTTTAATCCAATAAAATTTTAGGAAATAAGCATAAATAAAAATATATACCATTGTAATGTCCCCATTTTGACCCCCTTTGCATTTAAATCGTAAATGATGTAAATATTGTAATTTAATCATGGTGAGGAGCTCAAAACCAAGGCCCCACCATTGATTTAGCGTTTTATGTATCGACAATTAAAAATAGATGCCTATGGTTCTTGTGCTAGATAGGCACAATGTAAATTAAGACATCATGTAAATGCGAATTTTAATGAAAAACCCACAACTAGCTATGCAATGCAACAAAGAGATGGGGGCATGATTCTACAAGGAATAGGGAGGGAAATTATTCAAACCCTTGAGCCAATGGTGTTAATCCATGTGTCAATGAGAAAACCCAAAAACCCTCAACTACCCATTTTGGGTTATGGACCCAATCATTTAATTCTTCCAGAAATTGGTTGAGACAGTTAATGCTTTGGGAATGAAGAGGTATGACAGCTAATTCCATGTATGGGCAAGCCATCGACCTGGGAAATTGTATTTTGTCTCCTTGGGCAAGAAAACACCCACGAAATGGTGCTCAAAGCCATTCTAAACCCATAGTCTTTCCTCTCTCACGCAGTCTGAACTACTGGGTCTTTCCCCATCACGTTTTTCACCATTTTTCCTACATTTTCCATGCCTGGGAGCTCATTTTTGCATTGTACGGCAGCTGGGAGAGAAGGGCCATGATTTGGGACTGTGATGGAGGTCGTTTTTGCCCCAAAATGCCCATGGACGTTTTTCTGAAAACGATTTCTGCTCTCTAGGGTTGTTCCCCAATTGCCATTTCGTTTTTGGGCTTTCCCACATTTTTCTGAATTGGTAGAAACCCCCTCTTTGGACATCCCACTGAAGAAACATTTTTCCTCATGTCCAACAATTGTAGTTAGCTAATTATCTGCATCCCTATTTGATTTGGAGACTGTAAGCAAGAGATTGGAGTGGTAGAGGACAGAGAAGGCTTGATAAACCTAGTGGGGGAGGTAACCTCTTACGAAGATCAAGAGGGCTTTGGATACTCTTCTATGCACACCCTGAGAGCACTAGATGGGGAAGGTATGGCTTGAGGGACTGTACAATAGTGAAAATAATACTTCCTTCTGCTGGGTGTGTAGGTATTGTGGGTGCCAAGCTAGATAGATCTTGTAAGGTTACCCCTGGCTCTGTGCTTGAGCTCACTAGCTTAGCCACTCTTCCTTTCCATTTCCTAGCAGCCTGATAAATCCAATTGTAGATTGGTTTGGCTCATCTTGGTGTATGCTTGGCTATGTGTGAGTCTGCTGTTCCCTGGTTCTTCATAGAAATCATGCCCAGCTCGGGGGTGGCAGTCGTATCAAGAGGTTGATAAGCACAACTAGCCTATGGTTGGGTGGAACGTTGCATATGCATAGCTGGTTGTTTGGGACTACTTTGTTAAGATAAGTATTCTCTTTTATAAATTCTGCAATGTCTTTATTTAATGGCTGTCACAGAAATGTTTGAATATATGTTAGATATTAAACATGATTTTTAATTCAGCTGTGTTTCTATAACATGTACATGTATATGTCTTTTTTTTTTTATCAATGAGTTTTTACTTAATGGATATGAGGTTAGATGCCCGGATTTAGTGTCACATCCTCTCTATCATGCTGGTATGATGGGAGGGGACATTGCAACCATGAAAACTATATATATATATATATATATAAAACAAATTATAAGTATGAATATGAAATATAAATATAAATATTCAATTTTTTTTAAAACTAAAACGTTTACAAAACATTTGCAATCCTTTCAAATTTTGAGTTTACTCTTCACTTATACAATAAAAGACTATAAAAGCTTTCACTTATACCATGAAAGATTATAAAAACTCTTTCAAAGTGAGAAGATAGATTTACCTAAAATGTTTGATTTACCTAATTTAACTTTTCTTGGAAAAGTCCATAAAAACTACTTAATAGTTTAGTTACTGCTTTATATTAATTTCGAACTCCTTATAAAACATGGATAGCTTTTGAGAACCCAAACAAAATGGTGTCAATTCTGGCCTATAAATTAAAACAAGGATCACCGGTAGGTTTCAATTCTGACTATAAATTAAAACAAGGATCACCAGTAGTTTCAATACTCATTGAAATTCAAAAATCTGCACAGGAAATAAAGATACTTTCCTCGCTCGGTTATGCACTCTCAAGCAAGTAAAACCGTTCAATAGTTCTTTGGCATATTTGGATTTCAATAACTCTAACATATACAATCGGGCCTCGCTCGGTTATGCACTCTCGAGCACGTAAAACCGTTCCATAGTACTTCTTTGGCATATTTGGCTTTCAATACCTCTAATATATCAATCTCGCACCTGTAGCGCCAGTACAAGCTTCCGTCTTTCATGGTAACTTTTGCTCTTTTCAGAATAGATGCGAATATTCAATCCATAGATAATACATTGATCACTGTAGCAATAGGTCATGTATTCATATACCATGTTAAGAAATTTTTAGAAAAGGGTGTACTTACCTTTCAAAAGAAAAGGTTTTTTACATATCATTTCAATTCCGTCGGCCTCATTGTAGAAATTATTAGTTATAATTGTTTGTCATAAAATAAAATCTGAACTAATTCCAGTATATACTCCTTGACTTCAGTCTTCGAAGAGCAATACCCTCGGTCCTCATGGTTTCATTGGTGTTAGACGATGTCATGTTTCTTTCGGATGTCTTTCACTTGTGCCACTGTGATCTTCTCAACACGAATAACAACTCCAATATGCTAATTGGTTGCCCGGCATTGATGTAGGACCGGTCACTTTGACCGATGAAGCGTGTTACGCCAGGCAAGGATGTGACAACTCTACTTCCTGGTTGGGTTTTCCCTCGCTCTGATTGATTTGGTTCTTTGTAATTTTCTGCACTGTCAACCAGAATTCTTTCTTGGAAAAAATTGCATTCTGTCGGTTATTTGCTGGTTGAAGATAATCACTGTTGCCATGAATGCTGGCTGTTATTTTTGTAATTAATCGAAAAATATATGCATTCAGACCGTGTTTCTAGCATAGTAACAGAAGATTCAGCAGCAATGTAATTTTTTCTTGAGACTGAAAAGTGGAAAGGTCCCTATTTTATTTCTACGAGAAAAGTGATTATCCTTCCACACTTCAAGGTGGAATGGACTTGCACAGTTTACTGGATTGTATTTCGTTCGAGTAGCCAGGCAGGCACTAAAATTCATAACAGCAACTTCTAGGAAGTTCTGGTTTAATTTTACTGTTTAAAGTTAGAAAAAAGTTTTCCAAACCTAACGTATCACGTGGGAAAGTGTTCTTTTATGGCAGTAAATATGGCATCATTGTGTATCTTATCCTTGCTTTAAATTTTTGGCTCCATGTACCTCTTACCTATTTACGAAGTCGCTAACTCGCTGGAGTGTCTTTGCAACGCATATCTTTGCATTTTGGAACAAGTAAAACAATCCAAACAACTTCACAAGTTTCTTCCTATGCATCCAAATTTGATGTCAGATTTCGTACTAGTCAATTTACGGACATGGCTATGAAAATAGTTTACAAATGACTGGCATTTCACTATAAATAATTTTAGCACATATGATTATCACCGGAGATAAGCTGAAGTGTAACTTTTACCATATAAATGCATTTACAAGCTAACTCATATTCTCACACTCAGATCCTGAATCAGCATGAAATAAGGTTTTGAAAGGACTTTCAACCAGGTACATGGCTAAGCAGTACTATATAACCATGAAATGAAGTTTTGGAAGGCCTTTCAACAAGGTACATGGCTAAACAGTACTCAAGAACTCCAATTCTACGATTGCCACTCCAAACATGTTGCACGTATAACAGCTTATAAAGAATCATTACCGTAATCTTTCAAGTAAATACTATGCTCCATTAGACAAACTACATGAAACACCAGAAAACTCTATCTACCGGCCTTTTGGAGCGCTACTCATCCATGGCTTTGAACTTCCTTTCGAAGATTTGTTTCAGTGCTTTCAGTCTTCCTATTTTTAACTGTTCAGAGATTGTCACCCAGATCTAACCCGAACAAAAATAATAACTGACCCAATAAAATAGAACGACAAACCTTACGTTTCCAGAGCTTGTCGACCATTACATAGCATACTGAAAATATACAAAATGAAACTTGTTCCTCTGATATTCTCAAAAACTATAACTCGGGGAAGAAAAATGTCCAGAATTTTAACCTTTTAAGGGAAATTTACTTCCACATATCTTCCAGAAATACGAGGATTTGGATCTTGCTTCTCTTCCCACTAAAATTCTGGGCAATGAATTAGTTTTGGATTCAAGAAGAATACCATTTCATTTTTCACATGATTCAATTGACAGAGTATGTCTAACATTATTAATTAAATAGTAAAATGAAAAAAATTCTTCTAGCAATAATAAAAAAGTTAAACTCAGTTAAAATAATACTATTGGCAATGGTTAAACAATCCATTTTGAAGAGTGGTTTTTATTCATGCATGTTGCATTACTTTAAAAGGATTGCACACCTACAAGTCTGATCTTTCATGTAGTGATCCTATAGAGCCGAAAACGAAACATTCAAGAAGGCTTATCAGATATGTGCCACATTTTTCACATTATCAACCGATATATTATTAAGTAAGCTAAAATAATAAGATTATGATATCACACCATAACCACTATTTTCCAGAGCTTGTCAACCATTTTAATTTTTAAATTTTGAAGGAAATTGACTTCTCCGTGTCACCTATGTAAATGAAACAAATGACTTCTAATAATAATAAATTAAACTCTGTTAAAATAACACTATTGGGCGAGGGTGTGAACATTCCATTGTGAAGGGCAGTTTTCAATCCTAAGCATTTCACACCTACAAGTCTATTCTTTCTTGCTGTAATCCAAGGCTTATGTATATGATATTTGCATCTTAAGCTGTATGGTTAACATTATTGCAACTTTGATTTAGTTTGAACTTCTTTGGTTGTCAACTCTGACGCATTGGAACATAAAAATTATGTTGGCCACAAAAGTAAGTATCGCAGTGATCAGATTTAAGTGCTACGTGTAACCCACTCATAGCGCTCTCAAAATAGTTCACAATTTTGTCATACTTCACTGATCTGACTTAAAGGTCCTCATGTATATTTGGCAGCGCTTCAATAACTACAAGCAATCACAAAAGAAGCAACGATTCTATGGAAACATGCAAGATTCGTGGATTTTTAAATTTCCCGGAATGACTTTTATATAGTCATTTTGAGCGAATGGGCATGAAGCTGTGATATTCCCCGACTCGCTGTAGTCCATCGGTTGTGTAGCTTTTGTATGCTTACTGCCATATCGTAACATTCCTCATCATTGCTATCCTAATCTCTCTTTGTGTACATATTCAGCGTGAGAAATTGCTACTTTTGTAAGAATAGTTTGCATGAAAGTTCCTTCTTTTCAGAATTGGACGTTATTTATGCCTCATAATCAGAAGCGGGTTGCCCAGGAACTTTGAGAAGTGTCGCCTCTTGAACAATGGGTGAAGCGTTAGTTGGGTGATGCTTAATTGCGAATGCATCGCATCTCTCGTGAGCAGACAAAGTTATTGACGTCCATGTTATTGCGTTAGTTGGGTGATATGCTTAGTGAGTTGCTTTAAACCTAAATTAATGGTTTACTTTAATGGACATGCTAGCTACATGCATTGAGGTTTTTTTTGGTTTGATCAAGGACAGGACATGAAAGCTGCAAGCTACATTTTTTCCCTTGCTCTCCGCTATTTTGTTTTTATTTATTTGGTTTTTTCTTGGGGATGAGGGGTATGGGGAATTTTTTGAATCAAAATATTTAAAATGTGTAGATGTATTTTTAAAAATATAAAAGAATAACTATACATATATGAAATTAGCACAATCATTTAACTTGTGAATATATATAAATCACATGTTAAGTGTCACAAACAAGTTACTTGTTTTTCATGGGTAATTGGACGAACTACCTCTTAATCGATGTAAATATATGGATAATTTAATAATCATCATTATTAAAAAAATATAGATAATTTTTTTTTTAAATCTATGAAATCAATATAAATATATATGATTTCAAATGTGATTGATGTCAAATGAACTAGATTCATTTAAAATAAAATGTTAATGAATATTAATTTTAATTTTAAAATTTTCAAAGTTTTTTATTTTGAGCCATTTAAATTGAAATAATTTTCTATTTTCTATTTTTCATTTTCAAACAAGATTGATAAAAGCAAATCTTCTAAATCAAGGGTAACAACTTGAAATACAAAATAATACATAATTATTCTTTTAATAACTCTTACAATGTTGCAAAGCAAGACATGTTGTAAATGTAATATTGGAATTATCATTGCAATGAAACATACACATTAATAATATATACACACTCAAACAAAAGTAAGCATAGTTTTCAAGACATATTTTGTTTGAGTGTGTATATTTTATTAATGTGCACGTTTCATAAATCCTATTTCAATTTGACATTTGTGGATTATGACTTTTCCTACCTTTAGGGAAATACAAAGAAGAGCGGCTTTGTGCTTCAACAAGGAAAGTAAATTTTAAAATGGATGAGTGTCGCTTGATTATGACTCTATTACTTATAAGGAAACACAAAGAAGAGTGGCTTTGTGGTTCAAGAAGGAAGATAAATTTTCAAATTTATCAATGGTGCTTAATTTTCATCACTAGTCTAAGTATAACCTACACAAAGAAGAGTGGCTTTGTGGTTCAAGAAGGAGGATAAAATTTCAAATTTATCAATGTCGCTTAATTTCCATCACTAGTCTAAGTATAACCTACAACATCAAGAATATTCAAAGATTATTGACATTTGCAATTATTTGGCACATACTAAATAAAGGACTGCAATTTGTCCGAGAAAATAAAAGCTAAGTTAAAGTTTCTAACTATCATTCCCAAATTAAGGTTCCTTGGAAACTATTCCCAATATTAAGAAGGATTTGTCCATGATTTTATTGTTTATATGTAGTAGCTATGATCATATTTTCAATGGTTACTAAAAACACACAAAATCAAAGAAAAATATCAATGGAAAAAACCAATAACCTTCAGGCTATGCATCATAACTCTATATATTCATATGAGAATCTCTTAGATTGACAACTAACACATAATGCTTATTAAATCTCTTAGATTGAAAGCTAAGATGGAATGCTTATTAAATCAGATAAGCAAATATGAACCTGTCAAAACCCACCATGAAGAAAAACAAAATTTCAATTTATGTTTTAGACTTTGTGAGAACTTGAGTCAACCATAAGCTTAAAAGTTAAGGAGTTCCATTTACATCCAATTATCGAAAATATTGTTACCCAATTGAAGTATATGAGCAATATAGTTGCAAAATTAACGTAAAGATATAGGCAACTATGTAGTGTTTTAGAACATAAAAAAATAGCATTCATAATGACAAAAAAATTATATTGATAACGTAAATTGTATTGTATTGAAAAAACACCAACTCAACAAGCAGGAAGCTTGCGGCATGAAGGAGCAAGAGCGACATAGTTGTACTATGCGTGTTGTAGTTGCATGCATATGGAATATGATGTTATAAAAATCTAACAGTCGGCATGGAGAGTACGAATCAAGCGCAGACTCACCTGCCAGCTCCAATCGTTTAGCAGAGGGGGGAATCCACCAAAACCTAGCAACCATTGATACAACAACTCATAGCTTTAAAAAATGGGAAAGCATGAATTGCACAACGCAGGTGAGAGCATCATGGCAAGTGATGTTCAACAGGGGGGAACGGTAGAAATCGTGGCTCACACAACAAAAAACACATGATATACACAGAATATCGTCAAGTGGAATAAACTATACGAATGTGAATTGTGTGAAGGCCAGGCAACCTCTTTGAGTAACAATCATCTCTACACCTTCTGATTGGGAGATTGTGCCCAAGTACTTCCATGCCCAACACACACTCAAGGTATTACATAATTATTCTCTTCATATGCACATATTAGATTGAGTTAAAAATCCTTTTTCAAATACTATAATTAATGTCATTCAAGTGATGGATTGATTCGCTTGCTAGAGACCAATAATTCAAAAAATTGAGCCTTCATGTAATCAAATTTCTTGAGAGATAAGTTAGCATTGTAAACTTAATTGAAAAGAAAATGTATACAGATTGTGTAGCACATATTAGAAGCAACAAAAATATACTTTCATAGTCATTGAAATACAAAAATAGTATATTAAACAGAGCAACCACTAGGACAATACCCACGTTCAAATTTTGAAAGGGGCAATACCCATGTTCAAATTTTGAAAGGGGTGGAGTGAATCGAGCTAAGAATGAAAGCAGAGGGATCCAAATTGTGAGGTGAATTAACAACAACTTGACCAGTGTAATATGTGTTCTAGTAAATTCGTCCTACGGATAGTTAAACTTACTCAAAGATTAAACTAGATTCATACAAGTCTAATCTAAGACAACTAATTAACAAGTGGGACCTTAAACTCCTAGATCTAATTCAATGTATGAAGATCAAATCATTGAGAGAAGAAGAGAAGATGTGACTTACCTTAGATTAGTTGGTTGTACTAGCTCTGGTTCCAAGCTTGATGGCCAAGATGTGAACCTGTTTGAGCAAAACAAACACAATATCTACAAGTGCCAAATACAATGATTAAAATCTAAATTCTAATGAAACATATCATGAATCTAAACTAACAAGAAAAATCTAAACTAGCAAGAAACATAATATGGGATAATAATCCAAGTTATATTAAGGTAGCTCAAAGAAGATGAATACAATGTTACCCTTGATGTCCAAGTAGTAGTGTCTCCTTCCAAGCCTTCCTCCTTGCTATCTCTGCAAAACCTACAAGACCATAGGTTTGATGCCTCCAAAGTTCTCCCCTTAGCTCATGGATGGCTTCCTAATTATAGGATTTGGGAGGCTAACCACTAATAGAGGACGGTGGATCTAGGTGAGTGAATGGTGGATCAAGGGGTTGAAGCAGGCCAAAGAGGGAGGATGAGTTAGGATTCAAGAGGAACCCCAATCTGTAATGTACCAACTTAGGATTATGATACAAAAACTCTATACTTCTCAAAATTGACTGAAACAATGTTTGTGGAAGCTAGGTGGGCTGAGGATGGATTAGATCAAATGCTTGGGATGGATGGGAGGCTCTGATATGGAATGATACCTCTGCACAAAGTACTGAGACCTTTGATGTTTCAAGAGCATCAAGGATGCAATTTACTCCAATGCTCCTGGGCCCCTCAACATATGCAGACTAGTATGGGAGGAAACTTGATTGGAGGATGGGTATGGGTGTTTTAGACATAAAAGAGGCCAATTATCATTCATTTATAGTCATTGCACCATAAAATAGCATTCTAGAAAGTTTCATAAAGATCTGAGCAAGTCTCACTGTGAGGAACCTGCAACAATTAATTAATGAAAATGCACGAGATAACATAAATAACAGAACTCAGAATAGATTTATTGATCGCGGGCCACTTCGAGGGGGAAACCTCCTTTGATCAAGCTCAATACAAATAAATTCACGGTGCCTTCATTGGTCTCAACACAAACTTATATACTAAGTCTAGGCGCCAATACTATGGATCAATACCATGGAACATATAATACTACGGGACAACTTACAAAGCATATGCATCCAATACCATGGATCAATACTATGGGCTAATACAAACTATGGATCAACATATAATACTACGAGATGACTTACAAAGCATATGTGTCCAACAACAATATACTAACAAAGTAAAGAGAAGGGTTGACATGGGTTCCTAACATCCCCTCCCCCTTAGAAAAAACTTTGTCCTCAAAGCTTTAGATGTGGAAATCGTTGCTGAATATGAAGGAGTGGTTCCCATATAGCATTCTCTGGTTGCATTCCATGCCACTGAATTAAGACCTCTGTGATAGAGCGAGAGCGAAGATGACGAGTGCACCTATTAAGGATGGCCTATGGCTCCAAAATGATGGATCCTTCATTATCCAGTTTTGGTAAAATAGTTTGTCCTCTGATGTTGGTGCCAAGAACTTTCTTCAGACAAGAGACATGAAATACTGGATGAATGCGGGGAGAAGGAGGAAGTTCCAATTTATAAGCAACAGACCCAATCTTCTGAATAATCCTATATGGCCCATAGAAATTTGGAGTGAGCTTATGACGCCCTTTGAGTTTCAGGGAGGATTGCTTGTAAGGATGTAGACAATGAAAAACAACATCACATGTTTGAAAAGTGCACTAAGAACGGTGTTGATTGGCTTGTTGCTTCATTCGATTTCTTGCCATGTGAAGATTGTCCCACAAAATGCGAAGAATCTGATCACGGTTTCGAAGGACCATGTCAACTGCCTGAGCTGGTGAACTATTGGAGGTGTATGGAAGAAGAACTGGCGGTGCTTGACCATAGACTGCTTCATATGGAGTCATTTTAGAGGCAGTGTGGTAAGAAGTATTGTACCACCATTCAGCGAGAGGGAGCCACTTTTCCCACTGATGTTGTTGTTCGGAGGTGAAGCAACGAATATACATTTCCAAGCATTTATTGATAATTTCAGTCTGACCTTCTGTTTGTGGGTGATACCTTGAACTCATCTTCAGTTTGGCGCCAGTGTGGCGAAATAGTGCTGTCCAAAAATGACTGGTGAAAGTTGCATCGCGATCCGAGATAATGGAAGAAGGGATTCCATGAAGACGAAAGATCTGGTCCAGAAAATGTTTTACGACTGAGGAGGATGTATAGGGATGGCTGAGGGCACAAAAATGACTATATTTGGAGAGGTGATCAACCAAAACCAAAATCACTGTCTTCCCTCCATATTTAGGGATCCCTTCAATGAAATCCATAGAAATATCTGTACAAATTTGTGTAGGGATCGGAAAGGGTTTGAGCAATCCCAAAAGGAGTGTCATTTCACCCTTATTGTGCTGGAAGGTATCACATTCAGCCACCATCTATTGAATTGTCCTTTTCATTCCCTGCCAAACGAAGTTACGCCATGCCCACTCATATGTTTTGAGGAACCTAGAGTGCCCTGCCGATGGAGAAGCATGGAGTTCATAAAAGATAGCCTGTTGAAAATTTGTGCTCTAGGGAAGCACTAGACAACCCTTGTATCTTAGGGAAGCACCATCCCACGAGTAATGTGGTACAACAGAAGGGTTGTTGGCCAAGCGTTGGATGATTTGAGATAATGAAGAGTCATTAACATAGCCCTGTTGAACATATTTCAACCAATTTGGAATAGGCATAGAAATAGATGAAAGAGAAACTTGGTCATCAAATGTGCGAGAAAGAGCATCCGTCACAATATTGTCTTTACCCTTCTTGTAAGTGATCTCATAGTCATAACCCATGAGTTTGCTAATCCATTTCTGTTGTGCTAGGGAGGATACATGTTGTTCTAGGAAACATTTCAGACTCTGGTGATCAGTCTTGATGCAGAAATGATTCCCTAATAGGTATGGTCGCCACTTCTGTACTTCATGCAAAATAGCCATCATTTCCTTCTCATATGTAGAGGAAACTAAATTCTTACCGGAAATGGCTTTGCTGGTGAACGCAATGGGATGTTCATCTTGAAGGAGAACAACACCAAGTCCATTGCCGCAAGCATCACTCTCAATAGTGAAGGGCTTGGAAAAATAGGGCATAGCTAGAACAGGTGTAGTACACATAGCTTGTTTCAGTTTGTCCAATGCACACTCAGTAGCATGTGTCCATGTAAAAGCATCATTTTTCAATAGAGCAGTTAATGGAGCTGCAATATTCCCATAATCCTTGACAAAATTGCGGTAGTAGCCAGTCAATCCCAAAAAACCACGAAGGCTCTTGAGTGTCTGAGGATGCGGCCAATTGTTCATGGAAGCTATTTTGGCAGGATCCACGTGAACCCCTTGTGCTGAAATAATGTGCCCGAGATACTCTACTTCCTTCTATCCAAAAACATATTTAGATTGTTTGGTGTGGAGATGATGGTCAGAGAAAAGTTGCATTACAAGATCCAGATGCTAGAGATGCTCAGCCCATGTTTTACTATAGATGAGGATATCATCAAAGAAGACCAGAATGAATTTCCACAAGTAGGGACGGAATATTTTATTCATCAATGTCTGGAATGTGGAAGGAGCATTAGTGAGGCCAAAGGGCATGACCAAAAACTCATAGTGGCCATCATGTGTGCGCAAAGTTGTTTTAGGGATATCATCCTCATGAACCCGAATTTGATGATACCCAGAATGAAGATCCAACTTGGAGAAAAATTGAGCACCATGAAGCTCATCAACAACAGGAATTGGAAACTTATCCTTGATTGTGAGGTGATTAAGTGCTCAAAAGTTAATGCATAGGCGCCATCACCCATATTTTTTTCAGATAAGAAGAACTGGTGAAGAAAAGGAACTAGTACTAGGGCGAATAATACCTTGCTTCAGTAAGTCCCGAATGAGCATTTCAATCTCTGTTTTTTGGTGAAATGGGTAGAGATAGGGCCTGATGTTGGGAGGAAAAATTACAAGAAGGATATGAATGCAATGGTCCTCTAACCTTGAAGGTGGAAATCCCATTGGTTCAACAAAGACACCTGTATATCTATCCAGAATTTGTTGTAGATCCAAAGGAGTAGTGGAGACCATTGATGGTTGCATTTGAATGGAATGGATTTGAACGATGACACCATGTGAATTATTCTTAAGGATATTTTCCATGTGATGTGAACTGATGATGCTGAGGGACACGGGTTGTAAGCCTACCAATGTGTGTTTTTGTCCATTGGTTGAAAACTGCATCCAAAGTTTAGCAAAATCCCATAAGATGGGGCCAAGTGTGCGTAGCCATTGAGCGCCCAAAACCACATCACATCCACCTAAGGCCAAGGAAAACATGTCAGAGTGCAGGTTATAATCTCCCATAGAGATACACACATTACGACACTTCCCCTTGTAAGGTAAGGTGCCCTCATTGGCAATCATGACTTCAAAGTTGGAGCAAGGATGGACAAAACAATCAACCTGTTTGGTGATCTGAGGGTCAATGAAGTTATGAGTGCTACCAGAATCAATGAGTATTGTAAGAGGAAGCTTCTTGAAGTAACCCCTAACCCACATTGTTTGGGTGGTGGTGAATCCGGCTAAAGCATGGAGAGATATCTCTGGGTGGTCGTCCTGATACAGAGCGTCAATAGGTGGCTCTTGAATGTCAACCTGATCATCTATTGTATATCGAGCTTCTTCACCAATTTCAGAAGTAGGCGAAGAATCCACATCCAAGAGATAGAGCTTTTTCTCAACACATCTATGTCACCGAGTGAATTTCTCATCATAATTATAACAAAGCCCTTTTTCTCTGCGTGCTCGCATCTCTGTTTCAGACAAATGCTTGATAGGAGTTGGTCGAGGAGCTAGCAAGATGGGAGGTCGTTGAGAACCCACATTTATGAAGGGAACAAAAGTGGGTTTGGAGCGCTGTTGGGATGTGATATTGTCCTCTACCAACTTAGTCAACCCTAGGGATTCCATCATTGTGTTGGGACAGAACATTTTGACCTCATATCGGATTGCATCCTTTAGACCACTGATAAAACAACTCCTGTAGAAGTCATCAGGCAATCCTTCTGTGTGATTAGCTAGTTCCTCAAATTTTGTCTGATACTCTCTCAGAGTGCCAATTTGGCGAAGTTTAGTGAGGGATTTTGTGAAGTCATCAAAAGCACTAGGACCAAATCGTTGCAAAAGGAGCTGGCAAAAATTTGGCCATTTTGGCTCTTCATGAGCCTTGATGTACCAATGGTACCATTGAAGAGATTCCTATTCCAAATGAAAGGATGCAAGTGGAACTTTGTTGACATCAAAAGTATTATGCAGACTGAAATATTGTTCTACCTGATAGATCCATCCAGTCGGATCAGTACCATTGAAGTGAGGAAAATCAAGCTTCGAACCACATAAATTGCTAGAAGAAGAAAACCCAGTGTCTGCAAAAGACTATGACTGTCGTTTATTGTTCATGACTGAATGCTTAAGATGGAGGTCGAGAAATTTTTCATCCAGATCCCGGAGTTCGGTTTTGAGGGCTGCAAATTCTTCCTCCATGGTTTTTTCTCCTGCGCGTGTGACAACCATAACCAGGAGTTTTTTTTTTGGTTTTTTTTTGAATGGGTAGAAAAACAAAAACAAAAACTGTTTTAGTAAAGGAAAATTTGGATTTGGGAAAAACTCTGATGGGTAATTTGGGTTTGAGTAGGTTTTGGACACTTTTAAATGGAAAAAAAGCAAAAAATGAGGATTTCAGAAGTGGAGTGAAAGAATGAGAAAATTTGTCAAAGAGGGACAAAGAAGCAAAAATATGAAATGAACATTGTGGCAAAATTTGAAAGTGACTGGGTGAAAATCAAAGAAGTTGTGGCAAACCCTAAAAATAGACAAATGCCAGGGATTTTTGGCTTTGGGAAGTGGAATTTGGGATAGGGTCCTCAAGAATGAAATATGCATAATGGGATTGTAGTGGTATCAGTGAATTTTCAAGGGAAACGAAGTTAAAAGGAAGGAGATATGGCGAAAAAAAAATTATACTTTTTTTTTGGATTGGATCTGCAATGGCGTGGAAGTGATTGACAACAGTTCTGGATAGATGTAATCTGCGATTTATCAGCTTGCAATAGATATGGACCCTAGGTATGCACGACTTCTTAAAGGTTCAGGGGAGTCACTCGGTCACCAATGGTGTCTATCGGATTGCGTATTGGGGCAGTACCTCTCACTCCACATCTCAGGTAAATCTGATAACCGCTTTGCCACAAACGACAGCTCTTGGTTGACCTCACAGGTGAGAACTAGTCAATCAGGTAGGGGTCATTTCCCTTTTCACTAGAAGGTCCTTTCAATGGGCCAGCTACTTCTGGGTTCCTGTGGTACTCCTCATAATGAGTTTTAGGGATTATTCCCAAGTACTTCCCACAGTTAAGCAGATAGGGATTATTCCCAGATCCAAACCTGCAACAGATGTGGAATTTTTTTTTGGCAAAAATTCCACCCAATGAGCCCAAGAAAGTGCTCTGATACCAGATGTGAGGAATGTGCAACAATTAATTAATGGAAATGCATGAGATAGGAGAAATAACATAACTCAGAATAGATTTATTGATCGCGGGCCACTTCGAGGGGGAAACCTCCTTTGAGCAAGCTCAATACAAATAAATTCACGGTGCCTTCATTACCCTCAACACAAAATTATATATAAGTCTATGCGCCAATACTATGAATCAATACCATGGAACATATAATACTACGTGACGACTTACAAAGCATATGCTTCCAATACTATGGATCAATACTATGGGATAATACAAACTATGGATCAACATATAATACTACGGGACGACTTACAAAGCATATGCCTCCAACAAAAATATACTAACAAAGTAAAGAGAAGGGTTGAAATGTGTTCCTAACACTCACATTATTACTAATAAAATTGCCTTCCAGGACTGCTCAACTAATGTGATTTCTGGGCTCCCAAACGATATTCAAAGGACCACAAATTTATGAACTAATACTTGGATCATGACATATGACATGTTACTCAACTCCAAAAACAAGAATGACTTCATTTGGATTCATAATTATTCATTTATGAAATACACACTGGAAACTAGTCAAATTCTAGCTAAATCTAGAAGGGGTAGAGAAATAGGAGAAGAAATCGGAGTTATGTAATTTTTATTGATCTAACTGATATCAGAATATTACATCCACTATAATTACATCATAAATATTCCAATATTCCTCTTAGAACACTATGGAAAGATCTCTCTTATTCTACATAAGAAACTAGCTCCAGAAACTCATAGACAACTTAAAGATTCAAACTTTGAACTGGATGATGATGCTTCTGAACTTCATATTCGACTTGATCAGCTATAAGGCATGCAAATAAAATCAATGAAAATGGCTGAATTCCATCATACTCTCACAGAAAGCTGGGGCACATCTCCCAAGTCTCTGAGGCAAAATTGCACTCATCCAAATTCTCAAATTGACAAAAGATGTGAAATGGAGTTGTAATCATTCTTTTATAGATTGAGGTGACTTGTTTAGAAAGTAAGATAGGATAAGGTTCCCTCATGGAGTGGATAAGGTTGCTTTTCTTTGTGCTTTAGCTTTTGCCTTGCTTTCTGCTTTGCTTTGCTTTCTGCTTTATTTTTCTTTTTCTTTTGCTTTTGATTTTCTATCCTACTTTTCTACCTTACCCTGTTTTTTTGCTTTGTCTTTCTTTTCCCCTGATTTTTTGCCTTACCCTGCGTTTCTGCTTTGTCCTGCTTTTTCTTGCTTTTATGTTTTTCCCTGCTTTTCTGCCTTTGTCCCAATTTTCTACTTTTGTCCTGCTCTGTCCTGCTTTTCCTTGCTTTCTACTTTTTTCCTGCTTTTCTGCCTTTGTCCTACTTTTTTGATTTGCTCCACCTTTCTTTCTTTTTTCTCTGATTTTCTAGCTTTGGAATCTTTCTCTTTGCTTCTTCCTCAAGCTAACTCCAAGTCAACCTTATCCTCTAATGCGCCCTAGTGGAGCATTATTCTCATTTATTCCACATAAAAATATTAAATGCATAAAATTAAATAATCCATGTGCATAATTAAACTTAGGATAAAAATTAATTCATACTCCTAATTCATTAAATGGCTCAACTGAACCCCTCATTAATTAATTAATTCAATATGTCACTAGGATCCATGGGGTTTGATCTACTTCATGGTGCTGACAAAATAGGAGCATGACAATCCTCCCTTCCCAAGATTGCTTGTCCTCAAGCAAGAAGCCAACTCCAACAATCTATGAAGCTAACGAGTGACCTCACTCCTCAAAATATGCTGGTGGCTATCTAGAATCAAAATCCTCAATTCCAAGCAAAATACGAAAAGTCCACCATGTTTCTGCTACACCACTCTGATTATATCTCGATCTTCAAGATTGATCCCAAGGTCCCATTGTTTGTGTTTCATTCCTCTAGGCATCAATGCAAACTGAAATGACTCATCAATTCCTGCATCCCACTGCCATTGTTGCATGTCTCCCAATAGCATTGTTTCTTGTGGAAAACTATCATCCCAAGGAATTCCAGGTTCCCATTGTCTTAACTGCATCCTCCCAAACATCAGTATCAACAAAAAGAATATATAATCATGTCGGATGTCTAAAACACTGTACCAAACTGGAAGCTTATCACTCCCAAAGGAATATTGAATGTCCTCATAAGCCATGTGCAAACTAGCACTGCAATCCCCATTCCTAAGACATAGATGGAAATCCCATGTCCAACCAAGTATACTAAAGACAACATAGCATCCATAAATTCCTATATAATTGATCACAAAATATGGATGATGTGTCCATAAAATTTCAACTAATGCAATCAACAAACTTACCTCTTGGGGTACTCAACTCCCTCATGTAACTATCCACCCAATTAGTGGATGAATGCATACTCCAACTTGGTGATCTGGATGGAGAATGGTGAATCAAATCTCTATAATAGTCATCCATCATGATTGGTTCAACCGAAGGGATATCATGTGCCTCCTTTACCTCAAACTCCCCAAGCACATGCAAACTAGATTGTACTTCATATGCCCAATGCACACAAGTACCAAAAATTAAAACATTGTTGTTCCAATGACAAGGGTGAAAGTCCCATGTCCAATCACAAAGAGGATAGGAATCATCACAAGTCCATGAGGGTCCTTGATTCTCACAACAAGT
Organism: Larix kaempferi; assembly: GCA_027924585.1. Classification (NCBI taxonomy): domain Eukaryota; kingdom Viridiplantae; phylum Streptophyta; class Pinopsida; order Pinales; family Pinaceae; genus Larix; species Larix kaempferi. The sequence continues at coordinate 5,529,313 of BSBM01000798.1, read as the reverse complement.
GTAAAATGTATCCAATAAGTCTCCATAGGTGCAAGCAAGAATATCACTCATGTGTCTTTTCTTCAAAATAGGGAAAGAAGAGACACTCCAACCCAATGCTCCAATTGGAATGCAAGATGATTCCCTATGTGAGTGCTCCCAATGGCACAAATCTCTGCCATTGGTACAAAGATGAACCAAATTTCTGCAACAAGTATCCACCAAATATGTGGATGCATCAACTCCATCAAAGGCTGGTCCATCAACCATGAGCTCCTTTGACTCCTCATTGGAGGAATGACTCACTCCAGGAAGAAACTTAGTTTGGCTTTGGAAGGTAGTATGTGCTTGGAGTTGATCATATGTATTTATAAAATCCCCATGCACATGCATGCCATCATGAATCTTATGAACCACCATATCATTAGGTTACTCCATAGAACTCTGAATGTCATCAATTGAAAGAGGATGGATGATTTGAATGTAGGAGGGAGCATGTGATTTCTGCAATTCTTGGTGAAAGTGTTCTCTCTCTATCTTGGATTCCAAGAGGGCACTTTGAGTGCTTCTCAAAGAATCTTGGGTGGCCATTAACTCATCATTGAGCCTTGAAATATCTTCATCATCCTTCAAGTATGCTTCCTGCAACATATGAATAAGATCATGCAAATAATCTCTGTCAGAAAGCATATGTAAAAATTTACCTTGGATTGTAGTCTTTGCTTTTTGAATCTTCTCCATGGCTTCAAGGAAAGATGAATTTTCCAATGGAGCAGCTCTCCAACCAGATTGTGGAACTGAATCATGTGTGTCATGGGGAATTTTTAAGGCCTCCTCTATATCCATGTTAAGGACTTTGTTCCTTATGCACATGTACTCTATTCTGACCTTCATCTTCACTAGGCCCATAAGAAATGCAAGAGGACTTGGGTTGATGTGTCTCCAGTCAAAGGAACTCTTGAGGTCCCTTTCATTTCCTTCCTTGAACATTTTCAATTTCTTGTAATGAAATATATTGATGGATTGCACATCCATCATCAATTCAGCCTCATGCTTCTTCACCTTATCAAGTGGTCTACCCAGTGGGAGACCTTACAATTCCTTCTCTGGTATTCGTAGAAAACTTTCAATGTCTCCAAAATGACAATACATGCTCATGTATGTTCCTTGAATGGTCATGAGGAATTTTGAATCCCTCTCAATGTATTAATACCTCATAAAACATTTCAAGTTAGAAACTTGGTGGTGCAAAATAGGCTCCCCAGTGGATAACATCCATTGAACTCCAAACTTTCTACATAATGCACCCACCAAAATGGTGAAAGGAAATACTTCATTGTTGGATGATCTAATAATCATGCATGCATCTACCCTCTTCATGTGCAGATCTGAATGCTCCTCATGCATATGCCATTGTTGGCACATGATTAGTCTGCATGAAGTGCAGAAGCCGACAGTTGCGAAAGGGACAATCCGCGAAAGAAGGACCAATTGCAGAGATCGAGGAAGCACAAGAATAGTTATAATTAGTTAGAATTGGTCATGTGGACCATTTTGTAACCACATAGTAGCATATAAATAGAAGTAGGATTGTAATCCTAAGGGCATTGAAGAATCAAGTGATAAGGAGTTGGTCTATCTTTCCATTTTGATCATTTTGTATCTGTGACATGATGTATTGACTGTTCTGTGAAGTTCATTTTGCAAGTTTTAATGAATGCATGAGGACGTTTGATTATGGTTCTATTTTATGTCTTTGTTTTTGTGCGATGATGAATGTGAATGCTTTCAACATGGTTAATACTCTGTGGGTTTACTGATTATTGTTTATGTGAATGAGTAGGTTAAATATGTTGTTGCGAATGTCTATTTATTGTTGAAACTATGAATTGTTGAAGATTGGAATGATGAATTGGTAGTATGATGTGAAGGATATAACCTCTGGTTTCTACTTTAGTGATGTGTGTGTAAAGCATATTCTCAACTCCACTATAGAAACTTGGTTTCTGCAACCCCCTTATCCATCTTGGGTGAGACTGCACTTGCTTCGCAAGTGTTGCTGGAAAGGGTTAAACCTTTCCGGGCCGGTGTGTAAGGGATTTTGGGTAGGTGTTTATTGGCGATAGTGCAAAGTGAATCCCTGTCGATAGACGCTGCGTCAACAAATGGTTCCATTATCGGGACCTTGAAGAGGAAAAGAAGAGGATATGCTGTGGCATTCAACAAAACAATAGATCCAAGAGTGGTTCGATAAGAAGGCAAAGGAATTTGTAGAAGGTGAAAAGCGAAACCCTGGGCAGACAGTAACCAGTTGGCTACATAAATATATTTATTCAGATATCTACAAGATATTCTTATGTGAATTCCCAGTGTTGTTGCATGAGTGGATAACGCAGTTGACATTTTGGAAAAATCATTGCCAGAAGACTGAACCTGATTGTTGGACCCCAGAATTGATCCGACAACTAAAGCAAGTCGACAACAAGGTATCGAGAGCTGTTGATTTATGGGTAGATAGTATCCTCGAGGGATACGTGACTGAGTTCACAGTAGACACCATCAAGTCGTATAGTGATGCAGATAGAAACCTTTTCAAGGGGCCGAGGGGAAGGTTCTTGTTGTTGTTAAAACTATGGATTAAGATGCTCGTCTGCAAAAAAGGAATATTGAGGATGTCTTTGGACGAGTAGAAAAATTAGTGTGCATAGGTTGAAGGTATCGCATGAATGCAGATTTGATAGAAATATGTGGGCTAGATGGACATGAGCGACGAAGAGTTTCTAAGGGAGGATGATGGAGAGTGTGGTACCTTGAGGAGTGGGGTGATATTCCGACGTCCTGAGAAGAAGAGGAGGACTGAGAGAGAGTCTCCTGAGAGGACCAGAATGAAAGAATGTGAAACAGGACCACAAGGGAGGAAGCAACCTTACTGCAAAGAAGACATTGACCATGCTACTGCAGAAGCAGAAGAGGAATGGATCACAAGTGACATCATACCTTCAACCCCGCGGACTACTTGAAATTTTACAGTAAGCACAACCTATTCACATAGTTTCCCTACGTGCAATGGTAAACCAGTGTGTCAATAAACAATAATAGTAGGAACGTTAGGATGGCAGACGATATGAAGATTCCTACCTTCCAAGGGAACTGGACCAAGGATCCCGAACAGTATTGGTTCATATGTGAAGTAGTATGGAATGTGAAGCAGGTCTAGGATGAAGCCATAAAAATGGGACAGCTAGCGACGACCCTTAGGGGCTGGGCGTTAGACTGGTTCATGAAGTTTACGAAGGTTCCAACGGGAACACCAGCCAAGTCGCTAGCATAGATCAAGGCAACGATGGTCGATGAATTTAAAAAGCCAAAGTCAGAGTCATAGCATGTTACTGAAATCAAAGAGATTAAGCAGTTTCCAAACGAGCCAGAATGGGAATTCGATCAACGGTACAAGACATTGATAGCAAAAGTGAGTTTTGGAATAAATGATATGCAACAAAAAGAGTGGTTTATCGCAGGATTGGTGCCGCATATCTATGGACCACTAATGCAACAAAAGGTAGTGACACAGGCTGAAGCATTGGAGATTGCGATGAAGCTGTAGGCTTCACCAATTGGAGAAGTGGGGATGGGAATGGATAGAATCCAGGCGCAGTTGGCCACTCTGACACTTCAATTGGAGGATATCAAGAAGGGGAAGGAAACCCGTGAAAACATATGGTGCACCAGGTGCAAAGGTGAAGGACACCATAAGGACAATTTCCCTGAGTTCCATGAGTATTTGTAGTCAAGAGCACCAAACCCCCTTCGTCAAGAAGGCATGCCTTGGTGTTCTATTTGTCACACCAGAGGGCATCGGCCGAAGGAGTGTGTATATTTGCAAAAGATGGTGTCGAAGCCAGCAAACTTGTATTGCAAATTTTGTCGGTCGGTTTGCCATGATGAGAAAGATTGCAGGGCCTATGATCTACTGCATGACCAGACTGCTAACACATATTTTATGAAAGGGGAGGAGCAATCAGTGGTGCAGAAGAAACCGTAGTATGACCAACAATAGTTGCAATTTAACCAACTGCAACAGTATGATCAAGGGAAATACAGGCAACCGCAGTATGGGCAGCTGTAGTATGGACAACCACCGTACCAGCAGCCGCAGTACCCTCCATATGGGCCACCGCGTGGAGGTTTCAGAGGAGGATTTCGCGGAGGTCAAGGTGCTGGTTTAGGACATGGAGGAGATGCTGGACAAGGACGAGGGCCGATTGTGTGTTATAATTGTGGGCATCAGGGGAATTATCAGAGGGATTTCCCAAATCCAGTGCCCCAGTGTAGTTATTGCAGTGCTGTGGATCACAGTGTCGAGGATTTCCCACAACTCATCACGAAATGACAGACCAAGAATACGCCCTAGAACCAGAATCAGAACACACCACCGGCTATACAAATGATATCGATGGAGGTTCGGAAACACAATGCAACTGTTAGATTTGTGACACGAGGAGGAGCTATGACAGGAGGCGACAAGTCACAAGCTACCATCCGACCAACAATGCGGAAGCATGTCATCTTTGATGCGGAAGTTGAAAGGGATGTTTTCTTGGAAGCGCAGAAAGCGATGAGACATAGGAGGAAGCTACCCCTTCAGGAAGAGGTAACCTACGATATGCCACCAACATTCAACACGACGAAGTCACATAGGAAGGCTAATGCTTTAAAGGCCTTCTTGGAGAGTTTCCTGGAGTTGGCAAAGGACCTAGACGCGCTGGAAGATATATCCAGTCTACTGCATCGATGGGAGGGTGCACGTTAGGAACACAAGGTTAATCACATACACAAGAGGAATACAACAAGGGAGATGTGGATGTCGGCACAAATTGGAGCATTTGATGTCAACTCCATCATTTTGGACCTGGGATCGGATGTGAACATCTTGATCAAACAGACATGGGAGACAATGGGAAAACCGTAGTTGACCTGGTCACCAGTGCAACTGCGATTATCAAATCAGAGTAAGGTCACTCCACTTGATTGGGTGTGTCAACTCCCAGTTGAAATTGAGGGGCTCAAGACATATGCCAATTTTGATGTAATCGATATTGTTGATAACACTAGTCCCTATCCGGTGCTTCTGGGGATAGACTGGTGTTGGCTATCTAGCTGATCTAGAGGTTTCCAATGTAGAGCGAGGTACTTTGCGGTTCAAAAAAGCAACAAAAACCCTATTCATCGGCCCTTTCGGCAACAGTCTGTGAACAGACTAAGGTCTCACCCGAGGTGAAGCTGAGGGGATGGTTGCGGAATTAGGTTTACACAACCAGGTGATGCGAGTGCCAGAAAGACTGATGAGCATCGCGACGTAGAGCTCAGGCTGTGAAATGATGACTGCGTGAAGTCTCCTACTTCGTGGATAACACTTCTACAGGCTAAGACACTGCATGGCTAGTGCATCCAATAACTGCGTGGCTCAGATGGGCTCCAACAATAGGATAACGCAACAGACGAATACACTTCCTATGGATACTTAATCAAACTTGTGGACTTGACTTAGTGGGTTTTACTCGTTCGTCAATGACTTAGATTATTATTGTTAAAACATACGCAACAGATGGATCCACTCTACTGCGCACTTCTGGTGCTATGCTTCACGGGAGTCGCATGACGCGCATTCCACCTATTCACAGAGTTTCCCTACGTGCAATGGTAAACCAATGCGTCAATAAAAAATAATAGTAGGAACGTTAGGATGGAAGACGATACGAAGATTCCTACCTTCCAAGGGAACGGGACCGAGGATCCCGAACAGTATTGGTTCATATGTGAAGTAGTATGGACTATGAAGCAGGTCCAGGATGCAGCCATAAAAATGGGACAGCTAGCGACGACCCTTAGGGGCCAGGCGTTAGACTGGTTCATGAAGTTTATGAAGGTTCCAACAGGAACACCAGCCAAGTTGCTAGCACAGATCAAGGCAACGATGGTCGATGAATTTAAAAAGCCAAAGTCAGAGTCATAGCATGTTACTGAAATCAAAGAGATTAAGCAGTTTCCAAATGAGCCAGAATGGGAATTCGATCAATGGTACAAGATGTTGATAGGAATAGTGAGTTTTGGAATAAATGATATGCAACAAAAAGAGTGGTTTATCGCAGGATTGGTGCCGCATATCTATGGACAACTAATGCAACAAAAGGTAGTGACACATGCCGAAGCATTGGAGATTGTGATGAAGCTGTAGGCTTCACCAATCGGAGAAGTGGGGATGGGAATGGATAGAATCCAGGCGCAGTTGGCCACTTTGACACTTCAATTGGAGGATATCAAGAAGGGGAAGGAAACCCATGAAAACATATGGTGCACCAGGTGCAAAGGTGAAGGACACCATAAGGACAATTGCCTTGAGTTCCATGAGTATTTGTAGTCAAGAGCACCAAACCCCCTTCATCAAGAAGGCATGCCTTGGTGTTCTATCTGTCACACCAGAGGGCATCGACCGAAGGAGTGTGTATATTTGCAAAAGATGGTGTTGAAGCCAGCAAATTTGTATTGCAAATTTTGTCGGTCGGTTTGCCATGATGAGAAAGATTGCAGGGCCTATGACCTACTGCAGGACCATACTGCTAACACATATTTTATGAAACGGGAGGAGCAATCAATGGTGCAGAAGCAACCGCAGTACGACCAACAGTAGCCGCAATTTAACCAACTGCAACAGTATGATCAAGGGAAATACATGCAACCGCAGTATGGGCACCCGCAGTATCCATCACCGTAGTATGGGCAACTGTAGTATGGACAGCCATCGTACCAGCAGCCGCAGTACCTGCCATATGGGCCACCACGTGGAGTTTTCAGAGGAGGATTTCACGGAGGTCAAGGTGCTGGCGTAGGACATGGAGGAGATGCTGGACAAGGATGAGGGCCGATTGTGTGTTATGATTATGGGCATCAGGGGAATTATCAGAGGGATTTCCCAAATCCAGTGCCCTAGTGTAGTTATTGCAGTGCTGTGGATCATAGTGTCGAGGACTTCCCACAACTCATCATGAAATGACAGACCAAGAATACGCCCTAGAACCAGAATCAGAACACACCACCGGCTATACAAATGATATCGACGGAGGTTCAGAAACATAATGCAACTGTTAGATTCGTGACACGAGCAGGAGTTGTGACAGGAGGCAACAAGTCACAAGCTACCATCCGACCAACAATGCGGAAGCATGTCATCTTTGATGTGGAAGTTGAAAGGGATGTTTTCTTGGAAGCGCAGAAAGCGATGAGACAAAGGAGGAAGCTACCCCTTCAGGAAGAGGTAACCTACGATATGTCACCAACATTTAACATGACAAAGTCACGTAGGAAGGCTAACGCTTTAAAGGCCTTCTTGGAGAGTTGCCTGGAGTTGGAAAAGGACCTAGACACGCTGGAAGAGATATCCAATCTACTACATCGATGGGAGGGTGCACGTTAGGAACATAAGGTTAATCACATACACAAGAGGAAGACAGCAAGGGAGATGCGGATGTCGGCACAAATTGGAGCATTTGATGTCAACTCCATCATTTTGGACCTGGGATTGGATGTGAACATCTTGACCAAACAGACATGGGAGACAATGGGAAAACCGTAGTTGACCTGGTCACCGGTGCAACTGCGATTATCAAATCAGAGTAAGGTCACTCCACTTGGTCGGGTGTGTCAACTCCCAGTTGAAATTGAGGGGCTCAGGACATATGCCGATTTCGATGTAATCGATATTGTTGATAACACCAGTCCCTATCCGGTGCTTCTGGGGATAGACTGGTGTTGGCTATCTAGCTGATCTAGAGGTTTCCAATGTAGAGCGAGGTACTTTGCAGTTCAACAAACCAACAAAACCCCTATTCACCAGCCCTTTCGGCAACAGTCTACGAACAGATTAAGGTCTCACCTAAGGCGAAGCTGAGGGGATGGTTGTGGAATTAGGTTTACACAACCGGGTGATGCGAGTGCCAGAAAGACTGATGAGCATCGCGACGTAGAGCTCAGGCTGTGAACTGGCAATTGTGTGAAGTATCCTACTTCATGGATAACACTTTTGTAGGCTAAGACACTGCACGGCTAGTGCATCCAATAACTGCGTGGCTCGGATGGGCTCCAACAATAGGATAATGCAACAGACGAATACGCTTCCTGTGGAGACTTAATCAAACTTGCGGACTTGACTTAGTGGGTTTTACCCATTCGTCAATGACTTAGATTATTATTGTTAAAACATACGCAATAGATGGATCCACTCTACTGCGCACTTCTGGTGCTACGCTTCACGGGAGTCGCATGACGCGCATTCCACTTATGTGATTATCCAACAAACTTATGCATTCACAGACTCAGAAATACTAAACATTCAACATTCATCCATTCATACGATACTTAACATATTATTCCCAACTCATTCCTGTGGTGAATACATATAAAAGTAAGCATATAACTGGTAACTGCGGTGTCAAGCATTTATAGAAATCAAATAAAAAAGTGTGAAATACAAACAATCACACTGCACAAGATTTAACGTGGTTCACCCCCAGGATGGAGGCTACGTCCACAGGAACTGTTGTTATATTAATATTTTGGAAGGGTACAACAGTTCCAGTTTGTGCACTTAGCTGCAGACTCTCTTCTCTCTCAATAGGTCACTGTGCACTCAGCTGCAGACCCTTTACAATAGCTTTCGAACTTAAAGATTCAACAATATTCCAGGCTTAACAAAATGAAGAGTTAATCCTTTGCCTTACAAAACATGCCTTTTTATAGATCATGCCCTTAGGTTATGTCTTTACAATACACAGGAAAAAACCCTAAGGTTTTACAAAACTGTCGTGGTTTCCAGCAAACCGGACTGTTAGAATCTAAAAGCGACTCCTTCGACATGGCCATACTTTGCGCATGGCCTTGTCGCTTTCAGCCCCCCTATTGCACGCATGCCAACAGGTCGCTTTTACCCATCTGTTCTTCCTCTAATGGATTTCTTTGGGTGATTAATGTAGTGCTTCCTTGCTCGTGCAACCAATCTCTTTCTTTTCGCATTGCTCCTTTCCCACTGCTTGGAAATCATGGAGCATATTTACCAAAAATAGACCACTGATGGTCTAACCGGAATACCTACTGGTTTCCTTCCGTCTTCTGACTTGCCAGATCTCCACAGATCGGGCTCTTCGTAGTATTGCATCCTCACAATGCTGGACTTCGTGGCTCTGACCACACCGCGCTGCGCTCCATCTCACAGCTTTGACCACGTCGCGCTGCACTCTGCTTTGCAGCTCCAAAAATGGTCTTCTTCTTCTGAACTGCGCACTCAGTTGCAGTTCCAAAACTTGGTTTTCCAAAAATGCCCCACTTGGGCCAGGACCAATAGGCCCCTAACACTTACATGCGGCTCCTTCTCGAGCCACTTTCAACTTCTACCTCTTCTTCAAGTTGCGCGTCCGTCTGTGTAGCTAGCTTCGCAGTGAACTCCTGATAGGTTGCACTTAGATTTGCAACCGCTTCCTTCGTATCTTGCTCGACTTGCTTAATGGTGTCCAACATTTCAAGTGTGATATCATCTTCTGCTTGGTCTTCCACCTTCTGTTGACCTTCGTGCAGCTCCTTCAACTTTACCCCAATCTCCTGCGAGATTGCGTGGGATTCCTCCTACAAGGGATGCAACTTATCTATGGCTTCTGTTTCTCTATCTCTCAATGCTTGCACTGCTTTTTTCATCTCTCTGACTTCTGAATATCTATGAATTCTTTCTCTTGGAAGCAGGCCTTTGACCTCTGCATCCATCTACTCTAATTCTGCTTGCTTATCCTTCAAGGTAGTCTTGATTTCCAGCAACTCTGGATCTTTGTCCAGCATGGTGAAGGTTCTTGTTGACTCATCCAACAATGTCTAGAACTTAGCCACTTCGCTGGCTATGCTCGCTGCTGCGGCCTTTACTTCTTTCGCTCTTAGCTCTGCCTGGTTTGGTGTTGCTTGGGCTGATTCTTTGCTTCCAGAGCAACAATCTTCGCTTCAAACTCAGTTTGCATATCTTTCAATTCTGCCTTAAGATCTCTAACCACCGAGCTGATCTTAAGCATAGTATCCGTGACCTCTAGCTGCTCTTCACATTCTTGTATCTCTGCTACCACTGAAGCAACGGTATGCTCTAGCCTCCTTCTGCGGTCCTGCTCCTCTTGGAGTGCCATAGTTTTCTTCAGGATTGCGGTCTACAATTGCTTAAAATTTTCCGGCAACTGGTAATGTTGGTCTAGCGCGACCCTACTTCGATCATGCAGTTCCTCAACAACCCGCGAATGCAGATTATGCAAACTCTCCAGTGGAAACATTGCAATATCGATGTCCACATGTTATATGTCCGTAGCTAACTTCTCGCGCGACATCCTGATACTCAACGGGTCAAGCTTGATGATGCGGGATTTTGCAGACAAGGCCAGGGTCAGAGGTGGTGTTCTCTTTGACTGTGAAGTGTCTCCTGACCTTCCTTTTGATTCTGAATCTCACGACAAAGGAAACTTGCACTGCACATCCTCAAAATTTTTTGTTATGCCTTGCAGTGTAGTGAGATTCCTCTGTAATCTTGCTTGGATTGCCTTAGTCTTTTTATCTTTGTCGGTCATCAGATCCTCCATCTATGCAGTGACTGAATTCGCGATCATTTCAATATCGTCTTCGGTGAGTACCGTTTCTGATGTGGCTTTGATTGCTTTGGCCTTTTTCCTGTGGCCCTTCTCTTGCGTTATAATCACTGGTTCTTTCCTCTTTGACTGCGGCGATTCCTCCACAATAGGACATGGGATGGGGTTGCTTTCTTATGAATCACTTTCAATTTATACAGGTCCTTCGACTCTATATTTCGATGGCCATTCTTTCATGATGGTATCGATGTCGTCTTCAGTCATATGGTAGTTTCCTATGTACCATTCGACGTTCTTTACCGGTGCCTTCGCTGAAATTTGAATAACACGCATGTTAGCATAAAAATTGATAGTACGAATGTACTTAGTTGTTACCTGCTTTGATATCCGTGGGGTGCGAATAATAACATCGCGTAGCTGTTCATAATATGCATAGAAAACCTCACCTGTCGCGCGCTGCCTTTCTGTCATCAGATTTTCCCAAAGGTTGGAAAACCTGGCTCCTCTGCAATCATCGCTGTCTATCCTCAGGCCCACATAATGCTTTAGGTCTTTCCAACCCACAAATGCAATCAACACTATCAATCAGGTATAGTGGAAAGCACTACCATGCCTCTGCGTATCACTCAATTCCTCTAGAAACTCATTCAACATGTATTGACACCAGTTGAATCTTCCTCCTTTCGCGGCTCTTGCGCCAAGTAGCACTGCGCCAACCGATACTTCCAAAGGTCTATTTTTTCTCAAATTTTTTCCCGCTAGCAGTTACGTGACAAACCGTGTAGCTTCATCCGCAATGTCATTGGTTTGGAAGCCTTGCTTCTCTTTCGTAGCAGGTGCATATTTGTTCATTTTCGTGACAACCTCCTTGTCTCTGCTTTTTCCTTGGAAGAATTCTTTCAGGTCATCACCCCTCTTACTCAATCTAATGATCCTATGGATTAATTCAATGGTCAGATCTATATTACGATCCAGCCAAAGGTAGCCCTGGTGGATGTGTGACATAATGGTTCGCACCACCGTAGTTAGTTCTGGAAATCGGTCAAAATGCGGGAGCCTCAGCAAATTGAGCAGTCCTGAATTGACAACCGGAGCTAACTAGCTCTTTGCAACCAGCGCAGGTTCTCCTTTCACATATTTCTTCCATCCCATGTATCAATCTAGCTGAAACTGTGGAAACTTAGGTTCATGGGGTTTTTTCTGCATCTGGAGCAAGTCGTAAACCTCCCATTTGTACTCCTGGATCTTTCCCAATAGGTTTTGTCCTACTGAGACATGCTTCGACATTGGGGGAAGCAGAATTTCATACTTCACACCCTTTAACAATTTTACGGCCGGTGCATCTTCTGCTCATGGGCAGACATACTCTGCAGTTAAATTCAGTGGGATTTCCTTCTCACACAGTGGAATTTGCAGCACTGATGAACTAAGTACCTTCGGCTTCAACTTTTTAGTGGCTGGATGCTTATATTTTTCCTGCATGATGGTCGGATGTCATGGAGATCGGCGTGATGCTTGTTCGATTTCTGTTGTAGATTTCTTAGCAGGAATTTTCATTAACCCTTCGATCCCCCCGTACTTGAATACCTTCACAGTCTAGTTGACTGTGAGTTCTTGCTCAATGGAAGATCTCTCATATATTCGTTGGATGACTTCTTCACAAAATAATGGAGCAATCAACGCTCATTGCAAACAATGAAAGGCTGGATTTCTTGAAAAATTCGAGCATCTCAGTAAAGCCCACGAGTCCAAATACAACGGTATTTATAGGTGCAATAGAGCTCCTCCGTGCCCCTCAACGGCTAGGTTTACATTAAATGCGGTATCCGTTGGCCAAATTTGGCAAAGATCTTGGTACTTTTCTTCATTAAATGTTTTAGAACGATTAATTCTACGTTAAATGCTCAAGCAGTCATCAACAAAATCACTATATAACGGCTAGTTTTCCGACCGACATTGTAACGGCTATTTTTCTCAAGTGCTGCATCGAACTGCGCGATAGGTTTCCCTGTCCCGTCGTGGTCACTTCATGATGCTCGATTTCTGGCTTCTGAACTTTTGCCTTTCTTCTTGTTCTAGTTGCTCTTCGCGGTTACAGTTTTGGACTTCGCAACTACGTGGGTCTTCTTTTCTTTGCCCCTTTTCTCATTTTTTTTTTAAACTTTTCCATGCAGCTTCACTTATCAACAGTGCTGCACGGTACATACTTTTTCTTCAGAAAACCTCGCGTACAGACTCTTCGCAATCTCTAGTGCCCAATTTCATCTGTACTTGACACTTAGAAATATTCTCCTCCCTACTCATTGAGGGTTCTATGAAGTAGAATTATCTCGATAGGGATTTAGTCTACTTCCATTGATAAGACTTGGCAGATTATCTCTAGCTAATGTGGCTAACTGAACTGCGCCATCGTTAGTAACATGCATCACAGTATATGGGCCAAGCCAATGCATCTTAAACTTTCCAGGAAAATTCATGAATTTGCTATCATAGAGGATGACTAGATCACCTACCTGAAAAGACTTATTCTTGATATGGCGATCATGCCATGCTTTTTTGCGCTCTTTCTGCACTTGCTGGTGGAAGCCTGTGATGAATCCATCCTCCTCCAAACCCTGTTAGCACTTTGATTCAATTGTCATTGATGGTTGGAAAGCAACGACTGCGTTTTTAAATACACGAAAAGAATGTTGTTAGATAAGCTATGACTCAGCAACTCAGAAAAGCTATAACTCAGACAATTGTGACTCAGACAAGCTGTGACTCAGCAACTCAGACAAGCTATAACTCAGACAACTGTGACTCAGCAACTCAGACAATCTATAACTCAGACAAGCTGTGACTCGGACGACTGCAACTCAGATGGCCGTGACTCAGACGGCTGAGACTCAAACGGCCGTGACTCAGAAAAGAACATTGTTATTCGCATCTCTATTTGCGGGCATCTGGAGATGAATATCGAAAATATGGGACATGGGTTTTGTGCGCAACGGCCTCATTTACCTAAATCGCGAGGAAATTGCCAAACATAACTACGGTTTGAGCTATACAAGTGGTTCTCTAAACATGTAATTATAAGATTTATTGTTGCGGCCGGTTTTTTACAAATTAGCAATTGGTTGAAACAGTTGTGACTCAAACAAGCTGCGACTCACAAACATATTTTTAATTAGTTAGTTACAACGTGTAAACTTTGGAATTCAAAGAGACAGTTAAAATGTCAGTTACAGCGTGTAAATTCTGGAAGTTAAAGAGACAGTTTCAGTTTTAGAATTGGTATATCTGGAAGTTAAAGAGACTGAGGCATATAACTTCAGCATCTATAAAAAATAATTGATGAGAACAAAATTAATGTGAGATTTGAGAGGATGAAGAGGAGTGGTTGTTGATGAAGCTGTGATTCAAAGAAAACATTTCAGAACATAAATGTATGGCTCGATTTAATGAAGAACAAAATACCCAGAAACTCAAGCTGTAGCAGCACAGAACAAAAAATGAAAAGGGTATGTACTGATATATTTGAATTAGTGTGATATAATTGATTGGAAAATTCTTAACAATTCAAAAGAAAAATGTGTGGCTCGATTTAATGAAAAATAGAATGCCCAGAAACCCAAGCTGTAGCAGCATAGAACAAAAAATAAAAATGAAAAGAGTATGTATTGATTTATTTGAAATAGAAATGAAAAGAGTATGTATTGATTTATTTGAAATAGTGTGACATAATCGACTGAAAAATTCTTGCTAGGGTGGAAGGGAGGTGCTAGGGAGGATTGTTGTCGTCATATTTCAGTGGGTGCTGAAGAAGAAGAGTTGGTGCTCTTTTACAAGTGGGTGCTTGTAGTTCGAAGGTTGTAGCCTCATTTGAGTAGAAGCTCAAAGATAAAAATGATGTACAGAAGTTGAAGCTTTCTTGACATCCTAAGAAGAAGAGGTTTTTTCCCTTTATGGGTTTCCTCATGAAAAATATGTGTCTATGCGTATATTTGTGTGATTGAATGATTATACTGTGCCTATATATTAAATCTACTGCAATGAACTTTCTACTATTAAAAGAATGAATGTAAAGGTTTTGATAATACCCTGACTGCTATACGATATCAAGGAAAATATTTTTAAAAATTATTTAAGCTTATTAATTAACTGATTCACCCCCCCCTCTCAGTTAATTGATACTTTCAACAATTGGTATCAGAGCCAGACCCTTTAGTCTAAGGAAGATCTGATAAGCTTAAACATGGCAAGTCATGATGGTTCAACCAATAAAGCTCCTCTGTTTGATGGAACAAATTTTTCCTTTTGGAAGGTTAGAATGAGAACATGCCTAATGTCTTTAGGTGCTAATGTTTGGGTAGTGGTAGAAAATGGATATACAAAACCTATTGTTCTAGCTTCCAAAGATGATAAGCTAGAATTTAGTTTTAATGCAAAGGAAATGAATGCCATTTTGAGTAGTCATTCTGAATCTGAATTTGTAAAGGTAATGCATCTTGAATCTTCCAAATAAATGTGGGATAAACTCATTAATAGCTATGAAGGAAATGAAAAAGTAAAAGATGCCAAACTTCAAACTTACAGACTGAAATTTGAACAGCTAAAGATGAATGAGGATGAGTCTGTTAGTAAATATTTTTTGAGAGTTGAAGAGCTTGTGAATGCCATGAAGGGTCTTGGTGGGAAGATTGAAGAAGCTCCTCTAGTTCAAAAGGTTTTGAGATCTCTACCTGATAAGTTCAATCCAAAAGTCTTTGCAATAGAAGAAATGAGTGATCTGAAAACTTTATCTATTGACCAACTTCTAGGAACTTTAAATGCCTATGAAATGAGAATCAGTAAAGATAAAGCTACCGTTAGAGAAGCATCTTTTAAAGCAGACAAACAGATAGAATCTGAAATGGAAGAGATTGAGGCAAAATTTGTAAGAAGACTGAAAACTGGATCAGGAAAATATAAAGGGAAGTTGCCTTTTAAATGTTTCAATTGTGGTAAGGTAGGGCACTTTGCATCTAAATGTCCTTATAAAGAAAAAGGTCAGAATTGTATTGATGAAGAGAAACATACATTTAAAAGATACAATAAAAATAATAACTACAAAAAGAAAAGTTTATGTGCAAATGATGTTGACCTCTCAGAAGTTTCAGACAGTGAGTCATCTTGTGAAGATAAAATGAATGATTTTGTGCTTATGGCCATAGAAGATCTTGAAGATGATGGAAGCGATATGAATGATGAAGATGCTGTTGTTGATATGGAAGGTGAGTTGATTAGTGCTTTGGAAGAAATTGACAGACTCAGATTAAAGAAGAGGAAACACAAACAATTGTTAGTGCAGTATGAAAAGAATGCTAAAGAACCGAGTACACACTGTAGCTTGTCAAAGATAGAACTAGAAGAAACAAAGAAAATAAATGATGCTCTAAAAGAACAGTTATCACAGAAAAAGATGAGATGTGAAGCATTAGAGGAAGAAGTTGTAAAATTCAGAAAAGAATTGGAAAAATTTCAATCTCTCTATCATCAAAACTTGCCAAGTATTAAAGCAACAGAAGAACTACATAACATTCTGAATAAACAAAGATATCCTTTGATCAAGACTGGTTTACGTTATGAAGAAGGGAGTGGCAGTTTGTCAGAAAACAAAGAAACAACTAAGGTAATTAAGTTTTAGAACAACAATTAGTCAAAATATACAAAGTCAGCAAGTTTCATCAAAACTGAAGAAAATAAAGACAAAAGTAAAGTTAATCTAATGAGTGGAAAAGATGATATAGCTACTGGTTTGCAGTCAAGAAGACATGAAAAAGAATTAAAGAACAGAATGACATGGCCATCTATTCCAAGAAAATAGTCAAGATTCAGGTATCAAATTTTTTTCAATGGATACTATTATTGTTGTTCTGATTTTGGTCATAAAGCTGTAAATTGTGTTTTTCACTTTAGAAACATACAACGAAGAATGTTTAACAGTAATCAAGTGCTGCAACATAAAGAGAAACAGTTAATGAGAAAACAAGAGTATCATACTACACCTTTTCCAGCAAGAAGAAGAGATAATGCTAGAAATATAAATTCTTTTGAGTCTTTGTACAATCAACCAGAATGTTATATTTGTCAAAATTTTGGACACAAGGTCATAGACTGTCGTTTAAAGAATTATGAATCAGATTCAAGAATAGATTTTTTTGTTAAAAAGGATAAAGTATGGAAGAAGAAAGAAAACAACCAATGTGGATTAGTGCTTTCTGCTCAAAGACAAAATGACCCCTGGTATATTGACAGTGGTTGTTCCAAGCACATGACTGGAGATAAAGGTAAATTTCTATCTCTAAACACAAATCGGGAGACGTAACTTTTGGAAATGATGCTCTAGGAAAAATCAAAGGCAAAGGATTGGTACATCTAAGTAGTAAAGGAAAATATGAAGATGTATTATTTGTGGATGGATTGAATAATAATCTTTTTAGTGTCAGTCAGGTATGTGATAGAGGATGTAAAGTTGTATTCAATTCTAAAGAATGCAAAATAAAATTTGTATCTTAAGGACAATTGGTTGCCAAAGGTATAAGAACATAAAATAATGTCTATGTTTTGAAAGAAGATAAGGAACAGTGTCATCTAAGCAAGTATGATGAGAGTTGGTTATGTCATAGAAGACTTGGACATTTGAGTTTTGATCATTTAATCAAACTTAGCAACAATGAAGCTGTAAAATATTTTCCTAAGATTTCAAAACCATATGATGCTGTATGTAAACCTTGTCAAATGGGAAAATTGAATCGAACTCAGTTTAAATCTAAGAGCTTCACATCAACAGATAAACCTCTTCAATTAGTACATATGGATTTATGTGGACCATCAAGAAAGGAAGGAACAGGTAAAGAAAACTATTTTATGCTGATTATTGATGATTACTCTAGACTAACATGGGTTGCTTTCTTGAAAGAAAAATCTAAAGCATTTGAAAAATTCAAAGTATTTAAAGCTTTGACTGAGAATCAGACAGGAAAAGGATTAAAAGAAGTAAGATCTAATAGAGGAGGAGAGTTTTGTTCAAGGGACTTCAAAGAATTCTATGATGAACAAGGAATCAAACGAGAATATACAATTTCAGGCACTCCATAGCAAAATGGAGTAGTTGAGAGATAGAATAGATCAGTTCAGTAGGTGGCAAGGTCAATGATGAATGAAAGAAGTATTTCTCAGACATTCTGGGTAGAAGCAATTCACACAACTGTTCATGTTCTTAATAAATCTCACTTAAGGCCTAACAGTGATAAAACTCCTTATGAATTGTGGTTTGGAAGACCTGCTTCAATCAAGCATTTTAGAGTTTTTGGAAGTAAATGTTATATAAAAAAATGATGAACATCTTGGCAAATATGATGATAGGGATGATGAAGGTATCTTTCTGGGGTATGCTACAAATAGTAAAGGATACAAATGTTACAATAAGAGGTCACATAAAATGGTTGAAAGCATTGACATTAAGATTGATGAAGGTATGCCTGTAAAAGATATTCAGATAAACAATGTTGATACAGAAGATGTAGCTGAAGACGAAGAAGAACAAGTCCAAGAATCAGAAAAGGAAGAATCTGAGACAAAAAATGAAAGTACAGGTACACAGCAACAACCAATAAATCCTTCTTCAAGAATTATTCAAAAGAATCATCCTGAAAGTCAAATTATTGACAACAAGAATGAAGGTGTTCAGACAAGAAGTAAGTTACTTAAGAATTCAGAACAATCTCACATTGCTTTTTTATCTGTCATAGAACCCAAGAATTTTAATGAAGCCAGTGAAGATGAAGATTGGATAAAAGCTATGAATGAAGAGCTTGATCAGATTGAAAAGAATAATACTTGGGAACTTGTTCCTAGGCCAACATAAAAGAATGTGATTGG
Source organism: Larix kaempferi (assembly GCA_027924585.1). Lineage (NCBI taxonomy): Eukaryota > Viridiplantae > Streptophyta > Pinopsida > Pinales > Pinaceae > Larix > Larix kaempferi. Next base: position 5,510,768 of record BSBM01000798.1, on the reverse strand, counting down.
GTCCAAATGGGTGTTTAAGAATAAAATGAATGACCAAGGACAAATTGTCAGGAATAAAGCTAGATTGATCTGTAAAGGATATGCTCAAGTTGAAGGACAAGATTTTGATGAAACCTTTGCACCTGTGGCAAGAATGGAAGTTATCAGAATATTTCTTGCTTATTCCTGTCACAAGAAGTTCAAAATTTATCAGATGGATGTCAAGTCAGCATTTCTCAATGGAGATTTAGAAGAAGAAGTTTATATGGAACAACCTGAGGTATTCTCTCTAACAAAAAGTCCTGATCATGTTTGCAAATTGAAGAGAGATCTATATGGATTGAAACAAGCGCCAAGAGCCTGGTACTATAGATTAGATAAATATTTACAAGAGAAAGGATTCAAGAAAGGCAATGTTGATAGTAATATGTATATCAAAATAGAAGTTGATGACTTATTAGTTGTTTTGGTTTATGTTGACGATATCATTTTTGGATGTACTAATGCTTCTTCTGTTCAATGGTTTGCTAATGCTATGCAATCTGAGTTTGAAATGTCCATGATTGGAGAACTGTCATAATTTCTTGGTCTTCAAATTACTCAGAGTTCTAAAGGACTATTTATCTCTCAAAAGAAATATCTACAAGAGATGTTGAAGAAATTTCAGATGGAGGATTCTTCACCTGTTAGTACCCCTATGATTATTGGCTGCAAGCTTAGCAAAGATGATATTTCACTAGATGTTGATCAAAGAACATATAGGTCAATGATAGGAAGTCTTCTGTACATTACTGCAACTCGTCCTGATATTATGCATGTTGTTGGAATGGTAGGAAGATTTCAGTCCGCTCCCAAACAAAGTCACTTGGTAGCTGTGAAGAGAATTTTCAAATACTTGAAAGGCATAATGACTTATGGTCTCTGGTATCCTATGAATCAAAACTTTCAGTTGATTGCATATTCAGACGTTGACTGGGCAAACTGTTTGGATGAAAGAAAGAGCACTAGTGGAGGTGCATTCTTCTTAGGTGATTCATTAGTAGCATGGATGAGTAAAAAACAAGGTTCTATCTCTCTATCCACTATTGAGGCTGAATACATAGCTGCTGCAACATGTTGTACATAGGTATTATGGATGATACAAACTCTTGCTGATTTGGAGGTGAAATATTTTGAACCTATTCCTATTCACTGTGATAACACAAGTGCCATTAGTGTGTCAAAGAACCCTGTTCTTCATTCCAAGACCAAACACATTCCAATCAAGTATCATTTTTTAAGGGAGCAGGTTACAAACAGAGTTGTCCAATTACATTTCATTCCTTTTAAAGAACAGATTGCTGATATCTTTACTAAACCCTTATCCAAAATCCAGTTTGAATATCTACGCCAGAAGTTGGGTGTCATATCTTGTTCCAACTAACTTGTTCAATTTGGCAGGGGGAGTTTGTGCTTATTGCATTTCTGATGTAATTCTGAGATGGTTCCAAAATGTTTTATTTGTTGATTTCTGAGTTAATATTGATAGGGGAAGATGTATTGTCATGATTTCTTTGACATTGATGTCAAAGGGGGGGAAGTTCAGGTAGTTGCAGATAACAAGCAGTCAGTGCAACATCATAATTTTTAGGTTTCCATCAATGCCAAAGGGGGAGATTGTTGGCACTTTGATTCAGTTATCATTAATGGTTGGAAAGCAGCGACTGAGTTTTTAAATACAAGAAAAGAATGTTGTTAGACAAGCTGTGACTCAGCAACTTAGACAAGCTATAACTCAGACAATTGTGACTTAGACAAGCTGTGACTCAGCAACTCAGACAAGCTATAACTCAGACAGCTGTGACTCAGACAAGCTGTGACTCAGCTACTCAGACAAGCTATAACTCAGACAGCTGTGACTCAGACAAGCTGTGACTCAGCAACTTAGACAAGCTATAACTCAGACAACTGTGACTTAGACAAACTGTGACTCAGATGGCTGCAACTCAGACGACCGTGACTTAGATAAGAACACAGTGATTTGCATCTCGATTTGTGAGTAGCTAGAGATGAATCGCGAAAATCTGGGACATGGGTTTTGTGCGCCACGGCCTCATTTACCTGACTTGAGTGGAAATTGCCAAAAAAAGCTACGGTTTGAGCTATACAAGTGGTTCTATGAACATGTAATTATCAGATTTACTGTTGTGGCCGGTTTTTTACAAATTAGCAATTGGTTGAAACAGCTGTGACTCAAACAAGCTGCGACTCACAAACATATTTTTAATTAGTCATCTACAGCATGTAAACTACAGAATTCAAAGAGACAGTTAAAATGTCAGTTACAACGTGTAAATTCTGGAAGTTAAAGAGATAGTTTCAGTTTTAGAATTGGTATATCTGGAAGTTAAAGAGACCGAGGCATATAACTTTAGCATCTATAAAAAACAATTGATGAGAACAAAATAAATGTGAGATTTGAGAGGACGAAGAGGAGTGGTTGCTGATGAAGCTGTGATTCAAAGAAAACATTTCAGAACAGAAATGTATGGCTCGATTTAATGAAGAACAAAATGCCCAGAAACTCAAGCTGTAGCAGCACAAAACAAAAAATGAAAAGGGTATGTACTGATATATTTTAATTAGTGTGATATAATTGATTGGAAAATTCTTAACAATTCAGAAGAAAAATGTGTGGCTCGATTTAATGAAAAATAGAATGCCCAGAAACCCAAGCTGTAGCAGCACAGAACAAAAAATAAAAATGAAAAGAGTATGTATTGATTTATCTGAACGAGTGTGACATAATTGACTGAACAATTCTTGCTAGGGTGGAAGGGAGGTGCTAGGGAGGATTTTTGTCCTCATATTTCAGTGGGTGCTGAAGAAGAAGAGTTGGTGCTCTTTTACAAGTGGGTGCTTGTAATTCGAAGGTTGTAGCCTCATTTGAGTAGAAGCTCAAAGATAAAAATGATGTACAGAAGTTGAAGCTTTCCTGACATCCTAAGAAGAAGAGGTTTTTTCCCTTTATGGGTTTCCTCATGAAAAATCTGTGTCTATGTGTATATTTGTGTGATTGAATGATTATATTGTGCCTATATATTAAATCTACTGCAATGAACTTCTGCTATTAAAAGAATGAATGTAAAGGTTCTGATAACACCTTGATTGCTATACGATATCAAGGAAAAGATTTTTAAAAATTGTTTAAGCTTATTAATTAACTGATTCACCCCCCCCCCTCTCAGTTAATTGATACTTTCAACAAACCCACAAAGTGTAGAAGTCTGTCCTCTACTGCCTGTGCATCTGCCATGCTTGTAAACAGAGCTATTCTTAAGCTGGGAACGATGTACTCCATAGGAATTATTGCTTCTTGTCCATAGGCTAACCTGAAAGGTGTATGTCCAGTCAACTTTTTACAGGTGGTCCTGTATGCCCATAACACAAATGGAATGCACAGATCCCAATCATCGCGATTGACATTGCATACTTTGGTGAGTGCATTCTCCAGTACTTTATTAAAAGCTTCAATAGTTCCATTCACCTGCGGATGATATGGCGTACTGCGCTGATGATGAATGTGGAACTCTTTAGTCAAGGCTGCAATGGTTCTATTCAGAAAGTGAGTGCCCTGATCACTCATCAGAATCTTCGAGCATCCAAACCTTGTAAGGATGTACTCAAAAATAAACTCCGCGGCTGTAGTTGTGCTACAGTCCTTTACTGGCTTTGATTCTTCCCATCTGGTGAGGTAATCAATAGCAGTAATGATATACCTCACACCAGTTCTTCTCCTCGGTGGGTTTATAAGTCCTGGCAACGTAACCATTTATTGGCTATCTAGCTGATCTAGAGGTTTCCAATGTAGACCTAGGTATGTCACGGTTCAACAAACCAACAAAAACCCTATTCACCGGCCCTTTCGGCAATAGTCTACGAACAGACTGAGGTCTCACCTGAGGTGAAGCTAAGGGGGTGGTTTCAGAATCAGGTTTCCACAACCGGGTGATGTGAGTGCAAGACAGACTAACGAGCAGCATGATGTGGAGTTCAGGCTGCGAACTGATGACTACGCGAAGTATCCTACTTAGCGGATAACACTTTGGATGCTAAGACACTACACAGCCAGTGCATCCAAGAACTGCGTGGCTCGGATGGGCTCCAAGAACAGGATAGCGCAATAGACGAATACGCTTCCTGTGGAGACTTAACCAAACTTGCAGACTTGACTTAGTGTGTTTTACCCATTTGTCAATTACTTACATTATTATTGTTAAAACATACACAATAGATGGATCCACTCTATTGCGCACTTTCGGTGCTGTGCTTCACGGTAGTCACATGATGAGCACTCCACTTACTTATGTGATTATCCAACAAACTTATGCATTCACAGACTCAGAAATACTAAACATTCAACATTCATCCATTCATACGATACTTAACATATTATTCCCAATTCATTCCCGTGGTGAATACATATAAAAGTAAGCATATAACTGGTAACTGCGATGTCAAGCATTCATAGAAAGAAAATAAATAAGTGCAAAATGCAAACAATCACACTGCACAAGATTTAACGTGGTTCACCCCCAGGATGGAGGCTACATCCACAAGAAATGTTGTTATATTAATCTTTGGGAAGGGTACAATAGTTCCAGTCCATGCACTCAGCTGCAGACTCCCTTCTCTCTCAATAGGTTACTGTGCACTTAGCTGCAGAGCCTTTACAAGAGCTAACCTTTTCCCTTACAAAACATGCCTTCTTATAGATCATTCCCTTAGGTCATGTATTTACAATACACAGGCAAAAACCCTAAGGTTTTACAAAACTGTTGTGGTTTCCAGCAAACTAGACTGTTAGACTCTGAAAGCAACTCCTCTGACATGGCCATCCTCTTCCCATGGCCCTGTTGCTTTCATCCCCCTGTTGTGTGCATGCCAACAGGTCGCTTTCACATAGCTGCTCTTCCTCTAACAGATTTCTTCGACCGGTTCATGTAGTGCTTCCTTGCTTGTGCAACCGGTCGCTTTTTTTCTGAATTGCTCTTTGCCCACTGCTTGGAAATCATGGAGCATCTTTACCAAAAATAGACCACCGATGGTCTAACCGGAATACCTACCGGTTTCCTTCCGTCTTCTGACTTTCTGGATCTCTGCAAATTGGGATCTTCGCAGCACTGCATCCTCGCATCGATGGACTTCGCGGCTCTGACCACACCACACTGCGCTCCATCTCACAGCTCTGACCATGTCATGCTGCGCTCTGCTTCGCAGCTCCAAAACTAGTCTTCTTCTTCTGAATTGCGCACTTAGTTGTAGTTCCAAAACTTGGTTTTCCAAAAATGCCCCACTTGGGCCAGGCCCAACAACTGGGCAATGGAAAACCAAGCGATTATCAACTTTAAGAAGTAGACGATGTCATTTGAGAATCGCGAGATGAGGGTCATTGCACCACTGGATCCTGCAGAAGTGCGGCGATACGTGGAACCATCCAGAGATGAATTTATGGAAGGGTGGGATAGTTTGTATAACATATATGAGGATTAGATTAATCCCACTGTAGATGGAGAATTAGGATGGCGCAGTGCCAGTTCGTCATTGTTAGATTCAGATGAGGTGCTTGAGAATTGGCAGAACCGATTAAACGAGGTGTCATTCCGAAGGCACGCATGGATCACGCAATCATTGCGATGGGTAGTCATGGAGGAGTGCACGTTACCTACATATGATGGATTTCCCAATTTGAACAAGTTTCTCACTGAGTTTGAGGAGAAAGTGGCAGAGTCGCAACATCTATTGGCCTTGGAGGAAGCCTTGAAGGCTACTCCTACGCCCTGGTGGGCGGCGCATAAGTCTAATATCATAACTTGGCCACTATGTCGACACCTCATGGAGGTCACGTTTGGCGAAGCTGCGAGGTATGGAAGAAAGAAATATGATGGTCGAGGATATCCGAAGGAACATCTGAATGCATGTCAACACCAATGGGGATCACGAGTGAAGCAGGAGTGGGTACATGAATTCGTACACATGTTGGATGAAGTACCGTGGAGTAGGTATGTCGCAGCAGAACTACGACACAGGATGACCTCTTGGGAATAGCTTACCATTGGCTTCAACCAATCGTTTTGTTTCTCAGATGAAAAACCCTTCATCCATACTGCGCCAGGTGATCCGCAAAAGAATATTTGAAGCCGTACCGACAGACCAACCGATGGCACTTAAATGGACTACAACACCATAAATGTTAATGGAATGTTATAATATCACAGGAGAGTCTGACGATGAGGATGACCCAAGGGATATATATGTGCCGAATCAGAAGGTAGTCATAGTGTTGAGGCACCAGGAATACTGTCGGACAAATTTTAGCAACCTTTGAAGATCAAGAAGGTGAACATTGGGTTGGAGGAGAACCTGAAGTTCGCAAGAATTGGAGACTACTGGGATGAGTCGACTATCACAAAGATGGCTGATCTGTTGCATGATTTTCAGGATCTGTTCCCAACGAAATTCTCAGAGATGAAAGGAATTTCCAGGGACTTAGGCGAAATGAAGATCCCCTTGAAACCCGATGCGAAGCCAGTCAAGCAGCGACCGTATTGATTAAATCCAAGATACAAGGAACGAGTACAGGGCTGAGATTGAAAGAATGCTAGAAGCTGACATCATTGAACCAATTGAAGAATCAGAATGGATCATCCCAATGGTGGTCCAGGATAAGAAATCTGGCGAAGTCTGAATATGCGTCGATTTGAGGAAGCTGAATGACGCCTGACTACATGATCCGTTCCCGACACCATTCATGGATGAGGTGCTCGAAGGAGTAGGAGGTCAAGAGATATATTCATTTACAGATGTGTTTTTGGGCTATCATCAGATCAAGATTGCGAAAGAATATAGGCGTAAGACTACATTCGTCACAGAGTGGGGATGCTTTTAGTATACAATGATGCCATTTGGACTGAAGAATGCTCCAACGATTTTTTCAAGATTAGTAGTTTCAGCGTTCAAATACTACATTCATAAATTTATTGCCATCTATTTGGATGAATGGACAGTATATGGGTTGGTTAAGGATCACATCGCAAACTTAAGGCTAATGCTAGAACGATGTCGACAGCACCAAATTTCCTTGAACCTGAAAAAGTGCATCTTCTATGCTTCATTTGGAATTTTGTTGGGGCACATTATCTGCAGAGAAGGAATGCTGGTAGATCCGGCGAAGATTTCCATCATTGTCGACCTCCCACCACTGACGACAGTCAAGCAATTGAGAGCGACACTGGGACATACATGCTACTACAGGAAATTCATTAGAGGATATGCAGCAATCACAACACCAATGGAGAAGTTCTTAAAGAGTCATGCCAATTTTCCTACTTCCAAAGTTTGCAAGTCTAGTGCATCCTTGAATCTCCATTTCTATTATGTACTTATATATGACATATTTGCACACACAAGTGCCTTTACTTGTAGATATGAATGGTATGTCCTTATTTGGAATCAAGACAAATGATTGATCCACATCTTCCATATCATCTCTCTCCTCATACACAAGCAAATCTGAATCTCCTTCTCGCTCATGTAGATATTTATGCTCCATCAACTCAAGAAGATTCTCCTTCTCCTCAGGAAAAAAATCAGACATGTGTTCATGCTCTTGCTCAATGCAAGATGAAAAATGTGACATGCTCAACTCCTCATGAATCTCACCTTCCTTCTCCAAATCTAATGATACCTTGAATTGATTAGAAGAACAACATTGCTCTTCTTCTTTTGAGTCCACCGTAAGATTCAAATTAGTTTCATAAGGTTCTTCCTCATCTGGATGGCCATCAAATAGGAGAGAATCCAGTGGTATGGATTCTTCTTGGGAGAAAGATGACTGATTAGAACCTTCTTAATGCTCAAGTTAATTTGCTTCCTCTCTATCCTCCATCATGCAGCTTGAAACCTCTCCATCTTGTGTAGTATAAGTATTTACATTATGGGTGGACTGATTTGAAGGTTGTTCTGTGGTGGGAGTTGTCCTCTTCTTTGAAAAATATTATTCACAATATTTTTTGGTACCCTTGATTGTAAAATGCCTCATGAAATTCCCATAGATAGATGGTTTGTTCTGCTTGAGAGAATTTGAATTTTGAGCAAACCTTTTTTATTCAAGCTTGTCTTGCAAAACACAGTACTCTATGAAGGAAAATTCCTTTCTGCAATCAAAAATCAAATCCATGTATTCATTAATTTTTTTATAGATTTTATCAGCTCATTTCTATTCATCCCATCAAAAAAACCAAGGAAATCCATGGCGGTGATTTCTTCAATAAATCAAAGAAGCTTGGCCTTGCTGCAAAGATTAACCCAAGCATGTGCGAGTATCATGGTTGTGAATTATTCAAATTGAGAGCTCACTTTACATAGGATTAGAGGAAAGTGATCTAATACAAATTTAATGTACCAACTTAGGATTATGATACAAAAACTCTATACTTCTCAAAATTGACTGAAACAATGTTTGTGGAAGCTGCTAGGTGGACCGAGGATCGACTAGATCAAAGGCTTGGTATGGATGGGAGGATTTGATATGGAATGATACCTCTGCACAAAGTACTGATACCTTTGATGTTTCAAGAGCAGCAAGGCTGCAACTTACTCCAATTCTCTTGGCCCCCTCAGCATATGCAGACTATTATGGGAGGAAACTTGACTGGAGGATGGGGATGGGTGTTTTAGACATAACATAGGATAAATATAATTCATTTACAATAATTGAACCATAAAATAGAATTCCATAAATTTTCATAAATATCTGAGCAATTATCACATTTTTACTAATAAAATTTCCTTCCAGGACTGCTCAACTAATGTGATTTTTGGGCTCCCAAACAGTATTCAAAGGACCACTAATTTATGAAATAAGAATTGGATCATGACATATGACATGTTAATCAAATACAGAAACAATAATGACTTCATTTGGATTCATACTTATTCATTTATGAAATACACACTGGAAACTAGTCAAATTCTAGCTAAATCTAGAAGGGGTGGAGAAATAGGAGAAGAAATCAGAGTTCTGTAATTTGTATTGATCTGAATGATATAATAATATTACATACACTTTAATTACATCAAAAATAGGCCAATATTCCTATTAGAACACTATGGGAATATCTCTCTTCTTCTACATAAGAAACTAGCTCCAGAAACACATAGAAAGCTTAAAGATTCGAACTCTAAACTGGATGATGATGCTTCTGAACTTCATATTCGAATTGATCAGATACAAGAATTGAAAATAAAATCAATGAAAATGGATGAATTCCATCATCCTCTCACAGAAAGCTGGGGCACATCTCCCAAACTTGACTAGGGGCACATCTCCCAAGTCTCTGAGGCAAAATTGCACTCGTACAAATTCTCAAATTGAAAAAAGATGTGAAATGTAAGTGTAATCATTCTTTTATAGATTGAGGTGAATTTTTGAGCAAGTAAGATAGGCTAAGGCTCCCTCATGGAGTGGATCAGGTTGCTTTGTGCTTTAGCTTTTGCGTTGCTTTCTGCTTTTGCTTTATCCTGCTTTTGATTTTCTATCCTGCTTTTTCCCGCTTTTCTACCTTACCCTATTTTTCTGCTTTGTTTTTATTTTTACGTGCTTTTCTTCCTTACCCTGCTTTCTGCTTTGTCCTTCTTTTTCTTATTTTTTCTGCTTTTCCCTGCTTTTCTTTCTTTGTCCTGCTTTTCCTTGCTTTTCTTCTTTTTTCCTACTTTTCTTCCTTTGTCCCGCTTTTCTAATTTGCTCCACCTTTCCTTCTTTTTCTCTGATTTTCTAGCTTTGGAATCTTTTTCTTTGCTTCTTCCTCAAGCTAACTCCAAGTCAACCTTATCCTCTAATGCTCCCTAGTGGATCATTATTCTCATTTATTCCACATAAAAATATTAAATGCATAAAATTAAATAATCCATATGCATAATTAAACTTAGGATAAAAATTAATTCATACTCCTAATTAATGAAATGCCTCAACTTAACCCCTCATTAATTAATTAATTCAATCTATCACTAGGATCCATGGGGTTTGATTTGCTTCATGGTGCTAACAAAATAGGAACATGACACAATCCCAAGAAAATATCTTTGAAGGTAAGATCCACTTTCAAAGCTAAGGATTAGTTAAGGGAATTTTCGCGCCCCAAGCACTGAGCAAGGTGTGAAAATGATGTAATTTTTGTGCCCTTGCAAGCATGCAAGGCGCGAAAAAGCTTAATTTTCGCATCTTGCAACACTAGCAGGGCACAAAAATCTTAGTTAAGTGTGCTCAAGGAGGTGGCATTTTGACTCTATGAGTTCGAATTCGGCTGAGGTCAGTTGGATTTGTCTCCAAGGAGTCCAAGGAAGGCCAAGGAGGGGACCAACAAGGTAGAAGTAAGGTCCAACACTCGTTAGGAGGTGGATCCATTAGGTTCCACTTGGTGATATGACATGAATACGTGAAATGGCGCTCAAAGTGAGACTTTGAGGTATAACAGATTCCCCCTAAAGTGTGAGGTCAAAAGAAATTTATGGCCAAAACACTTTACAAATGAATGAGTCCATAGAGATAGCAGAAAAGAGGTTGGAGAGGAGTTGCAAGGAAACATAAACAATGTGTCAAGTAAATCCAAGGTGGGCATACCCATGCTGATAAAACCTAACACAAAGCATGGCTACTGACCAATACATTGTAGATCCATGACAGAATTGACATGATATAGACTGGAGACAATTCATGGCTACTAAGAACAAGCGTAGATCCATGCCAAGATAACGACACAAGCACGACCAATACAATAGTAGATTTGTGTGACAGTACATCAACGAGGTCACCAACATGATGTCTATGTGGAGACCCACTCAATAATCACCATTGCAGCCTGGACCTGAAAGAAACATCAGGATTGTCTAGGGTCTTCTACCCAATTCTGAAGTGATACAAATATGACCATGTGATTACAAGGTGTTGAAGTCGAACATGGCAGAGACTACTTGATTACCAACCAATGATGTAAGTCGTTAATAAGTACGAGGGTAATCACCAATGATGACAATGATCCCCAAGGTATCTATAGTACAACCCAATGAATGTGAATAAAGAGTTTTGAAGTCGAACATTGGAGGTATTATTCGATTAGAGGCCAATAATGAAGACGTACTGTCGAATACGAGGAAACCTACCATTAAGGTATGCAGGTACCAAGGTAGTACGGTTGGTTCCTAAGCCTAATTCCTGGATAATGAGTTGACATCGACATGAATAGACTCATTGAAGGAAGGACATAATGAATCCCACATCATCAACAAAAAATCGATATAAGAAAGAGGTATGGAGAAATGGGTCAAAGGAGTATGGACTGACACAAAAAGCAGAGGCTTGACAATAATGAAGACGGTTGAATTAGGTGAACACTGATCCTTTGAACATATAACGACATGAGAGATGACTTGGAAGCATGGATTAACATCATAAACAACCACAAGGCGAACTGACTCAAATGAACAAGACGACTCACGATTGTAGTTATGACTCGAATATAGACTGAATACCCAAAGAAGACAAGGTGTAGATGCATGCCATGTTCAAAGGTGATGACTCATAAGCTGCAAAAAGATAGACTCGACTTATTCCCCCATTTTCCCCCATGATCATGGTTGATGATTACCCCTTTGTTTTTTAACGAGCTTGAGGAGGATAACAGATGCTCGGTATAGCTCACTTTCAAGCGAGTCCAACCGTGCATATTTCACGAACCCAAGGAAGGAGAGGTTCAGAGCCATAAGGATCATTCGATGTTTAATTTCACGAGTCCAAGGAAGGGAAAATTGACGATTTTTCATGTTTAGAGAGTCTGAAATAACCTAAAGAAGACTCCAAAGTAAGACTTTTTCATAAAATTTAGTCCCTGGACCCAAAAAAGTATAAAATAATATCCATAAGAACTCTCCTAGTCATAACTGACTAAGGTATACCTTTCTCGTAAATAGTCTAAACAGTCTAAAGAAGCGATAACCTACCACCGAATATATGACCTTTCAAATACTTTTACAAGTGTGAAAGAGACAAGCACACTTGGCAATCTTTTCTTAGCGAGGGAGTCCGAAAAGATCTTAAAGAGAACTCCGGCGGTTCCATTTTCGTGAGTTAATCACCTTAGTCCGAAAAAGGGAGAAAATAATACTAAGTTGATACTTTTCTCATCGTTTTATGAGCACGATTAAAGCAGACTAAGATAGACACTATTTTACTTGGGTTTAAGAAGCACGACTCAAGTGTGAAAAGCGCTTGGAATCTCTTTCATAGTTTAGATCCAGAGCACAAAAGAGAGAAAGTGAGCTCAAAAGAAGGTAAAATCTACAACTCCACCAATGTGAAAAACTCATATGAACCTGCTAAAAGTGGTCAAAAACCTAGAAAAAGACATTAGGTCGTAATAAATGTGAAGAATAAATTCTCAACAAAGGTTTCTAATGTAAAAATAGGAAAAAAATGACTAAATGAAATGTATAAGAGAGGGTAAAATGGGAAATTACCCATTTTAACTTGGTCATTTTCACACAAAGAGGATTTTACCTTAGTTGGGAGAAAAATTTCAACTGAAGATATTGGGAGATCCAGGGCGTCATTTCAACCACCATTTGAAGCAGGTAAGTCCTTTCATCTGTAATGTCCCCATCTTGACCCTATTGCATTAAAATGTAAATGATTGAAAATTGTTATAAAATCATGATGAGGAGCTCAAGGCCAAGGCCCCGCCATCGATTTATTGATGCATATGGTTTGCCTTCTAGCAAGGCACATTGGAAATTCAAACATCATGTAAATATGCATTTTAATAAAATACCCACAACTAGCTATGCATTGCAACAAGAGATGGGGGCATGATTTTACAAGGAATTGGGAGGGAAATATTCAAACCCTTGGAGCCAATCAGGTCAAGCCAAATGTAAATGAGGTAACCCATCAAACCCTCAACTACCCATGTTGAATTTTGTACCCAATCATTGATTTCTCCCAAGAGTTGGCTGAGGTAGTTAATGCCTTGGGGAATGGGAGGTATGGCTATCCAAATTTGAGTATGGGAAAGCCACCCTGCATGGGAAATCGTACTCCTGGAGCATCTTTCCAAAATTAGACCACTTTTGGTCCATCCGATACCTACACCTGATCCTTGTCCAGCACTTCGCTTTGCTGGTTCCAAGTGGCCTGACTACTTTGCAGCACTGCTTCCTCGCAGCGCTGATCTTTGCGGTGCATCCAAAATTCGGATGCTGCGCACAACTTTGCATCACCCTCAACACTTAGAAAAAATTATATTTCTGAGCTGCGCTCAACTCAGCTTTCCCTTCTTATCAAAAAAGGTGTTACCAAAACTTTGTCCCAACCTGGGCCCAACATGCCCCTAACACTTACATGTGGCTTATCCCCAAGCCACTTGCTGCTTTGGTCGTCTCACTCTGCTCCGCGACCGGTGGAACTAATTTGGCCGCGAAATCATTATATGCACTGAACAACTGCTCCACTGCTTCTTTGGTATCTTGTTCAACTTGTTGTACTGTCTCAACCAGTGCTAGAGTTATCTCTTCTCCAATCTGTCCCTGTACCTGCTCCTGGTTGTTGTGCAATTACGAAACTGCTGTAGCATCCTCTAGGAGTTGCTATGACTGATTTTCCATCTCAGTCTCTTTCTCTCTTAATTCCTGGACTTGCTTCTTCAAGCCTGATACTTCCTTATACCTGGACACCCTCTCCCTGGGTGGCAGAGCCTTGAGCTCTGCGTCCAACTTCTCTAGCGTGGTATGCTTTTCTCTTACCACGGTCTTTACCTGCAGTAGCCCTTTATCCTCTTTAAGGGTAGTGAATGCCTTTGAAACTTTTTCCAAGAGATCTTGGCACTTAGCCATCTCACTCGTTATGCTCCGCGCGGCAGCATTCATTGCTTTCTCTCTTAACTGATGCTCAATTAATGGCATCTACTTATTCAGTTTCTCTTTCAATGCAGTCAGATTAGCCTCGTGGAGGATGTCCTTATCTTGCATCTCCTCCTTCAAAGATTTGACCTTGTCGCCGATCCTCAAAACTGTGTCTACATGATTATCCTGGAGTTCTATACCTTCAATATCTTGGGCAACAGTGGATATGGTATTCTCCAATTGTTTCTGGCGGTCCTGTTCATCGCGCAACTGCATGTCTGCGCACAACTCGAGCTGTCTATTTGCTGCGGTGAGCTACGCTTGTGACTTCATCGACTCTACTATTCATTCATGCATCTCCTCTATGATCCGCGTGTGGATGAAGTGCAAGCCTGGTAGGGGAATTTTGGCCAAGTCGAGCTCTACCCGCTCGACTCCCTTTGTGTCCAGGGTGACCTGTTCTGTCATTGGCAATGCAATAGCCAATGGGTCCACATGGACAATCTTGGTCTTTGACGATAGCGTTATGGCTAGCTGTGGTGATGTTTGCTGCGAGGTTCCTGCCAACCTCCCTTTAGCTCCTGCTTCGTGCGGCAAGGTTATGCTCTTTTGGACCTCGTCCATTTTCTTCATAAGGCCTTGTAGTGCGAGCTTGGTCTTTTGTAGGTCATCCTGGATGACCTGATCCTTTTTGTCTTTGTCAGTCATGAGCTCCTGCATCTGTTCTGAGACCCTTTCTGTTATCATGTCAAAGTCATCTTCATTCAGCATTATCTCAGCTTGAGTCTTTGTGGCCTTCATATTCTTCCATGCCTTCGGCTTCTACGAGGTCTTAGGCTCTTTGCGCTTTCCTATTTCTTCAACAATCGGGCATGCCAACAGGATTGGCTTGTCTTCATCAGAGTCTGTCTCAACATCCATGACTTCCACATGAAATTCGGCGAGCCAGTCCTTCATGAGGGCTTCGATGTCCTCCTCATACATATGGTAGTTAACTGGGTACCATTCTGGCTTCTTCATTCTCGCCTTGGGTGAAATGAAGATACATCGCATGTTTGCGCTGAAATCAAGAACGCGAATGTACTTCGACGTTATCTGCTTTGTGATGCGGGGTGTATGGATAATCGCATCGCACAGCTGAGTGTAATATTGATAGAAAACCTCATATGTCGCATGCTATCCCTCTGCATTGATATTTTCCTAGAGGTTGGCATACCGAAATCCTCTGGGATCATTGGTTTCTATATTGACACCCACATAGTCCCTTGGCTCCTTCCATCCGGAAAAGGCGATGTGGATGATCAACCATGTGAAGTGGAACTGTCCGTCGTTTTCCTGGGTTTCATTGAGCTCATCCAAGAACTCATTCAGAAGATATTGACACCAATTGAACTCAATGCCTTCAGCTACTGCGGCACCGAGTAGTACTGCGCCCGCAGGCACCTTTGGTGCCCTAGCTATTATGAGTATTTTTCCTGCAAGCAATTGTGTGACAAATTTTGTTGTTCTCTCTTCAATTTCTTCTGTGGGGAAACCTCTTTTCCCTTTCACCAATGTATGGCTTTTCTTCATCTTTTCGACAACTTCTTTTTCCTTGCTCTTCCCTTGGAAGAACTGTTTGGGATCCTTACCGCGCTTGCTGAGGCCTGTTATGTGGTGGATCAAGGCAATGTTGACATCAATATTTTTTTCTAGCCACAAGTATCCCTGGTGGATTCGCGCCATCAGGGTGCGAACCATGACATTAACTTTCGATTAGCGATCAAAATGTGGCAATCTGAGGAGGTTCAACAATCCTGACTGAACTACCGATGTCAGCCAGATTTCGGCAACCAAGTTAAATGTGACCTTGGCATCCTTTTTCCATCACATATACTGGTCAGGCTGGAACTGTGGGTACTTAGGCGTGTGGGGCTCTTCCTTTTGCATGTCTAGGAGGTCAAAATCTTCCCACTTACAGTCCAGAATCTTTCCGAGTAGGTTCTTGGAAACCTCTACATGTTTTGAGATCGACGATAATGGGATTTCATATTTAGCATTCTTGACCAATTTAAAGATTGGGGTGTCCAACGCCCGTGGTGATATATACTCTGGTGTCAACTTCAGGGCTTCCTTCTGAAAAACCGGCGATCTTTGCACCATCTGGCCTATCTTTAGAATCTTGCTTCGTGGTGCAGTTATGTCTTTCCCTTTATCTTTCCCTTTGTCCTGCATGATTGGAGTATGGCGAGGTGATCTCCTGATTGCTTGATCTGGTTCGAGTACAAGTTTCTTGGCAGGGGTTTTCATTAACTCTGCAATCCCCCCATCCTGAAAGACTCGAATTGGTTCTTCAATGGTCAGTTCTTCTTCTCTATAGGAGGGTTCGGACATTCACTGGTTAGATAACAGTTGTGATAGTCAGATGATAGAGGGATATTAGCTTTGGGAATGATCGCAAGAAAATTCTAAGTGCTGAGTAACGCTCGCGAGTCTTGGAGTGGTGTTATTCATAGGCCCAGCTGGGTCCTCCCCGTGCCTCCCAACAGCTATATGATCATTTAATGAGTCGTCCGTTGGCCAATTTGAGCAAATCCTTTCGTCTCTTCCGTCTTCAGTGTGTTTAGAATGGCTATATTTCCTTTAAATGGTTAAGCGGTTCATTGCAATGGTCACATAACGACTATATTTTTTTCAACGACAGTGTAACGACTATTTTTCTGAGTGCTATGCCAAGCTGTGCGGAAAGCCATCTGCGATCCTACGCAGTTACTTCATAGTGTTACTATTTTTCAAATGCACAATTCTCTTTTTTTTTTTTTTTCTCCGCGTAGCTTCAACAGTGCTACACGGTACACACATTGTCCTACTTAACTACATGTATAGACTCCTTGTCATTTCCAGTGTCCAATTTCAACTGTACCTGACACTTGGAAATCTCTTTCTCTTCTTATCATTTAGGATTTTGTGAAGCAGGGCTGTCATGATACAGATTTAGCTTGCTTCCATTTATCAAAGTTGGTAGAGTATCGCCAGCTAAGTTGGCTAACTGGACTGCACCAGTGTTAGTAACATGTATCACAGTGTATGGACCAAGCCAATGCATCTTAAATTTACCAAGAAACTTCATGAATTTGCTATCATACAGGAGGACTAGGTCACCTACTTGAAAGCACTTGTTCTTTATATGGCCATCATGCCAAGCTTTCTTGTGGTCTTTCTGAGCTTGCTGGTGGAAGCCGACAATGAAGTGATCTTCCTCCAACCCAACAAGGTGTAGCAACCTTTCTTCTAATGCTGCATGGTCTTCCATCCCTATGAACGCAGCGATCCTCAATCTGGGGACAATGTACTCCATTGGCATTATAGCCTCCTGCCCATAAGCCAACTGAAAAGGTGTACGTCCTGTCAATTTCTTGCATGTAGTCTTGTACGCCCATAGCACAGAGGAGACGCCCAGATCCCAATCATCTCTATTTACATTATAGACCTTAGTCAGTGTGTTCTCCAGTATTTTATTAAAAGCCTCAACAGTGCCATTTTCCTATGGATGATATGGAGTACTGCGTTGATGATGAATGTGGAATTCCTCTGTAAGTGCCTCAATGGTTTTGTTCAAAAAATGAGTACCTTGGTCACTCATCAAAATCTTCGGGCAGCCAAATCTTGACAATATTTCTTCAAAAATGAACTGCATAGCAGTACTGGCACTGCAATCCTTTACTGGCTTTGCTTCTGCCCATCTGGTGAGGTAATCAGTAGCAGTAATAATATACCTCACACCAGTTCTTTTTTGTAGTGGGTTTATAGGACCCAAAAAATCAATTGCCCATTTCTCAAATGCCTGCAAGGTCAACTATGGATTTAATGGCATCTCATTTCTTTGTGAAGGTCTCCCTGTCCTTTGACAGACATCACAGTTCCTGCAGTATTCTTTGGAATCTTTATGGATTGTGGACCACCATAGCCCTGCACGCAGTATCTTCTGCACGATAGTCCTTCCTGCATAGTGACCTCCCGCGATCCCTGAATGTGCATCTGCTATAATAAATGGTTTCTCATGATCTAGTACGCATCTGCACAGGACTTCATCCAGCCCAAGTTTGTATAACTGACCTGCAATTATAGTGAAGTCTGTGGTGCGCACCACTAGCTGCTTCTTCTGCTGGATAGATAATTCCTGCGGTGCCAACCTTGTTGTTAGAAAATTAATGATATCCTTATAATAGTCATCAACAACCTGTAGAGCAAATAACTGCACATCAGGCAGACTGTATTCAATGTTCGTCGGCTCTTCTCCTGACTCAATCCTTGACAGATGATTAGGTCCCAAGTTCAGTCTACCTGGCTTAACAACAATCTCAAAATCATATTCTTGGAACAGTAACAACCATCTGCATATGCGCCCCCCTAACACTGGCTTATTGACCAAGTATTTCAACGTAGAATGGTCAATGAACATAAGGAAATGTGCACCAAGCAAGTAATTCCTGAATTTCTGTAGGGCATATACCATCGCAAGGCCTTCCCTCTCGGTAGTAGTATAGTTCTTCTTTGTTGTTGAGAGTTTTCTGCTTGAAAATGCAATAGGGTGGTCAATACCTCCTTCCCCTAGCTGAGCTAATACGATTCCCAAGGCAATGCATGATGCGTCAACGTGGATGTGAAATGGCTTCGTCCAATCTGGAAATACTAGAATTGGCGCAATCACCATCTTTTCTTTTAATGTATCAAAACCTTGTTCGCATTCCGCGTTTCAAATGAACGGTGCGTCTTTCTTTAGCAGCTTTTCCATTGCTGCGGTTATCTGCGCATAACCCTTTATGAATTTCTTGTAGTATTCAGTATGGCCTAAGGTAGAGCACAACATCTTGACTGAATTTGGTGTTGGCAAGTTCACAATAATGGCAATTTTTGTAGGATCCACCATCAATCCCTACTTACAAACGATGTGCCGAAGTAGAATTCCATAAGGAACACAAAAAATACACTTCTTTAGATTTAAAGAGATCTGATGTTGTCGACACTTCTCAAGCATCATTCTGAGGTTCGCACAATGGTTCTTCAATAGACCAAACACAGTCCAATCATCAAAATAGGCTTCGAGAAACTTATGCATAAACTCTTTGAATGCTGCGACGACTACTCTGGAAAATATGGCAGGTGCGTTCTTCAGTCCAAACGGCATTATTGTTTACTGGAACGACCCCCATTATGTAGCAAAAGTTGTCTTATGCCTGTCTGCGGGATCAATCCTGATCTGATGATATCCGGAGAAAACATCAGTAAACGAATAGGCCTCATTCCCTCCAACATTGTCAAGCACTTCATCTCTAAAAGGAGTGGGGAATGGGTCATGCATAGAAGCATCATTCACTTTTCTGAGATCCACACAAATATTGATCTCACCCTTTGTTTTCTTGTCTTGAACGACCATGGGGCTAATCCACTTGGATTCCTCGACAGGTTCAATGATTCCTGCTTCTAGCATCTTATCCATCTCTACGCGCACTCTTTCTTTATAGCGCGGATTTAATCTGCACGGTCTCTGCTTCACAGGCTTTGCACCTGGATTCAAAGGTATTTTCATGACTCCTAGGTCTCCCAGAATTCCTTTCATTTCTGTAAATTTTGTCGGAAATAGCTCCTGATACTCATGCAAGGTGTCTGCGATCTCTGCAGCAGTCTAATCGTCCCAATAATCTCCGATTGCTGTGAACTTCGGTTCTTCTTTTGTGCCAATATTCACCTTCTGTGTTTTTACAGGTCCGCTCATGTCTGGAATTTCTAACACAGGTCCTTCTACATCGCGTGCACCCTCCGACTCTGGTATGTTTATGTTGCGTGGATCATCATCATCGTCTTCCTTGCTATCCCCATATTCTTCAGCTAGGTTATAACACTCGATGGTATGTTCTTCATGTTTCTTCCATTCCGAGTGTAGGTTTGCAAGAACGGTATCTACCTTGAAGAATTCCTCCAATGTCATATTACTGTGAGGACAGTCTTCCCTGAATATGCATTCCTTAATTATTTGCAATGCCTCATGGATCAATAGGTTTTCATCCTCGAAGCTAAAGTCTCTCTGGAAGTTCGCAGTCAACATTTCCCAATCAGTGGTTTCTTTGCACAACTCCAAGTCTGGGTACCATTTCTTTGGAATTTCATCCTCCAAGGTATGCACGAACATGTGCACCCATTCTTCACATGGCCTTCCCAACCATGCTTGCAAATAGAATTCAATATGCTGACTAGGATCTGTCTGTCCATTAAACTTTTGAAAGGGTAAAGTAACCCTGTCGGTAAACAAAATCTGCATCTTAATCTTGCATTGGTCCCAAGTGGTCAATGTCTGCTTGTGCGCATTCCACCATCTGGCGGGTGTGTCACACAGTGCCGTATCCAATGCTGGTGATTTGTGCTCATCTACAATAGCTGCAGTGTATTCTTGGATGAAAGTATAAACATTAGCAGAACCATCATATGTGGGAATAGGAATTACCTCCTTCCCGATCTAGCACAGTGATTTCGTAACCTGCGCGCACCTTCTTGCTGATACTTCATGCATCCAACTTTGCCAATTTTCGAGCCCTACCTCCGAATCAAAGACGTAGGACCTATCATATCTCTAGCTGAGTGTGTCATCTGCAGTAGGATTAATGTAATCTTCCTAGTTCCCTGTGAGCTGGTATAGTCTGTCCAAGTCTTGAGCCTTGGATTCCTCCTGATCGACTCTCTGTATCTGTCACCATTTGTAGGATCCAACGGTGCGATGACCCTAAGATGCTTTCCTTCAAATATCATCTTCTTCGTCTTTAAGTTGATAATAGCCAAGTTATCCATAGCCCAGTTAATTCCTAGTAGAGCAGGAAAAGGCTGACTATCATCCACAATCTCGATAACTTCGAAGTCTATATGACTTTGGAATCCATCAATGCCCACTATCACGTCAGCTAACTAGCCAAACGGTATGACTTTCTCTTGGTTATCTATTCTCAACTGGATAGGTGACTGTTAACACCCAAAAAGTGCTCACTACCTCATCTACCACATTATATGGCTCATTTGTCCATTTTCCTACCATATTTCCCTTAAAATCCCAAAAAATCCCATTAAAAAGCCTCCAAAAGGCCTAAAATGCCTCCAAAAGGCCACAAAACCCTCAAAATAGCCTAAAAAAAGCTAAAAAACCCCCTTTTTCCTCCAAAAATAGCAAAAATCCCCTAAAAAGGGAATAAAAAATATAAAATAATGAGGAAAATGAGGAAAAAACCCTATACAGCTGCATAAAACCATGTGTTTCCCAAAACCATGGATCAGCACTCCACCACCAAAAAACTATAAATAGGTGATGGAGATCCCTTATTCCATATCCACAATCACAAGCACCCTTACTCTGCCAAAATCTCTCTCGAAACCCTAGTTCACCATTGAACTACTTTCACCTTGAGAGCCACTTTTGGCCCATTCCCACCATTGGAGAAGGAGAAGGAGCATATTGAAGCTTGGAGCATCCTCTTGGACACTGCAAAGGGCTTCATCAAACCTTCACATTGAAGGTAACATTAATAGAAAAAGTCATTCTTTTCATTTGATGTCTATGTTTCATGCATGTTTTAGAAGTAATTTAATTGTTGTTTTAGCTTAATTATTTATACTTACTGAACTGCTACTAAGGAGTCCATTCTCCTTAGTAGGTGCTCATTTGCACAAGCTAGGGGTAAAACCCTAGCTACAGTTTTGGCGACTCCCCTAGATTTTGAATTTCTGGTTTCCGTTTTGAATTTTTTACTTTCGGCTGTCCCTTTCGGCCGCCGCATACCGCGTCTTTTCCCTCTGCAGTCGCGTCCCGACCGCGCCTTTCAGGCCTTTACCTGCGATCCGACCGCGGCTCTCAGACTGCTTCCGACGCCCCGCCGGCGGATTCAAGTCTGTTACCTGTGATCCGACCGTGGCTAATCAGCCTGTTTGCCGCGATCTGACTGCGCCTGTCGGCCATTTTCCCGCGTCCCG
This sequence comes from Larix kaempferi, assembly GCA_027924585.1. Lineage (NCBI taxonomy): Eukaryota > Viridiplantae > Streptophyta > Pinopsida > Pinales > Pinaceae > Larix > Larix kaempferi. The sequence goes on along the minus strand of BSBM01000798.1, from coordinate 5,488,865 downwards.
ACTGCGGCTTTCTGCCTCTTTCGCGCGATCCGACTGCGTCTGTTAGCCCTTTTGCCGCGACCCGACTGCGTCTTTTTCCCTCTTTTCTGCGTCCCGACTGCGTCTGTTGGCCTGAAAGCCGCGACCTGACCGCAACTGTTGCCCTCAAACCCGCGGTCTTCCTGTTCCGATTCGCCACAAACCTGCGGTCTGATTTCTGCATTTTTCCTGTTTTGAGCCCAGCCCCTTTTGCTGCAATATTTTCTGCATCTGAACAGCCCTCTGTCCTACCTGCAGCCTCCCTCCCTTACAGCCTTTCTGCAACACAATTTCTGTTCCCTTTACAGAATTCTTTTAAAATTTCAGTATTTTTAATTCAGAAAATTTTGCAAGTTAAAATTTCAATTTCAGCATTATTGATAGTTAGAAGTTGCCCCCCTTGTGGCACTTCTATTTTTGGGTTCATCACCTCACGAGCACACACTCTGTCACATAAATCAAGTGAGCCTTAAAAAGTACCTAACTAAACCAACATTCTAACCCCACTTGGGGAACACAAAAGAATCATTGTAGTTAGGTAGGGTCGGGGGGATAGGCTTCCAATAACACCCCTCGGTCACTTTCACTTGAGACATAGTTGTTGTCCAAATAGGGAACCAAAATCCCCTAGTACCTTTTGGCACGGTCACGACCAGTTTATCAGAGGGCCTCTCCCTTAGGAGGGTTGAAGTCGGGAGACTGGTTCCGGAGGCCTGAGTGGAATACCGCACTCCATTCAGTAACCGAAGGGCTACCTTTCGCGGTTCGCGGGATATCCCTGTATAGGGGTATTGCGGTCAACGAACTAAACGGCAGATTCACCTTTCTGGACGTGTCATGAACGGGGTATCTTAGTTGCCATTCTTTTAGGATTGACTACCCGGTGTCCCTCCCGGTAGGGGGATATCATAGCCACTTGGCTTTCCTACTCATATTGTCTGACTTGGATTTCATCACCTTGCAGAGGATATGTTTAGTTGAGTCAGAATACTTTTAGTTAGGTGTTTGCATGCTCCTTTACCTCCCTTTGGTCTAGTGAGTCCACCATTTTTTCTTTTTAGGAAACCTGCTGCTTGTTGTTATTCTGACCATCTTTGTTGACACTCCACCTATTGTAGCACAGCTGCTGCAGTGGGTGTTTTGAGTTGGTTGTTGGCCTGAGTGCCTTTTTTTTTTTTTTTTTTTTTTTTAGCTCTCCTTCTGCACACTCGGTTGCTTTAGGCCTTTTTGAGCTGTTTATACTCACCTCAACCCACATAGATTTGACACCATCTGTCACCATTGAGTCCCCGAGACATTCTCGGCGCCTCAGGGGCGAGCCCCCACAGCACGGTTCTCTCGACACCACCCGTCATAGATTCCGATCATTGTCCGTCGATACCACTCATCACAGATCTAGAGCCTTGTCACTTGACTCCACTCGTCAGCGACGTAGGACTCCGTCACCACATAGTGACGCCCCTTACTTTACCTCGGATTCTGACGAAGAGTCTGAGAACCCTATTTACACGGCCCCTACTAGCCCCATGGCTGGCACGACTTCCACTCCGTTTGTTATAGGGACCATTGGTGGCACATCCACCACTACACCAGTTACTACACCTGTTTTGGGTATGCCCTCCATGGGACCCTCATCTACCGTACCCCTCACGGTACCTATTCCCGCAGCGGGAATACCTATCCCCACTACATCAGTGGCTCACACTACCTATGGTGGTGCTGGACCATCCTCCACTACCTCAGTTCCCCCACTTGGGGGCACCACCCCAAATCTTGTCCCTCCACTTGGGGGCACTGGCCCCAACTTGGTCCAACCCACTACTGTGTCACATCCTTCTTCCAGTTTGCCATTCATGGCTAGCCTCAACCTACCTGACCTGGATAGATTGACCAACGACCCTATTCGACACGACCCTACGTGGCCTCATATGCCCACCAAGCTCCCCTCTGACATCCCTAAGTTCGAGGGCAAGGCCGGTGAGGACCCACAAAACCATATCATGTCTTTCCACCTATGGTGTTCCTCTAACTCCATAGTGGATGACTCTGTTCGCCTCCGTCTCTTACAGCGCACCTTCACTGGCTCTGCAGCCAAATGGTATATCGAGCAACCTCATGGGACCCATGCCACCTTTGCTTCCCTTGCCTCGACATTCCTGCAGTTCTTCCAGTTGCCTGTTCGCTATGACGCAGGCGTTGAGATCCTTCTATCTTGTAGACAAAACACGGCTACCCATATCACGGACCACATCCATGAGTGGCGCCGACGCCGTAGCTTATGCAAGATCAAACTAGACGACCGTATCTTCCTAGATTGGTTCCTCAAGTCCCTTCTTCCTGTTATCGCTAAGGATGTAGCTTCAGAAAGACCCCAGTCTGAAGAAGAGGCCATCCTTAAGGCACAGCAGTTCGACCTCATTTACGCCCAGTCGGGTTACCTTTATACCATTATACCTGACGCCCCTCGCGGCGAGTCCTCCCAGCACGATGCACCGGGGGCATCCCACGCTGCAGACGGCATCATCGGTCGTGTTTCTTCGCATCCTCAACCATTTTCTATAGCACGACCTACCCCTGGCCCCGACCTGTCGCGGGCTACCTCACAGTCTGGAGCAACCAACTCATATGCTCCCATGACACACCACCATTCCCATGGACCCTCATGTCCATCTCAATGCTTCGGTTATGCGACTCCTGCTTATGCTCCCCCAGTCGCACCTCAGTCTTACTACCATCCGCAGGCTGCCCCAGCCCCTGCGCCTTCACAAGCCCAACCCGCTTATTATCCGCCCCAGGCAGCCCCTGCGGCACATTCACAACCTGCTCCGCAGCCATATCAGCAACCTCCTCAAGTTACTGCACCTGCTCAGCCTCAACCTACATATCATCCTCCGCAGCCTGCTCCCGCACCTGCACAACCTCAAAATCCACCTGCTGCCCAAGGGCAAGTCTACGCCCAACAAAACCCGCAGCAAAACCAGAACAACCAACGTAACCAGGGCCAACAGAACCGCGACAAGGGCCATAATCGGGGGAACAACCAACCTGCAGACCAAGCTGGTCAACCAGCTAATCCTCCCGACAATAACAATGCGGCCCCCACTAACCAGAACCCTGATCGCCCGCCTAAACAGGCTAAAAACCCCAATTTGCGAACGAACCACCCTTGTTCTATCTGCGGGGTCTATGGCCATTACACACATGCTTGCCCACACTTAGAGCGAGCTCGGCAACTCTGGGTTGACGAGGCCCATCGCCAAGGGCATGCGGCTCCCCAAGCACCGCCCAACCCCCCCAACCTCAACAACACCCTTTGGTGCTGCAAAACCCCTTACCAACCCAGGGCATCGTGAACACTCAGCCGTTGGCTCCCCCTCAAGCCAACGCGCCCCAACAATAGCAAATCACGTACGCTACTCCCGATCAACCCATGTTTGACTCAGGAACCCACCACTTGTTGATGATGTCATCTGCTGACATCAACCTCCAGACCCGTCGGAACCAATATGGCTCCACCTCTGAAGCCCCTCCCACGGATAAACCCACTAACGCTCATCCCACTGATCAGGCGTTACGCATCCCTCCCCCGCCGGTCGACGGTGCTTCCAAAGCAGCTCGTTTCCCACTTCGTCGTCTCAACAATAACCCCAATGCGCGTGCTGCGTCCAACTACAACATTGTAGACGACCTAGCCCAATCTCCCGCAACCATGTCTGCGTTAGAAGTCTTGAAGAACTGCCCTTCCCAGCGCAAGACTTTACTTTCTGCCATTGGGGGAATTGACCCAAATGATTCGAATTTGATGGCATTTGATTTAGACCAGTCTGAACCACGCCTACCTTCCAGCTTAGCATTCCAAGTTACTGTCTCCGTTAGGAATCTTGTCATCCATCGGTGCATCATCGATGAGGGTGCCTCCACATGCGTTATGTCTACATTCGTATGGCAGAAGCTGGGATCCCCTCCTCTCCAACAGTCCACCACTGCATTACGTGCCTACGACGGTCGTTCGGCTCAGCCCCAAGGCCTCCTAGCCAATGTCCCCGTCCAGTTAGGTGGCAAAACTGTACTCATTGACATTGAGGTAATCAATGCCCAATTGGATTATAACCTTTTACTTGGCTGCAGCTACATGTATGCCATGCGGGCAGTTGCCTCTTCTGTCTTTCGCACCATGATGTTCCCCCATGAGGGACGCGTGGTTAAGGTTGACCAGCTCACCTACTATGATCCTAGTGCTCCCGTGGCACCTGAAAATGTTCTCCCCATGGTTGAACAACCTGTTTCTCATGCCACCACCTCATTTGTTTCCACTACGGGGCCTGGAGTCTACTCAGACGCGCTGATGACCTCCACCTTTCAATCCATTCCTCCCCCGTCATCTACGCCCGAAGTGTCTGACTTATGTACCTTGTCCCATGACAACTTACCAACTAATAATCAACCACCCTTGTTGCCAAAACCACCATTGGTACCTAGCCACATTGGTGTTACACCGATCCATACCATCCCCTTTCTAGTCCCTCCATCGGGAGTAGTAAGCGCCCCGGTTATGGCTACCCTTAGCCTCCCGGGGTTAACCTTGGGATTGCCTATCTGGTATCTTTCACCTCCCGTTCGCCCACCGACACCAGATGTCGTCCTCCAACCGGTGCAACCCATGGCTACTACCTCTCAGCCACCTCCTGCTGTCTCTACCCCTTCGGCCTCCACGACTCCCACCCCTCCTCCCAAACCCACTGGGGGCAGAGGTCCACAACCTTACACTGCTGTCCCACCTCCCAAGACAGTCAAAAACCCTCCAGTATTCCGTGCTCCTCCTAAATGCTCGCTGTGTGACGAGTTGGGCCATGCCACTCACCAGTGTCCACAGTTACCCGCATTACAGAAGCACATGCAGATGCTCGACGATGACCCCAACATCCCAATTGTCGAACTAAACCCCACTCTTAAGCCTAAAGACAAGTCCCTACGCACCAACCACTCTTGCGCCATATGCGGTGTTTATGGGCATTACTCCCATCATTGTCCCGATCTCCCGGATTACAGAGCAGCTCTCTATGAGATGAACAATCTGGATCTTGAGACGGCACGACCTACCATTGAGGAGATCTACCCCCCAGACTCTTCACCTTCTGGAGAGATTAATACCATCTATATGATTTCTTCCACCACTTCCCCCACGTCAACCGATTTGACGACGCAAAATTTCCGTACCGATGAGGAGATTCTTGAGGCCCTTACTGCCCCGGATTATCCCTGGGATGATATGCATCATCGTTCCTACTTCATCCCAGAAGCGTCTTCCTCTAACTCCGCTACCCAATACGCGGTTGAATCCAAAGAATTCCTCCCCACCAAGGTCGACTGGTTCAAGGACCCTATTCCTGCTCCGGATGCCTTCGAGGAAGGTAACATGGCCAACATCTCACCTGTCATCCAAGTTGATATCACTGCCCCAGGACATGCCCCTGAACTCATCACTTTAGGAGCATTCTGCAGTCAACAAGAGATTGAGGACTACACAAACCTTTTCAAAGAATTCCGTGATGTCTTTGCCTGGTCCTATACTGAAATGCCTGGTCTCGACCCCGCAATTATATAGCACCACATCGACACATGGCCTGATGTACCCCCCGTCCGTCAGAAGCAGCGTCCCATTCATCCTTCCAAACTCCCAGCTGTTAAAGCCGAGATTGAGAAACTGCGCAAGGCAGGGTTCATTTATCCTATTGCCTATACCACTTGGGTTTCAAACCCCGTTCCCGTTAACAAAAAACAAGGCACCCTTCGAGTATGCACTGACTTCCGTGATTTAAACCACGCTTGTCCCAAGGACAATTTCCCCACGCCATTTATTGACCAGCTCATTGATGCGTGTGCGGGACATGAAGTCCTCTCCTTCATGGATGGTTTTTCTGGCTACAACCAGATTCAGATCCGTAAAGAAGACCAGTACAAAACGGCCTTTACTACCCCATGGGGCACCTTTGCCTATCGTGTCATGCCGTTCGGCCTCAAGAATGCTGGTGCCACTTTCCAGCGGGCCATGACCTATTGCTTTCACGACTTGGTCCATATCCTGTTGGTCTACCTTGATGACCTCACAGCTCGTTCCCGGAAACGATCAGACCACCTTAACGACCTTCGGCAAGTTTTTCTGCGTTGTCGCAAATACCAAATCCGCTTGAACCCACACAAGTGTGTCTTTTGCGTTCCGGCAGGCCGATTTTTAGGTTTCATTGTTTCCTAGAAAGGAATCACTGTTGACCCTCTAAAAGTCCAAGCCATCTTAGACCTTCCTTCTCCTCGCACGCTCCGGCAACTCCAAAGCCTACAGGGGCGATCCAACTTCCTTCGACGCTTCATTCCTGATTACGCCACTACCGTTCACGGTTTCTTGCGCCTGCTCCGTACCCACATACCCTTCGTCTGGGATGAGCAAGCAGAAGCTGCATTTGAAGCCCTTAAGAAGGCTCTCACACAAGCCCCTTTGATCTCCCCTCCGGATTTCTCCCAGGACTTCATCCTATACGTCTCGGCCTCCGAGCATGCCGTGTCCGGAGTCTTGGTTCAAGAAGACGCTTCTCATCAGGAACACGTCATTTACTACGTCATCCAGACCTTGTCTGGTCCACCCCTCCGTTACCCATATGAGGAGAGACTTGCCCTCGCCGTAGTCTTTTCCGTACAAAAATTGCGACACTACATCTTAATGAGTCATACCACTGTCGTCGCCGATTCTAACCCCATGGTATATCTTCTAAACCGGCGACTACTGCAAGGTCGTGTTGCTAAATGGGTTATTATCCTCCAGGAATATGACCTTACCTTCAAAACACCTAAGAGCACTAAAGCCCTCGCGCTTGCCCAACTCATTACTGATCTCCCTTCCCTTCTCCCAGCCAAACCAATTTCTGATGAGTTACCCGACAATCACCTGTTCTCTATCTCATCCGATGACCCCTGGTATGGTGATATCTTGTTATACCTGCGCACGCAAAAATTCAGACCCAAAGTTACCCGTAACGGACGCCGTCGCATCCGTCACCAGGCCTCTCGATATCTCCTCTTAGGCGACGTCCTTTACCGGCGCAGAGTTGACACAATTCTTCGTCGTTGCCTCACACACGAGGAAGCTGAACACGTCCTTAATGACTGTCATAGCGGTGCCTGCGGAGGCCATTTCTCAGGGATGGCTACTGCCCAAAAGGTCGTCCACGCCGGATATTTCTGGCCCACACTTTTCACCGACTGCATCACTGCGGTCAAACACTGCCATAACTGTCAACTTTTTGCCCCCAAGGCCCGGACACCTCCTGCTCCATTACACCCAGTCGTCACCGTTGGTCCCTTTTGTAAGTGGGCCATAGACTTCATGGAATGTAGACCCCAGTCTGCCAATGGCCATAAATATATTGTTGTCGCTGTTGATTACTTCACCAAATGGGCGGAAGCCATGCCTACCTTCAATTGTACCGCCGACACCGCGGCCCGTTTCTTCTTCAACCATGTCATCGCTCGATTCGGGGTTCCTAAGCAGTTAGTCTCTGACCATGGTTCACACTTCGAAGATGCCGTCTGGCGTGAGTTATCAACCCTCCTTAAGTATGAACATCAATTTTCCTCTGCTTACTACCCCCAAGGGAATGGCCAAGTAGAGGCCATCAATAAAATCCTCAAAACCATCCTCCAACGAACGGTTGACAAGCATAAGTCCAATTGGCACCACATGTTGTTCCCTGCCTTGTGGGCTTACCGCACCTCCACTAAGACCGCCACTGGTTTTACACCATTTCATCTAGTTCACGGTGTAGAGTCTGTCCTCCCCATCGAGTGTCAGATTCCTGCCTTACAGATCGCCGTTGAGCTTCTCCCTGACACCTCCCCCATCGAGCAGCGTTTGCTACAACTCAAACAAGCCGATGAAGACCGTCGGGCCACTCTCCAGAACATCGAAGCTGCCAAAAACCGCTCCAAATCCGGTTATGATAAACATGTTCACCCTCGAACTTTCCACGAAGGGGACCTCGTCCTCGCCTATGAGCAAGCCCATGACAAAACCGGTAAAGGGAAGTTTGAATCTATGTGGCAAGGCCCTTACGTCGTGCAGACCTGCCTCGGCACGGGGGCATACATCTTAGCTGACTTCGAAGGCCATCCTTTGCGCAACCCTCGTAATGGGTTGTATCTCAAGCGTTTTTACCCATAAAAGAAACCCGCGGCCTCATTGGTCTGCATTGTACAGTACTTTCGTTTTGTTTTTGTCCATTTTTCGAACCATTTCCACCATTGGAATCAGCACGACGAGACCATCATGATGGTCACCTCGTTGCATTATTTTTGTTCCGTCAATTTTTGCCCATTTTTTCGACGTCACTAGTCGCCTCGGTTTGCGTGCCACAACGGCCGTTCTCCATTTTTCACATGTTTTATATCATCGGATTCATTTTTCCGAGCTGGTGATGATGCTTGAGATCGTTTCTCGCTCCCACCTCCATATTTTTTAGGGTATTTTTTCCAAAACGCCCTCGTCACCTCGGTGTGCGTGCCACATCGGCCGTTACCCGTTTTTGACATCCTTTATATCGCCGGATTCATTTTTTCCGAGCTCGTGATGATGCTTGAGATCATTTCTCGCTCTCACTTGGTACAATTTTAACATTGTGTCCCAAACACCTTGTTGCCTCGGTTTGCGCGCCACATCGGCCGCCATCGGATTGTTCCACACTTTTACATGAGCCATTCACTCCTGTCATACTGCAAATGTCTCGTTATTTTTCCACCATTTCATTTCCCCGCAAGGAGGCCCACCAGTGTTCCCCCCAACCCTCGTTCTTGGTCATCCTTATTGATCCTTGATTGAACATTTCCTCCTTGCCTGGCCATTCCTTTTGTTCGGTATAATTTTATCCCTTTTTCGGGCCGGACAAGTCCTTTACGAAAAAGGCACTTAGGGAGTTTCCGTTAAGCTCTTTTCTGACTCCTAAAAGAATGAAAAGATCGCCGAGCAATCTTGCTTCCTTTCATGCTCGTTAAAGTACCTGAAAGGGCGTCTATCTGGTATAAGTTTAACCCTTTTCCGGACCTGGTAGACTAATTACGAAAAAGGAATACTCTAGTCACACCGGCTAGAAGAGTTCTTCATTGCATCCTTTTATGCTTCTTTGGGCCTTGGAGACTAAATCTACGAAAAAGAAACCCCCTGGAGTCTTCTTATCTACTTTCAGACTCTCTAAAATTGAAAGCAACCACGAGCATGAACTGTCCTGGGCTCGTAAAATCCACCCGACAGTACCATTTCATCATTTCAGAGTCTTCTTATTTGCTTTCAGACTCCTTAAAATTGAAAGCAACCCCGAGCATGAACTGTCCTGGGCTCGTAAAATCCACACGACAGTACCATTTTACACACACTTCTTCTAGTTCCTTAACCCATGACGAAGTTTTTCCCCCGTGCCTCCTGGCACTTTGATCTATCATCTCGGCAGCACCCCCAATTAGGTCGCCTTTGTTCAGAGTATTCTGCAGTCTCCTGCCATTTTACCCCAGCTTGAGTCTCCCTCAGACCAATCATCTCCCCAGATCCAATACAGCTATGATCCCTCTCCCCTTAATCAGTTTCATATGCTGCCAGATCATTCCCATTATCATACTCTGAACAAAGGAAGTTTGAGTCCATCCACTCTACTTGCCTAGTTGTCCCCCCATAGTTTATCAGTCCTGCCATCAGCACTATCACATTTCGGTCTTGTACCTCGCGCTCCTGTCAAGGAAACATCATTGCCTTGATAGTTGCAGGTCTCCCTCTATCGACGACAGCTCCTCTATTCCAGAGGATAGGCCCAGAGGTCCCTACGCCTTGGACTTATCACCATCTGTGGTAAGTGCCTACGGATCATTCCGAGAGGAATCATCATTGCCTCTCTGAGTGGTTGTTCCTCACATGCTCGACTTCAGCAGCTTGATCGCATCATTGAGGATCGCGTAGGATTATATCCCATCAGTTTTTAGTCGAAGACCCCGGATTTCCCTTGACTCTAGCACATTGTTGAGTCACTTCGGAACGCCCAGTTGTATGTTCCTGTGGATGTCCGGGCTGTGTTGGCGATTGTATTCGGAAGCCATCCAGTTCTCTGCTTCCTTGAGTACCCATTTCAGTTCCAGTCCAGTGTACCATGGAGAGTATGACCCCAGTCACTATGATCCAGCAGCTCATCAGTTCCTTTGGTACCATACTCAGTAGCACTGTTGATTGTTCCAGTGCACCCGTTCTACAGTTCACACATGATCCGCTCAACAGTATGTCCCAGATTTGTGTCCCCTCTGGACTCTTATGATGTATACAGTGGTTCTCTATGTATCTTTCAGGTCCCTCTTTTTGGGCCTCACGGTTTTTCATATATCTTGATACGAGCATGGGTATGCCCGCCTCGTCCATATATTGAGATTATTCCTCAGTCAGTATTTGAGGTCATGTCTATTTCAGGTCCCCATTTTTTGGACCCCATTGTTATGGTTATGTTATATCCTGATACGAGCATGGGAATGCCCGCCTCGTCCATATATTGAGATTATTCCTCAGTCAGTATTTGAGGTCATGTATATTTCAGGTCCCCTTTTTGGACCCCATTGTTTATGGTATGTTATATCCTGATACGAGCATGGGAATGCCCGCCTCGTCCATATGATCAGATGATTCCTCATCCATTATTGAGGTTATGTACTTTTAGTTCTTGCAGTTGTTCGGGATCGTTGTTCCAGGCTCCAATTTGTTTCTTCTCTTCTCTCCACTCCCCAGGAAAACCATTCATGACTTATGATGTCCATCGGCCATACGATGAGCTCCTGCCCTCGCACATCAGGGGGCAATCTGTTAACACCCAAAAAGTGCTCACTACCTCATCTACCACATTATATGGCTCATTTGTCCATTTTCCTACCATATTTCCCTTAAAATCCCAAAAAATCCCATTAAAAAGCCTCCAAAAGGCCTAAAATGCCTCCAAAAGGCCACAAAACCCTCAAAATAACCTAAAAAAAGCTAAAAAAACCCCTTTTTCCTCCAAAAATAGCAAAAATCCCCTAAAAAGGGAATAAAAAATATAAAATAATGAGGAAAATGAGGAAAAAACCCTATACAGCTGCATAAAACTATGTGTTTCCCAAAACCATGGGTCAGCACTCCACCACCAAAAAACTATAAATAGGTGATGGAGATCCCTTATTCCATATCCACAATCACAAGCACCCTTACTCTGCCAAAATCTCTCTCGAAACCCTAGTTCACCATTGAACTACTTTCACCTTGAGAGCCACTTTTGGCCCATTCCCACCATTGGAGAAGGAGAAGGAGCATATTGAAGCTTGGAGCATCCTCTTGGACACTGCAAAGGGCTTCATCAAACCTTCACATTGAAGGTAACATTAATAGAAAAAGTCATTCTTTTCATTTGATGTCTATGTTTCATGCATGTTTTAGAAGTAATTTAATTGTTGTTTTAGCTTAATTATTTACACTTACTGAACTGCTACTAAGGAGTCCATTCTCCTTAGTAGGTGCTCATTTGCACAAGCTAGGGGTACAACCCTAGCTACAGTGACCATGACAACTTTGGTTGACCCATCTACTGCCATGTCTTCTTAGTTAAGACATTTACTTCTAATCCCAGATCAAGGATGACTTAATCCATTTCAAAATATCCTATCTGCGTGGTAAGCCTCATTTATCGGCCTGTTCCTTTATGCTTCCTTATGTGATGTAATGCGCTATCAGAAATCTCTGTTCCGGTCTGCGGCTCATATTGGTTTATGAGCTTCTGCAGCTCAACTATGGCATTTTCACTTTTGAGTAACTTCATGTAGCTTCGCAGGAACTGCGCAACGAAAGTGCTGACATCCGTTGCAGTGCTTGTTTTGTCATAGGCTGCTGGCATGTCTTCAACATGCGGTGGTTGACTGCACAACGGGATCCTCTGTGTTTCTGTTGCTGGCTCTCTGAAGCTATCCCGGGTGTCGAGAGCAGGTATTTTTCTTGGAGCTATCCTTATCCATTCTATCTCAAGAGGAGACCGCTTTGTGTGAGCCTCCCCTGATGTGGAAGCTTCTGCTCCCCTATTGCGGCCTATATGAGCACCACTGCACAAGACCACATTGATGCTCGGGTCTACTTGTCTTTTCTCTACTGTGATCCACTGGACGTTCGTGTTTGGTGTGTTCGTCCGTCTTCTTTTCTGCATTTCCACCTTTAGTACTGGGAAATCTTCAATAACATGCTCAAATGATTTACAAAAATTGCATGTAGTGCATGGGTTAACACAATCTCTAGATACGTGACCTGGTTGGCCACAATTATAACAAATGACCTGGCCGTGGCCTCTCCCCTGCACCGGGCCAACATTTCTTCCTCTGCCACGGTATCCACCACCACGGCCTCTGTATCCTCCTTGGTCATATTTTGCATTCTCTTGTTTTGGCTGGGTCTCTTCTTGTACGCAGTACAAGCCAGTGCTTCTCATTGAGTCCATATCCTGTTTTCTCTCATTCATTAATTTATATGAGCGATAGTTGGATTCATCATGTCCAACTGATTTACAGAAATTACAGTATAAATTTTTAGGTGTTTTCACATATTTCTGTATAAGATAGCAGTCTTCAGGTCTGTGTCCCGTGGTTCTATAGATTTCACACCATGGGGCCTGATTCTGATTTAGTGGGTTGGGTGCACCACTAGATAATCGCGGAATAAAGGGAAATTCTCCCGGTCATGGCCTTCTCCTTTACAACTTGTACACCAGACCTCATGTCTAGGTTCATACCTTTGTTCTTTGCCATTCTTCATGCTTTGTAGTTCTAGTGTCAAGGTGGTTAGCTGGTTTTGGATCTGAGACATCCCAGAACTAGTCTCACCAATCGGTGAAGCCTCTAGCTTCATTGCGATCTCCAAGGCCTCTGCCTATGACTCAACCTTCTGCTGCATCAATGGTAATCTAATATGGGGTAACAGTGCAACAATGAACCATTCCTTGTGCTGTTCCGGGGCTATAACAAAGCTTACTTGGTCCAATAAGGTATTGAATTTCTGATCAAACTCCCAAACCATTTCAGTCGGTTTCTGCTTTATTTCTTTCAACTCAGTTATACACTGAGATTCAGATTTAGGTTTCTTGAACTCAGCCACAAGCGTAGCTTTAATTTCTACGAGGGTTCACGGCTGTGTGGTAGAGTACTTCATAAACCAATGTAATGCTCTATCTCTGAAAGTGGTGATGAGCTGTGCTCTCTTCACTGCATCATCTTGGATTTGTCTTACACTCCATACGGCTTCACAAAGAAACCAATGCTAGTCAGGGTCTTCTAGGCCAGTTCCTTTGAATATTGGGTGCTTCATATCTGTGTTTTCCATTGTGTTATTAGGCGGTGGAGCGCCCAAATTAGTGCGCGGCTGCTGTAAAGGGATCTACGTAGTGAAAACAAATGGGACTATCGGGAGAGATGTACTGGGCTGAGTGTTCTGCGGGGTGGGCTGCGTAGCGGGTGGGTTTTGAGATAATGGTGGTACGGTCTCTGCAGCCGGTGGGTTCTTAGGAGTAAATTGTGGTACGGCTTCGTTGTCAATGTTACAAGGGATCTCAGTATCAATATGGAGTCCAGGGCCTCCAAGATTCTTATTAAATTTATATCTCTTGCCACTTCTAAGATTATGTGTTTCTTCGTCAGAATCGCTAAATGTACTGTTTACCATGACGAACTTAAGAATATTACTGCATTCTTAAAACACCTTTCTCAGCTAACAACATCTTAATGTATAGGCTGAGATTGTTTAGCAACTTACCTTGGAATCCTCCGAAAAAGTATGCTTCTGCTTGGCTGTAGGATTTGAGTGTGTCTACAACAAATTCTGTTACGAAGCCTTCTAGCATATGGTCGACCCAAAAATCAACTGCGCGTGTCAACGGGATGTCTATTGCTTTGAGCTGTGCTATGAGCTCAGGAGTCCACTCTGTAGGAACTCCCCCTTGAAAAGAGGTTTTCTTTTCTGCGAGCCACGAGATCCACGCGTGCAGCTTGTTTGGAAATGATGCCCAAAAAATATCGTGGATATCTTCCCATAGATATCGATCCGACCACTGCGTGTCAGATAGATGCGGATGTCTATTCTCTTGCCTTGCAAAATCTCTTCTAGTCTTGTCCCACCAAGCTTGGATTTCTGTCTTTTCAGGATGCTAGTTGCTAGAGCCTTCTGGAAACTGGTATTCTTCGTTACACATCACGATTGCAACTCATCACGGATTCTAGCGCGGAAACGGAACCATTTGTTGTCTATAACTGACCTAGAGGTTTCCTATAAGACCTAGGTTCTTTGCGGTTTCCCTTTGACCAACAAAACCCCTTCGCACCGGCCCTTTCGGCAACAACCTGCTAGTAGGTTGAGGTCTCACCCGAGGTGTTTCTATGGGGTACTGCGGGACCAGGTTTCCACAGTAAGTGATAAGTTTCTTGGATGGATATACTATGCAACACAAAAGAGGGTATGTGCTGCAAGGTGAGACTGCGCAGCGATAGGAAACGCTGCAGTCTGCACCACTATGTTCTTCTACCGCGGGCCTCTACTGAAGCTGCAAATAATCCAACTTTATTATATACTTGGATTATCTTTAAAGTGCTTAAGGAAATGAGATGAATATTACTCATCCATTCATTAACTCAGGAGGTTATGATTTGAACATAGATGATTGATCTAATCCACTGTTATACATTCCTTTACTACATGTAAGAAAGTACTTAACTAAATGACTGATTCACGGTCTCCAAACACAATACTAAATGTTTATCGTTCATTTGTTCATACAGAACTTAACATATCATTTCCATACTTCTCTAATGGCAAATGCATATACAATCTCTCTCATAATAGTATGCAAGGAAACATCTAGACATTCTTTGACAGAAAACACAAGTAATCATTCATTCATAAGCACAATCACACAACACGAGATTTAACGTGGTTCACTTCCCTGGGTGGGAAGCTACGTCCACAAGAACGGTTGGTAATATATTTCCTTAAAAGGGATGGGGACAACCGTTCTTATTCTACGCACTCAGCTGTAGACTCTCCTTCCTCTCAGACAGGTCTCTACGCACACAGTTGCAGAGCCTTTACAATCTTCGTAGCTCAAAGAGATTTTACACTACAACAACAAAAGTAACCCCAAAACGTAACCCCATCCGATACAAAATTGTCTTCTTAAATAGATCATACCTCTAAGGTCATGTCTTTACAAAGCTGAAGACCTAAACCAACAAACCCTTAGGGTTTACAAAACTGCGCCGGTTTCCCTAAACCGGCTTGCTGGCATCTGGTAGCGTCTGCTTCAACGTGGCGGTTATCCATGTCTTCATTCTATCACTATCGGCCTCCCTGTCACACGCATGCCAACAAATCTCTTTCACAGACCCATTCATCTCTAACGGTTTCTCCCACCAGGCGTGCCAAGACGTTGCTTTCCTCAACAAACTCATGCATTGGCCACCTTCCTGATTTGCTCTTGCTCGCCGCTTGGCACTCTTAGAGCATCTTTCCAAAATTAGACCACTACTGGTCCATCCGATACCTGCACCTGATCCTTGTCCAACACTCCGCTTTGCTAGTTCCACGTGGCCTGACTGCTTCGTAGCATTGCTTCCTCGCAGCGTTGCTCTTCGTGGTGCCTCCAAAATTCGGATGCTGCGCATAGCTTCGCAGCACTGCTTCCTTGCAGCGTTGCTCTTCGTGGTGCCTCCAAAATTCAGATGCTGCGCATAACTTCGCAACACCCTCAACACTTAGACAAAATTATATTTCTAAGCTACGCTCAGCTCAGCTTTCCCTGCTTATCAAAAAAGGTGTTACCAAAAATTTGTCCTGACTTGGGCCCAACATGGAGTGACTCTGCTGGGCGTCTCGGTGGGACGCAAGTCCTAGCATTTGGTGAGGACTTATTCTCATGGATCAAGGAGAAAATCATGATGATAGAGGACTATCCCTATGCTGGGGTGGAATTCTGTGGCGATATTGATCTAGCCTTACCTGAGGATGATGACTGGTATGAGTCAGGTATATGACCTTCAAATTTGTTTTTTAATTTTTCAAGTTTATGTCATTTTTTATTTTATTTTGATAATGCATAGAAAGTCTAATATATATGTATAATGCTAGATATCGAGGGGCGGTGAGGCTAGTAGGATCCTCTCCACTACGACAATGAGGGGTGGAGTACCAAGTTGAGGAGCATGAGGCAGGAGGGTTCTACGATGTGGAGCGGAACATGGAGGGACTGACTATGGGCATTCCTCTGATGAGGATGCCTGAGGTCCCATATCGTATCCAGAGGCACACTGTAGGTGTTCCAGAGTGGATTGGCAGGCTGCTCCGTTGAGTTTCCAGGGCAGTGGTGTGATATCATGAGCACCATGCTCCTCGTGACTAGTTTTAGGAAGTAGTTTGTTAACGGAATTTATACGATATGTAGGCCAGAGAGCCAATTTTTGTATGGGCCGTGATCCCATTTTTTGACTTTCGACATATTATACTATTGTATGTGGCAAAAACAATTTTTACATGATATATGCATATGGATCTATCTCTACTATTTACCTATGATGACTTGTATGTTACTTTTTTTTCATGTGTTCTTTTATGATGTATTGATTATGTGTTTTCTAGATGCCAATCCAACATATAGTTAGCTAACGAATCAACCACCATGTTGAATTACCTTGGTACATGTTTATATAGAATGTAATCAAATTATCATTCAAGGAGGTGTACCCTTCTGTATAAATGTGTTGATGTATTTGTAACTTAGGAAGATATTCACTTGTATATTTTATTTTTACTTTATTGTATCCCCATTGGAGATGTATTATTCCTCCGATTGGAAGTGTCGTCAGTTGTACTTGCAAGTGTCACAAGTTATATTGTAAGTGTCGTAACTTATACTTGATGGGTTATTAGACCACCTTGATGGGGTCAGCCCTGTATGAGTCTTGTGGGTTAAAAAGTTATTAGACCACTCTAGTGGGGTCGGCCTAGTTAGTATTATGTTAAGTGGTTAAGTTGGGGCCAACCTAGTTAGAGTTAAAAGGCAAGTCAAGTTAGTGTATAAATAGAGAGTGTGTCTCTCTCATTTTACACATTCTAATAATTCACTCACTTCGCATTAGTGAGAGAAGAGGAGGGTGCGCACAAGTGGAGGAGGAGCATGCTGCTAAAGATATCTCTCTATTGGGTTTGATTCTTGTGATCTTTGTATTGGTGCTTATTCTATCTCTGAGGAAGTTGCGGGGTTTTTCACCTTCTTGGTTTTCCCCGGTGAAATGTTTTGTGTCTCTTGTCTCTTGTCTCTTATGCTTAATATGTTGTACACGTTGTTCTTTCAGTTAAGATCCTAACTATATTGAATTAAATGATGAAAAACTAACATGGTATCAAAGCTAGCTTGAAGGAAGGCATGATATGGCATTTATGACACTTGTTGCACTTGTGACAAATTGCAAGCTAGGGCTTGATATAGAAAAAACCAGTCATCGTAGAACTTTCACTATAACTCCATTTTGGAGAAGGTTCAGGATCTGAAAATTTTACAGGTCGTAGATAACTCCCCATGTACCTTGTGTCTGAAGCAAAATCTCTAAATCGCTTTACCTTTTGTTTTATGATCCGTACAATATAGGGTTTCTGCCTCTTCCAGATCTCAGTCATAAATAGGTGACCTAGGAAAAAAGGTCACAACGTGGGCTAGGGAGCTCCAAATGAAATTTCATAAAATGTAACAGGTAGGGAACAGACTGTATGTTCACATGTCCTCATTTCATAGGCCGAAGTTGAACCAGTGACACGTGGCATGCCATACAAGTTCGCTCTCCTGTTTTATCCCATAAACAGGTCACGTTGTGACACTTGGAATAAATCTCTCTTAGAGAATCCAGTTGAGGTCAGACCTATGGGGTTAGAAATATGATAGGTGGGGCTACCACGGGTCAAAGTTTCAGACCCTGTGGATTTGTAATTTCAGAGATGCATCAGAAACAATCAGGTGCATATTTTTGTCAAAACAAAATTGGATTATGAGCACCTTCATTCTTGGTTTGTCACTGTTGCGGTAATTTAGGGCTTCGAAGAAAGTTGGAATTTTTGGAATCGGAGACCACGGCTGAATACTCATCAAAATCAAAATTTAGAGACCAAAACGGAATTTTTTTGTTGGACAAAAGGCCGGGCTTGATTAAACTCTAGTTTGGGATTTTGATCGGAAAGATGGAAAATTAGGGCTTCTGCAAAAGTTGGAATTTTTGAAGTCTGTGACCATGGCTGGAAACTCCTCAGAAAAATTGAATTTTAGAGGTTTGGATCAAACCTTTTGGTTGGGAATAAAGGTGAGATTTATCAAACCCTAGTTCGGGGTCTTGTCTAGTGACTCTAGAAGTTTCAAAGGCAATTTTGTGCGGTCAAATTTTGCAGATTTCAAAATTGAAGTATACCAGCTTGATCAGCTCAACAAGCCACATCTTTCCATCCATTCAGAAGTTTGAAATTCAAAGTTTGAATTTTTAGGGTTTCTCTAACAAACCCTAATCCAACTCTAGATCTAGTTTCAGCAAATCAAATTGGATTGGGTTAATCCTAGAAAAGAATGAATTGGACACCTACATAAGTGAAGAAGTTCCAGTTCCAGAGGGAGATGAGGATGAGGCCTTACATAAAAATGATACAAGCAATCTCGACAGGTATGACTTGAGGAGATACAGGTATTTTTTCGAAATCTGTTCATGATTAAGGTTATGATATGTTTGTATTCATATTATTGATGTTAGTACAATATTGATTAATTTTAGACTTGTATTATCACCCTAGTATAAGTATGAATGCATGTGAATGATAGAAGACATTCATTGATTAGGGTTATGACACTTTTGATTGTACTAATGCACTGTGGTATTGTATGAGGATAATGTTGTCTGCTAACATGAAAGGTACAAATCAAGTTCTAGATCAACAACATATGACCATGGTGACATGAAGACAAAGACTCATCCATAGCCATTATAGAAGCTCTACTTACGAGGTATGTATATTTTGGTTCTATAATGGTTAACTTATGAGTTATGCAGGTTCCTAAGCACAAGTCTTTGAAGAAGAACAAAAAGGCATTATATGGGTATGTTAGACATAACTAGCAAGCATGATAATCTAGGTATGTTTTTCCTATATCAAGTTAGAATCCTACCTTGTGTTAGGATCTTACACTTTTGTATGAATGATAATGATTATTCTTGAAGTTAGAAGTTTAAGTAATCAAGGGTTTATGCATATTATGTTTCTTACTTTGATTGATGATATGACAAACCAGAAGAGTCCTATGGTCAAATAAGAATATGCATGAGTAAAAGAAGTCTTCCCTGAAACCTTGAATACTAACGCTTATTACCTATGTATGAAATGATCATGACCATACATATTTAAGATTATTTAGAATCATAATGTTTTGATAGTATTGAGATTATACTAATGAATGTATGATTATGTATGATATCTTGAGGATGACACAATCATGACACTAGTGCACACTTAAGCATGCATAGTGGTCTAGGATGGATATAAGTTCAAGGATAGGTAATCCTAGAATCAAAGATCAAGAGATAGCACACTCCAGTAGTTTCTGCAAGGAAGAAAATATTGAGAGGGAGTCCACCCTACAACCAAACAAAGATAAGTATTTGAATTGTCATTTATTATATGATTACTTAAATGATGTTGTCCAGTCACGTACATACTTATGTTCCTAGATTTAGGATGTACATTTTTCATTTTAGAAAAGTTGCATTAATGAACAAGATACTACTAACAAGTAATGGGTAAGTGGCATATGGTACTGTACAACATTCCATTGCTACTTATCTAGAATGAAACCTCTTTGTTGACATGTTGGGAGTTGTGCACACTCTTAACAATGTTCTGGTAGAGATGGAAGGCATCTAGAAAGTTACGGGATATGGATAAATGTTGTATTGAAGCATTGGCTAAAATAATTGCATGATTGTATGACATATATCTTTATGTGTAAGAATTTGTTCTGAAATCGATGAGAAGTTTCTAATCATGCAATTGAATTTGACTTGTAGGAAAGATTGTGTACAATCTCGTACAAAAGAAGGACTACAACATTTGTTCCAACAATGAAATTCAAAGAAAACTATCAATTGAATATATTGAAGAATCTGAAGTTCCCAGGATTTGGGATGCAGTAATGGAAGAATGCCATGATTGAGGGATACCAATCGATCATGAAGAATGATGTTTGGGATGTGGTCCCAAGACCAATAGGGAAGTCCGTTGTGACTTCCAAGTGGATATATAAGATCAAGCATGCTGCAGATGGCAGCATAGAGAAATACAAGGCAAGGCTTGTAGCTTGTGGCTTCTCCTAGAAAGAGGGAATAGACTATGAAGAGACTTTTGCTCCTGTAGCCAGATACACTTCCATCAAAACAGTACTTGCTTTGGCTGCAGTAATAAAGTGGAATATACACTAGATGGATGTCAAGACAACTTTCTTGAATGGTGTAGTCGAAGAGGAAGTGTATGTGGAGCAACCACTCAGTTTTGAGACACATGAAAGGGAGTCATATGTGTGCAGATTGAAGAAAGCCTTGTATGGCTTGAAGCAAGCTCCTAGGACTTGGTATGGTAGGATAGGAAGCTTTCTATCCAGTTTGGGATTTACCAAGAGTAAAGCGGATTCCAACCTTTACTACAAGGTTGAGGAAGAAAATATAGTGATACTACTATTGTATGTGGATGACTTGTTTGTTACAGGTGAGGATAGATTGATTGCCGATACAAAGAGGAAGCTTGCTGCCGAGTTGAATATGAAGGACTTGGGGATGATGCACTACTTTCTAGGCATGGAGGTGTGGGAGAGTGCAGATGGAATCTTCCTTAGACAAGGGAAGTATGCAATAGAGATCCTGAAGTGGTTCGGGATGATGGACTGCAAGGCCATGGCCACACCTATGGCATCGAACATAAAGCTTCTGTGTGATGCTTCATCTGATCCCGTTGATGTCACGGTGTATTGTCAGATTATTGGGTCCTTGATGTACCTGACGAACACTAGACCAGATATTTGCTTTGCGGTGAGCACATTGAGCCAGTTCCTGATGGATCCTAGAGGTGTTCACCTAGTTTCTATAAATCATATTCTAAAGTACTTGAAGGATACGGTTTATTATGGGATCAAGTATGATGTGAATCAAAAGTTTAACCTGGAGAGTTATGTTGATTCAGATTGGGCAGGAAGTGCTACAAATAGGAAGAGTACTTCAGGGTGTTGCTTCAATATGGGATTAGGTGTGATCTCTTGGTTTAGCAGGAAGCAGTCCTGTGTAGCACTGAGTACAACCGAAGCAGAGTATGTCGTAGCTTGTTCAGCTAGTTGTGAGCTAGTATGGATGAGGAAGTTACTCTCTACGTTATTTGATCTCCCGTTGGATGCTACCTGTATCTATTGTGACAACCAAAGTTGTGTGAATTTGTCAGAGAAACCAGTGTTCCATAACAGGTCGAAGCACATTGAGATCAAATATCACTATATCTGGGATATGGTGCAGAGAGGAGCAGTGAAGCTCCTGTATGTTGTGACGGATGAGCAGATTTCATATGTGTTGACCAAAGCACTAGCCAGAGTGAAATTTGAGTACTTCAGAGAGAGGCTTGGTGTTCTTCAGATAGAAGATAATTCAAGGAAGAAGTGATGGGACACATTTGCAGAAGCCATTCCAAGCATGGTGGTAGCAGGATCCTTCCCATGGTTGTGGATGTAAGCGCTGTGTGATGAGTATCAGGACGATGCTCTCATTACTGCTATGAATGATGATCAGGATGATCATGTGTGATGGGCATCATGATGATGCTCCATATGATATGCATAAGGACGATACTATGATGATGATCAGGATTATCATGTGATGATGACATGCATAAGGATGATGATTTGTACAAGGATTTGTATGTATTTAACCTTGTTTGGAAAATCCTGGAATTTGACTAGCTCTACAATCCCCATTGTGCATTTGGCATCCAAATCATTCTGAAACTTCCCAAAATCACTAGAACACTATTCTCGTGCATAATACAAGTTTAGCTAACTATTATACCTCTTCCACCAACTCAGAAGAACCCCACCCAGTGTAGTATGCATATGCCAGCAGCCCAGGAAGCCTCAAAGTAGGCAACAGACTCACTCTGTTGTTGAAAAGTGAATGGCTCTGGTACATGGTCATAGGAATTTCTGCTCCAATCAGTTTCAGATTTCGGATGCACACTCTCCCCTATAAATTACAGAACTGAAAGTCACCCCTACCATCCTCACGTCTTGTATCAATCCCCCTCACTTACGTCCTGCTCAAAACAAAAAATTGCCTAAAATTTACTAGTAAAATTTTGATAAAATCTAGGTTGGGAGATAATATTTTGGTCATATTTTGGATAGGATATTACAGTGGTATCAGAGCACTTTCCTTGGCTCATCCTGTGGAAAGTAAATCTCAGTGGGAAAGTAGCAGCACTATCTTCAAGTTGCAGTTGTAGAATTAGTTATGGTCATGCAAGATTTAGAGTTTGAGTTGCATGAAGAAGAAGATTATTTTTATGAAGAGTATGATGATTATGATGAGTAGTATGAGGAATATTGCAGATAGTTTGAGGAAGAGAATTCCCAATAAGTACCTTCCACAAGCATCTCCCATGAGATCATGATTGGAAGAAGAGACTATGGTTATTCTGATAGCCATATCTCAAAAAAAGTTGCATGTTCCACAGTCAAAGGTCATCCTTCTATTGAAGAGATAATACAAAATATGAAAGCTTTATTGGATGCATGTGACTTCACAAGAATTTTTGGATCCTCTTCAAGAAGAGCCTCCAAGAATATTTATCCGAAGACAACTAAGGAGGAAGCTTCATCATTGTGGGAGAAGCAAGACCCAAAAACCAATCATGAGATTGTTGACATAATGGAAGAAGGATCCACAATGGAGGATCAAAATTCAGAAGAGCATGAAGAAGGAATAAGTCAGCATGATTGTGAAATCCATGAAGTTGAAGAAGCAATGAGCCACTTAGAAGAGGATGAAAAAGAAGAAGAGGCACCCAAAGACCAAGCAAAAAGTGACAAAGTTATGGATAATTTGGAAAGAGATTCCACTTCCAGATGTCCATATTTCTTTGTTGGTGATTACAAGATCACTGCAAAGGCGGGTGATTTGGATAAGGGTGGTGAGATAGATTTTGGATCAGATACAAAAGGAGGACATAAATCAGAATCACACTCACCACTTGAAATCCATAATGAGGCAGAAATCAAGCACACCTCAGGGGGGTGTGGATCAAAATATTTGGGGGAAAATCATGATGCCATAAACCTATCTCATGAGAAGGATAATTGTGCACAGAGGCATGACTACGATTCTGATTTTTGTAGGCCTTTGTTGAAGCCCCAAATAGAAGCCACTTCCAGTGAGAAGATTTCCTTAGTTGAGTGCTTAGGTGTTGGGGTTCATGACTTTGAGAAGGATGAATTGCAAGAACAAGAAGAAGAAGTTCATCTGCAATAACTTTTTTCCTTAACTGGACCATTAAAGATGAACACATTGGGGATAAAGGAGAACATAACACATGGGAATTTTGTAAGTTATGATTTTTATATGCCTATGTGTCAGTATGATGGGGAAGCTACTTCAGAGGAGAAGATGGGGAGGGCAAAAAATTGGAGAGAAAGCTTTAGTGGCGCACCCGAGATGAATGGGAACCCCAGTTGCAGCCAAATATCTGATATTTATGATCTAAAATATGAAAATATTGCAGCTCCAAAATATGGATCAAATTTCATAGCTTCAACAGAATCAGCTGAAATTGAACCTGGGAATATAGAAGAAGAGAAGGTTCATTTGCCAGAACCTCATTTAATTGAAGGGACACTGTAGATGAATGAATGGAAGATCCAAGAAGTCATTCAAACCCTTAATGAAACCCATGCCTTAATGAATAAAATCTATTGGAATTTGGGGGAGAAGTCTTCCATGAGAGACATGGAATAATTTCAGAAAGCCATGACAAGCATAAAAAGTAAATTCTTGAACCTGCTTTTTGATAGAGATAGTTTGTTGGAGTTTGTAGAATTTTTTCATGGTGCATCCTTAAGGAATGATGAAGAGATAAAAAAGCTCAATGATGAGTTGATAGCCACCCAAGATTCTTTGAGAAGCACTCAAAGTGCCCTCCAAGAATCCAAGACAGAGATATTGTAGCTTCATGAAAAGTCACAAAGATCCTCCCTACCCTCCTACACACCATTCAGTCAACCTCATTAGGACGAAAGCATTCATGATCATAGGGAGGAACCACATGAGATGGTGGATCATGAGGATAATTTATCTTTACATGTGCTTGAGGAGTGTGCAGAACCGTTTGATGAAACCCAATCACTTGAACTTGAGCTGTTCCTTGAAGACAGTCACTCTCCCATGGATGTTAGGATATTCCTATACTCCATCCTAGTCCTAGCAGCATTTCCATTATTTGCATTTTCAGTCATGCATGCAATTATTAGGGTTTGCATGCATTCCAATCATCAACACCAGCACCTAGCCCTCAGTGAGCTAGCCCCGAGAGCTTCTTTCCTTGCAGTTTCAGCCCTCCCAATGACTAATGCACCCTCCTTTGCTCCAATGCATGACAAAGGTGCCTTCTTCACCTACCAGTCCAGTTATATTCAGTTATATTCAGTTATCTTCAGTTACTTACTTGATTTAAGGATTAACTGACTCTTTACTGACCTTATCACTCCGATGGACCTCCAGTGAGACTAAACTACCTGTTCTGACTCTAGTAAGCTCCTACTGCATCCTCCACTAAGCCTCCTTCATCCAGTTAGTGTCTCCATGTGATAGTTACATTCAGTTACACCTACTACACTCAGTTAGACTCAGTTTGACTGACAGTTGACAGTTACTTGTGCATTGATGACTCCACTGATGATCATGAGGACACCTAGTTGTGCTCTGATGACACTCCAGTGATCCTTTGATCACTCCATGAAGGCTAATTCGAATTGCCACCTTAGACATTCGAATCCTCATGCTTGTACTACTTATTTGTCCATATTGTGATTAATTAGCTAGTGTGTGTGAAGTATTTTTGCTTCTATCCGAGTTCTACTATATTATTATTCTGTTGCTCATTATACTGCATTGACCACTCTTCCTCTATTTTCCTGCTTAATCATAATTAATATTGTGAGGTATACATCATCTCTTAGATCTGTTGTGAGGATTTTCACATGGTATCAGAGCATGTTGAGAGTATTGTTTGTCTCCATTATTGAGAGTTTTTTGCAGGTTATTACCAAGATTTCGAGTGCAGCAGTAGCAGTTGAAAATATTCTATATTGTTTTTACAGGACTTCTACAGCTTCTATGTATTCATCAGGAATTACTCCTCTTGATCCACTCAACTATGATGAATGGAAACCAAGAATGATAGCAAACTTGAAGATCCATGATATTTTTTATTGTTATTTTGAAAGAGAGTTTGAATCCCCTGAAGAGAAGATTGAATGGTTAAATAAAGGTGACATGCACTTTGAAGCAATAATGTTTTCTTTGTTTGCATGCTAGAGATTCCAATTCAAATACCGTAATGGTGTTGAAACTCCAAAGGAGTTATGGACTCCAAAAGAAATATGGGCTCACCTGGATGGAAAATTTGGCAGAGAGAATGAAGGACTTGGTCCCAACCCATTCGAAAGCAAACAAAGTGATGCATTCGATCCTCTTGATGGTATCTCAGATCAAGAACCAGTATCATATCATATTGAAGTTGTTGACAAAGAACTTGTAGATTCTCCACTCATGCTCAAACCTTATTCTCTTTCTGTGCCAGCTCACACTCTAGATATTGCAGAAGGTACTAAACCCTCTCTTGCACCAGAGTCTGTTGGTTTGCATCATGATCACATGATTATTTCGGAGGTTAAAATAACTATTGAAGGTAATGCATTCGCTCCTCTCCAGCTATCTCCTCTTTTATACTACTATATGATCATAATTCCCTGCTTTTAGAATGTCATTGAAGAATATGGCCATTTCCATTCGCTTGGGAATATTTCTCATGCATCTACTGGTTTTGATCTCACCTCTCATGGTTCAAAGGAGATCTCAAGAAACCATGATTCAAGTCTTGTATCTAATTTGGGTTCTAAGCAGTTACTGCTTGGGAAAATTTCTCATGCATATGATAGTTTTGATCTCACCCCTGCTGGTTCAAAGGATATCTCAAGAAATTGTTTTGAAAGTCTTAAATCTGATTTTGATTTCAAGCAAACATGTAATAGTTCTTTTTGGCATAATCTCACCCATGGTGGTTCGAAGGAGAAGACAAAGGACTATATGCACATTCAAAAATTTGATCCTACCTCAGCTGATTCAAATCACAGGTTCAAGGATCATTCTCATACTGATGGATTTGTTCTCATCACATTCGAACTGAAGAGAAAGTACAAACACATGCTTTTTGATCATGATCCACTTCTTCCCAAGAAGAAGATACCTCCAGACATATGACCAAGCATCACACCTGCTTGAGTTTGGAGCATTTATTATTGTGTGTGACCTACAGTTTATTTTGAGGGGGGTTTTTCCCATGAGGTTTTCCCCATTTCCTCGATTTATGGACTATTCTTTATTATCATTCATTTGATTGTATTGGGTGACCTTTGGTCCTAGTTACTAGGGCCTAGGATGGATTAAGGGGGGGTGTTAGGATATTCCTATACTCCATCCTAGTCCTAGCAGCATTTCCATTGTTTGCATTTTCAGTCATGCATGCAATTATTAGGGTTTGCATGCAATTAGGGTTTGCATGCATTCTAGTCATCAACACCAACACCTAGCCCTTAGTGAGATAGCCCTGAGAGCTTCTTTCCTTGCAGTTTCATCCCTCCCAGTGACTAATGCGCCCTCCTTTGCTCCACTACATGACAAAGGCACCTTCTTCACCTACTAGTCCAGTTATATTCAGTTATATTTAGTTATATTCAGTTACTTACTTGATTTAAGGATTAACTGACTCTTTACTGACCTTATGACTCCAATGGACCTCCAGTGAGACTAAACTGCATGTTCTGACTCTAGTAAGCTCCTACTGCATCCTCCACTGAGCCTCCTTCATCCAGTTAGTGTCTCCATGTGCTAGTTACATTTAGTTACACCTACTACACTCAGTTAGACTCAGCTTGACTGACAGTTGACAATTACTTATGCATTGATGACTCCACTAATGATCATGAGGACACCTAGTTGTGCTCCGATGACACTCCAGTGATCCTTTGATCACTCCATGAAGGCTAATTCGAATTTCCACCTTAGTCATTCGAATCCTCATGGTTGTACCACTTATTTGTCCATATTGTGATTAATTAGCTAGTGTGTGTTAAGTATTTTTGCTTCTATCCAAGTTCTACTGTATTATTATTTTGTTGCTCATTATACTGCATTGACCACTCTTCTTCTATTTTCCTTCTTAATCATAATTACTCTTGTGAGGTATACATCATCTCTTAGATCTGCTGTGAGGATTTTCACAATGGAAGAGTGGGATGAGAGAACCCAATTTGGGCCAGCCAATAATAAAGAATTTGAAGCCATATGTATGATTACTGAAGGTTGCAGACATACAAAGAAGGTTCATAGTTCATTCCCACATGTCCTAGATTCAACAATAACAATGGGGAATGAAAAATGGGTGAATAATTTTTTCTGGTTGATGCCACATGTACAACATCAGGATCATGTCCTGTCCCTATAAAAGATCGATCCTATTGCAGCAGAGATGGCCGATTTTAGCACATGTGAAAAAGCAAGCAAAATCTCTGATTCATCCATTGGATGGATGGATAGAGGCATCACTGAAAAGGAAAATCTGTAAGGTAAAAGTTTTTTGTCTTTCTGCAAGAAAATTGTTTTTAATGTTGCTAATTTTTCTATTATTTGCAAGCAGCAGGAAGGGCCTAATTTATAGCCATTAGATACTTCCAGTACACATTCACACAAGGCTCATGTGTACAAGTGCATATTAGAAATATTCATGAGCATTGGAAGCAGAGAGATTCCAACTTGGTATTGGGATCATGGCATCTTTCAGAATGCCATAATTTTTGGAAGAATGCTACACAATCCATGGGAACTTGGCATTCCTTGGGTTGAAAGTTTGTTCTAGATGTCATTTGGGCTTGGGAGAAAGCACCATAAGCAGTGGGATCCAGGAGGGCAATCCAGTTTGCTTTTCTTAATATCTACATTTGTTGAATGGTGGACTAGTTCCTTTCATGGGGAATTGCATGATGGACCAGACTCTTGGGGAAGACATGAGCAACTTATGATCATAGTTGAGCAGCAGTAGCATGATGGACCCACTCAGATTCAATTGGGAAGTTTTACAGATATATGGAATAGTTGGAGCATGCTGAGGGAGCATATGTTTCAATTCCATTGAATTGATGGGACCCATGATTCTAATGATTTCTGTTGTGGTACAGAGAATGGGTGACTACTGTGGTCACCAATAGGAGGAGAGATAGAAAAGTCATAAGTATGCTTGGATGGAATTGCAGTATTAGTCCCTGGACTAAATTGCTTGAGGACAAGCAATCTTGGGAGGGGAGGAATGTCATATCCCCAAATTTTTCTATGGTCCATGGGGGATGATTTTAGCCTAAGTCACCTAGGAATTAATTAATTAATGGATGGATGGATGTGGAAATTGGCTTATGGAATATACCTGAGGGTGAATTTGGGGAATTAAATGGATAAGGTGCCCCCCCATGAAGATATTGATCCCCAAACTAAGTGCTAAGGTGAATTATTTAATTAATTGGTAAATTTTGAGCTAGGCCTCTAATAATTAATGATTTTGGATTTTGGAGTGAGGAATTAATTTATTTTATTGATTATCTCCATTTATTAATATTTTAGCAAGTCGATGATGTGTGCAAGTGGGACAAGAGGGAATACCCTTGAGGATAATGTTGCTAAATCAGAACTGGAGGTCAGAAAATAGCAAGGGATGAAAAGCGGGAGGGTGTAAGATGTTACCAAAAGAAAGAAATGAGAAACAATTATAAAAAGCTAAGGAAGGTCAAAATTTCCAAAAGGGGAACTCAATTTATAAAGCAAGAAAGTTTTACAAGGAAGGAAATATCTTGAGACACAAGGGGGCACAATTTCTAAAGGAGAGAAAAGGTGTAAGAAGAAAAGCAAGCAAGTATATCCACTCATGGGTGACCCATTATCACAGGTCACCAAGCCAATTAAATTTCTCAACAGGTCAATAGGGATTCTATAAAAGAATGCTTCCAACTCCCATTAACAACTTTTGATTATTTGAATTTTGTCTTGAGAGTTCTGAGCTTCTCTTTGTTGAGTGATGTGCCTCAACACTTTCTTGGGAGATGTGCCCAAGGCCCCATAGTTTCCAGCCAGACAATATTGTGATCTAGAGAGTGATATTACAGCCATTCAGATCCATATCAGTCCGCCATTGAATATCTACAATCATCCAGTGAAGGAGGCCACAATCTCAGTGTATTTGCAGCTAGTTTTGGAGAACCACTAGAAGGAGGAGCTAGTTTCCAGTGAATGTGCCTAGGATATTCAGAAAGCCCAGTGTGCCACCATTTTCATATATTATAGCTTCCCAATTCTATATATCAGCTTCATATCAGCTTCATATCAGCTTCATATCTTCTATTTCTCTTCTACACTCATTCTTAGCTAGATTTGGAGGAGATTCCCCTGCCAGATGGAGAGAGCTTAGTGAATGCGTCCTAGTGATTTCCAGTAGTTCAGTGAGAATCGAATATAAGTCATTAGACCTGTTGGTGGTTTGATATCAACTTCAGAACAGAGCTATAGTGATCTCCCCACTTCTTACCTTCCTTCTCCCTCAAGTTGTAAGGAATTTCTAGCCTATGAGGCACTGTAATTTTGGAAAGCAATAAAATAAGTGAAAGAAGTATTCTGAAGTTTACATTTATACTTGTAGATTATAATTATTATATATCAGAACATTTAAATATCTTAGAATAGATTTTAATGATTTATGGAAGCAATTTGGTACTTAAGATTGGAAGACTAGCTCGTTGGGTGCATTTTAATGACTAGTTTTACACATTTCACTGCCATTTCCTTTCTGAGCATCCGTTTTGCTTTTCGTCAATTGTATGAGATTAATAACATAGTATAAATTCCATCCCAACCCTTTACCTAAGGATTTGGATGTATTTAACCTTATTTGGAAAATCCTAGAATTTGACTAGCTCTGCAATCCCCATTGTGCATTTGGCATCCAAATCATTCTGAAACTTCCCAAACTCACTGGAACTTCCCATTTTACTATTATGACTCTTCAAACAACTCATAAGAACCCTGATTAGTCTAGTATGCATATGCTACCAGCCTAGGAATCCTTGAAGTAGGAAACATACTCATTTTGTTGTTGAAGAGTGAATGGTTCTGGTACATGGTGCATAGGAATCTTTTTTCTGATCAGTTTTAGATTTATGGTGCACACTCTCACCTATAAATTCTAGAATTGAAAGTCACCCCTACCAGCCTCACTTCTTGTATCATTCCCCCTCACTTACATCCTACTCAGAACAAGAAATTGCCTAAACTTTACTAGTAAAATTTTGATAAAATCTGAGTTGGGAGATCATATTTTGGTCATATTTTGGCTAGGATATTAAACAGAAGGAATGTATTCCAAGGGATATTTATCTTTGGAATTCCCATTCTTGTTTGGAGTGAGAACATAGTCATATGTCTTTGATTGAGTGGATATGTGGATAGTCTCGTTACTCATCATAAGGATGTCGTGATTTGAAGATGTCTCTGGTTAAGTATTATCATTTTGGTTGCCCCCTTGTGGGGCATTATGTGAAACCATTTGTTGTTGTTGATGTGGGAAAGGGTCGGTTAAGACTTCCGGGTAGGAAGATCCTTTGACAAATTTATTGACTTCCTCTTTATATGGACACTCTTTTGTATAGTGGTATCCCTGACATATAAGGCAGGGGAACTTAGCTTTCCGTTTAGGTTTGTTGTCAGCGTTGGTTTGTTGCGGTTTAGGATTTTCCTGCTGAGTAGAATATTTTTAGGTTTCCCTTTCTTATTCTTCTTTTTTCCTCCAGATTGCTGTGACGAGGATTGAACGACATTCACCTCGGAGGTTTGAGCAGGAGAAGTAGATTTTTTGGGTGCATCCTGGGTTTGTGGTGGAGTAGCAGTGCTTTGTTGTCCACTAGATTTGGTTGCAGGTTGGGCCTTCATAGAACCAACTACACCATCGATAGATGGTTATGTAGCGGGCCTATATGAATCGCTAGTAGGTCGTTGGGCGTGAGGAATCAGTTCGTATAGGGTTCCAGATTGGGAATAAACCAAATCTAGGTACTGAGCACGAGCGATTACCTGTTCTTTTGTAACAGCCCCACCCATTGCAACATCCCTAGAAATAGGTGGCAGTAATGACTTTGTGAACCAGTCAACCAATAATTGGTCAAGAATAGGAGCTTTAATTAATCTTCGGTGTCTCCTCCACTCATGAATATGATCGGATATGTGAGTGGCAGTGGATTGCCACAACGAAGTTAAAAGGTCCGTTCCAGTCTCATATCGAATGGGAAGCTGGAAATGTGTCAAGAAATGCATGGCAAGGGTGTTGAAATATCTGAAAGAGTGTTGTGGAAACTCGGGATACCATTTTGTTGTCATTCTGGTGAGTGTACGTTGGAAGAGCCTCAATCGTATAGAGTCATCCATTAGTGAGTTCGAAGAACACCAAAGATGAAATGTCATGACGTGATTTTTTGGGTCTTCCCTGGGTTTGGAATCGAACTTTGGAATGTCCAATGGTAGTTTGGAAGGAATGGGTGTCCAATGTGGGTCATGCCAAATGGGATCGTTTATTAAGCTCAACAAATCAGGCAGGTCCAATGTTTCTAGGAATGGAAGTTTCCTATTGGGTTGCGGGAATGAATAATATTGATGGGGTGCTAGGATGCCTGTAGGGCCCTGCACTGCATATTGTTGCATGTTATACCCATACATGTTACCCATGGGGCACTGTTACAAATTTTGTGAATTGGGGACCATCTAGTTAACCGGTTGTTGGTTGGGAATCATTGGATTCACCAATTGATTTGGAATTGAATTGTAAACCGGTTGTTGATGATACTGTTGAGTGGGATTGAACGGAGTAGATACCTATGGTTGTGGGATCCAAGTAGAGTTCCCAAATCCTTGATTGGGTGTATTTCCCATACCTTGAGTAGGGGGAGGTGTCTGAAAGGTGGAGCCCTTGGATTGTTCGTTCTACTTTGATTAAGAGACAAGGTTTGAGGGGGTGGGTTCCATTCATTGTTTGAGACACTCGAATAAGGTACTCCATAATTCATGTTAGGGGGGGAAAAGGATTGATGTTGATTTGTGTTCCCCCCAACTGGATTCTGGTTTCCAAATATATGTTTCCCCCTAGTAGGTAGGATTTGTGGCCCCCAAGAAGGAATTGGGCCTAATGAAGGAAATTGGTTGTTGGTCCCGCTTGGGGTGCTAACAAAGGGTTTTCCTCCGCTAGGTTGGGTTTGTGGTCCCCACGGAGCAAGTGATGTTGATGGAAGAGGTTGGTGATTGGTTCCACTTGGGGCACCAACAAATGGTTTTCCTCCAAAAAGTGAGGTTTTTGATCCCCACAAGGCAGATGGTCTTGACGGAGGAGGTTGGTTATTGGTTTCGCTTGGGGCACCAATGAATGGTTGTCCTCCATAAATAGTATAGATTGTGGCTAATGATTGACCTCTAGTCAAAACATGTGTTCGAACAGTAGGAATGGGTGGCATTCCAACGGAAACATTAGAAGAGATTGGTTGTGTAGGTTGGCTGGATGCACTATTGGTGCCGACTTGTGAAGATGATCATGCACTAGTTCCAAATGATAAGGGTAGCGACGGGAAAGTATGGTTTGTCCCCTGAGTAGGAATGTTCCCCGAAGAAGAACCAAATATTTCATTTGGTAATAGATGAGGGGAAGGTTGGAGGGGATATTCTGGCATCAATTGGATGGGTACTGAAAAAGTGCGGATATCATTGAGGGCTTGGCCCATATTTTTGTTCCATAATGATGAAGATGGATCAAAGACGTTTTCCGTCCCCGAATTATCAAGGAAAGGTTCGTAATAGATCCAGTATGTGGGTCCATATATACCTACAAATGATGTGCCATAGGTAGTATCATCGGAAATGGATTGGAGGGATCTAGAATCATGAGGATTCACCACTTGAGAAGTGGATATTGGTGGGAATTATGAGTTTGAAGCCATTATTTGTGCAACTTCACATCTAAATTTATCTATTGTCGCACTTTCTTGGGATAAGCTAATCATTTCTGCTCGTATGGATTCCATAATGTCATGGCCCATAGGGAGATCGGGGGAAGGAATTCCAAATGATCTATTTCTAGAATATTCGACTTTGTAGCTATGCATAACTGGAGAAGAAGGTATGACAGGTGGGGTTATCAACTGTACAAGAGGCTGGTTAAAGTTCATAGCAAAGTGGATCCCCGTAGGGGGGAAAGGATCAGATTCCTCAATAACCTCGACATATCCTTCGGGGAGATCAAATTGTGATGGCTTAATTGGAGTGGTGATAGATTCCAAAATGATAACAACTTCCGGCATAACGTTGGATTGGGGTGAGACACTAACCTCAGGTGCTAAAGTGGCTTCCACTGTGGTGCTAGATTTTGGTGCAACAATGGATTCTAGTATTGCACTAGTCTCGGGTACTACACTAGTCTTTGGGACTGTGCTATAAGTTTGGGGTACCGTAGAAGCTGGTGGTGTCATACTAAGTGATTGTGGGATGGTCCCCTGGCTAGATGGTCTGCTAGTAGGGGGTGTGGGTATGCCTGAAGGTGGCGTGTGACTAGTTCTAGGCATGGGTTCAGGACTCTTCCCTTGCTGTATTAGTGATTTCCTTTGGTCTTCCATGGAAAGAGATTAAATGTTCTGGGGGAAGTCTCGTTGAAAAAAGAACTCAAAAAACCTGAAGCAACTGAGTGTGCAAAAGGGGAGATAGGAAAAGAAGAGTTGCACATGACAAAAAAACAAGCTCAAAAAACTACACTAAGACTGATGTGATAGTAAGTGAGCTACAACGAACAGGACAGAAAGCCAACAAGCAGCACATAAAAATAAAAAGACTCTTTATAAGGTACAATAGCAGGAAATCCTTCTATCTAAGGTCTGGAGACCTCAACAGATCGTATCCTTCGCAAGGTGATGAAATCCAAGTCAAACAATACGAAGTGAGAGACCAAAATTTGAAAGGATATCCCTCTACCGAAAGGGATCCCAAGTAAAAGAGCCCTAGAAGAAAGGTCACTAAGATACCTCGTTCATGAAACGTTTGAAAAGGTTTACTGGAGCTTCTACCTTTGAGTCCTCGTACAACCGGTATGGAGGATAGAAAATACAAGGAAGACAATGGATTGATATCGTTAGGTGCTAAGTGGAGTGCGGTATTCCACAAAGTCCATTTGGAACCTGTCCACGCTGTTTACCCCCCATGGAATGGGAGGACCTCCCAATATATTGGTGTATAACCATGTCAAAAAGTACAAGAGGATTTGAGTACCCTAAAAGAAAACAACTATGTCTCAAATGTATAGTGATAGGGGGAATTATTTGGATTCCTATCCCCGATGTCCTACCTAACTACACAATTGTTTTGTATCCTCAAGTGAGGTTAATGTGTGTTTAGTTAGGAGATTAATTTTAAGGGCTTGTTGTTTTACTCAAGAGGTGGCAGAAGTGAAACTTGATGGTATTAAGACTTGACTCAAACCATGCATCTACGAATAAATGAATGCAAATTTTCTTTTCAATGAATTTCTTTCGTTCCCAAAATATAACAAGCATAAACGGAAGTTTGTCAAAAGGAGGAAAAACCACTCACTTTTTTACTTTTCCTTTTATATGCCAAACCCAAAAGTAAACTAATCTTTCAAAATGAATGAATCCAGAAAATAATTGAAAAAATAATTCCTTGTTTTCTTTCTACTTCAAATGTGTGAAATTTTCAATTACTAGGAACTAGATTCATAAGACAATTTCACAATGGAATATTTTAGACAATGAGAGAAGAAGAATAGAGAGAATAAATTATGGAAAACACTCTGTATCTTATTCATTGATATGATAACAATATATAATACATTCTCCATGGATAAAATTGAATTTCTTTGAAGCAATATGGAAAGAGCAAAAAGAAAAGGCTTAGAAAAGACAAAAAACCCCCTAGGTGGCAAAAGCAGTTTCCAAAACTGTGCTAGAGGCTCACAAATTTGGAAGGTATGTTATGGAAGCTCATGAGTGAGGTAAATGGAATGTAATGATGGATTTATAAGGTTAGATATGATGTGGAGGTCGAATTGGTCAAGTGGCAAAAGATTCCAAGTAAACTATCTTTATCTTTTCCACTAGAAAGCAGAAAAAACAGGACAAAGCTAACGAAAACTGGATAGTGTCTTTCTAAGTCAGGAATGGAATAAAATTAGATTGAATCCAAGGAAATATTATCCAGAATCTATCCAAATTCATTTTTGTGAATGAGGATAGCATGTGGTCCACTAAAAGACAAAACTGGCCTATTCTACCTAGTCAAAATTCAGGAAATTAATCATAAATGATTAATTAATTTTATCCTAAGTCTAGAATGACATAGTGGGTTTTTTAAATGTTCCAAAACCCCCCCTTAATCCTGACTTTATGTGATGGGAATTAGAAAATATCAGAAATATAGGGCCCAATCAACAAGGCTTATGGTCACCCAAATACAAAAATAACTACTTCATGTAAACCGAGGAAACAGGGAAAACCTCATGGGAAAAAAAACCTCCCTAAAAAATGGACATGCTTTATGTCTTCATACTATCGTGTTGCTCATTTGAATGAGCTGAATGGGCTACTTCTAAGTAACTGACTTGATGAAGAGATTGTGGATGTCATGATCATGCATCAGTGCATCGATGTTGTGTAGGCAAGAACCATGTGTTGAAGCTCTATGAAGTTCATCTTCTGATGATGGAGGAGCATCAAATGAATTTTTCTTGCTGCTGTAACATACATAATCAAATCTAAAAACATAATCATTGATGGAAAGAAGATCTATGCATACTCCTTCCCAAGGAGAAACAATGAACTCAATAGGATCAATTTCTTCTGTCGCTGCAATGTGGTGTACTAGTTCTTGTACTTTCTTCTCAAACTGATGTAGAACCTTTCTGATATTTAAAATGAGATCATGCAGCTATGAAATATTATAATGTAAGTCATATGGATCATCAATCAGTAAATATGTGGAGTCTCCATGATCGAACATAATTTCAATAGAAAACATTTGAGAAACTAGATCACCCGAACAACTGAGCGAGCCTGGAGAGTGTGAGGACTTGAATTTTGAACCATGACTGATGGGGTCATATCTAGATGTGTGGAATATCATTCCAAATAATTCCAAAACAATGGTTGTCCAACCAATGAAATATATGAAAGACAAAAGTGCAACAGAGGCAAGTGACACAGTGTAGGAAAACATAGAATTGTGTAGTTTCTTAACTGGAGAACTTGGGGTTTGTAGGGTCTTTTGTGCATCCAAAGGTTGGGAATATGATGTGGGATATGTAATGACCTACATATAAGACTGTAAATCATCTATTAAATTAGAATCTAAAAGATTTGAATGATGGTGGAAAAACCTTTCAGAAGACAAGTTAGAAGCTAGTAAAAAATGACTAGTTTTGAGAGTAGACTTGGAAGAACTAACTGAAGATTGTTCCAAGGAAGAGGTGTAGGTTTCTGATTCTGATATATAAGAATGTGAATAAATATTAGAGACATCAGAATTATATTTCACTTTAGCACTCAAAGCATAAACATTATTACCTTTGGGAGAGGCTTGGAGACAGAGTTCTTTTTCTACAGCAAGCTTGCCTTGTTCTTTCTTTGCAAAGTTAGGAACATCTATGTTATGCTCTTCAAGCATCTTGGGCATGATGTCCAATTTATTCTTGAAGCAATATTTCTCAGGATGAGTGCCTTTGCAGCAATAAGAACACTTGGGCTTCTCCTTCTTCATCTTCTTGGATTTGGAATCTCCATCAGAATCGTATTCATCTGACAATATCTTCTGTTTGGATTTGTCATTCTTGAAACTCTTTGCTCCATGAGCAACAAGTGCAAAGTATTTGGAGGGTGATTGATCCCTCATTTGGATCAGCTTGTCCTTTTCTTGAGTAAGCGAATCAATGAATGCATCCAAGGTTGGCATCTTCCACTTGGGAATTGCAAGTCTTGTAGAATGAAAAGTAGACACAAATACTGAGTATTTAGAGCTCAATTTTGATAGAATGGTAAGGATTAATTGCTCATCCTTCTTCTCTATACCACATTGCTTGAGTTGAAGCACTAGGTTCTTGAATTTTGAGATGAACTCCACCATAGAATCGAAATTACTTGGACTAAGAGAGATCAACTCAATCTCCAACAAATGACCTCTGAGCTCGTCCTGTTTTCCAAAGAGAGACTCTAGCTTTGTCCACACTTCATTTGGAGTTGATAGAGAATCGATATGGAATAGAAGATCTAGAGATACATAGATACAAAGTAACCCATAAGCTTCATCAATCCTATTGAACCATTTGGATTTTAATGCAACTACTCCTGGCTTAGTTTCAAGCCCCATAGTGACTCTATACAATCCTTTGCTCTGAAGCTGGATGATCATATGCGCCTTCCAGTCAAAGAAATTGAAGGGAGTGAGAGTCACAAATTTGGCTTGATTTTTCTCCATACTGATGCGCTCCTGGTAATGGTAATACCTGCAAAAAACACTCTTGGAATTTTTTTTGAATCAAGCTAGCTCTGATACCATGTGAAATTTTCAATTACTAGGAACTAGATTCATAAGACAATTTCACCATGGAATATTTTAGACAATGAGAGAAGAAGAATAGAGAGAATAAATTATGGAAAACACTCTGTATCTTATTCATTGATATGATAACAATATATAATACATCCTCCATGGAGAAAATCGAATTGATTTGAAGCAATATGGAAAGAGCAAAAAGAAAAGGCTTAAAAAAGACAAAAAACCCCATAGGTGGCAAAAGCAGTTTCCAAAACTGTGCTAGAGGCTCATGAATTTGGAAAGTATGGTATGGAAGCTCATGAGTGAGGTAAATGGAATGTAATGATGGATTTAGGAGTTTAGATATGATGTGAGTTCGAATTGGTCAAGTGGCAAAAGATTCCAAGTAAACTAGCTTTATCTTTTCCACTAGAAAGCAGAAAAAACAGGACAAAGCTAACTAAAACTGGATAGTGTCTTTCTAATTCAGGAATGGAATAAAATCAAACAGAATCCAAGGAAATCTTATCTAGAATATATCCAAATTCGTTTTTGTGAATGAGGATAGCATGTGGTCCACTAAAAGACAAAACTAGCCTATTCTACCTAGTCAAAACTCAGGAAATTAATCATAAATGATTAATTAATTTTATCCTAAGTCTAGAATGACATAGTGGGTTTTTTAAATGTTCCAACAAAATGAGTGTAAAGCATGAAAAGTAAATGGAACAACATCTTATGATTGCAAAAACAAGTTGATCTTTTAAGTGAAGGAGAAATAGAACTTGAAAAAAATTTCTAAGCCAATTCAAAGAATTAAAAATTCAAAGAGTTTTTCCTAAGCAATGAAATTTCCAATAACTTCTTTCAAGGATACAAACAAGTATATAAATTTTTTTTTTCCTTGAAATTTCAAAAATGATCACTTTTGCAACAAAGAAGCCAAGAATCCAAGCAAAAACTAATTTACTCTTGTCACCTTAACTAAAAAATCCAAACCAAGAATAAATCAAGAAAACCAAGCTCAATGAGGGTTCAAAAGAAAATAAAAGAAGTGCAGTAGTCAAACTGGGATCACATAGGTCTTATTAGGATCAGAGAGCTGATCTAAAGTCAAAAAATCAGAAACCAAAATCAATAAAGAAAAAAACCAATTTTTTATGGGACATAGGGAACTTTCGCTCCCTTGAAGACCACCCAGACACGAAATTTAGGAATTTCTACACTCTGCTATACTGCTGGGGTGTGCAAATCTATATATTTTCACTCTGTGGTGTATGGGGTGGCACAAAATTTCTCTGTAGGTGGATAAGGGCAAAAGGATGAGAATTGTTTTATGTTTTTCTCAAGTTTGCAGACCTAGAGAACTAATTGCTAAGGATCAAACTAATAAACAAAGGTCAAGACTTGATAAAATGCAGAGATAATGGATCAAATGGGTAAAAAACAGAGATTTAATAACCAAATGAAAACTGGGATCTCCATAGCGGAGTCGCCGATTTCTGTTCTAGTAAATTCATCCTACATATAGTTAAAGTTACTAAGAGATTAAACTAGATTCATACAAGTCTAATCTAAGACAACTAAGTAACAAGTGGGACCTTAAGATCCTAGATTTAATTCAATGTATGAAGATCAAATCACTAAGAGAGAAAAGGAGATGTGACTTACCTTAGATCAATTGGTTGTCCTAGCTCCAGTTCCAAGCTTGATGTCCAAGATGTGAACCTGTTTGAGCAAAACAAAACACAATATCTCCCAGTATGAAATATAATGATTAAAATCTAAATTCTAATGAAACATATCATGAATATAAACTAGCAAGAAACATAATATGGGAGAATAAGCGAAGTTATATTAAGGTAGCTCAAAGAAGATGAATACAATGTTACCCTTGGTGTCCAAGTAGTAGTGTCTCCTTCCAAGCCTTCCTCCTCGCTATCTCTGCAAAACCTCCAATACCATAGGTTTTATGCCTCCAAAGTTCTCCCCTGAGATCATGGATGGCCTCCTTCTTATAGGATTTGGGAGGCTAACCACTCAGAGAGGAAGGTGGATCTAGGTGAGTGAATGGTGGATCAAGGGGTTGAATCAAGCCAAAGAGGGAGGATAAGTTAGGATTCGAGAGGAACTCCAATCCCAAGAATATATCTTCGAAGGTAAGATCCACTTTCCAAGCTAAGGATTAGTTAAGGAAATTTTTGCTCCCCAAGCATTGAGCAAGGTGTGAAAATGATGTAATTTTTCATGCCCCTGTAGGCATGCAGGGCATGAAAAAGATTAATTTTTGTGCCTTGCACCACTAGCAGGGCGCAAAAATATTAGTAAAGTGTGCTCAAGGAGGTGGAATTTTGACTCTATGAGTTGGAATTCGATTGAGGTAAGTTGTATTTGTCTCCAAGGACTCCAAAGAAGGCCAAGGAGGGGACCAACAAGGTAGAAGTAAGGTCCAACACTAGTTAAGAGAT
The DNA here is from genome assembly GCA_027924585.1 of Larix kaempferi. Lineage (NCBI taxonomy): Eukaryota > Viridiplantae > Streptophyta > Pinopsida > Pinales > Pinaceae > Larix > Larix kaempferi. The sequence goes on along the minus strand of BSBM01000798.1, from coordinate 5,448,312 downwards.
AGCGCCATTAGGTGTCATGTCCCAAAAATTTGCATTAGGTCACAATGGCCTAATCGCCTTGGCCATAGTCATGATAGTTTTTCAAATTGGTTATAAGTGTCAAATAATTTCCAAGCATGATGTCCAAGTTGGTAATAATGCAAAATTAGATCCAAATGGACAAGGTGGGTCACATCAAGATAAAATTCCCAAGTATTGGTGTTGGCAGGAGGTTTGGTAAGGAAGAAACGCAACATCGCCGATGCTCCGACACATCAGAAGAGGTCGCGGAAGGAAGAAGGATGCATTATTTTATTTATGTTTTGAGTCCTTTGTACTGCAAAATGCGGGTTTTTGGGTCATTGGACCATATGAGATGCAATTTTGAGCTAATTGTACCGCCGTAGGTGGGTTTTTGGGTCATTTGGACCGTGTCAGTTAGATTTTGGGTCATTGGTCTAGGAGTCGGTTAGGAAGTTGTTAGTAAGTGGACAAGCATTGTAAAGGCGGAAGCCTATATATAGACAGAAAGTTGTAGGTCGTAGGAGATCTTGGAGATGCGTTTTTTTGCAGATGTTCTGAGATCAAGAGATATCATTGAGATCTTGTTTTGCAAGGATGTTGTATCAGGGTTTTTCTGAAGTAATATGACATGACGAAACTATTTGGTGAAATTCCCTGTGTACTATTTGTGTTAATGCATATTGTGATGATTTCTTGCTAAACGTAATCGTTTTATACTTGTCACGATGAATAGTGCTATGAATACAATTGATGATTATCTTGAATGCATAGATTTGTTTAGATGCTGTGATAAGTTGAGTAATTATTGCCGCAATCATCTTCCTTCATTCGGTGGAAACATGGTTCCGTCCACTCTCCCTTGATCGCCTCGGGTGAGACCTCATCTGCTCTGCAGGTGTTGCTGGGAAGGGTAAAACCTGTCTGGGTTGGTGCTCAGGGAGATCGCAGTGGGTTGGTGTCGACAGTGATGGGAACCCTTATCGACTGGGTCTGAGTCAACAAATGGTTCTGTTTCCAGGACCGTGTGCGAAGTGAAAGGAGGATGTGTTGTGGCACCTGACAAAACAGGAGATTTAAGAATGGTTTGATCAGAAGTTGCAGGAATTTGGTAAAGAAGAAAGTCAGAACACTCGATTGATGGTAGACTAGTGGGTGGATAGATATATTCACGACGGACCGCACAAGTGGTTTTTCTATGAATTCCCAGTCATTTTGTATAAGGGGTTGGCAAATTTGACCTTCCAGAAGAGGAACTTCCAAGGCAGTGAACTGACGACCTGGACCCCCAAGTTGATTCAGCAGCTGTAGGAAGTCGATAATAAAGCGTCGCGGGCTGTCGAAGTGTGGTTTGATAGAATCCTAGAGGGCTATATCACATAATTCATGGTTGATACTCAGAAATACTATAGTGAAGACGAAAGATATTTTTTTTGTGAACCCCGAGGCAGGTTTTTGCTTTCGCTTCAAGTGTCGATTAAGATGCTTATTTGCGAAAACGATATATTGAAGATGCATCTTGATCAGTAGACAGCCTGGTGGACGAAGGCCATGGGTACCGCTATAGTTGGGTGGAGGTACATGGAATGATAAGGGGTAGATGGGTGTAGGTCATGACGAGACTGTGAGTGAAGCCGAGGAAGAAAGTGGTATTACGAGGGGAGGAGTGAGGTTCCGACAGGAAAAGAGGCAGAGGACAGGAGAAGGTCCTGCTGCGGTTGAACCGCAAGGCCATGAAGGAATACCACACAGGACAAAGCAACCTCATAGTCTTGACAAGGAAAACTAGGCTACGCCCAGGATAGAGGCAGGACCAAAACCCAGCACCAACGTACCCACACCTCTACTCACTATCTCTCAGATAGCAAGAAATACCACTTCGACACCACCGAGTTCGTCAATTCCACAGAAGCTAATCGGTAGTAGTACAACGAAAGGAGGAAGGAAGCCCAGAATGGCGGGTTAGGATACCAAGTTACCACTGTTCCAAGGAAGTGGAATAGATAACCCTGAACAATACTGGTTTCTATGTGAGGCTGTATGGACCGTCAAATAGATCACTGATGATGATGCTAAAAAGGGACAATTGGTGACAACTCTTCGAGGTCGTGCCTTGGAATGGTTTATGAAATTTACGCAAGTTCCCATCAACACTTTAGCAAAAACCCTAGATGAGATTCGCACAAGACTGATCGTAGAGTTTCGGAAGCCCAAATCTGAAGCACAATACATCACAGAGCATAAAGAGATTAGGCAGTATCCCAATGAGACTATGTGGGATTTTGATTAGTGATTTAAAACGATGATGGCAAGGGTTGGTTTTGACCTGAGTACCGTCCAACATAAGGAATGGTTTATCGCGGCCTTGCTTCTGCATATCCGGCTATCACTGATGCAGCAAAACATTACCACACTGAGTGAAGCTTTGGAGATCACAATGTGGCTAGAGGAATCACCCATTGGGGAAAATGCAGCTGGGATGTCGTAGATATAGACACAATTGGCTAACCTGACCATCCAGTTACAGGATCGGAAGAAAGGAAAGGAACAATGTGAAGATGTCTGGTGTACGCGATGTCGGGGAGAAGGACATACTAAGGATAATTTCCCAGAATTCCTCAACTATCTAGTTTTGGGAGCACCAAATGCGTTGAATGGTGGCAGTATGCCATGGTGTTGCATCTGCCATGTATACGAGCACAACCATGACAATTGCCCATACATGCAGAAAATGGTCACAACCCCGAGGAATATTTATTGTACATTTTGCAAATTGGTGGGTCACGATGACAAGGATTGCTGTGCATATGGGTTTCTACAAGAGAGAATGTATGATGCATTCTATGTAAAGGATGACCAGCGTGCCGTACAACAATCACAACCTCAGATACAAGTAGCCCAGCTGCTACCTCAACCACAGATGCAGTTTGTACCATAGCAGCGGAAACCGCTTCAATTCATGCCACAATATAATTCGATGCAGATGGCTCCACAGTAGCCATAGTATGTACAACAACCGCAGTATGCATCGCAAGGGCAAGGAATGAAATCGGCATGAATGCAGCAATAGTTCAACCAACCACAGTACCAGTAGCAGGGAGGATTTTGGGGAGGATACTGGGGAGGTTGTGGCAGAGGATTTGGTCATGGAGGAGGACGAGGTGGTTGCAGACTTGTTCAATGCTATCACTGTGCGGTATGGGGACACTACCAGCGAGACTGCCCACTGTTGTAGAACCAGTGTACATTTTATTTTGTTAACAATCAGATGGTTGAGAATTATCTGCAGTTGATTGTGCGATGGTAAGCAGGGAGTGCTCCCCAGTTGCAAAATCATCCCCAGACATAGTAGCCTGCCTAGAACCAAGTACAACAACTAGTGCAGAACCAAAATCTGTGACCAAATCAGAATCAGAATGTGAACCCACCCATGAATCCACCGCTGAACCAGACCTAGGGTGCGAATATCGTGACAATTTCTGCAGAGCCAAGACCGAAAGATGATTCCGTTGCTGTGGTCACTCGCAGAGGCAAGACGACTGGAGAGGAAATCTCACTGATCCGGTTAGACGGAAAAAAGAAGGTATCATTTGACATTGATGCGGAGCAGGAGGCATTTCTTCAAGCACGTCATGCATTAGCAAAAGACTGAGGTAAGGCTATTGTGTACAACATGCCCTCTACTTTTGATACTACTTTAGAGGCTGACCCGTCGCGGTAGTCTAGCACACTTCAAGCATTTTTGGAACATTTTTATCCCTGGCCAGAGATCCCAATTCTCTTGCTGTGATTGAAACGCTGTTGCGACAATCGACCCAGGATCAATAAGAGTTCGTGGTTAATTCCTTACAACGACAGAAGACGGGTAAGTCGATGCAGATGAATATTGAAATTGGAAACTATGATGTTGATTCAGTTATTCTGAATCTTGGTTCGGATGTCAACATCTTAACCAAGCAGTCTTGGCAGAAGATGGGGAGTCCCCCATTGAGCTAGTCTCCTGTACAGCTCTGGTTAGCTAATCACGCTAAGGTGACACCGATTGGGAGAGTTCCACGAATGGTGGTGGACATTGAGGGAATGAAAACATATGCCGACTTTGATGTAATAGAAGTAGTTGAAGGAGGAATCTCTTATCCCGCATTACTGGGGACTGGATGGGATGATGATAGTGGAGCAGTAATCAACTTCAAGCAACAGATGATGACTTTTGAAAATCAGGATCTCAGAGTTATCACCCCGTTGGATCCAGCTAAAGGACGCTGCTACATAGAGCTAGTGAAGGATGATGATCCTAGTGGAAGGGACCATGCATTCAATATATCTAAATATTATATCCATATGACTACCAACGGTGAGCTGGGATGGCGCAATGATAGCTCTGCATCTTCTGACTCTGATGATGCGCTAGAATATTGGTAGAACCGCTTGCACGAGGTGTCGCTCCGTAAGTGTGGGTTGATCACGCAATCATTATGCCATGTCATAACTGAAACAATCACACTACCAATATATGAAGGATGACCTGGCTTATCTGACTTTCTGACAGAGTTCAAGGAAAGAGTTTCCGAACCACAGCAAATGTTGGCATTGAATAGAAGCGTACTTGTGCATTGTCGAAAGAGTCTGTAAGAACACTATCGCCGTGGCGCTTGAGGAGTGTGTTACTGCACTGTAGCACAAGGGAAGAGACGATACATAGTGTATCGAAGATAGCGAGTAAGAGACCCGTGCGTAGGTGCGGAGCTACTGTGCAGCGCGAAGGCCGAGAAGAGTGAGATCCAGCGCCATAGTGCCGGGAGACTTGTGAAAGAGGAAGATGCTATGTTAAGAAGCAAAGAAAGAAGACTTTAGATTCCACACCACCTAGGTTAAGGAAACCTGATTCCTTAGACACCCCATAGCCACTTCGAGTGAGACTTCGGGCTGCTGTGCAGCTCGTTGCCGAAAGGGCCAGTGCGCCAAAGGGGTGTTTGTTGCTGCGCATCCTGAAAACCCGGGTCTGTCCAAAAGCAGCCAACACATGTGCATACGATTGCAGGAGAGCAAGGCCAATGCGAAGCACGCCATTGAAGAATTGAAAAGAAGGGCTGCTTCGGCACTACAAGCCATGGATGAGCTTGAGGAAGATATTAGGAAAGAATGAGCTGAAAAGGCTCGAGCAATTGAAGAATTGAAAAAAGAGCAGGACCGCCTCATTTTCGAGAAGGCTAGTATGTGGGATGATAGTGTATGGGTCGACCGGGCCATCAAAGAAGCTTATCAGTGTGTGCTCCCACTAAAGAGGTGGATGTGCTCCAAGGGGTGCATCAACTGGGGGATGCCATTGTCCAGTTACAGTAGGAGAATCAAGAGTTGAAGGCTCAAGTGAATCCCGGTACACCTCAAGTTGAGGTCGATGACAGAAAAAGGGTGAGTGAGGAAGTTGAAACTCAGTCGAAGGAGCTGGAAAAGGTTGCGATGAAGCTTACAGCCGATACCGTATAGTTTTGGAGCCAAATTATCCAGGACGAGCAGGTTGACCAGTTGATCAAGTATCGGTAAGACGCAGAAGGACAATTGGCGACCCTCAAGGAATCTATGCGCACAATGCCACCCATGGAATAGGTCACCAAGTCTCAGGACTTAAAAGAATTGCAACAATGAGTTACCAAGATTGATGAACGATAGAAGAAGTGTGTTGCGCAGCTAGAGCAGTTTCAAGATGTTGGAGGATAGTTCATGACCAAGGCTGGTGAAGCGCTTCAGGCGATACAGAAGGGTCATCAACAGGTGATGGAAAATCTCACTGCGCATCCATCTACCAAAGATGTGGTCGACAGTCAGGTGGTGGCTACGGAAGTCAAGGAAATGGTGACGACAGTCGTGCAACAGTATGAAGAATTCAAAGTGAAGACCACAGAATACACCATGTCCAACTAACGTGGCTCGAGGGCAAGCCACAAGATTGTGTTGGGGGCCTATTGGTAGGCAGTTTGGTAAGGAAGAATCACAGCATCGCCGATGCTGCGACATGTCATAAGAGGTCGTGGAAGGAAGAAGGATGCATTATTTTATGTATTTTTTGAGTCGTTTGTACTGCAGAATGCGGTTTTTGGGTCATTGGACCATATGAGATGTAATTTTGAGCTAATTGTACCACAATAGGCAGGTTTTTGGGTCATTTGGAACGTGTCAGTTAGATTTTGGGCCATTGGTCCAGGAGTCGGTTAGGAAGTTGTTAGTAAGTGGACAAGCATTGTAAAGGCAGAAGCCTATATATAGACAGAAAGTTGTAGGTCATAGGAGATCTTAGGGATGCGTTTTTTGTAGATGTTCTGAGATCAAGAGATATCACTGAGATCTGGTTTTGCAAGGATGTTGTATCAGGGTTTTTCTGAAGTAATATGACATGATGAAACTGTTTGGTGAAATTCCCTGTGTACTATTTGTGTTAATGCATATTGTGATGATTTCTTGCTAAACGTAATCTTTTTATACTTGTCACGATGAATGTCTCTGATGAATAGTGCTATGAATACATTTGATGATTATCTTGAATTCATAGATTTGTTTAGATGCTGCGATAAGTTGAGTAATTATTGCCGCAATCATCCTCCTTCATTCGGTGGAAACATGGTTCTGTCCACTCTCCCTTGATCACCTCGTGTGAGACCTCATCTACTCTGCAGGTGTTGTTGGGAAGGGTAAAACCTGTCTGGGCCGGTGCTTAGGGAGATCGTGGTGGGTTGGTGTCGACAGTGATGGGAACCCCTGTCAACTGGGTTTGAGTCATCAATTGGTTTGTAATATTTCCCATCCAAATGAACTATCATGGAGGAAAATTACTAGTTCCCTAGGTTGGGGGTGGAAGCATTAAAGTTGGAGTAAAGGAGATACAAGGCCCAAAATAACCTTAGACTTACAAATTCACATTAAATGGGTCAATTAAATAATAATACAAATAAAATAAGGTGGCATTGGATCATGAGGGTGTTGTAGGTACAACAGATCCCATGTTTTTATTAAACATGGGAGCCCCAATGTTTTAAATATGTAAAGGTAATGTTTAAATTTCTTTTTGCTTTAGGGTTTTTCATCTTACTAATCATGCTTCTATGGCTTTGTCATGATTTGATTTAGTTTATAATTTTTCCTTCAAAAATTGATTCATTTTTGTGTGTTTTTTGTGGGTTGTGGAGAACATTTATTTTCCCAAAAGTTAGCTCTTTCCGCAACCCGCAAGTTGCAATCCGCAATCTGCAATGCGGATTGCGGAAGCTTGGTTTTTGTAGTTGAAACTTTTCTTTCCGCAACCCGCAATCCACAAATGTGGATTGCGGATGCAGAAATAATTTTCAACAAAAGTGGTTTTTCTCTCCCGCAATCCGCAACCCGCAATTGCGGATGCGGGAAGAGTTTCAAAAATAAATTTGCACTTCGCATCTCCGCAACCCGCAATCCACAAACGCAGATTGTGGATTGTAGAAACTATTTGAAGAATAAATCTGTGGTTTTTTTACCGCAACTCGCAATCGACAAATGCAGATTGCGGAAATAAACTTATTGTAAATTGTATTGTTTGCGTTCCCGCAACGCACAACTTGCAACCCACAATGCAGATTGCAGATTGCAGAAACTATTGGTTTTTTAATGTTAAGAGTTGCGATTCCACAACTCACAACCCGCAATTGCGGATTGCGGATTGGAGAAAGGAATGTACATATTTGCAAAATAAAATTCTGCAATTCTCTTTCCGCATCCCACATATTAGATCTTAGTCGTTGATTTTGTGTCATCCTACAGTCCAGATTCCATCCAACAAAATTGTTAAATATGTTGAATTTTCTATTTTCATTCACCATTTTTCAATTTTGAGAATTTACCTGCTACAAGGATTTTTAGCACGAGCTTTTACCAGAGGTTGTTTTCTATCATTTTTCGTCAAATTAGGTTGGTTTCATGTCATTTTCTAGTTCGTTGTTTATGGTTTTTCACCATTTTTAAATGATTTTTTTTTGTTTTAATTTATTTATCAGAAATTCTAGTTTTTCAATATGTTGAGGAACACCCACTCCAAAAGAGCTCAGAAAGACCTAATAAACAAGGACCCCAACTTCGACATTCTGGTCGATACCAATGACAAAGTCTCTCAGACTTACCAGATAGACTGGTCTAAAATTTATGCCATTTTTGATAACGATGACCTGTTAGAAATCCAAAATGACCAGCCTGTCTATGAGTAAATTAGGGATTCTCAACTTCATGCCATAGTTGCTAGGCTATCCCTTCTCCCTTACATAGATGTAGTTAAGTGGATAATTTACCACACGAACCCTAAGTGCCATTCCTTTAACAATAGTGTAGGATATCAATTGGCTTCTTTCCGCCCTGAAGTCTTCATCAGAGCATATTCCCTTAAGCCGAAAACCCAGTCTCTTAATTCCGCATTCTTGGACTCTGCTAGAACTAGGTATAATTTTGCTGAAATGATAAATTATTGGATGAATAACCTAGCCAATTTCATACCTAGAGCTGATAACTCATACCCGGTTTCATGGTTCAAGGAACCCTATTCCCTCTTGGAAGCCATGCTTTGCAGGATGTATGGTCTTCCCAATTGTTATGTATTCAAATATGAATGGGAACCTGTGTCCCATCATGTCCTTACAACGGGGGAGTCATTCAATTGGTCTGCAATTCTCTCAGCTGAATTAAAGACAACTATTGATCGGTATCAGAAAACATCAGCTTCAAAGAAGACACATTTTTTTTATTCTACCTATGTAATTGATGTCTTCTGCTCAGAATGCCAGTACCCTTCCATGGGATGGAATTGGACCTTGTCATCACCTCTAGTCCACATTTACTATTCAGCTTTGTGGGATAACAATTATGTTCCTTTGCTATATGATATCTGCGACCACATCTTTGGTACAATCTATCATCAGATATTCAGGGAAGATGCACCTTCTTTTTCTCCCAATGCCACAAATATGATCCCTACACTTGGTGATTGGTATGTGGGAGAATCTTTCTCTTATATCGGAGTCTGGGGAAGCAACACAGTGCATTTGCTACCAAGGGTAGTCCCAGACAAACTGCTACTTGAATAAATATATTTCTAGACTGTTACATATGGGGTATTCCTTAAGCTCACTGGACCTAAAAGAAAGGGATGGCCTAAATTCCCTTTGAATCTTGGCCCTTTGGTTAATCCAACCTCAACATGGGCTGCAGTATTGGGGAAGAGGATTGTTGCATTAAAATTGGGACAAGCCCCTAAGAGGATGCATGATCCTAAGGCATTTCTAGATGCTCACTTCAAGCAAGAACACATGAAGACTGACTATGCCCATGAAGATACCCCTGATGACTCTATCTATCAGGGAGTCAATTTATTTTCTGAATTCCTGGTTAGGGATAAAAGCAAAGAAGAACAAAGCCACATTCTTTAGTACCAACAGGAGCTCAAGAATAAGGTTTTGAGTTTTAGGAAAATGGAATTATAGATTCAAGAGAAGACCAGAAGAGACAGAGAAGAAAAGGAAGCACAGAAGGCAAGTGATCCATTAATGTTAACCTATCTAGATGAAGGCCGTTGACGTAGTGACTATCGAAAGGGGTTCACTTCGTACCGTCGCCAAAAAACTATCAACCCACACTCCCTTATACACCAGCCCAGAAAGGTGTAACCCTTTCCGGCTGTTGATGTATATGTAACTTTAGAATGTACTTCATCTATGTATTTCATATATATTTATTGTACCCTTATAAGAGATGTGTTATTCCTCTATAAGGAAGTGTCGTCATGTGTATTGACAAGTGTCACAAGTGTGTGTACTTGCCGATGGGTTATTAGACCACCATGTGTGGGGTCGGCCTTGAAATATATATTATATTGTGGATGTACCTAGCTAGACAAGTCGGCCCCATAGTGTAACTGGGAAAACAGGTTAACTATAAATAGAGATCGGGATATCTCTATTTGATCACTCGAAAAACTCACACTTCTCTCACTCAGAAAGTGGCGCACTAGTGAGGAGGAGGATCATCTGCTACTAGGAGACTATCTCAGTGTATTTTGGTTGTACTTTGGTTGAGCCATTGCTCTCTCTATCTCTGAGGAAGTTGTGGGGTTTTTCACCTTAGGGTTTTCCCCATGGAAACTCTGTGTCTCTTGTCTCTCATGCTTTTGATTCTTGTGATGCTTGTGATGCTTATTATGATTGTTATGCATTGATATACTGCACATGTTATTCTCTTAGTAAAGATTCTAGAGTATTGTTAATTAATGCTCAAAATTTAACATGGTATCAGAGCTAACCTGAGAAGAAGACATTGTGTAGTGACAGAAACTAGGGTTTCTTGTTTATTGGGTTTCTCTCCATAGATTTTGGAAAAGTCGTATAGTATATTGACTCTACTCATCAAGGAGAATCTATTTGTCCAATCATAATTCAATTCTGAGCATTTTCATATTTGGCCCTAAAAATTAGGGTTTCCTCCAAAATAGGAATTTCTGGAATCTGAAGACATAGCTCGAAGCTCCTTGCAAATATCGAAGTTTAGAGCTTTGGATCGAGGTTTTTGGCTGGGTAGATCTCTGGAAAACTCAAACCCTAATTCAGGGCTCTCCTAAGTGAATCTGGGAAGATAGAAAGGCAGTTTTGAAGGGTGTAGCTTTGCAGATCTCAAATTCTGAGTACACCAGGTTGATCAACTCATCAAGGCACATCTTTCTATCCTTTCAGAAAGTTGAAATTCACATTTTGAATTTTTAGGGTTTTTTCAATAAAGCCTAATCCGAGACCAGATCCAGTTTTTAGTAATTCAAGTGGTAAGACCTAAATATTTTCTATTTCCATTTGAAGTACTCCTTAAGCTGTCTCACCACACCTAGCTTGAGGATAAGCTTGAAGGGGCTAATAACTTACGTGCTTGGAAGTATAGGACTGGGTTAATCCTGGAAGAGAATGAGTTGGACTCATATGTAAAAGAAGGCATCCCTATCCCAGAGGATGAAGAGGCTAAAATATTGCATAAGAAGAACTTGGTCAAGGCAAAGAGAATCATTACTGATTCTATCAAAGACCATCTCATACCACATGTGTCATCTATGAAGACACCCAAGGAGATGTTTGACTCTTTGACCAAGCTATTTGAAGGGAAGAACATAAATCCGAAGATGACCCTATGGAATTAATTGAAAGGGGTCAAGATGTTGAATGGAGAGACCATTCAATATTAATTCTCCAAGGTCTCTCAGATCAAGGAACAACTTGAAGCTATGGATGAAGTAGTGGACAATGGTGAAGTTTTTATGACCACTCTGAATGGCCTACCTAGGTCATGGGACTCCTTTATTCAAGGAATTTGTGCAAGAAAGAAATTGATCTCTTTTAGTAAACTGTGGGAGGAATTCTCTCAAGTAGAAGCTAGACTTGTAGCTCGTGAAGAAAAGATGGGAGGTGAAGATCAAGCTCTCACAGCTCACACCAAAAGAAGCAAGCCCAAGAAGGAGCACTCTCACTACAAGAAGTCCACTCACTATCACCAAAAGAATAAGAAGGATCTAAGGTGCTTCACATGCAATGAGAAGGGCCACTTTGCTTCATATTGTCCCAAGAACAAAAGGGATAGCAACAACATCTCCAGCAAGAAAAAGAAGGGCAACAAAATAAAGTTCCATGCTCATGCTACCGAAGATGATGAACCTCCAAAGAAGAAGGCTAGGACAGAAAGTGATGATAGTGATGATGACTCATCAAGTGAAGAAGAGTATGTTCTAATCTGTGCTCTCACAGGTACTATCTCCCATGGTTGTAATGATTGGTTAATTAACAGTGGGGCTTCCAAACACATGACTCGGTTTAAGGAATATTTTGTAAACCTATCTGAACATGAATCACCCCATAAGGTGAAACTTGGGGATGATTATCAATACCCAATCAAAGGAAGTGGTGAAGCCTCCTACAACCTAGATTCTAGAAAATATTTAAAGATGAAAGAAGTCCTTTATGTACCTGGGCTCAAGAAGAATCTTCTCTCCATATTTGCATTGGATGCAAAAGGCATGAGGGTTGCATTTGTAGATGGCCAAGTCCTAATGTGGCCAAAGTGTAAAACAATCGATGATCCAGTAGTGATTGGAGAGCAAGAGGGAGGATTGTATAAATTGAAGGGTCAACCTGAACATGCCATGGTACATGAATCATGGAGCCAAGTGAACTTTGGAATAGAAGACTTGCTCATATGCATTATAGGGCACTTCCAATTGCAAGCAAGGTTGTAGAAGGTCTTCCTGAAATCAAGACCAAACATGAAGGTGTTTGCAAAGGATGTGCAAAAGGTAATAACATTAAGAAGGCTTTCCCAAGGAGTGAAAGCAAGGCAAAAGGTATCCTGGTAATCATCCACTCAAATGTATGTGGTCCTATGTCATCCAATTCTCTGAGTGGGTATGTTTACTATGTCTTGTTTATTGATGACTTCTCCAGGAAGACTTGGGTATACTTCTTGAAGAACAAAGATGAGGTGTTTGATAAGTTCAAGGAATTCAAAACCTTGATGGAGAATCAAACTGACAAGAAGATCAAAACATTCAGATCCGACAATGGTGGAGAATTCACCTCAGGTGACTTCAAGAAGCTTTGCAGTGATTCAGGGATTAAGAGGGAGTTGACTGCTCCCTACAATCCACAACAAAATGGAGTTGTAGAAAGAAAGAACAGAACAATCATGGAAGTAGAAAGGGCAATGCTGCATGACCAGGGTCTACCTATGCATCTATGGGCAGAAGCATCTAGAACAACTGTATATGTGCAGAACAGAACACCCCACAAGATATTGGACAACAAGACACCGGAAGAGGTCTTATCTGGTAAGAAACCTGAAGTCAGCCATCCCAGAATATTTGCTTGTCCAGTATACACTCATGTCCCAAAGTAAAAGAGGAACAAGCTAGATCCTTTAGGAAAGAAGGGTATCTTTGTGGGTTATAGTGAAAGCTCAAAGGCTTACAGAATATACTTTCTAGGGTTCAAGAAGATTGATGTCAGCAGGGATGTGACATTTGATGAAAACTCAGCATTCATCAAATCAAGAAAGATACCTATTGAAGTTTATGAAGAACCTAAGGAAACTAGATTTCAAGACACTACCATGATTGAAGCAATTCCAGATGTTGATCGTGAAAATGAAGATCCACAACAACCTGTAGATCCACCCCGCAAGGATACCTCTCACAAGAGGAAACCTGCATGGGCTCGAGAGCTCATTCAAGATGCAGAAATATTTGGCATTCAAGAGGAAGAACACAGAGCAAAGAAAAGAACCAGATCACATACTAGCTATGTTGCTTTACTCTGTGACATTATGAACAAAGAACCTTTCAGTTATGAAGAAGCAGTGGAAAAGAAAGAATGGAAGGATGCCATGGTTGAGGAATACCAATCAATAATAAAGAATGATGTTTAGGATGTTGTCCCAAGACCTAAAGAGAAGTTTGTTGTGACTTCTAAATGGATCTACAAAATCAATCATGTTGCAGATGGTAGTGTAGAGAAATACAAGGAAAGATTCATAGCTCGTGGATTCTCTCATAAAGAGGAAATAGATTATGAAGAAACTTTTGCACTTGTAGCCAGGTATACTTCCATCAAAATAGTACTTGCCCTGGATGCAGCAATGAAATGGAAAATACACCAGATGGATGTCAAGACTGCTTTCTTGAATGGTGTAGTTGAAGAGGAAGTATTTGTGGAGTAGCCACTTGGTTTTGAAACACATGACAGGGAGTCATATGTGTGCAAATTGAAGAAAGCCTTGTATGGCTTGAAGTAAGCTCCCAGAACTTGGTATGGTAGGATGGATAGTTTTCTATCTAGTCTGGGGTTTACCAAGAGTAAAGTGGATTACAACCTTTACTACAAGGGTTAGGAAGGGAATCCTGTGATTCTACTCCTGTACGTGGATGACTTATTTGTAACAGGAGATGAAAAATTGATTGCAGATACTAAGAGGAAGCTTGCTGCTGAGTTTCATATGAAGGACCTCGGGATGATGCACTATTTCCTAGGTATGGAGGTATGGCAGAGTATAGATGGGATCTTCCTTGGACAAGGGAAGTATATTGTAAATATCCTGAAGAGGTTCGGCATGATGGATTGCAAGGCCATGGCCACACCTATGGCATCGAACTTGAAGCTTCTATGTGATGCTTCATCTGAGCTGGTTGATGTCTCTATGTATCGTCAGATGATTGGGTCCTTGATGTACCTGACGAACACGAGACCAAATATTTGCTTTGTGGTGAAAACATTGAGCCAGTTCCTGATGGATCCGAGGAGTGTTCACCTAGTTGCTGTAAAGCATATTCTGAGGTACCTAAAGGGTACAGTTGATTATGGACTCAGGTATGAAGTGAATCAAAAGTTTAACTTGCAAGGTTATGTTGATTCAGAATGGGCAGGTAGTGCTGCAGATAGGAAGAGCACATTTGGGTGTTGCTTCAATATGGGATCAGGTGTGATCTCTTGGTTTAGCAGGAAGAAGTCCTGCGTAGCACTGAGTACAGCTGAGGCAGAGTATGTTGCAGCCTGTTCAGCTAGCTGTGAGGCAGTATGGCTTCAGAAGCTACTGTTTGAGTTATTTGATCTCCCGTTGGATGCTACTGGTATCTTCTATGATAACTAGAGTTGTGTGAAGCTGTCTGAGAACCCAATGTTTCACGACAGGTCGAAACACATAGAGATCAAATATCACTATATCAGGGATATGGTGTAGAGAGGAGCAGTGAAGCTCCTATATGTTGCGACGGATGAGCAGATTGTAGATGTATTGAAGAATCCATTAGCCAGAGTGAAGTTTGAGTACTTCAGAGAGAGGCTTGGGGTTCTTCAGATCGATGACACTTCGAGGAAGAAGTGATGGAGACATTTGTTGAAGCCATTCCAAGCATGTTGGAAGGAGGATCCTTCACATGGCTGTGGAAGTAAGCGTTGGATGATGAGCATCAGGATGATGTTCTAGTTTCTGCTGTGTATGATCAATTGGATCATTTAAATTTGTGTATATATGCATCAGGATGATGCTGGATATGATCAGTTGGATCATTTATATGTATATGTATGTACGCATCATGTTGGATGCTGGATATGATCAGTGGGATCATTTGTATGTATTTTGTATATGCATCATGTTGGATGCTTGGACCATTTATCTGTATTTGTATCAGGTGGATACATTGTATCATCAGGTAGATCATGTTTGTTTGTATCGGGTGGATACATTGTATGATCAGGTGGATCATGTATGATGATATGTATTAGGTAGATAATTGGTATGCATCAAGTGGATGTAATGTATGATCAGGATGATCATAGATGACAAACTTCAAGATGTTGCTCCAGATGACATGCAGCAGGATGTTGCAATGATGATGATCAGGATGATCATGTGTACATCAGGATGATGTATGGTGAGTATCAGGATGATGCTTTATGGCCGTGGATCAGGTTGTGCAGATGAGCATGTTTGGGAGATCCTATAGGTCGGAGTTGTGTACCTGTAACACCCTGGGATGCTCTTTTGAGACATTGCTCTGGGACGACATGTAATTTTTGCCATGAGAGATTTCAGGTCGGAGTTGTGTACCCATAACAACCTGAGATGCTCTTGCGAGGTTTTGTCCTATGGCATGTAATTTGTGCCCTGGGAGATTTCAAGTTGGATTTGTGTACCCATAACATCCTGAGATGCTCTTTCGAGGTTTTTCCATGACCACATGTAATTTGTGCCCTGGGGAGATTTCAGGTCAGATTTGTGTACCCGTAACATCCTGAGATGCTCTTGCTAGGTTTTGTGGTGACCACATGTAATTTGTGCCTTGGGGAGATTTCAGGTTGGAGTTGTGTACCCGTAACATCCTAAAAATCTCTTGCTAGGTTTTGTGGTGGGGTCACATGTAATAATTCCTGGAGATCTTGACAGGATGAAAAAGGCCTCAGATGCTCTTTAGGGTTCTTGCTAGGCAAGGGACTCTTTAAAGGTTTTGTGACGCACGTAATAAGTCCTGAGGATTCCACAGTATGGTCAGTGATGACGAAGACCTGTAGGTGGTGACTCTTTATATCTGGTACTATTCTTGCTATGAGGGATTCAACGTTTGTTTGGAGTTCATCCAAATGTGCTGCTCGTCGTTGCCTCCTTTCGTGGGCTTTTTCCACCCACTGCTTCATACTCTGTAGTTCCGCGGACTTTTCCATTCGCATTATTGTGGGCATCATTTTGAAGATCCCTTAAAAGTTTCCAACTGCTCTTCCATTTCATGGAGCCTTTTCTTTAGTGCAAATAACTAGTCATCCTCAACCAACCTATCCCAAAATTCTGTAAGACGTACTGCTGCCTGCTGTGCAGCCTGTTGCATTTCCTGAATATCTACGATTGCTTCCTTTATCGTTGTTTTCCGATTCTGAACTTGTGCTGGTGGGGTGCTGGGTGTTATTCGGGTCTAGAGCTTCGCATTTTCCTTCCAGAGCTCGTAATGGTGACTCCTAACATAACTACCTGTGCTTCCAGAGAAACATCCGGATCTAGTGCTGTCGTTTCGCATGCTTTTGCAAGTGCTCGTTCTAGCCTTGTCCTCTCTTCGACAATATTTTCGTTTGTAGTGAGTGTGATAGTCTGCTCCTGGATGACCTTCTCTTTCCCTGCCAAGGTTTCTTCGAATCGAGCCTTCTCTTCTACAACTAGTACTTTCGCAGTGAGTGCTGCAGCATATTTGGCCCGAAGGTGCTGTGCTTCTATCTCATTGTGTTGTAGTTGCTTCATGTACTCAACCATTTTGTTATGCATTGTAGCCTCACGGTTGTGAATTTCTGTGCTTGCTGCTGCTTGGACTCAGTGGAGTGTCAACATCAGGAGCAAGTTGAAATCAACCATTGCCAAGTTAGCCTTCCAAATCACGATCTCCAAGGTATCATCTCCTGTCAGAAAGGCATGGGTTTCGACTTGGAAGATGCGTTGCTAGGTTCCCACCTCTACCTTGAATCTGGGGGTTAGCAGGTTTTGCTCGATGTCTCCATGTGTTACCCTTCTGTTGATTATTGTATTCGCCATGGTATTCAACAACTCCCCAATGTACTGGAAGTTATCGGCTGAATGCTGTGTAACCTTCCGGTGCTTACTCTCCACAACCTGTGTAATGCTATCCAAAAACCTGTAGGCCTGTTGCGCAGTGATACCTTCCTGTGCACTGTTGTCGACATGCTCCATTCTCTTCTTTGTCCTACGTTCTTCCTGTTGGAGGTCCAGTTCTGAATCTGTTATGGTGTTGACTATTGAGTCCCCATCTTAGCTTGATTCTGCTGTCTGGTCCTGTTCCTCTGCCTCTATTCTCTCCTTCCTGTTGGCTATGTCTTCTCTGGCCTAGTTGTGTCGTCCTGTATCCTACTCATCAGTTATAACCTTTGGATCGGAAGGGATCTTCCATATCGCAGACCATTTGGCTATGATGCTATCAAGCGTGCCCTCGGTAAGCTTGTACTGTGTCCGCAGCCATTGTTTCTCTAGATCCGCCCAAGCTTGGAGATAAATCGTGTGTTCTTCAACCGATGTCTGGGCGATAGAGTGGTACTTCATAGCGACTTGTAGTGTGATTTGCGATATCATTTATGCATCGGCCCACATTCTCTCTAGCCATATATAAAACTGGATGACATTTTCTTTCTATCGTTCCTTGTCAGTGGTAGCCCATAAATTCTGGTATTGCACACCATCGCACACTCGTAGTTCTATGGGATCCACCCCCTGATAATCATCGGGCTCCCTCCATGCTTTTAGGGAAATGAGGAGGAGTAACCAGAAATATGTGAACAGCTGTCCATTTTCCTATGCATCATACATGTCTTCGGTCAATTCATGTAGTAGGAACTGAGCCCATTTCATTTGTTCTCCTGGAGCGCACCATT
Source organism: Larix kaempferi (assembly GCA_027924585.1). NCBI lineage: Eukaryota > Viridiplantae > Streptophyta > Pinopsida > Pinales > Pinaceae > Larix > Larix kaempferi. The sequence continues at coordinate 5,430,361 of BSBM01000798.1, read as the reverse complement.
CTACAACTGTGAGGACTCCTGAATTACATTGTAGCAGTTGGTTTTTTCGTGTTACTTTGATCACAAGTATCTTCACCGCTACTTTGACTACTTGGTTGTTTACTGTGTTGATTAGGTAGCCTCAAGAATCTTTCTCTACACCATACTTTATGGCTAGTTACTCGAATGATTTCTTGTCATTGCCCTTACCCTAGAAAAGATGTGACGGGTCGGCGCCCTCTTGAGGCAGGACAGTTATTTTGGAAATGAGGTCAACTGTGATAGGGATTCTCTCGTGCAGCTAGAGGGATCTCTCATGGAAGCACACCAGGAGTTTCTTGACGCATGCGTTAACCTGTGCCAGGCGCCCAAAATGCAGTAGGAGGCTGACACCAAGTAACCTTGAGTGCACTAGTCCCACTGCCCACTTCTTAGGCTCCTTTGTAGTTAGGCCTCCTGCATGAGGGACATCTTCATAGGCCTCTGCGTATTCCTTGAAATTATCTAGGTCATGGTCGGTATACTGTAACTTCTGCAATTTGGTGGTAAATCCCCAACCTCAGTAACCCCTTGTGGTACCGGTGCGACCATAGTCTTGTATTTTTCATTCTTGGTGATCTGTGGCATGGAGCCTCTTCTTGTGGTGGTGGTACATATTGGAATAGCATGGGGCCATCATATCCCTCTTGTGTAGCTTTATCAGCTGAGGGGTCGGCCCCATCATTTGTAAGGCGCATTGATGTCCGGGTGGCTTTCTTCGTTTCCCGTCCGGACTCTACAGATTGAGTCGCACTCCTCTTTTTCTTGTGTGGGATGGTAGACATAGCTTTTGGCTGTTCCTGCACAATTGGGGTGGGTGATGGCCTCTCACCGCTTTCACTCGAAATGTAAAAAACCATACACTAGTTCAATAGAATTTTGTGTGAGACACAGTGTTTCGACTAATGCTCCTGCCTCTGTTTTATAGGGGGAGACACTCCATCTGTCCTATCATGGGTAGTAATTGCTGAATCCGTCATGGATTACCCAAATCCATCACATGCGTTAGCATTAACTAGGATGGTTCTTCATTTCTGCTGCTAGTTAATGGGGTTAACTACTCATTTATGGCTGAGTTGATCGCTACCTTTTTTTTTTTCATTCCTCGGTGGTGCCATACTGTCGACACCTTATCACCGGGTGTGGTATTCGTGCCGAGCGATGTGGTCTGTAGTTGCAGATTTCCTCTGATCGTGTATCCGTCCTTCTCAAACTCATCCTCCAAAGTGTCAATATGCAATCGGTATGGTTGTGGTTTAACTGGCTTCGCATCAGTGTTAGGAACCCATGTCAACCCTTCTATTTACTTTGTTAGTATATTGTTATTGGACGCATATGCTTTGTAAGTCATCCTATAGTATTTGTTGATCCATAGTTGTGTTATTATTGTTTGGTGCATATGCTTTGTAAGTTGCCCATAGTATTGTTGATGCATAGTTTGTATTGGCCCATGGTTTTGACCCATGGTATTGGCGCCTAGACTTAGTATATAAGTGTGTGTTAAGGCCTATGCAAGCACCATGAAGTTATTTGTATTGAGCTTGCTCAAAGGAGATTTCCCCCTCAAAGTGGCCTGCGATCAATATAAAAGTGATTTTGAGTTCTGTCATTTCTGTTATTTCGCATATTCTTATTAATTAATTGTTGCAGGTTCTTCACATCTGTATCAGAGCACTTTCTTAGGCTTGCTAGGTGAAATTTCTGCCAATTTTTTTTTTTCGCATATGTTGCAGCTTCGGATCTGGGAATAATCCCTATCCACTTATTTGTGGGAAGTACTTGGGTATAAGCCCTAAAACTCATTGTAAGGAGTACCACAGGAACCCCAAAGTAGCTGGCCCATTGAGAGGACCTGCCAGCGAAAAGGGCAACGACCCCTACCTATTTGACTAGTTCCCACCCATGAGGTAAACCTAGAGCTTTCGTTTGTGGTGAAGCGGTTATTAGTTTTACCTAAGCCGTGGAGTGAGGGGTACTGCCCCAATACGCAAGCCGTTAGACAGCATTGGTGGCCGAGTGAAACCCGCAAACAGTTAGGAAGCCACACATACCTAGGGTCCATATCTATTTTCAGCTAAACTATTGCCACGTCCTTTCAGATCCATTTTGACAGTCGTTCTAGATCCAACCATTTTAGATCTATTTCAGATCCAACCGTTTTCTATCCAATCAGCGTCATTTCATATCTCTCTGTTTCCGATCACTTCTGCACCATTGCAGAGCTATCTATTTGAGATCCCTTCCATGCCATTGCAAATCCATTCCTGGAAAAAAAAATTTTTTTTTGCCATATCTCCCTTTTTTTCACTCCGTTTTCCCTAAAACTTCACTAACACCCCTACAATCCCATTCTACATATTTCATTCCTGCATACCCTATCCCAAAATCTCACATTTGTCTATTTTTAGGGTTTTCCATAATGTGTTCATATTTTACCCAATTGCCTTCAAATTTTTCCACCAAGTTCCTTTCTTAATTCTACTTCTTTGTCCCTCTTTACCAAATTTTCTCATTCTTTCACCCCGCTTCTAAAATCACCATTTTTTGCTTCCCTATCCATCAGAAAGTGTCCAAAACCTAGTCAAACCTCAATTACCCCTCCGACTATTTTCCCAAATCCAAATTTCCGTTTACTAAATAAGATTTTGTTTGTGTTTTTCTATCCATTCCCCCCTCCCAAAAAAAAACCTGATTATGGCTGTCACCCGCGTCGGAGCAAAAACCATGGAGGAAGAACTTGCAACCATCCAAACCAAACTCTAAGATCTGGATGAAAAATTTCTCATCCTCCATCTTCAGCATTCAGCCATGAACAATAACCGATAGCAAGAATCTTCTGCGGCCACTAGGTTCTCTTCTTCCATCCATTTTCGTGGTCTGAAGCTTGAATTTCCTCGCTTCAATGGTATTGATCCGACTGGTTGGGTCTATCGTGCAGAATAGTATTTCAGTCTGCATAATACTTTTGATGTACAAAAAGTTCCACTTACATCCTTTCATTTGGAACAGGAAGCCCTTCAATGGTACTGTTGGTACATCAAGGCTCACGACGAGCCAAAATGGACAAATTTTTTCCAACTCCTTTTGCAACAATTTGGTCCCAGTGCTTTTGATGAATTCACTGGAGCACTGACTAAACTCAGTTAAAGTGGCATTGTGAGAGAGTATCAGACTGAATTTGAGAAACTAGCCAATCACACAGAAGGCTTGTTTGATGAATTCTACAGGAGTTGTTTTATCAGTGGTCTTAAGGATGAAATCCGGTCAGAGGTTAAAATGTTCTGTCCCAACACAATGATGAAAGTCCTAGGGTTAGCTAAGTTGGTACAAGACAAGATTGCATCCCAATAGTGCTCCAAACCCACTTTTGTTCCCTTCCAAAAGATGGGTTCTCAACGACCTCCCATTCCGCAAGCAACTCGACCAACTCCTATCAAGAATTTGTCTGAAACATAGATGCAGGCACACAGAGAAAAGGGGCTTTGTTATAATTGTGATGAGAAATTCACTCGGGGACATATATGTGTTCAACAAAATCTCTATCTCTTGGATATGGGTTCTCCGCCTACCTCTAAAATTGGTGAAGAAGCTCCAGATCCAATGGATGCTCAGGTCAACATTCAATAGCCTCCTATTGACCCCCCATCTCAGGATGAACAACCAGAGATATCTCTCCATGCTTTATCCGGCGTCACCACCCCCCAAACAATGTGGGTCAGGGGTTTTTTCAAGAAGCTTCCTCTTACAATACTCATTGATTCTGGTATCACTCATAACTTCATTGACCCCCAGATCGCTAAACAGGATGATTCTTTTCTCCATCCTTGCTCCAACTTTGAAGTCATGGTTGCTAATGGAGGCACCTTACCTTGCAAGGGAAAGTGCACAATGTGTGCATCTCTCTGGAAGATTATAACCTACGCTTTGACATTTTTGCCTTGTCCTTAGACAGATGTGATGTGGTTTTGGGCATTCAATGGTTACGCACACTTGGCCCCATCTTATGGGATTTTGGTGAACTTTGCTTGCATTTTTTAGTCAATGGGACACAACACAAATTTACAGGCTTACAACCAGGGTCTCTCTGCATCATCAGTTCACATTGCGTAGAAAAGATCCTTAAGAATAATTCACATGGTGTCATTGCTCAGCTCCATTCCATTCAGATGCATCCATCAACGGTCACCACTACTTCCTTGGATAGATATGTAGGTGCCTTTGCTGCACCAGTGGGATTTCTGCCTTCAAGAGACCTTTCTGGTAAGCATTTTGCTGTGTCTACATCTCAGCAGGAAATGATGGTTATTTTGCATGCAGTACTGACATGGCATCCATCCCTATTAGGGAATTATTTCTACATCAAGACTGATCTCCAGAGTCTGAAAAATTTCCTGGAACAATGGGTCTCCTCCCCAGCACACCTGAAATGGGTTATCCACCTCATGGGTTATGACTATGTGATCACTTACAAGAAGGGTAAGGACAATATGGTGGCAGATGCTCCTTCTCGCACATTTGATGACCTAGTTTCTCTTACAACTATTTCTCTGCTTGTTCCAAACTGGTAGCAATATGTTCAACATGTCTATCTCTTATATGAACTCCATGCTTCTTCATCGACAGGGTACTCTGGGTTCCCCCAAAAGTATGATCAGGAACAATGTAACTTCTTTTGGTAGGGACTGAAACTGCCAATTCAACAGATGGTGGTTGACTGTCATACTTTCCAGGTCAAAAAGGGTGAAACGACAATCCTTTCGGGACTGCTCGAAACCTTTCCCATCCCTACATAGATTTGGACAACTATTTCTATGGATTTCCTAGAAGAGCTCCAGTGGTACAATACCATGTCTACAAGGACACCATATGAAGCAATATATGGACAAGCACCGCTAGTTCTTCTTCCATACACCCTCAGTAGCTCTCCAGTTCAGGAAATTGACTCGGTTCTTCGAAACCGTGATTAGATTCTTCTCATTCTGCAGGACAATCTTCACATGGCAAGAATTCGATTGAAACAACAAGCCGCTCAGCACTATTCAGGGCGCACTTTTCATGCAGCTGATATGGTTCTTCTTCAACATTACAAGCAATCCTCCTGAACCTCAAAAGGCGTCAGTGGCCCGACAAGCAACCTGAAGATGATACAGGGGAACCACTCCGTCCAATTCTGCATCAATTTCCACATCTAAAGCTTTGAGGACAAAGATTTTTCTAAGGGAGAGGGGATTTTAGGAACCCATGTCAACCCTTCTATTTACTTTGTTAGTATATTGTTGTTGGACGCATATGCTTTGTAAGCCGTCCCATAGTATTTGTTGATCCATAGTTGTGTTATTGTTGTTTGGTGCATATGCTTTGTAAGTCACCCATAGTATTGTTGATCCATAGTTTGTATTGACCCATAGTATTGGCGCCTAGACTTAGTATGTAAGTGTGTGTTGAGGCCTATGAAGGCACCATGAAGTTATTTGTATTGAGCTTTCTCAAAGGAGGTTTCCCCCTCGAAGTGGCCCGTGATCAATATAAAAGTGATTTTGAGTTTTGTCATTTTTGTTATTTCGCATATTCTTATTAATTAATTGTTGCAGGTTCTTCACAATCAGATTTCAGGAGAATCTTCATTTTGTTGATGTATATGTAACTTCGGAATGTATTTCATATATGTATATTGTACTCCTATAGAGATGGTATCATTCCTCTATACGAAAGTGTTTGTATTCCTATAGAGATGTTATTATTCCTCTATACGGAAGTGTCGTCATTAATATTGTAAGTGTCATAACTTATACTTGATGGATTATTAGACCACCTTGTTGGGGTCGGCCCTGTATAAGTCATGTGGGTTGAAGGGTTATTAGACCACCCTATTGGGAGTCGGCCATATGGGTCAAAGGGTTATTAGACCACCCTATTGGGTGTCGGCCCAGTCAGCATTATGTTATGTGGTTAAGTTAAGGCCGACTTAGTAAAGCTTATTAGGCAAGTCAAGTCAAGTATAAATAGAGTGCAGGAGGCACTCTATTTTATCATTGTATTCTCTCACACACTCTTTGGAGAGTGGCACACTTGTGGAGGAGGAGAAGCTGCTGCTAGGAGATGTCTATCTCTTATGCTAGGGTTGTATCATTGCTCTATCTATCTCTCAGGAAGTTATTGGGGTTTTTCACCTTTATGGTTTTCCCCAAGTAAACTCTGTGTCTTTTGTGTGCTTGCATTATTGTGTCCATGATTGATATGCTATAGATATGTTGTACATGTTGTTCTCTCAGTTAAGATCCTAGATTAGATTGAAGTAAATTCTGAAAAATTTAACATGGTATTAGAGCTAGCCTGAAAGAAGGCATGGTATGGCATGTATGACACTTGTTGCAATTGTGAAGCTAGGGCTTGATATAGCAAAAACCAGTCATCGTAGAACTTTCACTATAAATAAATTTTGGTGAGGTTTCAGGATCTGAAAATAATATAAAGGGAAGCTAAGATCCCCATGTACCTTGTTGAAAAAGGAAAACCTCTAATTCATTGTACTTTGTTATTTATGATCTGTACAATATAGGTTTTCTGCCTCTTCCAGATCTCGGTCATAAACAGGTGACCTTGGAAAAAAGGTCATACCTTGGGCTAGGAAGCTCCAAATGAAATTTTGTAAAAAGTGAAAGGTAGTGCATGGAATGTACTTTCTCAGGTAACCGTTTCAAAGGATGAAACTTAACCAGTGACACGTGGCACACCGTACAATTTTGATCTCCTGTTTTATCCCATAAATAGGTCACGTTGCGACACTTGGCATAAATCGCTCTCAGAGAATCCATTTGCGGCAGAAAAACTAGGACGCGAGATCCATATTGAATAAGATATATATAATTGAATTGATAAGATGCTTAATGCTTTACAAGAGCTCGCCTTTTATAAGGTTGGAGCATTTCTTAAGAAGGGTTACGTCCCTTCAATTAAACTAATTAATAATTTAATGATTAATTTGATACAATATTTAATATACATAGCATTGCCACTCCCTTTTAAAGAGATTTGTCCTCAAAGCAGTGGTAATGAGGGATGTAACTGTCGAAATTGTTCTGATTCCCATGTTGCATCTTATTCAGGAAGATTTTTCCATTTAATGAGGTATTCTTTAATGATTCACGTTCTTAATCTCTTCTCTCTAGTAGCAATGATAGATTCTGGCTCGAATATGATTCTTCCTTCTTCATCTAACAAGGGAAGTATTGTTTGTGCCTTCTGGTGTTGACCTATCATCTTTTTCAAACATGAAACATGAAAGACATTGTGGATGCGACTTGTAGTTGGCAATTCCAATGCATATGCCACCTGACTAATCTTCTTATTGATTTGATATGGGCCATAAAAACGTCGAGCCAACTTATTTTTTCCACCTTGTTTAAGTGATAATTGTTTATAGGGTTGTAGTCTTACATATACCCAATCTCCAATTTCAAATTCTCGTTCTGTTCGATGTCGATCTTCTTGTTGTCTCATTCTATTCCTGGCAGTATTCAAATTCTCTTTAAGTACTTGGACAACCTTTTGGTTTTCTTCTAAATGGTCATTACTGATGCGACCCTTGCTTGGTTGGTGATGAAATCCTTCCATTTTGGGGGTTCATATCCATATAGGGCTTGAAATGGTGTCATTCTTGCAGATGTATGATAAGTAGAATTATACCACCATTCCGCAAGATGTAGCCATTGGAACCATTTATTTTGCTTATCAGTTACAAAACAACGGAGGTAGGTTTCTAAGCATTTATCGACAACTTCTGTCTGTCCATCTGTTTGGGGATGATAAGCTGAGCTCATGTTAAGAGACGTTCCAATTTGCTTGCAAAACTCTCTCCAAAAGTTCCCTTTAAACTTGGCATCCCTATCACTTACTATAATCTTCGGAAAACCATGTAATTTGTAGACATTTTTACAAAAAAATTCGGCTGTTTCTTTTGCCGAATCAGTTTTCTTCACTCCAACAAAATGTGCATATTTGGTTAGCCTGTCTACCACAACTAGTATTTTGTCTTTTCCATCTGATATGGATAGAACTTCAATGAAATCCATTGAAATTTCCTCCCATTTCTTATTCGGAATATGTAACGGATGGAGTAACCCCGGACTTGAGATATTCTCAGTTTTATTCCGCTGACAAATGTCACAATCTGCAACATACTTGTGAATGTCAGCATACATACCCTTCCAAAAGAATGATTGCCTTGCATTATAGTAGGTTTTAAAAATTCCTACATGACCAGCGGCTGGGCAATCATGTGATTCTTTAAGCACCTTGGTCTTAAAACTGGAATTGGAACTTAAGTAAATACGTCCTTTGTACCATAACAGTTCATTCTTCGATTCAAACTTCGGATATTGATTTATGTTGTTAATTATGGAGCAAACTTCTGAATTCTTGGCATATTCCTTACGAATTTTGTCCAAAAATTCTGGGATCACCATGGATACGGTGTAGACTTGTATCTCTTCATCTTTCCTTGATAAAGCATCAGCTACTACATTGTCCTTCCCTCTTTTATGTAGGATCTCCATATCGAAGGTAGAGATTTTCTCTATCCACTTTTGTTGCTCTGTTGTTAATGTCTTCTGCTGTAACAAGTGTTGTAGACTATTATGATCTGTTCGGATTAGGAATTTACTTCCCAAAAGGTATTGTCACCATTTAGTTAATGCATGCATGATGGCAAGCATTTCATTGTTGTATGTAGACTGTAGGTATTCTCTTTTGTTCAACTTCCTGCTTTCAAAAGTGATTGGATGACCTTCTTGCATTAGCACAGCTCCTATCCCAAACCCTGAAGCATCACATTCGATTACGAATGGTTTTGCAAAATCAGGTGTTGCCAAAACGGGAGTTGAAGACATAATTTGTTTCAACGTTTCAAAGCATCTTCTTGCTTCATCATCCCATTGAAAAGAATTTCTTTTTAGGAGATTTGTTAGTGGGGCAGTGACATGTGCATAGTTCCTGATGAACCTTCGATAGTAACCCGTTAATCCCAAAAATCCTCGCAATTTTGAAACATTCTTTGGTTCGGGCCACTCCTTCATTGCCTGGATCTTCTTTGGGTCCACCTTAACTCCTTCCTTTGAGATTATATGACCGAGATACTCCACTTCTTGCTTCCCAAAGGTGCATTTTGACTTTTTTGCATAGAACTGGTTTTCCTTCAGAAGAGATAGAACCTCTTCTAGATGCGTCAAATGTTCTTTCCATGTCTTGCTATATATAAGGATGTCATCGAAGAATACTAACACAAATTTCCTTAGGTACGGCTGAAGTAGTTCATTCATAGTTGCCTGGAATGTGGCAGGGGCATTAGTTAACCCAAAAGGCATTACTTTGAATTCATAATGTCCTTCATGAGTTTGGAAAGCAGTCTTTGCGATATCCTCTAATCTGACCCTGATTTGATAGTACCCTGACCTTAAATCGAGTTTCGAAAAATATTTTGCGTCATGAAGTTCATCCAGCATGTCATCGATGAAGGGAATTGGAAACTTGTTCTTAATTGTTATTTTGTTTAATCCTCTATAATCTATACATAATCTAAACGATCCATCCTTCTTTCATACTAGTACAACTGGAGCTGCATAAGGGCTTCTACTCTTGGTGATGACACCACAATTCAGTAGATCTTGAACCAACCTTTCTATTTCTATTTTGTGGTGGTGGGGATACCTATATGGTTTAACCTTGACAGGATTTGACCCTAGTTTAATCTCGATTATGTGTTCTATACTCCTTTCTGGTGGTAGCTGCATGGGTAAGTCTTGAAATATGTGTTCACGTTTCTGGAGTAATTTTTGGATTTCCTTTTTGAACTCATTTGGTTCCTCCTCTTTTCCTTCCAATTGATGACATTGTATTACGTATGCTGATGCCCCTTTTCGAATGAGTTTTTCCATTTGATGAGATGAAACTACTTGTGTGTTTGGTGGATGAAAACCATATAGCTTAAAATTTTGCCCTTGCCACTTAAACTTGATGAAATGCTTTTGATGATTGGCAGAATATGTTCCCAATGTTTGTAACCATTGGACTCCCAAAACGATGTCTACTCCTCCCAACGGTAAGGTGTAAAGTTCTGATTCCAGTTCGAAGTCTTGTATTTGAAGTCTCACCTTGTGGCACTTTCCAACTTTTTTGATCTTCTTGCCATCTGCAGCCATCACCTTCATGTCTGGAACTGGATGTACGAACAACTTGAGTTTTTGTGCCACTCTTATATCAAGAAAGTTGTGAGTGCTTCTAGTGTCTACTAGCACTGTAACATTCTCATTTTTTATATGCCCTTTTAACTTGAGAGTCTGTGGTTGACTAATGCCTGTTATGGCTGCTAGGGAGATTTTGGGGTTCTCGTCGTTCCCGGCTGCCATATTTGCGGTTTCCTCCTCTTCATCTTCTGGCTCTTCTTCTTCTTCTTCTTCTGATTCACTATTCTCCTCTGCTTCACAAGTATATAATTTCTTTGAGTTGTCCTTGGGGCGACACCTATTTTTAGGGTTCCATTTGTCTCCACATCGTCGACATTTTCCTTCCCTCATACGTTGATTCTCGAGGCTCTTCCTATCGTCCCTTCTAGGTGGAGGTATGTATTTGTTTGTATCATCCTCTGGAGTCGACTGGATGTTTCTTTGTGAGTATGACTTCCCTTTATTTGATTGAAAACTATCAAATTTGGCCTCGGCTGCTTTTGATTTTCGTCTTGCTTCCTCGACATTTGTTATGTCATGCATTTTTAACTCTTTTTGTATGTATGGTTTTAGTCCTCCTAAGTAGGTTTCCAACCGTTGTTTGTCGGATAGCCCAAATACTCTAGTAGCGAGGGATTCCCATTGATGCGTGAATTCTTCGACGCTTCCCTTTTGTTGTAATCTAGTAAGTTTTGAGAAGAATTCATCTTATGTGATTCCTTGAAACCTTTTTAAGAAATCATTCTTGAATAAGTTCCAAGTGTATGCGAAGTTGTCTCCCTTCCACCACATATACCAGTTGTAGGCATATCCTTCAAGGTGCATTGAAGCATACTTGACCTTTTCTTCGTCCATTGTAATGTTATATATGTCGAAATACTCTTCTGCTTTATTCAACCAAGCGATGCATTGGTCTTCTCCTCCATTATATTTCGTCATCTCTATTTTTGCTCTCGGCGGGTACATTGCGAATGGTTGGTATTGAGTACCTTTCATCCTGTTGTGTTCTGGTGACTCAGAATTGGAAGATGGGGTAACCGACATATCCGAGTCATGTTGTTTATGATTTTTTTCCTCATCCTTCATTTTTTGTAATATCTCCTCGATACCTTTCTGGCTCTCAGTCACTTTTTGATTTAACATTTTTTGTTCCTTGCTTATAATGTCGAACTTGTCATCTATATTCTTCTCCATCACCTGAATGACTTCATCCTTAATTTCTTTCTTAAGTGCTTCCTGGCTCTTGGTGATCATTTCCTTAAAGGTTCGGAAATCCTTCTCTATTTGCTCCATTTGAGCTTTTAACTCTGTCGTCATGCTTCTTAGGTGTGGTGGTGAATAATTGGACGCAATTTTGGCTTATGGGATATTGAGAACAATTTAAAAGGTCTTCGAAAAAATTGGTGATCAATAATAATTATTATAGCAATAATAATTACTATAATAAAAATAATAAAAATAATAAATATTATATTTAAATATTTATTATAAAGTGGAAAATTTTAATAAAATAAAAATATTATTTAATAATATTATATTATTATAATAATATTTATTTTATTAATTTACGTTTGATTTTTTTTTTTGCAGTTGCGAGGAATGAGGAATGGTGGAGAATGCGCAGGGGCTGGAGGTGTTGTGTGAGCGGTGGTGATTGTGCGCAGAGCGTGGGCGAGAGGAGGAGCAGGTGGTCGTGGACGAGCAGCAGATGTGGTAGCTAAGGGTGGTGTGTGGTGAGTTGTGCAGAGACCGTGGGCGGGAGGAGTGTGTGCAGGAGATGGCAGAAGGACGCGGGAGGATGTGGAGGGGCGTGGGAGCAGGTGGGAAGGAGGGAATGAGAGAGCAATGGACGGATGGGAGGACGACGCGCGACTGGAGGATCTATGCGGGGAAGTTGTTGCAGGCGTGCAGGCGGTGGGAGAATGCAAGCATGGGGCTGGAGCAGCATGGGGTGGATGGGGCGTGGAGTGAAAAGAAGAGGGAGCCGAGGTGGAGGGGTGAGCGCGTGAGAAGTAGGAGAGGGGTGCGTAAGATGAAAGCTGAGGAAGGAGGGACATGGAGAGACGGAGCAGGGAAGGATGCGGGTGTTGTGAAGCTGGAGCCGAGGAGGGAGGCGTGGAGTAGGAGCAGTGAAATGGGAGCGTGAGTTGGGTGAGTTGAGAATGGACGAAGATCCCAGCTGGAGTCTGGAGTGCAGAAACTGATGCCGAACGCGGCTCTGATACCAAATGCGGCAGAAAAACTAGGACGCGAGATCCATATTGAATAAGATATATATAATTGAATTGATAAGATGCTTAACGCTTTACAAGAGCTCGCCTTTTATAAGGTTGGAGCATTTCTTAAGAAGGGTTACGTCCCTTCAATTAAACTAATTAATAATTTAATGATTAATTTGATACAATATTTAATATACATAGCACCATTTGAGGTAAGACCTATGGGGTTGGAAAGATGAGAGGTTGAGCTATCACAAGAAAATTTTTCAGATCCCGTGGATCGAAAATTCCAGAGTTACACCAGAAAAGTTTTGAGCACCTTCATTCATGGCTTCCGGAATTTAGGGTTTCGGAGAAAGTTGGAATTTTTGTAATCGGAGACTACAGATGAATGCCACTCATCAAAATCAAAATTTAGAGGCCAAGATCAGAATTTTTGGTTGGGCAGAAGGCCAGGATTGATCAGACGCTAGTTCTGGACTTTGATCGGAAAATTGGAAAATTAGGGCTTCTACAAAAATGGAAATTTTTGAAATCTATGACCACGGCTGGAAGCTCCTCAGAAAAATAGAAGCTTAGAGATTTGGATCGAACCTTTTGATTGGGCAGAAGGGTGGGATTTATAACACCCTAGTTTGGGGTCATGTCTAGTGAATCCAGAAGTTTCAAAGGCAAATTTGAGGGGTGAAACTTTCCAGTTTTCAATTTATGAGTATACCAGCTTGATCAGCTCATCAAGGCGCATATTTCTATCCTTTCGAAAGTTTGAAATTCAAAGTTTGAATTTTTAGGGTTTCTCTGACAAACCCTAATCCAGCTCCAGATCCAGTTCCTGCAAATCAAGTGGATTGGGTTAATCCTAGAAGAGAATGGATTCGTCACTTGCATAAGTGAGGAAGTTCCTGTTTCAAAGGGAGATGAAGCTGAGGCCTTACATAAGAAGATTACAAGCAATCTCAACAGGTATGACTCATATAGGTATCTTTTGAATTCTGTTCATAATTAAGTTTATGATATTTTTGTCTTCATATTATTACGGTTAGTACAATCTTGGTTAATTTTAGACTTGTCGTATCACCTTAATTAAATTATGAATGCATGATAGAAGATATTCATTGATTAGGGTGTTGACACTTATGATTGTACTAATGCATTATGGTGTTGTATGGGGTTTATGTTGTTCGCTAACATGAAAGGTACACCAAGAAAGAAAAATCATGTTCTACTTCAAGAACATATGATCATGGTGACATGAAGACAAAGATTCATCCATTGTCATGGATCACATAGAAGATCTACTTATGAGGTATGTATAACTTGGTTCTACAATGGTTAACTTATGAGACATGCAGGTTACTAGAACAAGTCATTGAAGAGAACCATAAGACATCATGTGGGTATGTTAGACATAACTAGCTAACATATTAATCCAGGTATGTTTTTCCTATATCAAGTTAGAATCTTACCTTGTGTTAGGATCCCTTATTTAAGTATACTTGGTATGATTGGTTATGTCTATTCATCAAGTTAGAAATGTAAGTAATCATGGGTTTATGCATATTATGTCTCTTATCTTGATTGATGATTTAACTAACCAGAAGAGTCCTATGATCAAATAAGAATATGCATGAGTAAAAGAAGTCTTCCCTAAAACCTTGAATACTAATGTTTATTATCTGTGTTTGAAATGATCATGACTATACATCTTTAAGATTATTGTGTTTTGATAGTATTAAGATTATACGAATGAATGTGTGATTATGTATGAGACCTCGAGGATAACACAATGATGATACTAATGCATAGTGATTAATGATGGATATAAGTTCAAGGACAAGTAATCCAGGAAGCAAAGATAAAGAGGGAGCACACTTCAGTAGTTTCTACAAGGATGCAGATATTCAGAGGGAGTTGACCACTTCTCACAATCCACATCAGAATGGAGTTACAGAAAGGAAGCAAAGACTGAGAGGGAGTCAACCCAACAAACAAACAAAGATAAGTATTTGAATTATCATTTCTTGCATATTTGATTGTTTAAATAATACTGTTCAATAATGTATATACTGATGTTCCTAGAATTAGGTTGTGCATAGTTGCATTGATGAACAGTATACTACTAATATACATGGGTAAGTGGCCTATGGCACTGTACAACATTCCATTGCTACTTATCTAGAATGAAACCTCTTTGCTAACATGTTGGGAGTTGTGCACACTCTTAACAATGTTCTGGTATAGATTGGAAGGCATGTAGGAAGTTACGGGATATGGATAAATCTTGTATTGAAGCATTGTCTAAGATAATTGCATGACTGTATGACATATTTCTTTATGTGTAAGAATTTGTTCTGAAAACTATGAGATGTTTTCTAATGATGCAATTTAACTTGTTGTGTAGGAAAGAGCATATACCATCACCTACAAAAGAAGGACTACAACATTTGTTCAGCAACAAAGTTATCTATTGAAAATATTGAAGATATTGAAGTTCCCAGGATCTGGGAAGAATGCCATGATCGAGGAGTACTAGTCGATCATGAAGATGTTTGGGATGTAGTCCCAAGACTTGAAGGGGAGTCTGTAGTGACTTCCAAGAGGATCTACAAGATCAAGCATGCTGCAGGTGGTAGCATAGAGACTTTTTCTCCTGTATCCAGATACACTTCCATTAGATTCGTACTTGCTCTGGCCGGAGTGATGAAATGGAAGATACACCAGATGGATTTCAAGACAACTTTCTTGAATGGTGTAGTTGAAGAAGAAGTGTATGTGGAGCAGCCACTTGGTTCTGAGACACATGACAGGGAGTCATATATGTGCAGAAATTTGTACGGTAGGATAGACAACTTTCTATCCAGTTTGGGATTTACCAAGAGTAAAGCGGATTCGAACCTTTACTACAAGGTTGAGGAAGGAAATCCAGTGATACTACTTTTTTATACGGATGAATTTTTTATTACAGGTGAATATAGATTGATTGTCGACATGCAACATAAGCTTGCTACTGAGTTCGAGATGAAGAACTTGTGGATGATGCACTATTTCTAGGTATGGAGGTGTGGTAGAGTGCAGATGGAATCTTCCTTGGACAAGGGAAGTATGCAGTAGAGATCCTGAAGAGGTTCGGGATGATGGACTGCAAGGCCATGGCCACACCTATGGCATCAAACCTAAAGCTTCTGTGTGATGCTTCATCTGATTCGGTTGATATCACTATGTATCGTTAGATGATTGGGTCCTTGATGAACCTGACGAACACGAGACCAGATATTTGCTTTGCGATGAACACATTGAGCTAGTTCCTGATGGATCCGAGGAGTGTTCACCTGATTGCTGTAAATCATATTCTGAAGTACCTGAAGGGTACAGTTGATTATGGGCTCAAGTATGATGTGAATCAAAAGTTTAACCTGCAGGGTTATGTTGATTCAGATTCGACAGGCAGTGCTACAGATAGGAAGAGTACTTCTGTGTGCTACTTCAGTATGGGATCAGGTGTGATATCTTGGTTTAGCAGGAAGCAGTCCTGCGTAGTACTGAGTACAACTGAAGCAGAGTATGTTGTAACTTGTTCAGCTAGTTGTGAGGTAGTATGGATTCAGAAGCCACTATTTGAGTTATTTGATCTCCTGCTGGAGGCTATTGGTATCTTTTGTGACAACCAGAGTTGTGTGAAGCTGTCTGAGAATCCAGTTTTCCACGACAGGTCGAAACACATTGAGATCAAATATCACTATATCAAGGATATGGTGCGGAAATGAGCAACGAAGCTCCTGTATGTTGCGATAGATGAGCAGGTTGCAGATGTGCTGACGGAGCCACTAGCCAGAGTGAAGTTCGAGTACTTCAGAGAGAGGCTTGGTGTTCTTCAGATTGATGACAATTCGAGGAAGGAGTGATGGACACATTTGCAGGATACATTCCAAGCATGGTGAGAGGAGGATCCTTCCCATGGCTGTGGATGTAAGTGCTGGATGATGAGCATCAGGAGGATGATCGAGTTACTGCTCTGTATATGCATCAAGTGGATGCTGGAGATGATCAGTTGGATCATTTATATGTATATGTATGTACGCATCATGTTGGATGCTGGATATGATCGTTTATATGTATATGTATGTATGCATCATGTTGGATGCTGGATATGATTAGTTGGATCATGTATATGTATTTGTATATGCATCATGTTGGATGCTTGGACCATGTATCTGTATATGTATCAAGTGGATACTGTGTATGATCAGATAGATCATGCATGTTGATATATATCAGGTGGATACATTGTGTGAATCATGTATCTATGTATGTATCAGGTGGATACATTATATGATTAGGTGGATCATGTATGGTGATATGTATCAGGTAGATACTTGGTATGCATAAGGTAGATGCATTGTATGATCATGGATGACAAGCTTCAGGATGTTGCTCCATATGACTTGCATCAGGATGATGCAGTGATGATGATCAGGATGATCATGTGTACATCAGGATGATGTATGATGAGTATCAGGTTGATACTCTGTGGCCGTGGATAGGTTTTGCAAAGGAAATCCTAGATTTGTTCTAGGTCACATCTAGTATGAAAAAGGACTGGCACTGTGTATCACATGTAAGACCTGGGAGATCCGATAGGTTGGGTTGTGTGCCCATAATAAGTCCTGGGATGCTCTTTCGAGGGTTTGTGATAGTGGGCCACATGTAAGACCTGGGAGATCCGATAGGTTGGGCTGTGTGCCCGTAATAAGTCCTGGGATGCTCTTTTGAGGGT
Source organism: Larix kaempferi (assembly GCA_027924585.1). Lineage (NCBI taxonomy): Eukaryota > Viridiplantae > Streptophyta > Pinopsida > Pinales > Pinaceae > Larix > Larix kaempferi. The sequence goes on along the minus strand of BSBM01000798.1, from coordinate 5,413,130 downwards.
TTGTGCTGGGATGCTACATGTAAGACTTGGGAGATTCGATAGGTTGGGCTGTGTTCCTGTAATAAGTCTTGGGATGCTCTTTCAAGGGTTTGTAGCAGAGGTCACATGTAATCAGTCCTGGAGATCTTGCCAGTCGTGCTTAGGCACATAAATGTTCCTGGGATGCTCTTTAGAGTTCTTTTCGGTCGTGCTATGCACATAAACGTGCCTGGGACACTCTTTTAAGGTTTTGTGATAGTCACATGTAATAAGTCCTGGAGATCTGGACAGGATGAAAAAGGCCTCAGATGCTCTTTAGGGTTCTTACTAGTCAAGAGACTCTTTTAAGGTTTTCTGACGCACATAATAAGTCCTAAGGATTCCACAGTATGGCCAGTGATGATGAAGACCTGCAGGTGGTGGGCCTACATCCAGTATGAAAAAGGACTGGCTCTGTAGAACTTCCTATGACAAGTAGATTCAGAGATTGATTGAGATAGCAACAGTAATGACGATGACGATGACTCGATAACGATTATCCAGTGACGATGATCTAGAGAAGAAGACTTGTGCTAGAAGACTTGTGTCGAGAAATACCCTCCTAGTTAAGAGGGAGTGTTGATGTATATGTAAATTCGGAATGTATTTCATATATGTATATTGTACTCCTATAGAGATGGTATTATTCCTCTATACGGAAGTGTTTGTATTCGTATAGAGATGTTATTATTCCTCTATACAGAAGTTTCGTCATTTATATTATAAGTGTCGTAACTTATAATTGATGGGTTATTAGACCACCTTGTTGGGGTCGGCCCTATATAACTCATGTGGGTCGAAAGGGTTATTAGACCACCCTATTGGAGATCGTCCATGTGGGTCAAAGGGTTATTAGACCACCCTATTGGGTGTTGGCCTAGTCAGCATTATGTTATGTGGATAAGTTAAGGCCGACCTAGTAAAGGTTATTAGTCAAGTCAAGTCAAGTATAAATAGAGTGCGGGAGGCAGTCTATTTTATCATTCTATTCTCTCACACACTCTTTGGAGAGTGGTGCACTTGTGGAGGAGGAGAAGCTGCTGCTAGGAGATGTCTATCTCTTATGCTTGGGTTGTATCATTTCTCTATCTATCTCTAAGGAAGTTATTGGGGTTTTTCACCTTTATGGTTTTCCCCAAGTAAACTCTGTGTCTCTTGTGTGCTTGCATTATTGTGTCCATGACTGATATGTTGTAGATATGTTGTACATGTTGTTCTCTCAGTTAAGATCCTAGATCAGATTGAAGTAAATTCTAACAAATTTAACACATTTTGCCAAGGTCCATGGAGATTTCCTTCATTTTGTTGGGAACAAGTCTTGAAACTCGTGTAACAGGTCTGTCATTTCTGTGATGGTCAATGTGTCCCAGGAATCGTCAATGTTCTGGAATTTTGGGTTTTCTTTCGACCCAATGTTTACTTTTGTAATCTTCACCAATTGGTGATACTTGTCGGATGGTAGCTCTGGTGCCTTCATATTGTGACTGCCCTGATGTTTCGACATATATGGGGTTCGTGGATCATCGTCATCATTCGACTCTTCTGTGACATTGTAGAATTCCATCCTTATTTCGGGTGTTGCAGTCCACCGTAGTTCTGATGGTTGTGCTATCGGTATTGGCTCGAAAGTCTTTTGTCTGATTACTTGGAGTGCATCAGGGATGAAGGGATTTTTGTCTGAGATGGAGAATAGTTGGCTGAAGCCAATCGTCAACTGTTCCCAAGAGAGTGTACCATGTTGTAGTTCCGTTGCGACATACCAACTCTGTGGTACTTCATCCAATGTATGCATGAAGGCATGCGCCCACTCCTACTCTGGTCGCACTTCCCATTTTTTCTAACAAGACTTCACATGTTCATTTGGATTTCCTTTGCCATCAAAATTCTGTCCACTCCATGCTGTGGTGTTTCTGAACCGTAGCTCCAGGAGGCGTCGACATAGTGGCTAGTTTGGTATCTTCGACTTATGCACTGCCCACCAATGCGCAGGAGTAGCATTCAAGGCTTCCTCCAAGGCCAATAAACTCTGTGGTTCTACTACCTTTTCCTCGAATTCGGTGATGAAAGTGCTCAGATTCAATAATCCTTCGTATGTTGGTAGCACACATTCCTTGGTAGCCACCCAGCGCACTGACTGCATAATTCTTGCACATCTACGAAACGATACTTCATGCATCCAATTCTACCAATTCTCAAGGGCCTCATCTGAATCGGAAGATGCTGAGTTGTCGCTGTGCCATCCCAATTCTCCATTCATGGTGGGGTTAACACAATCATTAGAAATGTCATACAAGTTGTCCCATCCTTCCCTAAAATCGTCTCTGGATGGCTCTATATATCGCTGCCCTTTAGCAGGATCCAGGAGTGCAACCACCCTAATTTCTTGATCTTCAAAATTAATGAACCGCTTCTTGATATTAATAATCGCCTGATTTTCCATAGCCCAATCGATTCCCAATAGTGCTAGATATGGACTCGTGTTATCTACTATATCTATGACATCGAAATCAATGTATGTTCGAAGTCCTTCAATATTGACAGGAAGTTTACCCACCCGACCAAGAGGGGTGACCTTGCTTTGGTTTTCCAATCGCAACTATACTGGTGACCAGGTCATTTGTGGTTTTCCCATTGTCTCCCATGTTTGTTTAGTCAGAATATTCATGTCTAACTCCAAGTCCAAGATGTTGGAGTCGACATCGAACGCTCTGATTTGTGTCGACATCTGCATCTATCTACCTATCTTTTTCTTATTTCTACGATTGACTCTGAGTTCTTGGCATCCATCATCCCGTCGATGCAATAGGTTTGATATTTATTCCAATGCCTCCTCATCCTTTGCTAATTCTAAACAGATCTCCAAGAAGGATTTTAAGGGAGTGGCCTTCCTTCGCGACTTCGTCTGGTCATACGTCGATGGCATATCATAGATTTCTTCTTGAATAGGTACGTTCCTTTGCTGTCACAGAACCTCCTGTTGTGCCTTTAAAAAGGTGTCCCTTTCTCTTTGTGTGTAAAAGGTGACATGTTTCTTTTTTGTCGGTCAGACGATGGGCTGTGTTCTGTCAGCTCCTGTCGCTTATCCTCCTCATGTCACTATGCCCACCGTCGTAGAATGTCTCCTAACTTCTGTTGATATTTTCTATACCGTCAGTTGGTTCTAATTTTGATTTTGGTTCTAGTTTGGTGGGGTTGGTAGGTTCTTTTTCTACCATATGGCGATGAGTTGTGGGTAGTACTCCACACCATGGTCCACCCACTACAATACTTGCACTGTGGGGTTGGATTTGGGAAATCCCTCACAAAATTCCCTTGTTTCCCACAATTATGGCATATAGGAGCTCCTCGGCCTCGTCCAGTGACCCCTCCTCTTCTTGTGCCACCACCACATCCTCCGCGGAATCCTCCACCTAAACACCCTCGTGCTGTTCCATGCTGCGCTTGTTGATACTATGGCTAATACATTAGCTGTTGGTAATGTGGTTGCAGATATTGAGGTTTCTGATACTGCGGAGCACCATACTGCGGTGCGCCCTACTACGGTTTCTTGTACTACCCTTGGTTGTGTTGCTGCTGCACCACCGGAAGCTCCTCTCCCTTCATAAAATATGTGTCTTCTGTTCAGTCTTGCAAAAGGTTGTAGGCCCTATAGTCCTTCTCATTATGGCCAATCATTCCAAATCCAGTCGTTTTAGATCTATTCTGAAAGCCATTTCAGATCCTGTTGTTTTTTATCCATTCGACATTGTTTCATATACATCTATTGCCAATCCCTTCCGCGCTATTGCAGATCTATCTGTTTCAGATCCCTTCCGCGCCGTCAAAGATCCATTCCTGAAAAAAAAAAAACAACTGTTTTTTTGCCATATCTCCCTTGTTTTAACTTCGTTTCCCTTGAAAATTCCCGGACACCCCTACAGTCCCATTCTACATGTTTCATTGTTGAGGACCCTATCCCAAATTCTACTTCCCAAATCCAAAAATCTCACATTTGTCTATTTTTAGGGTTTTCCATAACTTCTTCAATTTTCACCCACTCACCGCCAAATTTCGCCACCGTGTTCATTCCCTATTTCTGCTTCTTTGTCCCTCTTTAACAAATTTTCTCATTCTTTCACCCCGCTTCTGAAATCCCCATTTTTTGCTTCCCTTCCCATCAAAAAGTGTCCAAAACCTATTCAAACCCCAATTACCCATCTGATTTTTTCCCAAATCCAAATTTCCCTTTACTCAATAAGTTTTTGTTTGTGTTTTTCTATCCATTCAAAAAACAAAAAAAAACTCTTGGTTATGGTTGTCACCCGCGCAGGAGCAAAATCCATGGAGGAAGCACTTGTAGCCATCCAAACCAAACTCCAAGATTTGGATGAAAAATTTCTTAGCCTCCATCTTAAACATTCAGCCATGAACAATAACCGACAACAAGAATATTTTGCAGCCAATGGGTTCTCTTCTTCCAACACTTTCTGTGGTTCGAAGCTTGAATTTCCTCGCTTCAATGGTACTGATCCGACTGGATGGATCTATCGTGCAGAAGAGTATTTCAGTCCACATAATACTTTTGATGTCCAAAAAGTTCCACTTGCATCCTTTCATTTGGAACATGAATCCCTTCAATGGTACTGTTGGTACATCAAGGCTCATGACGAGCCAAAATGGACAGATTTTTTCCAACTACTTTTGCAACGATTTGGTCCTAGTGCTTTTGATGACTTCACCAGAGCACTCACTAAACTTCGTCAAATTGGCACTATGAGAGAGTATCAGACAAAATTTGAGAAACTAGCCAACCACAGAGAAGGATTGTCTGATGACTTCTACAGGAGTTGTTTTATCAGTGGTCTTAAGGATGAAATCTTCCCAGAGGTCAAAATGTTCTGTCCCAACACAATGATGGAAGCCCTGGGGTTGGCTAAGTTGGCAGAAGACAAGATTTCGACCCAACAACTCTCCAAACCCACTTTTATCCCTTCTAAAATATGGGTTCTCAATGACCTCCTATCCTGCCAGCTCCTCGACCAACTCCTATCAAGCATTTGTCCGAAACAGAGATGCAGGTACGCAGAGAAAAAGGGATTTGTTATAATGGTGATGAAATTTTTTCTCGAGGACATAGATGTGTTCAAAAAAAGCTCTATCTCTTGGATGTGGATTCTCCACCCGTGTTAGGAACCCATGTCTTTACTTTGTTAGTATGTTGTTATTGGATGCATATGCTTTGTAAGTCATCCCGTAGTATTTGTTGATCAATAGTTTGTGTTATTGTTGTTGGCGCATATGCTTTGTAAGTCGCCCATAGTATTGTTGATCCATAGTTTGTAACGGCCCATGGCTTTGACCCATAGTATTGGTGCCTAGAATTAGTATATAAGTGTGTGTTGAGACCTATGAAGGCACCGTGAAGTTATTTGTATTGAGCTTGCTCATAGGAGGTTGCCCCCTCGAAGTGGCCTGTGATCAATATAAAAGTGATTCTGAGTTCTGTCATTTCTACTATTTCGCATATTCGTATTAATTAATTGTTGCAGGTGCATCACAGCCCGCCTCTGAAGTTGGTGAAGAGGCTCCAGATACACCAGATGATCAGGTTAACATTTAGGATCCGCCTATTGACCTTCCAGCTTAGGAACACCACATAGAGATATCTCTCCACGCTTTATCTGGCGTCACCACCCCCCAAACAATGCGGGTCAGGGGTTACTTCAAGAAGCTTCCTCTTACAATACTCATTGATTCTGGTAGCACTCATAACTTCATTGACCCTCAGATCGCCAAACACGCTGACTTTTTTTTCCATCCTTGCTCCAACTTTGAAGTCATGGTTGCCAATGGGGGCACCTTACCTTGCAAGGGAAAGTGTCACAATGTGCGTATCTCTCCGGAAGATTATAACCTGTGCTCTGACATGTTTGCCTTGTCCTTAGGTGGATGTGATGTGGTTTGGTCATTCAATGGTTATGCACACTTGGCCCCATCTTATGGGATTTTCTTGAACTTTGGATGCAGTTTTTCAGTCAATGGAAAAAAAACAAATTTAAGGGCTTACAACAAGGGTCTCTCCGCATCATTAGTTCACATCGCCTTGGAAAGATCCTTAGGAAGAATTCACATGGTGTCATCACTCAACTCCATTCCATTCAGATGCACCCATCAACGGTCTCCCCTACTTCCTTTTATAGATATGCAGGTGTCCTTGTTGAACCAGTGGGCTTGCTGCCTTCAAGAGACCTTTCCGGTAAGAATTTAGCCGCATCTACATCTCAGGAGGAAATGATGAATATTTTGCATGCAGTACAAGAGTGGCAACTATACCTATTAGGGAATTATTTCTGCATCAAGACTGATGTCCAGAGTCTGGAAAATTTCCTGGAACAATGGGTCTCCTCGCTAGCACACCTGAAATGGGTTATCCTACTCATGGGTTATGCCTATGCGATCACTTACAGGAAGGGTAAGGACAATATGGTGGTAGATGCTCCTTATATCACATTTGATGACCCAGTTTCTCTTCCAGCTATTTCTCTACTTGTTCCAAATTGGTTTCAATCTGTTCAACAGGGTTATCTCTTCTATGCACTCCATGCTTCTTCATCAGCAGGGCACTCTGGGTTCCTCAAAATGTATGACCATGAACAATGTAACTTCTTTTTGCAGGGACTGAAAAATGACAATTCAACATATGGTGGCTAACTGTGATACTTTCTAGGACAACAAGGGTGAAACGACACTCCTTTCGGGACTGCTTGAACCCTTGCCCATCTCTACACAGATTTGGACAACTATTTCTATGGATTTCCTAGAAGCACTCCAATGGTACTATACCACATCTAAAAGGACATCATATGAAGTAGTCTATGGATAGGCACCACCAATTCTTCTTCCATACACCCTCAGCAGCTCCCCAGTTCAGGAAATTGACTCGGTTCTTTGAAACTGCGATCAGATTATTCTCATTCCGCAGGAAAATCTTCACATGGCAAGAATTTGACTGAAACAACAAGCCAATCAACACCATTCTGAGCACACTTTTCACGCAGTTGATATGGTTCTTCTTTGTCTATAGCCTTCCAAGCAACCCTCCCTGAAACTCATAAGGCATCAGTGGCACAGAATGCAACCTGAGGATGTTACTGGGGAACCACTCCTTCAAATTCTACATCAATTTCCACATCTAAAGCTTTGAGGACAAATCTTTTTCTAAGGGAGAAGGGATGTTAGGAACCCATGTCAACCCTTCTATTTAGTTTCTTAGTATATTGTTGTTGGATGCATATGCTTTGTAAGTCGTCCTGTAGTATTTGTTGATCCATAGTTTGTCTTATTGTTGTTGGACGCATATGCTTTGTAAGTCGTCCCGTAGTAATTGTTGATCCATATTTTGTTATGGCCCATGGTTTGTATTGACACATGGTATTGACCCATGGTATTGGCACCTAGACTTAGTATATAAGTTTGTATTGAGACCAATGAAGGTACCGTGAAGTTATTTGTATTGAGCTTGGTCAAAGGAGGTTGCCCCCTCGAAGTGGCCTGCGATCAATATACAAGTGATTCCGAGTTCTGTTGTTTCTGCTATTTCATGTGTTTTCATTAATTAATTATTGTAGGTTCTTCATAATATCCCTTTTTCACATACAAGCATTTTAATCCACAGTTTTAATAATGACAAGAATCTTCCTCTTGGCCCCCTGAAGAAGTTTCTTTCGGTGTCGCTATATGACTTGATAGTATCTACTGCGAACTCAATTATGTATCCTTCAAGGATACTGTCTACCCAAAAATCAACAGCTAGTGATACCTTGTTATCGACTTGTTTCAGCTGTCGCACCAACTTTGGGGTCCAACAGTCGGGCTCAGTCTTCTGACAGTGGTTCTTTCGGAACGTCAGCTGTGCTAGCCACTCATGCAACAACACTGGGAATTCACAAAAGAATATTTCATGGATGTCTGAGTAGATGTATCTCTCTAACCAACTGGTCGCTGTCTGTTTAGGATCTCGCTTCTCACTTTCTGTGAATTCCTCTTCCTTCTTGTCGAACCACTCTTGGATCTCTAGTTTTGTTGGGTGCCATAGCATATCCTCTTCTCTTCTTCTTTAAGGTCCCAGCAACGGAACCATTTGTTGACGTAGTGTCTATCGACAGGGGTTCACTTCGTACTGTCTCCAACAAACTATCAACCCACACTCCCTTATACAACATCCCAGAAAGGTATAAACCTTTCCGACAACACTTGCAGAGCAAGTGAAGTCTCACCCGAGATGGATAAGGGGGATGCTGGAACCAAGTTTCTGTAGTTGTGTAGAGGATATGCAAATACTACTTTCGTACTAACCAGAGATTATAACATTCACACATATTATTACTTTATCATTCACTGATTTCACTAAACATTCAAAATGACATCTTCAACATACTTATTAACATTACTTCTACAACATATTCGCATTAACCAGTATAAGCATTCACATAACACAGTTCTCATTCATCATTTAATAAGAATAAACATAAGGACAACATCATAACTGAACATCTCCATTCATTCACCAAACCTGCGGAATAAATCTCGCAGAAATTGTGAAGACATCATACCACAAATACAACACGAACCCAAAAGATAGGATAATTCTCCAAAACTTTGATTCCCTTAGGTCTACAATCCTACTCTATTTGCATTCTTCTATTCTATTACAAAATGGTCCACATGAATGACTTAATTAATCCAACAATTCTTTTTCTCCCGGAAATCCCGCGAATGATCCTTCTTTCGCGGAATGACCCTTTCGCACCTGTTGACTTCCGCACTTCCTGTGGATATATCCCATGCCAACAAAGGCAAGGGTAAAGGCCTTATGGAGGATTATCCAAAGTTGAAAACTAATACAAAATTAAAAGCTTTAATTCAAACATCTCAACAATTGAATAAGCAATTGGCACAAATGACTTCAATACTTGATACCCAGGTAGTTGTTGTAAGTAACCCTGCAAAAAGATAGAAAGTTCAAACCTCTACCTCTTAGATTCCTACACTAGACATTGAAGAAAATGATGTTGAGGATGAAAGACTTCCTCCCGTGCTTGTGGTACAAGAAATAACTGAAGGTTCTCAGGAAGTTACAGAGTTGCGAGATAACATAGTGATGGATGATCCTATCCCAGATGATCATTTTCTTGAAGTCACCCCTACTGTTGATACAATAACTTCTACACTCCCAGTTTCTTTTGTTGAAGTTATTTCCACTTCATCTTTTGAGGCTACATCACCACCACCTACCATATCTCAATTATTTGTTGCACTAACCTCCATCACTACTTCACTTTTAACCTTGTCAATCCCACTCACCACTTCACCACCAATAGTTACAGAGATCCAGTCTCCAACTGTCTCTATGCAACCATCATCAACCACTTCTCCTACTTCTCCTTTTGAGGTTCTCACTCCACCTACTTCTCCAACCTCTGTATCATCAATTTCTGAAATCATCCCTTCTTCTCCAACTACCTCTCAGATCACCATGTCTATACCTAATTTTACTGTTACCTAGACAACTCCATTAGTTGTAGTAGGTAATATGGCTACATCCTCAACGGAGTTGACAGTGGATCCTGAATATGATGTTGTGGTTCACCTTGGGGAATACTTTTACAGCAGGCCAGCAAAAGCAGTGGTTAAAAGAGGTAGAAAGAGAAGCAGGGGATCAACTGTGCTGCAAACACTTGTCCCTAATCAAATATGGGCCAAACAGTCTGATGATATCCAAAAGGAAGCATTAGACACTGCAGCAGCTATGGGGGAATTTGCTGGAGCCAACTTCGATTCAGTGACTTCATTGAATAAAGAGATTCACATCAAGAAAGAGGAGCTGAAGAAGCTTCAGGAGCAAATGGTCAAAATCAATGAAGAACATGAATTTGAGCTTTAGAGATTAAGGAATGAGTATGGGAGCTAGCTCAAGGACCTACAAGAACATAATGCTTCTCTCCAGGATCAATTGCAAGATACAGAGGTTCTGAATACTGCCAATGCTGAAAAGATAGCTATGCTGGAGCAGCAACTGAAAGATGCAACTACCAATGCAACCACTTCTGCTTTTCCCATGTTTTCCCAGGAAGAGTTCAGGGATTTGTCTAGTCAAATAAATGAAGAGCATCATAAACTCTTAGCTGAATTATTTAGTTCCCTAAATGAAATTCAGGAAGCTAATAATGATTTTGACAAAATGTATACTATTCTTGAACAACACATTGAAAAAAGGAAACAAGCTTCCAAAGCTTATGATGACATTGTTGATTGGGAGAGGTACATCAAAGACAAACCAGAAGGCATTCCAGTTTTGGATAGTTTCAAATTGAGAAGGATCATAACATATTTGAATTCCTGGCACAACGTTTCTGACATGGTTGATGACACAATCAAGAAAGCACAAGCCATCTGTGGGAGAAGATGGTATGTTGCAGTTTCCTACCATGGATCTCATTGAGAAGTCTTGTCCACCGAAGTTGATGATTGAACAGGGTGAGAGCAGATGCGAGTAGGTCAAAGAGCAGATTCAACAGCTTGAGCACATAGGGATTTTAGAGGTTGACAAGTTCATCAGGAAACCTGCCGACCTAGAGGGAAAGATCCATATTTTCTATGCACTTGGCATAAGTTTTCCAAAAATGAGATGGAGTCCTTTACTTTTGATGCCCAGTTGGGACTCGAGTCAACTAATTATCCAGATATTGATGCGTTGTTAGAAGTTTGCACCAAGTGGCAAGCTGCCCTTAGTCATTCTTAGGTTAGTTTGATTTTGTAATCCCTGTTTTATGGGAAGTCTATCCTTTGTATCTATTTTGTAATTATTATTTAAAGGGTAGAGGTCTCATGGGGTAAGGGGGGAGAAAATCAGCAAAACAAGACTGGAGATACTCTGGTTAATGAAGAGATTGTAATTTTTTGCAACCTTGCAGTAACATAGTCAGTTTTTTCTCTTGGTTCCTCTTTTTTTAATTTATCAAATTTGTTTGATGAATGTTGGTTTTCACTTCAACTTATGAAAGTATACTGTTTTAATTTTGAAACCATAATTTATGCATTGATCTACAGTTTGGATTTCTATTTACTTGTGATTTGTGTGTCTTTATGTTTTAAGTGAATTTATTTATTTAAAACATTTATCTATTTCTGCAAATGATTAACAGACATTAATAAATTAATGTCAATTTTTCAATTAGCATTTCATACACAGGATATTCTTGTATGTGCTTCAATCCTTAAGTATCATTTGATTTTCATTTTCTAGCTGTATCTTAAGCTAATGAGTAATCATCCATTTTACATTTCTGTCAAATTGGTGAAAATACTTATTAAAATTCAGATCAAGTTATCCTACACCTTAAAACATACCCTTTTAAATTAGATCTAACTTAGTTTAGGTTTCCTTTAAAATCTAACTCACTTTTAGAGATAGAACACATTGATATTCCCTCACAGGAAGTCAGATCCTTTCAGGATCAACCCACATAAGTGCTAGCGGAGGCCTAATATCCATGGGAGTTAACTACACCAAACAATCTGGGGATAGAACTGCTCTTGAGCAGAGCTTTTTGAAGCCTTTCAGTTTGGGTTTTTACCCTCTGTTGCTAGCCTTGAACAACATTCTAGCAACCTACACTCCCGGGGCTTTAACAGAGGGCACATAAGAGGTTGTGGGACCCACATGTGGAAATATTCCTTACCACACTTGGCATGATTCTCTCACCAATTCGATTTCAAGATGAAGAGGAACATACTTGGGGGAGTTTAAGAGGTATTATTCATGGCATGAGTCATTTAAGGTCGAATTGGAGTGGAATAATAACTCCCATGGAAGAGGAAGAGGCATCTTAGGATAATTGTGACACTTGGAGATAGATTCCCTAACTCCTATGACAACAATGATGAAGATTCTATGACACCTATGACAAAGTTCAAACCTGATTGCTGACATATGACATATATGACATGTCAGGGATAAAAACAAACTCCAAGAGGGTGCACAAGGGAGTTATGGAAGCCAATAATATTCCCCATTCGAATTGAGGGAAGATGGAGACTAGGAATTGTTGGACAAGTGGCACACATTGGAATCTCTTCCCAACTTGAGTTGGAATGAGGATTTTGGAAGGAATTTGACCCATGGAGGACTTGCAAAGTTTATAAAATATAAGAACAAAGAAGGAAAGGAGATTTTCATAATTTTTTATTTGCATCTTTGCAATTTGGAGAGCTTCTAGCTTGTCCATGCCAGTGGAGTGTTTACTCTACTTGCCTTAGTACCAATTTCGAGGGTGAAAGATTCCCATCCTAATTGGAAATTGGAGAGGCCATTCAGACTTTTCATTTGGAGATACAATGGAGTTCTTTGTTGTATGTTTAAGCTACATGGAATATCGTGATTCTTTCTTCTTCAACTTGTTTCCATCTTTATCTCACATTTCTCTACATATTTTGGCTCTTGGAGGAGGGGCGCACTTGGTGAGATGTTGATATATTTGTGAGAGTCCAATATAATCTATTTATTTGTAATATGATATATACACTCTATATTTAATTCTCAAAATACTCTCAGGTCAAAATACCAAGTGAAACTATGTAAAAATACCAAACAATGCATAAATGGTGCCATTTTCCCTATATCTTGTTGTGAGAGCTTGAAGTTGCTTTATTTCGATTTGTACTAGTTAATATCTGTGATTTTTATGATGTATGGAGATTCATTCATGTCCTAAAGAAGTTTCATATACATTACATAAGCCTTTGTAACATAAATCTCGAATTTCATAGTAGGTGGTGAAGTTTCCTATAATTTCCCGCTATGCGAGGACATGTCCACAAACCTTTGATTTATGGGAGTTGCAGAAGCCTCTAGAAACTGATTAATGATGTTATTGGGTGCCCATTTAAGTAATTTAACTAATACATGTCTATTTTCTGAATTTTGGGAGGGTAGTACTGCATTTGGGAAGCCATTAGTGACCTCTACCCTTAGGGGTTTGAACCTCAAATTTACTAGTAAATTTCCCTATTTTCTCCTGAAGTTAAATGAATGTTGCAGAAGTGTTTTGAGAGTTTACAAGGATAAATCAGCTTAATTTTTATGTCTCAATACCCTTCAAACACTCTCATTCCCAATTCGAAATCCTTAGTATTATTTTGTATCCTTCTACCCTTGGGGGTTTCAACATTGATTTTCCTAGTAATTCTTCCTTTCATTCTCTAATTGTAAATGAATGTTGTTGAATTATTTGGAAAGTGTCCAAGAATATAATAGATTTTTTAATGTGTCAAAATACATATCAATCCACTCCATACACCGTTCAAAAATATTTGGGATCATTTGGGACAGTTTGGGGCTTTATTAGTCCAAGTTTTGAAAATTGACTAAATGTGAAGAACCTGCAATAATTAATTAATGAAAACACACAAAATAGCAGAAATAACAGAACTCAGAATCACTTTTATATTGATCGCAGGCCACTTCGAGGGGGAAACCTCCTTTGAGCAAGCTCAATACAAATAACTTCACAGTGTCTTCATTGGTCTCAACACAAACTTATATACTAAGTCTAGGCACCAATACCATGGGTCAATACCATGTGTCAATATAAACCATGGGCCAATACAAAATATGGATCCACAATTACTATGGGATGACTTACAAAGCATATGTGTCCAACAACAATAATACAGACTATGGATTAACAAATACTACGAGACGACTTACAAAGCAAATGCGTCCAACATCAATATACTAACAAAATAAATAGAAGGGTTGACATGGGTTCCTAACATCCCCTCTCCCTTAGGGAAAGCTTTGTCCTCAAAGCTTTAGATGTGGAAATTGATGCATAATCTGAAGGAGTGGTTCCCCTGTAGCATCCTCGAGTTGCATTCCATCCCACTAATGCCTTTTAAGTTTCAGGGAGGATGCTTGGAAGGCTGTAGAAGAATAAGGACCATGTCAGCCATGTGAAAAGTGCGCTCATAATGGTGTTGATTGGCTTGTTGTTTCAGTCGAATTCTTGCCATGTGAATATTGTCCTGCAGAATGAGAAGAATCTGATCGCGGTTTTAAAGAACCGAGTCAATTACTTGAACTCGGGAGATGCTGAGCATGTATGGAAGAAGAAATGGCGGTGCTTGTCCATAAAATGCTTCATATGGTGTCGTTTTAGCTGTGGTATTGTACCACTGGAGTGCTTCTAGGAAACATAGAAATAGCTTTCCAAATCTGTATAGGGATGGGAAAGGGTTCGAGCAGTCCCGAAAGGAGTGTCGTTTCACCCTTGTTGACCTGGAAAGTATCACAGTAACTCACCATCTGTTGAATTGTCATTTTCAGTCTTTGCCAAAAGAAGTTACATTGTTCCCGGTCATACATTTTGAGGAACCCAGAGTGCCCTGCTGATGAAGAAGCATGGAGTTCATAGAAGAGATAGCCCCATTGAACAGATTGGAACCAATTTTGAATAAGAAGAGAAATAATGGTAAGAGAAACTGGGTCATCAGATGTGCGAGAAGGAGCATCATCCACCATATTGTCTTTACTCTTCTTGTAAGTGATTGCATAGGCATAACCCATGAGTTGGATAACCCATTTCAGGTGTGCTAGGGAGGATACCCATTTTTCCAGGAAATTGTCCAGACTTTGGAGAGCAGTCTTGATGTAGAAATAATTCCCTAATAGGTATGGCCGCCACTTCTGTACTGCATTCAAATTAGCCATCATTTCCTGCTTATATGTAGATGCGACTAAATTTGTACTCGAAAGGTATCTTGAAGGCGACAATCCCACTGGTTCAGCAGGGACACCTGCATATCTACCTAAGGAAGTACGGGATACCGTTGATGGGTGCATCTGAATGGAATGGAGTTGAGTGATGATACCATGTGAATTCTTCTTAAGGATATTTTCCAGGCGATGTGAACTGATGATAAGGAGAGACCCTTGTTGTAAGCCCTTATATTTGTGTTGTTTCCCGGTGATTGAAAACTACATCCAAAGTTCATCAAAATCCCATAAGATGGGGCCAAGTGTGCGTAACCATTGAACACCCAAAACCACATCACATCCACCTAAGGACAAGGAAAACATGTCAGAGCACATGTTATAATATTCCAGAGAGATACGCACATTGTGACACTTCCCCTTGCAAGGTAAGGTGCCCCCATTGGAAACCATGACTTCAAAGTTGGAGCAAGGATGGACAAAACAATTAGCATGTTTGGTGGTCTGAGGGTCATTGAAGTTATGAGTGCTACCAGAATCAATGAGTATTGTAAGAGGAAGCTTTTTGAAGTAACCCCTCACCCGCATTGTTTGGGGAGTGGTGACATTGGATAAAGCATGTAGAGATATCTCTGGTTGTTCCTCCTGAGATGGGGGGTCAATAGATGGCTCTTGAAAGTCGACTTGAACATCCATTGTATCTAGAGTTTCTTGACCAATTGTAGAGGTAGGCGGAGAATCCATATCCAAGAGATAGAGCTTTTGTTGAACACATCTATGTCCCCAAGTGAATTTCTCATCACAATTATAACAAAGCCCTTTTTCTCTGCGTGCCTGCATCTTTGTTTCAGACAAATGCTTGATAGGAGTTGGTCGAGGAGCTGGCAGGATGGGAGGTCGTTGAGAACCCATATTTCAGAAGGGAAAAAAAGTGGGTTTGGAGCGCTGTTGGGATGAAATATTGTCTTTTTCCAACTTAGCCAACCCTAGGACTTCTATCATTGTGTTGGGATAGAACATTTTAACCTCTGACAGGATTTCATCCTTAAGACCACTGATAAAACAACTCCTATAGAATTCATCAGACAATCCTTCTGTGTGATTGGCTAGTTTCTCAAATTCTGTCTGATACTCTCTCACAGTGCCACTTTGACGAAGTTTAGTGAGTGCTCCGGTGAAGTCATCAAAAGCACTAGGACCAAATCGTTGCAAAAGGAGTTGGAAAAAATCTGTCCATTTTGGCTTGTCATGAGCCTTGATGTACAAACGGTACCATTGAAGGGCTTCCTGTTCCAAATGAAAGGATGCAAGTGGAACTTTTTGGACATTAAAAGTATTATGCTGATTGAAATATTGTTCCGGACGATAGATCCATCCAGTTGGATCAGTACCATGAAAGCAAGGAAATTCAAGCTTCGGACCACGAAAATTGTTGGAAGAAGAGAACCCATTGGCTGCTAAAGATTGGTGCTATCGGTTATTGTTCATGGCTAAATGATGAAGATGGAGGCTGAGAAATTTCTCATCTAGATCTTGGAGTTTGGTTTGGATGGATGCAAGTGCTTCCTCCATGGTTGTTGCTCTTGCGTGAGTGACAACCATAACCAGGAGTTTTTTTTGGGGGGGGGATTGATAGAAAAACACAAACAAAAGCTTATTTAGTAAAGGGAGATTTGGATTTGGGAAAAACTTGGAGGAGTAATTAGGGTTTGAATAGGGTTTGGACACTTTCCGATGGATAGGGAAGCAAAAAATGGGGATTTCAGAATCGGGGTGAAAGAATGAGAAAATTTGGCAAAGAGGGACAAAGAAGCAGAATTAGGAAAGGAACTTGGTGGTAAAATTTGAAGGCGATTGGGATTGGGAAGTTATGGCAAACCCTAAAAATAGACAAATGTGAGATTTCGGGATTTGGGAAGTGGAATTTGGGATTGGGTCCTTAGGAATGAAATATGCTGAATGGGATTACCGGGGTGTCAGGGAAGTTTCAAGCGAAACTGAGTGAAAACAAGGGAGATATGGCTCTTTTTTTTTCTCGGGAATGGATTTGCAACGACGTGGAAGGGATCTAAAATAGATAGATCTGCAGCGGCGCGAAAGTGATCGGAAGCAGAGGGATCTGAAACGACATTGATTGGATTGAAAATGGCTGGATCTGAAATAGATCTGAAATGGATGGATCTAGAATGATTTTCAGAATGGATCTGAAACGGTGTGACAGTGATCGGCAACAGTTCAGCTGAAAATAGATATGGACCCCAAGTATGTGTAGCTTCCCAATAGTTCAGGGGTTTCACTAAGCCACCAATTATATCTAACGGCTTGCGTATTGGGGTAGTACCCCTCACTACATGGCTTAGGTAAAACTGATAACCGCTTTGCCACAAACGACAGCTCCTGGTTTACCTCACGGGTGGGAACTAGTCAATCAGGTAGGGCTCGTTTCCCTTTTCGCTGGCAGGTCCTCTCAATGGGATAGCTACTTTAGGGTTTTTGTGGTACTCCTCACAATGAGTTTTAGGGCTTATGCCCAAGTACTTCCCACAGTTAAGCGGATAGGGATTATTCCCAGATCCGAAGCTGCAACATATGCAAAAAAAAAAAAAATTGGCAGAAATTTCACCCAATGAGCCCAAGAAAGTGCTCTGATACCAGATGTGAAGAACTTACAATAATTAATTAATGAAAACACACCAAATAGTAGAAATAACAGAACTCAAAATCACTTTTATATTGATCGCAGGCCCCTTCGAGGGGGCAACCTCCTTTGAGCAAGCTCAATACAAATAACTTCATGGTGTCTTCATATGTCTCAACACAAACTTATATACTAAGTCTAGGTGCCAATACCATGGGTCAATACCATGTGTCAATATAAACCATGGTCCAATACAAAATATGGATCAACAATTACTACGGGATGACTTACAAAGCATATGCGTCTAACAACAATAATACAGACTATGGATCAACAAATACTATGGGACGACTTACAAAGCATATGCATCCAATATCAATATACTAACAAAGTAAATAGAAGGGTTGACATGGGTTCCTAACACTAAATTGGGAAAATTTTCAAATTGGGGACATTACAGTGGTATTAGAGCATGGTCCTTGCACCTGTGCATTACGGTCATCCATTGAAGAAGAAATTGCAGCCATGCATTACTATTATTATGACTCCCATGAGTACAATTCCATGAATGAACTACACAAATTGAGAGCAACTTGTAAAACCTTGCCCCAACAATATTAGGCATATCTTGATCTATATAAGGGAGGTACACATAAGGCCATTCCTTTTGAATACTTTTCTGATTGGGTGTTTGAAAATAGTCCCAATATAGAAGATGTGGAGTTAGTGAATAAAGGTCTATGCCCTTCTTGCAAAAGACCTTGGAGAGAAAATCATATGTGTGTGAGTGAAAAGAGTAGTGAAATATCTGAAACTTCAGAGAATGCATGTGTTTCCTACTTGAAGAGAGTTTTTGGGTTTTCTTCAAAAATAGGTTCCAAATATATTGATCCTAAGGAAACCAAGGGTCAAAATGCATCAGCTTTCTTGAAGGAGTGAAAGGAGGAGACCCATGAGCCACCTAGTTCTGAAATAAGTGAAGTAGAAGAAGCAGTACATGAAGAGGATCAAAAGTCACTCCCAAGTGACTCTGAAAAATTAGAAGAGACATCACATGTGCATGATCATACCCTTATGGAGCCTACAAATGATGACACTTTTGCATATTCTTATCATTTGGGTGAGTTGGTTCATTCTCCTACATCTTACACTTCAATATTTTGCAGCATTCATCCTAATGAAGTATGGGTGAAAATTTTCTTTTTGATGGTTCCACATGAGGAGTATGAAACTCCTATCTCTCCTTTAGATGATTCCATGATTAGAGAACATCCTTATTTAAATTTTCAGCAACATCCTTTTTTACCTTATGATGATACATATCTTCATGGATGCACGTATGATGTTCACTTGAGTCACTTGAAGACTCATGATTTTCCTTGCTCCTTGCGTAGTTAAATTGATGTTGGAGGAACTTCATCCAATACTTAGGTGAAGAGATATATGATTGGAACACATTATTATTTGCAGCAACATCCTTTGTTATTTCTTGATGATACACATATTCAGGGATGCACAAATTGTACTTCTGTGAGCCCCTTGAAGGCTCATTGTTTTATTTGTTCCCTACTTGGTTCAGATTTTAATGGAGATTATTCATTCACTTCTTGGATGAAAGAACACATGGCTGAATATTTTGATGCATCTTACATCCTTTTGGAGTAGCATTATAGGACATGGGATCCTCACCTATGTCATTGGATCAAATTTTATTGGTCACTTGAAGCTTGTATGCACTTGGAAAATGGTGGTATACTTACTTGGAGGTATAATCATGGTCATGATTCTTTGATTAGGCACCTCCTTGATGTACATTTTTATTATGTTGTTATGTATTTGATGATATATATTTGGTATTCATGATGTTTGGAATAATGCATACAAGAAAATGGGATCCAAGAATTCTCTTTCCTGATGGTATGGGTTGGAGAGCACTCCTAATTGTTGGAGTGCAATACAAGCAATGGGACCTTGGGATAAATTTTAGTCTCATTGGTTTCAATTTTTTGGGGACATAATTAGTATGGGATATTGAGCCCCACTTAATAAAGTGATTTTAATCAGAGAAGTGCAGCAGCAAACATGGTGGTTCCTCTCTAAAATTTTCATAGAATCTTGAAGACTCAAAGTTGGGTAACTCAATGGTAACTTCAAAGAATTATACAGAAAGGGGTTTCCAAAATATGAAAGAGGTAAAAGAGTAATTGTGAAAAATTTGTTTTGATGGATTTAATTAATATTTTGGTGTTTAGTGGTGATGTCACAGAGGATATCACTATGAAAAAGAAAATCCACATCTCCTTCCTTTTGGAAACACACAATTGTAGTGCATGAGTGCCACTACTCACAGTTTTAGAAGCAAAGTTTTGGAAAGAAAGCAGGTTCTTCAAAATCCATGTTTGAAATTGCTTGAGGACAAGCAATATTGGGAAGGGAGGATTTTTCATGTCCCAAAAATTTGCATTAGGTCACAATGGCCTAAGCCCCTTGGCCATAGTCATGATAGTTTGTCAAATTGATGCTAAGGGTCAAATAATTACCAAGCATGATGTCCAAGTTGGTAATAATGCAAAATTAGATCCAAATGGACAAGGTGGGTCACATCAAGAGAAAATTCCCAAGTATTGGTTTGTAATATTTCCTATGCAAATCAACTATCATGGAGGAAAATTACTAGTTCCCTAGGTTGGGGGTGGAAGCATTAAAAGTTGGAGTAAAGGAGCTACAAGACCCAAAATGACCTTAGACTTACAAATTCACATTAAATGGGTCAATTAAATAATAATACAAATAAAATAAGGCATAATTGGATCATGAGGGCACATAAGAGGTTGTGGGACCCATATGTGGAAAGATTCCTCACCACACTTGGCATGATTCTCTCACCAATTCGGTTTCAAGATGAAGGGTAACATACTTGGGGGAGTTTAAGAGGTATTATTCATGGCATAAGTCATGTAAGGTCGAATTGGAGTGGAATAATAACTCCCATGGAAGAGGAAGAGGCATCTTAGAAGAATATTGACACTTGGAGCTAGATTCGCTAATTCCTATGACAACAATGATGAAGATTATATGACACCTATGAAAAATTTCAGACCTGATTGCTGACATATGACATATATGACATGTTAGGGATACAAATAACATCCAAGAGGGAGCACAAGGGAGTTATGGAAGCCAAGAAGCTTCCCCATTCGTATTGAGGGAAGATGGAGACTAGGAATTGTTGGACAAGTGGCACACATTGGAATCTCTTCCTAACTTGAGTTGGCATGAGGATTGTGGAAGGAATTCAACCCATGGAGGACTTGAGAAGTTTATAAAAGAGAAGAACAAAGAAGGAAATGAGATTTTGATAATTTTTTATTTGCATCTTTGCGATTTGGAGAGCTTCTAGCTTGTCCATGCTATTAGAGAAATATTATACCTTAGTACCTTAATCATTAATTAATTGATGGTTATTAGGTGCTAAAATGGTTAAGAATTACATACCTAGGTTGTTAGGAAGTTGTTATAAGTTGTCTAGAAGTTATTGGGGAAAGTGTGAACAAGTTCCACCATTGTATGTGCCAAAGGGTGGTGAAATATAGCTGTTGGGCGCTCTCCTTGAGACCACCACATGCATTTATTACCCCTAGCATGCCTAAGGTGCCTTCCTTCCCTATTTTATGGATTTGGGTTTGACCAAGGGAGCACATGCATTGAACCTAGCCTTTTGCCCCTCTTTTGGCTATTTTGGCCTACCCTAGCCTACCTAACTTCCACCCAACCACTTCCTTCACATGTGTGAACCCTAGTTTGGTCCCCCATGCTCACCTAGTGTTCACATGCACAATTCGGACCTGTTTGGGAGATTTTGGGAACCATTTGGTCAACCTAGGGGGGATTGGGATCAATCTAAGCTAGCTAAGTGTGGACACTCCAAGTGTATCTTATTTCTTCCTATTGTTATATAAGGATGATCCAAACCCATTATTTGGTTGGAATGTTAATAGAATCATATTTTTGATCATTTGTGTATCCTGATTTTTTATCATGTGTTCTATAATTGATCATTTATGTTGGTTTTTTATCATTCGTTTTTCCAGACTTGTTTATACACTTATATCTTGCAGAAATAGTTAAATATTTCAATTGTGAGGCATCTATAGTAGCTATGTCCTACCGTGATAAGGATTTTACATGGTATCATAGCTCTTGGAGCTATTATTCGAACCAATAGACTGTTTTAGTGGTGTTCCAGAAGCAGTGGAGAAACCACAGAAGTACCTAGAACCATTGCATTGAAGCCATTGGATAAATCCATTGGAGTCTATCCAGGGTGTGATGCTCTCTCGAATGCACCCACTATCAAGCATGGTTTGAATATGTTAGAGTAGATCCCCTCTTGAGTGTTGAGAGTTTTATTGCAGGTATTCAAGTGCACCATTGTCACCCAAGCGCAAGCAACAAAAGAAAGATGGAGAAAACTCACCCAAACTTGCTCACTCCTTCCAACTATTTCAGTTGGAAGGCCGAAATGGCTATTTTGTTGAGATCCAAGGGTCTTTTTAGGATCACCATGGGCATAGAGGTTGAGCCAAACTCTGCTGTGGAGAAGTCGAAATTATTCAATAGAATGGATGAGGCATTTGGCCTCCTTTGTCTCAGTATTTAGAGAGACCTCCTGTTTCATATTGAAAGTATAGCTACACCCAATGAAGTTTGGCTCAAGCTTGAGTCTCTATTTGGAAAGAATGATGAAATGAGAGGCCATCAACTTGAGAATGAGCTGATCTCACTAAGTCCAAACAATTTCGAATCCATCCATGATTTCTTCACCAAGTTCAAGAACTTGGTATTGCAAATAAAACAGTGTGGCATTGACAAGAAGGAAGAGCAGTTGGTTCTGTTCATTCTCTCAAAATTGGGTCCTGAGTACTCAGTTTTTGTCTCTACATTCAACTCCAAAAAGATCACAGTTAGAAATTGGAAGATGTCATCTTTGGATGATTTCATGGAGATTCTAACTCAAGAGAAAGACAAGTTGGTCTTGATGGGTTCCATTAAGCAAAAATACCAAGTACTTGCAGTTGGAGATTCGAAACATGCAAGAGGCAAGCAAAATCCCAAGGGGGCGAAACCACAAGAGAAGAATAAGGATGAGAGACCCAAATCCAGTGATGGGGTTTTGAATCCTGTCAAAGAAAAGGGAAAGAAGAAGGAGAAGGGAAAATTCTCTTACTGTCAAAGGGGTTTTCACCCTGAGAGTTCTTGCATGGATAAAACCATAGACATGATGACCCATCTCCTATAGAAAAACAACATTCCTCTTCTAGAAAATTCCAGGAAGAAAGAGGGTGTTTCTGAAGACAAGGAGAGGTTCCATGCTTTGATGGCTAGTACCTCATATTTCTCTTATTTCATCATAGATTTAGGTTCCTCAAGGCACATGGCTTCTTCAAGAGATTCATTCTCTACTCTTGCTTCATACAGTGGTTCTTCCATTCACATGGGAGATGAATAAGAAATCCTTGCTAAAGGCATTGGGAAATCTCTATGGAAAATGGGTAGTTCAGTAATGTACTGTATGTACCTGATCTTGCAAAAAACTTACTCTCTGTATATCAGATGACCCATACTGGTTCAGCCAAGAGAGTGATATTCAATCAGAATGATGTGGAGATATCATAAATTTCCACTGGAAAAATTGTTGCAGTGGGTGTGGAAAAATTGTTGCAGTGGGTGTTGCAGACCATGATTGGAGGATGCACAAGTTCTCACATTTTCTTGGGTATTATTATCCTAATGCACTTCTATCACATGGTAATGAATTCAGCAAGATATGGCATGATATATTTGGACATCTCAACTACAGATATCTTCAAGCATTGAGCAAAGAAGAGATGGTTGAATGGATTCCAAAAATTAGTTTTTCCAATGGCACTTGCAAAGGGTGCATTGTTGGGAAACATGCTAAGAAGTTGTATGAGAAAGGGAAAGAAAGGAGAGATACTAAACCTCTTGGTTTAGTGCATTCAGATCTGATTGGTCCACTCCCCACCCCCTCCTATGGCAGCTCAAAGTATGTACTTACCTTCATTGATGATTTCTCAAGGTATTGTTGGTTGTATTTTCTCAAGCAAAAAACTGAAGTTTTCCAATGTTTCAAAGTTTTTAAGAACTATGTGGAGAAATTTAGTGGGAGAAATATGAAGGTATTGAGGATAGATAATGGAAGCGAGTATGTTAATAAGTACATGCAGCAGATCTGTGAATATTTTGGCATCCAAATACAACATTATGTGCCCTACACACCTCAACAAAATGGTGTTGCAGAGCGCAAGAATAGAGCACTGAAGGAGATGGCTACATGCATGATGGAGGCTAAGTATTTGTCTCCTAATCTATGGGATGAAGCTACAAATTGTGCTGCATATGTTCAGAACAAATCACCACATAAATCCTTGGAAGGCATGACTCCATATGAGGCTTGGATGGGCCACAAGCCCAATGTTTCTCATTTCAGGGTGTTTGGCTCAAGGTCTTGGGCTAGGATTCCACCAGAGAAGAGAAAGGCCTTGCAGCCCCAAAGAAAGGATTCAATCATGGTTGCTTATGCAGAATATACAAATGGATACACGATCTTTGATCCCTCATCTCACAAAACATTCATTGAAATAAGTGTTCAGTTCGAAGAAGAAGAGTTCATGCATGCTGCAGAATAAGGTGAAGGGGAATGATCATATCCTCTTCTTGATGATGATGTAAGTGATGGTTCTTTCTCTGATATTTATGATTCTGAGATTTATGATGATGATGATGAAATTTATTCTGATCATGACCCACCCTCAAGGTCCAAGTGGGCTGGGAAAACAATACAAGCTACTGGTGAGCTTGCAGGAGATCCTCAAGATCCTAGGAAAACTAGATCCCAATTTCACAATGCTTTTGAATCTTGTGATTCTGATCTGAGTGATAGTTGTTTTATTATGGTTGGATATGATCCTCAATCATATTAATAGGCTTCAAAATACCCAATATTGAAAACAAGCATGCAAGAAGAGATGAACTACCTCCATGACAATGAAACATGGGATTTGGTTCCTCTTCCTCCCAAGAGGAAACTAGTACAATGTAAATGGGTTTATAGAACCAAAGTGGCATATGATGGATCTGATATGAAGTATAAGGATAGGTTGCTGGTTAAGGGATTCTCTCAAGTCCATGGATTGGAATATACAAAGACATTTGCACCAGTGGCAAAGATGGACTCATTCAGGATAGTTTTAGCCATTACTGCCTCCAAGAGATGGGAGGTTAATCACATGGATGTGAAGAGTGCATTTCTTCATGGGGATATAAATGAGGAGATATATATGAAGCATCATGAAGGCTTCATTTCTGATCATACACTTGTGTGCAAGTTGAAGAATTCACTCTATGGGCTCAAGCAAGCTCCTAGAGATTGGTATGACAAAATGAACAATTTTCTACTATCCTTGAACTTTGAGAGATTTAAGTCTAATCCTAATGTTTATATGTTGCATGTTGGTGACGTGATATTGATCATAGTACTGTATGTTTATGGTCTTTTGATCACTGTTAGATGAACCAAATAATTGGGCTCACTAAAGGTTGCATTGCACAGTGCATTTGTCATGACCGATTTAGGATTGTTGAAACAATTTATGGGTTTGGAAATTTAGCAAACTATGGATGGGATCTCTGTTTCTCAATCAAGATATACTTCTGATTTGCTGCAGAATTTCAAGATGGCTGATTGCAAGTTTTCAAAATTCCCATTTCTTTCTGGAGTTAAGCTTACCGATTGGGGTTCTTCACCAATAGTTGACAACTCATTGTATAGACAACTAGTTGGGAGCTTGTTGTATCTTACTCACTCTCGACCAGATTTGTATTATGCTGTTGGGGCCATTTCAAGGAACATGCAAGAGCCTCATGAGGTCCATTGGAAGGTAGCCAAGAGGATCCTTCATTATATATAAGTTACTAAGCATTTTCGTATCCACTATGCAGCTGGTTCATCTCTTGAATTAGTTGGTTTTAATGATTCTGATTGGGTTGGTGACAATTCTGATTGGAAGTCTACTTCTGGTTATGTGTTTATGCTTGCACATGGTCCCATTTGCTGGTCAAGCAAGAAGCAACACACCATCTCCTTATCTTCAGCTGAGGCCAAATACAAGGGAGTAGTGAATGCAGCTACACAATGTGTGTGGTTGCAAGGTATTCTTGGAGATTTTGGCATTGTGTTTGATTCACCCACTATCATTTGGGGTGACAATGAAAGCACAATCAAGATCTCCATTGATCCAGTACAAAGACAGAGGACCAAGCACATAGAGATTCACATGCAATACATTTGAGGCTTGGTGCATGACTAGATCATAGCATTGCAGTATTGCCCTTCTACTGAGCAAACTGTTGATATCTTCACCAAGTGTTTTACTGAGAAGACCTTCACTTACCTTAGATCACTCCTTGGGGTGAGTGATGCATGGTGAATATTGGTGTATTTTCTAGATATGCCACATGTCCTTTTTTGAGGGTAGGTTTTATTTTCCCATGTGGTTTTCCTCCTTACCTTGGTTACATTGACAAATAAATTTTAAGTTGTAAAAGGTGACTTGAGCCTTAGTTGCCAAGGTCTTATTTTTGATAATCCACTAAGTATAGCTTATGGGGGGTGTTAGAGCAATATTATACTTTAGTACCTTAATCATTAATTAATTGATGGTTATTAGGTGCTAAATTGGTTAATAATTACATCCATAGTGTTGGCAGGAAGTTTGGTAGAGTGTTATCGCAGCATCTCCGATGCTGCAACAAGGCAAAAGATGGTGCGAATGGAAATATGATGACGTGAATGGCGAGGAGCGGAAGATTATTTATGTACTTTGGGTCAATTATACCGTGTATTGAGGGTTTTGGGTCATTTGGACCACATATTATGTAATGTTTAGTTAGTTATACCGCAGAATGTGGGTTTTTGGTCGGTTTTGTACCAAGTTAGTTAGATATTGGGTCACTTGTCCAAATGTCGGTTAGGAAGTTGTTAGTAAGTGGACAAGCATTGTAATGGTGGAAGCCTATATCTAGATAGGAGTTGTAGGTATTGAAGGGGGAAAGGGAATCAAGCTAGAACGGGAGAAAAAGCACATGTTTGGGATGTTTCTGTGCATCTATGAGATATTGCCGAGACCTGATCTTTGAGGAGATATTGTATCTAAGGTTTTGTAGTGATAATATGATATGATGAAACTGTTCTGGTGCATTTCCTAGGTTCTTTCTGTTTGGTTATGGTAATGCAATGTTGCACTTCATGAATAATGTTATGTTTCCTTGATGCAATGTTGCTTTGGTGTTACTACTGCTTTGATAATGAATGCTGCGATTGAATAATGCAAATATGAATGCATGTCAAATGTTTGAGATTCCTTTTTAGTGTTGCAATAGAGTTAGTTCATATAGCCGCAACCCTCCTCCTTCCTCGGTGGAAACATGGTTCCGTCTGCTCTTCCTGGATGCCTTGGGTGAGACATCATCTACTCTATAGGTGTTGTTGGACGGGATAAAACCTACCTGGGCCGGTTCTCGGGGAGACTGCGGCATGTGTCGATAGTGAAGTGGAACCCCTATCGACTGGAGTCACGTTGGTCAACAAATGGTTCTGTTTCTGGGACCGTGTGAAGAGTGAAAGGAGGACATGTTGTGGCACCCGATGAAGCCAGAGATACAGAGCTGGTTTGACCAGAAGTTGCGGGAGTTTGCTAAAGAAGAAAGCTGGAACACACGACTGACAGTAGATCACTGGGTGGGAAGGTATATTCATGATGGTCCGCAAGAATGGTTTTTCTATGAATTCCCTATCCTTCTGTATGAGTGGTTGTCAAAGCTGACCTTCCAGAAGAGGAATTTCCAGGGTGGTGAACTGACAGCTTGGACTCCGGAATTGATTCAGGAGCTGCAGGAAGTCGATAATAAGGCATCGCGGGTTGTCAAAGTTTGGCTCGATAGCATCTTGGAGGGATATATCATTGAATTTGGAGTTGACACATAGAAATCCTATAGTGAAGCTGAAAGATATTTCTTTCGCGAACCAAGGGGAAGGTTTCTGTTGTCGCTCCAACTGTCGATTAAGATGCTAATCTATGAAAAGGGTATATTGAAGATGCATCTTGATCAGTAGACAACCTGGTGGGCGGAGGATGTAGGTATCATGACTGTTGGGGAACGGTACATGGAATGGTAAGGGGTAGATGGGTGCAGACCATGAGAGACTGTGAGCGAAGTTGAAGAATAAAGTGGTCTTACAAGAGGAGGAGAAAGGCTTCAACAGGAGAAGAGGCAGAGGGTAGGAGAAGGTCCTACTGCGATCGAACCGAAAAACCACGAAGGAAGACCACATAGGATGAAGTGACCTCACAGTCCTGACAGGGATGACCAGGCTACACCCAAGATAGAAGCAGCACTAAACACCAACACCAACATACCCTCACCTTCGCTCATTATCTCCCAAACAACAAGAAATACCACTTCGACACTACCAAGTTCGTCAAGTCCACAAAAGTTAATTGGTAGTAGCACAACAAAAGGAGGAAGGAAGCCCAGAATGGAGGGCGATGATGCTAAGTTATTGTTATTCCATGGAAGTGCGACAGACAACCCAGAAGAGTATTGGTTTTTGTGTGAAGCAGTCTGGACCATGAAACAAATCACTGATGCTAATGCTAAGAAAGGACAGTTAGCCACGACTCTGCGAGGTCATGCAGTAGATTGGTTCATGAAGTTTGTTACAGTCCCTATGGGAGCCCCAGAGAAGTCACTAGATGAGATTTGGGATGGGCTAATTGCTGAATTTAGATGGCCCAAGTCCGAAGCTCAATACATCATAGAATTGAAGGAAATCAAGCAGTATCCCAATGAGATGGTATGGGATTTCGACCAGCAATTCAAGACACTGATGGAAAAGGTTAGTTTCAATATTAGTGTCGTCCAACATAAAGAGTGGTTCATTGTGGCACTGCTACCCCACATTCAGCTTCCGTTGATGCAACAAAACATATCGACGCCCAACGAGGCTCTAGATATTGCAATGCGATTTGAGGCATTGCCGATTGGGGATAATGCAGCTGGGATGTCGTAGATATAGACACAACTCGCTAACTTGACTATACAGTTGTAATATTTGAAGAAGAACAAGGAACAACGCGATGAAGTATGGTGTACATGATGCCAAGGGGAAGGGCATATGAAGGACAATTGCCCGGATTTCCACAATTATTTGGTGTCAGGTGCGCCAAACCCGTTGAATGGCGGCAACATGCTGTGGTGTTGCGTTTTCCAGGTGTATAGGCACAGTCATGACAATTTCCCTTATATGTAGAAAATGGTGACAACCCCAAGAAATATTTATTGCACATTTTGAAAGTTGGTGGGTCACGATGACAAAGATTGCTGTGCATATGGGTTGCTACAAGAAAGAATGTGTGATGCATTATATGTCAAGGATGATCAGCATGTCATACAACAACCACAACTGCAAGCACAGGTAGTCCAACCACTACCTCAACCGCAGGTAGTCCAGCCACTACCTCAACCGCAGATGCAGTCTATACCGCAACAACCGCAGTAGTTTGTGCCGCAATATGCTCCAATGCAAGTAGCTCCGCAACCGCCACAGTACGTCTAGCAACCGTAGTATGCACCGTAGGGGCAAGGCATGCAAGAGAATCCTATGCAGCCGCAATAACAACAGCAGGGTGGATTCCAAGGAGGATACTGGGGCAGATGTGGTGGAGGATTTAGTCACGGAAGAGGATGAGGTGGCCGTGGACCTATTCAATGCTATCATTGTGCGGTGTGGGGGCATTATCAGCAAGACAATCCACTACTACAAAATCATTGTACGTTCTATTTTGTTAATGATCATACAGTTGATAATTGTTCACAGTTGATTGCACGATGGTAGGCTGGGAACACTCCGCAGATACAGAATCAGACCCAGCCACCGCAACCAGCCCAGAACCCAGTATAGAAACCAGTACAGAACCATCCCCCATGATTGAATTAGAATGCAAATCCAAATGGGAACCCACAGGGGAATCTGCAACCGACTCATATGCAGGGTGTAAATATTGTGACAATTTCTGCAGAACCGCAACCACAAGATGCTTCGGTGGCTGTTATAACTTGTAGAGGCAAAGCGACTGGGGAATATAGCTCATGACCGATGATTCGGTTGGTAGGCTAGAAGATGGTATCATTTGACATTGATGCTGAATGGGAGGCATTCCTTCAGGCGCATCGCACCTTGGAGAAAGAACATGGTAAGGCTGTTGTTTGCAATATGCCACCTGTCTTTGACACTACATCAGAGGGCAGTCCATTGACACCATTAGGAACATTGCAAAGGTTTCTCGAGAGTTGTGTGTTATTGGCTTGGGATCCAGCCGCCTTGGTTGAGATTGAGGGATGGTTGCAGCGATTTTTGAAAGGAGGGTAGGAGTCAGTAGTAAACGCTTTACAGAGACGGAAGAATGGAAAGGAGATGCGAATGAAAATACAGATTGGTGACTATGATGTCGATTCAGTTATTCTTGATCTTGGTTCGGATGTTAACATTTTAACCAAGTAGGCGTGGTAGAAAATGGGGAGTCCCCCATTGAGCTGGTCTCCTGTGCAGCTCCGGTTGGCTAACCATGCAAAAGTAACACCCATTGGGTGAGTTCCACGACTAACAGTTGATATTGAGGGCATGAAGACTTATGCTGACTTCAATGTCATTGAAGTGGTTGAGGGAGGAAGCTCCTATCCTGCGATATTGGGGATTGGATGGGCTAACGATAGTGGAGCTGTAATCAACTTCAAGAGGTGCATGATGACCTTTGAGAATCACAATCTTAGAGTCATAGCCCCGTTGGATCTGGATGAAGGACGTCGATACGTTGAGCCTGTAAAAGATGACGATCCCACTGGATGGGACCATGCATTCAATATTTTTGAAGACTATATTCATCCCACTACCAACGGTGAGCTGGGATGGTGCAACGAGAGCTCTACGTCTTTCGACTCTGATGATGCATTAGAACATTGGCAGAACCGCATGCACGAAGTATCGCTCTGAAATGTGGCTTAGTTACACAATATTTATGGTGTGTTGTGATAGAAACTGTCACACTACTCGTCTATGAGGGGTTTCCTGGCTTAACCAACGTTTTGACAAAATTTGAAGAACGAGTCTCAGAACCACAGTGACTGCTGGCATTAGAGGAAGCACTGAAGGCTGCTCCAGCACACTAGTGGGTGACACATAAGAAATCCATTGATGGTTGGTCACAATGTCGAAGGTTGATGATGGTTCAATTTGGCGATACTGAGGTTTATCACACTGGCAAGTATGATGGCTGAAATAATCCCAGTGATCATGTGATGGAATGCCAACGATTATGGGTAGCCCAACCCAGAGATGAGTGGGTCCATGATTTTATCCATACCTTAGATGAGATGTCGTGCTCATGGTATACTGCAGCTGATTTACGTAGAGAAATTACAACATGGGGGGATTTGACGGTCTGTTTCACTCATACGCTCACTTTTGCGGATGCCAACCTGAGGTCAATAACGCCTTACATCTCATCCGCGATGTGGTACTTCAGGTTGTTCCGGTGGCATACCCTCTTGATCCACACACATACTATTAGATGTAGTCCCTCATGGAGTGCTTCAACATCATTGGTGGGCCAGAGGATGATGACGATCCCTGGAATGTCAACATTCCCGAATATGAAGGGAGTCGCAATGTGGTCCCACCTGCTGTGCCAAGTAATCCATTTAGTCAACCATTGAAGGTTCGTAAGCTCATTATCAACACAGAGGCCACTCCCAAGTTTGCAAATGTTGGGGACTATTGGGATGACGAGATGATGAGTAAGGTCACTGATTTACTCCATGAGTTTCAAGACTTGTTTCCTACGAAGTTTTCCGATATGAAGGTGATCCTAGGTGATTTAGGGGAGATGAGGATTCCTTTAAAACCAGATGCTAAGCCAGTCCGACAGTGACCTTATCAGCTGAATCTGTGACATAAGGAAAAGGTCAAGGCATAACTTGATCGCTTGTTGGATGTTGGTATTATTGAACTAGTGGAAGAGTCCAAATGGATCAGTCCTATGGTGGTGCAGGACAAGAAAACTGGTGAGGTGCGCATTTGTGTTGACTTGCGAAAGTTAAATGATGCCTGCTTGCACGACCCTTTTTCGACCCCGTTTACTGACGAAGTACTTGAAGGGGTGGGCAGCCAAGAGATGTATTCATTCACCGATGGGTTCTCTTGCTAGCATCAGATTCGCATTGCCAAAGAAGATCGCCATAAGACAACTTTCGTTACTGAATGGGGATACTTTCAGTACATTGTAATGCCGTTTGGTTTGAAGAATGCACCTGCGATATTTTCCTGGGTCATTGTTGCTGCATTTAAAGACTTTATTCAGAAGTTTTTGCAAGTATACATGGATTATTGGATAGTTTATGGGTTGATCTGTGATCATCTGGCCAATCTGCGGTTAATGCTTGAGCGCTGCCGACAGCACTAGATATCGTTGAACTTGAAGAAATGTATTTTTTGTGCACCATTTGGGATATTGTTGGGTCATATTGTGTGTAAGCAAGGGTTGTTGGTTGATCTGGCTAAGATTGCGCTCATTTTGGGTTTGCAACCACCGACCACTGTTAAGCAGTTACAAGCGACTCTGGGGGCATACAGGGTATTATCGCAAGTTCATCAAGGGATATGCAGTGATCACTTCCCCTATGGAGAAGTTGCTGAAGAAAGATGCGCTAGTTCAGTGGACTCCGGAATGTCAAGATAGTTTCGACACACTGAAGACGAAGATGGCTTCGGCACCAATACTGGTATTTCTAGATTGGAGAAAGGAGTTCCATGTACATGTGGATGCCTCATAAATCGCATTCGGAATAGTATTGGCTCAACCCGACGAAGGAGATCTTGATCACCCCATTGCTTTCGCTAGTCGAAAGTTGTCATCCGCTGAATGCAACTACACCACCACTGAGCGGGAGGGTCTGGCAATGGTTTACGCACTGCACAAGTTCATGAACTATTTGTTGGGTGGGAAAATTGAAATGTTCACTGACCATTCCGCGTTGAAATACCTATTCAATAAGCCTGTGTTGGGGGGGGAAGATATGCCACTGGCTACTTCTTTTTCAGGAGTTCGATTTTGAAGTCATTGTGAAGCTGGAAGAATATTGTTTCATCGCTAGGTTCCACCAAGGGGTCGAGAAGGATCACCAGAAGGCATGGCATTATCACCACATAAAAAATCAACAGTTTCAGCAGGGCAATTGGTGTTGTTGTACGACAACAAGTTTATGAAACATCCAGGGAAGTTGTAGATGCATTAGCTTGGTCCCTATCGCATCAGTAGTATTAATTCAGGAGGAGCAGTTCAGTTGCAGTAGTTGGACGAGGCAATGCTCCCCAAGCTGGTAAATGGTCATAGGTTGAAGCCCTCTCGCACGGGCTTAGAACACCGCGATGCCTAAGTCTCATCGGGAACAAAAAAAAAAACATGATGATTGGTGGATGTCGCACCACCATGGATGGAATGCGGAAGTAGGGGGGCTTCTGCTGCAAGGTTGGGGTTGTTAGCAACACCTAGGAATGTTGCACTTGGGTCACATATGAAATCATAATGATGACGGGACTTTTTCCGGCTTTGATGGATATGCTCATTAATCTAGTCGATCGTGATAGATGACATCCTGGTTGGGATTAGGGATACACCGAGGCAGTATGGCTGATTGTACTTACCAAGATGGTCTGCATGGTTGACACAAAGTATCCACCATGCCGCCATGGCCCAAGCAATGCTTCGCATGTTTCTGCATAAATGGAACCAGGAAAAGGTACAATTCATCTACCGTTAGGATAATAGGCACACACTGACTTATGATTATCCTAGGGTGCGATTCGGTGGTGCAACGACTTGCTGAGGCCGATGGATGAGAGAGTGCACTGTATAAATAGAGGACATGCAGGGAGTAAGCACATAGAGATTGTTTTAGTTAAGAAGGGTTATCCTACGCAAGGTTCTGGCATTTTGTTAAGTTAGGAATTCCAAGGAGGTTGTGGAAATGATCCATTTCATTTCGTGTGGTATCACACTAGGTGCGTTAAGGGTCCGAACGACGAGTGTGCATGAATGCCTAGAGCAGGCTGTGCCTCGGACACCCCGGGGTTACAAGCATGAAGTTTCATCCAAGATGTCTAAGCAGTTGGTGATGGTTCGAAGTCTCATGGTCCCAGTGACCACACAAAAGGGGGGGGGTTGTCATCCCTGGGTCCCTATAACTTGTTCTTATCGGTGCGAAATAGATGTGCCAGAGCCATTGGCTTGGTTCACACCTCAGCATTGTTCATAAACTTCTCTTCTATCTGCATCAGATTCCTTGAGACTAGAGGACGAGTTTGAGATGTACATGACAGCAAGTCGGGGGATGCCCACTTTCTGGTAATACTTACATAACAGTGAGACGATGATTGGTGTAGCAGAAGGAGCAGGACAACACCGTTCCATCCAGAGAGAAAGAACCATTGAATAGCCGTATGAGGACTTCAAAGTACAAACAACGGCATGTACTATGTCTAGCAGTTGACGTGGCTCTAGGGCGAGCCACACGATTGTGTTGGGGGCCTGTTGGCAAGCGGTTTGGTAGAGTGCTATCGCAGCATCTTTGATGCTGCAACAAGGCAAAAGATGGAACAAATGGCAAGATGATGACGCGAATGGAGAGGAGCAGAAGATTACTTATGTATTTTGGGTCAATTATACTATGGAATGTGGGTTTTGGGTCATTTGGATCACATATTATGTAATGTTTAGTCAGTTATACCGTAGAATGAGGGTTTTTGGTTGGTTTTGTACCAAGTTAGTTAGATATTGGGTCACTTGTCCAAATGTCGTTTAGGAAGTTGTTAGTAAGTGGACAAGCATTGTAATGGCAGAATCCTATATATAGATAGGAGTTGTAGGTATTGAAGGGGGAAAGGGAATCAAGCTAGAACGGGAGAAAAAGCGCATGTTTGGGATGTTTTTGCGCATCTGTGAGATATTGATGAGCCCTGATCTTTGCGGAAATATTGTATCTAAGGTTTTGCAGTGATAATATGATATGATGAAACTGTTCTGGTGCAATTCCTGGGTTCTTTCTGTTTAGTTATGGTAATGCAATGTCGCACTTCATGAATAATGCTATGTTTCCTTGATGCAATGTTGCTTTACTATTACTATTGCTGTGATTGAATAATGTGAATATGAATACATGTCAAATGTTTGAGATTCCTGTTTAGTGTTGCAATAGAGTTAGTTCATATAGCTGCAACCCTCCTCCTTCCTCGGAGAAAACATGGTTCTGTCTGCTCTTCCTGGATGCCTTGGGTGAGACCTCATTTGCTCTGTAGGTGTTGATGGGCAGGATAAAACCTTCCTTGGCCGGTGCCCAGGGATACTACGGTATGTGCCGACAGTGAAGTGGAACCCCTGTCAAATGGAGTCGCGTTGGTCAACACATAGGTTGTTATAAGTTGTCTAGAAGTTATTGGGGCAAGTGTGAACAAGTTCCACCACTATATGGGCCAAAGGGTGGTCAAATATAGCTATTGGGCGCTCTCCTTGAGACCACCACATGAATTTATTACCCCAGGCATACCTAAGGTTCCTTCCTTCCCTATTTTATGGATTTGGGTTTGACCAAGGGCGCACATGCATTGAACCTAGTCTTTTGCCCCTCTTTTGGCTATTTTGGCCTACCCTAGCCTACCTAACTTCCACCCAACCACTGCCTTCAAATGTGTGAACCCAATTTTGGTCCCCCATGCTCACCAGTGTTTACATGCACAATTCAGACCTTTTTGGGATATTTTGGGAACCATTTGGTCAACCTAGGGGGGATTGGGGTCAAACTAATCTAGCTAAGTGTGGACACTCCATGTGTATCCTATTTCTTCCTATTGTTATATCAGGATGATCCAAATCCATTATTTGGTTGGACTGTTAATAGAATCATATATTTGATCATTTGTGTATTCTGATTTTTGATCATTTGTTCTGTAATTTGAACATTTGTTTTGATATTTGATCATTTATGTTGGTTTTTTCTCATTCATTTTTCCAAACTTGTTTATACACTTATATATTGCAAAAATAGTTAAATATTTCAATTGTGAGGCATCTATAGTAGCTATATCCTACTGTGATAAGGATTTTACACATGCTAGTGGAGTGTTTACTCTACTTGCCTTAGTACCAATTTCGAGGGTGAAAGATTCCCATCCTAATTGGAAATTAGAGAGGTCATTCAGAACTTTCAATTTGAGCTAAAATGGATTTATTTGTTTTAGTTTGAATCTACAGGGCATCTCATGATTCTTTCTTCTTCAACTTGTTCCCATCTCTATCTCACATTTCTCTGCATATTTTGTCTCTTGGAGGAAGGGCGCACTTGGTGAGATGATGATCTCTTTGTGATAGTCCAAGATACTCCATTTATTTGTAATATGATATACATACTCTATATTTAATTCTCAGAAGACTCTTAGGTCGAAATACCAAGTGAGACTATGTAAAAATACCAAATAATGCATAAATGGTGCCATTTTCCCTGTATCTTGTTGTGAGAGCTTGAAGTTGATTTATTTCGATTTGTACTAGTTCATCTCTATGATTTTTATGATTTATGGAGAGTCATTAATTTCCTGAAGAAGTTTCATAAACATTACATAAAGTTTTGTAATATAAATCTCGAATTTCATAGCAAGTGGTGAAGTATCCTATCATTTCCCCCTATGTGAAGACATGTCCACAAACCTTTGATTTATGGGAGGTGAAGAAGCCTTTAGAAACTGATTAATAATGTATTTGGGTGCCCATTGAAGTCCTTTAACTAATACATGTCTCTATTCTGATATTTGGTAGGGTCGTACTGCATTTGGGAATCCATTAGTGACCTCTACCCTTGGGGGTTTGAACCTCAAATTTACTAGTAAATTTCCCTATTTTCTCCTGAAGTTAAATGAATATTGCAGAAGTATTTTGAGAGTTTCCAAGGATACATCAGCTTCATTTTTATGTCTCAATACCCTTCAAATACTCTTAGTCCCAATTCAAAATCCTTAGGAGTCTTTTGGAGCCTTCTACCCTTGGGGGTTTCAACATTGATTTTCCTAGTAATTTTGCCTTTCATTCTCTAATTGTAAATGCAAGTTGCTGAATTATTTGGAAAGTATCCAAGAATATAATAGTTTTTTTAATGTGTCCAAATACATATCAATGCACTCCATACACCATTCAAAAATATTTGGGATCATTTGGGACAGTTTGGGGCTTTACTAGTCCAAGTTTTGAAAATTGACTAAATTGGGAAAAATTTCAAATTTGGGACATTACATTAGTTCGCCCCTTGAGGTTTTGCTCACCCTTCACTTTCTCCCTCCCGTCCACCATCCTGCCTATCACTACCACCACATCCCTCCACTTCCAGCGCCCATCATCTGCGCCAACTACCTCATCCATACTCTTCCAACATCTTTCCCTTCACGCCTTATGCTCTCGCACCCTCCCTTCTCCACCTCTGCGAAACTCTCAAACCATGCCCCCATTTCCCTTTCGGCCTCCATCCAGCCCTATCTACCACAACCCTGTACTCCTCCTCTCTACTGTTATCCCCACGTCACCTGCTCCATACACCACCCCTACCCCCATTCCCGCCCTCGTCCAGGCACCACCGCGTCTGCCTCCACCACACGCCACCCTACATCCTTTTCCCTTCCCTCCACCAAACGACATCCTCTCACCGCCACCACCTCCTCCCCTCCATGCATACCCTATCTCTCCTCCCTCAAGAACTCCCCCCACAACTCCTACTCCAGCCTACGTCCACCACCACCTTCGCCCCATTCCCTCGCCATCAATCTCCCATCGAAACCCTAAATTAAATATTAAACTTTATAATAGTCTTATTATATTGTTTAAATATTTTTAATTTAAAAAAACTATATATTTATATAGTTTATAAAAACAATAATATTAATAATATTATTAATTAATAATTATTATTATATTAAAAGAAAAATTATTATTTTATTAAAATAATAATTACTTTTGGGAAAAAAGGTTATTTAACCATAACAAAAGAAGATTTCTTTTACGAAATAACCACATTAAGGGTTATTACACCTTTTTGGAGTCCACCTATTATCGGAAGCAGGAAGAGTCAACAAAGAAGACTTGTCAAGCATCCCAAATCCGCTATCAAACAAAGAAGACCAATTCAAAAAAAAATGGAATTTAGAAGTCATGGCAACGATCATAGCAGAGTTACAATCACAGTTACGAGCGGTTTCGACTCAACTAGAACAGTGCAAGGCAACCAATAATAGTCTAGTGTTCGAAAACGCCAAGCAGACACTAAAGATTACTAACTCAGAATTGAATATTCAATTTTTGGGAGATAGTAAAGAAAGACTCATAGAAAGGTTAGCAGATAAAGATGAGAAAATATCACGTCTGGAAAGTATCATTCAAAAACTTGAAGACCAGATAAAAAACCCAAACAAAGTCGAAGGATATTTGTATGGAAATAGTGTCGACTTAGAAGAGGAAATTAGTCATCTAAAAAAAGTCGTCAAAGATAAGGAAGACGAATTAGCGCAAATACATGAAAAGCTAGAAAATCAAGAAACAGATTTATGCCATCGTCAACAGCAAAAAGAAAAAATCCAGCAGCAATATGACGACAGTAAGAAGGCACATAAGTTGGAACTAACAAAAGTCAACAATGTGTTATCAAGCAATACCGAAGAGATTTTTTGTCTACGAAATCATAACAAAACATTGCTTACAAAGATTAAAAAACTAAAAAATAGTAGTAAGAGGGAACACGTTGGTGAAGACCTCGATGGAAGAACACTGAAAAAGCAGAAAGAAAACAAGTCTCTAAAGACTCGTAATCAGGAACTAGAGAATCAAATCAAGCAGCTAGATGACAAAAAGTTGCAAGATGAAAGAATCGAAAAGATTCAGAATCATCACAATCTACTGGAGAACCAAGAAGCGCAAATCCAGGAAGATGCTTCCAAAAATCAAATCGAGAAAGTGAAGGCAGTCCTCGACACAATTCAAAAGAAAGAAAAACAAACAACACATATGCCTTATAGACATCCCAATTGTAATCTTCATTTTGACCAACAACAGTGTCAAAATGAACATTCACAAAAATGTTATGTTGACAGGCAAATAGTTCGACATACTAAGCAACAATTGAAACGACCCATTCCCCAAAATGATCTCAGAAGTATGATGAAAATAGATTTGGGATGGACCACATCAGATATGATGTGACGTTTCTCTCAGGGAATCCATAACTTGTATCATCTTATTTCATCAAGTGTTGCAAAGAATCTAGAAAAGATAGTTCAAAGCAAAATCAAACATTGCTTTCAATGAAGCTTTGAGGACAAAGCTTCCCTTAAGGGGAAGGCAATGTAACAACAAAATAATAATAAATTATTATTAACTATTAATATTAATTTATTAATTAAACAAAATTAAACAAATATCAATAGTCATGACCTTTTGTCCAAAAGGTACATGACAGGCCTATAAAATCCCCAAACTATGTAACCATTATCATCCATTATCGAATCATACATTACATTTTACATTACTACAACTATTTATGGATTTCTTATGTTACTTGTTCTGGCTATTCTTTTATTGAGGAAGTTTTGCTCATTCAATATGACATGAAGACGTGAAATGACGCTCAAAGTGAGACTTTGAGGTATAATAATATGCTTGTAGAGAGGTCAAATGTTAAGGTAATATGACCTGAGTATTTTTAATCTGAGGGGAATGGAGGACACAAAGGAATCCAAGGGAAAAAACAATTACAATTAAATTAAAACAAATACAAATTCAATTTAATCTCTATAGCTAACCATTACTCAGAAATCAATACAATTTGTAGGGTCACCTCCAATTTCTAGAACAAGAGACCTGTGATTGCCTCCTTGAAATACCAAGAGAAAACTAATGCTACCACAAAACCATCAACGCCGGGTAGCCCAACACAAAGAATCCTGGAGTTTTGAACCGGAAGCACTATAGTTCTAACCGCTGAGGATGCTAATTCCTATGAGGAGAACTGACCTTGTCACCATGAAGATGACCAACCTAATCCTCACTTAGTTCAAACTGGATCCTGATCACAATGTGTACAACATGCAAGAGCCAACGTAGAGGGAGTCATGTGTACAACATGCAAGAAAAATTGGTAGATTGTCATGGCAATGAAAAATTGGTATGATACACATACACCTTAATCTTGGAGTTGCTTAATTTTGGGATGCCTCGAAAAGAGGCCAAATAAGGCTCTCAAAGAGTTAATTGGATAGAACACAATTGCCCTAAAAAAACTTAGGTTAAATGACTTTGGAAATAGTGCAGATTAATACATTTTACCCTGAAGCAATTTATATAGTCCCTGTTGCTTGGCATGCTGGGAAGGGACTAATTAATAACATTTTTTATAAGAAAATTTATGTTTTGATCTCTTTCTCACCGATTGACATTAAATGTTTAGGTATTGTTTTGAACCAAAACTATTTATTCAACATTAAAATGATTATACTAAGTTATATTAGCTGTAACATATCCATATTTACATCACATATATTCATTTACAAGATTAAGGGTTAAGGACGAGGGATATTACATCCTCTTCTCCTTAAGATAACACTATCCTTGGTTTTTTCATTCTTTTAGGTTTTCCTCCCAAACTACTTGAACACAATAGCAGTTCTTTTTACAATTAGAGTTGTGTTTGGTGGTTTTTCAGGACAACCACATGTTCAACATCTTTTTTCTATATATTTAATTTTCTTTGCACCCAGCTACACATGTACTCTGCAACAAAGAAATAAAAAGTTTTCCAAAACCAAAAGGAACACACACACACACACACTGAAGCAGATAATTCTGTCTTCTAGGGAAATACCCAGTGTAAATAATGTCAATAATCCATATAGGAATATAATAGAATAAATGATAATGTAAGAGATGATTATTACATAAGTTTGGTCACCTTTAAATATGGCCAGACCTTTAAGACGAGAAGACACATCTTTTCCTAACTATTAAACTATTAACTATTTAATTATTTAATTATTTCTTTATTTATGTTCGTTACATTGCCACTCTCTTAGAAAGGATTTGCCCTCAAAACCTTATTATTTTGTCGCATTGTTCTTTGAGAGGTCGTGGCTGACGAAACATGTCGATACGAATTGCTAAGTGTAGAGCATAACTTCCAATATGTGGATGGATCAATCCATCCCAAATTGATTTGTTGATGACTGTTGGGATTCGCTATTGATCTCTCGACATGAGCTTTGATCACATTAGTACCATTATCTTTTGACATTTCCCACTTTTTAGAATATCGGTTTTTATGGTTGGGGTGTCGATAGGGAATTTTCATAATGTCATTTTCTTTTACGAGTGTCGTCTTTTGAGCGTTGATCTGAGATGGAAGTTGTATTTTTTTCTCTTGAGGCTTTAAGGTTTCGTTTTGTATCTTTTCCAACTTACTTTCCAACTGTATGTTATCATTTTGAAACTTCTTAATCACTTCTACTTGCGATTTTCTGTCATCTTCGACTTCTTAAGTTGTTCCTTAAGATCCGAGTTATGACTTCTGATGCAACTATTTTCTTTCTGTGTGTCTAGAAGTTTTCTTTCAATGTCTTCCATAGATTTATCTACCTTCCGACTATTTTTCAACTTCTTAATTTTTGTGATTAGTGTCTTGTTATGATTTCTTAATCTGAAAATTTCTTCGCAATTGTTGGATATTGTTTTATTACTTTTTGTGATCTCTAGCTTGTGTGCCTTTTTAGAGTCGTCATTTTGTTGTTGAAGAATTTTTATTTGTTGTCGACATTGGCCAACCTCTGATTCTTGACTTTCTAATTTATTTCGTATCTGCATTATTTCTTCATCCTTGTCGCTAACGATTTTGTTCAAACGTATTATTTCTGCTTTGTAATTGTTTATTTCTTTCTTTATATCTTGATTTTTCAATCTCTGATTGAAATCGTTTTCATTTTTTAATTCCTCAATTTGCGTAGATAATCTCTCAATATGGCTTTTTAGATAATGATTCTCTTGTTCTATTAATCTCTTAGACATATACTGCTTCGTCATGTCAAATGCTTTGTCCAATGATTCTTTTAGTCTGGACTGCAATTCTGCTTTAAAATTCGCCATAATTCCTGGCTTGGGACGATAACTTCGTCTTCTTGACTTGGTCTTCCTTGTCGACAATGCGTCTCGACTTCTTGATAAGCCTTCCTTTACTTTGACTTCTTCAACGATAAATGATTGTCCTTGACTTTGACTTTGATTTCTTCGACATCTTTGACAATAAGGAGTCTCACTTGGACTTTTGATTTTTGTTTTTCTTGGCTTTGTCTGAATGTCTTCTTGACGAGCCTTCTTTGGCTTGAATTTGTTTTGTTTCTCCAAACAATTCTTATTCAAAAGAATTGATTTTTTTTTTGATAATAATAATTATTATTAAAATTTAATAATAATATTATATATATATATATATTCCCTTTTTTTTTCTTTTTCACCCAAAAATGGTTATTATTATTATCTTTTTTAATATAATAATTGTAATAGTTACAATTATTTTCAACAATAACCATATAAATATTTTATGAAGGGAAGTTAGATTTTGAAAAATATTAATATGTATTATTAAATAATAATACAATTTTATAAATTTTTTTTTTTGAAGTGGACGATATATATATTATAAAAATAATATTATATATATTTGAATTTGGAAGATTAGGGTTTTGATAGGAGGATATAGGAGTGGGTGATGGCGGTCTACGGCGTGAAGGAGGTAGGGAATTATGAGGTTGAAGGGTGAGGCGATGATGGTAGAAGGTGCAGGATTTGAAGAGGGGGGCGTGAGAAGCAGCAAGGGAGAGGCGAGTGGAAATGGAGTTGGGCACGGAGTATAGAGTAGCTCCAGTGATGCTTGTGCGTTGGGTGGATGGGTGTGTAGTAGGATGTATGAGGGATCGTGGTAGACGAGGGGGTGGAGGGCGTGCAGGTGGAAGGGAAATGCGTGAGGGAGAGGAATGTGGGTCGGAGGGTGTGGTAGAAGGGAGGATGTGGGGAGAGGGAGCAATGGTGGTAGTAGAGGGTGTGGTCGAAGGGAGGAGCCGGGGAGATGAAGCAGCCGTAGCAGCGGAGGGAGGGGATGAGGGGGTCGCAAGTGGTGGAACGTGGGTGGTTTGGTAGTGGAGCGTGGAGGGCGGGAAGTGAGGAAGAAGTAGCAGCGTGGAAAAGGGGGAGAGTTATGTATGGTAGAAGGGGTGAACATGGGTACGTAAGAGGAGGGAGGATGAGCGGTGGTGTGGGCGCGTGAAATGTAATGGAAAGGTGAGGAAATTGGAACGAGGGAAAAGAAGTGGTGGCAGATGACTGTGTGGGAGGATTGGAAGCATTGGTGGAAGAGAGAGGAGCAGGTGGCAGCCGGGAGTGGGGAGTGTGGTTGTAGTCGAGGAGCTGCAATAAAATCGAGTCAGTGTGGGAGATGAGAGATGTGAGGAGGAGGGCGAGGTGAAAGGCGAATATGAGCGATGGAAGTGTGGAAATGGAGGATTGAATTTGGCCACGGGCCACTCTATGATCAAAGACCACTTGAAGAGAGAAACTTTCACTAATAGCCAACAACTGGAATCACATGCCTGAGAAGGGGCTCTGATACCACTGAAGCAGATAATTTTGTGTTCTAGGGAAATACCTAGTGTAAATAATGTAAATAATCCATATAGGAATATAATAGAATAAATGATAATGTAAGAGATGATTATTACATAAGTTTGGTCACCTTTAAATATGGCCATACCTTTAAGACGAGAAGACACGTCTTTTCCTAACTATTAAACTATTAACTATTTAATTATTTAATTATTTCTTTATTTATGTTCTTTACACACACACACACACACAATCATTCTTAAATAAAAGAACACATAACATGAGCAAGTGATTTATTCATCATCAGGAATACCTTCACTGTCCTGCTCCTTTGAGATCATTGTAGCAATTTACTTTGATAGTTTCCATTTGATGACTATATTTCATCCGCTTTGCTTTTTCCATGCAACAACATTTCCTCGGGGAAATATTTACTCTTAAATATTTCAACATCATGTCTCCCTTTTTAAGAGTTTGCACAAACTAGGAAAAATTGCAAATTTTAACCAATTTGACCCTATGACTAGTCTTAACCCAACTGTTTCCGAATGGCTCCAAATGCTTCCTAATAGGGTCTGAATGAGTTTTGAAGGTATTAAGACATATAATAGAGGCTGATGGATTCTTAACAACCCTTAAAAAACTTCTATAACATTCAGTTACAATCTGGACAAAGTAGGGAAATGTACTAGTCAAATTGAGCTTCAATCCCCCAAGGGTAGTGGTCAGAGATGGTTCTCCAAATGGTATAAAAACCTTCCAAATTTCAGAAAAGAGGTATGGTACTGATAAATTAAATTAATTATTTCCCAAATGTATATTAAATTAGTTCCTATGGCCTTCTGCAACTCCCTTAAATCAGATGTTATATGCAAGTATTCACATAGGGGGGGAAGCTAGTAATTTTCACCATATGTTATGAATTTCGAAATTTATGTGCCAAGAACTTGTGAAATGATAATGAAACTTATTCAAAACATTAATGAAACTACATGCATAAAAAAATCATAGAGAATGACTGATACAACTCGAAATAATGGCTCTTCAAGCTCCAACAACAAGATATAGGGACAATGGCATCATTTATGCATTGTTTGGTATTTTTACATAGTTTCACT
Organism: Larix kaempferi; assembly: GCA_027924585.1. Classification (NCBI taxonomy): domain Eukaryota; kingdom Viridiplantae; phylum Streptophyta; class Pinopsida; order Pinales; family Pinaceae; genus Larix; species Larix kaempferi. Next base: position 5,368,736 of record BSBM01000798.1, on the reverse strand, counting down.
TGGTATTTAGACCCGAGAGTCTTCTGAGAAGTAAATAAATATTATATATATAAGTATACAAATAAATGGATATTCTTGGACTCTCACAAAGAGATTAGCATCTCACCAAAGGCACAATTCCTCCAAGGGCCCAAATATGCAAGAAAATGTGAAAGAGATGCAAGAACAAGTTGTAGATGAATGAACCAAGAGATTCCTGTAGCTTCAACCTGTAACTAAAGACTCCATTGTATATCCAAATGAAATGTTTGAATGGCCTCCCCAACTTCCAATTAGGATGGGAATCTTTCACCCTTGAAATTGGTGCTAAGGAAAGTAGACTAGCTCTCTACTAGCTCTTCTCTCCAAATGCAAAATGGAAAATGTAAAATGATCAAAAGATGGTATTCTTATTTGTTCCTCAATTTTATAAACTTCCTAAGGCTTCCCCAATTGGAATTCCATCCATGAGCTTCATTCCAACTCAATTTGGGAAGAGATTCTGAAGTATGGTACTTGTCCTTCCAATTCTAGCCTCTTCCTTCACCAAATTCGAATTGGTGTCTCTTTGGCTGCCCTAACTCACTTGGGATCCTTCTTGGAGGCTATTTTTAGCACTGACATGTCATATATGTCAGATGTCAGCCATCAGGTCTAATTTTTCAGAAATGGCATATGCATCTTCATCATTGGTGTCATAGAATCTAGGGAATCTAGCTCAAATGTCCCACTAGCTCCAAAATGCCTCTCCCTCTCCCATGAGAGTTACTCTTCCTCTACATTTCGACCTCATTGAGTCATTCCAAGTAATATTCCCTTCCAACTACCCCAAGAATAGTGGAATCCACCTTGTATTCGAATGGGTGAGAGTGGAATGCCATGTGGCATGGGGAATCTAGCTTTTTGGGGGTCCCAGACCACCAATGTGTCTCCATGACCAAGTGCCATCTTATTTTGTCACCAGAAATATTTATTTTCCCCCTCTTAATATATTTATTCCCAAACCAAAGTCCATTTGGGTTTATTAGTCTCCATTTCCAATTTTAATGTCTCCACCCCAACCTAGGAAACTAGTAGGTTGGTGGAATTTTCCCTACTTGATATTTATTTGAATGGGGACATTATAGTCCTCCCCACCCAATATTGCTTTCCCTCAAGCAATCTCAATTTATTATGCTGCAAAATTGTTCCTCCTCTATCAGGTGTCCTTCCATGAGGAATGTATCCCAAAACCTTTTCATTCTTGTGTTTCATATTGTGGGAGGAGACTACCTTATTCGAATAGGTGTGCATTCCTCTCAATACCCTTTGTTTTCCCTTCGAATCTTTGAATCTCATTTCAGGGATTTGATAATTTACTATATGTTCCCCTATAGAGTACAACCATTGCACTCCCAATACCACATTAGTATCAGCAACATCAACCACATAAAAGCTATCAAAAAATGTGTAATTACCTATGGTGAGTTGTAGCTTTGGAATCCATGTTTTGCACTCCATAGTATGGTGACATGGAATGATGATTGTGAAGCCCTCGAATGGTTCAGTAGGTAGATTTCTCCTCTCCACCATGGTTGCATCAATTAAGTTATGTGTGGCTCCTCCATCTACCAATACTGAAACCCTTTGTCCTTGTACAACTCCTTGGCATCGAATAGTGTGGAAACAAGGCACTCCTTAAAGCATTGTTAGTCTCCCTTTGTCAGGTAATGGATGATCTTCTTATTTTTTCTCTTCTTCTTCTAATGTGGAATATCGCTCTTCTTGGGATGAAAAATGTCCTCCTTCCTCGATGCCCCATTCATAATCATCATAAAAAAATACTTCAATGAATTGGGCCTTTCCCTTAGCACATTTATGTCCTGGTACCCATGGTTGGAAGCATGAGTAACATAGTCTCTTCCTTCTGAGTTCTTCCATGTTTAGTTCCCCTTTCTTATCCTTTCCAAATTCATATTATTTCATTGGCTTCTTTTCAGATCTAAATTGGGAAGGGAAGTTGGGCTTGGGAGGAAACCTTGTCCTAGGTAGCACATTTTGTAGATCTCTTATCAAGCTCATAGCATCCTTCAATGAATTGGGTTTGTGGGCCTTAAATAAAATTTTCAAGGGTTCAACCAAACCTTCAGTAAATGACAATATTAATCTTACCATAGATATATCAGCCACCTTAACTAATAATTTTTGGAATTCCATCATATATTCAACAAGGGTTCCAACTTGCTTCAATTGGGCTAGTTCTTTGAAAGGAAATTCTGGGTCTTTTTGCTCAAATATTTCTAATACCCTGTCAAAAAATTATCCATAGGTTGTAACCTGATCATGTCCCAAATTTTTCAGACCATGGAACCACCAATAATTTGCATCTCCTTCTAGATGCAAAATAGCCATTTTTAAAGCATCATTTTCCACCCTTGGATTTAGCTGAAAATAAACATCTAGTTTTTGTACCCACGTATTTGCAGAACTTTTGGGGTGAGCCATCAAAAGTGGGAAGGGGAATTTTACCAATGGAACAATTCAATTCTTTATTATGAAATGGATTCTTATAATCTTCCCTCATTTTGAGTTTGATTGATACATTAAAGAATTGGTCAAATGGTAGAGTTCTTCTACAATCTTCACTCAACTTTTCCCATTCTGTCACCACTTCCTGCATATAATATTGGGTGTTAGGATATTCTTTGACCTCACGAAATTTAGCTGTAGTAGGCCTTGGTGTGCTTTGAAATTCATTAGTTCTATTATGGGGTCCTATGCTTGAGAAAATATGCTCACCCATTGCCTTCTTTTCCTCAGAATCAGAACTACTACTGCCTCCTATTACTCCTTTGCTCCCAAGTTCACTAGACAACAATTCGAATCCTTTCATGATCTATTTTGTCATGTATTCAAATAATGGTTTCATGATTTTAGTAAATTCTTCCCTATCCTTTGAGGTTTCCTTCTCATCCCTAGCCATAGTTTCAGCAAAATGCACTTTTTTTCCTATTTCTTCCTCTTCAACAACAACACCTTCAGTTTCAATTTCTAAGGGTGAGGACTTATCTGTTTGAATTATTGTCCTAATAAATGGTAATCCAAATCAGGTGCAAGGACCATGCTCTAATACCACTTGTAGTGTCCCTTTTTTAAGAGTTTGCACAAACTAGGAAAAATTGCAAATTTTAACCAACTCGACCCTTAGACTAGTCTTAACCCAACTGATTCCGAATGGATCCAAATGCTTCCTAATGGGGTCTGAATGAATTTGGAAGGTATTAATACATATAATGGAGTCTTATGGATTCTTAAAAACCATTAAAACACTTCTACATCATTCATTTACAATCTAGACAAAGTAGGGAAATGTACTAGTCAAATTGAGCTTCAATCCCCCAAGGGTAGTGGTCAAAGATGGTTCTCCAAATGGTATAAAAACCTTCCAAATTTCATATAATATGTATTTTAATGATAAATGAATTTACTTATCTACCCAATGTATCATCAATTATTTCTTATGGCCTTCTGCAACTCCCTTAAATCAGATGTTTATATGCAAGTCTTCACATAGGGGCGAAAGCTAGTAATTTTCACGATATGTTATGAAATTCGAAATTTATGTGCGAAGGAATTGTGAAATGCTAATGAAACTTATTCATAACATTAATGAAACTCCATAACTAATTTTTTTTTATATATAATTACTTATACAACTCGAAATAATGTCTCTTCAAGCTCCAACAACAAGATATAGGGAAAATGACATCATTTATGCATTGTTTGGTATTTTTACATAGTTTCACTTGTTATTTTGACCTGAGAGTCTTCTGAGCAATAAATAAATAGTATATATATCAGAATAAAAATAAAATTAGATTCTTGGACTCTCACAAAGGGATCAGCATCTCTCCAAAGGCGCAATTCCTCTAGGGGCCCAAATAGGCAAGAAAATGTGAAAGAGATGCAAGAACAAGTTGTAAATGAATGAACCATGAGCTTCCCTATAGATTCAACCTGTAACTAAAGACTCCATTGTAGCTCCAAATGAAATGTTTGAATTTCCTCTCCAATTTCCAATTAGGATGGGAATCTTTAACCCTCGAAATTGGTGCTAAGGCAAGTAGACTAGCTCTCTACCAGCTCTTCTCTCCAAATGCAAAATGCAAAATGTAAAATGATAAAAATATGGTATTGTTATTTGTTATTGAATTTTATAAACATCATAAGCCTTCCTCAATTTGAATTCCATCCATGAGCCTCATGCCAACTCAATTTTGGAAGAGATTCCCAAGTATTCCACTTGTCCTTCCGATTCTAGCCTCCTCCTTCACCAAATTCGAATTGGTTTTTCTTTTAATGCCATAACTCACTTGGGTGCCTTATTGGAGGATATTTCTAGCCATGACATGTCATGTATGTCAGATGTCATCCATCAGGTCTGAGTTTTCAGAAATGGCATAGGCATCTTCATCATTGGTGTCATAGAAGTTAGGGAATCTAGCCCAAGTGTCCCACTAGCTCCAAAATGCCTCTTCCTCTCCCATGGGAGTTACTCTTCCTCTAAATTTCGACCTCATTGAGTCATGCCAAGTAATATGCCCTTCGAACTACCCCAAGAATAGTGGAATTCAACTTGGATTCGAATGGGTGAGAGTGGAATGCCATGTGGCATGGGGAATCTAGATTTTTGGGGGTCCCACACCACCAATTTGTCTCCATGACCAAGTGCCATCTTATTTTCTCACCATAAATATTTATTTTTCCCCTCTTAATATATGTATTCCCAAACCAAAGTCCATTTTGGTTTATTAGTCTCCTTATTCCAATTTTAATGTCTCCACCCCAACCTAGGAAACTAGTAGGTTGGTGTAATTTTCCCTACTTGATATTTATTTGAATGGGGACATTACAAACAAGTTAGTTTTCACATGATACCTATAAATATATACATTTTTGGGAAACACTGCCAAGGTATCACAACCTATATATTACATTAATTTTGAGTTAATTTTCCATTGCATCTACAATGATTTCCATTCATCATAAAGTGTGTTCCCATCATATCACAACATATAATTTAACTTTAGATTACTCAAGTACTCTTGTCATAGCCTAATGAGATTGGTACTTCCAACCAATTTGCTTGATACTTGAGCAATCATATAAAACTTTGTACACATAATATAATTAACCAATATTCAAATGTATACACGTTGTTTGGTCATACCACTCCATCATACCTTTGCAGCAATAGGCATTCACAATTTTTTTAATTTTTTTTTCCATTTTTAATACACATATGAGGGTCATCTCTTGATGGAACCATCAATTCTCATACAATCCTCCTCAAAGTGTACATAGAGAATTTTTACAATCGTTATTTCACTTTCTATAAACAGACGATGCACCCCAAGTGGTTTCCATCACAATGTAGTCCAATATCTCTTTACCAACTCTTTTGGCTTCCACAAACCCAACTGGACTTGATACTTCATTATATAACAATATAATGATACCCTTTCATTTCTATATAGTCCCTTGGGTGTATCTCCTATTGGTGCTCTTTTAGGATGTGCATACAACTGGGGCATTCCCACAATTGTTCAAAATAACATCTCTTTCTCATTATTTTTATTATTATATTACATGTATTAATTTGTTTACCTTTTGATTTAAGTATTAGTATCAAGTCTCATTAAGTCTAAGTCTCAAGTCCCAAGATTAGTAGACACACCCATACAAATACTTGTCTTGTACACTCTCATACTTATGACACTGAGAATTTAGGGACTCTATGTCTCTAATGCTATTAGTCCAAGAAATACTTTTATCAGTCTTGTAATAATTCCTAGTACACTGATAATATATTTGTATTAAGATATACATACAACTCTTTTGTCTTAGCACCCCTTGTGCTCAACATTATTTTAGTGCACTCTATGGGCATAGATATTTTTGTGTGCACGAACCAAATTAAACTTGGAATTTTGGGTTATCTACTCACACATATACCCTTCAATTCTCATGTTTCTTGATGTAATGTCTCCATGTAATTTTTCCATTGCAGTGTCTAAGTGGAAGGTGTTATTATGTCATTTAAATGCAATGCCTATGTGTAAGGTGATAGTTTTCACTTCTTAACTCCCCTATCCTTTCTCATTTATACAAATGTATGTTTCTTACATAAACTAAGAATGACAGGCATGAGGTACTCCATCATAGCCTATAGTTTCTCTGTATAGATCCATCTGTTGGCGTATATAACTGAGCTAGAGGTTTCCAATGTAGATCCAGGTACTTCACAGTTCAAGGAACCAACAAAACCCCTATTCACCGGCCCTTTCGACAACTGACTACGCGTAGGCTGTGGTCTCACCCGAGGTGAAACTGAGGGGGTGGTTGCGGAATCAAGGCACTTACGATGGGTCAGCGCGTCGACTGGACTGCGCGTCTGCCGCCAGACTTGATTAGCTCTAACCAATATTACTTAACACTCTTTATTCCTTCAAAACACTTAGGTTATCATCTTTATGGTGCATGCAAATGAACGAAACATACAATATTTTGTGCTCCAATGCTGCATTGGATGCACTGTTTGTGCAAGCATCTCCGCTTGCTGAAGTATCCGACGCGAAGTAGAGACTTCGCGCTATCTGTTGTCCGCGGTGAGAGTTCCTTTTATCGCGTTTCCCAGTAGTTCCTCCTACACCCGCATCACTGGGTTGTGGAAACTTGACTGTGCAACCAACCCTCAGTTTCACCTCGGGTGAGACCTCAAGCTGCGCGCAGTCTATTTCAAAAAGGGCCGATGAATAGGGGTTTTGTTGGTTCTTTGAACAGCAAAGTACCAGGGTCTACATTGGAAACCTCTAGCTCAGTTATATACGCCAACACCATCTGCACTTAAAGATGTTAATAATTATTATGCATCAATATTTCATACGCAAATATATACTGGAAAACATCATTCTCAAAGAATCAACTCATTATAAGATTGATAGAAAAACTATCCAAAACACCTCACTAGCCTTAGTTTGCATATTCATGTTACTATTCAAAATCCCACTTAAGAGTTGCCTCAAGATTAGATAAAAGTTTATAATATCATACCATTTAAGAAACATATCTAAGATGTCAAAACTCTTATTTATAATGATTTACTACCCTTGACTTAAAGGTAGATTAGGTTAGAACACAAAAAAATGTTCAATTCTCATAACCAAAGTTTTGTTTGGTATACAAGCCGCCAACAATTTTCCTCATTCAGGACACTAAACTATTATGCACATATGTTTCATACCATTCTAAAGTTTACAACACCATTATCCACTAAGGCTCTATACTATGATATATTCGCACATGTACAATATATCATTGCAATTGAAATTCATTGTTCAATCATACATAAATCCAAACTCATTGTATTACAACATTTATATACCATTCCTTCCATGATCTTCTAATTATATTATCACACATTTAATCATGCAAGCCTTTCAATGAAAAGTCACAAATTTAAGTGAAAATTTTCCACATATGCGTGAGCTTTCATGATTTGTGGTTTTGGTTTCACATTAAAGTTTCCATAGAATTATTTCCTTCAATGATTACAAGGTGGGACCCCCTCATCAAAACTTAACCATTCATATTCTAATGTAATGCGTTAGGTTGTGATTGGCATGGAAATCCATTACTCATGCATAATGACATATCTCAAACCATTAATATACAAATTATGGTATTAAATAGGTTTAGTTCTCATGCATTCAAGAAAATATAGATGCATAGTTGTAAAAAATCCTCATATGCACTGATCATCCATCTCATTCCTCATACATTTCAATCAATCAGTTATACAACTCATGCAACCATGCATTCAAACCAATCATCAATATCATTTCTTAAGCATCATGCATTTAAACTAATCATCAATGTCCTTTCTTAATCATATCATCAATATGTATACCATTTCACATGCTTCAAAATAACAATGATAACACTTAAACTATAGCCTCTTTGTGGTTGTCGATAGGGTTTTCACCCTAGCTTGTGCTAAAGAGAACCTATTAAGGATTAAGGAATCCTTAGTAGCAGTTCAGTAAATGAGTAAAAAATAAATGTAAAACAATAGAAAGGTTAAGCATTAAACTAAAACATGTGCATGGAAATATTATGATTTAAATCTATAACAAAACAGTGAATAGTAAAAAAATTCACGAGAATTTGGTAAATAAAGATTTACGTTTTTTATTAATGGCAAACTAGGGTTTGCATAAATTTTACCTCAAATGTTGAGGTTGTTGGAGCCTTTGCAGCCACACGTTGGTATTGTACCAGTGCTCCAATGTTTCCTTCTCTTCTCCAAATGCTTCAATGGTGGCCAAGGATTCACCTAGAATGGTAAACTCAAGCTCGAATGGTGGATTAGGGTTCTGTGGGAATTTTGGTAGCATAAGGTTAGAGTGGATAATTGATTTGAAATGGGGGGCCTCCATCACCTTTTTATAGATATTTTGCGTGGTGGAGTATTGAACCATGGTTTTAGGCACCAAATGGTTTAGGTAAATGGTTTTAGTGTTTTGCCCTCTTTTTTCCTTTTGTGAAATTATTTTGACTTTTTTGCCGTTTTTATTTTATTTTTGGGAATTTGGACCCCTTTTGAGGGTTTTTTGACATTTTTAAAGGAATTTTGTTTATTTGAGGAGGGAAATATTGGTTTTTTCCTTTTGGGTAACCATTTGAGGGTTTTTTAAGGTTTTGGAGATCAAAATGGTATGAAAAGTGGACAAATGAGTTATGTGACTAGGGAGATGATCTAGTGGACAAATTTTGTGTGTTAACAGTTTGCCCCCTGATGCGTGAGGGAAGGAGCTCATCGTATGGCCTATATACATCATAGGTTCTGTCAGATTCTAGGGGTATGAGCATTGTGACAGAGAAGATCAGAAACTGGTTAGAGATCAGAACATGTGCTCCATACGAACTGCAAAGACTAAAACTGAAAATACATGGCCTAAATAATGAATGAGGAATGATATCAGTATATGGATGAGGTGGGCATACCCATGCTCGTATCAATATATACAAATAATAATGAGGCCCAAAAGGATACCTGAACAATACATGGAGAACCGCTGTGTACATCATAATGGTCCAAAGGGGACACAAATCTAGGACATACTCATGGTCTGACCATGAATGATCTGAAGAACTGATACGTGGACATAATGGCAGTCGTACTGAATGTGTTGGCTGCTTTTGGACAGACCCAGGTTTTCAGGAGGCGCAACAACAAACACCCATTGGCGCACTGGCCCTTTTGGCAACGGGCTGAGTAGCAGTCCGATGTCTCACCTGAAGTGGCTATGGGGGGCTAAGGAATCAGGTTTCCTTAACCAGGGTGGTGTGGAATCCACAGTCTTCTCTCTTCCCTTCTTACGCAGTAACTTTTGAACAGAGCATCCGATCCTTTCACAGGTCATACAGTGCAACAAAGCTGGAGCTTACTCGCCTCAGCCTAGCTGCGTGCTACCTCCGCACTTGCACACGAGGCGTTTACCCGCTACTTTCGTTACACGTTGTATCGTTTCTGCGCTCACGCCACAGCGCAGCAACACACTCCTACGTGCCGTGGTGATAGTGTTCTTACAGGCTCCTTCAACAGTGCACAAGTATAACTTCTAAGGGAGCTTCAAGGACTTACTTTATATACTCATTCATAAAGATAACGAAGCATTCATGAAAACATAGATAGCAACACATAGACATGCATTCACACAAAACATCACCATAAAAACAAGAATTATGTGGTTCCGCCTCCATGGGGAAATCACGTCCACGGAAATTGGATCTTATATTATCTCAAAATGGGAGTTACACAGTTCCGTTGTGCACACAGCTGTAGCCTTAGATCTTTCTGGGAAACTCCACGTACACAGCCGTGAGCCCTTCTCTTAGATCTACTCTCTTCTTCTATATAGATTACAATGACTCAGACATCAACTTAGACTGTCTGCAACTCAGTGACTAGCTCTTCAGCTATCTGACTCTCTAACTCTTTGGCCTTCTAACCAATCTATCTCTGACCCATCTAACATCTAACTGTTTTCCCTTTACAATTACACATATATATAGGTGGACCTGAGGGTCACACCTTTACAAAACTGTGGGCCTTTCCCAACAGTGATCCCCAAAAATCCTAACCACTGATGGCTAGGTGTACTTTAGATGCCTCTTGCAGTCACATCGCAGCTTCCTGCAGGTTCCATGATTTTTGACGCAGATCGCAGGTATGGGCGCCGCTTCATCGTTCTCTGCTCCTCATCCTTTGCCTTCAATGCTTTGGCCCATTGCTCTTCCTTGGTCTGAGAAACCATAACTTCTGTATTCTGCCTTAAATGAGGGTAGCTGAGCCCTCTCTTCCGCCGCTTCCTTCATTTACTATGGTGGTTGAGCTTTCTACTCGGAAACCTTGTTTACTCTTTCCCTTGACGTGCATATGAGCTCCACGATTTCCGGTCCGCACTCTGCGGTGAGCTCATCCATTTGGCGCCATACCGCACACTGTTCACTTCTGCCAAAAACGATGCTTTTTCTCAAAATTAGCACTTCTTCTTCAAAACTCAGTACTTTTTCCCCAAAATTGGCAGCTTTGCCATAGCTGCGGCCTATGCTCCAACAGAATGTGGTACCATAATAACTGATGCTCTGCTGGATCTGAGGATGTCCAGCAACTAGATGGACCCAATGAATGTTAGTCAGAATCTCAAGGGTTCATGGAACTACATCTGAACTAGGTACTCAAGGAAGCATATAAGTGGGGTGATCCTGAATACTGTCGCCAAGCGCAACCTGGATATCCGTGGGAACATACAACTGGGAGGTTCGAAATAGAATCACCAATGTGCTAGAGTCGGGGGAAATCCAGGGTCTTTGAACAATAACTGAAGGGACCAATATCCTGCACGAATCTCAATAGTACGATCAAGGTGTTGAAGTCGAGCACGTGAAAAAAAACCATTCGAAGAGGCACTAAGGACTCCTCTCAAAATGGTCCATAGGAAATCACCACTGATGGTGATGAGTCCAAGGCACAAGGACCTCTAGGTCTATCCTATGGAATAGATGGGCTGGTGTCGATAGAGGGAGACCTGCAACTACCAAGGCAATGATGTTTTCCTTGATAGGAGCGCGAGGTGTACAACCAATAGGTGATAGTACGGGATGTGATGCTGATAGACTATGGGAGGGATACAAGGGTCACAGAGTGGGGGGGAACCAAACTTCCTTTTTTCATAGTATGACGATAAGTTTGACCTGGAAGCATATGAAATTGACTTTGGGGAAGGGGATCATAGTGTAAGGGACTAGGGATTGTGACTGAAATGGGGGACTCTCAAGGGGGGAACTGATGAGTGATATCAGGAGACTCGAAAGGTGATACATCACAGAATACTCTTAACAAAGGTGACCAAACTAGGTAGGATTCCATAATAGTGGGACTAGATATGATCTGTTGTGGCAACAAGAGGCACTGGTGGGGCCTTCTTCATGGTTTAAAGAGATCAAAGAAGGGATATAAGTGTGCTCAAAATGGTATTGTTGTGTGTATTTGTATGAGCCCAGGACATTGCATGCTCATGTGTGCTTTCAATTTTAAGGAGTCTGAAAGCAATAAGGAGACTCTGAAATGGTTGAAGAGTACCATCATGTAGATTTATACTATCCCAAGATGGTGAGTGCTCATGGTTGCTTTCAATTTTAGAGAGTCAAAAAGCAAATAAGAAGACTCCAAGAGGTTATTTTTCGTATGTTAGTCTCCAAGGCCTGAAAAAGCATAAAAGTATGCAATGGCGAACTCTTCTAGCCAATGTGACTAGAGTATTCATTTTTCATAATTAGTCTACTAGGTCCGAAAAAGGGTTAAATTTATACCATATAGATTCCCTTTCAGATACTTTTAGCGAGCATGAAAGGAAGCAAGGTTTCTTGACTATCTTTTCATTTTTTAAGGAGTCAGAAAATAGCTTAACAGAAAATCCCGAAGTTCCTTTTTCGTAAAGGAATTGCTCGACCCGAAAAAGGGATAAAAGTATACCTAACAAAGCTAATGTCCAGGCAAGGAGGAAGCGTTCAATAAAGGGACAATTATGAGAACCAAGAATGACGGCGGGGGGGAACACTGATGGGGGCCTCCTTAAGGGCTGATGAATGGTGGAAAAATAACGCAATGACTACAGTATGGGTGGAGCGGAGGGCTTATTGATAGGCCACGATGCAAAAAATGGAAAAAACTGACTGCGGCTGGTGTGTCATGCAAATCAAGGTGGTGAGGGACATGGAAAAAATGCCCAAATGTTTTTCAGTGAGAGAGATAAATGATCTCAAGCATCATCACTTGCGTGGAAATATGAATCTACCAGTGCAAACGGTGTGAAAAATGGACATCATATGGCTCCAGAATGGTCCAAGAAAGAATTAGGGAAAAATGGCTATAAATAGTAAAGGGATCCCACCTCCATGTGTCATTGTCTCTGTGCAACTTTGGAGGAGTGTGGAGGTTCCCAAAATAGAAAACTCAAATTTCTCACAACCCGACCGGTGGAATCAAGTTTTGTGACTTGCAGGTAAGGCTTGTGGTGTTTTTTCATGTTTTTGATGCATTTTTTGGGGGATTTGGGCCTCTGGGGAGGTGTTCCAAGCTTAGCTTGGGAATTTAATGACCCTTTTTCAAAATTTATTAAAATGCCCAATTTTCGACCTTTTTACCAATTTCGACCTTTGACTAGTTTTACTGCTTTGACCTCCAAATCAACCCAAATGCTCCCAAATCTTCTATATGAGTGTATGAATGATATTTAGACTTGAATATTAGGTTCAGGGATGTTTTATGGTCCTCCAAAGACTTTTGAAAACTTGAGTGCCATAGGCCACTTACCCATGTATATTAGTAGTATATTGTTCATCAATGCAACTATTTTAATATGCATAATACACAACCTAATTCTAGGAACATAAGCATATACATCATTGAACAAAATTATGTAAGAAATGACAATTCAAATATTTATCTTTGTTTGGTTGCTGGGTGGACTCCCTCTGAATCTTTGCAACTCCATTCTGATGTGGATTGTGAGAAGTGGTCAACTCCCTCTGAATATCTGCATCCTTGCAGAAACTACTGAAGTGTGTTCCTTTGCTTTCTTGCAGGAACAACTGGAGTGTTCTCCCTCTTGATCTTTGCTTCCTGTATTACCTGTCCTTGAACTTATATCCATCCTTAAACACTGGATTAGCATGCTAGCTAGTTATGTCTAACATCCCCGCATAATGTCTTCTGGTTCTCTTTAGTGACTTTTGCTAGTAACTGTAGAATTGTAGCTAGGGTTTTCACCCTAGCTTGTGAAAATGAGCACCTACTAAGGAGAAGGGACTCCTTAGTAGCAGTTCAATAAACAGTAAATTAAAATGCTAAAACAATATAAATTCTAAACTAGCATGAGCATTGAGAAACATAACAAAACATGGAATATAAATGGTTTTTCTTTTGTATTAAATCTTTACCTCAAGTGTAGAGGTTGGTGAAGTTCTTGCAATGATCCAAGAGGGTTGCTCCAAACTCCAACTTTGCTCCTTCTCTTTCTCCAATGGTGGAAATGAGCCAAAAGGGGCTCTCAATGGTGAAAGTAGCTCAAGGGTGAGCTAGGGTTTCAAGAGAGATTTTGGCAGAGTAAGGTATACTTGATTGTGGATATGAAATGAGGGGTCTCCATCACCTATTTATAGGTTTTTGGTGGTGGAGTGTTGGCCCATGGTTTTGGGAACCATATGGTTTAGGTCAGCTGTATAGGGTTTTTTCCTCCTTTTTCCTCTTTTTCCTCACTATTTTATATTTTTTATTCCCTTTTTAGAGGGTTTTTGCTATTTTGGAGGAATTTTGGATATTTTTGGAAGGAAAAGGGGTTTTTTAGCCTTTTTGAGGCTTTTTTGATGGTTTTGTGGCCTTTTGGAGGCATTTTTGGCCTTTTGGAGGCTTTTTAATGGGATTTGAGGGTTTTGAAGGCAAATATGGTAGGAAATATGGACAAATGAGTCATGTAATGGGGTAGATGAGGTAGTGAGCATTTTTTGGGTGTTAACAGTAACCTGCATGTCTCATAAGTTAACCATTGTAGAACCAAGTTATACAAACCTCGAAAGTAGATCTTCTATGTGATTCATGAAAATGGATGAATCTTTGTCTTCATGTCACCATGATCATATGTTCTTGAAGTAGAACATGATTTGAATTTCTTGGTGTACCTTTTTTTGTGTTAGCGAACAACATAAACCTCATACAACATCACAATGCATTAGTACAATCATAAGTGTCAACACCCTAATGAATGCATTCATAATTTTTTTAAGGTGGTACAACAAGTCTAAAATCAAGATTGTTCTAACCGTAATAACATGAAGACAAACATATCATAAACTTAATCATGAACAAATCTCGAGACATACCTGGATGATTCATACCTGTTGAGATTGCTTGTAATCTTCGTATGTAAGGCCTTAGCCTCATCTCCCTCTGAAACAGGAACTTCTTCACTCATGCAGGTGACCAATCCATCCTCTTCTAGGATTAACCCAATCCACTTGATTTGCAAGAACTAGACCTAGAGTTGGATTAAGGTTTGTCAGAGAAACCCCAAAAATTCAAACTTTGAATTTCAAATTTCCAAAAGGATAGAAATATGCGCCTTGATGAGCTGATCAAGCTGGTATACTCAGAATTTGAAAACTGCAAAGTTTCACCCCTCAAATTTGCCTTTGAAACTTCTGGATTTACTAGACATGACCCCAAACTAGGGTTTGATAAATCCCACCCTTTTTCCTAATCAAAAGGTTCGATTCAAAGCTCTAAGCTTCTATTTTTCTGAGGAGCTTCCATCCGTGGTCACAAATTTCAAAAATTCCCATTTTTGCAGAAGCCCTAATTTTCCACTTTTCCAATCAAAGTCCCGAACTAGGGTCTAATCAAGCCCGGTCTTCTACCCAACCAAAAATTCTGATCTTGGTCTCTAAATTTCTATTTTGATGAGTGCCATTTAGCCGTAGTCTCCGATTACAAAATTTCCAACTTTCTTTGAAACCCTAAATTCTGGAAGCCATGAATGAAGGTGCTCAAAAATAATTCTATTATGACAAAAATATGTACCTTATTTATTCTAGTGTAACTCCTAACTTTTCGATCCACAGGGTCTAAACACTTTGTCTGAGATACCCTAACCTGTCATATTTCCATCTCGATAGGTATGACCTCAATTTGATTCTCTAAGAGAGAGTTATGCCAAGTGTCGCAACGTGACCTGTTTCTGGGATAAAACAGGAGAGCGAACTTGTACGGCATTCCACGTGTCACTGGTTCAACTTCGGTCTCTGAAAATGTTTCCTGAGATAGTGGAGTCTATGTACTACCTATCAATTTTTACGAAATTGCATTTGGATATTTCTAGCCATTATGACCTTTTTTCCAAGGTCACTTATTTTTTACTCAGATCTGGAATAGGCAGAAACCCTATATTGTACAGATCATATATCACAAAGTAAAACGAATTAGAGGTTGTCCTTTGGACACAAGGTACATGGGTATCTGATCTTCGACCTATAAATGTTTCAGATCTGAAATTTTTTCCAAAATGGATTTATAGTGAAAGTGTTACGATGACTGGTTTTTGCTATATCAAGCCCTAGCATCGTAAGTGCAACAAGTGTCATACATGCCATATCATGCCTTCTTTCAGGCTAGCTCTGATACCATGTTAAATTTTCAGAATTTACTTCAATTTGATCTAGGATCTTAACTGAGAGAACAACGTGTACAGTGTATCTACAGCATATTAATCATGGACACAATAATGCAAGCACACAAGAGACATAGAGTTTTACTTGGGGAAAACCATAAAGGTGAAAAACCCCAATAACTTCCTCAGAGATAGATAGAGCAATGATACAACCAGAATACAAGAGATAGTCTTCTCCTAGCAGCAGAGCCTCCTCCTCCACAAGTGTGCTACTCTCCAAAGTGTGAGTGAGTGAATAGAATGATGAAATAGAGATCTCCCGATCTCTATTTATATTAGTCTTGACTTTCCTAATAACCTTTACTAGGTCGGCCTTAACTTAACGACATAACACAATGTTGACTGGGCCGACACCCAATATGGTGGTCTAATAACCCTTTGACCCACATGGACGACCTTCACTAGGGTGGTCTAATAACCTTTCGAACCACATGACTTATACAGGGCAAACCCCAACAAGGTGGTCTAATAACCCATCAAGTATAAGTTACGTCACTTACAATATAAATGACGACACTTTCGTATAGAGGAATATTAGCATCTCTATAGGAATACAATATACATATATGTGAAATACATTCTGAAGTTACATATACATCAACAGATCCTTTACAAAAAAGGAACTTAGGGATTTTTTGTTACGCTGTTTTCTGACTCTTTAAAGAATGAAAATATCGTCGAACAATATTGCTTCCTTTCATGCTCGTTAAAGTATATGAAAGGGCATATATCTGGTATAAGTTTAACCCTTTTTCTAGACCAGATGGACTAACTAAGAAAATGAATACTCTATTCACTCCAACTAGAAGAGTGTGAAATTTATTTCACGCCAAGATATGATTAAGCAATTACAACTCCCACAAGTAATTCTCACACAACTAGTCAAGAACATTGAAAATCAGTCACATATGATGCAAACAGAATTACTCTCATGAATAATAATACATAATCCAACCTTGGGAAAGTAATAGGATTTCAATATATAGAATTACATCATAGATTCAAATGCATAAGGTTTCCATTCGAATCCTCACAAAAGTAGACTTACTAAAATAATGCAAAACCCCCCTAGGTGGCAAGTGTGTTCTCCAAGTCAGTCCAAAGGCTCATGAATTTCTGATTTATTGATCAGATAGTGATGGCTGATGAAAATGAATGTCAAATCCATAATTTGGAAGGAAGAAACATCATGGAGGATGAGTTGGCCAAAAAACAGTTAAGACTAGTCAATTAGCTTTTACCTTTCACCAAAAAGTGGTAAAAAATAGTAAAAGCAGCTAAGGCACCTTTCTATTCCAGGATTAGCTAAAAATAGCTAGAATCTTATCCAGGATCTCCAAAAATGCGCTCATGTGGGTTTAGGAAGCTTGTGGTCCATACAATGATGACTTGTGGTCCACATAATGATGTTTTAGGCCAACTACCTATTAGGATATTCTTATACTCCATCCTAGTCCTACCAGCATTATGTTAGTTCTGCATGCAATAGTTTTGTATTCATGCATCCTAGTCATCAGTATGGTGTCTCCCAGCACCTAGTGCTTTGTTTACTAGCCCCAGGAGTGTGTTTCCACTCAGTTCTAGCTCTCCTAGTCTGTGATGCACCCTCTCTCACCTACCACAGGAAGAAGTGTGTCCTCTCTCACCTACCACCAGTGACACACTCAGTTATTGCACCCTCTCTCACCTACCACCAGTGACACACTCAATTAGTGTTCCCTCTCTCACCTACCACCAGTGACACATTCAATTGCTGTTTGATTTATGGATCTGATCCTTGATTTGAGGACAGATTGACTTATACACTCAGTGAGACCTCCAGAGAGATTAGTTGATCTATTCTGACTGCAATTAGCTCCTCATGCTCCCTCCATTAGTACTTCATGCATCAATTACACCTACTACATTAAGTTAGACTTAGTTACATTTAGTTAGCTCAGTTTGACACATGGACAACAACTTGTGATCTGATGACACCACTACTGATCTGGTGATTAGGAATTGTTGGATGCTTTTTGGACAGACTCGGGTTTTCAGGAGGCGCAGCAACAAACACCCATTGGAGCACTGGCCCTTTCGGCAACGAGCTATGCAAGCAACCCGAGGTCTCACCCGAAGTGGCTATGGGGGGCTAAGGAATCAGGTTTTCTTAACCAGGGTGGTGTGGAATCCACAGTCTTCTCTTCCTTCCTTCCACAGTGACTTCTTAACGGAGCGTCTGATTCTTTCACAGGTCATACAGCACAACATCGTGGGAGCTTCCTCGCCTTAGCCTAGCTGTGCAGCACCTCCGCACCTGCACACGAGGAGGTTACCGGCTACGTCCTCTACACGCTGTATTACTTCTGCGTTCACGCCACAGTGCACAACAAACTCCTTACGTGCCACAACAATAGTGCTCTTACTGACTCCTTCAATAGTGTGCGAATATAACTTCTAAGGGAGCTTCGAGGACTTGCTCTATATACTCATTCATAAAGACAATGAAACATTCATGTAAACACAGATAGTAAAACATAAACATGCATTCACACAACACAGCATCATAACAATGAGAATTATATAGTTCGCCTTCACAGAGAAATCACATTCACTGGACCGGTATCTTATATTATCTCAAAATGGGAATTACACAGTCCTGCTGCGCACACAGCTGCAGCCTTAGATCTTTCCAGGAAACTCCATGCACACAGCTGGGAGCCTTTCTCTTAGATCTACTTCCTCCTTCTGCAGAGATTACAATGACTCAGACTTCGACTGAGACTGTCTGCAACTCAGTGACTAGCTCTACAGCTATCACCTCTCTAACTCATCTAACCTCTAACGTCTAAAACATCTAATGGCTAACGTCTAACCTTTACAATTACACATATATATAGGTGGCCCTGAGGGTCGCACCTTTACAAAACTGTGGGCCTTTCCTAGCAGTAATCCCCAAAAACCCTAACCGCGGACATGGCTAGGTGTACTGTAGGCGCCGCTTACAGTCATGTCGCCGCTTCCTGCAGGTTCCGTGACTTCCGGCGCAGATAGCGGGTATGGGCGTCGCTTCATCGTTCACTGCTCCTTGTCCTTCACCTTCAAT
This sequence comes from Larix kaempferi, assembly GCA_027924585.1. Classification (NCBI taxonomy): domain Eukaryota; kingdom Viridiplantae; phylum Streptophyta; class Pinopsida; order Pinales; family Pinaceae; genus Larix; species Larix kaempferi. The sequence continues at coordinate 5,349,845 of BSBM01000798.1, read as the reverse complement.
GCTTTGGTCCGTTGCTCTTCCTTGGTCAGAGCAACCATAACTTTTGTACTTAGACTTAATGAGGGTAGCTGAGCCCTCTATTCCGTCGCTTCATTTATTGTGGTAGTTGAGCTTTCTACTCGGCTACATTCACTCTCTTTTGACATGTGCGCGCGAGCTCCATGATTTCGGGTCCGTAATCTGTGCTGAGATCGTCCCTCTGGCGCTGTACTGCACACCATCCACTTCTACCCAAAATTGGTGCTTACTCAAAATTAGCACTTCCCTTCAACACTTAGTGCTTTTTCCTCAAAATTCGCAGCTTCACCATAGCTGTGGCCTATACTCCAACAGGAATCCTAGTGCAGATAAGTGTTGACACAAATCCTGTTGACATGGGTTTCTCACTCTATCAAGACCCAAACCCACCGCGATCTCCCTGAGCACCGGCCCAGACAGGTTTTACCCTGTCCAGCAACAAATGCAGAGCAGATGAAGTCTCACCCAAGATGTTCGAGGGAGAGTTGATGGAACCACATTTTTTCCAAATGTCGAAGGACCATGTGTGGCTACTTATCGACTTACCGCAGCATTATATAATAGATCTAATCATTCAACTTAGGTAATAAACATAATTGCACCATCATTCAATAGATCTCATCATTAACAGAACCACCAATGCGCAACAAAACACAGATACAACAAGATAGTCCTTCTGTCGCATACCCAGATTCAAACAGACTCATATCAATATCCAAAACATCTCGCAATAACAATTCTCTGGATAAAGATGATCTAGTACTTGCAATGCTACATCTATTTATAGGCTTGCACCTTTACATTCATTGTCCAATTAGTCAACCTCCTAACTACTTCTTAACAAACTCTACAAATCAGATGACCCAAAACCCACATATTGTGGTCCAAATGACCCAAAACCCGCATAATGCGGTCCAACTAACCCTAAAACCTACATAACGTGGCCCAAATGACTCTAAAACCCGCATAATGCGGTCCAAACGACTCTAAAACCCGCATAATGCGGTCAAAATGACCCTAAAATACTATTATTTCCTACTTGTGTGTAGTTCTCTTCCTTGCAAAACATCTTTGACCTTGAGCAGCATCAGCGATGCTGTGCAACTGGCTCATCCAAATCGCCTGCCAACAGGCCCCCAACACAATCTTGTGGCTCGCCCTCGAGCCACGTCAACTAGACATGGTGTAAACTCATCCATCGCGGTGCTATTCTTCTGAAACTGTTCTTGCTGTCTGGAGCTGGTTGTTGTGTACTGTAGCTTGGTTTTTCCACCAAGCTTGTGCTAATGAGAACGTACTAACTTCGTAGTAGCAGTTTAGATCAAACAGTAAAAACTAATATAAAAAATTAAATATTAGTCTAACATGTGCAAGAAAGTAAATCTAGATTGAGAACAGTAAAAAATTAGATCCATGAGAGAAATAATAAAAAAATTGATATTTTATATAAATGGGCAAACAATGGTTTGCAATGGTTTACCTCAATGGTGAGGTTGCTGGAATTCTTGCAGCAGTATGGGGGTAGTGCTCCAGTGCTCCAATAGTCTCTCTCTTCTCCAAGATGCTTCAAGGATGGGCCAAGGGTTTACTCTTAATGAAGAACTTTACGCTAAAAAAGGATGGGCAAAGCTCAAGAGCAATTTTGGCAGTATGAGGATAGGATGAATGTGAATGAATAATGGGGAATCAACTTTTTATATCTTTTTGGTGATGGAAAATACAACCATGGTTTTAGGTAACCAATGGTATTGGTAAAAATGGTTTAGGTTTCCTTTTCCTCTTTTTCCCTCTTTTTTCTTTTTTTGAATATATTTTATATTTGTATTCCCTTTTAATTGATTTTTGGGAATTTTGGACCCCTTTGGAGGGTTTTTTGTATTTTTTGAGGGAAATTAAATATTTTTAGGAGAAAAAGATGGATTTTGGTCTTTTTGGTGACCTTTTGAGGGTTTTAGAGGATAAAATGGTAGGAAAAGTGGGCAAAAAGGTCATGTGAATAGGGATTGAGCTAGTGAGCATTTTTTGGGTGTTAACCGATTTCCCCCTGATGTGTGAGGGAAAGAGTTCATCATATGGCTGATAGACATCATAGTTCTTTTGTCTTTTTCCTAGGGTTTAGAGGAGAGAAGAGATCGATTGGAGACTGGAACAACGATCCCATACAAACTGCAAAAACTGAAAAAACATGGCCTCAAAATGAATGAGGAATAATCTCTAATAATGGACAAGGTGGGCATACCCATGCTCGTATTAAGACATCGAAAAAACAATGAGGCCCAAAAGGGGACCTAAACAATACATATAAACCTGTTGTGTACATCATAATGGTCTAGAGGGGACATACTCATGGTCATACCATGACTGATCTGAAGAACTGATACACTGGAAAAACATTCATCACTCTGATTGTGCTATCATAATGACTAATAAAATGATGGATTTGAAGGTGTCCAACAACTGTATAGTCAAGGAAGCATATAACTGTGTACTTCCAAATATTGTCGCCAAGCATAGCCCGGATATCGATAGGAACATATAACTGGTTGTTTCCTAAAGTGGACTCACAAATGTGCTAGAGTCAGGTGAAATATGGGGTCTTCGACTAATAACAGAAAGGACCTATATCTTGTACGAATCTCAATGAGGCAATCAAGGTGTTGACGTTGAGCATGTGAGAAACAATCATTCAGAGAGGCACTAAGGACTCCTTTCAAAATAATTAGTAGGAACTCACCACTGATGGTGATGAGTCCAAGGCACAGGGACCTCTGAGTCTATCCTCTGGAATATATTGGTTGGCATCGACAGAGGGAGAGCTGCAACTATCAAGGGAATGATGTTTACTTAATAGGAGTGTGAGGTGTACCATATCTCATATTGAAGTTAGCCACAAAGAAGAAGAACTTGTAGATTCTACACTCATTTCTTCTATTTCGAATTCCATGCCAGCTCACACTCTAGAAATTGCAAAGGTTCCTAAATCCTCTCTTGCAACAGAGTCTATTGGTTTGCATCATGATGTCATGAATGTTTCGAAGGTAAAATCAGCCATTGGAGGTAATGCATTTGCTCTCCTTGATCAATCACCTCTTATTTAGTACTATATGATCATTATCTCATGCTTTCAGATGGTTATTGAAGATGATGGCCATTGCCATTCGCTTGGGATAATTTCTCATTCATTTACTGGTTTAGATCTCACCTCAAATGGTTCAAAGAAGATCTTAAGCAACCATGATTCAAGTCTTGGATCTGATTTGGATTCCAAGCAATCACTGATATTTGATGGTTCTTTTGGTCATAATCTCACCCATGATGGTTCAAAAGAGAAAACAAAATACTATCTGCATATTCATAGATTTGATCCTACCTCAGCTGATTCGAATCACAGATTCAAGGATTATCTTCATACTTTTGGATTTGTTCTCATCACATTCGATCTGAAGAGAAAGTACAAGCACGTGCTTTTTGAGAATGAACCACTTCTTCCCAAGAAGAAGATACATTCAGACATATGACCAAGCATCACACCTACTTGAGTTTGGAGCATTTATTTTTGTGTGTGCCTTACAGTCTATTTTGAGGGGGGGTATTTTTTCCATGAGTTTTTCCCCATTTCCTCGGTTTATTGACCGTTATTATTACTCATTGTATTGGGTGACCTCTGGTCTCAGTTACCAGGGCCTAGGATGGATTAAGGGGGGGTGTTAGGATATTCCTATACTCCACCCTAGCCCTCTAGTCTTGCATGCATTTCTGCATGCAGCATGCATGCATCCCAGTCATCAGTCCCAGCACCTAGCCCTTAGTTAGCTAGCCCCGGGACCTTCTCACTGATTAGTTTTAGCCCTCCTAGTGCTTAGTGCACCCTTCATGAAATTGCATGCATCTCATGCACCCTCTCTCACTTACAATTTAGTTGTACTTCAGTTATCTTTAGTTCTTTCCTTGATTTAAGGCTAGACTGACTCTCAACTAACTGTATCACTCCGATAGACCTCCAGTGGGACTAGACTGCCCATTCTAAATCCAGTTAGCTCCTCATGCACCCTCCTCTGAACCTCCTTCATTCAGTTAGTGCCTCCATCTGCCAGTTACACCTACCACACTCAGTTAGACTCAGTTTGACTGATGATTGACAGTTACTTGTGCATTGATGACTCCACTGATGATGATGAAGACTTCTAGTTGTTCTTTAATGACACTTTAGTTATCTTTTGATCTCTCCATGAAGGCTAATTAGAATTTCCACCTTGGCATTCGAATACTCATGCATTGTATTATTTATTTGTCCATTTTTTATTAATGAATTAGTGTGTGTGAAATTATTTTTCTTCTATCCGGGTTCTACTGTATTATTTTGTTGCTCATTTTACTGCATTGACCACCATTAATCTTATTCCTAAATTCTTTCATTGTGACGTATACATTAGATCTTAGATCTACTGTGAGGATTTTCACATGAAGAAGAGATAGAAGAATACTCTATAATATCGATCCTTGGATTTTAATATCGAGCCGATATCTGTTCTTGCTCGCCGGTGTTTTCAATTTTAAGGAGTCTAAAAAACTTAAACAATAACTCTATACACCTACCCATGGATTTTAGTATCGAGGACAGATTGGTATATGCTCGCTGGTGTTTTCCTATTTATAGAGTCTGAAAAACTTAAACAATCCTCTATATACCCTCTCATGGATTTCACATCGAGCCCGAGTAGGTGAGTGCTCACTTGGTGTTTTCATGTTTCGAGAGCCTGAAAACGCTAAAGAAGGCTCCAAAAGTCCTTTTTCGTATAGTTAGTCTCCTCCCCCGAAAAAGTCTAAAAGGATGAGAGAAGAACTCTTCCAGCCACGAATGACTAGAAGTGTACCTTTTTCGTAGGTAATCCACAAAATTCCGTAAAAGGGGTAAACTTATACTTAAGTGGATGTCGCTTCAAATCCTTTAACGAGTCGGAAAAGACAACTATACTCGGAAATCTTGTCATATTTAAAGAGTCTAACAAGAGCATGAAATAACTCTATAACAATTTTTTTCGTAAAGGTTTAACGAGCCCGAAAAAGTAAACTTGTGACCTCCTTACTATTTTTAACGAGCTCAAAGGAGATACGGAAGAATGCTTGTCACGTCCCCTCCCATCATACCAGCTAGATGGAGAGGATCGTGAGGTTAAATCGGGCATCCAGCCCCATACATTATAAGCAAGCATTCAAATTAACAGAAGATGAACATATGCAAGTGCATAACCATTTGAAAATACAACGGAAGTAAATTCGTTTAACACATCCACATTCATTTAGATATCCATCAATTAAATAATTACAAGAATATACAGGAGAACACTTATCTCAATAAGGTAGTCCCAAGCAACTGGCTATGCAACTGCAACGTTCCACCCAACCATAGGCCAATGTGCTCCTCAATCTCTCGGCACCACTGCCACCCCCCGAGCTGGGCATGATCTCTACAAGGAACCAAGGAACAACAGACTCACACATAGCCAAGCAATCACCAAGATGAGCCAAGCCAATCTGCAATTGGGTTTATCAGGCTGCTACAACATGGAAGGGAAGAATTGCTAAGCTAGTGAGCTCAACCACAGAGATATGGGTACCCCTCCCAGATCTATTCAGCTTGGCACTCACAATGCCTACACACCCAACACAAGGAAGTATTCTCTTCACTGCCACACAGTCCCTCAAGCCATACCTTCCTTTCTAGTGCTCTCAGGGTGTGCATAGAAAAGTAGCCAGCCCTCTTGATCTTCTTGAGAGGTTACTCCCTACACTAGGTTTATCAAGCCCATTCTATCCACTACCATTCCAGTTTCTTGCTCACAAGGTCAAAACGGAACAAGGATGCACATCACCATAGAACCACACTTGCTGGGCATGAGGAAAATGTTTTCCACAGTGGGATGCCTGAGATGGGGTTTCAGCTAACTCAGAAAAACGTGGGAACCCACAAAAATGAAATGGAAAGTTGGGGAATAACCCTGGGAAGCCAATCCATTTTTAGAAAAACGTCCCTGGACATTCGGGGGCAAAAACGACCTCCATACAGTCCCCAAAACGTGGCTCTTCTCTCCCAAGCTACTGTATATGCAAAAACGAACTCCCCGGCATTGAAAAATGCAGGATTTGGATGAAAAACATGTAGGGAAAGACCCAGCTAGCTCCCACTGCGTGAATCAGTGAAGACTGACTGTTCATAATGGCTTTGGGAACCATTTCGTGGGTGTTTTCTTGCCCAACAAGCAAAAACACGAATTTCCAGGTTGATGGCTTGCCCATGCACGAAATTGGCTTCCATACTTCTTCATTTCCAAGGCATTAACTGCCTTAACCAATTTCTTGGGAAGAATTAAATGATTGGGTGCATGAGACAAAATGGGTAGTTGGTGGTTTATGGGTTTCCCCATTGACACATGGATTAATACCATTGGCTCAAGGGTTTGAATAATTTCCCTCCCTATTCCTTGTAGAATCATGCCCCATCTCTTTGTTGCATTGCATAGCTAGTTGTGGGTATTTTTCATTAAAATTCATATTTACATGATGTCTCATTTACATTGTGCCCATCTAGCACAAGAGTCATAAGCATCTAGTTTAATTGCCGATACATAAACGCTAAATCAATGGTGGGGCCTTGGCCTTGAGCTCCTCACCATGATTAAATATCAGTATTTACATCATTTACAAAAGGGGTCAAAATGGGGACGTGACATACCCCTCCCCTTACATTAGCACTGTCCTCAGTGCTCATCAAAATTGAACAAAAATGGATATGCCACCCTCATGGCATCCTCCAGCTCCCATGTAGCCTCATCGGGACCGTAGTGCTTCCATTGCACCTTTACCTATCCGATGGCTCGGTTCCAGAGCAATGTTACTTTCTTGTCTAGGATGCGCAATGGATCAGTTTGGAATTCTCCCTTGGGTTCCACCTGGATCACATCCCAATTAATCACATGGTTAGGATCATGTACATATTTCTTAAGCAAAGAGACATGAAAAACATTATGAGCTTTAGTGCTAACAGGAAAGGCAAGTCTATATGCAACTGGCCCTATTCTTTCAAGCACTTCAAATGGCCCACAATATCTAGGTGATAGCTTGACACAGCTCCCAAGCTTCAAGGAACTCTTCCTTGATCTTACTCTAAGATACACATGATCCCCAACATTGAATTCCCTATGCCTTTTGTGTTTATCTGCATAGCTTTTGTGTCTATCCTGGGCTTCTTTTAAATTTTTCTGGATCTTTGCAACCTCTTGTTCCATTTCCTTAAGCAATTCTGGCCCAAGTACAATTATGTTCACTGGATTGTCCCAAGTCACTGGTGTCCTACACCTTCTTCCGTACAAAGCCTCATATGGACTCATTCCCAATCATTCTTGCTGCCCATTGTTATATGCAAACTCTACCAGGTGCAGATAATCTTCCCACTTGGATGGCTTGTCCATTACATACATGTGGAGCATGTCTTCAAGCACCTGATTTACTCTTTCTGTTTGCCCATCTGTTTGAGGGTGGTACGCGGTGCTAAAGTTCAACTGTGTACCCAAATCTGCAAAGAGACCTTTCCAAAAATTGGAAGTGAACTTGGTATCCCTGTCAGAAACTATCGCCTTAGGCAACCCATGTAATCTGAAAATTTCCTTCATGAAAATATCTGCAATGGCATCGGCTTTATGTGTGGACTTAACCGGTATGAAATGTGCTGCCTTTGTTAACTTGTCCACCACAACCATGATGGAATCATGTTGTCTCTTAGTCATTGGCAATCCTGTAATAAAATCCATGGAAATTATTTCCCATTTCCATTCTGGAATTGGCACTGGGTGCAATAAACCTGCTGGGTGTTGGTGTTCAACCTTCACCTGCTGACATTCCATGCACTTAGAAATGTATTCAACAACATCCTTCTTCATGCCTGGCCAGAAATAATATTTTCTTGCTGTAGCAATTGTTTTCTGATATCCTGGGTGACCAGAGTATGGAGCTTTATGAATCTCATCCATAACCATTCTCCTTAAATCTGCCGCATTTGGAATATAGACTCTATTCTTATAAGTAAGAAGTCCGCCTTCTTCCAAGTGATAGCCTTCATTCTTCTTGCCAAGGTCTTGCTGCAGCAATTTGTCCTTTATCTGCTCATACACTTCATCCTCAACCATATGGTTAACAATCTACTACTTCAAATATGGTTGGCAAGTACTAAGCACTGCCACATACATTTCATGTACATTCCTGCTGAGTGCATCAGCCACCTTGTTTTCTTTCCCTTTTATGTGTTTGATTTCAAAATCAAATTCACACAAAAATTCCAACCATCTAGCTTTCCTAGCATTTAACATTGGCTGATCAAACAAGTATTTCAGTCCACAATGGTCTTTCCTTAACTCAAATTTTCTTCCCATTAAGTAATGCCTCCACATCTTTAAAGCATGTACTATGGCTGCAAGTTCTATTTCATGAGTAGCGTAGTTCTTCTCATGCTCCTTCAACTCTCTTGACTCATAGCATATCACGTGGTTGTCTTGCATAAGAACTCCTCCAAGTCCTTGATTGCATGCATCGGTACACACCACAAAGTCTTTTTCTGGGTCTGCAATTTTCAAAATTGGTGCACTTGTAAGAAGATTCTTCAACTGTTGAAAACTTTCCTCACATCTTGGTGACCATTCAAACTTTATCCCCTTCTTTTGCAAAGAAGTGATCGGGTTTGCAACCTTGGAGAATCCTTCGATAAACCTCCTGTAGTAACTAGCAAGGCCCATAAAAGATCTCACATCAGTCACATTCCTTGGAGTTGGCCAATTCATAATGGTTTCAATCTTCTCCGGGTCTACAGATATCCCTTCGTCGGAGATGATGTGACCCAAATAATGAATTCTATCTTTATAAAAGTCACATTTACTCAACTTTGCATACAGCTTATGCTCCCTTAGTAATTGCATTGTCATCCTCAAATGTTCTTCATGCTCTTCTTCATTCTTAGAATATATTAGAATGTCGTCTAGGAATACAAGAACAAACTTGTCCAAATACTTGCTAAAAACATTATTCATGAGACACATGAATGTAGCTAATGCATTTGTGAGACTGAACGGTACCACTAAAAACTCATAGTGTCCATACCTCGTTCTAAAGGCGGTCTTATGAATATCTTCTTCTTTGATTCTCACCTGATGGTAACCAGACCTTAAGTCAATCTTTGAAAATACCTTTGCTCTGCTCATTTGATCAAAAAGGTCATCAATTCGAGGCAATGGGTATTTGTTCTTCACCGTGACTTTGTTCAACTGCCTGTAGTTGATACATAACCTGAGTGTTCCATCTTTCTTTTTCACAAATAGAACGGGAGCTCCCCACGGGGACACACTTGGCCTAATATATTTCTTTTCCAGCAACTCTTGTAATTGCATTTTCAGTTCTAGAAATTCTGGTGTACTCATCCTGTAGGGTGTCTTAGACACTGGTGCCGCTCCTGGTACAAGTTCAATTGTAAATTCAATGTCTCTCTTTGGAGGGAGTCCTGGAATCTCATCAGGAAAAACATCCCTGAATTCTTGCAATACACGATAGTCCTCCAATTTAAGAGTTTCATTCTCTGCTGCCTCTAAAATGTGGGCTGCATACAGTTGACATCCCTTCCTATAGAACTTCTTTAGTTGCATGGCTGAAACCTGTCTAATAGAAGTCACCTTTGGAATGCCTTTTACAACCCTCAGGTTTCCTTCTTCGTCCATGCATTCAAATGTCTTATTGTAGCAGTCAAGTTTAACCCTGTGTGCTTCTAACCAATCCATTCCAATGAGAATATCATAGGAACCAAGTGGCAAAATATTCAGATCTGCATAAGTGAATAGCCCATCCATATCTAATGGACATTTCTCTACTATTTCACTAACTTTTCTCTTGGTTCCAGTGGCTAGTTGAACTAACCATGATTTACTATGCTTTAATTTCTTGAAAGCACAAATCTCAACAATTCTAGGAGTGACATAACTGTGAGTAGATCCAGGATCAATCAAAATAGAAACAGATTGCTTAACAATCTTACCTTCAACTTCAACCACAGTTGATTGATGATCTGCCTGGCGGTCTTCTACTGCTGCATAGATTCTAGGGATTTCTCTCGCCACCTGACCCACAGTTCCATCTCCTTGGATGTTGTGAACTTGATTTGCATTCCCATTCCGATGTGGACAGTTCCTAAGCATGTGGTCTCCTCCACAACCCCAACATTGAAGTGGTTCTCTTGGCTCCTTTGGATCTCTTGGCTTGTCTCCCATCATCCTAGTTGGCTTAGTCACAACCTGTGATGGCTGCCTTTGCTGATTCCAGAATTGAGGAGGCTTGAACCCCTTCTTCCTTTGATCAAACTTCTCATTTTTCTTATCCTTCCATGCCTTATGGAATTCTGGTTTGCTTCTGTTTTGATCAAAGCAATACTTGGCCTTTCTTATGGCCTCCTCTAGAGTTCGAGGTTCATCAAACTCAATTCTATCTTTATACGACTGGGGCAGTCCACTTAGGAAATGCTGGATTTTCACCTTATCATCTCGAATGTACCTAACATACCTCAGCAGCTCCAAGAACTTGTTTGCATATTCTTCCATGGTCGATTGTCCCAATCTTAGCTCATGGAACTCTTTGATCTTATCATCATAGTACCTATCAGAGAGGTACTTTTGCTTGAAGTATTTCTTGAACTGCTTCCACACGATCTTCCTTTCATTGATCTTCCTCACTTTCCTGGTGTGTTCCCACCATATAGATGCTCTTCCATTCAAGTTGAAGATGGATATCCTTGCCTTCATATTTCCCGAGTAGTCTTGGACTTGGAAATATTTTCTCATCCCAAGAAGCCAAGCTTTTGCTTCTTCACCAGATTTTATCTCTCTGTCAAATGTAGGAGATTTTTCCTTCTTAAATTCCCCATGTGAATTGTTCTTGTAGTGTTTCTTCCTCTTACTCATGTGAGATGAAGAGCTTGAACCCTCAATGGATTCTTCAGAGTCAGATGATTCATTAGAAGATATTTCTGGACTATATGTTCTATCTGTAGAAACTCCTCTCGGGTTACTGGCCCTCTTACGGAAATTTCTTCGAGAGCTACTCCCACCCCTTTCTGGATTTGATGTCTGATGCCCAGAGTTTATTTTCCTTTGGATATCTGTCAAACTCTGTAGCATGGCTGCATTCAGCTGATTTTGTTCTTCCTGAGCTTTAATCATCCTTTCATTATCTTCTCTGCAACTTTGCAATTCCTCCCTTAGGCTTCTCATGGTGGCTGCAATACCTGGAGGAGTCTCTTGATTTCTTTTCCCATTAGATTCTGTTTCAGCATTTTCAACATGTATGTTTTCCCCCATGGAATCTATCTCAGGTTCATAGGGATCCTGTGCATCATTCATGATGTTCATTTTATTGGCCCAACCAAGATCCAAAATTCTCTGACTGTATTATCTAGAGTGTTACCTTGCTGTAACTGTGACTCTCTGAAATGTGTTCATCAACACAATTGTTAGCTGCATGACATTCTTAGAATTCACAAATTACTTCATGCACGTGGGGAAAACATTACGTTGACAATTCGTCAAATCACAAACAACGACATATGAGGGAAAAAGAAAGAAAAAGGGGGTCAAGGGGGCTTTCCCCCTTGTGGCTTCCGCCACTGCAGGGCGGGTTGAGGGCAGTGCCCTCGTTTTTTTTGTTTTTTTTTTTTTTTTTTTACAAATTATGCTGCGTCGCGGGGCGGTTCGCTGAATCCTGTCGCAACGGGCAGTTCACAGAATCCGGCCGTGACGGGCGGTTCACTGATTTCTCCCGCAACTACGGGGCGGTTGGATGAAGCCTTCCGTAATGGCGGGGCTACTGGCGGAATGCTCCCGCCGTTCGAGTGATTTTTGGCTTGCCTCCGTTGCGGGGCGGTTCGGTGACGGCTTCCGCAACTGCAGAGCAGTTCGCCGAATGCTTCCACAATTGCGAAGCAGTTCGCCGAATGCTTCCGCAATGGCGGGGCGATTTGCCAAACGCTCCCGCAATTGCGGAGCCATTCGGCGAAGGCTCCCGCAATTGCGGAGCCATTCGGTGAATGCTCCCGCAATTGCGGATCCATTCAGCGAAGGCTTCCACAATTTCAGAGCCGTTCATGGAATGCTTCCGGGTTTCGGGGTGGTTTTCGGAATGCCTTTTTTCAGAACAACTTGCAGAATGCTTCCGCAATTTTCAGAACGATTCGGCAAAGTCTTCCGCAGTTGCGGAACGATTCGGCGAAGTCTTCTACAGTTGCGGAACGATTCATCGAAGTCTTCCGCAATTTCAGAATGACTCGCCGAACTCTTCCGCGTTGCGGAACGATTCACGGAATCCTTCCGAAATTTCGGAAGAGAACTCCTTCAGCAATTTCGGAAGAGAATTCCTTCCGAAAAAAATTCCGATACTTAGAAAATTTTTCACTTAAAAACATTTTTTCTCCGCTGTTCCGGAGCAGTTTGCTGAATCCTTCCGCAATTGCGGGAAGGTTCACGGAACTCTTCCGCAACGGGAAGGTTCGCCGAACTCTTCCGCAATTGCGGGAAGGTTCGCAGAACTCTTCCACAATTGCGGGAAGGTTCGCGGAACCTTTCCGCAGTTTCGGGATGACTTCCCAAAACAGTCTTAAAACCAAAAATTTTCAAAAACGGACTTAAACCAAAAATTTTCAAAAACAGACTTAGGAAAATTCAAAATCTTCCCTTGTAATTGCTATCAGATTTGGCCCATAGAGGCCCAATGCTGCAACGCAGCTCTGATACCATTATGTCACGTCCCCTCCCATCATACTAGCTAGATGGAGAGGATCGTGAGGTTAAACCGGGCATCCAGCCCCATACATTATAAGCAAGCATTCAAATTAACAGAAGATGAACATATGCAAGTGCATAACCATTTGAAAACACAACGGAAGTAAATTCGTTTAACACATCCACATTCATTTAGATATCCATCAATGAAATAATTACAAGAATATACAGGAGAATACTTATCTCAATAAAGCAGTCCCAAGCAACTGGCTATGCAACTGCAACGTTCCACCCAACCATAGGCCAGTGTGCTCCTCAATCTCTCGGCACCACTACCACCCCCGAGCTGGGCATGATCTCTACAAGGAACCAAGGAACAACAGACTCACACATAGCCAAGCATACACCAAGATGAGCCAAGCCAATCTGCAATTGGGTTTATCAGGCTGCTAGGACATGGAAGGGAAGAATTGCTAAGCTAGTGAGCTAAACCACAGAGCTATGGGTACCCCTCCCAGATCTATTCAGCTTGGCACTCACAATGCCTACACACCCAACACAAGGAAGTATTCTCTTCACTGCCACATAGTCCCTCAAGCCATACCTTCCTTTCTAGTGCTCTCAGGGTGTGCATAGAAAAGTAGCCAGCCCTCTTGATCTTCTTGAGAGGTTACTCCCTACACTAGGTTTATCAAGCCCATTCTGTCCACTACCATTCCAGTTTCTTGCTCACAGGGTCAAAATGGAACAAGGATGCACATCACCATAGAACCACACTTGCTAGGCATGAGGAAAACGTTTTCCACAGTGGGATGCCTAAGATGGGGTTTCAGCTAACTCAGAAAAATGTGGGAACCCACAAAAACGAAATGGGAAGTTGGGGAATAACCCTGGGAAGCCAATCTGTTTTTAGAAAAACGTCCCTGGACATTCGAGGGCAAAAACGACCTCCATACAGTCCCCAAAACGTGGCTCTTCTCTCCCAAGCTACTGTATATGCAAAAATGAACTCCCGGGCATTGAAAAATGCAGGATTTGGATGAAAAACGTGTAGGGAAAGACCTAGCTAGCTCCCACTACGTGAATCAGTGAAGACTAACTGTTCAGAATGGATTTGGGCACCATTTCATGGGTGTTTTCTTGCCCAACAAGCAAAAACACGAATTTCCAGGTTGATGGCTTGCCCATGCACGAAATTGGCTTCCATACTTCTTCATTTCCAAGGCATTAATTGCCTTAACCAATTTCTTGGGAAGAATTAAATGATTGGGTGCATGAGACAAAAGTGGTAGTTGGTGGTTTATGGGTTTCCCCATTGACACATGGATTAATACCATTGGCTCAAGGGTTTGAATAATTTCCCTCCCTATTCCTTGTAGAATCATGCCCCATCTCTTTGTTGCATTGCATAGCTAGTTGTGGGTATTTTTCATTAAAATTCATATTTACATGATGTCTCATTTACATTGTGCCCATCTAGCACAAGAGTCATAAGCATCTAGTTTAATTGCCGATACATAAACGCTAAATCAATGGTGGGGCCTTGGCCTTGAGCTCCTCACCATGATTAAATATCAGTATTTACATCATTTACAAAGGGGGTCAAAATGGGGACGTGACAATGCTCAAAGCTTCCTTACTGTTTTTAATGAGCTCGAAGTGAAGGTGGAAGAATGCTCATATCCTCCTTACTATTTTTGACGAGATTGAAGAAAAGGTGGAAGAATGCTCGATGGTGGATCAATGTCCGAATGAATGGAAGACTGCATTATAGACTCTGGGAAAACTTCATCAGAGGGAAGTATATCATCCCAAATAGAATGCATGTATAAACATTTAGATAGAGTTATCGCTTGGTCAATTGCTAGGACCCAATCCCGAGAAGGTAAACATGAATTCAGAGGCTTCTTCTCAGTAGCAATGGACTCAAGGAACAATATGCCACATAATTTGATTGTGACATGGTAGTGCCTACTGGTGAGGGATATACTTGGTCTATAGTTGGGTAATAAGAGGGATCAACAAATGTAAGCTGATCGATAGTGACAATTCTTTCGTTGTGAGGAAAATGCATAACACAAATATTGTAGACACCATAACCTACATAGAATATACATAATCAAGCCCCTGGATCATATCAAAGTCCCTAGGGTCCTTTAAAACCATAAAATCAACTAAGAGTATTTTTCCACCCAAAGTAATAGGTACTTGAGGGAGGAATCCCATTGGTTCACTAGGTCTTCTATCGAAGGTCAACGACCAATTAACAGCTAGAACAAGGTTAGGAAAACCTAAATCTCTCCAAGCATAAGGGGATAAGATACTAACAAAGGATCCTTCATCTACAATACATCGGTGAACTGCATGGTTTCCGATATCAACCTTTATCTAGAAAGGTGAAGAAGAAGGAATGCGAGGCTCAGTTAGGATATTCCAATCAAAGGAAATGATCCCAGAGCTTGGTAGGGGTTCACTCGGCACAGATGAAGTATGCCCATTTTCAGAAACATCTGAATTGGTAACATAGAAGACTTTAGGGACAGGTGCATCAGTCTCTGAAGGACTAATGGGATTGGTCGAGGATTGCATCGATTCGATCGCTTCACTCTCTGAAGCAAGAGTGGGGTTGACCAAACATTGCATTTGTTCAACAACTTCATCAACCAAAGTTTGATCAGGCTATTGGGAATCTATAGACAATTCAGGAGCAGAGGATCCTTCAGACATGGACCACACTCTTTGCACCTCTCGAATAACAAGGCACATGTGAGTAAGGTGATCTCCCTTACAAAGTTTACAAGGTAACTTTGGCTTGCATCCTATAATCTTAGACTCCTTTACAACAACAGCACTCTCAGCATGATTAGCATTGGATGACATCTTTCCCCCAGCATGACTTGCAATGGTTGGTTGCTCAGAAGCAGAAGACTTTTGAACTATGGACCACACTCTTTGAACTTCTGGAAGTACAAGGAACAAATAGGTCAGGTGGTCTCTCTCGCAAAACTTACAAGGGAACTTAAGCTTCTGTTTATTAGGTTTGTCAACAATGTTAACATTCTCAGCATGACTTGCAGTGGCCGATTCAGTGTCTCCAGTATGACTCACAGTAACTGGTGACTTGTCATTAATATGACCAGCAGTGATCAATGAGGTGTCCTCAACATGAGAAATAGTGGTTGAAGACATGATTTCAATATGATTTGTAGTGACTAAAATTTTGCTCCCAGCATGACCTCCAAAGGTTGGGTAGGTGCCCCTCAGCATGACTTCTAGAGGCTGGGTGGGTGGGTTCAGTATTACTTACAATGACTGAGTGTTTCCTCCTAGCATGACCTCCAGAGGATGGGTAGGTGCCCCCAGCATGACTTCCAGAGGCTGGGTGGCTTCCCCTTTGCTTTGGCATCTTCTTCCTATTCTTCCTCCGTCTATTCCTTTTAGACTATTGGTTACTAGTATTACTACTTTCACCACATGTGGTAGAAGGAGGTGGAGAAGATGTTACTGGTGAAGCAGGCATAGGGTTCCGATGCTCTTGATGTGAGGTGCTTACTTGAGAAGCATCAGGAGCATGCAACGCGTTTGGAGTGGAAAAAAACCAAACTGATAGCCCTATAGTGAATCCCAGAAGATTCAAAGTATCCATTAAGGGAGTACCAATGTTCCCAATGAATGGAAAAGCACAAGGAGCCCCTTGAACAGGGGTCCCTTGATTGGTTCCCACTAAGATGCTATCCATAGTTTCCGACTCAATGGGCCAGAAATCTCTAAGACCAACTAAAAACAAGCAACACAAAGAGCACACCACTAAAAAGGTCATAGGTAATCCAAACCAAGAAAATAGATTCCTTCCAGAGGGAAGTCTGGGATGATTAGGGCCCATAACTAACCAACGAAGGATGAATAACAGTTACCCAAGGTCCGCATACAGGTCCTCTGGGGGCAAGTGCTTGAATCACCAAACCGCCTTCCCAAATTTCTGTAGAGGGTTTCCTCCCATGTCTGTACTAGGTACAATAGAAATAACCTTCTGTCGTCACCTATGTAGAGCCCTAAAGTCTGTATACTAAGGTTACTACCAATACGAAAAAAACCAGGGGGAACACTCGTCAGCCTAGTCAAGATGCATGGGCAGGGTAGCAAAGCTCGAAATACAAAAGTACTTTAAAAAGTACTAGTGGACCCCTGTACATGAATCAACTCTGGTTTATGGTTGAGAAGAAAGTGAGGGGGTATCCTCAACAGTTCCAATCACCCATGGCCTCTTGCTTAACTCTTGTTTGAGTGGATCGTTCCCAGGATATTTTGATATAGACGGATTTACGTAATAGATAGTCTTGACTACGATTGTTGAGTAATGAAGCCAATCCCAGGTGGTTTAAGGTGATTTAAATCCGAAACCCTAGCCTAAGCTATTTGATGATGTGTATACCTAAAAAGAAAAATGTTGATAGTTAATTTTATTAAGTGTTCTTTTTAAATGGTTGTTCTTACTCAAAGGTTGTAGTGAAGTGTTGTTATAACGTAATCTTCCACCTTGCGAGCATCAGCACTCTTTGGCCTATAGGATCCATTTTACTAACTCAGATCCACTTTATATCCTTCAGACACACTATTTTCCCTATTTTTTCCCCTGTATGCTAGATGCATCACTACAGTGGGCGTACCTGCAAGGTGCATCACTATAGCCCGCGGGTAGCATGTAAAATGGTAAAAATCACTAGTTAATTACTTTTTACTCCCAAAAAGCGGTCATAGGGTGACCTTTGGCCCTCCATTTTCGCCGAAACACCTCGATGTGTCCTTTCACTTACCTTTGGGAGGACTATATATTGAACACATATGGCTTATGGATGGGAGGAGAAAGGAGAGCAAGAGGACTCTAGTGGATTTTTTCCCTATCTTGAGTCTACACTCATTGATCCTTGTAGTTGTGAACCCTTTATGTTCACCTTCCAAACTCCTATCATAGTTTGAGTTTTCCATTCCATGGAGGATTGAAGTGGTGGAGGCACAAGTGGAGAGACCCAGATCTTGGTTCAGATTGGTTGCCAACAAGAGATCGTATCACATTGTACTTCTTGTTATTTATTAATAGAAATACTCATATTCTCGTCCATTAATGTTTTGAATGTTGTTTATATTACATTGGGTTGCATTTACTTATAATATCATGAACCATTGCTATTGATGATGTTAATGTCGTTTGTATATTATATGTGCTTGTTGTATATTGGTTGTCAAGACTAATTTGCAAGTTCAAGTGCACGGATTGAAAGCTCCAACGGGGATCTACATCAAACGTTTGAATCGAGGTTGGTTATGTTCTTCATTATCTTAGCATTGCCATTTATATAGAATAGCATTGAGAATTGAGTTAATTTCTGGTAGTCATCTATCTGTTGTGGTCCACCCCAAGCCATAGGAAGTTTTCTCCAACACAAGTGTGTGGCGTGGTTGTGATTGGAATGAAAAGTGCATAAAAGTAAAGAACTTTCACTAAACTTTCTCATTCATTGTTTTACAAACTAAAGATAAGCAAACCTAAAGATATTTTTTATTTTTCTTTTAAAATTTTCAAAGCAAAACAAAATTTATGCTACTTTGAAAAGAAATGATAAACCTTACAGTTACGCTACCAATTTTCAATTTTTAACTTTTCTATTTTTCAAGGAAACTGAAATCAGAAAATGGAACAAGTAAGATCTAAAGGTGGTGCAAGTAAAGATAAGAGACTAATGGCTTAAACAATCAAACCAGAAACTGAGAAAGACTCGACCTATCGAGTTGTTTCAAAACGAAAAAACTCTAGACTTGGCACTGAATGTAAAAAGAAAAAAGGGGAAAAGATGCATGTAATGGAAAGACAAGCCAATAAGGATGCTCCTAAGCATCAAAACCTAGAAAAAGCATCAACCAAGTAAACAAAAATAGGCAATCAAACCAAAAACCACTCTACCACTACACCGACTGAAAAGAAAAGCTAAGAAGGCTTCAAGCAAATCAAACTAATCTAAACAGAAGTTTAGAAGGCATCAAATCATCAAAACTTTCCAAAAGCACCCAAGAGACTTCAAAATGGAGTCAAACCCTAGCAGAAAGGCCAAAAACAGTAAATGTGCACGGGTATTACAATAGACAACATGCGTTCTGTGTGCAGGTCTGCAGAAATGCAACATGCATAGGGCACAAAGTGCACTGCTATAACTAGAAGGGAGTAGCGCATAGGTTCAGAAAGGCATAAAAGAAGAAAGACACCTAAAAAGCACTGAAGCAATCCAAAATGACTCTCGAGAGGTTACACAAAACCAATAAAAGACACAAGGGTATCTCAACATTAGCAGAGAGGAAAAGCGAAAGAAGGAACAGAGCCAACATCCAACAATCAAATCCTATGGAAAAAGGTTCAAACTTATAGGGATGTGTGCTACTATATACACTAGCAACCTGTGCACACATCAGAAAGTATGCAGGTTGTAATACTAGCAACCCATGCACACATCAGAAAATGCTCTACTGTATACAATAGAAACCCGTGCACACATCAGAAAGTATGTAGGTTGTAATACTAGCAACCCATGCACACATCAGAAAGTATGCAAGTTAAGTGCGCTACTATGTGGTACAAAAACCAGCGCATGCCAGGAAAGATGCGCTACTATGTGCAAGACAAAGCAACATTCATGACATAAAATGTGCTACTGTAAGTAGGGTAAACCAACATATAGGGACCTGAAGCAAACAGAAATACTTTGCAACAATAGACTGAGATGAATCAATATAGAAAGAACAGGCAACAATGACTTATAAGACCTCTCAGAGAACAAAAAGACTAAAATAAACTGGAAGAAAACCTAACAAGGTCTCCGAGAGCAGAAAAAAAACCGGTTAATTCCTAACGGATTTGCTAGTATGTTGTGTAGGAAAAATACCTTATAGTGAGGAGAATACACTACCAACTTGGGTGGGGTGACATGTAAATACATTCATTGTCTTGCATTAGTTACTACACATGGAAAGAAATTGAGATATCGAAAGAAGTACCTTTTAATCGACGGCTGGTCCTAGCTTTCTCTTGATCTTCTGCTATGATGAACCTGCAGCGCAAAGTAGACCTTCCTCATCGTATCTTGACTGTAATAAATATGATGAAATAAGGAACAACTTAACATCAAATACAATCAGACATTAAACCAAATGAACATTCAATCCAATAGACATTCAATTTGGGATGGGAAGGGTATTTCCACCTTTTATTGTCAAAGAAATGTAGAAAAGTATAGATATACCTGATTTGTCCAGACACTTCTGCAAGTGAATCCTGGGATCCTACTCTTCACAATGACTTGGGAATTCCTCTAGTTTAACAGCAATTAAAGCATTCCTTCTAGGTCCCTCTCTCATGGATCCTCCTTGTATTTATGGGACAAGGTAGGCAGTTGGAATTGAGAGGTGGTTGAATTGGGAGGTTAGGGAAGTTACAGAACCAACTTCAACTAATCCCAATTCGTAATCTTAATATATTTTTTCATTTCATCTTAATATGTGCATGGGTATGACACTAGCAAACCTGTGCATGGTGCGCAACTAGTGCTCTTAAGAATTGGCGCATACAACTTTCAAGATATGTGCGCAGGTTGTCTATAGTGAAACCTGAGCACATTTAGGATATGTGCACGGATTTCCAGTTATAAGAGTAGCGCACATCTACTAAAATATGTAGAAAAAATATATTTTTCAGCTGAAGATGTGTGATCTCAGCAATACTTCATACAAGGTCAATCTAGCTCTTCTATCCATAGTGTCACTTTGTGTGATCGACAGAGCAATGTGATCACGGATGGAGAAGTGCAGATTTGACCTATAACAGTACTCAACCGAACTCTAAGTCTCAAATTATGGAATAAATGAGTTGAAGTCGATGGAACGAAACTCACTGGAAGGAGGGAATTAAGGCATCCCCCATCAACCAACATGAGGTACCAGCTACACTGAAATATTTGGAAGAAATCAGGTGAAATGGACTGACTCAATAAGGATGGCCGACATGCAATAGTCAAGAGATCTGAGGAGTGGCTGACTCTGGTTTCAGGACTTCCTTTGAACAAGAGCATGAGCAGATGGATAGACTCAGGTAGCATAGACTCAAATACTCAGAGATAATGACACAATGCGATGCAGGAGCCATCAACAAAGGGCTCCATAATGACTGGAAGCTTAACCAGTCGGTGGAGTGACAACTGAGAAAGGAGTATAGCTCCTAAGGTCCTACTATAATTCTAACTCATAATGGATGGAGTGGAATGAATGCTTTGTTCAAAGGAGACACAACAACTGCCAACTAGAAGTAGTACCATAATCCCGTCCGACTTTTTGGAATATTTGAGTTTTTTGGTCTTTTTCATATTTGGAAAGATTGAAAAAGAATAAAATTGCTTATAGTACAACAGGTGAGGGAACGAGCGTCAAGTAACAAGCAAACTAGTCCCAAGCAGTGGAACATACCTATGATCAATGCAAGGAAGCATGTGCAGGATGTGTACACTTAGGGGGTGTTCCCTTAGGGTGAAGGGTTGTCAAACTCTGAAAGGAAAATGAAAGCTCTGTAAGGCTCGACAGGGAAAGTGCTCAGGCACCAGGCTAATAATCGAGTAAGTGGGAGTCAACAGAAGGCTCAAGCGACAAGCAGGATGATGCAATGCAATCACAACTTGATACAAATGGGGATTCCTTATGGGAGATGGCCAGCATAAGACAAAGTAGAGTATGAGTCTTTATCGCAAAGTCATGGCATAACTACGAAGGACTCCCGATCCTCAGGAAAACCAATGACATGGGTGCCATAAGACAAAATGGGGTTCTAACTAGGGCACCCATGTTCGAACAAGCCCTACCGCTAAATAACGACACTTCTATAATAGTGTCAAGGCTCTATGTCGGTTAAGAAGCGGGGTCGCACCTAGGGTTAATGAAAATGGTTAAAAGCTCAAATGCATAATGCATGTGAAAATGACATCTAACCTATATGCCAGGTGTGAAATATACCTGCCGTAGGCACGAAATGGTCGAAAAATCATATCGTATCCGAAAAAACTGCTCAAAATGGTACTCCAAGACATTATATTAGTCCACAACAGCTAAACATGACAAAAACTATAGGAAAGTGGGTTTGTAAAACTATAAATAGTAAAAAGAAATTACTATTTACCAATTCATTTTCATTTTAATCCGAATAGTGGTTTTGGGTATTTTTCACCTCCGAAGTTCAGTTGCTGATTCCGAGAGCTGTGGGCGACCATTTTACGAACCGTTTGGAGCAGGTTGGTCATCTCATCCCCTTCTTTCATTTAGTAGCTTTTATTTCATTTTTCAGTGGTCCAAATTTTCAATTGGGGAAGCCCTACTTATTCACAGCTTTGTACGCGAGCTACAACTTTACGGGTATTGAAGAGGGCCTGTTACCCATGGTCAACGCATGCGTTGACCATGGGTGGCAACCTCTGTCTGCTAATTAGCCCACGAGTACAGCCATGAAGAATTTTTTTTAAGTGCAAAAGCTAAAAAATCTTATGTTTCCTCCTCCAGGATGGTTCTAGAGTGGAGGGAAAGGGAGCTTGACCTTGTGGATGAGGTCATTCGCCAATATTTGCCTGCACAATAAACACTACAAGCATGTGGGATTTACAAATTCTGGAGCATTGGGGGTTTGAGGGCCCAAAACCAATTGCTCCGTCGGTTGATAGAATATTGGGATGCAGATGCACAACACTTCAATATGGATGGTCAAACACTCTCCTTGGAGGTGGATGACATATACTTCATCACAAGGTTGTCCAAACAAGGGGATGTGGCAAGTATCTGATCTCGTACCGTGGGTTGTGGGATCAGCGTCCCTGACTATATAGAGCGGTATTGTCTTCCCAACACTTGGAAGGTGCGGAGTCAGATACCAATTGGGTCCATAGTTAGTTTGAGCATGAAGATCATTATAGCTACCCTCGTCAGGATCACAGGTTCGACAACACTGCATCAAGCTTCAATGCTAGTGATGTTCTACGCCTCAGAGTGTATGAGGCCTATTGTATTTGAACGGTGCACAACGTTACTGATGTTTATGAAGACTCAGTTAACGGAGTGTAAGCGTGGGGAGGCAAATAACTTTGGGTATGACAACATATTATGCAGCATTTTCTTCGAGAGAGTTGCAGGACTCAGTCTGAGGGTTGAAGTCCCTCCTCATGGTCTCCATGACCCAACCCTAACCTAGTGGGCATAGGTTCTGATGCAGCAGGGTGGTGGCCGATAGGCATCACCATACACATATGAGTTCTTCCATTGGTGGGACCAGCAAGTCATAGCTATAGAAGACTATCCCTATGGAGGGATAAACTTTCGTGACGATCATGACATGTCGCTTCCTCTAGGGTCCGCTTTGGAGATATCGGTAAGTTACTCTTTTTATGTTTTTTGTGTATAATTTTTTGGGATTTTTTATTATAATGTAAATGCAAAAATATTTTTGGGTGTAGTATCACATATTGACATTTGACTGTTGGCTTGCAGATGTTGGTCCGCAAAGACCAAATGGTTTACCGAGACATCATCGATGGGGAAAGGGTGGAGAGGGAGTAGGTGTTGTGGCAAAGCACACACTTGAGACCGTAGGGGTCAACCTGTCCCGTATGACCACTAGAGCACCCATGATTGAGGTGGAGCATCTTCCATAGGTGATGCAATGGCATGTGGTAGGAGTACCGGGAACCTAGGTGTGGATACTGTAGCATATATCCCATGCAGTACACTATTACTATCAGGGTCATCCTATTGAGGCAGCTAGGCCTCCTAGGGGATAGACATCTCAGGGTTCCACATTATGTATCGATATGTATATTTTTGAGAGCTACGGGCTCTAGTTTTGTACTGTGACACCACTTTTTTGACATGTTATTTATAAAAAACTATGGTTCTCCGGTTCGACTATATGTGTATGTACAAATGTATGAATGTATGTTTATTTGTGTGCTTCAGTATGAATGTGACAAATGCCAATCTAGGACATAGTTAGCATATGCATCAGATACATGATTAAAACTTCTTGGAACATGAATGTATGTAATGGAAACAAAATGATGTTCCAAGAGTCTTACACTTAAGAATCTCCATAGTAAAGTAGGATCTCTCACACGGTACTGACCATTCAATTGAGACACAACAAGTTGTGAATCTAGGCGGACATCTAAAGACTGGATACCATGCGAAATGCCATCACAAAGTAGCTCAACTATGGCACTGTACTCGGCCACGTTGTTGGATGTAGGACCAAGACAAGCACCTCCTAAAGACACAATCTGATGGTCAGGTGAACAAATAACCCATGCAGCAGAAGCAAGTCTCTGTGTGTGATGACTAGCACCATCCACAAAGCCCAAGAACACAGGAGATTTCGCTGGAATATATCAACCAAACGGAAGTGAATCAGGAGACCCAAAAACCAAGAGAAATCTAAACTATGTACAGAAGAAACTATACAATAGTATACAAAAGTACCAGCTCGAACTAGAAGTTCAAGCATAATACTGCTTGAGTTAGAGCCCATTTCTAAGCTCCTTCAAGGAATTCCCTTCATAATCTTCCAATTCATAGGCTCCTTTCTCAAGGACACGCCTCACTATGTAAGGATTGTGCCACATGGGGTTAAACTTGCCTGCCCCTAGGTGTTCCTTAGCTTGGTCATACAAGAGGACCAAGTCACCTTCAACATACTACCGGGGAAGGACAGACCTATCGTACTAAACCTTAACATGACGTTTGTTGGCATCAATAGCCATAGCGGCATCTCGATGCTGCTCATCAAGCTGCTCAAGGTGGATTAATCATTGCTTAACATCCGAAGTGTCAGGCAAGAGCTCTATGGCTAGTTTTAACGAAGGGATTTTGCATTCAATCGGTAATATAGACTCCACACCATGAACTAGCTGGAATGGTGAGAAACCAGTGGTAGTCTTAAATGCGGTTCGATATGCCCACAAAGCAGGGTATAACATAATGTGCTAATTGCTCTTGCTTTGCTGGATGGTACATTGGAGAATGGTCTTCAAGGACTTATTGACTGCCTAAACTTGACCATTCGCTTGGGGATAGTACAAGGAGGAGTGTTCTTGACGAAACCCAACCTTGAGTGATAAATCCGCCATCATCTTGTTATGAAAGTGACTACCATGGTCAGTGACAATCTCTCTCGAAATACTGAACCAAGCGATAATCTGATTGAACACATAATGGGCTGCTGTAGCACCATCGTATTTTACAGTAGGCATGGCCTCATCCCATTTGGAGAAATAATCCATGGCCACAATGATATGGTGATGCCCCCCAGCCGAAGCTGGTTTACAATCCATGAAATACACCCCCCACTTGGTGAAGGGACCGATGGTGACGACCGGATGAAGGGACGCTGGATGCAAGTGTATGTTCCGAGAAAACACCTAGCAAGGGTGACATCTCTTTACGGCGTTCATACAATCGTTAAAGATAGAAGGCCAAAAGTAACCAACTCGCATAATGAGTTGGGCTGTAGCAAGCCCGGATAAGTGACCACCACACGCCCCAGCATGACAATCATTAAGAACCCACTCTGCTTCTTTATGAGTCAAACAACGTTGGAGGATAGAATCCTTTCCTCGACAATAAAAAGTGTCGTCGACGATGGTATAATCTTTGGCATGATGTTTCACACGCCGTAGTTCGTCTCATGAATAGTGCGAAGGAAACTTCAAAGTTTGAATATATACAATGATATCCCCATACCAAGGGTCCTCAGATGAGATAAGGAATAAGTGTTCATCCACAAAGGAATCTTCATGGAAAATATCCTCATCAATCCGCAGAAGTTCTGACATGAGCTCAGCAAA
Organism: Larix kaempferi; assembly: GCA_027924585.1. NCBI lineage: Eukaryota > Viridiplantae > Streptophyta > Pinopsida > Pinales > Pinaceae > Larix > Larix kaempferi. The sequence goes on along the minus strand of BSBM01000798.1, from coordinate 5,324,113 downwards.
AACCAAGGATTTCACTGGCTTCGCCGAAGCAAACTCAAGATCAAAATCCTAAAGGATCACAATCCATTTATTGTACTTCCCCCCTATAAGACATCATGATAGCACGAACTGAAATGAATTGATATGCGCTATGACTGTGGTTTTCCTGAGCATGATGTAGTGTCGTAACTATTGGACTGCATGAACAGTCGCAAGTGCCAACTTCTCCACATGAGTATATCTCAACTCAACATCTACTAGATTTTGACTAAGGTAATAGATCACATGCTCCATGAGCACATCATCAACCTGAACTAAGACCATGCCAATCATCTCTTGAGACATGGACACATAAAGTAAGAAATCTCTAGCAAAGTGGGGTGGACTAAGTAGAGGGGCCAATACCAAGGCTTTCTTAAGAGCATCGAAAGACTGTTGGGCTCTCTCATCCCAGATAAATGGTGTTTCTTTCTTTAATAAGCACACGAAACCTTTAGTAAGACTAGCATAATTCACTACAAAGTGACGTAGAAAAGTGGCTCTCCCATGGAGGCTCTGAAGTTGAAATAAGTTGCACGGAGGAGGCAACCGAAGTATTGCCTCAAATTTAAGAGGATCGAATCTGATACCCTCTTGTGAAACTATGAAACCTAGAAGGTGACCTGTTCTCACAATGAAAATGCACTTATTGGGATTTAACCGAATCTTGTAGCGTATGCATATTTCAAGGATTAAACGGAGGTGCTTCGGGTGGTCCACTCTCTAATGAGAATGGCCAGCAAGATCATCCAAGTATGCCTCCACTATACGTTTAAGGTCATGAAAGGCGTAGGTCATAGCACACTGAAACGTTGCTGCGACGTTTTTAAGGCCGAAGGGAATTTTCCAGTACGTAAATGTACCCCAAGGACAAATAAAAGTCATCTTATGTTGGTCCTCAGGTTTGATCTTGATTTGGTTATATCCTGAAAATCCTGTGATGAACCTGCAATAATTAATTAATGCAAATACACGAGATATCAGAAATAATAGAACTCATAATCACTTTTATATTGATCACAGGCCACTTCGAGGGGGCAAACTCCTTTGAGCAAGCTCAAGTCAATTAACTTCCCGGTGCTTTCAATGACCTCAACACACACTTATATACTAGGTCTATGCCCAATACTATGAGTCAAAACCATGGGACATATAATACTACAGGACGACTTACAAAGCATATGCGTCCAATACTATGGGTCAATACTATGGGCTAATATAAACTATGGATCAACAAATACTACGGGACGACTTACAAAGCATATGCGTCCAAGACAATATACTAACACAGTAAAGAGAAGGGTTGACACGGGTTCCTAACATCCCCTCTCCCTTAGAAAAAGCATTGTCCTCAAAGCTTTGGTTGGGGAAAATGCTGCAGAATCTGAAGGAGTGGTTCCCCGGTATCATCCTCGGGTTGCATTTCATGCCACTCACGCCTTTGGAGTGTCAAGGAGGATTGCTTGGAAGGCTGTAGATGAAGAAGAACCCTATCAACTGCGTGAAAAGTGTGCTCAGAATGGTGTTGATTGGCTTGTTGCTGCAATCGAATTCTAGCCATGTGAAGATTGTCCTACAGAATGAGAAGAATTTGATCACGGTTTCGAAGAACCGAGTCAATTTTCTGAACTGGGGAGCTGCTAAGGGTGTATGGAAGAAGAACTGGTGGTGTCTGTCCATAGACTGCTTCATATGGTGTCCTTGTAGATGTGGTATTGTACCACTAGAGCACTTCTAAGAAATCCATAGAAATAGTTGGCCAAATCTATGTAGGGATGGGAAAGGGTTTGAGCAGTCCCGAAAGGAGTGTCGTTTCACCCTTGTTGACCTAGAAAGTATCACAGTCAGCCACCATCTGTTGAATTATCATTTTCAGTCCCTGCCAAAAGAAGTTACATTGTTCCCGGTCATATATTTTGAAGAACCCAGAGTGCCCTGCTGATGAAGAAGCATGGAGTTCATAGAAGAGATAGCCCTGTTGAACATATTGCAACCAATTTGGAACAAGCAGAGAAAGAGCTGTAAGAGAAACTGGGTCATCAATTGTGCGAGAAGGAGCATCTGCAACCATATTGTCCTTACCCTTCTTGGAAGTGGTCGCATAGGGATAACCCATTTCAGGTGTGTTGGGGATGAGACCCATTGTTCCAGGAAATTTTCTAGACCTTGGAGATTAGTCTTGATGCCAAAATAATTCCCTAATAGGTATGGCTGCCACTTCTGTACTGCATGCAAAATAGCCATCATTTCCTGCTGAGAGGTAGATGCGGTTAAATTCTTATCGGAAAGGTCTCTTGAAGGCAGTAAGCTTATTGGTTCAGCAAAGACACCTGGATATCTATCCAAGGAAGTAGTGGAGACTGTTGATGGGTGCATCTGAATGGAATGGAGCTGAGCGATGACACCATGTGAATTCTTCTTAAGGATTTTTTCCAGGCGATGTGAACTGATGATGCAGAGAGACCCTGGTTGTAAGCCCATTAATTTGTGTTGTGCCCCATTGACTGAAAACTGCATCCAAAGTTCAGCAAAATGCCATAAGATGGGGCCAAGTGTGCGTAACCATTGAACGCCCAAAACCACATCACATCTGCCTAAGGACAAGGAAAACATGGCAGAGCATAGGTTATAGTCTTCCAGAGAGATACGCACATTGTGACACTTCCCCTTGCAAGGTAAGGTGCCCCCATTGGAAACCATGACTTCAAAGTTGGAGCAAGGGTGGATAAAAAAATCATCCTGTTTGGCGATCTGAGGGTCAATGAAGTTATGTGTGCTACCATAATCAATGAGTATTGTAAGAGGGAAATTCTTGAAGTATCCCTTGACCCGCATTGTTTGGGGGGGTGGTGACGCCGGATAAAGCATTGAGAGATATCTCTGGTTGGTCTTCCTGAGATGGGGGGTCAATAGGAAACTCTTGAATGTCGACCTGATCATCCATTGTATCTGGAGCTTTTTCACCAATTTGAGAGGCTGGCGGAGAATCCATATCCAAGAGATAGAGCTTTTGTTGAACACATTTATGTCCCCGAGTGAATTTCTCATCACAATTATAACAAATCCCTTTTTATCTGCGTGCCTGCATCTCTGTTTCAGACAAATGCTTGATAGGAGTTGGTCGAACAGCTAGCGGGATGGGAGGTTGTTGAGAACCCATATTTTAGAAGGGAACAAAAGAGGGTTTGGAGCATTGTTGGGCTACAAGCTTGTCTTCTACCAACTTAGCAAACCCTAGGACTTCCATCATTGTGTTGGGCCAGAACATTTTAACCTATGACCGGATTTCATCCTTAAGACCACTGATAAAACAACTCTTGTAGAATTCATCAGACAACCCTTCTGTGTGATTGGCTAGTTTCTCAAATTCTATCTGATACTCTCTCACAGTTCCACGTTGACGAAGTTTAGTGAGTGCTCCGGTGAAGTCATCAAAAGCACTAGGACCAAATCGTTGCAAAATGAGTTGGCAAAAATCCATCCATTTTGGCTCATCATGAGCCTTGATGTACCCACGGTACCATTGAAGGGCTTCCAATTCCAAATGAAAGGATGCAAGTGGAACCTTTTGGACATCAAAAGTATTATGCAGACTGAAATAATGATCTACACAATAGATCCATCCAGTCGTATCAGTACCATTGAAGCGAGGAAATTCAAGCTTCGGACCACGAAAATTACTGGAAGAAGAGAACCCATTGGATGTAGAAGATTCTTGCTGTCAATTATTGTTCATGGCTGAATGCTGAAGATGGAGGTTGAGAAATTTTTCATCCAGATCTTGTGGTTTGGTTTGGATGGCTGCAAGTGCTTCCTCCATGGTTTTTACTCCTGCGCGGGTGACAACCATAACCAGGATATTTTTTTTATTTTTTTTTGGGGGGGGGGAAGAATGGAAAGAAAAAAACAAACAGAAGCTGCTTTCGTAAAGGAAAAATTAGATTTGGAAAAAACTTGGAGTGGTAATTGGGGTTTGAGTAGGTTTTAGACACTTTCTGATGGACAGGGAGGCAAAAAATGGGGATTTCAGAAGCCGGGTAAAAGAATGAGAAAATTTGGTAGAGGGGGACAAAGAAGTAGAATTAGGAAAGGAACACGGTGGTAAAATTTGAAGGCATTAGGGTGAAAATTGAAGGAGTTATGGCAAACCCTAAAAATAGACAAATGTGGGATTTCTGGTCTTGGGAAGTGAAATTTGGGATAGGGTCTTCAAGAATGAAATATGCAGAATGGGATTGCAGGTATGTCAGTGAAGTTTTAGGGAAAACAGAGTTGAAACAAGGGAGATATGGCCGAAAAACAGAATTTTATGTCTATTGCAGGGATGTCAGTGAAGTTTCAGGGAAAACAGAGTTGAAACAAGGGAGATATGGCCGAAAAATAGAATTTTATGCCTTTTTTTTTCCAGAAATGGATCGACAACAACGGCGCGGAAGGGATCTGCAACAACGCGAAAATGATCGAAAACAGCTTTCAAAATAGATCTGAAACAGCTGGATCTGGAGCAGAAGTGATCGACAACAGTTTAGCTGAAAATAGATATGGACCCCAGGTATGTGCGGCTTCCTATCAGTTCAAGGGATTCACTCGGCCACCAATGTTGTCTGACGGCTTGCGTATTGGGGTAGTACCCCTCACTCCACGGCTCAGGTAAAACTGATAACCGCTTTGCCACAAATGACAGCTCTTGGTTTACCTCACGGGTGGGAATTAGTCAATCAGGTAGGGGTCGTTGCCCTTTTCGTTGGCAGGTCCTCTCAATGGGCTAGCTACTTTGGGGTTCCTGTGGTACTCCTCACAATGAGTTTTAGGGCTTATGCCCAAGTACTTCCCACAGTTAATCGGATAAGGGTTATCCCTAGATCCGAACTTGCAATAGATGCAAAAAAAAAATTGGCAGAAATTCCACCCAACGAGGCCAAGAAAGTGCTCAGATACCAGATGTGATGAACCTGCAATAATTAATTAATGCAAATACACGAGATATCAGAAATAATAGAACTCAGAATCACTTTTATATTGATCACGGGCCACTTCGAGGGGGCAACCTCCTTTGAGCAAGCTCAATACAATTAACTTCCCAGTGCCTTCAATGACCTCAACACACACTTATATACTAAGTCTATGCCCAATACTATGAGTCAAAACCATGGGACATATAATACTATGGGACGACTTACAAAGCATATGTGTCCAATACTATGGGTCAATACTATGGACTAATATAAACTATGGATCAACAAATACTACGGGACGACTTACAAAGCATATGCGTCCAACACAATATACTAACACAGTAAAGAGAAGGGTTGACACGGGTTCCTAACAAAGCCATCCATAAATGAAAAAAAATTTCTTCCCGCACAAGCATCCAAGATATGATCTTTCAATGGAGTGGGGAAATTGTCTTTCAGACATGTGCGGTTCAAATCACAAAAATTAGTGCATACACGGATAGTTCCCTGCTTCTTATCCATGGGAATGGGATTTGATACCCATTCAGTAAGGGGAACTAGGTAGATGAAACCCACCTTAAGAATTTTCTCTACTTCTGCCTTGATCACAGCTGCGTTCCTAGGCTTCACAACAGGAAGGCGTTGTCGAACCGGCTTAGCATTGGGATATGTTCTAATGTCATGTTCGACAATGCTAGGGTCTATTCCTGGAATCTCCTCATATGACCAGGCAAAAGCTTCCTGAAGTTCCTTAAACAACAATGGTGTAAATGCCAACTTCCTCAGGAGAGCAATCAACACCAATGCAAATGTTCTCAACCTTTACGGGAGTATGAGACATGTTGATCAGTATAGTAGGGGAAATATTGGCCATGTTCCCCTCCGTGTAAATCCCATGTGAACCCTAAGGATACACAGTTTGACTAACCATCTCAGTAAGAGTCATCCTAAAATCTTCTTGCTCGATAAGATCAAGGTTGGGAAGAAAATGAGAGCGATGATGCATGTCTTCCCATGGTCTCTCACTACCACACATGGCCTCAACAATAACTTCATCTAAAGGTAAAGTGCTATCAAGAAAATCGTGGGAACAAGATGAGTCGACTGCCCATTCTGGCAGCATAACGGGATCCTCCTCCTCTATCCGTGAAGAGGAAAGATACGGCTCTGCAATGGCTTGTTGAATATCGTGATAAGCAAGCTCAGCAATAGACAGTGGTATATCCATTCCAACATGCGCAATTTCTCCAAACATTGAACTAGTGGACGGTAAGGTCCATGGATCATCAAAATACGAAGTTCGGAATGACACATTATTCAATGGAGGAGGCACATTATCGGAAATGGTTCCAATAAAAGCAATAGGTGCAGGGAAATCAAAATATCCCAACAATGAAGGGTACAACCCGACACCCATGTTCCTAGTTTCCAGCTGAGAATCTTTGTCTTGGGGGAAAATAGGTCCCGTGGATGATGTGGAATAGGGACTAACGAAATCTAGCTGGTCAATCGTGACAATCTTGCCTTCGTGGGGAAATCAAATAATTTTGAATACAGAGGACATGACCTCTTTCATAGCGTAAATCCAATTCCTACCCAGGAGAAGGTTGTAGTCGATGGGCACATCAACCACCTCGACTTCAATAGGCACGGGCTTCCCACCCAAGCAGATGACAAGGGAAGGAAGAATACCATTTGGCTTAAATGACCGACCGTCAAATGCAATGAGCATGGTCATAGAATTGGATAAGGGAGGAGAGCCAAGAGCTTTCCAACAAGATAAAGACTTCACTGACATAGAAGCACCTTCATCAACTACCATTCTTTTCACGAAGTTCTGAAGGTACTCCACATGGATTTGAAAAGCCACGTGGTAAGGTAAGCGAGGTTGAATGTCAGTAGTGTCAAACATGATAACGTTAGGACTCCCACCATCCTGAACCCCTAAAGCGCGCAAAAGGGCATTCCTTTGAGAAGGACACGCCTGTAAAACCTCGAGAGCCGACATGGCACACGGAGTTTGACCCAAATATTCTACAATAGAGTAGTTCTGGGCAGCTCGAGCATTCGGATTATGCGTAGAGCGCTTGAGAACACATTTAAGTATATGCGGCACAGTAGTGGGCTCCTCCATATGCAAAGAGGTATCAATAGGAGGAGGAGGCTCATTCCCATATTTAGTTGTGGTGCATCATAATCACATTGGCGAGTAGCAACACTAACCTCTAATTTAACCATATTCACGCATCCAAAGCCATCGGTATGAGTAGGGAACGTTAACGTATCATTAGTCCCATAACCAGTAGCGGGAGCATTTGAAGCCATATTCTGATGGTGTGGAAGGGGATCTTTCAACACAGCTGAGCTCTGTGCAAGATGCTTTGATGCTTCTTCGATTCGAGGACACAAGTGAGTAAGATGATCTTCCCCATAAAGCTTGCAATGGAATTTCACTTTACGCCTAGGTTTACGGTCCCCACCAACATTTTCGCCGTCCCGAGGACGGTTGGCGTTGTCTTTCCGAGGAGTATTTCGATTACTATCATTGTTCCCATTATTTCCACCCTTACAGTTATTTCTCCCCTTCTTCTTACCACCAGGCTGTTGGTTACCCGATGGGTTTGTCGATTGCATAGCATGTACATCGGACGATGGGGTGGAAGTGGACAAGGTGTGAACCTGTTCGGGAGTAGATTGGTTAAGAGACAAATTTTGCATTTGATTAGCAACCAAATATATGGGTCGAGTACTTGTGGATCCAACAATTCCATTGACATGTGGTCCAGGAATTGGCTTGGGCTCGTGTTGTGACCATGGTGCATTAGGAATAATGTCATAAAGGATGCGAGACTGAGCATAGAGAAAATCTAGCTGCTGGACTTTTAATATAGCTTGTTCCTCAGTCACAATGCCAGACATCGAAACATCCTTAGAAATGTATGGAAGCAAAGACTTGAGAAACCATTCCAACAGAAACTCTGGAGGAATGTTGGCTTTCACTAACCTCTTCCGTCGATGCCACTCTTGAACGTGGTCAGATATATGTGTGGCCTTATTCTAGCAGAAGCTAGACAAAATCTCAGTGCCAGTATCATAGCGAACGAATAGCTAGAAGTGATCCAAGAAAACCAAAGCTATCTCATTGAAACACCCATACGTGCCCCCAGGAAACTCGACATACCACTTTGCGGCTTCCCCCTGAGGGTGCGTTGAAATAGTCTCAAATGAACAGAATCATGATTTAACAAGTTTGATGAGCACCAAAGGTGAAAATTCGGAACATGATCACCTGGATCCTCACCACCCTTCCCCTCAAACTTGGGAATGTCTGAAGGGATCTTGGTAGGTACTGGAGGCCATGAAGGATCGTGACACACAGGATCATTCATGAGCTTCGAAAGATCCAGAAGATTCAATCGAGCAAGGAATGGAAGCTGCAGCTGTAAAGCTTGATTATAAGTTCCCATAAAAGGTTGATTGTACGAACCTGAAGGATAGGATTGACCATGACCATGACCATGACCATAAGGCTGATAACCTCCTCCAAGCTGACCCATCTGAGGGTAATCAGGTATATATGTATTATGAGCACCGTAATGAGGTGGGTTGTAATAAGGGCCAATGCTAACTGTATTGTAGTAAGGGTCACCACCATAATTATGGGGCATATAAGTATTATTCATAGTGGGAACCATGTTGTAATGACCATAGTTGTGAGGTATGTTCCCACCCCCTGCATAAGTACTATTGGTGGCAGGAGCAGTTGTATGGTAACCATAATTATAGGGTATATTCCCGCCCTCAGCATAAGCGTTACTAGTAGGGCGAGCAGTCGTGTTGTTACCATAAGTGTAAGTTATATTCCCACCCCCTACATGAGTGTTACTAGTAGCAGGAGCAGACAAAAAAGTATACAGTATGTTTCCACCCCAGATATTAGGAGGATTGTTAACATTAGCGAACATGGTCCTGGGTTGACGTGTAGAAGCATGTGTATTATGTCATGGAATATGAGCTGTATTGTGAACAGTATTCCCACCATGAGGGGTAGTCCTAGGAGGCGGTCTTCCTCCCAAATTTGGAATGTTTGGAGGAATGTAGCCTGTCCTATACTGATGTGTGTGAGTAGAAGGTGCAGTGCCCCCAACGAGGGTAGTGCACCCGGTGAGTGCAGTGTTTCCAACAACATGACTAGTGCTAGCATGACTACCAGATGTAGTGGAAGTATTAATTGGGTTCAGACCAGGCATACCATAAGAGAATGGGGTAGTATTGGTCGTAGGACCTGTGTTAACATATGACTCTAGCATCCCATATAAGAAATTATGTGGATTCGAAGGATCGAACGGGTCGTCCTCGAGTGGATCCGACCCAAACAAACTAGGTTGGGGCTCGAGTTGTGGGTCTCCCCCCCATGCCTCTCTAGTAGTAGGAGGAGTAGAAGCATCTTCAACTCTACCAGATGGAGTCGTAGGGATTTCTCCCATGCCAAAACCAGTGATAATGTCAGCGCAAAGCATGTCAAAATAATTAGAAGAATCAGAGAAGGCCTACCAGGATCCCCTTGAACACGATGTGTAACCTTGGTGGCCGGTAAACCAGCCAACCAACGAGACCGACAAAGAGTAGGACCTTGCGTCACGATACCTATGAAAGTTCAATAAATCAAAGCGTCCCCTAACGGACAAACTAACGATCAAAGAAAAAAGAGCACAGGCCTAAGAAACTACAGCCAAATGCATGCAAACAGGACTGGGTGAAGGGCCTCCCGACACTATAGTCGGTATGTCTCACCTAGGAGAGGCTTGAGACTCCCAAACTATAACTAGAGGTAACAAAATCAGTTATAAGGGTTCACAAACTTAACTGCATGCACAGGGTCAAATCCCTATACAACAACAATTGTGTTGTTCAACCCCTATCTGACTCAGGACAAATGTAGTATAACCACTACAAATGCCCTATGCGATACCTAGGTAAGGCATCTAAGGTCACCACAATATAACCAATGCTCAAGGGGACAGTCGAAGGTGGGATCCGTCGTTAGAGCAGGGTAGCTGAGCCCAAAACTCAAGAGGGTCAAATCCCCCAAGAGTCCCCAGATACGAACAAATCCTGGAAATATCTCCCATGTTCAGCCAGTATTGGAGGGCTATCTCCGCAACCAACCTCCTGTGACCTCGTTCTTAACTCTGGTCTAAGTAGAGCTTCTTGAGAACACTGATGTATACTATGGAATTCACCACTCCCTGGTCAGACACATAATGTTTCGTCTAGTAGTCTTGGATTGTTAACTCACAATGATCTATTCCAAGACTCTAAACCTATACTAGTTGGTGCACCCTATAAAAGAAAAATCGTTCTAATCAATTTTAAGATTAAGCTTTGATTACTCAAAGGATATGGTTGTGAAATTGATGATGTATAAGACTCAATAGTATGCACAATCGGAAAATTCTAGACGCATCTATTCAATGAAAACAATGTCACTAGAATGACAATCAATCCAACGGTTCAAAATAAAATGTAACTTTTTATATTTCCAATGCACAAGCAGATCCTACATGAAATCACAAGCACTCAGATGCAAGATGCTGTACTCAAAATAAATATTTTTGTATTTTCTCTTATAATGGAAAGGAAAATGCAAAACTATGTTTTTGTATTTTTCAATATAATGGAATAAAAAATGCAAGCAAATCTAACTATTCAGTTAAAGAAACACAGAGTGGATCACTGAGACAACCCAAAAAATCCCAAATAGTAAGACTCAGCCAATGTAATGAGCTAGAAAATAAAAAATGGTCTAAAAACCAACAAGGCTCACAACAAAAGAAAGAGCAGTCTCTGGTCACAAACAGGGCATGGAGTAGTCAAGAATGAGGCCAAATAAGACTCAGGAATAGTCAAAACCAATCCAGCAACAATCCAAGGTCATAAACCAACCAATCCCGGAGTTGTACGCTATTGTCTGGAGGAAAAATGCGGGTAGACGCAGGATACAATGCCGACATAGGCAGGTAGACGCAAGCAGAACTAAGCTGGCCCGCGTATAGGGAAAAGCAAATGAGCAAATGGAGAATCAATCAGCCAGAAAAAGCTTGTTTTCTATAGTATATCCCAATGACCAAGAAATGACATAGATATTCGACAAACAACAACTCTAAAAAATGACATATGCCTAAAAATCCCCAAAAATGGATGTTCTCCCCAGCGGAGTCACCATTTCTGTTACGGAGAAAACTTCCTATGTTTTCGGGGTGGACCACAAACAGACAGTTGAATACCAGAAAAATGACTCAATTCCTAATGCAATGTTATATAAATGACAATGCTAAGATAATGGAGAACAAGACCAACCTTCAACCGGATGTTTGAAATAGATCCTCGTTGAGCTTTTAACTTGTGCACTTGAACCTACAAATTAGTCTAAAAAACCAATACAAAACAAGCGCATATAATATGTGAAAGACATTAGCATTATCAATAACAATGATCCATGATATCATAAGAAAATATATCCCAATGTAATATAACAATATTCACAACATCAATTGGACAATAAAATGAATATTTCCGTTAATGAATAACAAGAAGTACAATATACAACCTCTTGCCGGCAACCAATATGAACCAAGAACTGGGTCTCTCCACTTGTACCTCCACCACTTCAATCCTCCATACTATGGAAAACTCAAACTATGAAAAGGAGGTTGGGAGGTGAACATAAGAAGTTCACAACAACAAGGATTAATGAGTGTAGACTCAAGTCATGACAAAAATCCACTAGAGTTATCTTGCTTTATCTTTCTCCTCCCTTCCATATGCCATAAGAGCTCAATATATAGCCTTCCAAAGGTAAGTGAAAGGACACATCGAGGCGATTCGAGGCACATGGAGGGCCAAAGGTCACCCTAAGACTGCTTTTTTGGGAGTAAAAAGTAATTTTCTAATGATTTTTACCATTTTACTTGGTACCCGCGGGCTATAGTGGAACAGCCTGCGTGTACACGGGCTAAAGTGGAACAGCTCACGTACAGGAACAAAAATAGGGAAAATGTGTTCCTGGAGGAAAAATGATGGATCTGAGTCAATGAAATGGATCCTGAAGGCCAATCAATGCTGATGCTCACAAGGTGGAAAATTACGCTGCAACAAACTTTGAGAGAATGGCAAGTATAAGCTACTTGTCTTCTTTCACTATCTCATATCTTTTCAACTGTGATATCAAGATTTTGAACTTGGTGAGGAAGGCATTGATAGATTCAAAGCTGTCAAGACTCAAACACATGATTTCATTCTCCAATTTGTGTCCTTCCATATCATCTTTCTGTCCAAAAAGGGATTCGAGCTTGTCCCAAACCTCTTTAGGAGATGTAAGATTGATGACATGGAAGTGAAGATCTTCATAAATTGAGAGAAGGAGGAGGAAGGAGGAGGCCAACTGCTTCATCAAGCCTATCCAAGTACTTGGACTTTTCAACCTGCACTGAGAGGTTCTACCATCGTTACGTTGAGTATTCGGGTGAAAGCTCTTGGATCTCAGGAAGAGAGCCATCTTGGCTTTCCACTCAACATAGTTGGAATATGTGAGCTTTAGATCCATCTAAACAGAGAAAGTCGAATAGTTGAAGAAGAATTCGAACGGGTGAATAAACCTGCAAAACAAGAAGAGTTTTTGTTGATGGAGAATGCTACACTTTGAATGAACACTACCTTAAGAACACTGAGCACATAGACTAAGTCCTTCACACCTGGAATAGACCTCATTGGATTTTCTCCAATGAATTCAAGTAATAGCACCAGGATTTGTTGTGGAAACTCAGAGGCTTCTGGTGCCCAAGTAAAAAGATAGCTGCTCAAAGAAATGTTGCAACTGCTGCAATTCGAATAGCTGCTTCCTTCTCTGATACCATGTGATAAACTGCAATGGATCTAGCAACTGTAACAAACTCACATTCAAACTCTCAAGAATGTTGCAAAGAAGAAGAGAAGAATGCACTCAATAATCACTCATATAACACAGAATAATAGACAATATCAGTAATCATACATGGAATTATGAATGTAAAGAATGTGTGTACAATAACTATGATAGAGCATCATATAGGATTCTAATTAGCCAAGTATGGCATTCAAATATGAACTCAAAGTCTATCTTGGATAACAATGGAGACATCATCCAGTCAGTAGTATCAGTCATAAATGGTAATATTCATTCAAGTGTGTCTAACTGAGTCTAACAGAACCATCTAGGCATAAATAAAGGAATGTAGACTCCAAGGGGGGGTGCATGAGGTTGTCATAGGGTCAAGTGGGAATCCAAAACTAGCTAACTATGAGCTACAAGTAGTTAGGATGAGCAATCAATGGAAGAAATACTCATTCCATGCACTAACTGATTGATAACTCCCAGTAGGTGAGAAAAGGCGCCCTAATTGAGTGATAACTAGTGGTACGTGAGGAAAGGCACCCCAAACTAGCTGTCGTAGGTGGGAAAAGGCACACTAGGCATGCAGAAACTCAAAAAAAGGCACATTAGGTAGGTGGGAGGCCAACTAGGGACTGTAGACAGGCTCTGGAGAGCTAGGAATAAGCTCTAGGTGTTGGGATGACCATCAAGGTGATGACTAGATGCATGCAATTGCATGCAGATGATTGGATACATGCAAAAATGCATGCAGTGTCATGTCCCCCAAATTTGGTCCATCCAGTACCATGGGTGAAGGGGGACAAGATCAACCCCTAAGGGAATTAAATTGTATTAATTCTATTTACTTAGAATTAATTTTAGCCTAAGTCTCACAAATTAGCAAATTTATTTATTAAAGTTAATTTTGATAAATAAAATTAATGGATAATGAGCAAGTGGGCCAAGAGGGCACCCCATGTGGAAAATGTTTCAAAAATGGAGTAGGGGGTGAAGATATGGAAAAAAGATGAAGAGAAGGAAGGTGGAGATAAGGTTTACAAATCTAAAAAAAGAAACAACCATAAAAAGTTGAGGAGGGTGCACTTGCCAAAAAACAGTCTAGTTTACCAAAGAGGAAACATCCTAAATGGTGTAGTTTCTATTTCATGCCCAATTTACAAATCAAGCAAATTTTACAAAGAAGGAAATATATGGAGACAAAGGGGGGGCACAGTTTCTAAAGGAGAAAAGCTTGTAAGGAAAAATAAAGGAAAGTATGTCCACTCATGGGTGACCTAATCTCATAGGTCACCAAGCTCTTCAACTTGCTCAGTAGGTCATCATGAAATTTATAAAAGAAGCCAACCCAACTCCATTTCACAACTTTTGTCATTGTGAGTTTATGAGTGAAGCATTTTAGCTTCTCAAGGTTTGGTGATGTGCCCAAGCTAATCAATGGGTGATGTGCCCCCATTCTTCTATTCTACTTCTCTTCTCCAATATTCTATCTAGATTTGCATCCATGGAGATCTGATATGCAGGTCCATATAATCCAATACTAAGAATAACTCAAACTTACAAGGATTCATCATCATACAGGTACATTCAAAGGAGACAACATTGAAGGGTCGAAATGGAGGTTTCAGGTTCATCACTTCTGATCATTTCTGGGATGTGAGACCTATTCCACTGCATTCGGAGGGCTATTTCCAATAGGAAAACACTTTTTGTCTCATCGAAAAAGGTGTCTGGGATGACCGAGATACAACCATTTTCACTGGAGCCAAGATTTCATGTGTTAATGAGCGCACGTGTGTAGTTCCAGTTAAGTGAATTTTCCCATTGAAGATCAGGAAGCCCAGTACGACTCCATACTCCTGTTTCATACCTGTTGAATACCAAAGTAAACTTTCATATCAGATATTTAATCATTCCATCCCTTCTTACAATTCTTCTATGGCCCTATGAGGGGGTTTTCTAGTCTACAAGACATTGTACTGATGAGAAGTCTAATTAGAGTACAAACTTGGTTTAGTGAGTAATAATTCGACTTGCTGTTGTTAATTATATTATATCAGAGCATATTAATATTTTAGAACAGAGCATTTAATTAAATCAAGTCATTTATTAACTCAGATTGGAAGACTACCTCATTGAGCAGTGTTTATTGACTAGTTTTGCAAGAATGATTGCCAAATTTGTTCTAAATATCAGATTTACTTTTTGTAAGTTGTAGGAGGTCAATAACACATAATATTAGCTATATAAGTCCCTACTTAAATCATTTTGTAGGATTTAAACCCTTGTTTGTAAATATTTCATTTTGACTAGCTCTGTCATCCCCGGCAGGGCCTAAAACTTCCAAACCACTCCTAATCTTCCAAAATCCTTTTGAATGCTGCTCATTGTGTCCATTGAACCTATTTTACTATCATAACTTATTTTTGTACCCACCCATTCTAGTAAGCATATGCTGGTGCACCCAGGAAGCTTTGCAGTAGGCTTCAGCGGTAGCTGATGTCCGAAACATAAATGGCCCCAACGCTTTGTGCTTAGGACTCTCCCTATGATGTTATTATTTGCTGCTGCACATTTCCCCATACAAATTCCAGAACTGAAATTTAATCCCACCATACTCAAATTCAATCTCCATCCCCATCACTGACCTCCCTGCTTGGTTTAAAAGAATTATTAAGAAATTTAACCAGTGAATTTCATTAAAATTTATGAAGTTGAGTTAATATCTTGGTTAAATATTCCCAAGTATATTACATGCAGACATGAAAAAATGAAAAATGATGGGGAGAATATTCCAACAACTTTAAGCACAATGCATTTTCAAATAAAATGTTTTATCCAAAGATTTCCAGGCATAATGTGTTTAGTTATGTGTGAAGAAATGGCAGATGCCTTTAACTCGTGATATGGATGATATAATTTAGCAAAGGAGAAACCCAAAATAAAAATATGCATGAATAGATAATGCCATGTCTCCCCCATGTTAAAAGCTAATTCATTTGACCTTTCACATGATATGAGAAAAATATTGGTTTACATGTCTTTTATAACAAGAATTCCATAACTATTATGTGTCAAATTTCTAGCTTATTCTTCCTTTTTAAATAAATAATAATAATAATAAAAGAATTCATGGAATGTTATTAAAATCATTTTTTTTTATTTGGCATTATGGGAATTAAAATTTGGTCACAAAAATGAAAAAAATGAGATTTTAATGAGATACAAAAATTTATAAAGTATGGGCAATAAAAGAATTTTATGGACTCATAGTTATATTAATACAATTAAATAAGTCAAAATAATGAAGCTAAGAGTTTATTTAAATTAATTTATTTCTCATTGAAATTAATCAGCATATTTGTGACCAAACCAATAAAGATAATGCCCAAAATAAAAACTTATTAAAAATTGATGTTTTGTTCAAATTGAACATGATAAGCTTGTCTCACACCTTTGATACACCAATATCTCAAACATTGATTAAAACACTTGAAATTGAATGTTTGATCAAATTATTCTGGTATGCCAAGCTGCTTTTTTAACTTAATGATGCAATGAAGGCTTGAAATTTGGCAAGGTTGATATAAGACCAAAATAAATCAATTTCTTCAAATGAAGACATGTAGCCACTTAGGTAAGGCTGAATGAGAGCACACAAGTATCGTTAAACAACCAAAAGTTCAATAGACTGAATCGGCTGAAATGAAATATCACCAAGTCCTTATCTCATAAATGCTAAGCCAAAGACAGAGTAACACATAAGTGATAGATCAATCCAAAGGAAGGAATGGAATCACACGTCAAATCAAGCAAAGTAAAATAAAAAGAAACCAAAAACTAAATATTTACCAAATTTACATGAGGGGGCCCCTTCATTTTGTACAAATAAAGGGGAGTTGTTGGGGCGCCAACAAGCGCCTTAATAGATAACATCTAGTCCCTCAATCATTTAAGAACCCCCAGTATGGTCTCCTTTGTTTAGAGTATTCTGTGATGTGTCTCCCTTGGAGTCGCCTGATATCACTCATCAATTTCCTCCTGAGTCTCCCCCATTGCAGTACTAGTCCCAAATCCCTTAAGCTATGATCCCCTTCCCCCAATGTTTGTTTCATATACTTCCAAGTCATCCCTTCAGTCATACTTTGAAGATAGTAAGTTTGAGTCTCGTCACTCTATGGCCCTCATACCCTCCCATAGTGTCTCAGCCTTGCGTCCATTTCCATCACATCTTGGTTGTATCCCTCGCACTCCTATCAAGGAAACATAATTGCCTTGGTAGATTGTAGTTGCAGGTATCCCTCTGTCGATGCCAACACATATATTCCATAGGATAGACCCATAGGTCCTTGTACCTTGGACTCATCTCCATCAGTGATGAGTGCCTATGGACCATCTAAGTAGGATTCCTTAGTTCCTTTTAGCATGGTTGTTTCTCATGTGCTCAATTCCAAATCCATTATAGCATCATTGAGATTCGTACAACATATTAGTCCATTCAGTTATTGGTCGAAGACCCAGGATGTCCCTTGACTTTAGCACATGGGTGAGTATATTTGGAACCCCCAGTTATATGTTCCTGTGGGTATTCAGGCTGCGTTGGCGATAATGTTTGGAAGACCTTCAACTATATGCTTCCTAGAGTATCTAGTTCAGATGCAATCCAGTGTACCTTTGAGATTTTGACTCTCAGTAATTGAGTCCATATCATTGTTGGACACCTTCAGATCCAGCAAAGCATCAGTTATTGTGATACCGCATTCAGGATGAAGGCCATTGTTTCCAGTTTCAGATCTTTAGATTAGTCATGGTTGTACCATGTGTATGTCCCATATTTTTGTCTCCTCTGGACCATTATGATGTACACAGCAATTCTCTATGTATTTTTCAGGTCCCCTTTGGGCCTAACCATTATTTGTATATTTTGACACATTTATACGAGCATGGGTATGCCTGTGTCATGTCCCAAATTTGGAATTGGGTCACAATGGCCTAATCACATTAGCCATATTCATTAGAGTTTGCAAAGTTGATGTTAAGGGTCAAATAATTGCCAAGGAGGAAAATTACTAGTTTCCTAGGTTTGGGGTGGAAGCTTTGGGATTTGGAATAATGGGGATAATAAATGATGTTTGAACATTAGAATGGCATAAATATTTAATAAAGGAGCTAAATAACTATATACAAGTGAAAATCAAAGTGTCATTTCATCATGAAGACACATGGAGGAAGTGGGACCCACATATGGCTAGATTTCCCCACTACATTTGGCATCATTCTCTCACCAATTCGAATTCAAGGTGAATGGTAACATACTTGGGGAAGTCCAAAAGGTATTATTCATGGCATAACTCATCCAAGGTCGAAATATAGAGGAAGAGTAACTCCCATGGAAGAGGAAGAGGCAATTTGGAGCTAGTGAGACACTTGGGCTAGATTCCCTAGCTCTATGACAACAATGATGAAGATGCTATGACACCTATGACACAAATCAGACCTGAAGGCTGACATATGACATATATGACATGTCAGGGCTAAAAATAGACTCCAAGAGGGCGCTCAAGGGTGTTAGGGCAGCTAAGATGCTTCCACATGTGATTTGGTGGAAGTGGGAGACTAGGAATTGTTGTACAAGTGGCATTCTTTGGAATCTCTTCCCAACTTGAGTTGGCATGAGTCTCTTGGAAGGAATTCGACCCATGGAGGCCATTAGAACTTTATAAATGTCAATAACAAAGAATGAAACCAGCTTTTGATCATTTGTAGAATTTGCAATTGCATTTGTGAAGAGGGAGAGCTAGTGGATGACTAGTTTCTTGCCTTAGCCAATTTCGAGGGTGAAAGATTCCCATCCAAGTTGGTAATTGGAAAGGCCATTCAGACCTTTCATTTGGAGCTTTAATGGAGTCTTTATTTGTAGGTGTAAGCTACAGGGCAGCTCATGGTTTCTTCTATTGCAGCTCACTCCTTCAACCATTTCCATTTTTGATGGCATATTCTTGATCCTTGAGGGAGGGCGTTTTTGGTGAGCTATTGTACTCTTTGGGGAAGCTTTTAATGCCCCATTTCTTTTGTAATATGAAGTAAATACTCTGTTCTTCATCTCCAAAAAGTTTCAGGTCGAAATTCCAAGTAGAAATGTATAAATCTCATTTTTAATGGAAGAACAATGCCATTTCCCCACTACCTTGTTGTGAGCCAATGTGTTGATGATGATTTCGAATGAATGGATGATTCTCTGATATATTTGTGATAAATATACTGCCATGGATGTCTTCTACAAGTTTCATGTACTGTACTTGAGCATTTGAAGCATTTTTACTCAATTTAGTTGCATTGGGAGGTGAAATAGTGACATTTCCCCCAAGGGTCGAATTGGGGATTTTTGCAGTCGAATGGGAGAGGGTGAGAACAGTTGTAATAATCCATTAATGGTGCATATGAGACTTTAATAACATACTTAACACATTACATACCTCTGTTCATAAATTTGAGTGGGTTTGGAGGCATTTGGGAAGCCATTTTCATTGTTTACCCCCAGGGGGATTTGAACCCCAAATTACTAGTAAAATTGCATAATTGGTCCAGAATATTAAGAGAGTTTGCAGAGGTCTTTTGGTGGCCATATGTCATCCATAAACATCATATTCAAGTTCTAATATCATTCATACACCTTCCTTGAAGATTTGAAGGCATTTGGAGGTCAATTTGAGACCTAGAGACCAATACTAGTCAAAGGAAAAATCACTAGTAAAGTTACCTACATTGATCAGAATTGAAAAGGATTTGCAGAAGTATTTTAAAGGTCCAAAGGCATCCCTGAAACACATATTTATGTTCTAATATCATTCATATACCTTCTCAGAAGATTTGGGATCATTTGGGGCAAATTTGGGACCTAGAGATCAAAACTAGTCAAAGGTCGAACAAGGGAAAAAAAGTGGAAAATTGCCATTTTAATAAAATTCCAAATAAGGGACATTACAGTGGTATCAGAGCATGATCTTGGCACCTGATGTGGTATAATATTCATGAGGACAATAATTCAGGTACCACCATTAGATATTGAAACCAAAAGTGCTTTTGTTGAAGAAAAAAAAAAGTAGGAGAAGAAGAGCAAATTTTTTGAGGAAACTATGACTAGGGATGAAAAGGGAGCCTCATATGATGGTGAGGAGCATATAAAAATTATGAAAACAATATTCGAAGATATGACCAAGCAAATAAGGAAGGATTCGAATTGTTTTTCTATCGAACTTGTGGAAAAAAAATTATTGATTTTAAGGAAACCAAGGGGCAAAATGCATCAGCTTGCTTGAAGAGCAAAAGGAAGAGACATCACAAGATCATGAAGAAGATTCTATTGAAAATATGGAAGATCATTTCGAGACACCTTCTAGCTTAGACATGAACCAAAGAGCATCTAAACTGATGGATGCTTAAACTATGAAGGAGTACCTACTGATGGGTGCTCACACCTCTATGTTGGTGACATAGAGATCACGTTTGAAAGGTGGTTTCTACAAGTACAAGTTTCATTAAGCATGATAATGAAGACCTTGTAGCGGTTGAAGAAGAACCAAGATCAACTTCCCCATCACCACTTGAGCTTCATGAAGTTGGTCCAAGCAAAATTGAAGAAGATGAGGAGGTTCATTTGCAAGAGCCTCATTTTCTTGAAGGGTCCTTAAAGATGAATGAAAATAATAACCAAGAGTCCCTCAGCATTCTCCATGAGACTCAAGCATTGGTGTCAAATTCTTGTTGGAGAGCTACTTCATTGGAGGAAACATCCTTCCTTGAAGATATGGAGAAGATTCAAAGAGCAATGTGCCACATCAAAGGTAATTTCATGTCTTTGCTTTTTGATAGAAACCATTTGTTTGAGCTTAATGAATTGTTACATGATTCATACTTGAAGAATAATGAGGATATTCATAAGCTCACAATTCAAAATGAGCAACTTCTTGAAAAGTTGCAAGATACTTGTTTTTCCTCCTATGTTTCAGATTGTCAAATGGTAGATTGTTTGGGAGGATTCTCATGACATGGTGGATCATGAGAAATGTGAAAATTTGAATGTTCTTGATGTGTTTGGAGATGAACTTGAAGAGATCCAAACACTTGATGTGGTGGAAGAAGAATTTGAATTGCCTCTTGATGAAGGTTGTGCAATTTTTAAAGAAGAGCATGATTCATCTACATTGGAACCAACTATGACAAAGAGTTCACACTTTTGAAGGAGCTGCATGATACTACCCATATGGATCCTCCCCATGATGAAACTTCTGTACTTTTTGATCATTTGGGTGATTTGGTTCATCTTCCTACATCCTACAATTCCATGTTTTGCAACATTAGTCTCAATGAAGTATGGGTGAAAGGGTTCTTTTTGATGGTGCCACATGAGGAGTATGATATGGTTGGAGCACATTCTTATTCACATTTGCAGCAGGATACTTTATTACTTTATGATGATGCACATCTACATGGATGCACCTATGATATGCATTTGAGTCACTTGAAGACTCATGGTTTTTCTTGCTCAACACTTGATTCATTTGATGTTGGAGGAACTTCATCCAACACTTGGTGAATAGATTTATGATTGGAGAACATTTTTGTTGGAAGCCACATACTTTGTTATATTTTTATGATAATCACATTCAGGGATGTATGGGTGAGACTTCTTTGAGTCATTTGAAGTCTCCTTGTTTTTTCTGCTCATTATTTGGTTCAGATTTTAGTGGAGATTCTTCATTCACTTCTTGGATGAAAGAATACATGGCTGAATATTTTGATGCATATCACATCCTTTTGGAGCAGCTTTATAGGACATGGGATCCTCACCTATGTCATTGGAGCAGATTTGATTGGTCACTTGAAGCTTGTATGCACTTGGAAAACGGTGGTCTACTTGCTTGGAGGTATAAGCACTTTCATGATTCTTTGATGAAGCACCTCCTTGATATTAATTTTCATTATGTAGTTATGTACTTTGATGATATATATTTTGTACTCATGATGTTTGGAAGAATGCATACAAGAAAAATGGGATCCAGGAATCCTCTTATATGATGGTATGGGTTGGAGAGCACTCTTAATTGTTCGGGTGCAATACAAGCAATGGGACCCTGGAATAATTTTTATCTCATTGGTTTCAAATTTTTTGGGGAAACAAGCAGTATGGGGAGATGGATTTCCCCACTTAATAAAGTGATTTTTATCAGAGTAGTGCAGCAGCAAGCATGTTGGGTTCCTCTCTAAAATATTCATGGAAACTCAAAGACTCAAGGTTTGGCAATTCAATGGCAACTTCAAAGAATTATACAGAAAGCAGGTTCTTCAACACCCATGTTTGAAATTGCTTGAGGACAAGCAATATTGGGAAGGGAGGATTTGTCATGTCCCAAATTTGGAATTGGGTCACAATGGCCTAATCACATTAGCCATATTCATTAGAGTTTGCAAAGTTGATGTTAAGGGTCAAATAATTGCCAAGGAGGAAAATTACTAGTTTCCTAGGTTTGGGGTGGAAGCTTTGGGATTTGGAATAATGGGGATAATAAATGATGTTTGAACATTAGAATGGCATAAATATTTAATAAAGGAGCTAAATAAATATATACAAGTGAAAATCAAAGTGTCATTTCATCATGAAGACACATGGAGGAAGTGGGACCCACATATGGCTAGATTTCCCCACTACATTTGGCATCATTCTCTCACCAATTCGAATTCAAGGTGAATGGTAACATACTTGGGGAAGTCCAAAAGGTATTATTCATGGCATAACTCATCCAAGGTCGAAATATAGAGGAAGAGTAACTCCCATGGAAGAGGAAGAGGCAATTTGGAGCTAGTGAGACACTTGGGCTAGATTCCCTAGCTCTATGACAACAATGATGAAGATGCTATGACACCTATGACACAAATCAGACCTGAAGGCTGACATATGACATATATGACATGTCAGGGCTAAAAATAGACTCCAAGAGGGCGCTCAAGGGTGTTAGGGCAGCTAAGATGCTTCCACATGTGATTTGGTGGAAGTGGGAGACTAGGAATTGTTGTACAAGTGGCATTCTTTGGAATCTCTTCCCAACTTGAGTTGGCATGAGTCTCTTGGAAGGAATTCGACCCATGGAGGCCATTAGAACTTTATAAATGTCAATAACAAAGAATGAAACCAGCTTTTGATCATTTGTAGAATTTGCAATTGCATTTGTGAAGAGGGAGAGCTAGTGGATGACTAGTTTCTTGCCTTAGCCAATTTCGAGGGTGAAAGATTCCCATCCAAGTTGGTAATTGGAAAGGCCATTCAGACCTTTCATTTGGAGCTTTAATGGAGTCTTTATTTGCAGGTGTAAGCTACAGGGCAGCTCATGGTTTCTTCTATTGCAGCTCACTCCTTCAACCATTTCCATTTTTGATGGCATATTCTTGATCCTTGAGGGAGGGCGTTTTTGGTGAGCTATTGTACTCTTTGGGGAAGCTTTTAATGCCCCATTTCTTTTGTAATATGAAGTAAATACTCTGTTCTTCATCTCCAAAAAGTTTCAGGTCGAAATTCCAAGTAGAAATGTATAAATCTCATTTTTAATGGAAGAACAATGCCATTTCCCCACTACCTTGTTGTGAGCCAATGTGTTGATGATGATTTCGAATGAATGGATGATTCTCTGATATATTTGTGATAAATATACTGCCATGGATGTCTTCTACAAGTTTCATGTACTGTACTTGAGCATTTGAAGCATTTTTACTCAATTTAGTTGCATTGGGAGGTGAAATAGTGACATTTCCCCAAGGGTCGAATTGGGGATTTTTGCAGTCGAATGGGAGAGGGTGAGAACAGTTGTAATAATCCATTAATGGTGCATATGAGACTTTAATAACATACTTAACACATTACATACCTCTGTTCATAAATTTGAGTGGGTTTGGAGGCATTTGGGAAGCCATTTTCATTGTTTACCCCAGGGGGATTTGAACCCCAAATTACTAGTAAAATTGCATAATTGGTCCAGAATATTAAGAGAGTTTGCAGAGGTCTTTTGGTGGCCATATGTCATCCATAAACATCATATTCAAGTTCTAATATCATTCATACACCTTCCTTGAAGATTTGAAGGCATTTGGAGTCAATTTGAGACCTAGAGACCAATACTAGTCAAAGGAAAATCACTAGTAAAGTTACCTACATTGATCAGAATTGAAAGAGGATTTGCAGAAGTATTTTAAAGGTCCAAAGGCATCCCTGAAACACATATTTATGTTCTAATATCATTCATATACCTTCTCAGAAGATTTGGGATCATTTGGGGCAAATTTGGGACCTAGAGATCAAAACTAGTCAAAGGTCGAACAAGGGAAAAAAAGTGGAAAATTGCCATTTTAATAAAATTCCAAATAAGGGACATTACAGCCTGCCTCATCCATATGTTTCATATTATATGTGCCTCATCCATTATTGAGGTGATTTATTTCCATTTATAGCCTTCTCATTTTGTATGAGGCATGTGTTCCGGTATCCAACCAGTTTCTTCTCTCCACCACCACAATGTTCACACCCTTGGAAAACATCAGCACCTATGATTTCTATCGGCCATACGATGATATTTTTCCCTCACACATCAGGGGGCAATCTGTTAACACCCAAAAATTGTTCACGTAGCTCATCCCCTTAGTCACATTACCCATTCATCCCTTTTTCCTACATTTTTTGCCTCCAAAAACCCAAAATCCCTAAGTTGGTAACCAAATGGGAAAAAAATAATTATTTGCCTCAACAATTAATTAAAATCCTCCAAAAAAGGTCAAAATTCGTCCCCAAAAAGGGTCGAAATCCCCAAAAAGAAAAATAAAAGAAAAAGAAAAAGGGGAAATAGTCAAAATAAAAGAAAAAGGAGGGAAAACATAAAATACCATTGGCCAATACTAGTGGCTGCCCAATACCATGGGACAATATACCACCATATAAAATTGCTATAAAAGGGTGGCAGAGGCCCCTCATTTCACATGATCA
The DNA here is from genome assembly GCA_027924585.1 of Larix kaempferi. Lineage (NCBI taxonomy): Eukaryota > Viridiplantae > Streptophyta > Pinopsida > Pinales > Pinaceae > Larix > Larix kaempferi. The sequence continues at coordinate 5,299,182 of BSBM01000798.1, read as the reverse complement.
TACACTCTTCCCTACAGTTATGTTGTCGAAATTCCTACCAAAACCCTAGCCTCCCTTTGATCTTGTGTTTCCCCCCATTCTAGTTGAGTTTCGTCCACCTCTTGAGCATTCGAAGAAGAGAAAGGAACATTGGAGACCCGGAGCACCACCCTTTGTATGGCTGCGAGGGCCCCAAACTACTCATCACTTTGAGGTAACCAATATTGTAAACCATTGTTTATAATAGAAAAATATTATTTGATTCTCATGGCATATTTATGGTATTTAGTATTTTAGTTTGGATCTTTATTTTATTGCCATAATTTCTAGCATTTTTACTTTTTTACTACTTTTATTTGCACTCGCACACTACCCATTCATGAACTGTTACTAAGGGTCCCATAACCTTTACTAAGTGTCCTTTTACACTAGCTCGTGTGAAAACATTAGCTACAAACATCACAATAATATATGCCAATATCACCATAATCAATGGCAATAACATCATCATAGTCTATGCAATATCTTCACCGAGATTCACCAAGAGAGAAACCTATATGAAAGATCCATACCTTTTTCCAATATCAAAAGATAAGAGAGAAACCCTATTCATGTGCCATATCCTTCACCAAAAGAAACCCTAGATCATGTCATCACATAGCTCTTACAACAAGTTGTTGGTGCATAGAGGGCAAACCCGAGTTCTAGCATTAAAATACTAACAAAACCTCTAGATACTAGCCCTTACGATATCACTTGTTAAATAGATAAAGTCTCACCTGATGCATCCGAGGGGGGTTGTAGGAACCATTTTTCTACAGGTAAGAAGGGTTAGGAGGCATTTCTATCACTTATGCACACAAGCATCAGATCTATAATGGAACAACATTCATAACTCAAACATATTCAGATCAGATATTCATAAACATATTAACATCATATTCAGTATGCACGCAAAAGAAAAAACATTCATCTGTACACAAAGAGGATAAAACGTCATCATATTATCATTTATTTGTAACCATACATATCCTGCACAATATGTGATAGAATACAGAAAAATAAAAGTATTAAATCATTAGCTCTTCTTATTCTCTCTACTTCTATCATATCCTCTTCCCTTATCTCAAATACTTCTATCAGTCTATCTACTGCCTATTTATAGTTTATAAGTGGGGTGTTAAATCCCACAAACATATCAGAAATATGTCTAATGGACCGAAACCCTAACTACTTTCCATCGTTTGTGCTCTTCCACCCATTTGTTGTATGTGTGCAGTGCACATCCTTACGTGCTCTTCCCAAAACTAGTCCCGTCTTGATCCCCCTCCAACACAAGCTTTCCAATGGGATAATATTTTTTTCATTCTAATACTGTATGAGAAATTTATGCAAGTTTCTATCAATGTTTGTCACTTGATCCTTCTCTTGAATTTTTCTTAACTCTTCTTGTCCTCCTTAGACTTGCACATAAGAGATGAAGAACTTGTATGCTACAAATGAAATGTTCTAATCTGTATTTATACCTTTCCAAGTCACTTTTTAATTCACTTTAGGGACGAACTATAACTTGTAATTAATTTAGTCTTACACATTTTAGGGGCTTCTTCAATGGGTCAATGACCACTTCATGGATTCGTCAAGGGGATTTGACTTGTCTTCTTGACCACTTCATGGATTTATCAGGGTATTCCAAGTGGACATATCTCCATTGCTTCATGGGCTTCTTCAATTTACTTTAGACCTTTACTTTAAGGATTCATGTATTCATCAAGGGGATTTAGGGCTTCTTCAAATTTCACTTCATCATGATCATGTGGACACTTTAAATATTTATTTTTGGGCTTTATGTCTTCATCAAGGGGCTTTGGGGCTTCTTCAAGTTTCACATCATTATGGTTGGGTGAACACATCATCATCACTTTAGGAATTCTTCACATTTCTTATCATCATGGTCTTTAGGTATTTCTTTAATGACTCCACATCATAATCACTTTAGGGGCTTGAATACATCATCATCACTTTAGGGGCTTCTTTATTGGCTTCTTCAAACACTTATTAAGACACTTCAGATGGACATATCATTATTTCTTTAGGGGATTCTTCAATGGATTTAGGGGATTGTTCCATTGGTGTACAACTCAAAGTGGGAATGTGGAAACAACCACATGTTATCTCATCCCATGAGGGCCATTCTTAATATCTATGCCATCAAGGGACCACTTTGGAGTTATATACACTTATGTCAAGGCTCCTTCAAAGCTCTTCAAGGCTTCAAACAATCTCCCTTTATCACTTCCATATTAGCATCATCATTACCATTTCCACAACATCATCATTATTGCCACATTGACATCAATGATAACATCACTCAACAATATTATAAGCTCATGACATAGATCTGTTGACCCTGTTGACATCAATGACAACTTTACTCAACACAAGAAGGGTGATTTTTCCCAATCATTCTTCATTCTTCAGTGGTCCGGTGTTGCGACCTCTAGTTTTGATCACCCTACGTTGAAGGCTACGATAAGAAGACTTGAATTTCGGCATTGATTAAGAAGACTATACCACTATGCATTAGCATTATTATCATACGCAGGTATGTGTAATTGTTATGGTTAAAGAATTTTGTATATTCACAAATTAAACCAAAACTCGTTTTGTTTCAGTAAACATATATATATAAATCTAAACCCTATGTTGAAGGCTACGATAAGTAGGATTGAATTTCGGCTTTGATTAAGAAGACAATACCACTATGCATTAACCTTATTACCATGCGCATATATGTGTACTTGTTATGGTTAAAGAATTATGTATATTCACAAATGTAACCAAACCTCGTTTTGTTTCACTAAATATATATATATATATTACCTCCTTGTTATATAGAAGGGAAAACCCTATGTGAGAACGACCTCCTTATAATTATTTTCTAAGTTATTTGACTAGACGACTCCATTTTGGAAACTTGACCTTCATTATTTAATTGTACTTACATCTCCATTTTGGAGATTCAACCCTAGAAATTATGTGTTCAATTGCTACATAAGTGGGGGCGATTCCCATAAATAGTATAGTAAATATTTGTTTTGTTTTGTATACTTATTTTTTATATTTCAAGTTATGTTTTATTATGTCTCTAATAAATGGAAAAGCATTCTGCCATTATAGAAGTTGGTTATGACCCAACCTCAAGTAGAGACATGTTCATATATTCAATATGAATGAACTTCATATTATAGTTGATTATGCTACGAAATGGAATCCTTTAGGGTAGTGGCCTAAAATGGCACTGTAAATGCCTTATTGACCACTGTTAACACCCAAAAGTTGTCCACTAGCTCATCTCCCTAGTCACATAACTCATTTGTCCACTTTTCATACAATTTTGGCCTCCGAAACCTTAAAAAACCCTCAAATGGTTACCTAAAAGGAAAAAACCAATAATTCCCTCAAATAAATAAAATTCCTTCAAAAATGTCAAAAAACCCTCAAAAGGGGTCCAAAATTCCCAAAAATAAAAATAAAAAGGGGGAAAAAGTCAAAATAATTTCAAAAAAGGAAAAAAGAGGGAAAAACCCTAAAACCATTTACCTAAATTATTTGGTGCCTAAACCATGGGTCAATACTCCACAACCCAAAATATCTAAAAAGATGATGGAGGCCCCCCATTTCAAATCAATTATCCCCTCTAACCTTATGCTGCCAAAATTCCCACAGAACCCTAGCCCACCATTCGAGCTTGAGTTTACCATTCTAGGTGATTCCTTGGACACCATTGAAGCATTTGGAGAAGAGAAGGAAACATTGAAGCATTGGTGCAATACCCCCTATGCGGTTGCAAAGGTTCCAACAACCTCAACATTTGAGGTAAAATTTATGCAAACCCTAATTTTCCATTAATTAAAAACGTAAATCTTTATTTACCAAATTCTCATGAATGTTTTTACTATTTACTATTTTGTTATAGATTTAAATCGTAATATTTCCATGCACATGTTTTAGTTTAATGCTTATCCTTTCTACTGTTTCACATTTAGTTTTTACTCATTTACTAAACTGCTACTAAGGATTCCTTAATCCTTAGTAGGTTCTCTTTAGCACAAGCTAGGGTGAAAACCCTAGCTACAGTTTTGGCAACTCCACTAGTTTGAATCTTTGGTTATTTTTTAGTTTGCATTTGTCATTTTGTTTGTTTTTACAGAGCTGGTTCACCCTTGAGCCCCAATACTTGCAGACCTAGCCTTTAATGTGTCTGTGAGCCCCTAAAACCCTGTTTTTTCATTTCAAACGACAATTTTTGCAGTCATTTTTCGCATCATGAAGTGTGGGTTAAAGCTTGATAGATGCGCCCCAAAGCGCTTCTTTCATATTGACAGATGTGCCTGAGAGTGTCTCTCTCAGCCCAACAGTCGCGCCCCAGAGTGTCGCTTTTGGCCCAACCGTCGCCGCCCAGAGTGCTGCTTTCGGCCCGACAGCCATGCCTTAGAGTGTAGATTTCGGCCCGCTAGCCATGCCCCAGAGTGTAACCTTTAGCCTGCCAGTCGCACCCCAGAGTGATGGTTTCGTCCTGCTAGCTGCTCTCAAGAGCGCAACCTTCAGGCCACTAGCCACGCCCTAGAGCATAGCCTTCGACCCACCAGTCGCACCCCATAGCACTCATTTTGGCTCGATATTTACGCCCCAGAGCGCAGGTTTTAGCCTGAGAGTCGAGCCCCAGAGCGCATTTTCCAGCCTTATAACTGGGCCCTATTTTCTACTCCTGTCAGCCATTTTTAGCCCTATTTTTCTGCAGTTTCCCATACCCTACAGCCCGTTTTTCCTATTTTTTCTGCCCCAACAGCCACCTATTTTTGCTTGCATCCCCTCTTGCTAGCTGTATTTTTTTTCTATATTCTTGCTATACCATTTCAAAAAAAAATTATTTTAGCATTTACATTTCAGCAAGTTTATCAAAGTTTTACATAGCAATTAATACTTGTATTTACATTTCTAGTTAGTTTATTGCCACAGCTTAGAATTTGTTGGGTACATAACATCTTATGCACACACTATATCACCTTAACTCAAGTGAGCCCTAAAATTTACTTAACTCAACCAACCTTTAACCCCATTTGGGGAACACAAAATGAATTTGTAGTTAGGTAGGACACTGGGATACGAATCCAAATAACACCCCTTTATCACTTACACTTGAGACATAGTAGTTGACCATTAGGGTACCAAAATCCCCTACTATTTGTTGGCATGGTTAAAAATCGATTTGTCAGAAAAGGCCTCTCCCTTAGGAGGGTAATTTGTGAGACTGGTTCCGAAGGACTATGTCGACAGCCGCTCTCCACTTAGATCTGAAGGATACCTACTCATTGTCCTCCTTGCACTTCCATACCAGGGGTGTAGCGATCAAAGGATTGACACGGCGATTTCTTTTTCTGGACGTGCCATGAATAGGGTAGCCTGGTTTCCATTCTCTTAGGGATCTTTTTCCCAGGATCCCTCTCGGTAGAGGGATATCCCCCACCTACTTGGTTCTCCATTTTGTATCGTCTGACTGCAGATTTCATCACCCTGCAAAGGATACGATTGCATGAGCTTCCAGATATTCTAGGTAGGTGTCTACATGCTCCTATAACCCCATTGAATTAATGAGTCTACATTTTTTCCTTTTTAGGAACCTTGTTTGTTGGTATTATGACCACTTTTCGTGTCCCTCCGCTTGTTGTACCACAGCTATTACAACAAGTGTTTTGAGATTTTTTTTGGCCCAAGTGCCATATTGTTTGCGCTCTCCTTTTGCACACATGGTTGTATTAGGATTTTTGAGATTTTCACTCGCCACAACCCTTTCGTTTTATTCCCATTGCCACCATTGAGTCTCCAAGACATTCTCGTCGCCGACAAGGCCAGTCCTCGTAGAACGGTTCACTTGACACCACTTGTCACGGGCGTAGAGCCTCGTCACCAGATCTTGAAACCCCTTATTTCACATCTGATTCTGAATCAGAGAATCCCATATTCACAACTCCTTCTAGCCCCATGGCTGGCGTGACTCCCACCCCCTTTTTTTTTGGGAGGGTCGGTGGTGGGTCCACCACCAACCCAGCTACCACTTCAACAGCTATCCCTATCATACCATCTATAGGACCTACTCCTAGTATTCATGTCATTACGTCCATCCCTATGGTTAGTGGACCTGTTCCAACTACAGTCCTATTGATGACTCATGGCACAATCAAGGGCACAAGCCCTTCCTAAATGATTCCCACACCTCTGACTAGAGGTCCCATGATCCACATCATGACTCATACCATTGATCCACACATTGGGTGCAGTGGCCCCACCATTGTAGCTACCACTAGCACATATGCCCCTGCGATCATGTCACATCCTTCTGCCAGTTTTCCATTCATGGCTATCCTCAACCTCCCTGACCTGGATATATTGACCAACGATCTGATTCGACATTACCCCACCTGGCCTCACATGCCTACCAAATTCCCTTCGGATATACCTAAATTTGAAGGGAAGGCGGGTGAGGACCCCCAAAACCACATCATGTCCTTCCATTTATGGTGTTCCTCTAACTCCATAGTGGATGACTCTATCCGTCTTCGACTTTTACAATGGAACCTCACTAGCTCTGCAGCTAAGTGGTACATTGAACAACCTCATGGGACCCACTCCACCTTCACATCCCTCACTTTGACTTTCCTGCAGTTCTTTTAGTTACCAGTCTGTTATGATGTTGGTGTAGAGATCCTACTATCTTGCAGATAGAACACAGCTACCCACATCACTGATCACATTCATGAGTGGCGTAAACATCCAAGTTCATGCAAGATCAAGTTAGATGACCGCATCTTCCTAGATTGGTTTTTGAAATCTCTTATACCAGTTATTTCCAAGTATGTGGCATCTGAATGGCCTCAATCCAAAGAAGAGGCCATCCTAAAATACCAACAATTTGACCTCATCTATGCTCAGTCTGGATACTTATATTCCATTTTACATGATGCTCCCCACAACGACTCCTCCCGGAACAACGCGACGGGGGCATCCCACGATGCCGATGGCATTATCAGACATGTTGTGTCACATCGTCAACCCTATACTACTATGTCCCCCACTAGTGGCCCTAACCTTTCACATGCCACAACCTATTCTGGAGAAACGACCTTGTATGCTCCCATGGCCCACACCCCTCATGTCCATGGAACTTAATGCCCACCATAGTGTTATGGTCATGCACCAGCAGCTTACACCCCTCCAGCTGCACCTACTTCCTATTACCATCAACATGCTACATCTGCACCTACACAACATCAAGCCCCTCCTGCTTACTATCCCCCGCAGGCAGCACCTGCATAACCTCAAGCCTCTTTGGCTTACTATCCACCACAGGCAGCACCAACATCTGCACAACCCTAGGCCCCTCTTGCTTACTATCCACCGCAGGCAGCACCGACACCTGCTCAACCACAAAATTCTCCTAAGCCCCAAGGGAAAGTTTATGCCCAACAAAATCATCAACAAAACCAGCCTGCCCAACAAAACCAGCAAGGCCAACAAAACCGGGGAAGAGGACGTAACCACGGGTACAACCAACACCAAGATTAAGGTGGCCAACCACCCAATACCCCATACAATAACAATTCCACCCCAGCTAATCAAAACCCTGACATACCACCTCGTCAAGGGAAGAACCCCAATTTATGAACGAACCACCCATATTCTATATGCGGGGTATACGACCATTATACACACACCTGTCCCCATTTGGAGCGAGCTCGCCAACTTTGGACTGATGATGCCCAACTCCAAGGACATGCTGCTCCTCGAGCACCACCTAACCCCCTGACACCTCATACACAACCCATGGTGCTGCAGAATCCATTACCCACACAAGGAGTGGTGAACACCCAACTGTTGGATCCCCCTCAAGGCACTGTAGCACCACAATAGCAAATCACTTATGTTGCACCTGCTATTCAACCCATTGACTCGGGAACCCATCACCTTCTCATGATGTCATCAGTTAATGTTAAAATTCAAACACACCGAAATCAGTATAGTTCCACCTCTGAAACCATTCCCGCCGACAAGTCTGTTAACGCTCTTCCCACTAATCAATCGTTATGGATTCTCTCAACACCATGTGATGGGGCCTCCAAAGCTCCCTGCTTCCCATTACATCACATTAATAACAAACCCAACACTCGGGATGCACCCAATTACAATATCGTTGATGACTTAGCCCAATCCCTTGTTGTTATGTCATCCCTCGATGTCTTAAAAAACTATCCTGCACAGCACAAGACATTTTTATCCACCATTGGTACGATAGACCCTTTCGACTCACAGATGATGCCATTCGATTTGGACCAATCTGAACCACGCATGCCTTCCACACTAGCATTCCAAGTTTTAGTGTCCATCCGAAATCTTGTTATCCATCGATGAGAGTGCCTCCACATGCGTCATGTCTACATTCGTGTGGCAAAAGCTCGGATCACCTACACTACAGCCATCCACAACTGCCTTACAATCTTACGATTGCTTCTCAGCTCAACCCCAAGGCCTCTTGGCCAACATTCCAGTCCAATTATCTAGTAAAACTATCCTTATCGACATCAAAGTCATCAATGCACAGCTTGATTATAACCTCCTGCTCGGACGCAGTTACATGTACACCATGAAGGATGTTGCATCATTAGTATTCTTCATTATGATGTTCCCCCACGAGGGACGGGTTGTTAAGATCGAATAGCTTATTATGACCCGAATGCCCCTGTTGCACCAAAAAACGTTCTCCCCATGGTTGAACAACCTGTTCTTGGTGCACCCACTTCTTTGGTATCCACCATTGGACCTGGAATTTATTCAGAGACTACCATGGACACTACCTTTTGGTCCATTCCATCCCCTCCTCTGATAGTAGAGATATCTGATTTATGCACCATTTCATCCAACCAACAAATGCCGAGCTCACAACCACCTTTGCTGCCACAACCACCATCGGTACCTAGTCATGTTGGAGCAACACCTATCCACACTAACCCGTTCTTGTTCCCACCTTCTAGAGTAGTAAGTGCCCAGTAATGGCTACACTAAATCTCCCCGGGTTAACGCTAGGATTACCCGTGTGGTACCTCCCTGCTCCTACTTCTTCCCCAACACCACATGTCGTTCTCCAACTAGTCCAACCAATTAACACCTCTAACCTCCCACCTCCTGGTGTGGATACCATATCTACATCCAACCTTGACCCTCCACCACCCAGAACCACTAGAGGCAGTGGCCCACAAACATACACTTCCCCACAGGAAACAAAGAAACCCATGACACTTCAACCTCCACTCCGTGTACCTCCTAAGTGCTCTTTATGTGATGACTTGGACCACACTACCCATAATTGTCCACAATTTTGCAAACCTCCAATAGCACATGAAAACATTGGATGATGATCCTAAAATTCTGCTGGTCGAACTAGATCCCACCCTGCAACAACGCAACAAGTCACTATGCACCAACCATTCCTCGACCATACGTGGAATCTATGGTCATTACTCACATCACTTCCCCGATCTACCTGAGTACAGATTGGTTCTCCATGAGTTAAATTAGTCATCTTTGGAGTCGTCCATCACTACTATTGAGGAGATCCATCCCCCTTCATCCTCCTCCTCGGGAGAAATTAACACCATTTACATGATTTCCACAATAGTTGAACACACTTCACCTCCAACATCTAGTCTCCCCTCCACCAATTTTTTAACACGGTGCTTTTGTAGCGGCGAAGAAATCCTCGAAGCACTCACCACACCCAACTACCCTTGGGATGATATGCACCATCGATCCTATTTCATTCCTAAGGCGTCCACCACTACTGTGGCCAACCAATTTCGATCAAGACAAAAGAATTCCTCCCCGATAAGGTGGACTAGTTTAAAAACCCCATCCTAGCTCCCGATTCCTTCAAGGAAGGTAATATGGCTACAATTTCTCCTACCATACACATCGATATCTCCCTTACAGGTAGTCAACCCAAGCTCATTTCCTTAGGCGGTTCCTATACGGAACACAAAATTAAGGAGTATAAGAAGCTCTTCCAAGAGTTTTGCGATGTTTTTGCTTGGTCCTATACTGAGATGCCTTGTCTAGAGCCTGCCATTGTGGAACACCATATTGATACTTGGCCGGATGTCCCACCTGTTCACTAGAAGCAACGACCCATCCACCCATCCAAGCTTCCCACTCAAGGTGGCGATTGAGAAACTACGTAAAGACGGGTTCATTTATCCCATCGCCTACACCACTTGGGTTTTCAATCTGGTACCGGTCAACAAAAAACAGGGCACCATTTATGTCTATAGTGATTTTCGTGATCTAAACTGTGCTTGTCCCAAAGACAACTTCCCCATGCCTTTCATTGACCAACTTGTTGATGCTTGTGCAGGACATGAGAATTTTTCCTTCATGGATGGTTTCTCTGGGTATAAGCAAATTCACATTCGTAAGGAATATCAATACAAGACTGCGTTGACTACCCCATGGGGCACCTTTGCTTATCACGTCATGCCTTTCAGTCTTAAAAATGCAGGTGCCACTTTTCAAAGGGTCATGACATATTGATTTCATGATTTGGCTTATATCATTTTGTTCTACCTATATGACCTCACGGCTTGATCCAAGAAATGGTCTGACCATCTAAACTGCCTCCGACAGGTTTTTCTGCATTGTCGCAAATATTGAATTCGTTTGAACACCCTCAAGTGTGTATTTTGCATTCCTGCAAGTCGATTGTTGGGCTTCATTGTTTCCCAAAAAGGAATTAACATAGACCCTTTAAAGTTCCAAACCATCCTAGACCTCCCATCCCCCCGTACATTATGACAATTACAGTGTCTTCAGGGGAGAGCCAACTTTCTCCGTCGCTTTGTCCCGGATTATGCTATGATCGTTCACGGTTTTCTTCATTTTCTTCATACCCACATTCCTTTCGTTTGGGATGAACAAGTGCAAGCGGCTTTCCAATCCCTCAAAACAGCCTTGACTAACACCCCGTTGATTTCACCACCTGATTTCTCTAGGGATTTTATCCTTTACGTTTCAGCATCCGACTATGTTGTTTCAAGGGTGCTCATTCAAGAAGATAGTGCATGAAAATAACACGTCATTTACTATGTGAGCCAGACCTTATCCAGCCCACAACTACGTTACCCCCATGAGGAGAAGTTTTCCCTTTCCTTCGTCTTCTAAGTACAAAAGGTTTGTCACTATATCTTATTAAGCTGGACGACAGTCATGGCCAATTCCAACCCCATGGTCTATCTCTTGAGTCATCTCCTTCTTCAGGGTCGCCTAGATAAATGGGTCATCATCCTTCAAGAGTACGACATCATGTTCACTACCCCCAAGAGTACCAAATCCCTTACATTGGCACAACTCATGACAGATTTACCATCCTCATATACGTCACCAACAATCAATACTAGCTTACTTGACAACCAGCTATTTATCATTTCATCGGATAACCCCTGGTAGGACAACATCCTTGTGTACCTAAGCACATAGAAGTTTCGATCCAACATCGAACGCGATGATCGCATACGCCATCATGCCTCGCGATATCTCCTCCTTGGATATGTCCTTTACCGACACAGTATTGACACCATTTTACGACGATGCCTCACTTGAGACGAGGTTGAACAAGTTCTCAATGATTTTCATAGCGGATCCTATGGCAGCCATTTTTATGGTTTGGCCACTGCTCAAAAGGTTATCCGTGCTGGATATTTTTGGCCCACAACATTTACTGATTGCATCACAGCAGCCAAACATTGCTGAAATTGCCACCTCTTTTCTCCCAAGGCGAGGACCCCTCGTGCCCCCCTCCATCCAGTTATCACCGTTGGCCCTTTCTGTAAATGGGCCATTGATTTTATGGAGTGCAACCCCCCCTCGGCGAATGGCCATAAATACATCATATTGGTTGTCGACTATTTAACCAAATGGGATGAGGCCATGCCTACTTTTAATTGCAAAGGTGAGACTGCAACTCGTTTATTTTTCAACCATGTCATCACTTGATTCAGGGTCCCAAATCAACTCGTCTCCAACCATGGAAAACTTTTTGAGGACTCCGTCTGGAAGGAGTTGTCGACTTTTCTCAAATTTAAATACCAATACACCTCCACCTATTACCGTCAATAGAACGACCAAGTGGAGGCTATTAATAAAATTCTGAAGACCATCCTTCAATGCACTATAGACCACCACAATTCGAACTGGAATCATATGCTACTTCCTACACTTTGGGCTTACCGAATGTCTACTAAGACCACCACGAGTTTTACCCCTTTTCACTTGGTTCATGGTGTCGAGTTTGTACTTCCCATTGAATGTTATATTCCCACATTACATATTTCCATAACTCCTCCTGAACACCTCACTGCTCGAGCAACGCTTAATCCTTTTGGATAAAGACAACAAAGATCGCCACACAGCCTTACAAACCATTGAGGCTGCAAAGAACCACTCCAAATATGGCTATGATAAGCATTTCCACCCCCTCAATTTTCGAGAAGGATATTTAGTCCTTATTTATGACCAAGCACATGACAAGACTGGGAAAGGAAAGTATGAGTCCATGTGGAAAGGACCATACATTGTCCACACCTACCTAGGACATGGGGCATATATCTTCACCTACTACGAAGGAAACCCCTTGCGCAACCCTCGTAATGGTTTATATCTCAAACGCTTTTACCCTTATCCCTTTTTGGACCCACTAGTCCATGTTGTATGGTCTCATTTCTTTTTGTTTTTAAATTTTTTCAATCTAAAACTTTACACTTTGCTTCTGTGCATGACAACATATGGATCCTGTTCCACTATATTATGTCAGTTTCGTCGACGGTGCAAGTCGCTAGTCTCCAAACCTCACCTACGCATCTTGGGTATTATATTCCCCCTCAGATGAGTTGGTCCACCTCGACGGAGTGTGTATAGGAGTTGCTACAAATAACCAAGTCGAGTATGATGTTGTGACCGGTCTCTTGATTACAACCCTCCAGATGGGTATAAGTCACCTTTGTGTGTTTTTGGACTCCCAGCTTCTTGTCGCCCAACTCAACAATTTTTACCAGGTACGGGATCCTTTCCTTTTTAGAAAGTTCCCGTGCACTAAACAAATGATTAGATAGTTTGAATCCATTTCATTCACTCATGTCCCAAGAAATCAAAACAGTGTAGCAGACCAAATGGCTAACAATATTCTAGACTGGCACATAAATCAAAACATGTAGGAAGTAAACCATAAACATGCATCATCATATCATTCACATGCATATAAAGACCATATAACCATATAAAAATAAAAAAAAACAAAAGAAGCCATCATCATAAGTTGCATCCACAGGCATATATATATACATCGTCATAGAAATTTCATTATGCCCAAAGCACCCCATACACATACATACATAGAGGATCCCCAACAATGTCCTCGTCATATAAGACAAGCGGAGTATACAAAATCCCCAATGCTCATCACATTGGGGGCAGTTCCATCAACTGCCTAATTAGAGTCATCTCCATCATCATTGTTGCCATTGTCCTCCTCTTCCTCTTCCTACTCCTCCTCCCCTCCTCCTCCTCTGACTCATTGAACTCTGTCTCAGCATCCTCATCACCATAATAGGGGCATCCCCCTGGTCCATGGCTCTCATCGCCTCAGCCGCCATCGCAATACACCTCATAATAGGCCTCCACTCTTGTGGCGCATCATAACAGATATCGATCAAGTCTCGATCTAAATGTTGTCAGGCATCCTCCACCACCCCATCTAGAAGATGGTCAATCTTGTCCCACAAAGTCTCCAAAGTCTTTGAACTACTCTGTTGCTGACCTTGTCCACACCTAAGAGAGTATAATCCCTCTACTTGACCCCTCTGTGCCCGGTATCCTCTTAGAGGTTGCAGACCCACATCTACACACGCAAGTCACACCATCAAAATCAATGCCATAAAAATCCTCTAGCTATCCTATATGCTGTTGAGTTGATACAACATGATATTGTACACAAAGAAAACACATACCATCTAGTCCCCAAGCCTAAGCAGGAGGCCACAGTAGCTCAGGATCCCCTCTATATTCCATCCTCTGGTACGGGTAGTCCTCGATCACCACTAGCAGCTTCATCCACTGAGTAAACAACTCATCAGTGAAGAACCTCCCCACCATCCCCCCACCCCCACGAGTCATAATCTCGCCCCATCACTGCATCCATGGACCCATAGGCCCCTTGTCATGCACTTCTCTGTGTGTTCGTAGTGTCGAGACTTGCTTGAAGAAAAATGAATAGAGAAACGAAGGAAAACATAACTCCCCTCCTTGATGGCTCACCCTGTTCAGTTCTCGTTGAACCACCGTCAAGTACATATGGCCCCAGCCATAGTAGGTACCTTCCAAAACCCGCTCCACTAGCACCATCTATCCCCCTGAGACCTGGTGGGAGGCATACGACCCCAATATGCGCACCACTAGTGCTGCAATTGCTCGAGTCTCCACACTCTCAGTATCAAAGATCAAGAGAGCATTGTCATGCACATGTGTTGTGGCATAACAATGTCTCTCCAGTAAATCCTCCATAGATACATCCCCTGGCCTCCTCGGTTGGGTATCCGTAATCACACCCAGTGTCTCTCCAGTAAATCCTCCATAGATACATCCCCTGGCCTCCTCGGCTGGGTATCCCAGTCAAAAAGTACACATTTGGGAGCGTAATCTCCAACCACTCACCCTATATCATGAATGCCTCTGCATCTGCATCCCAAAACCCGACCAACTTGTTCAATAACAACATAGTAGAGCCTTGACCTATAATGGTCGGTGGCGCAGTTTCCTTCCATTGGTCGATGACTCAGACGAATGTGCTGGCTCGGCACTAGATAGGACCAACCAGGTATGGGACTGGTTGGGCACCACCAAATGCTTGGTAAATCCAGCCGATGGGGAGGCATACTGGTTAAGCATTAACTATATCCAAGTCCATAGGCGATCCCAAGGCTTGCAAAGTGAAGCAGGATCCTATGGACTAGAGGGGAAATGCACAATACAGATAAGTATTCGTTTTCATTTATGTCTTGTTTGGAATAATGAAGATTTCAGCTATAAGTCTTCTAACAGCTAAGCTGATACACTATTGTTTCTTTGTTGGAAACGTTGGTCATTGCAGGAAGGCAAGACCCTGAAAGACTATAAATTGCTGGTAAATCCAGAGAGTAAATGAGTGGGTGATATAAATTGCTGGTAAATCAAGAGAGTAAATGAGTGGGCGATATAAATTACTAAGAAATCCAAAGAGTAGCTGGTTGAACGCTATAAAGTTCTTGGTAAGTCCAGAGAGTGACTAGTTGGGCATTAACCACTTGATGTTGTGGAGCAGTTGGCGTGCTGGCCAAACATTCCCTTAAACAATTGATAAAACCAGTTAGCATACTGGCCTGGCATTGCCTATTCGAATGGTTGTGGAGTAGCCTGCGTACTGGCCCAACCTTCATTGTTGTATCCACAGGAAATCCAATACTTGGAAAGCAGAGAAGGATCCCATGGAATAAAGTGAAGACAACCAATACAGATAAGTATTTCGTTACCTTGCAGCCTCTTTCTTATGAATATACGTGTGTATATGATTTGGTTATGATTTCCTAAACTCTTGTTTAGAGAAAAACCCCCTATGAAAATGAACTAAACATGTGAATTGATTCAATGTTTGAGTGTAGGTATTGCTGGAAGCAAGGACTATGAAGGCATCCTAAAGATGCATGTGGACATGTGACCGTCCTAAAGAGCTCAGTATGAGCAGTAATGAAAGATGGTGCTAGTGGATACAAGTGGATCCTAGCAACCCAAGGCTATGTAGGCAATAATGGGAGGGGTGCCCTAGCTGAAAATCCATATGCAGACCTTAGACACTAAGTGTCATAGCCAAGAAAGGAAAGTCAAAGCATTCACATTGAAGTGAAAGAGACTAAGGAGCATGAAACCACAGTGATGGTGTAGCTCCATAATAGAACAAGACTAAGAGGGAGAAACCCCTACTCTTCTCTTTCCTTTTGATTGATGCATTTATAAAACAAAAGATTGTTGAGTGCATATCATGGCTGAAAATAGATTGTGTTTAATTGCTTGAGATGAATTGTGAATGCTGAAATAGTAAATTTCCTATGAAAGGATGAACATGAATGAGTTCATGTGTATGTTGGGAAAAGCATGAAAGTATGGGAGTCCCATGAATAAAGCATGGACATTCCATGTCAATTGGGAAAATAATTGACTAATCCTAATGTTTATGTTATGCTTGTCCTAACAAAGAATTCCCATGATGAATTTCATAGGTAAGAAAGTGAAACCATTGGTTGCAGCCAGCACAAGAAAGTGTTGCTAGTAAGCAAGGTGTGTTTAGTTGTGCCCATTGACCATGGCAGCAGACCGAGGGCTATTAGAGTTGGCTGAAAGTCTTCTTCAAACAATTTCCAGGATCCAAGAGAATCTTCGGGAGATGCTCAAGCTACAGAGGCAACAGAATGAGATAAACCATGAGGCTTTGCAGGACTTTATTCGTCTGCAAAAAGAGGTAAAAAGAATTATGGGACCAATCAGCAAGGGAAAGGAAAGTGGGTCAATGAAGAAGCATTCATCCAATCGTCCGATTAAGAAACGTCCCAGGTGGGAAGAGTCAAAGAAAATGGACTGGGAAAAGGTAAAGCCACCGATGAAATGTTGGGGATGTGGAGGAAATCATTGCCTCTATGACTGCCCAACAAGAGAATATCAAGGGGGTAGCAACCGTAAATTCCCCAGGTTCGTGGACCAGTTGGAAGGAAAAGAAAAGGAAGGAATTGTTTTGGAACGATGTCCTCATGCAGAGCTAGAAGGTCCTAGCCAACAAGAGCAAGTTGTAAAGACCAAAGGACTTAGTCCTGAAAAACCCAAGTAGAGGGTGAAATGCAGGACAAACCTACCACATTTTGTGAATTTTGGACATATGTAAAGTGGGTATTTATTTCCGAAGTGTTGGAACACCGAGGACGGTGTTATTCCAAGGGGAGGGGAAATGTAATGTCCCCATCTTGACCCTATTGCATTAATATTGTAAATGATGTAAATATTGTTATTTAGTCATGGTGAGGAGCTCAAGGCCAAGGCCCCGCCATTGATTTATTGTTCTATGTATCGGCAATTAGAATAGATGCATATGGTTCTTGTGCTAGCCGTGCACAATGAAAATTCGGACATCATGTAAATATGCAATTTTAATGAAAAACCCACAACCAGCTATGCAATGCAACAAAGAGATGGGGGCATGATCTTTACAATGAATAGGGAGGGAAAATAACCAAACCCTTGAACCATGGTGTTAAGCCATTTCATTGAGGAAACCCATGAACTCTCAACTACTCATTTGGTCTTATGCACCCAATCATTTAATTCTTCCAAGAATTGGTTGAGACAATGAATGCCTTGGGATGAGAGAGGTATGGCTGTCAATTTTTGTGTATGGGCAAGACAGCAACCTGGGGAAATCGAGTTTTGGCTTGCTGGGAAAGAAAACCCCCACGAAATTATGCCCAAAGCCACTCTTCACCCATGGCATTCATCCACTCACGCAGTTGGAGCTATCTAGGTCTTTCCCCTACACGTTTTTCATCCAAATCCTGCATTTTTCCATGCCTGGAAGTTCATTTTTGCATATACAGTAGCTTGGGAGAGAAGGGCCACAATTTGGGGATTGTATGGAGGTCGTTTTTGCCCCCGAATGTCCAAGGACGTTTTTCTAAAAATGGATTTGGCTTCCCAGGGTTGTTCCCCATCTTCCATTTTCGTTTTTGTGTGTTCCCACGTTTTTCTAAGTTAGTTGAAACCCCATCTCATACATCCCACCATGGAAAACGTTTTCCTCATGCCCAGCAATTGTGGTTTTGTTGCTAAGTGCATCCCGTTTTGGATTTGAACCTGTGAGCAGGAGCTTCAAGAGTGGAAGAGGACAGATTTGGCTTGATGAGCCCAATGAAGTATCCATAGCTCCAGGGTTGAGCCACTAGCCTAGTAATTCACCTCTGCCCATCTCTTAGCAGCCTGAGAACCCAACTACTGGTTGGCTTGGCTGATTTTGGCGTATCTTTGGCTATGTGATGAGCCTGTTTTTTTTCCTTTTCCTTGTGGAGATCATGCCCAGCTCGGGGGTGGCAGTGGTGCTGAGAGATTAAGGAGCACACTGGCCTACGGTTGAGTGGAACGTTGCAGAAGCATAGCTGGTTGCTCAGGGATTGCTTGGTTTAAGATAAGTATTCTCATTTGCAAATTTGATATTGCTTAAATTGATGAATGGCATAAAAATATGGAAGGTATGATGGATGTGTATTGAAATTACTTCTGCTGTGTTTTAAAATAATTTTGCATCTTCATATGTCTTTTATATTATATGAATGCTTACATAATAGTTCATGGGGCTAGATGCCCGGTTTAACATCACGATCCTCTCCATCTAGCTGGTATGATGGGAGGGGACGTGACAATGATAGGAAAGATACACCATATGGATTTCAAGACAACTTTCTTGAATGGTGTAGTTGAAGAAGAAGTGTACGTGGAGTAGCCACTTGGTTCTGAGACACATGATAGGGAGTCATATATGTGCAGAACTTGGTATGATAGGATAGACAAGTTTCTGTCCAGTTTGGGCTTTACCGAGAGTAAAACCTTTACTACAAGGTTGAGGAAAGGAATCCTGTGATTCTACTCATGTATGTGGATGACTTGTTTGTAACAGGAGATGACAGATTGATTGCAGATACTAAGAGGAAGCTTGATGCCGAGTTCGATATGAAATATTTGGGAATGATGCATTATTTCCTAGTTATGGAGGTGTGACAGAGTGCATATGGAATCTCCCTTGGACAAGGGAAGTAGAAATATTGAAGAGGTTCGGGATGATGGAATGCAAGGATATGGCCACACCTATGGCATCGAACCTGAAGCTTCTATGTGATGCTTCATCTGATCCGGTTGATGTCACGATGTATCGTCAGATGATTGGGTCCTTGATGTACCTGACGAACACGAGACCAGATATTTGATTTGCGGTGAAAACATTGAGCTAGTTCCTGACAGATCCGAGGAGTGTTCACCTGGTTGTTGTAAAGCATGTTCTGAGGTACCTAAAGGGTACAGTGGATTATGGGCTCAAGTATGAAGCAAATCAAAAGTTTAACCTACAGGGTTATGTTGATTCAGATTGGGATGGCAGTGCTGCAGATAGGAAGAGCACATCTGGGTGCTACTTTAGTATGGGATCAGGTGTGATCTCTTGGCTCAACAAAAAGTAGTCCTGTGTAGCAGTAAGTAGAGCTGACGCAGAATATGTTGCAGCTTGTTCATCTAGTTGTGAGGCAGTATGGATTCAGAAGCTACTGTATGAGTTATTTGATCTCCCGTTGGATGCTACTGGTATCTTTTGTGATAGCTAGAGTTGTGTGAAGTTGTCCGAGAACCTAGTGTTTCATGACAGGTTGAAACACATAGAGATCAAATATCACTATATCAGGGATATGGTGCAGAGAGGAGCTGTGAATCTCCTGTACATTGCGACGGACGAGCAGATTGTAGATGTGTTGACGAAGCCACTAGCCAGGGTAAAGTTCGAGTACTTCAGGGAGAGGCTTGGTGTTCTTCAGATTGATGACACTTCGAGGAAGAAGTGATGGACACATTTGCAGAAGCCATTCCAAGCATGTTGGAAGGAGGATCCTTCACATGGCTGTGGATGTAAGCACTAGATGATGAGCATCAGGATGATGCTCCAGTTACTGCTCTGTATATGCATCAGGAGGATGGTGGATAGGATCAGTTGGATCATTTATATGTATATGTATGTATGCATCATGTTGGATGCTTGTTATGATTTGTTGGATCATTTATGTATGTATGCATCATGTTGGATGCTGTATATGATCAGTTGGATCATTTGTATGTGCATCATGTTGGATGCTTGGACCATGTATCTGTATATGTATTAGGTGGATCATGTATTTGTATTTGTATCAGGTGGTTACATTGTATGATTAGGTGGATCATGTATGATGATATGTATCAGGTAGATACTTGGTATGCATCAGGTAGATGCATTATGTGATCAGGATGATCATGGATGATGAGCTTCGCGATGCTGCTCCAGATGACATGCAACAGGATGTTCCAGTGATGATGATCAGGATGATCATGTATACATTAGGATGATGTATGGTGAGTATCAGGTTGATACTTTGTGGCTATGGACAGGTTGTGCAGATAAGCATATAATAGCACCTTGGGAGGTTTGCAGATTCTCTTGCTAGGTTTTGCCGCTGTCATATAATAGCTCCCTGGGAGATTTGGCAAACGTTCTTTCAAGGTTTTTCTTTGGGATGACATATAATAGCGCCCTGGGAGATCCGCAGATAGTCTTGCAAGGTTTTGCTGCTGGCATATAATAGGTCCCTGGGATATCTGGCAGATGCTCTTTCGAGGTTTTGTCCCGTGGCATATAATAGCGCCTTGGGAGATCCGATAGGTTGAGCTGTGTGCTCGTAATGAGTCCTTGGATGCTCTTGCAAGGTTTTTCCATGACCACATGTAATATCACCCTAGGAGATCCGATAGGTTGGGATGTGTTCCCGTAATAAGTCCTAGGATGCTCTTGTAAGGTTTTGTGGTGACCACATATAATAGCACCCTGGGAGATCCGATAGGTTGATCTGTGTGATCGTAATCAGTCTTGGGATTCTCTTTAGAGGTTTTGTGGTAGGGTCACATGTAATAGCTCCCTGGGAGATCTGATAGGTTGGGCTGTGTGCCCGTAATAAGTCTTAGGATGCTCTTGCAAGGTTTTGTGACGCACGTAATAAATCTTGAGGATTCCACAGTATGGCCAGTGATGACGAAGACCTGTAGGTGGTGGGCCTACATCCAGTATGAAAAAGGACTAGCTTTGTGGAACTTCCTATGATGAGTAGATTCAGAGATTGATTGAGATAGCAGTAGCAGTGACGATGACGATGATTTGAGGATGATGATTCGCTGATGGTGATCCAGAGAAGAAGACTTGTGCTAGAAGACCTATGTCAAGAAATACCTTCCTAGTTAAGAGGGAGTGTTGATGTATATGTAACTTCGAAACGTATTTCACATATATGTATATTGTATTCCTATAGAGATATTATTATTCCTCTATACGGAAGTGTCGTCATTTATATTGTAAGTGTCGTAACTTATACTTGATGGGTTATTAGACCACCCTAGTGGGGATCGGCCATGTGGGTCAAAGGGTTATTAGACCACCATATTGGGTGTCGGCCCAGTCAACATTGTGTTATGTGGTTAAGTTAAGGTTGACCTAGTAAAGGTTATTAGGCAAGTCAAGACTAGTATAAATATAGATCGAGAGATCTCTATTTCATCATTCTATTCACTCACTCACACTTTGGAGAGTGGCGCACTTGTGGAGGTTTTCAGAATTTACTTCAATCTGATTTAGGATCTTAACTAAGAGAACAACACGTAAAGCAAATCTACAACATATCAATCATGGACACAATAATGCAAGCACACAAGAGACACAGAGTTTACTTGGGGAAAACCATAAAGGTGAAAAACCCCAATAACTTCCTCAGAGATAGATAGAGCAATGATACAACCAGAATACAAGAGATAGTCTTCTCCTAGCAGCAGAGCCTCCTCCTCCACAAGTGCGCCACTCTCCACAGTGTGAGTGAGAGAATAGAATGTGTAAAATGAGAGAGACACACTCTCTATTTATACACTAACTTGACTTGACCTTTACTCAACTAGGTCGGCCTCAACTTAACCACTTAACATAATGCTGACTAGGCCGACCCCCACTAGGGTGGTCTAATAACCCTTTGACCCACATGGACGACCCCCAATAGGGTGGTCTAATAACCCTTTGACCCACATGACTTATACAGGGCCGACCCCAACAAGGTGGTCTAATAACCCATCAAGTATAAGTTACGACACTTACAATATAAATGACGACACTTCCATATAGAGGAATAATAACATCTCTATAGGAATACAATATACATATATGTGAAATACATTCTGAAGTTACATATGTATCAACACACTTCCATCAGAACAGTACTTTCTCTGGCTGCAGTAATGAAATGGAAGATACACCAAATAGATTTTAAGACAACTTTCTTGAATGGTGTAGTCGAAGAGGAAGTGTATGTGGAGCAACCACTCGGTTTTGAGACACATGAAAAGGATTCATATGTGTGAAAGTTAAAGAAATCCTTGTATGGATTGAAGAAAGCACCGAGGACATGGTATGATAGGATAGACAACTTCCTGTCCAGTTTGGGCTTTACCAAGAGTAAAGCAGACTCCAATATTTACTACAAGGTTGAGGAAGGCAATCCAGTGATACTTCTATTGTATGTGGATGACCTGTTTGTGACAAGCGAGGATAGATTGATTTCCGACACGAAGAGGAAGTTTGCTGCTAAGTTCAAGATGAAGGACTTGGGTATGATGCATTACTTTCAACTTATGGAGTTGTGGCTGAGTGTAGATGGAATCTTCCTTAGACAAGGGAAGTATGCATGTATTGGAGAAAAATCACTATGGCTTGGGGTAGACCACAACAAACATCTGACTACCAGAAATCAACCCAATTCCCAATGCTATGCTATATAAATGACAATGATAAGATAATGAAAAATATAACCAACCTTGATCCAAACATTTGATGTAGATCCCCGTTGGATATTTTCAATCCGTGCACTTGAATCTGCAAATTAGTCTTGACAACCAATATACAACAAGTAGATATAATATATAAACGACATTAACATCATCAATAGCAATGGCCCATGATAGAACAAGTAAATGCTACCGAATGTAGTATAAACAACATTTACAACATTAATGGACGAGAATATGAGTATTTCTATTAATAAACAAGAAGAAGTAGAATGTGATACAACCTCTTGTCGGCAACCAATCTGGACCAAGATATGGGTCAATCCACTTGCGCCTCCACCACTTCAATCATCCATGGAATGGCAAACTCAAACTATGGTAGGAGTTTGGAAGGTGAACATAAAGGCTTCACAACTACAAGGATCAATGAGTGTAGACTCAAGATAGGGAAAAAATCCACTAGAGTTCTCTTGCTCTTCTTTCTCCTCCCATCCATAAGCCATATGTGCTCAATATATAGTCCTCTCAAAGGTAAGTGAAAGGACAAATCGAGGAATTTCTTGGGCAAATGGAGGGTCAAAGGTCACCCAATGACTACTTTTTGGGAGTAAAAAGTAATAAACTAGTGAATTTTACCATTTTTCATGCTACCTGCGGGCTATAGTGATGCAACTCGTGGGTACGCCCACTATAATGATGCAGCAAGCATACAAAAGAAAAAATAGGGAAAAATAGTGTCTGAAGGATATAAAGTGGTTTTGAGTCAATGAAATGGATCCTCTAGGACAAAGAGTGTTGATTCTCACAAGGTGGAAAATTACATTGTAACAGATGCCCCCTAAGGTGTGAGGTCAAAGACTAATTCTACGATGGCCGAAATACATTATAAATCTCAGAAGTGGAGTGATGGAGACACAAGTGGAAGGAGAAGCTCACTCGTCATAATACAATAGTATCCCTGAATACATGTCAGTAGTATAACAAACTGATACAATTGCCATGAATAGGCACTACATAGTGAATACATGTCATAAGTAATCATAGCCATGATCCCTCTGCAGTAAGATATGGTCTCCTGCTGAAAAAGGAAACAACTGGTGCAAACTGGAGACCATAATCCCGTCCGAGTTTTTGGAATATTTGATTTTTTTTGGTCTTTTTCATATTTGGTGAAAGATTGAAAAATAATAAAATTGCTTATAGTACAATGAGTGAGGGAACGAGTGTCAAATAGCAAGAATACTAGTTCCAATTAGTGGAACATACCTATGATCAATGCAAGGAAGTGCATGTTGGATGTGGACACTTGGGGGGTGTGTTCCCTCAAGGTCAAAAGGTCATCAAATTGTAAAGGGAAAATATAGGCTCTATGGGGCTCGACAAGGGAAAGTGCTCAGACACCAAGCTAATAACAGAGTAAGTGGGAGCTGGCACAAGGCTCAAGTGGCAAGCAGGGTAATGCAATGCAATCACAACTTGATATAAATGGGGGAGTCCTTATGGGATATGGCCAGCATAAGACAAAGTAGAGTATGAGTCTTTATCGCAACATCATGGCGTAACTACAAAGGAATCCCAATCCTAAGGACAAAAAATGGCATGGGCACCAGAATGAAAACGGGGGTTCTATCTAGGGTACCCATGTTCGGAAAGGCCCTACTGCCACATAACGACACTTTTGTAACAATGTGAAGGTTTTGTGTCAGTTAAGAAGTGGGGTCGCACCTAGGGTTTATGAAAGTGTTCAAAAGGTCAAATGCATAATGCATGTGAAAATGACATCTAACCTATATGCTAGGTGTGAAACGTACCTGCCGTAGGTGTGAAACATTCGAAAACAACTTTTGCCAAAGAAATCTAGTTAAAAATGCTACTCCATGACATTGTATTAGTCCACAATAGCATTAAATGGCAAAAACTATAGACAAGTGGGTCTTGAAAATTATAAATAGTAATAAAAATTTACAATTTACAATTCATTTTTACTATTCACCCATTCGGAGTTTTGTGGTTAGTTTTTACCTCAAAGTTCAATTGTTGATTCTGAGAGGTACAGGCGTCCGATCGTCAAACCATCAAGAGCAGGTTGGCAATCTCATCCCCACCTTCCATTTTAATCTTTTTATTTCAAATTTCATTGGTTAAAAATTTTATTTGGCCATGCCCTACATGGTCACGACGCTACCCACGGGCTATAACTATGCAGGTCATGGGTAGGGATGGGTACGCACAGTCAACACACATGTTGACCATGGGTACCTACCTCTATGAGCACAAATGCCTGCGGGTATGTCTGTGAAGTGAGTTTTTTAAGCTAAACTGACCAAAGCTTTGGATTTTTCTCTTTCCAGGATGGTTCTAGAGTGGAGAGAGAGAGAACATGACCTAGTAGATGAGGCTATTCGTAACGATGTGCGTGCACAACAAGCGCTGCAAGCATGTGGTTTATACAAATTTTGGAGCATAGGGGGTTTGAAGGCCTAAAACCTATTCCTCTGGCATTTGATAGACTATTGGGATGTTGATGCACATAACTTCAACCTAGACGGGAAAATACTTTCATCGGAGGTGGAAGATATTTTTTTCATCACAGGTTTGTCCCACCGAAGTGAGGTGGCAAGCCTTCGGTCTCGAACTGTGGGTGGTGGGGTCACCATACCTGACTACATAGAGAGATATTGTGTTCCAAATACTCAGGAAATGGGAAGTTAGGCGCCCATCCGAGCCATAGTCAACCTAAGTATGAAATTTTTTGTGGTAACTTTAGTGCGGATCACTGGATCCAAAGCTCTTCACCAGGCATCCAGGCCAGTTATGTTCTATGCATCACATTGCATGCAACCTATGATATTTGACTGGTGTACTACGCTACTGGCATCCATGAAGACCTTGCTGATAGAGTGCAAGCAGGGGAATGCAAAAAATTTGGGTATGGCAGTATTTTGTGCAACTTCTTCTTCGAGCGGGTTCCGGGGCTCAGTCCAAGGGTTGAGGTCCCTCCTCATAGTCTCCACGACCCAGCCATGACCTAGTGGGCTGGGGTCTTGACATGACAAGGTGGTGGCCATCAGGCATCACCATATACAGAGGAGTTCTTTTATTGGTGGGATCGATAGATCATAGCGATAGATGAATACCCCTATGCAGGGATAGACTTTTGGCAGGATCGAGACATGCTGCTCCCACTAGATGCAGCGTTCGGGGACATCGATGAGTACTTTTTTTAGGTTTTTTGTTGTGTATTAAATTTTTATGGATTTTTTATTATAGATGTAAATGTAAAAAGACAAGGTGGTGGCATGACCTAGTGGGCTGGGGTCTTGACATGACAAGGTGGTGGCCATCAGGCATCACCATATACAGAGGAGTTCTTTTACTGGTGGGATTGATAGATCATAGCGATAGATGACTACCCCTATGCAGGGATAGACTTTTGGCAGGATCGAGACATGCCGCTCCCACTAGATGCAGCATTCGGGGACATTGATGAGTACTTTTTTTAGGTTTTTCGTTTTGTATTAAATTTTTATGGATTTTTTTATTATAGATGTAAATGTAAAAAGATTTTTGGGGGTAGTATCATGTATTAAAGTTTGACTGTTTGCTCGCAGACAAGGGCCCAGTGAGACCCGATGGCTTCCCGAGACATCGTCATCAGGCAGGTGTTATGAGATGGTAGGTGCTGTAGTAGAGTGAACACTATAGTCTCTGCATTCCAACATATCACGGATGACTGCCAGGGTACCATAGGCAGAGGCTATGCAGCTGCCAGAGGCTATGCAACGCTAGGTAGTGGGGGTGTCGAGCAACTGGGTGCGACTACTCCAGCGTGTCGCGAATGCAGTGCAATACTTCTATGAGACTCATCCTATCGGGGCAGAAGCTAGGCCTCCTTAGGGAGTAGATATCTCAGGATCTCATTTTTTGTATCGATATGTATAGTTTTGAGGGCGATGGGCACCAGTTTTGTATCATGACACTACCATTTTTGGACATATTATTTATAAAAAACTTTGGTTATTCGGTTCTACTATATGTGTGTATGTACAAATGTGTGAATGTCTTCTTTTATTTGTGTGCTTCATTGTGAATGTGACAAATTCCAATCTAATACATAGTTAGCATATGCATCAGATATATGATTAACACTTCTTGGAACATGAATGTATGTAACTGAAACAAAATGTTGTTCCAAGTGTCTTACCATTAGGAATTTCTGTACTAGCGTAGGATCTTGCACACGGTACTGCCCATTCAGCTGAGACACAACTAGTTGTGAATCCAGGCAGACTTCTAAACAATGGATACCATGTGCAATGACATCCCGAAGTAGCTCAATGACGGCACTATACTCAGCCACATTGTTATATGTAGGACCAAGACAAGCACCTCCTGAGGACACAACTAGGTGGTCAGGTGAGAAAATAACCCAGGCAGCAAAAGCAAGCTATTGCGTATGATGGTTAGCACCATTCGCAAACCCTAAGAACATAGGAAACTCTGCTGACATCTGTCAATCAAACGAAAGCTAATCAACAAACCCGAAAACCAAAAGAAAGCTAAACTATGTACGAAAGTAACTATACAGTAGTATACAAAAGTATTATCCCGAACCAAAGGTTAAAGTGTAATACCGTTTGAGGTAGAGCCCATTTCTAGGCTCCTTCAAGATAGTCCCCTCATAGTCTTCTAACTCATAGGCTCTTTTTTCCAGGACACACCTCATGATGTAAGGGCCATGTCGCATGGGGTTGAACTTGCCTGCCCCCAGGGGTTCTTTAGCTTGGTCATATAACAAGACTAAGTCACCTTCAGCATATTGCTGGGGATGGATAGACCTATTGTACTGAACCTTAACACAACATTTGTTGGCATCTATAGCCATGGTGGCATCTCAATGCTGCTCATCAAGTTTTTGAAGGTGGATTAAACGTTTCTTAAGACCTGTCGTATTAGGGAGGCACTCTATGGCCAGTTTAAGAGAAGGGATTTCGCATTCAATCTATAAAAGTGACTCCACACTGGGAACGAGCTGAAATGGTGAGAATTCGGTGGCAGTCTTGACTGCGATTCGATATGCCCACAAAGCAGGATATAACATGATGTGTTAGTTGGTCTTGCTTTGTTGGATGGTACGCTGGAGAATGGTCTTCAAAGACTTGTTAACTGCTTCAACTTGACCATTCGCTTGGGGATAGTAAGAAGATGAGTGTTCTTGACGAAACCCAAGCTTGAGAGACAAATCCTCCATCATCTTGTTCTGAAAGTGACTGCCATGGTCAGTGACAATCTCTTTCGGAATACCGAACCGAGTGATAATTTGATTGAACACAAAATGTGCTGCTGTAGCA
Source organism: Larix kaempferi (assembly GCA_027924585.1). Taxonomy (NCBI): domain Eukaryota; kingdom Viridiplantae; phylum Streptophyta; class Pinopsida; order Pinales; family Pinaceae; genus Larix; species Larix kaempferi. The sequence continues at coordinate 5,271,073 of BSBM01000798.1, read as the reverse complement.
GCATCAACTTTTATCGTAGACATGGCCTCATCCCATTTGGAAAAGTAATCCACGAATACTATAATATGGTGATGCCCCCCAGCTGAAGCTAGTTTGCAATCCATGAAATCCATCTCCCACTTGGTGAAGGGACTGATGGTGAAGACTGGATGAAGGGGCGTTGGATGCGAGCGTATATTCCAAGAAAACACCTGGCAAGGGTGGCATCTCTTCATAGCGTTAATGCAATCTTTAAATATTGAGGGCCAAAAATAACCAACTCGCAAGATACATTGGGCTGTAGCAAGCCTGGATAAGTGACCGCCACATGCCCCAGCATGGGAATCATTAAGCACTCGCTTTGCTTATTCATGAGTTAAGCAGCGATGGAGAATAGAATCCTTTCCTTGGAGATACAAAGTTTCACCGACGATAGTATAATCTTTAGCATGATGTTTCACACGCCGTCACTCGTCTCATGAATAGTGTAGAGGAAACTTCAAAGTTTGGAGATATACAATGACATCCCCATACCAAGGGTCCTCGGATGAGATAAGAAATAAGTGCTCATCCACAAAGGAATCTTCATGAATGACATCCTCATCAAGTCTCGGAAGGTCCGACATAATCTCAGTATACACCAACGATTTCACCGATTTCGGTGAATCAAAATCGAGATCGAACTCCTAAAGGATCACAATCCATTTATTTTACTTCCCCCTATAAGGCGTCATGATAGCACAAACTGAAATCAATTGATATGCGCGACCATTATGGTTGTTCTAATCAAAATGTAATGTCGTAACCACTGGACTGAATGAACAGTCGCAAGTGCCATCTTTTCCACATGAGTATATATTAGCTCAGTATCTATGAGATTTCGACTGCGATAATAGGTGACATGCTCGATGAGCACATCATCAACTTGAACCAAGACCATGCCAATTGTCTCTTAAGACGTGGCCACATAAATGATAAAATATCATGCGAAGTCTGGTGGACTAAGCACAGGGGATGATACCAAATCTTTCTTAAGGGCGTCGAAATATTGCTGGGCTCGCTCATCACAGATAAAGGGTGTGTCTTTCTTCAATAAGGGTGTGAAACCTTCGGTAAGATTAGCATAATTGACTACGAAATGGCGTATAAAAGTGTCTCTCCCTTGGAGGCTCTGAAGTTGTAACAAGTTGCACGAAGGAGGCAACTAAAGTATTGCCTCAACTTTAAGAGGATCAACTCTAATACCCTCTTTTGAAACTATGAAGCCGAAAAGGCGATTCGTCGCAAAGATGCATTTGTTAGGATTCAATCGAATCTTGTATCATATACATCGTTCGAGAATCATGCGGAGTTGCTTGGGGTGGTCCATTCTCTTGCGAGAATGGCCAGCAAGATCATCAAAGAAAACCTCCATAATATTTTTAAGATCATGAAAGGCATAGGTCATGGCACATTGAAACGTAGCTCCGGCATTCTTAAGGCTGAAGGGCATTTTCCAATATGCAAACGTTCCCCAAGGACAAATGAAAGCTTTCTTATGCTGGTCCCCAAGTTTGATTTGAATCTGATTATACCTTGAGAAGCCATCCATGAATGAAAAAATCTCACTTCTCGCACAAGCATCCAAGATTTGATCGATGAATGGTATGGGGAAGTTGTCTTTCATACATGCACGGTTCAAATATCTAAAATCAATGCATACATGGATCGTACCCTACTTCTTATCCATAGGAACGGGGTTTGACACCCATTCGGTAAGGGGAGTGGGGTAGATGAAACCTGCCTTGAGCAGTTTCTCCACCTCTGGCTTGATAGCGGCTTCTTTTCTAGGGTTCATAGCACGTAAGCATTGTCAAACTGGTTTAGCATTGGGATATGCTCTAATCTCATGTTCAACAATGAGGGGGTCTATTCCTAGCATCTCCTCATATGACTAGGCGAAAGCTTCCTAGGGTTCTGTAAAAAATTCAGTGTAAATAGCAATCTCTTCAGGAGTGCAATCGTCACCGATGTAAATGTTCTCGACGTTTCCAGGAGCACAAGAGATGTTGATCAACGTAGTCAGGGAAATGTTAGCCATATTCCCCTCCGAAAAAAAATCATGTGACCCTAAAAGAGCCATAGGGTGACCAACCATCTCTGCTAGAGTCATCCTAAACTCTTCTTGTTCGGCAAGCTTGAGTTTGGGAAGAAAATAAGAGCGATGGTGCATATCTTCCCAAGGTCTCTCACTACCACACATGGCCTCCATAATAGCTTCATCTGAAGGTAAAGTATCATCAAGGCAGTCATGTGAACAAGACGAGTTGGCTTCCCAAACTAGCAACATAGCGGGATCTTCCTCGACTATTTGAGAAGAAGAAATATCCGGCTCTGTAGTGGCATAGACATCCCGATATGTATAATGTCGCAAGAAGTGGAACTCGTGGATGGAAAAGTCCATGGATCATTAAAATAGGAATCCCAGAACGACATATTATGTGAAAAAGGAGACGCATCGTCGGTAATGGTTCCAATAAATCTCACAGGTGCAGAAAAATCATAAGTTCCCATTAATGAAGGATACATACCAACACCCATGTTCCCAGTTTCCGGCTGAGAATGAGTAACCTGCGGAACTATGGATCCCGCGGATGTTGTGGAAGGGGAATTAACGAGATCTAGTTGATCGATGGTCACAATCTTGCCTTCGTGAGGAAAAAAGATAACTCTGAATACAGTAGATGCAACCGCCTTCATAGCGTACATCCAATTCCGACCCAGTAAAAGGTTGTAGTCGATGGGTGCATCAACCACCTCGAATTCAATAGGCACAAATTTACCTCCCAAGTAGACAACAAGGGAAGGGATAATTCCATGCGGCTTAAATGACCTACCGTCAAATGCAATGAGACTGGTTCTAGACGCAAGTAGAGGAGGAGAGCCTAGAGCTTTCCAACAAGTTAACGACATTACTGACGCGGAAGCACCTTCATCAACCATCATACATTTGAAACAATTTTGAAGGCACACCACCTGGATTTGAAAAGCCACATGGTAAGGTAAGCGATGTTGAACATCAGTACTGTCAAACTTGATAACACTAGGAATTCCCCCATCCTGAACTCCTAATGCTCTCAAAAGGGCATGCTTTTGAGAAGGATAGGCCTGCAAAACTTCAAGAGCCAACATGGAACACAGAGTTTGGCCCAAGTCTTCCATGATGTTGTAGTTATGGGTGGTTCGAGCATTAGGATTATGCGTAGAGCGCTTAAGAACACCTTTTAGTATCCATGGCATATTAGAGGGCTTCTCGATATGCAAGGAATTTTCAGGAGGAGGGGGAGGCTCACTCCCCATGTTAGGTTGTGGTGCACCATAATCGCGTTGACGAGTGGCAACACTAACCTCCGATTGAACCATATTCACACATTTGTAACCACCAGTATTGGAAGAAGATGTTGTCGTCTCAGTAGGTCCATAACCAGTGGTGGGAGCATGTGAAGCCATGTTTTGATGATGAGGAAGGGTATCCTTTAACACAGCTAGGCTCTGTGCCAAATGCTGTGATGCTTCTTCAATTCAATGAAATAAGTGAGTAAGATGATCTTCCCCGCAAAGCTTACAAGGAAACTTCACCTTACGCCTAGTTTTACGGTCCTCGCCAACATTTCCGCCTTTTATCGGAGGGTTGGCATTATCCTTACAAGGGGTATTGCGATTGATATTGTTGTTCCTATTGTTTCCACCCTTACGGTTGTTTCCCCCCTTTTTCTTACCACTAGGTTGCTAGTTACCTGATTGGTTCGTCGATTGCACACTGTGTACATCGGACGATGGGGTGGAAGTGGACAAGGTGTGAACCTGTCCGAGAGTAGACTGGTTTACCGACAAATTTTGCATTTGATTAGGTACCAAATCTATGGGGCGAGTGCTTGCGGATCCTACGATGCCATCGGCATGTAGTCCATGAACTGAATGAGGCTCATGGCATGTTCGCGGTGTGTCAGGAATAATGTCATACAAAATGCCAGACTGAGAGTATAGTAAGTCTAATTGTTGGATTTTTAAGATGGCTTGTTCCTTAGTCACAATGATGGACATCGAAACATCCTTAGAAATGTATGGGAGTAGAGACTTGAGGAACCATTCCAACGGGAAATCTAGATGAATGTTAGCTTTCACTAACCTCTTCTGTCGATGCCACTCTTGAACGTGGTCAGAAATATGTGTGGCCTTATTCTGATGGAAGGGACATAAGAGTTCATTACCAATATCATAGCGTACCGGCAACTGGAAATGATCCAAGAAAACCAAAGCGATCTCATTAAAACCCCTATAAGTGTTTCCCGGCAACTCAACATACCACTTCGTGGCTTCCCCCGTGAGGGTGTGTTGAAATAGTCGTATTCTAACATAATCGTGATTCAACGAGTTGGAGGAGCACCAAAGGTGAAATGTTGTGACATGATCACCTGGGTCCTCACCACCCTTCCCTTCAAGCTTAGGAATGTCCGAAGGGAGCTTGGTAGGGACCGGAGGCCAATTAGGTTCGTGACACACCGGATCATTCGTGAGCTTCGAAAGATCCGGAAGGTTCAAATGTGCAAGGAACAGGAGCTGTGGCTAGAAAGCTTGATTATAAGCTCCCATAAAAGGTTGGTTGAACGGAACCGAATCATAAGATGGACCAAAAGCTTGACCATGAGCATTAAACTGCTGATAATGAGGACCTGAAGGACCATAAGCTTGACCATGGCCATAGGGTTGATAAATTCCTCCGACCTGACCCATATGAGAGTAAGCATGTATATACGTGTTTTGGGCACCATATTCGGGTGGGTTGTACTGGTGGCCAGCATCGACTATGTTGTAGTAAGGGTTGCCACCATAAGTATGGGGCATATACGTACTATTTGTAGCGGGAACCAAGTTGTAATGACCATACTGGTGAGTTATGTTCCCACCCCTAGCATTAGGATCAGCTTGAGCAATCGTGTGGTGACCATAAGCATGAGATGAATTCCCAACCCCAAAATTGGTGTTACTAGTAGCAGGGATGGTGGCATTATGTCCATGTGGATAGGATATATTCCCACCTCCTACATTGGCATTACTAGTGGCGGAAGTGGACTCAAAAGTATGCGGTATATGTCCACCCTCGTGGTTAGGAAGAGCATTAACATTTGCAAAAGTAGTCCTAGGTTGACGAGTAACGACATGCATATTAGGTGGTGGATGGCAAATCGTGTTGTAGACAGTGTTCCTATTAGGTTGGGTAGCCCTAGGAGGCGATCGCCTTCCAACATTAGCATTGTTAGGAGGGATACGACCAGTCCCCATACTATGTGTTTGAGTGGACAATGTGGTGCCCCTAGTGAGGGTATTGCCCCCAGTGGGTGCAGTGTGGCTAATACTATGGCTAGTGCCAGCGTGACTACCAAACATAGTGGAAGGATCAACTATATTATAATTAGGCATACCAAAAGATAATGTGGTTGGGATGACCATAGGACCAGTGTCATCATGTAACTTTGGCATCTCATGTATATAATTGTGCAGAAACGAAGGATCGAACAGGTCGTCCTCGGGTGGATCTAGAACAAACAAATTATGTTGGGTTTCAGGTGGATCACCCCCCCACACCTCACGAGGAGTAGGGGTGTCTGAAGTGTGTTCGACTCTACTCAATGGAGTCATAGGTATTTCTTTAGTATAAAAATGTGCAGTAGTCATGACGTCTAGGACGTATGTCTCGTAAGAATCCAAAGACTCAAAGGGAGCCCGCCAGTGTTCCCTAGCAACGCGGCGTGAAAGCTCAGCAGGTTGTAAACTAGCCAACCGATGGGATCGACGAAGAGTAGGACTCCAGAGAGAATATAAAATCAAAATGTCCCCTAAAGGCCAACTATCGATAAAAAACAGTAAATCAAAAGCACACACCTAGAGAAACTACAGCCAAGAGCAGACAAACAGAGTGGCTGTTAACACCCAAAAAGTGTTCACTACCTCATCTACCACATTATATGGCTCATTTGTCCATTTTTCTACCATATTTCCCTTAAAATCTCAAAAAATCCCATTAAAAAGCCTCCAAAAGGCCTAAAATGCCTCCAAAAGGCCACAAAACCCTCAAAATAGCCTAAAAAAGGTTTAAAAACCCCTTTTTCCTCCAAAAATATCCAAAATTCCTCAAAAATAGAAAACATCTCCTAAAAAGGGAATAAAAAATATAAAATAATGAGGAAAAGGAGGAAAAAACCCTATACAGCTGCCCAAAACCATGTGTTACCCAAAACCATGGGTCAGCACTCCACCACCAAAAAACTATAAATAGGTGATGGAGATCCCTTATTCCATATCCACAATCAAACATACCCTTACTCTGCCAAAATCTCTCTCGAAACCCTAGTTCACCATTGAACTACTTTCACCTTGAGAGACACCTTTGGCCCATTTCCACCATTGGAGAAAGAGAAGGAGCACATTGGAGCTTGGAGCAACCCTCTTGGACATTGCAAGGAGCTTCATCAACCTTCACATTGAAGGTAATATCAATACAAAACCATTATTTAAATTTGTTGTTTATTTTTCATGCATGTGTCTTAAGTTAGTTTACTTTTCTGTTTTAGCTTAATTATTTACATTTACTGAACTGCTACTAAGGAGTCCATTCTCCTTAGTAGGTGCTCATTTGCACAAGCTAGGGGTAAAACCCTAGCTACAGTTTTGGCGACTCCCCTAGATTTTGAATTTCTGGTTTCGTTTTTAAAATTTTTTTCTTTTCAGCTGTCCCTTTCGGCCGCCGCACACCGCGCTTTTTCCCTCTGCAGTCGCGTCCCGACCGCGTCTTCCAGGCCTTTACCTGCGACCCGACCGCGGCTCTCAGACGGTTTCCGATGCCCTGCCAATGGATTCAAGTCTGTTACCTGCGATCCGGCCGTGGCTAATCAGCGTGTTTGCTGCGATCTGACTGCGCCTGTTGGCCATTTTCCCGCGTCCCGACTGTGGCTTTCAGCCTCTTTCCCGCGTCCCGACTGCGTCTGTTATCCTTTTCTGCCGCAACCCGACTGCATCTTTTTCCCTATTTCCTGCGTCCCGACTGCATCTGTTGGCCCGAAAGCCGCGACCTGACCGCGTCTTTTTCCCTCAAACCCGCGGTCTGCCTGTTCTGCTTCGCCACAGACCCACGGTCTGATTTCTGCATTTTTCTTGTTTTGAGCCCAGCCCCTTTTTGCTGCAATATTTTCTGCATCTGAACAGCCCCCTGTCCTACCTGCGGTCCCACTTCCTTACAGCCTTTCTGCAACATAATTTCTGTTCCCTTTACAGAATCTTTTAAAAATTTTAGTATTTTTTAATTCAGAAAATTTTGCAAGTTAAAGTTTCAATTCCAGCATTATTGATAGTTAGACGTTGCCCCCCTTGTGGCACTTCTATTTTGGGTTCATAACCTCACAAGCACACACTCTGTCACATAAATCAAGTGAGCGTTAAAAAGTACCTAACTGAACAACCATTCTAACCCCACTTGGGGAACACAAAAAAATCATTGTAGTTAGGTAGGATCGGGGGGATAGGCTTCCAATAACACCCCTTGGTTACTTTCACTTGAGACATAGTTGTTGTCCAAATAGGGAACCAAAATCCCCTAGTACTTTTTGGCACGGTCACGACCATTTTATCAGAGGGCCTCTCCCTTAGGAGGGTTGAAGTCGGGAGACTGGTTCCGGAGGCCTGAGTGGAATACCGCACTCCATTCAGTAACCGAAGGGCTACCTTTCGCGGTTCGCGGGATATCCCTGTATAGGGGTATTGCGGTCAACGGACTAAACGGCAGATTCACCTTTCTGGACGTGTCATGAACGGGGTATCTTAGTTGCCATTCTTCTAGGATTGACTACCTGGTGTCCCTCCCAGTAGGGGGATATCATAGCCACTTGGATTTTCTACTCATATGTTCTGACTTGGATTTCATCACCTTGCAGAGGATATGTTTAGTTGAGTCAGAATACTTTTAGTTAGGTGTTTGCATGCTCCTTTACCTCCCTTTGGTCTAGTGAGTCCACCATTTTTTCTTTTTAGGAAACCTGCTGCTTGTTGGTATTCTGACCATCTTTGTTGATACTCCACCTACTGTAGCACAGCTGTTGCAGTGGGTGTTTTGAGTTGGTTGTTGGCCTGAGTGCCTTGTTTTTTAGCTCTCCTTCTGCACACTCGGTTGCATTAGACCTTTTTGAGCTGTTTTTCTACTCACCTCAACCCACAGAGATTTGACACCATCCGTCACCATTGAGTCCCCGAGACATTCTCGGTGCCTCAGGGGCGAGCCCCCACAGCACGGTTCTCTTGACACCACCCGTCATAGATTTCGATCATCATCCATTGATACCACTCATCACAGATCTAGAGCCTTGTCACTTGACTCCACTCATCAGTGACATAGGGCTCTGTCACCAGATAGTGACGCTCCTTACTTTACCTCTGATTCTAACGAAGAGTCTGAGAACCCTATTTACACTGCCCCTACTAGCCCCATGGATGGCGTGACTTCCACTCCTTTCGCTATAGGGACCATTGGTGGCACATCCACCACTACACCAGTTACCACACCTGCTCTAGGAATGCCCTCCATGGGGGCCACATCCACCATCGCGGTTACCATTCCTATTCCCGTAGATGGCCTACATACCACCACTACATCAGTGGCTCACACTACCCATGGTGGTGCTGGACCATCCTCCACCACCTTAGTTCCCCCACTTGGGGGCACCATCCTAAATCCTGTCCCTCCACATGGGGGCATTGGCCCCAACTTGGTCCAACCCACTACTGTGTCACATCCTTCTTCCAGTTTGCCGTTCATGGCTACCCTCAACCTACCTGACCTGGCCAGATTGACCAACGATCCTATTCGACACGACCCTATGTGGCCTCATATGCCCACCAAGCTCCCCTCTGACATCCCTAAGTTTGAGGGTAAGGCAGGTGAGGACCCACAAAACCATATCATGTCTTTCCACCTATGTTGTTCCTCTAACTCCATAGTGGATGACTCTGTTCGTCTCTGTCTCTTACAGCGCACCTTCAGTGGCTCTGCAGCCAAGTGGTATATCGAGCAACCTTATGGGACCCATGCCACCTTTGCTTCCCTTGCCTCGACCTTCCTGCAGTTCTTCCAGTTTCCTGTCCGCTATGACGCGGGCGTTGAGATCCTCCTATCCTGCAGAAAAAACACGGCTACCCATATCACGGACCACATCCATGAATGGCGTCGACGCCGTAGCTTATGCAAGATTAAATTAGATGACCGTATCTTCCTAGATTGGTTCCTGAAGTCCCTTCTTCCTGTTATCGCTAAGGATGTAGCTTCAGAAAGACCCCAGTCTGAAGAAGAGGCCATCCTTAAGGCCCAACATTTCGACCTCATTTACGCCCAGTCGAGTTACCTCTATACCATTATACCTGACGCCCCTCGCGGCGAGTCCTCCCATCATGATGCATCGGGGGAATCCCACGCCGCAGACGGCATTATCGGTCGTGTTTCTTCGCATCCTCAACCCTTTTCCATAGCACGTCCTACCCCGGGCCCCGACCTTTCGCGGGCCACCTCACAGTCTGGGGCCACCAACTCATATGCTCCCATGACACATCACCATCATTCCCATGGACCCAGTTGTCCACCTCAATGCTTCGGGCATGCACCCCCTTCTTATAACCCCCCGGTCGCACCTCAGTCCTATTATCACCAGCAGGTTACACCCGCTCCTGCGCCTCCTCAGGCCCACCCCGCTTATTACCACCAGCAGGCTGCACCAGCGCCTGCGCCTTCCTTAGCCCAACCAGCTTATTACCCGCCACAGGCAGCCCCTGCGGCAAATCCACAACCTGCTCCGCAGCCATATCAGCAACCCCCTCAAGTTGCTGCACCTACTCAGCCTCCACCTACATACCATCCACCGCAGCTTGCTCCCGCTCCTGCACAACCTCAAAACCCACCTGCTGCTCAAGGGCAAGTCTACGCCCAACAAAATCCGCAGCAGAACCAAAACAACCAACGCAACCAGGGCAAACAGAACCGAGGCAAAGGCCGTAATCGTGGGAACAACCAACTTGTAGACCAAGCTGGTCAACCGGCTAATCCCCCCGACAACAACAACGCAGCCACCGCTAACCAAAACCCTGATCGCCCGCCCAAGCAGGCTAAAAACCCTAATTTGAGAACAAACCATCCTTGTTCTATCTGCGGGGTCTATGGCCACTACACACATACTTTCCCACATTTGGAGCGAGCTCGACAACTTTGGGTTGATGATGCCCATCGCCAAGGGCATGCGGCTCCTCAAGCACCGCCCAACCCCCCACAACCTCAGCAGCAACCTTTGGTGCTGCAAAACCCCTTACCAACCCAAGGCGTGGTGAACACTCAGCCATTGGCCCCTCAAGCTAACGCGCATACCCCAACAACAACAGATCACATACGCCGCTCCTGATCAACCCATGTTTGACTCAGGTACCCATCACTTGTTGATGATGTCTTCTAATGATGTCAACCTACAGACCCGTTGGAACCAATATGGCTCCACCTCTGAAGCCCTTCCCGCTGATAAAACCGCTAACGCTCATCCCACTGATCAAGCGTTACATATCCCTCCCCCGCCGGTCGATGGTGCTTCCAAAGCAGCTCGTTTCCCACTTCACCGTATCAACAACAATCCCAATGCGCGCGCTGCATCAAACTACAACATTGTAGACGACCTAGCCCAATCTCCCGCAGCCATGTCTACGTTAGAAGTCTTGAAGAACTGCCCTTCCCAGCGCAAGACTTTACTCTCAGCCATTGGGGCTATCAACCCAACTGATTCGAATTTGATGGCATTTGATTTGGACCAGTCTGAACCACGCCTGCCTTCCACCTTAGCATTCCAAGTTTTTGTTTCCATTCGGAATCTTGTCATCCATCGATGCATCATCGATGAGGGTGCCTCCACATGCGTTATGTCTACATTCGTATGGCATAAGTTGGGATCCCCTACACTCCAGCAGTCCACCACTGCGTTACGCGCCTACGATGGACGTTCGGCTCAGCCCCAAGGTCTCCTAGCCAATGTCCCTGTCCAGTTAGGTGGTAAAACCGTCCTCATCGATATCGAGGTCATCAATGCCCAGCTTGATTACAACCTCTTACTCGATCGCAGCTACATGTATGCTATGCGGGCGGTCGCTTCCTCTGTCTTTCGTACCATGATGTTCCCCCATGATGGACGCATGGTCAAGATCGACCAACTTACTTACTATGATCCCAGTTCTCCCGCAGCACCTGAAAATGTTCTCCCCATGGTTGAACAACCTGTTTCTCGTGCCACCACCTCGTTTGTTTCCTCTACGGGGCCTGGGGTCTACTCAGACGCGCCGATGACCTCCACCTTTCAATCTATTCCTCCCCCGTCATCTACGCCCGAAGTGTCTGACTTATGTACCTTGTCCCACGACAACCAACCACCTAACAATCAACCACCCTTGTTGCCAAAACCACCATTGGTACCTAGCCACATTGGTGTTACACCTATCCATACGATCCCCTTCCTAGTCCCTCCATCGGGAGTAGTAAGCGCCCCAGTCATGGCTACCCTTAGTCTCCCTGGGTTAACTTTGGGATTATCTGTATGGTATCTTTCGCCTCCCATTCGCCCGCCGACACCAGACGTCGTCCTCCAACTGGTGCAACCCATGGCTACTACCACTCAGCCACCTCCCGGTGTCTCTACCCCTTCGTCCTCCACGACTCCTCCTCCTACTCCCAAACCTACTGGGGGCAGAGGTCAACAACCTTACACTGCTGTACCACCTCCCAAGACAGTCAAAAACCCTCCAGTATTTCGTGCTCCTCCCAAATGCTCATTGTGTGACGAGTTGGGCCATGCGACCCACCAATGCCCACAGTTACCAGCATTGCAGAAGCATATGCAGATGCTCGACGATGACCCCAACATCCCAATTGTCGAACTAAACCCCACTCCCAAGCCTAAAGACAAATCCCTGCGTACCAACCACCCCTATGCCATATGCGGTGTTTTAGGGAATTATTCCCATCATTGTCCCGATCTCCCAGATTACAGAGCGGCTCTCTATGAGATGAACAATCTGGATCTTGAGACGGCACCACCCAGCATTGAGGAGATCTACCCCCCGGTTTCTCCCCCTTCTGGAGAGGTTAATATCATTTATATGATCTCTTCAACCACTACCTCCTCATCAACCGATTTGACGACGCAAACTTTCCGTACAGATGAGGAGATTCTTGAGGTCCTCACTGCCCCGGAGTACCCCTGGGATGACATGCACCATCGTTCCTATTTCATCCCAGTAGAATCCTCCTCTAGCACAGCTACCCAATTCACGGTTGAGTCCAAAGACTTCCTTCCCACTAAGGTCGACTGGTTCAAGGACCCTATTCCTGCTCCTGATGCCTTCGAGGAAGGTAACATGTCCAACATCTCACCTGTCATCCAAGTTGATATCGCTGCCCCAGGACGTGCCCCTTAACTCATCACTTTAGGATCATTCTGCAGTAAACAAGAGATTGAGGACTACATAAACCTTTTCAGAGAATTCCGTGATGTCTTTGCCTGGTCCTATACCGAAATGCCTGGTCTTGACCTCGCCATTATAGAGCACCAAATTGACACATGGCCTGATGTACCCCCCGTTTGTCAGAAACAGCACCCCATTCATCCCTCAAAGCTCCCAGCCGTCAAAGCCGAGATTGAGAAGCTGCGTAAGGCAGGGTTCATTTATCCTATTGCCTATACCACTTGGGTTTCAAACCCCGTTCCCGTTAACAAAAAACAAGGCACCATCCGAGTATGCACTGACTTCCGTGACTTAAACCGTGCTTGTCCCAAGGACAACTTCCCCATGCCGTTTATCGACCAGCTCATAGATGCATGTGCGGGGCATGAGGTCCTCTCCTTCATGGATGGTTTTCCGGATATAATCAGATTCAGATCCGTAAGGAAGACCAGTACAAAACTGCCTTTACTACCCCATGGGGCACCTTTGCTTATCGCGTCATGCCTTTTGGCCTCAAAAATGCTGGCGCCACTTTCCAGCGGGCCATGACCTATTGCTTTCACGACTTGGTCCATATCCTGTTAGTCTACCTTGATGACCTTACAGCTCGTTCCCGGAAACGATCAGACCACCTCAACGACCTTCGGCAAGTTTTTCTGCGTTGTCACAAATACCAAATTCGCTTGAACCCACACAAGTGTGTCTTTTGCGTTCCGGCAGGTTGATTGTTGGGTTTCATTGTTTCCCAGAAAGGAATTACTATTGACCCTCTAAAATTCCAAGCCATCTTAGACCTTCCCTCCCCTCGCATGCTCCAGCAGCTCCAAAATCTGCAGGGGCGATCCAACTTCCTTCGACGCTTCGTTCCTAATTACGCCACCACCGTTCATGGTTTCTTGCGCCTGCTCCGTACCCACATACCCTTCGTCTGGGATGAGCAAGCAGAAGCTGCATTCAAAGCCCTTAAGAAAGCTCTCACACAAGCTCCTCTGATTTCCCCTCCGGATTTCACACAAGACTTCATCCTTTACGTTTCCACATCCGAGCATGCCGTATCTGGAGTCTTGGTTCAAGAAGACGCTTCTCACCAGGAGCACGTCATTTACTACGTCAGCCAGACCTTGTCTGGTCCACCCCTACGTTACCCATATGAGGAGAGACTTGCCCTAGCAGTGGTCTTTTCCGTACAAAAATTGCGACACTATATCTTAATGAGTCATACCACCGTCGTCGCCGACTCTAACCCCATGGTATACCTTCTAAACCGGTGGCTACTGCAAGGTCATGTTGCTAAATGGGTCATTATCCTCCAGGAATATGACCTTACCTTCAAAACCCCTAAGAGCACTAAAGCCCTCGCGCTTGCCCAGCTCATTACTGATCTCCCTTCCGTTCTCCCGGCCAAACCAATCTCCGATGAGTTACCCGACAATCACTTGTTCACTATCTCGTCCGATGACCCATGGTACGGTGATATCTTGTTATACCTGCGCACGCAGAAGTTCAGACCCAAAGTTACCTGTAATGGACGTCGTCGCATCCGTCACCAGGCCTCTCGATATCTCCTCTTAGGCGATGTCCTTTACCGGCGCGGGGTCGACACAATTCTTCGTCGTTGCCTTACACACGAGGAAGCTGAGCACGTCCTTAATGACTGTCATAGCGGTGCCTGCGGAGGCCATTTCTCAGGGATGGCCACTGCCCAAAAGGTCGTCCGCGCTGGATACTTCTGGCCCACACTTTTCACCGACTGCATCACTACGGTCAAACACTGCCATAGCTACCAACTTTTTGCCCCCAAGGCCCGGACACCTCCTGCTCCGTTACACCCAGTCGTTACCGTTGGTCCCTTTTGTAAGTGGGCCATAGACTTCATGGAATGTAGACCCCAGTCTGCCAATGGCCACAAATATATTATTGTCGCTGTTGATTACTTCACCAAATGGGCGGAAGCCATGCCTACCTTCAATTGTACCGCCGACACTGCTGCCCGCTTCTTTTTCAACCATGTCATCGCTCGATTCGGGGTTCCTAAGCAGTTAGTCTCTGACCATGGTTCACACTTCGAAGATGCCGTCTGGCGTGAGTTATCCACCCTCCTTAAATATGGGCACCAATTTTCCCCTGCTTACTACCCCCAAGGGAACGGCCAAGTAGAGGCCATCAATAAAATCCTAAAAACTATCCTCCAACGAACGGTTGACAAGCATAAGTCCAATTGGCACCACATGTTGTTCCCTGCCTTGTGGGCTTACCGCACATCCACTAAGACCGCCATTGGTTTTACACCATTTCATCTAGTTCACGGTGTAGAGTCTGTCCTCCCCATCGAGTGTCAGATTCCTGCCTTACAGATCGCTTTTGAACTTCTCCCTGACACCTCCCCCCTCGAGCAGCGTTTGCTGCAACTCGAACAAGCTGATGAAGACCGTCGTGCCACTCTCCAGAACATCGAAGCTGCCAAAAACCGCTCCAAAGCTGGTTATGACAAACATGTTCACCCTCGAACTTTCCATGAAGGGGACCTCGTCCTCGCCTACGACCAAGCCCATGACAAAACCGGTAAAGGGAAGTTTGAATCCATGTGGCAAGGCCCTTACATCGTGCAGACCTGCCTCGGCAAGGGGGCATACATCTTAGCTGACTCCGAAGGCCGTCCTTTGCACAACCCTCGTAATGGGTTGTATCTCAAGCGCTTTTACCCATAAAAGAAACCTGCGGCCCCATTGGTCTGCGTTGTACAGTGTACTTTCTTGTTGTTTTTGTCTTTCCACACCGTTTCCACCACTGGAATCAGCACGCCGAGACCGTCATGATGGTCACCTCGTTGCATTATTTTTTACCTGTCATTTTTTGTCCATTTTTCAGACGCCACTAGTCGCCTCGGTTTACGTGCCACATCGGCCATTCTCCATTTTTCACATGTTTTATATCGCCGGATTCATTTTTCCGAGCTCGTGATGATGCTTGAGATCATTTCTCGCTCTCACCCCCATATTTTTTGGGTATTTTTTCCAAAACGCCCTCGTCGCCTCGGTGTGCGTGCCACATCGGCCGTTACCCATTTTTGACACCCTTTATATCGCCGGATTCATTTTTTCGAGCTCGTGATGATGCTTGAGATCATTTCTCGCTCTCACTTGGTACAATTTTAACATTGTGTCCCAAACACCTTGCTGCCTCGGTTTGCGTGCCACATCGGTCGCCATCAGATTGTTCCACACTTTTACATGAGCCCTCCACTCCTGTCATACTGCAAATGTTTCGTTATTTTGCCACCATTTCAACTACCCCGCAAGGAGGCCCACCAGTGTTCCCCACTACCCTCGTTCTTGATCATCATTACTGATCCTTGATTGAACACTTCCTCCTTGCCTGGCCAGTCCTTTTGTTCGGTATAGTTTTATCCCTTTTTCGGGCCGGACAAGTCCTTTACGAAAAAGGCACTTAGGGAGTTTCCGTTAAGCTCTTTTCTGACTCCTAAAAGAATGAAAAGATCGCCGAGCAATATTGCTTCCTTTCATGCTCATTAAAGTACCTGAAAGGGCGTCTATCTGGTATAAGTTTAACCCTTTTCCGGACCTGGTAGACTAATTACGAAAAAGGAATACTCTAGTCACACCGGCTAGAAGAGTTCTTCATTGCATCCTTTTATGCTTCTTTGGGCCTTGGAGACTAAATCTACGAAAAAGCAACCCCCTGGAGTCTTCTTACTTACTTTCAGACTCTCTAAAATTGAAAGCAACCACGAGCATGCACTATCCTGGGCTCGTAAAATCCACACGACAGTACCATTCCATCACTTCAGAGTCTTCTTATCGCTTTCAGACTCCTTAAAATTGAAAGCAACCACGAGCATGAACTGTCCTGGGCTCGTATAAATCCACATGACAGTACCATTTTACACACACTTCTTCTAGTTCATTAACCCATGAAGAAGTATCCACCCGTGCCTCCTGGCACTATGATCGATCATCTCGGCAGCACCCCCAATCAGGTCACCTTTGTTCAGAGTATTCTGCAGTCTCCTGCCATTTTATATCAGCTAGAGTCTCCCTCAGCCTAGTCACCCTCCCAGATCCATTACAGCTATGATCCCTTTCCCCTCAGTCAGTTTCATATGCTGCCAAATCATTCCCATTATCATACTCTGAACAAAGGAAGTTTGAGTCCACCCACTCTACTTGCCCAGTTGTCCCCCCACAGTTTGTCAGTCCTGCCATCAGTACTATCACATTTCGGTTCTCCACGTCGCGCTTCTGTCAAGGAAACATCATTGCCTTGATAGTTGCAGGTCTCCCTCTGTCGACGACAGCCCCTCTATTCCAGAGGATAGGCCCAGAGGTCCCTACGCCTTGGACTTATCACCATCTGTGGTAAGTGCCTACGGACCATTCTGAGAGGAGTCATCATTGCCTCTCCACGTGGTTGTTTCTCACATGCTCGACTTCAGCGCCTTGATCGCATCGTTGAGAATCGCGTAGGGTTATATTCGTTACATTATGTGTCGAAGACCCCGGATTTCCCCCGACTCTAGCACATTGGTGAGTCACTTTGGAACGACCAGTTATATGTTCCCGTGGATGTCCGAGCTACGTTGGCGTTTGTATTCGGAAGCCATCCAGTTACATGCTTCCTTGAGTACCCAGTTTCAGTCCCAGATCAGTTCCAGTTCAGTGTACCATTGCGAGTGTACCCCTTGTCACTCTGATCCAGCAGCTCATTAGTTCCTTTGGTACCACATTCAGTAGCACTGTTGATTGTTCCAGTGTATCAGCTCTTCAGCACAGACATGGTCAGCCCAGCAGTATGTCCCAGATTTGTGTCCCCTCTGGACCCTTATGATGTACACAGTGGTTCTCTATGTATCTTACAGGTCCCCCTTTTCGGGCCTCAGAGTTCTGTTTATGTATCTTGATACGAGCATGGGTATGCCCGCCTCGTCCATATATTGAGATTATTCCTCAGTCAGTATTTGAGGTCATGTATATTTCAGGTCCCCATTTTTTGGACCCCATTGTTATTGTTATGTTATCTCCTGATACGATCATGGGAATGCCCGCCTCGTCTATATGATCAGATGATTCCTCATCCATTATTGAGGTTATGTACTTTTAGTTCTTGCAGTTGTTCGGGATCGTTGTTCCGGGCTTCAGTTTGTTTCTTCTCTTCTCTCCACACTCCAGGAAAACCATTCATGACTTATGATGTCCATCAGCCATACGATGAGCTCCTGCCCTCGCACATCAGGGGGCAATCTGTTAACACCCAAAAAGTGTTCACTACCTCATCTACCACATTATATGGCTCATTTGTCCATTTTTCTACCATATTTCCCTTAAAATCTCAAAAAATCCCATTAAAAAGCCTCCAAAAGGATTAAAATGCCTCCAAAAGGCCACAAAACCCTCAAAATAGCCTAAAAAAGGTTAAAAAACCCCTTTTTCCTCCAAAAATATCCAAAATTTCTCAAAAATAGCAAAAATCCCCTAAAAAGGGAATAAAAAATATAAAATAATGAGGAAAAGGAGGAAAAAACCCTATACAGCTGCCCAAAACCATGTGTTACCCAAAACCATGGGTCAGCACTCCACCACCAAAAAACTATAAATAGGTGATGGAGATCCCTTATTCCATATCCACAATCAAACATACCCTTACTCTGCCAAAATCTCTCTCGAAACCCTAGTTCACCATTGAACTACTTTCACCTTGAGAGCCACCTTTGGCCCATTTCCACCATTGGAGAAAGAGAAGGAGCACATTGGAGCTTGGAGCAACCCTCTTGGACATTGCAAGGAGCTTCATCAACCTTCACATTGAAGGTAATATCAATACAAAACCATTATTTAAATTTGTTGTTTATTTTTCATGCATGTGTCTTAAGTTAGTTTACTTTTCTGTTTTAGCTTAATTATTTACATTTACTGAACTGCTACTAAGGAGTCCATTCTCCTTAGTAGGTGCTCATTTGCACAAGCTAGGGGTAAAACCCTAGCTACAGTGGCTAAATGAGCTCCAGACACTGGAGCCAGTATTTCTCACCTACGAGAGGCTTGAGACTCCCGAACTATAGCCGGAGGTAACAGAATCAGTTATAACAGCCCCCAGACTTCACTACGTGCACAGGGTCAAGTCCCTATACAATGGAAACTATGCTGTCCGACCCCTATCTGACTCAGGACACAAACAGCATAACCACTGCAAGTACCCTATGCGATACCTAGGTAAGGAAACTATGGTCACCACAATATAACCAATGCTCAGGGGGACAGTCGCAGGTGGGATCCGTCGTATGGGAAGGGTAGCTGAGCCCAAAACTCAATGAGGGTCAAATCCCCCAAGAGTCCCTAGATACGAACAAATCCTGGAAATATCTCCCACGTTTAGTCGGTATCAGAGGGATATCTCTTCAACCAACCTCCCATGTGTAGCTAGGGTTTTACCCGTAGCTTGTGCAGATGAGCACCTACTAAGGAGAAGGGACTCCTTAGTAGCAATTCAATAAATTGTAAATTAAAGTGCTAAAACATAAATGTAAATTACTCTAAACATATGCATGAAACAGAAAAAACAAAAGATAAAGAATGGTTTTTGTATTGATTTTACCTCCAATGTGAAGGTTGGTGAAGCTCTTGCAATGGCCCAAGAGGGTTGCTCCAAACTCCAACTTGCTCCTTCTCTTTCTCCAAATGATGGGAATGGGCCAAAAGGGGCTCTCAAGGTGAAAGTAGCTCAAGGGTGAGCTAGGGTTTCAAGAGCTATTTTGGCAGAGTAAGGGTGCTTATGATTGTGGATATGAAATGAGGGGTCTCCATCACCTATTTATAGGTTTTTGGTGGTGGAGTGCTGGCCCATGGTTTTGGGAACCATATGGTTTAGGTCAGCTGTATAGGGTTTTTTCCTCCTTTTTTCTCTTTTTCTTCATTATTTTATATTTTTTATTCCCTTTTTAGAGGGTTTTTGCTATTTTAGAGGAATTTTTGATATTTTTTGGAGGAAAAGGGGTTTTTTATCCTTTTTGAGGCTTTTTTGATGGTTTTGTGGCCTTTTGAAGGCATTTTAGGCCTTTGGGAGGCTTTTTAGTGGGATTTTCAGGGTTTTTAAGGGAAATATGGTAGGAAAAAGGACAAATGAGTCATGTAATGGGGTAGATGAGGTAGTGAGCACTTTTTGGGTGTTAACAGATTTCCCCGTGATGTGTGAGGGCAGGAGCTCATCGTATGGCCGATAGACATCATAAGTCTTTGAATGGTTTTCCTGGGGTGTGGAGAAGAGAAGAAAAAAACTGGAGCCCGGAATAACGATCCCGAACCAACTGCAAAAACTAAAAGTACATAACCTCAAAGATGGATGAGGAATAATCTGATCATATGGACGAGGCGGGCATTCCCATTCTCGTATCAAGATATAATAACAATGGGGTCCAAAATATGGGGACCTGACATATACATGACCTCTAAGAATGAACGAGGAAGAATCTCAATATATGGACAAGGCGGGCATACCCATGCTCGTATCAAGAGACATAAAAATAACTATGAGGCCCGAAAAGGGGGGCCGGTAGGATACATAGAGAACCACTTTGTACATCATAAGGGTCCAGACGGGACACAAATCTGGGACATACTGCTGGGCTGACCATGTCTGAGCTGAAGAACTAATACACTAGAACAACAACAATGCTACTGAGTATGGTACCAAAGGAACTGATGAGCTACTGGATCATAGTGACAAGGGGTCATACTCTCAATGGTACACTGAACTGGGTACTCGAGGAAGCATATGGCTGGATGGATTCTGAATACAATCGCCAACGCAACCTAGAAATCCACGGGAACATATATCTGGGCATTCCGAAGTGACTCACCATGTGCTAGAGTCAGGGGAAATCCGGGGTCTTCGACCAATAACTGAAGGGATATAAACCCTGCACAATTCTCAACGATGCGATCAAGGTGTTGAAGTCGAGAATGTGAGAAACAACCATTCGGAGAGGCAATGATGACTCCTCTCAAAATGATCCATAGGCACTCACCACAGATGGTGATGGGTCCAAGGCATAGGTACCTCTGGGTCTATCCTCTGGAATAGAGGGGATGTCGTCGACAGAGGGAGACCTGCAACTATCAAGGCAATGATGTTTCCTTGACAGGAGCGCAAGGTGGAGAACCGAAGTGTGAGAGTACTGATGGTAGGACTGAAAAACTGTGGGGGATAACTGGTCAAGTAGAGTGGGTGGACTCAAAATTCCTTTGTTCAGATTATGATGGCGAGGATGATCGGGCAGCATATGAAACTGACTAAGGGGAAAGGGATCATAGTTGTAATGGATCAAGGATACTGCTGGGATGAGGGAGACTCAAGCTAGTGTAAAATGGCAGGAGACTGCAGACTACTCTGAACAAAGGCGACCTGATTGGGGGTGCTGCCGAGATGATCGATCATAGTGCCAGGAGGCACGGGGGGGACTTCTTCATGGGTTAAGGAACTAGAAGAAGTGAGTGTAAAATGGTACTGTCGTGTGGATTTATACGAGCCCAGGACAGTTCATGCTCGTGATTGCTTTCAATTTTAAGGAGTCTGAAAGCGATAAGAAGACTTTGAAATTATGGAATGGCACTGTCGTGTGGGTTTTACGAGCCCAGGACAGTTCATGCTCATGGTTGCTTTCAATTTTAGAGAGTCTGAAAGCGATAAGAAGACTCCAAAGGGTTGCTTTTTCATGTGTTAGTATCCAAGGCCCAAAGAAGCATAAAAGGATGCAATCAAGAACTCTTCTAGCCAGTGTGACTAGAGTATTCCTTTTTTGTAATTAGTCTACCAGGTCTGGAAAAGGGTTAAACTTATACCAGATAGACGCCCTTTCAGGTAATTTAACGAGCATGAAAGGAAGCAAGATTGATCGGCGATCTTTTCATTGTTTTAGGAGTTAGAAAAGAGCTTAACAGAAACTCCCTAAGTGCCTTTTTCGTAAAGGACTTGTCCAGCCCGAAAAAGGGATAAAATTATACCGAACAAAAGGAATGGCCAGGAAAGCAGGAAGTGCTCAATCAAGGAACATTTATGATGACCAAGAACGAGGGTGGGGGGGAACACTGGTGGGAATCCTTGCGGGGTAACGAATGGTGGCAAAATAATGAAATATTTGTAGTATGATAGGAGTGAATGGCTCATGTAAAAATGTGGAACAATCCGATGGTGGTCGATGTGGTGCGCAAACCGAGGCAACAAGGTGTCGGGACACAATGTCGAAACTGTACCAAGTGAGAGCGAGAAATGATCTCAAGAATCATCACGAGCCTAGAAAAATGAATTCGACGATATAAAGAGTGTCAAAAATGGATAATGGCCAATGTGGCACGCAAACCAAGGTGACGGTGGGCATTTTGGAAAAAATACCCAAAAAATCTGGGGGTGAGAGCGAGAAATGATCTCAAGCATCATCACCGAATCGAAAAAATGAATCCGATGATATAAGGTATATCAAAAATGGGTTACGACCCATGTGTCATGCAAACCGGGGCGACAAGGTGCCGGGACACAATGTTGATATTGGTCCTGGTGAGAGCGAGAAATGATCTCAAGCATCATCACGAGCTCGAAAAAATGAATCCGATGTATAAGGTATATCAAAAACAGGCAACGATCGATGTGGCACGCAAACCGGGGCGATAAGGTGTCAGGACACAATGTTGATATTGGTCCTGGTGAGAGCGAGAAATGATCTCAAGCATCATCACGGGCTCGAAAAAATGAATCCGATGGTGCAATTGGTGCAAAAAATGGAGGTCATAATACTAGGTGTATCATGATGGCCCACGAGGGCAGAATACTAGGTGTATCAAATCAAATATATAAGTGACACGTGACCTAAAAAATGGTTGAGATCACAAATGTGAAAAAGTGAGCAGGGTTAATGACCTGCCCCCATGCTGTGTGCATAGGGTTTGTGATTGTGGATCACATATGTGTTGGTTTGAATGATGGGTTCATTGACATACTGAGATAAATGTGATGGGGTAGGGTCAAAGTGATTGATCATGCCCCCTATCCCAGGTTCGGAGTAATCTATTATGCCCCTTGACTCAGAGGTGTCAAGGTGGTGCTCTATGATAGCAAGGTCAAGACCAGGCATTTCGGTATAGGACCAAGCAAAGACATCATGGAATTCCTAGAAGAGTTTTTTGTACTCCTCAATCTCATGCTCACTGTAGGAGGCTCCTAAAGTTATGAGTTCAGGTGTACCTCCTGGGGCAGTGATATCAATTTTGATGACGGGTGAAATATTGGCCATGTTACCTTCCTCGAAGGCATCCGGAGCAGGAATAGGGTCCTTAAACTAGTCAACCTTGGTGGGAAGGAAGTCTTTGGATTCAACCGCAAATTGGGTCGATGTACTAGAGGAGGATTCTTCTGGGAGGAAGTAGGAACGATGGTGCATGTCATCCCAGGGATAATCCGGGGAAGTGAGAGCCTCGAGAATCTCCTCATCAGTCCGGAAGGTTTGGGTTGTCAAATCGGTTGACAAAGGAGTAATGGTTGAAGAGATCATATAAATGGTATTAATATCTCCAGAAGGGGATGAGACCGGGGGGTGGATCTCCTAAATGGTGGGTGGTGCCGTCTCAAGATCCAAATTGTTCATCTCATAAAGAGCTTCTCTGTAATCAGGGAGATCGGGACAGTGATGTGAGTAATGCCCGTAAACACCGCATATGGCACAGGGGTGGTTGGTACGCAGCGATTTATCGCTAGGCTTGGGGGTGGGGTCAAGTTTGAAAATGGGAAGATTAGGGTCGTCATCAAGCAGTTGCATGTGTGCCTGTAATGCCGGTAATTGGGGACATTGATGAGTCAGATGACCTAACTCATCGCACAACAAGCATTTGGGAGGAGCATGAAACATGGGGGGGTTTTTGACTGTCTTGGGAGGTGGTACAACAGTGTAAGGTTGGGGGCCTCTGCCCCCAGTAGGTTTGGGAGGGGGAGTAGGATTCGTGGAGGACGAAGGGGGTAGCGACACCAGGGGGTGGCTGAGTGGTAGTATCCATGGGTTGCATCGGTTGTAGGATGAAGCTTAGTGTCGGCGGGGGAACGGGAGGCGAAAGATACCATATGGGTAATCCCAAGGTTAACCCAGGGAGGCTAAGGGTAGCCATAACCGGGGCGCTTACTACTCCCGAGGGAGGGACTAGGAAGGGGATTGTGTGGATGGGTGTAACATCAATGTGGCTAGGTACCAATGGTGGTTTAGGAAACAAGGGTGGTTGATTGTTAGGTGTTTGGGTATCGTGGGAAAGGGTACATAAGTCAGACACTTCGGGCGTAGATGATGGGGGAGGAATGGATTGGAAGGTGGATGTCATCGGCGGGTCTGAGTAAACTCCAGGTCCCAAGGAGGAAACAAATGAGGTAGCGGTACTACTAACAGGTTGTTCAACCATGGGGAGAACATTTTCGGGTGCAGCAGGGGCATTTGGATCGTAGTAGCTAAGTTGGTCAATCTTGACCACGCGTCCGTCATGGGGAAACATCATGGTATGAAAGACAGAGGAAGCTACCGCCCGCATAACATACATGTAGCTGAGACCAAGTAAGATGTTATAATCAAGCTAGGCGTTGATGACCTCTATGTCAATGAGTATGGTTTTACCACCTAACTGGATGGGGACATTGGCTAGGAGACCTTGGGGCTGAGCCGAACGACCGTCGTAGGTGCATAATGCAGTGGTGGACTGCTGAAGAGTAGGGGATCCCAACTTCTGCCATACGAATGTGGACATAATGCATGTGGAGGCACGTTCATCGATGATGCATCGATGGATGACAAGATTCCAAACGAAAACAGAAACTTGGAATGCTAAAGTGGAAGGTAGGTGGGGTTCAGACTGGTCCAAATCAAATGCCATCAAATTTGAATCATTTGGGTCAATAGCCCCAATGGCTGAGAGTAAAGTCTTGCGCTGGCAAGGGAAACTTTTCAAGACTTCTAATGCAGACATGGATGCGGGGGATTGGGCTAAGTCATCTACAATGTTGTAGTTTGACACAGTGCGCGCATTGGGGTTATTGTTGATACGGCGAAGTGGGAAACGAGGTGCTTTGGAAGCACCATCTATTGGAGGTGGAGGTATACGTAACGCCTGATCAGTGGGATGAGCGTTAGTGGTTTTATCAGTGGGAGGGGTTTTAGATGTGGAGCCATATTGGTTCCGACGAGTTTGGAGGTTGACATCAGTGGATGACATCATCAACAAGTGGTGGTTACCTGAGTCAAACATGGGTTGATTGAGAGCGGTGTAAGTGATTTGTTGTTGCGGTGGCATGTTAGCTTGAGGGGGAGCCAACGGCTTAGTGTTTACTACGCCTTGGTTTAGTAAGGGGTTTTGAAGCACCAAAGGTGGTTGCTGAGGTTGTGGGGGGTTGGGTGGCGCTGGAGGAGCTGCGTGCCCTTGGCGATGGGCATCATCAACCCAGAGTTTCCTGGCTCGCTCTAAATGTGGGAAAGCATGTGTGTAGTGGCCATACACCCCGCAAATAGAACAAAGATGGTTTGTTCATAAATTAGGGTTTTTAGCCTGCTTGGGTGGCCGATCAGGGTTTTGGTTGGCAGGGGCCGCATTATTGTTGTCTGGGGGATTGGGAGGTTGACCACCTTGGTCTGGAGGAGGGTTGTTCCCACGGTTACGACCCTTGCCATGGTTTTGTTGGCCCTGGTTGCATTGGTTGTTTTGGTTTGGCTGCGGGTTTTGTTGGGCGTAAACTTGCCCTTGAGCAGCAGGTGGGTTCTGGGGTTGTGTAGGTGCTGGAGCAGGCTGCGGTGGGTGATATGTAGGTGGAGGCTGTGCAGGTGCGGCACCCTGAGGGGTTTGCTGATATGTCTGTGGAGCAGGTTGTGGGTTTGCCACAGGGGATGCTTGTGGCAGGTAATAAGCGAGTTGGGATTGGGAAGGTGCATGAGCTGGTGCAGCCTGCTGGTGGTAATAGGGCTGAGGTGCAACCGGGGGGGTATAAGCGAAGGGCGCATGACCGAAGCACTGAGGTGGATAGGTGGGTCTATGGGAATGGTGGTGATGTGTCATAGGAGCATACGCGTTGGTTGCTCCAGACTGTGAGGTAGCCCATGAAAGGTCTGGGCCAGGGTTGGGACGTGCTATAGAAAAGGGTTGGGGATGCGAAGAAACACGATCGATAATGCCATCTGCAGCATGACATTCCCCCGGCGCATCGTGCTGGGAGGAATCACTGCAAGGGGCATCCGATATAATGGTATAGAGATAACCCAACTGGGCATAAATGAGGTTGAACTGTTGGGCCTTAAGGATGGCCCCCTTCAGACTGAGGTCTTTCGGATGCTACATCCTTAGCAATGATAGGAAGAAGGGATTTGAGGAACCAATCTAAGAAGATACAGTCATCTAATTTGATTTTGCAGAGGCTATGGCGTCGACGCCACTCATGAATGTGGTCTGTGATGTGGGTAGCCGTGTTTTGTCTGCAAGACAAGAGAATCTCAACTCCCGCGTCATAGTGGACAGGTAACTGGAAGAACTACAGGAAAGTCAAGGCAAGGGAAGTAAAGGTGGCATGGGTCCCATGGGGTTGCTCGATGTACCACTTAGCTACAGAGCCAATGAAGGTGCACTATAACAGATGGAGGTGAACAGAGTCATCCACTATGGAGTTGGAGGAACACCACAGATGGAAGGACATAATATGGTTTTGAGGGTCCTCACCTGCCTTGCCCTCAAACTTAGGGATGTCAGAGGGGAGCTTGGTGGGCATGTGAGGCCATGCAGGGTCATGTCGGATGGGATCGTTAGTCAATATGGCTAGTTCAGGCAGGTTGAGGCTAGCCATGAATGGAAAACTGGAAGAAGGATGTGACACAGTAGTGGGTTGGACCAAGTTGGGGCCAATGCCCCCAAGTGGAGGGACAGGGTTTGGGATGTTGCCCCCAAGTGGGGGAACTGAGGTATAGGAGGGTACTGCATCACCATGGGTGGTGTAAGTCACTAGTGGAGTGGTGGTAGGTATGCCAGGTACGGGAATGGGTACGATAACCGGAATGGTGGTCGCGGCCCCCATGGAGGGTATACCCAAAGCAGGTGTGGTAATTGGTGTAGTGGTGGATGTGCCACCAATGGTCCCTACAAAGAAAGGGGTGGAAGTCGTGCCAGCCATGGGGCTAGTAGGGGTAGTGTAAATGGGGTTCTCAGAATCTGCCTTAGAATCAGAGGTAAAATAAGGGGCGTTAAGATCGGGTGATGGAGTCCTATGCCGCTAATGAGTGGAGTCAAGTGACAAGGCTCGAGATCTATGATAAGTGGTATCAAGTGATGAAGATCTATGTCTATGACGGGTGGTGTCAAGTGAACAATGCTATGGGGGCTCTCCCCTGAGGCGCCGAGAATGTCTCGGGGACTCAATGGTGACAGATGGTGTCAAATCTCTAGGGGTTGAGGTGAGTAAAAAATAGCTCAAAAATCCTAATGCAACTGAGTGTGCAGAAGGAGAGCTCAAAAAATAGGGCACTCGGGCCAACAACCTACTCAAAACACCCACTGTAACAGCTATGCTACAATAGGTGGAGTATCAACAGAAATGTTCAGAATACCAACAAGCAGCAGGTTTCCTAAAAATAAAAAATGGTGGACTCACTAGACCAAAAGGAGGTAAGGGAGCAAGCAAACACCTAACTAGATAGTATTCTAACTCAACTAGACATATCCTTTGCAAGGTGATGAAATCCAAGTCAGACAATATGGATAAGAGAGCTAAGTGGCTAAGATATCCCCCTACCGGGAGGGACACCGGGTAGTCAATCCTAGAAGAAAGGCAACTAAGATACCCCATTCATGACATGTCCAGAAAAGGTGAATCTGTCATTTGGTCATTTTACCGTAGTACCCCCATACAGGGATACCCTGAGAACTGCGAAAGGTAGCCTTCGGTTACTGAATGGATTGCGGTATTCCACTCAGGCCTCCGGAACCAGTCTAGCGACTTCAACCCTCATAGGGGAGAGGCCCTCTGATAAACTGGTTGTGACCGTGCCAAAAAATACTAGGGGATTCTGGTTCCCTAATTAGACAACAACTATGTCTCAAGTGTAAGCAACCGAGGGGTGTTCTTGGAAGCCTATCCCCCCGATCCTACCTAACTACAAAAATTCTTATGTGTTCCCCAAGTGGGGTTAGAATGTTGGTTGTGTTAGGTACTTTTTAAGGCTCACTTGAATTAGGTGACAGAGTGTGTGCGTGTGAGATGATGATGAACCCAAGTAAAAAGTGCCACTAGGGAGGGAAACTTTCTAACTAGCAATAACAAGACAGAAATTAACCTTTGAAATGCACAATTTTCTTTTTTCAATTTAAAGTGCTGAAAATGTAAAAATGATTCTGTAAATGAAACAAAAATAAAACTGTAGAAAAGGTTGTAAGGAAGGGTGGCTGCAGGTAGGACAGATGGTTGTGTTGGGGCAGAAAATAGTGCAGCAAAGTGCTGGGTTCAAAACAGAGAAAAATGCAGAAAACATACCGCGGGTTTTTGGCAAATCTGCACGGTCGGACCGCGAAAAACAGCTGAACAGTCGCAAGCGCGTTGCGGGATTTGGGCTGAAAAATGCAGTCGGGATGCAGGAAAAACGCCGAAAGTCGCATGCGGGTTGCGGGAAAATGGCCAAAATTCGTAGGCGGGACGCAGGAAAAATGCCGAAAGGCGCCGGCGGGTTGTGGAAAACTGGCCAAAAGCCGCAGGCAGGACGCAGGAAAAACACTGAAAGGCGCCGGCAGGTTGCGGGAAACTGGCCGAAAGCCACAGGCGGGACGCAGGAAAGACGCTAAAAGGCGCCAGCGGGTCGCGGGAAAATGGCCGAAAGCCGTAGGAAGGACGCAGAAAATAGGGTAATAGCCACAGTCAGACCGTCCCAAACAGGCTAATAGTCGCAGTCGGATCGTAGGTAACAGACTGAAAACGGCCGGCGGGTCACCGGAAACAGTCTGAGAACCGCGGTCGGATCACAGGTAAGTGCCTGAAAGACACGGTCGGAACGTGACTGCAGGGGGAAAAGATGTGGTTTACAGCGGCCGAAAGGGACAACCGAACAGAAAAAATATTTAAAAAGTGTAACCAGAAATTCAAACCTGAGGGAGTCGCCAAAACTGTAGCTAGGGTTTTACCCCTAGCTTGTGCAAATGAGCACCTACTAAGGAGAAGGGACTCCTTAGTAGCAGTTCATTAAATTGTAAATTAAAGTGCTAAAACAGATATGTAAATTACTCTAAACATATGCATGAAACAGAAAAAACAAAAGATAAAGAATAGTTTTTGTATTGATTTTACCTCCAATGTGAAGGTTGGTGAAGCTCTTGCAATGGCCCAAGAGGGTTGCTCCAAGCTCCAACTTGCTCCTTCTCTTTCTTCAAATGATGGGAATGGGCCAAAAGGGGCTCTCAAGGTGAAAGTAGCTCAAGGGTGAGCTAGGGTTTCAAGATCTATTTTGGCAGAGTAAGGGTGCTTATGATTGTGGATATGAAATGAGGGGTCTGCATCACCTATTTATAGATTTTTGGTGGTGGAGTGCTGGCCCATGGTTTTGGGAACCATATGGTTTAGGTCAGCTGTATAGGTTTTTTTCCTCCTTTTTCCTCATTATTTTATATTTTTTATTCCCTTTTTAGAGGGTTTTTGCTATTTTAGAGGAATTTTCGATATTTTTTGGAGGAAAAGGGGTTTTTTAGCCTTTTTGAGGCTTTTTTGATGGTTTTGTGGCCTTTTGGAGGCATTTTAGGCCTTTGGGAGGCTTCTTAGTCGGATTTTCGGGGTTTTTAGGGGAAATATGGTAGGAAAAAGGACAAATGAGTCATGTAATGGGGTAGATGAGGTAGTGAGCACTTTTTGGGTGTTAACACCGTGACCTCGTTCTTAACTTTGGATTGAGTAGAGCATCCTGAGAACATCGATATATACCATGGATTCCTCCACTCCCTGGTCAGACACCTAATGTTTCATATAGTAGTCTTGGATTGTTAACTCACAATTATCTATTCCAAGACTCTAAACCTATGCTAGTTGGTGTACCCTACAAATCAAATTGGTCTAATCAATTTTAAGATTAAGCGTTAATTTTAATGGATGTGGTTACTCAAGGGATATGGTTGTGAAACTAGTGATGTGTATGACTCAATAGTATGCAAAATCGTCAAATCCTAGACTCATCTATCCAAAGGAAACAATGCCACTAGCATGCAAAATCAATCAAATGGTTTCAAAATAAATATGCAGTCCTTTTATATTTTCGATGCACAATCAGAATCTAAATGAAAGAAGAAAGCACTCAATGCAAGATGCAGTACATAAAAGCAATTTTTTTTTTGTATTTTCTCTTATAAACAAAAGGAAAATGCAAAACTATATGCATATTTTTGTATTTTTCAATATAAAGAAATGAAAAATGCAAGAAAAATCCTACTATCTAGTCACTGATATGCCAAGAAGATCACTAAGACAACTCAGTAGATACCAAACAATAAGACTCAGCCAAGAAAATGAGCTCAAAAGGGAAAAAACCAACAAGGCTAAATCCAAAGATGGGTAAAAAACCAACAAGGCTCAACCAAGAGAAAAGAAGAGTTCTAGTCACAACCAAGGCATGGAACAGTCAAGAAACAGGCCAACAAAGACTCAGGATCATCCAAATCCAACCCAACAATAACCAAAAGTCATAAATCATCCAAAGCTATAGTTGTATGCTACTATCGAAGGAAAACCTGCAGGTACCCATGAGTAGTAGAGTAAACAGAGGTGGGTGTACACGAGCAAAGCTAAGCTCATCCGCGGGTAAGGAAAGGAAAATGGGAAAACAAAGAGTCCAATAGCTCAGACAAAACCAGTTTTCTATAGTGTATCTCAATGTCCAATCAGGGACACAGAGCTTCGACAAACAACAACTCTAATTAAGGACTAATGCTCAAAAATCCCCAAAATGGATGTTTTCTCCAGTATGGTCGCCATTTCTATATTAGAGAAAACTCACTATGGCTTGGGGTAGACCACAACAGACAGTTGACTAACAGAAATCAATTCAATTCCCAATTCTATGCTATATAAATGACAATGCTAAGATAATGAAGAATACAACCAACCTCGATCCAAACGTTTGATGTAGATCCCCATTGGAGCCTTTCAATCTGTGCACTTGAATTTGCAAATTAGTCTTGACAACCAATATACAACAATTACATATAATATATAAACGACATTAACATCATCAAGAGCAATGGCCCATGATATAACAAGTAAATGCTACCCAATGTAGTATAAACAACATTTACAATATTAATAGACGAGAATATGAGTATTTCTATTAATAAACAAGAAGAAGTACAATGTGATATGACCTCTTGTCGGAAACCAATCTGAACCAAGATCCGGGTCAATCCACTTGTGCATCCACCACTTCAATCCTCCATGGAATTCCAAACTCAAACTATGGTAGGAGTTTGGAAGGTGAACATAAAGTGTTCACAACTACAAGGATCAATGAGTGTAGACTCAAGATAGGGAAAAAATCCACTAGAGTTCTCTTGCTCTTTTTTCTCCTCCCGTCCATAAGCCATATGTGCTCATTATATAGTCCTCTCAAAGGTAAGTGAAAGGACACATCAAGGCATTTCTTGGGAAGATGGAGGGTCAAAGGTCACCCAATGACCGCTTTTTGGGAGTAAAAAGTAATAAAGTAGTGATTTTTACCATTTTACATGCGACACGTGGGCTATAGTGATGCAACTCGCTGGTACGCCCACTGTAATGATGCGGCAAGCATAAAAGGGAAAAAATATGAAAAAATAGTGTCTAAAGGATATAAAGTGGTTCTGAGTCAATGAAATGGATCCTCTAGGCCAAAGAGTGTTGATTCTCACAAGGTGGAAAATTACGTTGTAACAATGCAGTAGAGATCCTCAAGCGGTTCGGGATGACGGACTGCAAGGCCATGGCCACACCTATGGCATCGAACCTGAAGCTATTTAGTGATGCTTCATCAGATTCAATTGATGCCACGATGTATCGTCAGATGATTGGATCCTTGATGTACCTGACGAACACGAGACCAGATATTTGCTTTGCGGTGAACACCTTGAGCTAGTTCCTGACGGATCCTAGACATGTTCACCTGATTGCTGTAAAGCATATTCTGAGGTACCTAAAGGGTATAGTTGATTATGGGCTCATGTATGATGTGAATCAAAAGTTTAACCTGGATTATTATGTTGATTTAGATTGGACAGGCAGTGCTGCAGATAGGAAGAGCACTTCAGGGTGTTGCTTCAATATGGGATCAGGTGTGATCTCTTGTTTTAGCAGGAAGCAATCTTGCATAGCACTGAGTACAACCGAAGCAAATTATATCGCAACTTGTTCAGCTAGTTGTGAGGTAGTATGGATAAGAAAGATATTGTTCGATTTATTTGATCTCTAGTTAGATGCTACTTGATTCTATTGTGACAACCAGAGTTGTGTGAAGTTGTCATAGAACCCAGTGTTCCATGACAAGTCGAAGCATATCAAGATCAAATATCACTATATCAGGGATATGGTGCAGAGAGGAGAAGTGAAGATCCTGTATGTTGCGATAGATGAGAATATTTCATATGTGTTGACCAAACCAATAGCCAGAGTGAATTTCGAGTACTTCAGAGAGAGGCTTGGTGTTCTTCAGATAGAAGATACTTCGAGGAGGAAGTGATGGGACACATTTGTAGGAGCCATTTCTAGCATGGTTGTAGGAGGATCCTTCCCATGGTTGTGGATGTAAGCGCTGTAGGACGATGCTCCATATGATATGCATCAAGACGAAGCTATGATAATGATCAGGATGATCATGCGATGATGATTTGCATTAGGATGATGCTATGACAATGATCAAGATGATCATGAGATGATGATATGCATTAGGACAATGCTATGATGATGATCAGGATGATCATGTGATGATGATGTGCATCAAGATGATGTACTGTATGATGATGATCAAGTATGATCATGAGCATCAGGATGATGCTCCGTGCGAGGATGATCAGGTTGGTCATGAGTATCAGGATGATACTCCATGGCCGTGGACAGGTTGTGCGATAATCATATAATAGCGCCCTGGGTGATTTGCAGATACTCTTGCGAGGTTTTTCCTATGGCATATAATAGCTCCCTAGGAGATCTGGAAAATTCTCTTTCCAGGTTTTGCTTGGAGGGACATATAATAGCGCCTTGGGAGATTTGCAGATACTCTTGTGAGGTTTTACCTATGGCATATAATAGCTCCCTGGGAGATCTAGAAAATGCTCTTTCAAGGTTTTGTCCGTGGCATATAATTACACCCTATGAGATCCAATAGGTTGAGCAGTAAGCTTGTAATCAATCCTAGGATGCTCTTTCGAGGTTTTTCCAGACCACATGTGATCAGTCTTAGAGATCCAATAGGTTGTGCTAGGCACGTAAAAGTCCTGGGATTCTCTTTAGAGATATGTCCGATCATGCTAGGCACATAAATGTTCCTAGGATTCCCTTTTAAGATTTTGTGGTGGTCACATGTAATATCTCCCTGGGAGATCCGATAGGTTGAGAAGTAAGCTCGTAATCAGTCCTGGGATTCTCTTTAGAGGTTTTGTTGACGCACATAATCAGTTCTGAGGATTCCACAGGATGTCCAGCTCGCAGAGATGATGAAGACCTATAGAAGGCTAGGCCTACATCCAACATGAAAAGGGTTGGCTCTGTAGAACTTCCTATGACGAGAAGAATTGAGAGATACCCCAGTGATTGAGATGACGAGTACAACAGCAGTGACAATGATGCTCCATGATCTAGTGACAATGAT
This sequence comes from Larix kaempferi, assembly GCA_027924585.1. Lineage (NCBI taxonomy): Eukaryota > Viridiplantae > Streptophyta > Pinopsida > Pinales > Pinaceae > Larix > Larix kaempferi. The sequence goes on along the minus strand of BSBM01000798.1, from coordinate 5,237,664 downwards.
CCATGATCTTTGTGATCTTTGTATTGGGGCTTATTCTATCTCTGAGGAAGTTGCGAGGTTTTTCACCTTCTTAGTTTTCCCTGGTGAAATGCTTTGTTTCCATTGTCTCTTGTGATTGTTATGATGTGCTTGTTACTCTCTTAGTGATCCTAGATAATATTGAATGAAATTATCAAAATATTAACAACTATAGGATGACATCAAGGAAGATAAGGAGGTACATGATACTTTTCCTTATGTAAGATACTGAAGTTTTCCTGGGTGCCCCCCATGCATTCGACAAAGTTGCTGCTAAACAAGATAGTGGAGCTTTGGGATGCTAACGCGGAGACATTATTCATATAGAGCGAGCGAATAGAGATCACGTTGACAGATGTGTACTTCTTGATGGGGATCTCGTGGTTGGATGTGATTGTTGACAATCAACCAAGGAAGCTGAGTGACGTCTTGTCATGTTCCCAAATTTTGCTATAGTCCATGGGGATAATTTTAGCCTAAGTCACCTAGGCATTAATCAATTAATTAATGGATGGATGAAGAAATTGACTAAGGGAATATGCCTAAGGGTGAATTGTAGGAATTAAATGGATAAGGTGGGCTCCCCATGAAGTTATTAACCCTTTAAACTAAGCGCTAAGGTGATTTATTAATTAATTGGGGAGTTTTGAGCTAGCATTATAAGTTTAATTAAATAATTAATGGTTTTGAATTTTGGAGAAGAAATTAATTAATTTTATCAGTTATCCTAATTTATTAATATTTTATTTGTTATGTTGAATAAAAAAAGAAAGTGGCTCACCAATTCGAATTAGTGGATAAGGTTGGAGGAATTACTTGGAGTAGAAGTCAAGTAAGCACTATAGTCAAAAAATGTTTCCAAAAATGAGAAAAGAGGAATATTTCAAGAAAAGCAACATAAATCCATAAAGCAAGAAAGTATGAAAAGCAGGAAAGTTCAGAAAATAAGGAAAGTCGGAAAAATATGAAAAAAGGAAGGAACGCCAAAGCAAAGCAAGAAAGGAAAGAAAGGAAAGTATGTCCACTCATGGGTGACCTATTCTCACAAGTCACCAAGCCAAGTAACTTGCTCAATAGGTCAACATGAATTCGATTTAAGAAGGTTTCCAACTTCATTCAAGAACTTTTGATCATTGTTAGAATTTGTGTATGAGAGATTTGAGCCCTCTAGTTGAGTGATGTGCCTCAACAGTTATTCTTGTGAGATGTGCCCCAAGGTCCATATTTTCTTGTAAGTATTATTCATGTACATAAACTATTATTACATCCAATAACCTCCAATTCATATCAGCACTAAAGAATTAATGTCATATTGAAGAGGAGGCTACCAGTGTGTTAAGTCAGTAAATTTTTCTGCATTTTTAGTTTTTCTCTCCAATTTTGGTTTGTTTTTTGAGTCTACCTTAGTTAATTTTTGGTTTTCAGTTTTGGTTTTTGTCTTCTTAAGAACCTTATGAGTGATTGAATAAAGTTTGAACCCAGTCCTTTCAGATGTCATTTGATTTTGGTGACTTTTTATATTGAAAAGGGGGTCAATGAGAGTTATATTTTCAAAGGAAGAATCATTAATGACTTTAGAGAGTGGTTGAACTCATGTCCTAAATCAAATAGCTGCCAGAATCTCCGACAAATTAGCAAAAAGTTGGAAAATCGCTAAATTTTGGTTAAAAGATATTCTTGTAGCGCTACACTAAAGTTTAACACAGAGCGCGCTACAGGAATATCGTGGCCTGAATTTTTTGTCAATTTTCGATCTGATTTCAATCATGATGCAGAGTGCGAGTGTCTAATCACATTGTGTGAGTATTAACACGTGTTTGCAGCATTTTGAGCATGATTTTAGTTGGTTGTTAATCACGAAGAGAAAAGAAGGGCATCATTGCATGGTATGCGGGTTCAGTGGCACAGAAACCAGCAAATTCCGAGTTTAGCTGTCAGTTTTTTCTTGTTACACGCATTATCGCAGAGGAGGCAGTGTTTGTGAAGGAGAGTTCACTGTTAAACGGTGGATTGTGTTGCTGAGGAAAGGAGACAGGTGTGTTCTGGCGCCAGCGAAGATTAGGGCTTTTGAATTCATTCACCTGGGGCTAAAGAATCGATATGAGGACACCTGTGCTCGAAGGAGAACATCATTGACAACCCAAATTGAAGACATTAAGCCACAATGGACGAGTAATTGACAGGTATTACGTTATAACCCTTATAGCTGGAAAATTTGGGTTTTCGCCGCTGCATGAGTTTCTGAAAAAATTGGTTGCTGAGGAGGATATAATAGACCGTAAAATGAGGAATTCACCACAGAAATAGTTACCTGAAGCCCGTTAGGAGGAATATGTATGAATGTTTCTCTCATGCCCTAATGTTTTAAAACATTAGAATATACAGAATAGGGCGTCCTTTTTACACAGAAAGGAGTTTGCTAGTTGGTACAGGTGTTACACAGAAGGGGTCTGTTAATTTGTGCAAGTGGTTTAAATATCACTGAAAATTGTTATAGCCTGTAAAATTACTTGCTCAGAAAACATTGATTTAAAGGACTGTCCAGGAGTGTGCAGAAAACAGCTTATAAAACATTTTTGAAACCTGAAACTAGACTGTGCTTGTTCCCTGAAAACAAGGATATGGGAAAAGGTAACAAAAGTGGTAAGATTAACAGGGCTGAACCCACAGACTTGACATGGATTCAGAAACTTCCAGATTGTGCAGAGCTGTTCCAACAGGCAGGCTGGTTAAATTTTTTCAAAAGGATAGATGGTTTTAATGCTCAAGTGTCCTGCAGTTTTGCTAAAGGACTTAAAAATGAGATGATTATAATGGATCCTTTGAGATTCAAATTGACTGTGGAATTAATTTCAGAAGCCACTGAGATTAGTAATGAGGGCGAGCTCTGGTTTAAGAAGTCTCCTTTTGAGTTTGATCCTCAAAGATACTTATTGCCTAATGTTATTCCTGACTGGAACAAAGGTATTCTCATACATAATTTCAGGAAGGAGTGGATTGAACCTATAAGGATTCTTCAGAGTTATGTGACTTGTGAAGGAAGGTATTCATTAGTGTTCAAATATCATCTCAGGTTCCTACAGCACATGGCAGGGGTTTCTAAAATGAATTTGCCATTCTTTTTCTTTAAAAGCCTGCAGAAAATGTCAAGCAAAATAAAACAGCATGATGATCATACTTCTCCATCACTTTTTCATCATGGTCTCATTAAGCTAATCATCACTACAGTGTTGCAGCATGAGGGAAAGACTTGGGACTTCTTTTTGTTTTGGTTAGGGGTTCATCCTAAAGGAGAAGACCAACAACCCAAAAGACAAACTGACAAGGGAAAAGTAATGATACAAAAGTTAGGGCATTCGGTTAAACCTGCAAACAAACATGGCGTTAAAGCTAAAAAAAAAACAAAGCAGGTAGCAGATGAAGGACAGAATGACAGTCAGCTTCAGGAATTTCCAGAGCACAATAAAGTCAAGTTCTCATTATTTGATGATAAAAAGGAAGAGGAATTTCTTGAAAAGAAGTCATCACCTATAGCAAATTTTCAAGAAGAGAAGAAAATTGATATCAAAGTGATTCCTGTAGCTAAAGAAGAAGTCCATAATCAGCCAAGAAGCCCCATCACAGTCCTCTCGGATGATGAGGGATATATGTTACAAGAAGAGCAGTTTATTCCTGACATTGAAGTTAAGGCTGAAAGTAAAGATGATCAAGTTATAGATGGCAAAATTACAAAGCCTAAAAAGAAAGTCAAAAAGCTGGAAGTGGTAGAGTTAGCATCTATTCGGTACCAAGGGAAGAAATTAAAAATGATGGGAGAAGCAGCTACTTTCTGGAGACCTAAAACTAGGTCGAAAAACAAATTAAGGTTAAATATGAAAAAGCTCTTAAATCCAAAATTGAAGGCTGATAAGGTGACTATCTCTGATGAAGAGCCCATGGAGGAGGAGAAATCAAAGAAAGATGAATTGCAGCCAGGTAAAAAGGAAGAAATTAGGTCAGAAAAAGTAGCAGGTGAAGGAAGCTCCAAGTCCATCATTGAAGACATTCCTGGGAAATTGTTGACAGAAGAGATTAAGTCAGTACAGGCCACAGATGATCCAAGCCCCACCATTGAAGATACTGCTGAGAAGCTATTGACAGAAGAAGCAATATTTAAGAAGTTTGACATGTTTTGCAAACCTAATGAGGAGCAAGATGCTGCAATAGAAAAACTGGTTAATTCTGACAAGGAGAATTTGAAGAAGACTGTCAAACAGTATAAGCATCAAATGAATTATATGCAGGAAGTTAATGATGGTCTAATGATGGCAAATAGAAGATTAAGAGAAGATCTTCAAGATACTCATGACAATTTTCAGGAGTTAGTGATTGATGCAAAGGAAGCACTCAGAAGAAAAAGGGTTGCTGATAGGCACTGCTCAGAATTAGAAAAGACTGTTGAAACCTTGCAGCATGAAAATGAACACCTACAGAAAAGGATAGCTGAGCTGGAGCAAAAGCACAAAAGAACGAAGAAAAGATCCTCAAGTCCAGATGGCATATCTTTGCTTGTGGAGGCATCGAAAGAAATCTAAGGCAGTTAGGTTCATTTAAGACATTTTGTTAAAGAATTTGCTATTTTTAGCAAAGATGTAATTTTGTAAAAATGTAATTGTTACTTTACCTAGTCTAGTCATTCGATGGAGAATTAGTAGGAAATACCCTAATTGTTTTTGAGAAGAAAAACTATTTAGAGAGGGAGGAAAGACATTGTAAGGGTTCGAATTTTTGGAGAGCTTTAGGAGGTCTGCAAGCTGTTGATTCTTCCAGACTTGTTCACTGCTAAGTATTGCAAACTCTCATATGCATTTTTGATGAAACTATGAATATATGACTCCTTATCCCACTTCTGATATGTATTGGCTTTATTTTGAACTTATATAGTTTCTTGATTGACAAATTCTTTCTGGTTTTATGTGTAATTTCCAGTGATGCTTGTCTTTTATTGTATGAACTTCATTGCAATCTTTTGTTGGATTCCTGAGATATATATGCATCTTCATGGATATATGTGTATGAATTAGTTTTTACTTATCTGCTGAATGTATTCCCTTATGCTCTTGAAGTTTCTAACCAAAACCTACAAAACAAAACCCTAAAAACCTAGTTTGGATTGATTTTATTTTTGAGATTGTGTTGGCTTGTTACCCTAGCCTTAGTAACAATTTCTGACACAAACATCTTTGGCGCCGTTGCCGGGGACGAAGCTGAAGCATATCTTCCCTGGGATACTCATCATTTTTCTGGTTTAAGAGGTGGACTTGAACCAGCAAATTTTGAAGGCTATTTTCACCAAAAAGAAGTTACACTGGCTTCTAAAGGGATTGGGACCAGGAATAAGCCTGTTTCTCCTTTAAAACTGGGTGTGACAGACCCTGAGCAGATTTTGAAAACAGCAAACAAACTCAGAAAATATCGATCTTTGCCATCTTCCTGTGACTCTCACCAGTTGGGTGAATCATTAGACCCAGCTGAAATTTCACCCTGTATAAAACCTATCCTTTCTGAGAACACTTTTCAGGTTTTCACCAATCCTCAAAGTTTTTTGAAAGCTAAAACCTCTTCCCCTGATAAAATACCAATCTTTCAGTTGAAGGTAGGAAGAAATCCTTTTCAAAAAAGTTTTAGTCAAATATCTTCCTCCTCAAAATCTCAGTCTAAACCTCAGTTCACAATGGCAGCCCAAAATCCACCTATGGATATGATGGATAGAATGGTAGCAGCTAGGTATGCACCATTAGTTTTACCTCAGCCTCTACATGCATTGCCTGGAGGTGATTACCAGAAATATATGCCTAGATTCAATGGACAAGGAGAAATCACTGCTGAGGAACATTGGGAGGCTTTCATGAGTTATGCTGACAATCAGAATATTGAAATTAAAGATGTGTGGATGAGGGTATTTGTTCAGAGTCTAGATGGAGATGTAAGAAATTGGTTTAGAGACTTGCCTGCTAACTCCATTACTATTATTGAAGAACTCCATGAGCTTTTCATGAGACAATGGGGAGATACGAAAGATCACACATACTATATAACTGAATTTGGAGCTCTCAGAAGAAAGAAAGATGAGACTGTTGCAGATTTTTCCAAGAGGTTTAATAAGATGTACAGTAGAATTCCAGCAGAAATTAAACCCACTGAAACATCAGCCAAGTTGACCTATGCCAATGCTTTTGATCATGAATTTTCTTTATTACTCAGAGAGAGAAGACCTATCACCCTGCTGAACATGCAAGATGCAGCCCTAGAGGTAGAGTCTAATTTGTTAGCTTCAAATAGACTTAAGAATGAAACATCTCAGCGGCTGTATGAAAGAAAGGGAAAGAAAGAAGCTGTCACAGCAGGCTCTACTTCTCAATCTGCTGAGGCCAAGATAGATGAGATGGCCAAAATGGTTAAGGTCCTTACTGCAAAGTTGAATAAACTTGAGATTGAAAAGAATTCTGCTAAACCTGCTCCAGAAGCTAAGAGGAATCCAAATAACCAAAATCAATTTAGAAGACAATTTGCACCTAGATTCATGCCAAGGGAGCGAAGAAATAATGACATCCAGCAAGAAAGGAGAGAAAATGAAGATCAAAAAGTGCCCCCACCTTTTCAAAATAATTTGGTTGACGAAGAAGAAATTGATCAGCAGCTGCTCTTTGAAGAAACTGAGACTGATCAGGACATGAACCACATTGGAGATAAAATGTTTACAGGCTTTGTTACTGAAGAAGATTTTCTAAATTCTGAATATTATGATGCTGACTTATATGAGGTTGAAGATGAATTGGAGTTTGAAAAAACTGCTGTAAATGCTGCCACTAATCAAAATGGAATTAAGAAAATCATTAATCTCAGAACTGGACCGAAACAAGTAGTTCAAGCTCCTAAGAAGAAAGCTACTGTTCCTGCTCCAGTTATTCCTGATAAACCAACTGCTGATCCTGTAGCAGAAAAGAAGCAACCTGCAGAAAAACCTAAGAAGAATACAGAAATTGAAGAGGTAAATAGGTCAGGTCAAAATTTTAGTTTGGAAAATGAGTTAGGAAAACTTAAAATTCCTGTACCATTTTTTGAGCTCATAAAAAATCCATCATACAAGAATACAGTTTTGAAGGTAATGAATATGCCCAATAATCAGCTAGTTTCAGATACAGTAAATCTGCAGGAGGAAAACCCTAGAATCTTTATTGGATCAGCTTTGGCTGAAAAGACTGAAAACGAAGCTGGTGCTTCTCCTCCTTTCTATATAACTTTGACTGTGCATGAGCAGATGATTCATAATTGTTTGCTAGATTCAGGAGCATCCCATAATTTGATGCCAAAATCTGTGATGGAATCCCTGGGCCTTAATGTCACTAAGCCTTACCATGATCTATATGCCTTTGACTCCCGAGCTGTGAAATGTCTAGGAGTGATAAAAGACATGGTTGTCAATCTTACTCAGTTACCCATGAAAAGTGTAATAATGGATGTTGTGGTAGCTGACATCACACAAAAATTTGGCTTACTTCTGTCTAGGTCATGGGCTAAGAAAGTTGGGGGGACATTACAGATGGACCTCTCTTATGCTACCATTCCTGTTTTTGGTGGAGAAAACAGGAGACTTTATAGAGAGTTACAGTTGGCTTACATAGTCACAGATGATAAAAATCCTACAAATCACCCAATGTATTCTGTGGATAAAGACCTTGGTTCATGCATACTACAGTTTAGTGAGGAAGAGAATTCTGCTGGTCTGTTACAAGTACAAAAAGATCATCCTGTAAAACACAGTCAAGAAGAGCAGGATGTATTGTGGCAGTTGTATTTTGATGGGTCTTCATGCAAAGAAGGTGTTGGAGTTGGAATTTTATTGATTTCTCCCGGGGGTGAAATGGTGAAACTTATGTATAAGTTAGAATTTGCTACCACCAACAACACCGCTGAGTATGAAGCCCTGCTACTGGGATTAAAAGCTGCTAAAGATTTGGGAATTCAGCAGATTTCTGCATTTGGCGACTCCGAACTAGTTGTTCAACAAGTGAAGAACAAATATCAAGTGAAGCAGGGTTTGTTGAAAGTATATCGAAATGAGGTATGGGATATGCTTGAGAACTATTTTATAGCATTTAATATCACTCATATTCCCAGAAATCATAATGAAACTGCAGATTCTTTAGCCCTGGCTGCCACACACTTCAGAATTCCAAAAATCACTCAATTAAGGTATCCAATAGAGGTGAGATATAGGCCATGTGTTCCAGATAATGTGAAACATTGGAGGGTTTTTGAAGATGACATTGAAATAAAAAATTTTCTTGAGCTTGTAGATGAATTTTCAAACAATCAAATTGATCAAGAAATAGATGAAAGGGATGAACAGTTAGATGAATTTGCTGCAGAAGAGATAGCTGGGCATAAGATTATTGAATTGAAGAGCAATTTCATTCCAAAAGGTCTAGTTCCTTTAGAAAGAATATTCACTAAAGATGATACACCTTCCAGACCAGTGATTCAATCTTCAGAAGACAATGTAGAGGATTATAATATTGGTTCAGCAGAACATCCCAGAATGGTAAAACTGTCTAAAAAGCTAACAGCTGAGCAAAGAAGTAGATATATCAGGCTGTTGAGAAAATATATAGATGCATTTGCTTGGTCGTACAAGGAACTAAAAACCTATGATACAGCAGTTATCCAGCACAAAGTTCCTTTGAAACCTAATGTCAAACCTTTCAGGCAGAAATTAAGAAGAATCAATCCAGCCTTATTCCCTGTAATTGAAAAAGAATTAAAGAAGTTGTTGGATGCAAAAATAATAGTGCCTCTTAGGTATTCTTCTTGGGTGGCCAATTTGGTTCCTGTTAGAAAGAAGAATGGAGAGATTCGATTATGTGTTGACTTCAGAAATTTGAATCGATCATCATTAAAAGACAATTATCCTCTCCCCAAGATTGAACAGGTTTTGCAGCAGGTGGTTGGAGCTCAAAGGATTTCTATGCTAGATGGTTTCTCAGGATACAATCAAATTGCCATGCATCCTGATGACAAAGAAAAGACAGCTTTTACAACCCCCTGGGGGACATTTATGTATGACAAAATGCCTTTTGGTTTGATGAATGCTGGAGCAACCTTTCAGAGAGCTATGGACATTGCATTCGTGGGTGAAAAAGATAAGTTTGTAGTTATCTATCTGGATGATATCACTGTCTTCTCAAAGTCTGATGATGAACATTTGAAGCATTTAGAACAAACCTTCATAAAATGCAGGAAATTTGGCTTGTCTTTAAACCCTAAAAAATCACATTTTGCTGTGCAAGAAGGTAAGTTGCTTGGCCACTTGGTATCAGCTGATGGTATCAGAATTGACCCTGAGAGAGTCAAAGCAATACTGAAGATTAGCTTGCCCAGGAGTAAAAAGGATGTGCAATCATTTATTGGCAAAATCAATTTTCTGCGATGGTTTATTCCTAATTTTGCTGAAACCATTAAGCAAATTACAGCCATGTTAAAAAAGGACCAAGAAGTCAGGTGGACTGTTGAAGCAAAGGCAGCTTTTGAGAAGATTAAAGTGGCTCTGACTGAAGCACCTGTTCTGGTGAGTCCAAATTTTGACAAAGAATTTCTTACATTTTCTTTTGCTTCAGAAGACACCATTGCTGCTGTCCTACTTCAGAAGAATGAGGAGGGATTGGAACAACCAATTGCCTTTTTCAGCAAAACACTTAGAGATTCAGAGCTGAAATACAGTATCTTGGAGAAACAGGCCTATGCTCTGGTAAAGGCTTTAAAATTTTTCAGAATTTATATTTTACACTCCAAGGTTGTTTCCTTTGTTCCAAATGCTGCAGTGAAGGATGTTTTGACACAGCCTGATAGTGAAGGAAAGAGGGGAAGGTGGATTGCCAAAATTATGGAATATGAAGTGGAAATCAGACCTACTAAACTGGTCAAAGGACAAGGATTGGCTAAACTGCTGGCTGACTCAAATTGTCAGGCATTAGGATTACATGCTATGACAGAAGAATCAGCACATGAAGAAAATCAAGTAATCCTGGAAAAAGAAAGAATCATGGATTCTTATTCATCTTCAGATTGGTATGCTGACATTGTCCACTTTCTGTTATTTTTGCAATGTCCAGAACATTTAGACAGAAAAGATGCCAGGTCCCTGAAATTGAAAACTACTAAATACTGTCTGATAGAAGGTCAATTGTTTTGGAAAGATCTAGCAGGAATCTTATTAAGGTGTTTAGATCAAGCTGAAATAAAGGAAGTGATTTCAGAATCTCATGAAGGAGCTTGTGGAGGACATAAATACTGGAAAACAACAGCCTATAAAATTTTAAGAGCGGGTTACTATTGGCCTTCACTTTTCTCAGATGTTTATCAACATGTGAGAGCTTGCATACCTTGTCAAAAGTTTGCAGGTAAACAGAAGTTGCTGTCTTTACCTTTGAAGCCTATTGTAGTCAATGCCCCTTTTCAGCAGTGGGGTCTGGATTTTATTGGAGAAATAAACCCAGCATCTTCAGGCCAGCATCATTGGATTTTGACTGCCACAGATTTCTTTACAAAATGGGTGGAAGCTATCCCCACAAGGAATGCTACAGATAAGGTAATTATGGATTTCATTGAAAATAATATTCTTAGCAGGTTTGGTTGTCCACAAAGATTGATCACTGATAATGCCAAAGCATTCAAATCCAAGGCAATTGTGGCCTTTTGTGAGAAAAATGGTATTATATTAAAACACTCAACTCCCTATTATCCTCAGGGAAATGGTCAGGATGAATCATCTAACAAAAATATCATTCAGTGTATCAAGAAATTGCTCAAACAAAATAAAAAATCCTGGGATTCAATGTTGAAATATGCATTATGGGCAGATAGGATTACTGTAAAACAAGCCATTGGTACTTCACCCTTTCAGCTGGTTTATGGAACAGAAGCAGTTTTTCCAGTACAATTGGGAATCCCAGTAATGAAGTTCCTCCAAAATTCTCAAGAAGAACCAGATGATTTGCAAAGGAGAATTTTTGAAATGATTGAGTTACAGCAGAACAGGGAGAAGGTAGACAAAGAAGCCCAGTTGTATAGAGCTAAAATGAAAACCAGGTTTGACAGAAATATCAAAGATCACATTTTTTCAGAAGGTGAGATGGTTTTAAGATGGGATGCAAGAAAGGAACAGAAGGGGAAACATGGAAAATTTGATAATTTATGGTTTGGCCCTTTTCTGATAGCTAAAGTTTTGGAAAATAATACTTTCATATTGCAGTCCTTGGAAGGAGAGGAATTGCTCAGCCTTGTTAATGGGCGATTCCTCAAGCATTTCTACAGTTAAATGAGGATCATGGTCACTTTTCATTGTATATACCGGTGTGAGTGAGATTGAATAAAGACTCCATAGCCCAATGGAAGACTGAAGGCACTAGTCTACAGGTTCTTGAAGCCTCACAGGGAGGTCTTCATCCCGCAGCTGGAGCCAGATGTTAAGTCAGTAAATTTTTCTGCATTTTTAGTTTTTCTCTCCAATTTTGGTTTGTTTTTTGAGTCTACCTTAGTTAATTTTTGGTTTTCAGTTTTGGTTTTTGTCTTCTTAAGAACCTTATGAGTGATTGAATAAAGTTTGAAACCAGTCCTTTCAGATGTCATTTGATTTTGGTGACTTTTTATATTGAAAAGGGGGTCAATGAGAGTTATATTTTCAAAGGAAGAATCATTAATGACTTTAGAGAGTGGTTGAACTCATGTCCTAAATCAAATAGCTGCCAGAATCTCCGACAAATTAGCAAAAAGTTGGAAAATCGCTAAATTTTGGTTAAAAGATATTCTTGTAGCGCTACACTAAAGTTTAACACAGAGCGCGCTACAGGAATATCGTGGCCTGAATTTTTTGTCAATTTTCGATCTGATTTCAATCATGATGCAGAGTGCGAGTGTCTAATCACATTGTGTGAGTATTAACACGTGTTTGAAGCATTTTGAGCATGATTTTAGTTGGTTGTTAATCACGAAGAGAAAACAAGGGCATCATTGCATGGTATGCGGGTTCAGTGGCACAGAAACCAGCAAATTCTGGGTTTAGCTGTCAGTTTTTTCTTGTTACACGCATTATCGCAGAGGAGGCAGTGTTTGTGAAGGAGAGTTCACTGTTAAACGGTGGATTGTGTTGCTGAGGAAAGGAGACAGGTGTGTTCTGGCGCCAGCGAAGATTAGGGCTTTTGAATTCATTCACCTGGGGCTAAAGAATCGATATGAGGACACCTGTGCTCGAAGGAGAACATCATTGACAACCCAAATTGAAGACATTAAGCCACAATGGATGAGTAATTGACAGGTATTACGTTATAACCCTTATAGCTGGAAAATTTGGGTTTTCGCCGCTGCATGAGATTCTGAAAAAATTGGTTGCTGAGGAGGATATAATAGACCGTAAAATGAGGAATTCACCACAGAAATAGTTACCTGAAGCCCGTTAGGAGGAATATGTATGAATGTTTCTCTCATGCCCTAATGTTTTAAAACATTAGAATATACAGAATAGGGCGTCGTTTTTACACAGAAAGGAGTTTGCTAGTTGGTACAGGTGTTACACAGAAGGGGTCTGTTAATTTGTGCAAGTGGTTTAAATATCACTGAAAATTGTTATAGCCTGTAAAATTACTTGCTCAGAAAACATTGATTTAAAGGACTGTCCAGGAGTGTGCAGAAAACAGCTTATAAAACATTTTTGAAACCTGAAACTAGACTGTGCTTGTTCCCTGAAAACAAGGATATGGGAAAAGGTAACAAAAGTGGTAAGATTAACAGGGCTGAACCCACAGACTTGACATGGATTCAGAAACTTCCAGGTTGTGCAGAGCTATTCCAACAAGCAGGCTGGTTAAAATTTTTCAAAAGGATAGATGGTTTTAATGCTCAAGTGTCCTGCAGTTTTGCTAAAGGACTTAAAAATGAGATGATTATAATGGATCCTTTGAGATTCAAATTGACCGTGGAATTAATTTCAGAAGCCACTGAGATTAGTAATGAGGGCGAGCTCTGGTTTAAGAAGTCTCCTTTTGAGTTTGATCCTCAAAGATACTTATTGCCTAATGTTATTCCTGACTGGAACAAAGGTATTCTCATACATAATTTCAGGAAGGAGTGGATTGAACCTATAAGGATTCTTCAGAGTTATGTGACTTGTGAAGGAAGGTATTCATTAGTGTTCAAATATCATCTCAGGTTCCTACAGCACATGGCAGGGGTTTCTAAAATGAATTTGCCATTCTTTTTCTTTAAAAGCCTGCAGAAAATGTCAAGCAAAATAAAACAGCATGATGATCATACTTCTCCATCACTTTTTCATCATGGTCTCATTAAGCTAATCATCACTACAGTGTTGCAGCATGAGGGAAAGACTTGGGACTTCTTTTTGTTTTGGTCAGGGGTTCATCCTAAAGGAGAAGACCAACAACCCAAAAGACAAACTGACAAGGGAAAAGTAATGATACAAAAGTTAGGGCATTCGGTTAAACCTGCAAACAAACATGGCGTTAAAGCTAAAAAGAAAACAAAGCAGGTAGCAGATGAAGGACAGAATGACAGTCAGCTTCAGGAATTTCCAGAGCACAATAAAGTCAAGTTCTCATTATTTGATGATAAAAAGGAAGAGGAATTTCTTGAAAAGAAGTCATCACCTATAGCAAATTTTCAAGAAGAGAAGAAAATTGATATCAAAGTGATTCCTGTAGCTAAAGAAGAAGTCCATAATCAGCCAAGAAGCCCCATCACAGTCCTCTCGGATGATGAGGGATATATGTTACAAGAAGAGCAGTTTATTCCTGAGATTGAAGTTAAGGCTGAAAGTAAAGATGATCAAGTTATAGATGGCAAAATTACAAAGCCTAAAAATAAAGTCAAAAAGCTGGAAGTGGTAGAGTTAGCATCTATTCGGTACCAAGGGAAGAAATTAAAAATGATGGGAGAAGCAGCTACTTTCTGGAGACCTAAAACTAGGTCGAAAAACAAATTAAGGTTAAATATGAAAAAGCTCTTAAATCCAAAATTGAAGGCTGATAAGGTGACTATCTCTGATGAAGAGCCCATGGAGGAGGAGAAATCAAAGAAAGATGAATTGCAGCCAGGTAAAAAGGAAGAAATTAGGTCAGAAAAAGTAGCATGTGAAGGAAGCTCCAAGTCCATCATTGAAGACATTCCTGGGAAATTGTTGACAGAAGAGATTAAGTCAGTACAGGCCACAGATGATCCAAGCCCCACCATTGAAGATACTGCTGAGAAGCTATTGACAGAAGAAGCAATATTTAAGAAGTTTGACATGTTTTGCAAACCTAATGAGGAGCAAGATGCTGCAATAGAAAAACTGGTTAATTCTGACAAGGAGAATTTGAAGAAGACTGTCAAACAGTATAAGCATCAAATGAATTATATGCAGGAAGTTAATGATGGTCTAATGATGGTAAATAGAAGATTAAGAGAAGATCTTCAAGATACTCATGACAATTTTCAGGAGTTAGTGATTGATGCAAAGGAAGCACTCAGAAGAAAAAGGGTTGCTGATAGGCACTGCTCAGAATTAGAAAAGACTGTTGAAACCTTGCAGCATGAAAATGAACACCTATAGAAAAGGATAGCTGAGCTGGAGCAAAAGCACAAAAGAACGAAGAAAAGATCCTCAAGTCCAGATGGCATATCTTTGCTTGTGGAGGCATCGAAAGAAATCTAAGGTAGTTAGGTTCATTTAAGACATTTTGTTAAAGAATTTGCTATTTTTAGCAAAGATGTAATTTTGTAAAAATGTAATTGTTACTTTACCTAGTCTAGTCATTCGATGGAGAATTAGTAGGAAATACCCTAACTGTTTTTGAGAAGAAAAACTATTTAGAGAGGGAGGAAAGACATTGTAAGGGTTCGAATTTTTGGAGAGCTTTAGGAGGTCTGCAAGCTGTTGATTCTTCCAGACTTGTTCACTGCTAAGTATTGCAAACTCTCATATGCATTTTTGATGAAACTATGAATATATGACTCCTTATCCCACTTCTGATATGTATTGGCTTCATTTTGAACTTATATAGTTTCTTGATTGACAAATTCATTTCTGGTTTTATGTGTAATTTCCAGTGATGCTTGTCTTTTATTGTATGAACTTCATTGCAATCTTTTGTTGGATTCCTGAGATATATATGCATCTTCATGGATATATGTGTATGAATTAGTTTTTACTTATCTGCTGAATGTATTCCCTTATGCTCTTGAAGTTTCTAACCAAAACCTACAAAACAAAACCCTAAAAACCTAGTTTGGATTGATTTTATTTTTGAGATTGTGTTGGCTTGTTACCCTAGACTTAGTAACAATTTCTGACACAAACACAGTGCAAAACAATTGCAACTAGTTTTGGAGGAGGTTCACCAGCAGAAGAAGATAGTTAAGGAGTAGAGTGCCCAGGACCTCTAGTGAGATCCAGAAGTTGTTACTAGTAGATATCAGAGGATTCCATGTCCATAGGTTTACTTCAGATCTATTCTTCCATTCCTCTTCCATTGCTCCAGATCGCTCAACCAAATCTAGAGGTGTTTCCCCTGGTGGACACAACTAGTTGAAGGAGGGCGCACCACTGAAGTTCAGTAGTAGTAGGAGAATCCAAATCAGACCTATGATATGTATAGGGTGTGATCAGTACATCCAAATAGAGCTAATGTAAAAATCCGTCTCTCTCTTCATCTTCTCCATCATTGTAATGCAATTTATAGCCTGTGAGGCACTATGTTTTGAGAAGGAAGCCACTACAATAAAAGAAGGGTTTTGTTATATAAATTTTGGTTTATTACTGCTCTTAAAATTGTAACAGAGCTACATAATATATCAGAACAGAGTAATCATTTAATGGAAGTCATTTATTAAGATAAAATCCAAGATTAGCTCTTTGAGAGGTTTTTCTAGACTAGTTTTGTTGAATTTACTGTAGATTGCACTCAGAGCATCCATTTGGCCTCCTGTCTATTGAAGTAGGTTAATTATTCAATATAATTCACACATATGTCCCTAATTCAATAATTTGGAAGCCTTTAACCCTCATTTTGAAAGCATGGAAAATTACTAGCTCAGCGATCCCGGTTGGGCTCTTTAACCCCAATTCTTCCCAAACTTTCCCAAGTATGTTCAAACAATTTACAGAACATAACCTACACTTATTTGACTGATATTAAATCTGCCATTAACCTCCAGGAACCCCACCTGTCTAGTATGCATATTCCAGCTGCCCAGGAAGCCTCGAAGTAGGAAACAATGCACACTGTTGTTGAAAAGTGAATGGTTTGGGTACATGGTGCATGGGACATCTCTGATCTCACCTGCTGACCTGTTGTTGCACCTCAACCCATACATTTTCAATAATTTAAATTTAATCCCACTGTCCTCATCTAAAGTTCCATTCCCCATCACTTACTTCCTGCTTTGCTTGAGAAAAAGATTTGCAAAATTTACAAAGTAAAAGTTAATAAAAAAGGTGACATTGAGTTGATATTTTGGTCATATATTGGCCAGGATATTACAGTGGTATCGTAGCACTTTCCTCCACCCCCGTGGAAAGAAAGAATCTCATTGTTTGAAGGAAGATTGAATATCTTCTCATAGATGCAAAATGTGGCTCCTACCAATTAGTGAAGAAGAAGAATTTTATGTTGAGCCATATGAAGAGGGGGAGACGACCCCTGTTGGAAATTTCTATTTGCGGAAAATTGAATATGATTTCCTTGTTGAACAGATGTTTGAAGAGGACATAGGAAATTATCTACCTATGACTAATTGGGATTAAGGAGGAATACTCAATAGAGGGAACCCAAAGAAATAGTATGAGTACTTCAGCGAGTAATATGCTTTGAAGGAGGTTCAGAAGTCCCTGACCTTTAGAGACTATTGTGATTTGGAGATTCAGAGTTTGTTCAAATACCCCTACAATAGTGATAGAAAAAGAAGGATTTCACATATGCTTGATGGTGTGTGCAAAGAATTCGAGGCAATATTTTTACCCCTTAGGAGCTAAGATGGAAGGGAGGGATAAAGATGTGTCCTCAATTGCAGGAAAAATCAAGGGAGGAAACCAAAAGCCACCTAGTTCTTTGAGTGGAGAAGAAGAAGGAAAAAATAAAGATGAAGTTTCATCCTTACATATGGATCCATCCCAATCTCAGGGAAAAGGAATCAAGAAGGAAATTTCATTAAGGTCATTGGGAGGGCCAAGCATTGTGAGACTGTTTGGTTTTCCTTCAAGAAGGAAGTCCAAAGGTTGTGATATGAGCACCACACAATGTGGAGAGACATCAAGATTCTTGGAAATAAATGACCAAGAATTCCTTGCTGGTGACCCCGTTAGAACAGTAATCCATACTTAATACCATAGTCCATAACCATAGTCAAAGTTTTGTTGCTCATGTGCTTCATTACACCTTTGTTTGGACTAGGTGACCTTAGTTGGTCAAATACCCACATTTGAGAGTGTTCACACCCACTTCAAAGCAAACCAGTTCACCCAACCTCCTGTTTTGTACACAAGTGCACCCTCATTAAATGCTGGAGCACTCTCTCTCCTTGATTTGGGGAATTTCTGTTGACTAGGGGCGCTAGGGTGGATTTTGCCCAATTTTGGCTAGATTTGGAGCATTTATTGCTCCCTTGGTCCTCCCAAACACCTCTACTTGCTCACCCACGCCTGCCTTGGCCTCATTTATGACCCAGCATGCTTCAACCACCTTCACACCTGAATTCGTGACTGTTTGGGATGATTAGGACTGAGTTGGACCCACCTAGGGGGAGTTGAGGCCAATTTGGCAATTTTGACTTGTGCACTCATCTTGAGCTATCTAATGCTCTCGAATTTCTCATGGATGTAATAAAAACCTATTCTTAACATTTTCACATGTTAGACAGTCAGTTAATGAAAAGATTAAGCTCACATTGTGTGTAAAATTATCTCCTTTTCCAAGCTTTTTCACTGGTTTTGCAAATAATTCGATTTTGTGAGGTTCTCCATAGCTCCTAGATCTTACTGTGATCAAAATACTCACATGGTATCAGAGCCATTGTAGAGTTAGTGAGTTGCAGGTCAATATTGAGCATTAAACTGCATTCTAGAGAGGATTTCCAAATAACAATTGTGTGTTTTTTGCAGGTGTTTTAGTAGTTTTCTCACCATTAACGCAGTAGTAATGGAAGCAAACCAAATGTTGCTCACACCCTTCAATTTATTCGATTGGAAGGATGAAATGGTTATCAAACTGAGATCTAAGGGTCTCTATAGAGTAACCATGGGAATAGAAGTGGAGCCAAACTCTGCTGTGTAGAAAGCAAAGTACTACAATCAACTTGATGAAGCTTATGGATTGCTATGCCTGAGCATTTCAAGGGAACTCTTGTTTCATACAGACAGTTTGACAACCCCCAATGAAGTATGGGTGAAGCTAGAATCACTCTTTGGGAAAACTGATGAACTAAGAGGCCACTAGCTTGAAAACAAGCTCATTAGCTTGAGCCCAACGCATTTCGAAACCATCCAGGAGTTCTTCACTAAGTTCAAGTCATTAGTGCTTCAACTGCAACAATTTGGAATTGTTAAGAAGGAGGAACAACTGATTCTATCCATCCTTTCGAAGCTAGGCCCATAATTTTCTGTATTTTTTAGCACATTTCACTCAGCCAAGATGACCCTTCGAAATTGGCAAATGCCATCACTAGCTACCTTCATGGAGTGTCTCACTCAGGAGCAGGAAAACCTAGTTCAGATGGGCACCATAAAATCAAAGGACCAAGCACTGGCAATGGGTGTTTCAAATTCCAACAAAGGCAAGCAGAAAGCCAAGAATTTGAAGGATCCAGAGAAGAGGAAGTTTGACAAGACCAAGTCTGCAGATGGAGGTTCGAATCTGTCAAAGGAGAAGGACAAGAAGGGAAAGGAAAAGACCAAATGCACCTATTGTCATAAGGGTTGGCATCCAAAGAGCTCATGCATGAAGAAAACCATTGACTCAATGGCGCAGCTACTGGAGAAGAACAACATCCCAGTCCCTGAGGGCGCAAGGAGGAAAGAGAGCACCTCAAATCCTGACAATAAGGAGAAATGTCATGCTTTGGTAGTAGGTATTTCGAATCCCTCATCCTTTATCATTGATTCAGGAGCTTCTAGACATATGGTTTCTGTTATCACCTAAACTGTAGTTACCCCTATGGATGTATCCAGTCATGGATGGCAATAGGGAAGGGCAACTCAAAAGGTGCAACCACGATCACCTCGACCTCTAGTATATGGTTGTCACTCCAGTTGAGGCAACCTTCACTTTATGTTATCTAGCCCAGATAACAAAGGGGGAGACGCGATCTACTCCCGACAGGAGAGATCAAAACCAAGACACCAAATCAGGGTATTTCTAAGTGAAGTTAGGTGTATGGTTTATCCTAGACCTTAGGATGAAGTCACAAGCCAAGTGAGGGGTTCAATAGGTATAGCTTTGGTTCATAGTTGATGTGAGAGTGACTTACAATTTTTGAAGTGAGATCTAGGATTAGTGTACTAGTTCAATGTTTGAAGACCCACTGCCTTGGGAACTATGTCCAATGCAAGGTAGTTTAGGGGTTGATTGGGGCTAACTAGTACAAGTGACAAGTTTGACCATGATACATGATGACATCAAAGGTTTGGTTCACCACACTAAGGTCAAACCACAAGTTAATCCAACAATCTAGGAAAGTCGAATTGACTTGGAGAGTAACCAGTGACTTGGGAATTGGGATAATGGAGTCAAAGTAGGGTTGACTTATGGTTCAGGACTCCTAGTACATGGGACAAGTGGGAAATAGAGGTCTTGATGGACGAATATGTCTAGATCTAGGTTTGACCCAAGTGGACCACAATCCCTTAAAACAAGGAATGCTATCCCCAAGGCAAGATCTGACGAAGTGACACACTAGACCTAGGTTTTGAATTATTCCCGTTCCAAATCCGCAAGAATCTCAAGTACCCAAGTCCTAGAAGTGAGTCAACTCACTTCTCCAAGGTGGTGCGACTTTACCCAAGGAGGCTAAAAATGTGGGTTAGGTAGGTCAATACAAGTCAAATGGCATCCAAACTTTAGATCCGGGTAGGTCAGTCAATTAGGAATGTGGATCTATAATTTTACGGCAATCCGATGGCTAGATCTTACTAGATCTGAGTTTGAGTACACCAAGTGGTCCAAAAAGGGGATTAAATCCCTTAAAATGTGGAATAGGGCCCACAAGGTAAAAATCAGGAAAGTAACTATCTGGGGGTAGTTTATTGGATGTGTAGATGACAAATCAAGTGGAATCTCAACCACCCACGTACTAGATCTAGGTCAACTTGCTCAAACTAGGAAGTGCGCCTTGCTTGGGAGAAGCTAAGTTGGCTTGGGAGGGGGGTCAAACGGAAGCCAATCCTCACCAAACTATAGATCCGGGATGCCGTGGATGCTATAGAAGTGGGTTTTCAATATTTTGCCCAACAACCCACTAGATCTAAGTAGATTTGAGAAAATTTAAAATGGGGTTTTGAAATATTTAGGGTTTTTAAATATTTTAGACAATTGGATAGATCATGGAGATAGAACTTACCTTGAGATCATACCTGAGTGATGTGAATGAGATGCCTTGATGTTGAGGAAGATTCCCACAGAGATCAAATGAGAGATTGTTGATTTGCTTGCCAAATTGATGCCCTAGCCCACAAGTGCGCCTTCCTCTACCTGTCAAACCAAGGAATAGCGGTTCAATCAGTAAGATCAAGTATGGAAGAAATACAGGAGAAATGCAGTAGTAACATGAAATAGAAGGTCTTGGGACAGTAATAACCAACGAAGAGCTCCAAAGAAGAAGTAGGGAGAGTCTTCCCCTACCAATACCTCCTCCTCAACACAAATCGGCCTCAACCTGTAGATGCAAAAATGTGGTACAAAAGATATGGCAAACAAGATCTCCAACAACTCAGTGCAAAGGAAGAACCAACGAACGAACACCAAAAACATTCACCACAACACTGGAGATAGATGCAATAATAATTTTCTATTCCAATAATCCAGAGCCAAAAGTCCCTTTACAATGAGAAGCTCTCTCCTTTAAATAGGAAGGAGAGGCACCAAAACCCTAACCACTTTTTGAATGAGTGGCTAAGATTAAAAGATACAAATGTCTAATCAATGGTTGAGATGAGCTCAACAATAAAATACATGGATCACTAATAAAATATTATGTGAGTGGACAAAATCGCCCCAGAAGAGGGGAATCCCACCAAATAATGATGACAAAATATAATAAGAGGCTTATGGTGGGTCCAAGGGGTAATTTTATCCTTCCTTGGTCAATATTCATAGCACAATAATCATAAAATAATCATGAATGTACCAAATCGTGCCACCATAGTCAAATCGTAGGCCTCAAAAAGACCTCATAAATCCACAGAAAGTGCCATAAGTGATGGATGTGGGCCCCGATGAAGCTGAAACTGCTGGAGAAGGTGTGGAAGACCCCGATCTATCATCACTGATCATCCCATGCCATAACTTTACCTCACTAAACCAAATTGATTTCCTTAATAGCCATTTCTACCAATCCTGAAATGCCTCGGGAAGCGTGAAACTGCCCAAAACAACCTCCTGGAGTGCCTGCGTTGTCAAGGTGATGGCACCAGTGTGTCCGGGAGGGGGGTAATATGGTAAAAACAAGTGGCTGGACCACCCCCTCCATCATCAGCGCCGTAGGTCAACCGGATAAAAAATCTCATCTGCTCTGACAGGGCCTCCGACAGACCAAAACTGCATTGGGACAGCCTACTGGGACTCAATCATCACTGTAAGTGCCTGGAACTGAAAACAAACTGTCCCATTGGACTCAAAAGGTCCAAATCCATCCAAGATGTGTACTCATACACCATATGAGTCTCTGCATGATCAAAATAAATATCCGATATACCGGAACAGGGCCAATAATAATAATCTGTAAATGACCAAACACTACTGTAAACCAAGAATCATCATCATAACCCTGTAGCTGCTGCATAGAATCATCATGTATGTATACATAGACCATATATCATCTATCCATATCATCATAAGGTCTAACATCTCATGTCCCATGGTCCTCCATGGTCAAACTGGGTCTAACCAAGACCAAATATAACTCAGACCATCATCCAAGGCTGCTACAAAGTGTCAAGGTTAATACATGCTCTACAACTTATTCAAATAACAATTATAACACAGAGTAACCATAACTGGCGATCTAAATCCAAATATATAGTGTCGTTAATTATTATTATTACTCAGACTAGACTTTCAGGATCATACTCACTTCATAGCTGTGATCAATTTGCTAGTGAAGGGTGAAGGCTGAAATAATTGGCTAGGCTAAGGGATGACTTGACTGACTTAACTTTGTGACACTTTGGCAAGGGAAAGGGAATAAACACCATAGTATATACTGAATGAGCAACAACACAGGGAATGGCGGTGTCTCGCAAATGGATGAGTTGTTCAGAGGGTTTATTCACCTTCACAGATGCGCATAATCCATAATACAAATAAGGCCAGCAATTGTTTTGATATAGCATTTAAGTTCCATTTCTTTTTGGGCCTGAAGTTTCCATAGCCTTGATCTATGTGTGTTTATAAACACATTGCATAGATTTACATTTATTTTAGGCTTTCTGCTGCAGGTGTGTTTTTAAGGCACTTGTTTACCTGAGCACTTCTAGGTGTGTCATGGACAGCTTGTTTACCTAGGTATTTATTTTCCAAAAGATATAACATTTTATTTTCATGGCCATTTTCATTTGGCATGCCTTTCATTCATGTGTGTTTAGAAACACATTGCATGAATGGGTTTTTCATACAAGATATAGCATTTCATTTTTTCCATATTTTGTATTCATGGCAGCACCAAAAGTTTCAGGTTTAGCCAACACCACTTTAGTGACTAGGGGGAATTCCAAGGAACTCCAACTCACCATAGGTAAGTTTTGTCACCAGCTCAGAGCCGAGACACAATAAACAGGGAAGCTCATCCAATACAGAGGCTACAGTGGGGAAAAGATCCTCCATGTCACTATTCAAGTAGTAAGTCAAGGTGATAAACTAAAAGGTAGGCCATGGATGAATGGAGATAATGAATGATGGAACCGACACTAGCAAGCCAAGGTATGGTTGAATGATCACCTCTATTCTCCCTAGGGAGAGTAAAACCAATGAGTATGAATAGTGAACTTCTAAGTCTGAGTAGGGACAATATAATATATATAATAGATCAACCAGGTCCAAATATCTATATGATCGCCAGATCATGACACTAAGTGCTAAGACATGCTATAAGAATAAGTATAAAAACAATCTAACAATAACTCCATGATATACCTGCTGAGTCATATACCTGAAAGCTCATCCACCTGTACCATCGTCTGTCCTCTGAAACTGCTGTTGCAACTCTGGGCACTACTGACTGCTCTGTACCAATGGTATAATGGCTATATCGGTCATCTCTTTGAGTGTCCCGAGCCTCAGTCATGGCATGGGGAATACAACTGTTGTCCACAATCTGATAGTGATCCAATATAGATGCTCATCTCAGCATCTCAAATGTAAGGGAATTGGCTGAATAGTGTACTGGAATCAGAAAAATAATGTATGGCAGCCCGGCTACTATATATGTGATAACGTCTGGCTCCGGCTGGGACAAGTGCTCTGCTGAACTGAGCGCTTGAGAACCTCAGAATCTCTGGTCCTCGAACTCTGCTACTCGAATCCACGATCCAACACTCTACCATTTTTCTTTAAGCTTTATTCTTGCAACCTATTTCTGCATTCACAAACATCAAAAATACCTCATGCCGCATGTGTGGGAAAAATATAAAACCAACTGAAATAAAATCTACTCTATGTCAGAAATATACATGCATGAAATATATAAATGTAGAAAGTAAATAAAACTACTAACATAATTTGCAAAATTTGAAATTTATTGTGCAGAAAAAGAAAAGTGACAGGTACTCAATTAGACTAGGAGCTTACAAAGGAGCTTAGAGACAAAGAAGGTGCCAGACTCAATCGCTGAAAAGACTAACTACTGCCTAAGTAGGCTTATTTGGTTTCCTACCTACCCTAATCTACCAAGTAATGCAATACTTGGTCATTCAAGGTTGATAGGAGGAAAGTAATGTTTCAACATCCTCCCATTTATAGGTAACTCAACTTCATCTCCATCCAAAGTTTCAAGGACAAAAGATCCCTTTCCAGCCAGACTACTTATCTTATACGGCCCTTTCCATAAACTCTCCAACTTCGCGTGATTTCCTGGTTTTTCCTTATGCTTATCCCACAATAAAACTATATCTCCTATACCAAAGGTAGTACCTCTAGTATTTTGATCAAATGTGCCTTTTATCCTTTCTTGTTCTATGAGCATCTTATCGAGTGCATTCCTTCTCTTTTCATCCAGTTAAACCAATTTATCAATTCTACCTTGCATTGCTTCTGTATCTGAGGAGCACTGCTGCAATAGTTCATAAACAGGTATTTGCAGATTTATTGGCAGTCTACAGTCTTGTCTATATAGTAACTCGAAAGGAGATTTTCCTGTAATTCTTTTCACTGTTGTTCGATCTGCCCACAAAGCATATTTTAACTTTACATCCCAACTTCTCTTATTTTCACCCACCATTCTTTTCAACAGCCTAATTAGATTTTTGTTACTTGATTCGGCGAGACCATTTCCCTGGGGGTAATAGTTCGAAGAATGAGAGAGGGTGATTCCATGATTCATGCAAAAGGTGGACATTTCTATTTTACTGAAAGCTGGGGCATTATTTGTTGTTAGTTTTACAGGGCAACCGTATCTTGACACAATATTTTCTTCCAAAAAATTCACAACAACTTCGGCTGTGGCTTTCTTGGTTGGAATAACCTCTACCCAATGAGTAAAGTAATCAGTGCAGGTCAACATATATTTATATCCATTACTCGATTTTTCATTAAAAGGACCTACAAAATCCATACCCCATTGTTGAAAAGGAGCTTCAACCACTACAGGATTCAAAGGCAAGGCAGGCAATCTTGGTTTTCTTGAGAAAAATTGACATTCTTGGCATATCCTAATATAAGCATGTACATCCTTAAAGAGTGTTGGCTAGTAATACCCTGCTCTCATGATTTTTGCAGCAGTTGTTCTTGGAGCATAATGACCACCACATAATCCTGAGTGCATTTCCTTTATAATGGTTTTGGACTCCTCCGGGTTAACACATTTCAGGATTATCCCATCAGGGTTCCTCCATCCTAATCCATCCTGGGTTAAAACATACTTTTCAGCTTTTAGCCTTAGTGCCCTTCTTTGATGATCTACCAGGTATTCAGGACATGACAAGTTTCTCAAGAAATATACAATGTCTTTGTACCATTCATGCTCTTCATCAATGTTTAAAATAGCAGGATCCCTTTCACTTATCATGTTTACCATGTTGCCTCCCTTTTCAGTTAGAAGTTGAGCTAACCCTTGACCTTTCACAATCTTGATTGGTTTAATCTCTAGATCATATTCTTGTATACGTGAAATCCAATTTCCTCTTACACCTATGCCATCTGCTTGTGATAAAACATCCTTTACTGCTTGATAAGGCACATATGCCTTAATTTTGGAATACCCACATAGGTTCTGAAATGTTTCAAAGCTTTAACTAAGGCATAAGCTTGCTTTTCGGTGGTGGTATATTTTAGTTCGGCATCTCTCAAATTTTTACTCATAAAGGCTATAGGTTGTTTATGGTTTTCGTTGTTCTTTTGTAATAACACACCAGCAATAGTATCTTCCGAAGCATATGAGTAAATCATGAACTCTTTATTGTAATCAGGACAAGCTAACACCGGGGAGGTTGCAATGGCCTTTTTAAGCTTGGTGAAAGATGATTCACATTCTTTATCCCATACAAATTTCACATCCTTTTTAAGAAGGGCATTTAATGATTTGGCCAATTCTGCTAAGTTTGGAATGAATCTTCGGACGAAGTTTATTTTACCAAAGAAAGATTGCAAGGTGGCCACGTTATGGGGTGTTGCAATAGCATTGATGGCCTGGACACGTTTCGGGTCAATTCTGATACCCTCTTTTGACACAATGTGTCCTAATAGCTTACCCTCATCTACTCCAAAAGTTGATTTTTTGGGATTTAATGATATGCCAAACTTTCTGCAACACTCAAAAACTCTTCTCAAATATTCTATATGGTCTCCCCGTTCCTTGGAAAACACCGTTAGGTCATCCTGATAAATGGCAATGATTTTTCAAATCAAATCACTAAATGCTTGATCCATAGCTCTTTGAAAATTGGAACCGACATTTAATAACCCGAATGGCATTCTTATATATTGTTAAGTTCCCCATGGAGTAGTAAAAGTTGTTTTATTTCTGTCTTCCTTTCTAATACGTACCTGATTATACCCCGAAAAACCATCCAACATTGACAGCATACCTGCCCTAGTAACACTCTGTAGCAAGTTTTCCATGTTTGGCAAAGGGTAATTGTCCTTAAGGGATGCTTGATTAAGGTTTCTGAAATCAATACATACCCTGATTTCACCACTTTTCTTTCTCACAATCACCAGGTTAGAAACCCAAGTAGTGTGTCGAACAGGTTGGATAATTCCGGCTGCCAGCATTTTCTCAAGCTCTTTCTTAATCAAGGGAGCAAGTTTAGGATTGACATTTCTTAACTTTTGCCTATAAGTTTTAGCTCCTTCATGCAAAGGGATAGTATGCTCAATAATTTCAGGGTCAAAAGTTTTGAGCTCGTCATATGCCCAAGCGAAAATGTCTTGATACTTCCTAATTAGATTTACAATCGCCTTTCTTTCTTCTTGGGAGGCATTCTTTCCTATCCTAATCATTCTGGGAGAAACTGAAGTTCCAATATTTATCTCTATAACCTCATCTACCGGTTCAGCTCTCTTACCTTTGTATTCATCATGCCTATTGAAATTTTTCTCCAGAGGTATTGCTAATTTCATAACATCAAAATTTTGAATAGAAGAATCGTTTAATTTATCTTCCAAATTCACATTGCAATTCTGGAATTTTTCGTTGTTTTGCAAGAATGCAATGATCTGTGCATCATTATCAAAGATTTGCCAATGATCTTGATTATCAGGAACTGATGGTCTAAATATTACTTCAACCTTATACTCTTTATCCCTGAGATGATCTGGAGTTTCAAAGGTACATGCTATTACTGATAATGCATCGGCCAGGGTATTTTCTTCTCTTGGGACTGCTTTTATTGCAAAGGCATCAAACATTTCTATGGTATCCCAAACAGCATTTTGGTAATCCCTAAGCCTATTATTTTTGGCTGCAAACTGGTTCTTCACTTGGGACACAATCAAATCAGAGTCTCCTGTTACATTTAGACATTTAATCTTTTGTTCCCGACAAATCTCTAACCCTAGAAACAATGACTCATACTCGGCTACATTGTTTGTGCATTCAAATTCAAGACGAGATGAAAATAATTTTTCTTCCCCAGAAGGCGATGTAAGGACAATTCCAGCTCCAGCACCATGCCTAGATTTAGCCCCATCAAAATGCATTTTCCAAACTTGACTAGGAGGAAAAGGATGTTTCCGGGGCTCTTCCCAAAAGTTGGCCATCACCATATAATTTCCAACCTCTTCAGTGGGATGCATAGCCTCTTCAAACAAATAGTCGGGGGTTTCTACATGCTCAATCATAGGTTTTTCATTCATCAATTTATAAGAAGCCTTTCCTTTGATAGGAATAGTTGCATAAGAAAAATCCATTTGGATACTCCCTCCTAGTTTGGCAGCCCATTCCCTTGATAGCAACATCCCCCATGCGTCAGGAATATCTAAAACCAGAACATCCATATTTATTTCAATTGCAGGATAAGCGACCAGTTTCATCTTGAGATTCTCAATCATACCCTCTGACTTAATAGGCCTAGAATCCATCCCACACACATTTCTATATTCTCTGGATGGTTTTAGCTCCAATTGTTCCATGAACTTAAGAGGAATAACATTCACCTCTGCTCCTGAGTCTAACATACAGTTATGCAATATCAATTGATTGATTTCCAAAGCAATATGAAAAGGGGGGTGACCTCTACCCTTATCAGCTACACTTTGAATCATAACGGGGGGATCTTCCTCAGTTTCTAATCTCACGGGATTCTTGACTTTAGGATTGATTCCTAAGAATTTAGTTGCCTGATTAAAGTATGAAGGGATTTTCAAGAGTTCTTCCAAGGGCACAGGAATATTGGGTTTGGATAAGAAATTACTCAAATCAATCTTTAAATTGCAAGCCTTTTCTTTCTCCTTGGTATTCATTTCTAGACCCAATAAATGCATTACCTGTGATTTAACAGAAGGGATGACTACCAAATCTTTCAAAGACACCATGACAGAAGATCCTGAGAGTTTTCCCAATATATTTGAATTTAGCGTTTCTTGCGTTATGGGAGATATTTCTTTATTTGGAGTACTCACTTGTTTTCTTTGCACTGGATCCCTAGCCTGGGGTTTAGCAGGGCTTGGGCTTGTTACCTTCTTGGTGACTTGAGAGGACAATCTTCTAGGTTGATCATTTTTCTTTAAGATTCCTTTAGGAGGAGTGTTTGGAGTTTGAGTGGGGACTCTACGAGTGATATTTCTTTGGTCAAGGGAATTTTCTTTCATACTAGTTTTGTTCTTATCTATATCTTTCGCGTTATTCTTTGCCCGAGACCTAGTTACTACTCGACCATCAGAAGTGGACTTAGTCTGAAGATATTCATTAGTATACACACCCTCAAAGGTTCTAGGAAAAGGCTCATAGCGTTTGATATTTTCACTTTGTTTTTTGAGAACTATCCCATTCAGGTTGCGAATTATACCACTCATTTCAGTCATCATTTTCAAAATCATATCGTTCTCTGAATAAGTGTCGCAAGGCATAGTTCTAGGTGTTTTGAAGATGTAAATGAGCTCGCTCCTCAGTGGAGTCACGATTGGGAGTCGCCAGGTAGATTTAAACTCTTCTACCGAGATATGTGTCAATGCAAGCCCTATACCAAAAGCTAGGCAAAGAGGATAGGAGGGCTTTTAAGAAAGGTGTGTTGGACCAGGGTAAGCCTATGCCCTCCCTGGCAACGGCGCCAAAATGTTATCACCTAAACTGCAGTTACCCCTATGGATGTATCCAATGGTGGATGGCAATAGGAAAGGGAAACTCAAAAGGTGCAACCGCGATCATCTCGAACTCCAATATATGGTTGTCATGCCAATCGAGGCAACCTTCACTTTATGTTATCTAGCCCAAAAAACAAAGAGGGAGACCCGATCTACTCCCGATAGGAGAGGTCAAAACCAAGACACCAAATCAAGTTGTTTATAAGTGAAGTAAGGTGTGTGGTTTATCTTAGACCTTAGGATGAAGTCACAAGCCAAGTGAGGGGTTCAAAGAGTATAGATTTGGGTTCATTGTTGATGTGAGGGTGACTTATAATGTTTGAAATGAGATCTAGAATTAGAGTACTAGTTCAATGTTGGAAAATCCACTGCCTTGGGAACCGTGTCCAATGCAGGGTAGTTTAAGGGTTGAATTGGGGCTAACTAGTACATATGACAAGCTTGACCATGATACATGATAGCTTCAAGGGTTTAGTTCACCATGCAAAGGTCAAACCACAAGTTAAATCAACAATCTTGGAAAGTCGAATTGACTTGGAGAGAAACCAGTGCCTTGGGAATTGGGAAATGGAGTCAAAGTAGGGTTGACTTGTGGTTAAGGACTCCTAGTACATGGGACAAGTGGGCAATAGAGGTCTTGATGGATGAATATGTCTAGATCTAGGTTTGACTCAAGTGGACCACAATCCCTTAAAACAAGGAATGCTATCCCCAAGGCAAGATCTGACGAAGTGACACACTAGACATAGGTTTTGAATTATTCCCGTTCCAAATCCTCAAGAATCTCAAGTACCCATGTCCTAGAAGTGAGTCAACTCACTTCTCCAAGGTGGTGTGACTTTACCCAAGGAGGCTAAAAATGTGGGTTAGGTAGGTCAATACAAGTCGGATGGCATCCAAGCTTTAGATCCGGGTAGGTCAGTCAATTAGGAATGTGGATCTATAATTTTACGGCAATCCGATGGCTAGATCTTACTAGATCTGAGTTTGAGTACACCAAGTGGTCCAAAAAGGGGATTAAATCCCTTAAAATGTGGAATAGAACCCACAAGGTAAAAATCAGGAAAGTAACTATCTGGGGGTAGGTTATTGGATGTGTAGATGAGAAATCAAGTGGAATCTCAACCACCCACGTACTAGATCTAGGTCAAATTGCTCAAACTAGGAAGTGCGCCTTGCTTGGGAGAAGCTAAGTTGGCTTGGGAGGGGGGTCAAACGGAAGCCAATCCTCACCAAACTATAGATCCGAGATGCCGTGGATGCTATAGAACTAGGTTTTCAATATTATGCCCAACAACCCACTAGATCTAAGTAGATCTGAGAAAATGTAAAATGGGGTTTTGAAATATTTAGGGTTTTTAACTATTTTAGACAATTGGATAGATCATGGAGATAGAACTTACCTTGAGATCATACCTGAGTGATGTGAATGAGATGCCTTGATGTTGAGGAAGATTCCCGCAGAGATCAAATGAGAGATTGTTGATTTGCTTGCCAAATTGATGCCCTAGCCCACAAGTGCGCCTTCCTCTACCTGTCAAACCAAGGAATAGCGGTTCAATCAGTAAGATCAAGTATGGAAGAAATACAGGAGAAATGCAGTAGTAACATGAAATAGAAGGTCCTGGGACAGTAATACTCCCTGTTACCAATGAAGAGCTCCAAAGATGAAGTAGGGAGAGTCTTCCCCTACGAATACTTCCTCCTCAAAACAAATCGACCTCAACCTGTAGATGCAAAAACGTGGTACAAAATATATGGCAAACAAGATCTTCAACAATTTAGTGCAAAGGAAGAACCAACGAACAACACCAAAAACATTCACCACAACACTGGATATAGATGCAATAATAATTTTCTATTCCAATAATCCAGAGCCAAAAGTCCCTTTACAATGAGAAGCTCTCTCCTTTAAATAGGAAGGAGAGGCACCAAAACCCTAACCACTTTTTGAATGAGTGGCTAAGATTAAAAGATACAAATGTCTAATCAATGGTTGAGATGAGCTCAACAATAAAATACACGGATCACTAATAAAATATTATGTGAGTGGACAAAATCGCCCTAGAAGAGGGGAATCCCACCAAATAATGATGACAAAATATAATAAGAGGCTTATGGTGGATCCAAGGGGTAATTTTATCCCTCCTTGGTCAATCACCATAGCACAATAATCATAAAATAATCATGAATGTACCAAATCGTGCCACCATAGTCAAATCGTAGGCCTCAAAAAGACCTCAGAAATCCATAGAAAGTACCATAAGTGATGGATGTGGGCCCCGATGAAGCTGAAACTGCTGGAGAAGGTGTGGAAAACCCCGATCTATCATCACTGATCATCCCATGCCATAACTTTGCCTCAGTAGACCAAATCGATTTCCTCAATAGCCATTTCTACCAATCCTGAAATGCCTCGAGAAGCGTGAAACTGCCCGAAACAGCCTCCTCGAGTGCCTGCGCTGTCAAGGTGAGGGCACCAGTGTGTCCGGGAGGGGGGTAATATGGTAAAAACAAGTGGCTGGACCACCCCCTCCATCATCAGTGCCGTAGGTCAACCGGATAAAAATCTCATCTGCTCTGACAGGGCCTCCGACAGACCAAAACTGCACTGGGAAGGCCTACTGGGACTCAATCATCACTGTAAGTGCCTGGAACTGAAAAAAAACTGTCCCATTGGACTCAGAAGGTCCAAAATAATCCAATATGTGTACTCATACACCATATGAGTCTCTGCATGATCAAAATAAATATCCAATATACCGAAACAGGGCCAATAATAATAATCTGTAAATGACCAAACACTGCTGTAAACCAAGAATCATCATCATAACCCTGTAGCTGCTGCATAGAATCATCATGTATGTATACATAGACCATATATCATCTATCCATATCATCATAAGGTCTAACATCTCATGTCCCATGGTCCTCCATGGTCAAACTGGGTCTAACCAAGACCAAATATAACTCAGACCATCATCCAAGGCTGTTGCAAAGTGTCAAGGTTAATACATGCTCTACAACTTATTCAAATAACAATTATAACACAGAGCAATCATAACTGGCGATCTAAATCCAAATATATAGT
The DNA here is from genome assembly GCA_027924585.1 of Larix kaempferi. NCBI lineage: Eukaryota > Viridiplantae > Streptophyta > Pinopsida > Pinales > Pinaceae > Larix > Larix kaempferi. The sequence goes on along the minus strand of BSBM01000798.1, from coordinate 5,205,303 downwards.
GTCGTTAATTATTATTATTACTCAGACTAGACTTTCAGGATCATACTCACTTCATAGCTGTGATCAATTTGCTAGTGAAGGGTGAAGGATGAAATAATTGGCTAGGCTAAGGGATGACTTGACTGACTTAACTTTGTGACACTTTGGCAAGGGAAAGGGAATAAACACCATAGTATATACTGAATGAGCAACAACACAGGGAATGGCGGTGTCTCACAAATGGATGAGTTGTTCAAAGAGGGTTTATTCACCTTCACAGATGCGCACAATCCATAATACAAATAAGGCCAGCAATTGTTTTGATATAGCATTTAAGTTCCATTGCTTTTTGGGCCTGAAGTTTCCATAGCCTTGATTTATGTGTGTTTATAAACACATTGCATAGATTTACATTTATTTTAGGCTTTCTGCTGCAGGTGTGTTTTTAAGGCACTTGTTTACCTGAGCACTTCTAGGTGTGTCATGGACAGCTTGTTTACCTAGGTATTTATTTTCCAAAAGATATAACATTTTATTTTCATGGCCATTTTCATTTGGCATGCCTTTCATTCATGTGTGTTTAGAAACACATTGCATGAATGGGCTTTTCATACAAGATATAGCATTTCATTTTTTCCAGATTTTGTATTCATGGCAGCACCAAAAGTTTCAGGTTTATCCAACACCACTTTAGTGACTAGGGGGAATTCCAAGGAACTCCAACTCACCATAGGTAAGTTTTGTCACCAGCTCAGAGCCGAGACACAATAAACAGGGAAGCTCATCCAATACAGAGGCTACAGTGGGGAAAATATCCTCCATGTCACTAGTCAAGTAGTAAGTCAGGGTGATAAACTAAAAGGTAGGCCATGCATGGATGGAGATAATGAATGATGCAACCGACACTAGCAAGCCAAGGTATGGTTGAATGATCACCTCTATTCTCCCTAGGGACGGTAAAACCAATGAGTATGAATAGTGAACTTCTAAGTCTGAGTAGGGACAATATAATATGTATAATAGATCAACTAGGTCCAAATATCTATATGATCGCCAGATCATGACACTAAGTGCTAAGACATGCTATAATAATAAGTATAAAAGCAATCTAACCATAACACCATGATATACCTGTTGAGTCATATACCTGAAAGCTCATCCACCTGTACCATCGTCTGTCCTTTGAAACTGCTGCTGCAACTCTGGGCACTACTTACTGCTCTGTAGCAATGGTATAATGGCTATATCGGTCATCTCTATGAGTGTCCCGAGACTCAGTCATGGCATGGGGAATACAACTGTTGTCCACAATCTGATAGTGATCCAATATAGATGCTCATCTCAGCATCTCAAATGTAAGGGAATTGGCTGAATAGTGTACTGGAATCAAAAAAATAATGTATGGTAGCCCGGCTACTATATATGTGATAACAGTTTCATCCAGAGAGCTCTTCTCTTCTATGCATTCAAATGGTGGCCCAGCAGTTCGAATGGGAGATGATTCAGAAATCCAGACCAAGGGGATTGGTAGGATTGACATGGAGCATGGATATTTTAGTGATGTGCTCTATGTACCTTTATTGGCTGCAAATTTTCTAACAGTTTATCAAATGACCCAGACAGGAGAAGCCAAGAGAGTAACATTTACTCCAGATTTGGTAGAAATCTCAGAAATTTCTTCAAATCAAGTTGTGGCAGTAGGGTATGCTGATCATGAAGAGAGAATGTACAAATTCTCCAATTTCATTCCAAATTCTAGTGACCATGCTCTTGTCTCTCATGCCAACGAGACCTCCAAGTTGTGGCATGAAATATTTGGCCACATGAACTACAAATATCTCCAGACATTGCACAAGGACGAGATGGTGGAAGGGCTTCCAGAAATCAAATCTTCAAATGGTGCATGCATTGGTTGTGTAGTTGGAATTCATCCTGAGCGTAGCTATGAGAAGGGAATGTCAAGGAGAGCCACTCAACCACTTGTATTGGTACATTCAAACCTCATTGTTCCTCTTACCAGTCCATCATATGGTGGATCAAGGTATGTACTCACATTCATAGATGACTACTCTCGATTCTGCTGGGTTTACTTCCTTAAATTGAAATCAGAAGTGTTTGAGAAATTGAAGATTTGGAAGGCCTTAGTGGAGAATCATAGTGGTCACAAGATAAAGATCCTTAGGACTGATAATGGAAAGGAGTATGTGAATAATAACATTCAGCATCTTTGTGAGGAATGTGGCATCCAAATGCAACATTCAATCCCCTACACACCTCAGCAAAATGGTGTGGCAGAGAGGAAAAATAGATCTCTCAAAGAAATGGCCACTTGCATGATTGAAGCTAGGGATCTAAGCCCTAAGCTATGGGATGAAGCCATCAATTGTGCTTCTCATATTCAGAACAAAGCCTTTCACAAATCAGTCAAAGGAAAAAACCCCTATGAGGCATGGTTTGGCCAAAAACCAAATGTGTCAAATTTCAGAATTTTTGGGTCTAGAGCATGGGCTCGAATTCCATCAGAAAAGAGGAAGGCTTTGGAGCCACAGAGCAGAGAATGTATCATGGCTGGATATGGTGAAGACAAAAAGGGATACAAGCTCTTTGACACATCCACACTCAAAACTTTCATTGAGAGAAGTGTGAAATTCGAAGAAGAACCAATTCCTGATTTTGAACTTGCACCGGGGGAAAGCTCTTCTCCTCCACACCTTAATGAAATTAGTGATGATTCCACTTCTGATTTTTCTGATATTGCTGAAGATGACATGGCTGAAGATGAAATTTCTGTACATGAGTCACCATCAAGGCCCAAGTGGGCTGAAAAAATCATACAAGCTGCAGGTGAATTGGCAGGCAATCCCCAAGAGCCTAGGAAGACTAGATCTCAAGCAATCAATGCTTCCTTTACAAATGAAAGTGAACTTACTGATCACTGTTATATGATGATTGGATCTGATCCAACATCATATCAGGAATCTCATCATGATCCAAGGTGGAGAACAACAATGCAAGAAGAATTCGAATCTCTCCAAGAGAACAAAACATGGGATTTGGTGCCTCTTCCTCCAAAGAGGAAACTTGTGCAATGTAAGTGGATTTTTCGAACCAAACCTGTTGCTGATGGTTCTGATCTGAAGTACAAGGCTAGTTTAGTGGCTAAGGGCTATTCACAGATCCATGGTGTGGATTATACAGAGACCTTTGCACCAGTTGCAAAGATGGACTCAATTAGACCTGCTCTAGCCATGGCAGCTAGTAAGGGTTGGGAAGTTCACCATATGGATGTTAAAAGTGCATTCTTGCATGGGGAGCTACAGGAATAGATCTATATGTAGAAACTTGAAGGATTCCAATAGTATCCCACACTTATTTGCAGGTTGAAGAAGTCACTCTATGGACTCAAGCAAGACTTCAGGGCTTGGTATGCCAAAATGGATGATTTTTTTCTCTTAATTGGTTTCTGTCGATGCAAGTCTGATCCAAATGTTTATTTGCAGCAATGTGATGATAATTTGCAGGTAATTTTACTGTATGTTGATGATCTTTTAATTATAGGGAGCTGCAACAAACAAATTGGCTCAATTAAAGCTTCTTTGCACAGTGAATTTACCATGAGCGACCTAGGATTGCTAAGGCAATTTTTGGGTTTGGAAATTGAGCAATCTGAGAATGGTATATTGCTGAGTCAACCTAAGTATGCTTCAGACCTATTATTGAAGTTTAAAATGGCTGAATTTAAGGCATCCAAGTGCCCATTCCTTTCAGGCATAAAACTAGGTGAATTTGAAGACTTTCCATTGGTGGATTGCACACTCTACAAGCAGCTAGTTGGAAGATTGTTGTACCTTACACATACAAGACCTGATTTGTCTTATGTTGTAAGTGCTGTAGCAAGATATATGCAGCATCCACATGAGATCCATTGGAAGGAATCCAAAAGGATCCTTCAATATGTCCAAGGAACAAAGAGCTTTGGGGTACACTATGCAACTGGTTCTTCACTACAACTAGCTGGATTTTCTGATTCTGATTGGGTTGGAGATCCCATCGATAGAAAGCCCACTTTAGGCTTTGTTTTTATGTTTGCTGAAGGTCCAATTTTCTGGTCAAGTAAGAAACAACATACCATTTCACTTTCATCAGCAGAGCTGAGTACAAAGCAGCAGTGAACATAGCCACATAGTGTGTTTGGTTGCAAGGCATTCTTCAGGAGTTTGGTGTTGCTATTGATTCTCCAACCAACATTTGGGTGGATAATCAAAGTGCCATCAAGATATCTACTGATCCAGTACAGAGGCAACGAACAAAGCACATTGAAATCCATATGCACTACATTCGGGGCTTGGTGCATGACAGGGTGATTTCCTTGCAGTATTGCCCATCCACCGAGCAAACTGCAGATATTTTCACCAAGTGTTTTACTGAGAAGACCTTCACTCACTTGAGAGATTTGCTTGGAGCGAGTGATGGATAGTGATTGCTGCAATTTAATTGCAGGTTCAGCCCCATGTCCATTTTAGAGGGAATTTTTTATCCCATGTGGTTTTACTTCTTGTCCTCGGTTTATATGGACGAATAAAAATTATGTTTGTAATGAGGTGACTTGAGCCTTTGTTGCCAAGGCCTCCCACTTATTTTCATGAGTTGTACTAAGTTATGGTTAAGGGGGGGTGTTAGAACAGTAATCCATACTTAGTACCATAGTCCATAACCATATTCAAATTTTTGTTGCTCATGTGCTTCATTACACCTTAGTTTGGACTAGGTGACCTTAGTTGGTCAAATACCCACATTTGAGAGTGTTCACACCCACTTCCAAGCAAACCAGTTCACCCAACCTCCTGTTTTGTCCACAAGTGCGCCCTCATTAAATGCTAGAGCACTCTCTCTCCTTGATTTGGGGAATTTCTGTTGACTAGGGGCACTAGGGTGGATTTTGCCCAATTTTGGCTAGATTTGGAGCATTTATTGCTCCCTTGGTCCTCCCAAACACCTCTACTTTCTCACCCATGCCTGCCTTGGCCTTATTTATGATCCAACATGCTTTAGCCACCTTCACACCTGAATTTGAGACGTTTTGGGATGATTAGGACTGAGTTGGACCCACCTAGGGGGGATTGAGGCCAATTTGGCAATTTTGACTTGTGCACTCATCTTGAGCTATCTAATGCTCTTGAATTTCTCATGGATGTAATAAAAACCTGTTCTTAACATTTTCACATGTTAGACAGTCAGTTAATGAAAAGATTAAGCTCACATTGTGTGTAAAATTATATCCTTTTCCAAGCTTTTTCACTGGTTTTGCAAATAATTCAATTTTGTGAGGTTCTCCATAGCTCCTAGATCTTACTATGATCAAAATACTCACAAACCCATTACTCCAAGAAGTGGATGAAGAAGGTCAATGCACAATGAAAGATCCAATAGTCAAACATTTGATTGTTGGTGATGAGGGAGGTAAAATTACTCTCGATCTTTTGATGGTTGATTTCAAAATAAGTGAAGAAGAAATGGGATAGATTGATTGTTAGGAACCCATGTATTTACTTTGTTAGTATATTGTTGTTGGATGCATATGCTTTGTAAGTCGTCACGTAGTATTTGTTGATCCATAGTTTATACTAGCCCATAGTATTGACCCATAGTATTGGACGCATATGCTTTGTAAGTCGTCCCATAGTATTATATGTCTCATGGTTTTGACTCATAGTATTGGCATCTATACTTAGCCCATGGTTTGTATTGACACATAGAATTGACCCATGGTATTTGCGCCTAGACTTAGTATATAAATGTGTGTTGAGGCCTATGAAGGCACCGTGAAGTTAATTATATTGAGCTTTCTCAAAGGAGGTTTCCCCCTCGAAGTGGCCCGTGATCAATATAAAAGTGATTCTGAGTTCTATTATTTCTCATATCTTGCGTATTTGCATTAATTAATTATTGCAGGTTCTTCACATCTGGTATCAGAGCACTTTCTTGGGCTCGTTGGGTGGAATTTCTGCCAAATTTTTTTTCGCACTTGTTGCAGCTTCGGATTTCGGAAGAATCCCTATCCGCTTAACTGTGGGAAGTACTTGGGCATAAGCCCTAAAACTCATTGTGAGGAGTACCACAGGAACCCCAAAGTAGTTGGCCCATTGAGAGGACCTACCAGCGAAAAGGGCAACGACCCCTACCTAATTAACTAGTTCCCACCCGTGAGGTAAACCAAGAGCTGTCGTTTGTGGCAAACCGGTTATCAGTTTTACCTGAGCCGTGGAGTGATGGGTACTGCCCTAATACGCAAGTTGTCAGACAGCATTGGTGGCCGAGTGAAACACCTGAAATGTTAGGAAGTCGTGCATACCTGGGGTCCATATCTATTTTTAGTTGAAATGTTGTCGATCACTTCCGCTCCAGATCCAGCCGTTTCAGATCTATTCTAAAAGTTGTTCCAGATCCAGTCCCTGTTTCAGATCCAGCCATTTTTGATCCCTTCCGTGCCATTACAGATCCATCTGTTATGGATCCCTTCCGCACCGCTGTTGCCGATCCATTTCTAGAAAAAAAAACTGCTTTTTCGGCCATATCTCCCTTGTTTCAACTCTGTTTTCCCTGAAAATTCACTGACATCCCTGCAATCCCATTCTGCATATTTCATTCCTGAAGACCCTATCCCAAATTCTACTTCCCAAGACCAGAAATCCCACATTTGTCTATTTTTAGGGTTTGCCATAACTTCTTCAATTTTCACCCGATCGCCTTCAAATTTTACCATAGAGTTCCCGCTTTTGAAATCCCCATTTTTTGCTTCCCTGTCCCTCAGAAAGTGTCGAAAACCTAGTCAAACCCCAATTACCGCTCCGAGTTTTTCCCAAATCCAAATTTCCCCTTACTAAATAAGCTTGTGTTTGTGTTTTTCTATCCATTCGCCCCCCCCGCTCCCCCACAAAAAAAAAAAAATTACTGGTTATGGTTGTCACTTGCATGTGAGCAAACACCATAGAGGAAGCACTTGCAGCCATCCAAACCAAACTCCAAGATCTGGATGAAAAATTTCTCAGCCTCCATCTTCAGCATTCAGCCATGAACAATAACCGATAGCCAGAATCTTTTGCAGCCACCGGGTTCTCTTCTTCTAGCAATTTTCGTGGGCCGAAGCTTGATTTTCCTCGCTTCAATGGTACTGATCCGACTGGATGAATATAGCGAGTAGAACAATATTTCATTCTGCATAATACTTTTGATGTCCATAAAGTTCCACTTGCATCCTTTCATTTGGAATAGGAAGCCCTTCAATGGTACCATTGGTACATCAAAGCTCATCCCGAGCCAAACTGGACAGATTTTTGCGAACTCCTTTTGCCACGATTTGGTCCTAGTGCTTTTGACGACTTCACAGGAGCACTCACTAAACTTCACCAAACTGGAACATTGAAAGAGTATCAGGTGGAATTTGAGAAACTAGCCAATCACACAGAAGGATTGTCTGATGAATTCTACAGGAGTTGTTTTATCAGTGGTCTCAAGGATGAAATCCGCTCAGAGGTCAAAATGTTTTGTCCCAACACAATGATGGAAGTCTTAGGGTTGGCTAAGCTAGCCGAGGACAAGATTGCAGCTCAACAATGCTCCAAACCCACCTTTTTTCCCTTTAGAAATATGGGTTCCCAATGACCTCCCATCACGCCTACTCCTCAACCAACTCCTATCAAGCAATTGTCTAAAACAGAGATGCAGGCACGCCAAGAAAAAGGAATTTGTTATAATTGTGATGAGAAATTCACTCGGGGACATAGATGTGTTCAACAAAAGATCTATCTCTTGGATGTGAATTCTTTTCCTACCTCAGAACTTGATGAAGAAGCTCCAGATACAGTAGATGATCAGGTCGACATTCAACACCAGCATGTTGACACCCCATCTAAGGATGACCCACTCGAGATCTCTCTCCGTGTTGTAACCAACGTCACCACCCCACAATGAATGTGAGTTAGGGGAAACTTCAAGAAGCTCCCTCTTACCATACTCATTGATTCTGGTAGCACTCATAACTTCATTGATCCTCGGATTTCCAAACAGGCTGATTGTTTTGTCCATCCTTGCTCCAAATTTGAAGTCATGGTTGCCAATGGGGGCATCTTACCTTGCAAGGGGAAGTGTCACAATGTGCATATCTCTATGGAAGATTATAACCTGCGCTCTCACATGTTTGCCTTATCCTTCGGCGGATGTGATGTGGTTTTGGGCGTTCAATGGTTACACACACTTGGCCCCATCTTATGGGATTTTGCTGAACTTTGGATGCATTTTTCAGTCAATGGGGCACAACACAAATTTATGGGATTACAACCAGGGTCTCTCTGCATCATCAGTTCACATCACCTAGAAAAAATACTTAAGAAGAATTCACATGGTGTCATCGCTCAGCTCCATTCCATTCAGATGCACCCATCAATAGTCTCCACTACTTCCTTGGATAGATATGCAGGTGTCTTTGCTGAACCAATGAGCTTGTTGGCTTCAAGAGACCTTTCCGATAAGAATTTAGCCGCATCTACCTCTCAGCAGGAAATCATGACTATTTTGCATACAGTACAGAAGTGGTAGCCATCCCTATTGGGGAATTATTTCTACATCAAGACTGATCTCTAGAGTCTGGAAACTTTCCTGGAACAACGGGTCTCCTCCCCAACACACCTGAAATGGGTTATCTAACTCATGGGTTATGACTATGCGACCACTTACCAAAAGGGTAAGGACAATATGGTGTAAGATGCTCCTCCTCGCACATTTGATGACCCAATTTCTCTTATAGTTATTTCTCTGCTTGTTCCAAATTTGTTGCAGTCTGTTCAAAGGGACTATCTCTTCTATGAACTCCATGCTTCTTCATCAGTAGGGCACTCTGGGTTCCTCAAAACGTATGACCAAGAACAATGTAACTTCTTTTGGCAGGGACTCAAAAGGAAAATTCAACTGATGGTGGTTGACTGTGATACTTTCCAGGTCAACAAGGGTGAAACGACCCTCCTTTCGGGACTGCTCGAACCCTTGCCCATCCCTCCACAGATTTGGACAACTATTTCTATGGATTTCCTAGAAAGGCTCCAGTGGTATAGTACCACATCTCAAAGGAAACCATATGAAGCAGTCTCTGGACAGGCACCAACAGTTCTTCTTCCATACACCTTCAACAGTCTCTAGACAGGCAGCTCCCCAGTTCAGGCAATTGACTCAATTCTTCGAAACCGTGATCAGCTTCTTCTCATTCTGCAGGACAATTTTCACATGGCAAGAATTCGACTGAAAAAACAAGCTAATCAGCACCATTCTGAGAGCACTTTTCAAGTCGCTGATATGGTTCTTGTTTGTCTACAGCCTTCCATGCAATCCTCCCTAAAACTCAAAAGGATCCAGTGGTTCGGAATGCAACCCGAGGATGCTACATGGGACGCACTCCTTCAAATTCTGCATCAATTTCCACATCTAAAGCTTTGAGGACAAAGCTTTTTCTAAGGGAGAGGGGATGTTAGGAATCCATGTCTTTACTTTGTTAGTATATTGTTGTTGGACGCATATGCTTTGTAAGTTGTCCCGTAGTATTTGTTGATCCATAGTTTATATTAGCCCATAGTATTGACCCATAGTATTGGACGCATATGCTTTGTAAGTCATCCCATAGTATTATATGTCCCATGGTTTTGACTCATAGTATTTGCGTCTAGACTTAGCCCATGGTTTGTATTGACACATAGTATTGACACATGGTATTAGTGCCTAGAATTAGTATATAAGTGTGTGCTGAGGCCTATGAAGGCACCGTGAAGTTAATTGTATTGAGCTTGCTCAAAGGAGGTTTCCCCCTCGAAGTGGCCTGTGATCAATATAAAAGTGATTCTGAGTTCTATTATTTCTGATATCTTGTGTATTTGCATTAATTAATTATTGCAGGTTCTTCACATTGATGAAGGTGAGACATCTTTTGGATCTGATCCAAAAGAGGAACATAATTCAGATTTACAATCACCCCTTGAGCCTCACAAGGAAGTTGAAATTGAGCACATCTCAGTAGGGTGTGATGCAGAGAAATGGGTGGATGAACAAGACATCATAATTCCACCACATAAGGAGGAGAACATGACACATGGTGACTTAGTAATTTCTAATTTTTATGTGTCATTATGTCAATCTGATATGGCAGCCACTTCCATGGAAAATTTCAGAGTGTTTGAGCCCCATATTGATGAGGTTCAGAATTCTGGTGTAAAAAATTAAAGCAGTGTGAAGGCTGAAACTTTGAGAGAAGATCTTCCTGTTGCACTAAGCATGAACGAGCATTTATGTTGCAGCCCAAATTATGTTTTTGAGGACCTAAAAGGTGAATATATTTCAGCAGCAACATATAGATCATATTTCAAAATCTCAAGTGCATTACATGAAATTGATTCGGTGATGGAAAATGAAGAGGATGAACATCTACAAGAACCTCATCTTCTTCCAGGATCTTTAAAGATGGATGAACAGAAGATCCAAGAGGCCCTGGAAATTCTCCATGAAACTCATGCTTCAGTGTCAAAGTTGTGTTGGGAAGCTACTTTAATCGAAGACCAATATTCCTTTGAAGCCATGGAGAATATCCAGAAAGCAATGTCCATGATAAAAGGTAATTTCTCACAGTTGCTTTCAGATAAAAATTACATGTTTGAGCTTGTTGAGTTATTGTGGGAAGCAACACTGTATGATGAAGAGAGTATTGGCATATATGAAAAAGAGAACTACAAGCTCAAAGGTGAGTTGTTGGCCACCCGATATTCTTTGAGATACACTCAAAGTGCTCTCTTAGAATCATAAATGAAGATAGAACAATTCCAACAAGAGTGGCAAGAATTGATCGAATCCTCAATTTTTCTTGAGAGACATCCCTTTTGGGTAAATAGCATAAAAATGTCTATGGAGGAACCTCATGAGTGGGTGGACCATGAGGAGCAGTCTATTCAGTATGTGCTTGAAGAAAGTGAAGAAAAAGTGGATGAAATGTTCAAAAGCATGGCTCACCACCCTTCATTCCGCACATCACATTCAACCACAAATTGTGGGAATGAAAATTGGGTAAAAGGATTCTAAAATTGAGGATGATGACATGTTCCTTAACCCGCAGCAGTGGAGTCATCCCATGCATGTGTGTGCAACCACTTTTGAAAAGGACGTATCAGATCCACACTTACTTTCAATGTGTGGGTCATTTGATGGAGTTTTGCACCCTTGTATCAATGGTAGAGAGTTGAGCCATTAGATGGAGAGGGGAACACTTGTAGATTTCCATAGATATCATAGAAGGATTGTCTGATGAATTCTACAGGATTTGTTTTATCAGTGGTATGAAGGATGAAATCCGCTTAAAGGTTAAAATTTTATGTCCCAACAAAATGATGGAAGTCCTAGGGTTGGCTAAGTTGGCGGAGGAAAAGATCACATCCCAAAAATGCTCCAAATCCACTTTTGTTCCATTCAGAAATATGGTTTCCCAACGACCTCCCATAACGCTAGCTCCCTGCATCAAGCATTTCTCTGAAGCAGAGATGCGGGCACGTAGAGAAAAAGAGCTTTGTTATAACTGTGATGAGAAATTCACTTGAAGACATAGATGTGTTGAGAAACAACTCTATCTCTTGGATGTGGATTCTCTGCCTACCTCTCAACTTGGTGCAGAAGCTCCAGATACACTAGACTATTAAGTTGGCATTCAGCAGCCGCCTGTTGACCCTCCGTCTCTGGACAACCCCCTAGAGATATCTCTCCATGCTTTAGCAGGAATCACCACCCCACAAACAAAGCGGGTCAGGAGTTACCTCAAGAAGCTCCCTCTTACAATACTCATTGATTCTGGTAGCACTCATAACTTCATTGACCCTCAAATTGCCAAACAAGATGATTGTTTTTTCCATCCTTGCTCCAACTTTGAATTCATGATTGCCAATGGGGGCACCTTACCTTGCAAGGGGAAGTTTCACAATGTGTGTATCTCTATGGAAGATTATAACCTGCACTATGACATGTTTTCATTTTCCTTAGGCGGATATGATGTGGTTTTGGGCACTCAATAGTTACGCACATTGTGCCCCATATTATGGGATTTTGCTTAACTTTGGATGCAGTTTTCAGTCAATGGGAAACAACACACATTTACGGGATTACAACTAGGGTATCTCTGCATCATCAGTTCACATCACCTGGAAAATATCCTTAAGAAGAATTCACATGGTGTCATCGCTTAACTCCATTCCATTCAGATGCACCCATCAACGATCTCCACTAATCCCTTGGATAGATATCCAGGTGTCTTTGTTGAACCAGTGGGATTGCCACCTTCAAGAGACCTTTCCGGTAAGAATTTAGCCGCTTCTACATCTGAGAAGGAAATGATGGCTATTTTGCATGCAGTACAGAAGTGGAAGCCATACCTATTAGGGAATTATTTTTGCATTAGGACTGATCAACAAAGTCTGAAAAATTTCCTAGAACAACATGTCTCCTCCCCAGCACACCTAAAATGGGTTATCTAACTCATGGGTTATGTCTATGAGATCACTTACAAGAAGGGTAAGGACAATCTGGTGGCGGATGCTCCTTCTTGCACATTTGATCACCTAGTTTCTCTTTCATTTACTTCTATGCTTGTTCCAAATTGGTTGCAATATGTTCAATAGGTCTATGTATTCTATGAACTCCATGCTTCTCCATCGACAAGGCACTCTGGGTTCCTCACAATGTATGATCGGGAATAGTGTAACTTCTTTTGGCAAGGACTGAAAATGACAATTCAACAAATGGTGGATGAATGTGATACTTTCCAGGTCAACAAGGGTGAAATGACACTCCTTTCAGGATTGCTCGAACCCTTGCCCATCCCTACACAGATTTGGACAGATATTTCTATGGATTCCCTTGAAGTGCTATGGTGGTACTATACCACATCTAAAATGACTCCATATGAAGCAATCTATGGACAGGCACTGCCATTTCTTCTTCCATACACCCTCAGCAGTTCCCCAATTCAGGTAATCAACTCGGTTCTTCGAAACCGCGATTAGATGCTTCTCATTTTGTAGGACAATCTTCACATGGAAAGAATTTGAACGAAACAACAAGTCGATCAACAACGTTTTGAGTGCACTTTTCAAGCAGGTGATATGTTTTTTGTTCATCTATATCCTTCCAAGAAATCCTCCCTAAAACTCAAAAGGCGTTAGCTTCTCTCTCAATCTATCACAGAGGTATTAATTCCGTGGCATGGAATGCAACCAGAGGATGCTACAGGGGAACCACTCATTTAGACTCCGCATCAATTTCCACATCTAAATCTCTAAGGACAAAGCATTTTCTAAGGGAGAGGGGATGTTAGGAACTCGTGTCAACCCTTCTCTTTACTTTGTTAGTATATTGTTGTTGGATGCATATTATTTGTAAGTCGTCCCATAGTATTTGTTGATCCATAGTTTGTATTAGCCCATGGTATTGACCCATAGTATTGGACGCATATGCTTTGTAAGTCATCCCGTAGTATTATATGTTCCATGGTATTGACCCATAGTATTGGGCATAGACTTAGTATATAAGTGCATGTTGAGTCCATTGAAGGCACTGTGAAGTTATTTGTATTGAGCTTTCTCAAAGGATGTTTCCCCCTCAAAGTGGCCCAAGATCAATAAATCGATTCTGAGTTCTATTATTTCTAATATCTTGTGCATTTTCATTAATTAATTGTTGTAGGTTCCTCACATGGATGTATGTTGTTGAAAATCATGAGAATTTCAATACCAAGGTCATCACGAACCGAGAACTAGAAGTATGTGATAAATGAAGTATCCAATGTTGCAAAGGTGGCATGCGTCGATATCGGTAATTTTACATACCATTTGGATACCATTCCAGTGACGGTACGCTGAAAGAGGTGAATCCTCATAGGATCTTCCACTATGTTGTTAGAAGAACACCATAAGTGGAAGGACATGATGTGGTGGGCGGAATCATCCCCCTATTTCCATTCAAATTTAGGAATGCTGGAGGGAAGTTTATCTGGCATAGATGGCCATGATGGATCATGTGGAATAGGGTCATTGATAATTTTGGCCAAATTAAGGATATTTACACTTGCCATGAAAGTTATGGTAGGAGGATTTGGTCCTGGGTGTTTTTCCACTAGGGGGAGACCAGGGTGGTGTTGAAAACAATGAGTGACCTCCTTGTTGATATATATGTAACTTCGGAATGTATTTCATCTATGTATTTCATATATATTTATTGTACCCTTATAAGAGATGTGTTATTCCTCTATAAGGAAGTGTCGTCATGTGTATTGACAAGTGTCGTAAGTGTGTGTACTTGGCGATGGGTTATTACACCACCATGTGTGGGTTCGGCCCTGAAATATATATTATATTGTGGATGTACCTAGCTAGACAAGTCTATTGGTTGTGGAGCCAGATCTTCTAGTCTCATAGATGATATTGTATCAGTTGTGTTTGTACCCCAGTTTTATATGATATGTAGGTGGATTGTACAGTCACCCCAGTGAGGGTGCATCGCCCCCCCACGGGGTTCCAGGGGGGACCATCCCCCTTGTCTGGGGGGTCCAGGAGCCAGCAGTCCCCTGGTGGCAGTTCAGGGACGGCGCCCCCGAAGAAAATTTTTGGGGCTGTTTTTCGCCAGCTGTTTTGCGGGCCCATGGTTTTGGGTATCCCGTGGTATTTTCCCATTGTATTTCCCTTATAAAATAAATACATTGTAATACGGCTAGGGATGATGATGTATTAGGTTTTATGCATTGTAAAGATCTCTGATATCAGGAGAGAGACTGTGAAACAGAGAAGAGGAAGTGCAGCGGTTGTGCTACAGGTTGTATCCCTTCACCTTGCTGGACGGTAATAATAATAAGGACTGGCAAATTCAGTGTGGACGTAGCCCAAGTTGGGTGAACCACGATATATCTGTGTCTCTCTTGTAATGTGTATGTGTGATTATATTTGCATTTCTTTTTATTGTTATTGCTCTGCGATCCTGTTTTTCTAACAAAGTCGGCCCCATAGTGTCACTGGGCAAACAGGTTAAGTATAGATAGAGATCAGGAGATCTCTTTTTTATCACTCGGAAACTCATACTTCTCTCACTCAGAAAGTGGCGCACTGGTGAGGAGGAGGATCATCTGCTACTAGGAGACTATCTCAGTGTATTTTGGTTGTACTTTGGTTGAGCCATTTCTCTCTCTATCTCTGAGGAAGTTGTGGGGTTTTTCACCTTAGGGTTTTCCCCACAGAAACTTTGTTTCTCTTGTCTCTCATGCTTTTGATTATTATGATGCTTGTCATGCTTGTTATTATTGATATGCATTGATATACTGTACATGTTATTCTCTCAGTAAAGATCCTAGAGTATTGTGAATTAATGCTCAAAATTTAGCATGGTATCAGAGCTAACCTGAGAAGAAGACATTTTGCAGTGACAAAAACATGAGTTTCTTGTTTATTGGGTTTCTCTCCACATATTTTGGAAAATCAGTATATTATATTGACTCTACTCATCAAGGAGAATCTATATGTCCAATCAGAATTCAATTTTGAGCATTTTCAAATTTGGCCCTAAAAATTAGGGTTTCCACAAAAATAGGAATTTCTGAAATCTAAAGACATAGCTAGAAGCGCCTTGCAAAAATCGAAGTTTAGAGCTTTGGATCAAGATTTTTGGCTGGGTAGATCTCTGGGAAACTCAAACCCTAATTCAGGGCTCTCCCCAATGAACCCATGAGGACAAAAAGGCAAATCTGAAGGGTAAAGCTTTGCTGATCTCAAATTCTAAATACACCAGGCTGATCAACTCATTAAGGCGCATCTTTCTATCCTTTCAGACAGTTGAAATTCACATTTTCAATTTTTAGGGCTTTTCTGACAAACCCTAATCCGAGACCAGATCCATTTTTTAACAATTCAAGTGGTAAGACCTAAATATTTTCTATTTCCATTTGAAGTACTCTTTAAGATGTCTCACCACACCAAGCTTGAGGATAATCTTGAAGGGGATGATAACTTCTGAGCTTGGAAGTGTAGGATTGGGTTAATCTTGGAAGAGAATGAGCTGGACTCATATATAAAAGAAGACATCCCTATCCTAGAGGATGAAGAGGCTAAGGTATTGCATAAGAAGAACTTGGTCAAGGCAAAGAAAATCATTGTTGATTCTATCAAATACCATCACATACCCCATGTGTCTTCTCTAAAGTCACCCAAGGAGATGTTTGATTCTTTGACCAAGCTATTTGAAGGGAAGAACATAAATCGGAAGATGACCTTGCGGAATCAATTGAAAGGAGTCAAGATGTCGAATGGAGAAACCATTCAATCCTATTTCTCCAAGGTCTCTCAGATCAAGGAACAACTTGAATCTATAGATGAACTGGTGGAGAATGGTGAAATTGTTATGACCACTTTGAATGGCCTACCTATGTCATGGGACTCTTTTATCCAGGGGATCTGTGCCAGAAAGAAATTAATCTCCTTCAGCAGATTGTGGGAGGAATGTTCTCAAGAAGAAGCAAGGCTTGTGGCAAGAGAAGAAAAGATGGGGAATGAAGATCAAGCTCTCACAGATCACACTAAGAAGGGCAAGTTCAAGAGGGAGCCATCCCATTACAAGAAGAAATCTTCTCATCATTATCACAAAGACAAGAAAGATCTAAGGTGTTTCACTTGTAATGAGAAGGGTCACTTCGCTTCAGAATGTCCCAAGAACAAAAGGGACAACCACAACAACAACAACAACAACAAGGGTAACAAAAGAAGGTACCATGCTCATGCTGTCAAAGATGATGAACCTCCAAAGAAGAAAGCTAGGGCAGAAAGTGAAGATGACTCATCAAGTGAAGAAGAGTATGTCCTAGTCTTTGCTCTCACAGGTACAATCTCCCATGGTTGTAATGATTGGTTAATTGATAGTGGGGCTTCCAAACACATGACTGGGTTTAAAGAATCTTTTGTAAATCTGTCTGAACATGAATCACCCCATAAAGTGAAACTTGGTGATGATTATCAATATCCCATCAAAGGAAGTGGTGAAGCCTCCTAAAACCTAGATTCTGGAAAATCTTTGAAGATGAAAGAAGTACTTTATGTACGTGCTCAAGAAGAACTTACTCTCCATCTCTGCATTGGATGCAAAAGGTATGAGGGTTGCATTTGTTGATGGCCAAGTTTTAATGTGTCCAAAGGGAAAGACCATAGATGATGCAGTGGTGATTGGAGAGCAAGAGGGAGGCTTGTATAAATTGAAAGGACAACCTGAACATGCCATGGTGCATGATTCCATGGAGCCAAGTGAATTTTGGCATAGAATAATTGCACATATTCACTACAGAACATTACCAATTGCAAGTAAGGCTGTAGAAGGTCTTCCTGAAATCAAGACCAAACATGAAGGTGTTTGCAAAGGATGTGCAAAAGGAAAGAACATTAAGAAGGCATTTCCAAGCAGTGAAAGCAAGGAAAAAGGCATCTTGGAAATCATCCACTCAGATGTTTGTGGTCCCATGTCATCCAATTCTCTAAGTGGGTATGTTTACTATGTCTCTTTCATAGATGAATTCTCCAGGAAGACTTGGGTCTACTTCTTGAAGAACAAAGATGAGGTGTTTGACAAGTTCAAGGAATTCAAAATCTTGACGGAGAATCAAACTGACAAGAAGATCAAAACATTCAGATTCGACAATGGTGGATAATTCACCTCAGGTGACTTCAAGAAGCTTTGCAGTGATTCAGGGATTAAGAGGGAGTTGACTGCTCCTTATAATCCTCAACAGAATGGAGTTGCATAAAGGAAGAACATAACAATCATGGAAGCAGCAAGGGCAATGATGCATGACCAGGATCTACCTATGCATCTATGGGCAGAAGTAGCTAGAATAGTTGTATATGTGCAGAACATAACACCCCACAAGACAGTGGACAACAAGACACTAGAAGAGGTCCTTTTTGGTAAGAAACCTGAAGTCAGTCATCTCAAAATATTTGGTTGTCCAGTATACACTCATGTCCCAAAGGAAAAGAGGACTAAACTAGATCCTTCAGGAAAGAAGGGTATCTTTCTCGTTTACAGTGAAAGCTCGAAGGCTTACAGAATATACTTTCCAGGGTTCAAGAAGATTGATGTCAGCAGGGATGTAACATTTGATGAAAACTCAGCATTCATCAAATCAAGGAAGGCACCTATCAAAGTTTATGAAGAACCTAAGGAAACTAGATTTCAAGACACTACCATGACTGAAGCAATTCCAGAAGTTGTTCGTGAGTTTGAAGATCCGCAAGAACTTGTAGATCCACCCCGTGAGGATAGCTCTCACAAGAGGAAACTTGCATGGGCTAGAGAGCTCATTCAAGATGCAGAAATATTTTGCATTCCAGAAGAAGAACACAGAGAAAAGAAGAGAACCATATCACATACCAGCTATGTTGCTTTACTCTGTGACATTATGAACAAAGAACCTTCTAGTTATGAAGAAGCAGTGGAAAAGAAAGAATGGAAGGATGCCATGGTTGAGGAATACCAATCAATAATGAAGAATGATGTTTGGGATGTTGTCCCAAGACCTGAAGAGAAGTCTGTTGTGACTTCCAAATGGATCTAGAAAATCAAGCATGTTGCATATAGCAGTGTAGAGAAATACAAGGCAAGATTCGTAGCTCATGGCTCCTCTAAGAAAGAGGGAATAGATTATGAAGAAACTTTTGCACCTGTAACTGTGAAGAACCTGCAACAATTAATTAATAAGAATATGCGAAATAGCAAAAATGACAGAACTCAGAATCACTTTTAAATTGATCGCAGGCCACTTCGAGGGGGCAACCTCCTTTGAGCAAGCTCAATACAATTAACTTCACCGTGCCTTCAATGACCTCAACACACACTTATATACTAAGTCTATGCCCAATACTATGAGTCAAAACCATGGGACATATAATACTACGGGACGACTTACAAAGCATATGTGTCCAATACTATGGGTCAATACTATGGGCTAATATAAACTACGGATCAACAAATACTATGGGACAACTTACAAAGCATATGCATCCAACAACAATATACTAACATAGTAAAGAGAAGGGTTGAAATAGGTTCCTAACAAGTAGAGAAAGAGCTGTAAGAGAAATTGGGTCATCAATTGTGCGAGAAGGAGCATCTTCCACCATATTGTCCTTACCCTTCTTGTAAGTGATCACATAGGGATAACCCATGAGTTGGATAACCCATTTCAGGTGTGTTGGGGAGGAGACCCATTGTTCCAGAAAATTTTCCAGACTCTGGAGATCAGTCTTGATGTAGAAATAATTCCCTAATAAGTATGGCTGCCACTTCTGTACTGCATGCAAAATAGCCATCATTTCCTGCTGAGAGGTAGATGTGGCTAAATTCTTACCGGAAAGGTCTCTTAAAGGCAGCAAGCGCATTGGTTCAGCAAAGATACCTGCATATCTATCCAAGGAAGTAGTGGAGACTGATGATGGGTGCATATGAATGGAATTGAGCTGAGCGATGACACCATGTTAATTCTTCTTAAGGATTTTTTCCAGGCGATGTGAATTGATGATGCAGAGAGACCCTGGTTGTAAGCCCATAAATTTCTGTTGTGCCCCATTGACTTTAAACTGCATCCAAAGTTAAACAAAATCCCATAAGATGGGGCCAAGTGTGCATAACCATTGAATGCCTAAAACCACATCACATCCACCTAAGGACAAGGCAAACATGTCAGAGCATAGGTTATAATCTTCCATAGAGATACGCACATTGTGACACTTCCCCTTGCAAGGTAAGGTGCCCCCATTGGCAACCATGACTTCAAAGTTGGAGCAAGGATGGACAAAAAAATCAGCCTGTTTGGAAATCCGAGGGTCAATGAAGTTATGAGTGCTACCAGAATCAATGAGTATGGTAAGAGGGAGCTTCTTGAAGTATTCCCTGACCCGCATTGTTTGTGGTGTGGTGACGCCGGTTACAGCATGGAGAGAGATCTCGGGTGGGTCATCCTGAGATGGGGTGTCAACAGGCGGGTGTTTAATGTCGACCTGATCATCTACTATATTTGTAGCTTCTTCACCAAGTTCTAAGGAAGGTGGAGATCCCTCATCCAAGAGATAGAGATTTTGTTGAACACATCTATGTCCCCGAGTGAATTTCTCATCACAATTATAGCAAAGCCCTTTTTCTCGGCGTGCCTGCATTTCTATTTCAGACAAATGCTTGATAGGAGTTGGTTGAGGAGAAGGCGTGATGGGAGGTCGTTGGGAACCCATATTTCTGAAGGAAACAAAGGTGGGTTTAGAGCGTTGTTGAGCTGCGATCTTGTCCTCAGCTAGCTTATCCAACCCTAGGACTTCCATCATTGTGTTGGGACAAAACATTTTGACATTTGAGCAGATTTCATCCTTGAGACCACTGATAAAACAACTCCTGTAGAATTCATCAGACAATCCTTCTGTGTGATTAGCCAATTTCTCAAATTCTGTCTAATACTCTCTCACTGTACCAATTTGGTGAAATTTAGTGAGTGCTCCTGTGAAATCATCAAAAGCACTAGGACCAAATCATGGCAAAATGAGTTGGAAAAACTCTCTCCAGTTTGGATCGGGATGAGCTTTGATGTACCAACGGTACCATTGAAGGGCTTCCTGTTCCAAATGAAAGGATGCAAGTGGAACTTTCTGGGCATCAGAAGTATTATGCAAACTGAAATATTGTTCTACTCGATATATCCATCCAGTCGAATCAATACCATTGAAGCGAGGAAAATCAAGCTTCGGCCCACGAAAATTGCTGGAAGAAGAGAACCCAGTGGCTGCAAAAGATTCTGGATGTTTGGTATTGTTCATGGCTAAATGCTGAAGATGGAGGCTGAGAAATTTTTCATCCAGATCTTAGAGTTTGGTTTGGATGGTTGCAAGTGCTTCCTCCATGGTGTGTGCTCCTGAATGGGTGACAACCATAACCAGGTTTTTTTTTTTTGGTGGAATGGGTAGAAAAACACAAATAGAAGCTGATTTAGTAAAGGGAAATTTGGATTGGGGAAACAATCTGATGGATAATTGGGGTTTGACTAGATTTTGGACACTGTGGAAAGGACAAGAAAGCAAAAGGGGGTTTTCAGAAATGGGGTGATAGAATGAGAAAATTTGGCAGAGAGGGACAAAGAAGCAGAATTCAAAAAGGAACTCTGTGGTAAAATTTGAAGGTGACTGGGTGAAATCTGAGGAAGTTATGGTAAACCCTAAAAATAGACAAATGTGGGATTTTGGGCTTTGGGAAGGGGAATTGGGGATAGGGTCCTCATGAATGAAAGATGTAGAATGGAATGACAGGGGTTCCCCAAAAATTTCAAGGGAAATAGAGTGAAAACAAGGGAGATATGGAGAAAAAACTGAATCTTTTTTTTTCATTTCAGAAATGGATTAGCAACAGCGGCACGGAAGGGATCCGCAACAGATGGATCTGCAATGGTGCGGAAGGGATCAAAAATGGCTGGATCTGAAATGACGAATGGATCTGAAACAACTTTCAGAATAGATATGAAATGGCTGGATCTGGAATGGAAGTGATCGGCAACAGTTCAACTGAAAATAGATATGGACCCTAGGTATGTGCGGCTTCCTAACAATTCAGGGTTTTCACTCGGCCACCAATGTTGTCTGACGGCTTGCATATTGGGGCAGTACCCCTCACTCCACAGCTCAAGCCAAACTGATAACTGCTTCGCCACAAACGACAGCTCTTGGTTTACCTCACGGGTGGGAACTAGTCAATCAGGTAGGGGTCGTTGCCCTTTTCGCTGGCAGGTCCTCTTAATGGGCCAGGTACTTCGGGGTTCCTGTGGTACTCCTCACAATGAGTTTAGGGCTTATGCCCAAGTACTTCCCACAGTTAAGCGGATAGGGATTATTCCCAAATCCGAACCTGCAACAGATGCGAAAAAAAAAATTTGGTAGAAATTTCACCCAGCGAGCCCAAGAAAGTGCTCTGATACCAAATGTGAAGAACCTGCAACAATTAATTAATAAGAATATGCGAAATAGCAGAAATGAAAGAAATCATAGTCACTTTTATATTGATCGCAGGCCACTTCGAGGGGGCAACCTCCTTTGAGCAAGCTCAATATAATTAAATTCACCATGCCTTCAATGACCTCAACACACACTTATATACTAAGTCTATGCCCAATACTATGAGTCAAAACCATGGGACATATAATACTATGGGACGACTTACAAAGCATATGCATCCAATACTATGGGTCAATACTATGGGCTAATATAAACTACGAATCAACAAATACTATGGGACAACTTACAAAGCATATGCGTCCAACAATAATATACTAACAAAGTAAAGAGAAGGGTTGACATAGGTTCCTAACAGTAACCAGGTATACTTCATCAGAACAGTACTTGCCCTGGCTATAGCAATGAAATGGAAAATATACTAGATGGATGTCAAGATTTCTTTCTTGAATGGTGTAGTTGAAGAGGAAGTATATGTGGAGTAGCTACTTGGTTTCAAAACACATGACAGGGAGTCATATGTGTGCAGATTGAAGAAAGCCTTGTATGGCTTAAAGCAAGCTCCCAGAACTTGGTATGGTAGAATGGATAGTTTCCTATCTAGCTTGGGATTTACTAAGAGTAAAGCGGATTCCAACCTTTACTACAAGGTTGAGGAAGGGAATCCTATGGTTCTACTTTTATATGTGGATGACCTGTTTGTAATAGGAGATGACAAATTGATTGCAGATACTAAGAGGAAGCTTACTGTCGAATTCGATATGAAGGACTTAGGGATGATGCACTATTTCCTAGGTATGGAGGTGTGGCAGAGCACAGATGGGATCTTCCTTGGACAAGGGAAGTACACTGTGGATATCCTGAAGAGGTTCGGGATGATGGATTGCAAGGCCATGGCCACACCCATGGCATCGAATCTGAAGCTTCTATGTGATGCTTCATCTGAGCCGGTTGATGTATCTATGTATCGTCAGATGATTGGGTCCTTGATGTACCTGACGAATACAAGACTAGATATTTGCTTTGCTGTGAACACATTGAGTCAGCTACTGACAAATCCAAGGAGTGTTCACCTGGTTGCTGTAAAGCATATTCTAAGGTACCTGAAGGGTACAGTTGATTATGGGCTCAAGTATGAAGCAAATAAAAAGTTTATCCTGCAAGGTTATGTTGATTCACATTGGGCAGGAAGTGCTGCATATACGAAGAGCACATCTGGGTGCTGCTTCAATATGGGATCAGGTGTGATCTCTTGGTTTAGTAGGAAGCAGTCCTGCATAGCACTGAGTATAGCTGAGGCAAAGTATGTTGCAGCCTATTCAGCTAGTTGTGAGGCAGTATGGCTACAGAAGCTACTATCTGAGTTATTTGATCTCCCATTGGATGCTACTGGTATCTTCTGTGATAACCAGAGTTGTGTGAAGATATCTGAGAACCGAGTGTTTCATGATAGGTCAAAACACATAGAGATCAAATATCACTATATCAGGGATATGGTGCAGTGAGGAGTAGTGAAGCTCCTATATGTGGCAAGAGACGAGTAGATTGCAGATGTACTGACGAAGCCACTAGCCGGAGTGAAGTTCGAGTACTTCAGAGAGAGGCTTGGTGTTCTTCAGATCGATGACACTTCGAGGAAGAACTGATGGACATATTTGATGAAGCCATTCCAACCATGTTGGAAGGAGGATCCTTCACGTGGCTATGGATGTAAGCGCTGGATGATGAGAATTAGGATGATGCTCGAGTTACTGCTCTGTATATGCATCATGTTGGATGCTGGATATGATCATTTGGATCATTTATATCTATGTATGTATCGTGTTGATGTTGGATATGATCAGTTGGATCATTTATATGTATACGTATGTACGCATCATGTTGGATGTTGGATATGATCATTTGGATCATTTGTATGTATTTTTTTATACGCATCATGTTGGATTCTTGGACCATGTATCTATATATGTATCAGGTGGATACATTGTATGATCAGGTAGATCATGTATGTTAATATGTATCAGGTATGATCAGGTGGATCATGTATGATGATATGTATCAGGTAGATACTTGGTATGCATCAGGTGGATGCATTGTATGATCAATATGATCATGATGACGAGCTTCAGGATGTTTCTCTAGATGATATGTACCAGGACGGTATAGTGATGATGATCAATATGATCATAAGCATCAGGATGATGCTTCGTGCGATGATGATCCATTGGATCATGAGTATCAGGTTGATACTTGGAGTTCAGAGATGATATGTGGTAGGTTGTGCAAATAGCATGTAATCAATCCTCAGATATCCGATAGGTTGAGCTGTGTGCTCGTAATCAATCCTGGGATGAGGTATTGCTATGTAGTATGTAATCAGTCCTCAGATATCCGATAGGTTGAGCTGTGTGCTCGTAATCAGTCCTGGGATGAGGTATTACTACAGAGACATGTAATTATTCCTAGAGATCCGAGAGGTTGAGCTGTGTGCTCGTAATAAGTCCTGAGATGCTCTTTAGTGATCTTGCTGGTCGTGCTGCGGCACATAAATGTTCCCAAGATGCTCTTTAAATTTTTTTGTCTATCCACATGTAATTAGTCCTAGAGATACGAGAGGTTGAGCTGTGTGCTCGTAATAAGTCCTGGGATGCTCTTTAAAGATCTTGTTGATCGTGCTGCGGCACATAAATGTTCCTGGGATGCTCTTTAAAGTTATTGTGGAGGAGATGCATGTAATCAGTCCTGGGAGATCTTGTCGGTCGTGCTTAGGCACATAAATGTTCCTGGGATACTCTTTCCAATATTACATCCGCACATAAAATTAGTCCTGAGAGACCACCTCTATCAGACTGTTCGCACAGATGATGAAGACCTACAGGTGGTGGGCCTACATCTAGTATGAAAAAGGACTGGCTCTGTAGAACTTCCTATGATGAGTAGATTCATATATTGGTTGAGATAGCAGTAGCAGTGATGATGATGATGATGATGCATCGATGACGATGATCCTGAGAAGAAGACCTGTACTAGCATATCTGTGTTGAGAAATACCTTCCTAGTTAGGAGGGAGTGTTGATGTATATGTAACTTCAAAATGTATTTCATATATATTTATTGTACCCTTATAAAAGATGTGTTATTCCTCTATAAGGAAGTGTCATCATGTGTATTGACAAGTGTCGCAAGTGTGTGTACTCGCCGATGGGTTATTAGACAACCATGTGTGGGGTCGGCCCTGAAATATATATTATATTGTGTATATACCTAGCTAGACAAGTCGGCCCCATAGTGTCACTGGGAAAACAAGTTAAGTATAAATAAAGATCGGGAGATCTCTATTTGATCACTTGGAAACTCATACTTCTCTCACTCAGAAAGTGGCGCACTAGTGAGGAGGAGGAGCATCAGCTACTAGGAGACTATCTCAATGTATTTTGGTTGTACTTTGGTTGAGCCATTGCTCTCTCTATCTCTGAGGAAGTTGTGGGGTTTTTCACCTTAGGGTTTTCCCCACAGAAACTCTGTGTCTCTTATCTCTCATGCTTTTGATTCTTATGATGCTTGTCATGCTTGTTATGATTGATATGCATTGATATACTGTACATGTTATTCTCTCAGTAAAGATCCTAGAGTATTGTGAATTAATGCTCAAAATTTAACACTCCTACGAGAGAGTAGGGATCAAATTGGTCCAAAGGGTATCCGAGAGTGAGAATCCAAAGGTGAAACTCTTCCAAGGGGAGGAGGTGTAAATGTATATTTATTTTCTCCAAGGGGGAGAAAATGAAGGTGATCGTCTTCCTGTGGTGGAGGCGGTGGGAGGATTGACACTTTCTCCAAGAGGAGAAAATACATTGAGCAAGGAGCATCCTTTCCCATATGATCCTATCAATGTGGTATGAGAGTGGACCTGGCTAAAGTATATTCTGCATGATCTACAGGGATATGGTGTAAAAACACCCCTTGAGAGAGAGGAGAGGCCTTGCAGTCATCAAGAACTGCCTCATGTGAATGTTTTGTTCCTCAATGGTGAGAAATTTTATGTCAAGTGAGAGTGATGGTGGAATTTCAACACAATTGAACAAATGCAAAAATATGCCAACCACAAAAGATGCAATATGGTGCAATGCGCAAGTGATATGTACAAAATTCGGTCTTAGTGCAAGAGTTCCCACGTGTAGGTTCTTTTTAATTACAAGTTAGAAAAATTGTATTTAAAAAGAAAATGAATGTAGATTCCCTAAAAATACCTAACGTCCTTCCTCTAAAATGTAACTAGGCCTCCCAACAACAATAGTTGACTAGAGGAGTCAATTGCACCCACAATTGCTCCTTGGCGATGTCCTAAGTTTGGAAAATAAGATACCTTGCGTCAAGTGTGGATCAGTGTTTTAGCCTGCATGTTATAGTGTCATCTCCCTACAATGATCCAAGTGACTCGTAGGGGAGAGAATGGCATCTATACCTCAAATTTCACCTCCTTGGTCACGATGCAATTCTAATCTGGGCTTTCTTTGAACACTTGCTTATAGTAGGATTTTGAAAGTACCCTATAAGTCAACAATGCTACATTTCAAAATATGGCTACTGAAACTAGAATGGTGGGAATTAATGGATTTCTATCCCAACCAATCCTACCTAGATAAAATTTTGTTTTGTGACCTCTTGTGGAGCATTTTAGTTGGTTGGCAATTTTACACAGTTGATTTTTACGGGTCCTGAATTTCACTTAGGGAGTGTAAGAGAGGTATTTCACGATTTAGACCTTTCTGATTCACCAATATCACAAGAAGTGCGAGGTGAAGTGTTGGATTTTTAAAGCCCCATCCATATCCATTTCATACTTAGGATAGAATAATTAGTCATTTCTTGATTAATTCCTAGGTGTTGACTAGGTAGTTGGCCATTATTTGTCTTTTGTGTGGACCACAAGCCATCTTGAGTCACTAGGGTGCACTTTTGGATATTTTGGATAATATTTCCTAATATTATGAGATATTTTATTCCATTCCTAGATTAGAAGGGCGCTATCCTGTTTTTTACTGCTTTTTATTGTTTCTAGTGAAAAGGAAAAAGCTAGTTGATTGGGCTTTAGTAGTTTTTTGGCCAACTCGCCCTCTTTGATGTTTCCTCTTTCTAAAATATGTACTTATCATGATTTTCCACCCTAAATCATCATCCAACTCGTGATCCTTGGAAATGATTTGGAAAGCACCTTTTACACCTAGGGGGGGTTTTCATCATTTTAGTAAGCTTGCTTTTGTGAGGATTTCGAATGCCTTCTTTGGATTTGAAATATCTGACGTAATTATATATTTTGACAGCCATTACATATCCCAAATTTGGATTATGTATAATTATTCAATATATTGTTATTGTTTGCATCATAGTCATGATTGGTTTATGTATTCTATGACTAGTTTTTGCAAGGCAATTTGTGAGAGTTTGTAATTGCTTGAGTAGATCTGGGCATGAATAATATTTTCAAATGGTATAAGATCTATGAAGGTTTTCTATTCACCTTATTTTGTCCTGCAAGATTGAACCAATCTGGGAGAGGGTGCATTCAATCACCCAGAGGGCACAACTCAACATCTCAGTGGTGCAACCAAACAACTCAGAAGTTAATTTTAGAGCTTCCATGGAGCAATCACAAAAAATAATTCCAACTCCATTCAAGTATTTTGACTGGAAGGCATGTATGGATATATTTTTGAGGAGTAAAGGCCTCTATAGGGTGACTATGGCAACTGAAATTGAACCTACGTCTCTCATTAAGAAGGAAAAGCGGTATAACATAAGAGATGAGGCTTATGGTCTCTTGTGTCTCAGCACATCCAGTGATCTTCTTTTCCATATAGATGGTCTTACACTCTTAATGAATTTTGGGTAAATCTACAAACTTTATTTGGCAAGATTGATGAATTGAGGGGCCACAACCTAGAGAATGAACTAGTTTCACTAAGTCCAAGCAAGTTCGAAACCCTACAAGAATTTTTATCAAAGCTTAAAGCTCTTGTTATTCAATTGAAGCAGTGTGGAATTGACAAGAATTATGATCAATTGATATTTTCCATCTTCTCAAAGCTTGGCCCTGATTACTCAGTCTTTGTTTCGACCTTCCATGATACAAAAATGATTATTCAAAATTAGAAGATGCCTTCACTGGAAAAATTCATGGAATCACTCACTTAGAGCAAGCCAAGTTGGTATTGATGGGAACAATACAAAATCCATCAAAGGACCATACTTTTGCTGTTGTAGATTCAAAGAATTCAAAAAGAAAGAAGAAGGACAATCCCAAGAAACGACCAGATCAAAAGAAAGACAAGCGAAAATCTCAAGAAGACTTCACCAATTCCAAGAAGAATTCTCAAAAGAAGAAAGAGAATTATAAGTGCACCTACTGAAATAGGGGCTTTCATCTAGAGAGCTCATTCATGAATAATAACATTGATCAAATGGCTCAACTCCTTGAGAAATCCAACATCCTTCTTCTAGAGAGTGCAAGAAAGAAGGAAGGAGGATTCAATTCCGAATACAAGGAGAGAGTACATGCTTTTATGGCAGGCACATCCGAATATACCTCCTGCATCATTGATTTTGCAGCTTCAAGGAATATGGTGTCTACAAGAGAGTCATTCTCCTCTCTTGATTTTTTTGTTGGTCCAACTATTGTGTTGGGTGATGATTTTGAAACTAATAGCAAAGGTAAAGGTAGTATTGATCTTGAGTATGGTTCTTTTACTAATGTGTTGTATGTACCAGTTCTTGCTACAAACCTCTTGTCAGTATGCCAAATGACTCACACTGGGTCTCCCAAAATTTTTGTTGTCTTCACACCTAATTATGTTCAAATATCTGATATTTCCACAGATCGAATTGTTTTCTTAGGTACTGCTGACCATAGATCAAAAGTCTATAGTTTTTCACACTTTGTTCCTTTCTCATCACCTTATGCTCTTCTTACTCATGCCAATGAGTCAAAAAAATTATGGAATTATATATTTGTTCATCTCAATTAAAAATATATGTCCCAACTTCATAAGAATAATATGGTCATAGGGATACACAACATTAAGTTTTCTAAAGGAGTCTATCAAAGTTGTATCCTAGGAAAACACCCTGAGCATAAGTTTGAGAGATCCAAAATTGAGCGAACCTCATCACCCCTTGAGATTATCCATAGTGGCATATCAGGTCCGTTCCCCCATGTGACTTTGAACAATGCAAAATACATCCTAACCTTCATAGATGACTTTACTAGATACTGTTGGGTTTTTTTCCTCCAATTGAAGTCTAAAGTTTTTAGTTGTTTCAAGTTTTTCAAAGCCTCAGTTGAGAACTAGTCTGGAAGATATATCAAGGTCCTCAGATCTAATAATGGTGGGGAATACATCAAATATGATTTTCAACAATTATGTGCTTCTGTTGGTATTCATATGCAACACACTATTCCCTACACACCTCAGCAAAATGATGTTGATGAGAGGAAGAACAAATCTCTCAAAGAGATGGCTACATGTATGCTTGAGTCTAACTCTTTGTATCGTAGACTTTGGGATGAGGCTATCACCTATGAAGCCTACATACAGAACATAGTGCCTCATAAATTATTTAAAGGAATCACTCCTTTTGAATATTGGACTGGGAACAAACCCGATGTCTCTCATTTTAGGATTTTTGGCTCCAAGGCTTGGGATAGAATTCCACTTGAGAAGAGGAGGGCCATGCAGCCTCAAATCCAACCATGTCTATTTATTGGATATTCAAAAGACTCCAAGGGTTACAAGTAGCTGAACATGACCACTCAAAAATCATTCATTGGGAGGAGTGTTCAATTCAAAGAAGATTACTTTCAATCTATCGAAGTTGGATAATCTTCTACACCACCACTGATAATATCCTTTGCGAATAGATGTACTGAAGTTGAACACTTGTAGAATCAAATATTTAGGGTTCATTGATGTATACCCATTTTCATTTGCGAGGAAAACTGTCACTAATGACTACAATATCCAAGGTACTCCTAGGTTTATAGATCCATTACCTAGATGATAATTTGGTGTCGATAGGAATAGATCCATCAAAGGAGGGAATTAATGCATCCCACGTCAACTGATATCAAAAAAAGATCAATAATCTGATATAATTTGGTAGAACTGCGAGATCCAAAACTGTATACTGACACAAGGAAGGCCGACATGATTGGTCAAGAATATTTGAGGAATGGCCGACATAGTTTGAACTTCCTTTGAACACATAAGCCGACGCAAAATGGACACTTGGAAACATAGGACTCGAGTGACCGACCTTAATGAAATATGCCAGTTCCAGATGCATTAACAAAATCTCCATTGGTGACGGTAAGGATAACCCATTGGTGAAAATATATTCAACATACTGGTACAGTTTCCTAAGGAAAATGTATATGGTGTACTAACGATAGATACCAAATTATGTGTCGTGTTCAAGGGAGACAAGGTTTGATTGTTGCCATTTTATTCAAGGATATAATATGAAATGATTCAATTCTCATCAAAACTTTCGTCTTTCAATGTGGAATTATCCCTTTTCTTGACTTTTTGTTCTTTTTACCCCAAAACCCACTTTCCAGAGTATTTTTAGGATTTTGTCACAACTTTAGAATTATTAAGTACCATTAATGCAATTTTATGCACTTCTTTTCACTGTTGACTGGTGGAGACTATATTTGAACCTTCAATTGAGTAGTTCAATCATTGAACCATGTCTCCTTAGGATAATTATTTCTTCACTCAATCCTTCTGATAATGAAAGTAGTGATTAGATAAGAGAGGTGTTGGAATATTCTCACCATCATCATGAGTATTTGCATGCATAATGCATACATCTAGTCATCAGTATGGTAGTCTCCCCAGCACCTAGGGCTTATTTTCAGCCCCCTGGAGCCTTCTTTTAGACATCAGCATCCCTGCTACCTACCTAGTGTGCCTTTTTTTCATCATCTCGATTACAAATGCGCCCTACTACACACTCTTGGATTCCAACAACTAGTTCTTGAATTGATTGCTTAGTTCATGCATTTATTACTTAGTTTAACTTCTTATAGCTTCCAATTGTCTATATGGGAGTGCCACTTGAAAAATGATAGTCCTCATGCACCTATCTTGGAGTCTCCTTCCCTACATTTGTGCTCACATGGTTCAGTTAGACGCAGTTAGACTCACATTGACTGATATTTGACTATTTGTGACTACTACCACTGATTGGGTGATGTCTCCAATGTTGTCTAAGCCACACCTTGAGGAGAATTCGAATCACCTTTGAGGCATTCAAATTCATTCTATTGTATTCTCACATTTTTTACAACTTACATCTAATGAACACGATTACAACAGTTTTCCACATTCTTTGAGTTTCATGTGTGAATATTGATTCAATTCTTCTTCTTCTTCTCTGCAATTATTTGAGTGAATTTGTGAGGTTTGTTCAAGCTGAGTGATCTACACTTGTAGAATATCACAAGAGGATTGTTATCTTATGTACTTGTCTTCTGTCTTCATCTTGCAGGCATATAGTAAAGTGTGCTTCTACCTTTCACTTTGTTAAGGGTGTTAATTTGATTGTTAACATATGCCCCCTAATGTGTGAGGCACAAAGCGGAGCTAAGGGCCAAAATACATTGTTTTATATTGATATTCCTCCTACTGATACTCTTCATACTAATACTCTTTATCGATCAAAGAAAAGATTATCTCATAGGCGTAGGATTCAGGGGAACACCTACAAGTCAAACATAGCAATTTATCAATTATACAATATCTTCTTGTAATGTCCCCATCCAAATAAATCACATGAAGGGAAATTTACACTAATCTACTAGTTCCCTAGGTTGGGGTGGAAACATTTAGACTTGGAATAAGGGATCTATAATACCCCAAATGGACATTAGATTGTTAAATATACATTAAAGGGGATCAGTAAATAATAAGAAGAAGAAATTAAAGTGGCACTTGGTCATGAGGGCATATAGGTGGTGTGGAACCCAAACAAGGAAAGATTCTCCATGCCACATGGAATCCTATTCTCACCCATTTGAATCCAAGGTGGAGTCTAATGGTCTTTGGGGATTTGGAGAGGAATTATTCATGGCATGAATCAAGGAGGGTTGAATTAGAGTGGACGAGTAATTCCCATGGAAGAGAAAGAGGCATATTAGAAGTATTATGACACTTGGAGCTAGATTCCCTAACCTCTATGACAACAATGATGAATATTATATGAAACCTATCACAAAGATAAGACCTAGTTGTTGAGATATGACCTATATTACATGTCAGGGATAAAAATAGCCTCTAAGAGGGTGCACAAGGGGAGTTATGGCAGCCAATATTCCCCCCATTCGAATTGATGGAAGAGGAGCCTAGGAAATGTTGGACCAGTGGCACACATTGGAATCTCTCTGTAATTCGAGTTGGGATGAAGCTCTTGGAGGGAATTAGAGACATGGATACCTTGGGAGGTTAATAAAATACAATAAGAAATAAGTATACCATCTTTTTATCATTTATCATTTGGAAAAATTTGGAGAGCTTAGCTTGTCCTTGCATGGTGGATGCTCATCTTCCTTGCCTTAGAACTAATTTCGAGGGTGCAATATTCCCATCCTAGTTGGTTGATGGAGAGTCCATTCAGACCTCTCAATAGAGATTCATGGATATTTTTTGATGCAGTTTCAAACCCCAACTGAGTTCAAGTTCATATTCTCTCATTCTTCTCTATGCTTATTCTACTATCTTTCTCACAATGTTATGTAAATATGCAAGGGCGCACTTCCTGTTGCATATAGTTAGTGGGTGTTGTGGGGAAAATGTACCTATAGTTCAGGGGAGAAACTACCAACTTACGGTGCTAAAGATAGACTTACAAGCATTCTGCAAGTATAACAAATAAATGAAGAGATTAGGGTTTAGATATGTAGGCACCTCATTCAGAAGGTTGATCCTAGCTTTGCTTCCCTCGCTCTTCAATGCTTATCCAGTGTCGCAATGCCTAGACCTGCAAAACAACTTGATACCTTTCTCAAATACATTTGACTACACATATAAGATTGATATTCATAATAGAAAGAGACATCAAACTATAATCAAACAGTAATCAAATCTGAGACACATTAATAAGTCATATTTGGAAAGAGAATAACATCTGATCTTTATTGATGAATGAAAGCAAGTACATAAAGTTATACCCTCTTTCAAGCTTGGCACTTCATGAAACCTAGATTCAAGGTCTCCTGCTTCTGTTCTCCAAGGATTCCAGCCTCTAATCAACTGTGCTAGGGTTTACCAAAACTGAAGCACAAGAGAGGGGGATGAGGGTCTCCATTCCTCCAGCATAACTTTGTAATTGGGATTGGTCCTCTCACATGGCCATTCTACCCTCCTTATATAGTCAGTGAGAGAGAGGAAAAGAAGTTATAACTGCTCAAGAGGTTTCCCAACCAACTTAACTTACTTGAATTTCAAGATTTTGACCAAAACAGGGGTGTACGCTACTCTACAGTAGACAAAGTCGCATACACATGCTACTATTTCA
Organism: Larix kaempferi; assembly: GCA_027924585.1. NCBI lineage: Eukaryota > Viridiplantae > Streptophyta > Pinopsida > Pinales > Pinaceae > Larix > Larix kaempferi. Next base: position 5,171,662 of record BSBM01000798.1, on the reverse strand, counting down.
ATAGTGGAGTCGCGCTCAGTAGGGTATACATGCTACTATCATCCCTGTGTACCAGCGCGCATGTTAAAAAATGGCCAAAAACAGGCTTTTCTGCTCATTTTCAGGAGATGGTTTGGTCTGGAAAAATGTTCCTAAGGGTCATATACATCAAATGGATCAAGAATGAGGTAATTTCAACCATTTTTAGTGTCCCAAATGACTCCTCCATCCACAAATGTCCTGTTGTGTGACTGAACTTGATCTCAAGAAGTGTCATCATGCGACCAAGGGAAGCAAGTATCGTCACGGACTACAATCCCCAAGGTACTAACCGAAACTCTAAACTTCATTCCCAGAGTACAATGAGTTGAAGTCGATGGGAAGAAGTCCGTTGGAAGGGAGGCCTTAATGCATCCTCCATCATCCAACACGAGGGACACTCAATAGGTATGAGCTGATTTGGAGTAGGACTGAACACATGATGAAACATACTAACACCAAGGAATGGCCGACACATGAGGTCGAGGCAACTACAGAATGGCCGACACAGGTTATATCCTTGAACAGTGAGCATGACACAAGAGTGACTTCAGAAGCTTTTAACACAAAGATACCATGATGCAAATCTGCAATGTAGGAGACATTAACAGATTCTTCAAATGATTGGAAGACTAACCAAAGAGAGGAGTATGAACTCTGAGATCGGGTTTACCCTAAGGCCAATGCTAGAACCCAAGTTGTTTGATAGACTCAAAACATGTGCTTTGTTCAAGGAGATAGTTGACTTGCTACCATCATATTGAAAGATATTTTAACATTCTTCCCTTCCCTTTCCTTTATCATTTTTTAACGAGCTTGACAAAGAACTAAAGCATGCTCAACGGTATTTTCATATTTAAGGAGTCTGAAAAACCTAGAAGAAAACTCCATACACCTATCCGTGGATTCTATATTGAGCCCGGATTGGTCTATGCTCGGCGGTGTTTTCTTGCTTATGGAGTTGAAAAACTTAAACAGTCCTCTATACACCTATCCGTGGATTTTATATCGAGTCCAAATTGGTATGTGCTCACTTGGGGTTTTCACATTTGGAGAGTCTGAAAACCCTAAAGATAACTCCAAAGGTCCTTTTTCGTAAAGTTAGTCTCCTTCCCCGAAAAAGTGTAAAATGATGGAAGAAGAACTCTTCTAGCGCATAAGAGAATATACCTAGAGTATACCTTTTCCATAAATTATCCACCAAGGACTTGGAAAAGGGGTAATTCTATACCTAAGTGGATGTCGGTTCAGTTATTTTAACGAGCCTGAAAAGGCAACTATGCTCGGAAAACTTTTCCTATTTAAGGAGTCTGAAAAGGGCTTAAAAGAACTCCATAGGGATCTTTTCCGTAAAGGTTTAACGAGTCCGGAAAAGTAAACTCATGACCTCCTTACTGTTTTTAACGAGCTCAAAGGAGATAGGAAAATGATCATAACTTCCTTACTGTTTTTAACAAGCTCGAAGTGAAGATGAAAGAAATGCTCATAGCCTCCTTACTGTTTTTAACGAGCTCTAAGGAAAGGTGGAAGAAATGCTCATAACCTACTTACTGTTTTTAACGAGCTCAAAGTAAAAGAAGAATGCTCGAAACCTACTTACTATTTTTAACGAGCTCGAAGTAAAAGAAGAATGCTCGAAACCTACTTACTATTTTTAATGAGATCGAAGTAAAAGAAGAATGCTTGAAACCTACTTACTATTTTTAACGAGCTCGAAGTAAAAGAAGAATGCTCGAAATGGGAGGAGACGAGTGTCAGGGACATGCAAAACTAGCTCCAAGCGCATGGAACAAAGCTATGCCTAATGCAAGGAACATGAGCAAGATAAGGACACTTAGGGTGTGTCTCCTCCAGGTAAAAGGTGTCAAACTGCGAAGGCAAAATGATACAGGGCATAGCGAAAATGAGATCAGAGATGGAGGCTTATATAACGAGCTAAAAGCGTGGAAGACGGCATCAGGGTCATTAGTGCAAGCGGGATCATAACAGATGCATATGCAACTTGAACATAAAGATGGGAGCCTTATCAGGGATGGCCAGAAAGATATGAGGCTTCTTCTCAAAGTCATGGTAAATCTAAAAAGGCTCCCAAGCCTATGAGAAAAACTCATCATGGGCACCGGAATGGAATAAGGGTGCTGACTAGGGTGACCCATGTTAGGTAGGCTCTGTTGTCAGACTGGTGCACAATGCATAAATAGGTGGCTAACACACCAATATCCAACAAGTTCGACCCTATGGCGAATTCGGATGGCAAAAGGTTCAAATGTAACATAACAGCGGGGAAGCCTAAACCTATATGTAAGGTTCTGAATATACCTGACATGGTCGCACAAGGTGTCGAAATGGACCAGTAAGCAAGTATACATCCAGCTAAGAATCCTGTCTCCAACAAACATCAGTACCAAGATCATATCTAAAACTTATGTAAGGAAAGACCCGATACAAGTCACTATAGTAGAAATACTTTCAACTTCACTATCATCAACAACAGGCATAAACAAGGCAGAGTTTTCGAATGAAAACTCTATGGTACCCAAGCCCGAGGACTTACAATCAACAAGATCGACTTCAGGATGAAGATCAAAGTTGAAGGACATGATGGAATCTACAGAAACAAATTCATTATCATGGGAGTTGAAAATTCCAGAAGTAGAATCAAACTCAGCAGGAACACCGATTTGTGGATCTATAGGAGAGTTCAAAGACTCAACAGTAGGAAGATCAAACTTTAAGGTCAAACCGGGGCTGGACATAACTGTGACTGGATAAACATCCAAGTGAATGGCAGACTGTACTATAGACTCTAGGAAAACTTCATCGGAAGGAAGCATATCATCCCAGATAGAATACATATCTAAACATTCAGATGGAGGTGTCAATTTGTCAAAAGCTAGGACTAAGTCCCGAGAAGGTAAGCATGAACTCAGAGACTCCTTCTCAGTAGCAGTTGAACTCAAAGAACAATATGCCACAAAATTCCCATGTGACATAGTAGTGCCTAATGGCGAGGGACCTGACTGGTCTACAGTTGGGTAATAAGGAGGATCAATGAATGCAAGTTGGTCGATGGTGACAATATTTTCATTATGAGGGAAATGCATCACACGAAAGAGCGTAGACACCACAGCATGCATAGCATAAATGTAATCATGCCTGATGATCATATCAAAGTCCATAGAGTCCTTTAAAACCATAACATCAACCAAGACTGTTTTTCCACCCAAAGTAATAGGTGCCTGACGGAGGAATCCGATCAGTTCACTAGGTCTTCTATCAAAGGTCAATGGCCAATTAACAGCTGGAATAACATTAGGGAAACCCAAATCTCTCCAAACATAAGCGGATAAGATACTAACAGAAGCACCTTCATCAACAATGCATCGATCAACCGTATGGTTCCCGATATCAACCTTTATCTGGAAAGGTGTCGAAGAAGGAAGAGGAGGCTCGGCTAGACTATTCCAATCAAAGGAAACGGTCCTAGGGCTTGGTAGGGGTTCACATGGCACATATGAAGAGCCCCCTTTTTCAGGAACATCCAAACTGGTAATGCAGAAAACTTTCGCAGTAGGTATATCAATCTTTGCAGGAATGATGGGATTGGTCGAAGATTGCATCGATTCGCTCACTTCACTCTCCGAAGGAAGAGTGGGGTCGACTAAAGATTGCATTGGTTCAACCACTTTATCAACCAAATGTCAATCTGACTATAGGGAATCTATAGACAACTCAGGAACAGAGGTTCCTTCAGACATGGACCACACTCTTTGTGCCTCTGGAATGGCAGGGCATCAGTGAGTAAGGTGATCTCCCTTACAAATTTTACAAGGGAACTTTGGTTTCCGTCCTATAGGTTTAGACTCCTTTACAACATCACTACTCTCAGCATGACTAGCATTGGCTGACAGCTTGCCCCTAGCATGACACACAAAGGCTGGTTGCTCAGAAGCATCAGAATTTTGAACTAAGGACCACACTTTTTGCACTTCTGGAAGTACAGGGCACAAGTAAGTAAGGTGATCTCCCTCACAAAACTTACAAGGGAACTTAAGCTTCTGTTTGTTTGGTTTTTCGACAATGTCAACTCCCTCAGCATGACTTGCAGTGGCTGATCTGGTGTCTCCAGTATGACTCACAGGAACTGGTGACTTGTCATTAATATGACTAGAAGTGATCAATGACATGTCCTCAACATGACTGATAGTGGTTGAAGACAAACTTTCAGTATGATTTTTAGTCACTAAAAGTTTTCTCCCAGCATGACCTCCAGAGGCTAGGTAGGTGCCCCCTACATGATTTGCAAAGGCAGGGTGCTTTCCCCCAGCATAACTCACAGATGCTGGGTCGCTGCCCTCTTGTTTTGGCATCTTCTTCCCATTCTTCCTCCGTCTATTCCTTTTAGACTGCTGGTTACTAGTATTTCTACTTTCGCCACATGAGGTAGAAGGAGGAGGAAGAGATGATACTAGCAAGGGAGGCATAGGGTTCTGATGCTCTTAATTTGAGGTGCTCACAAAAGAAGCGTCAGGAGCATGCAAGGAATTCAGAGTGGAAAACAACCAAACTGGCAGCCCAATAGTGAATCCAGGAAGATTCAGAGTATCCATTAAGGGAGTACCAATGTTTCCAATGAATGGAACAACACAAGGATCCCCCGGAACAGGGGTACCTTGATTGGCACTCGCCCGACTGCTAGACATAGTTTCCTGCTCAAATGAACAAGAAGTTCTCTAAGGAAAAATAAAAAAAGTAGCACAAAGAGCACACCACTAAAAAAGGTCCTAGGTAAATCAAACCAGGCAAACAGATGCCTTCCAGAGAAGAGTCTGGGATGATGAGGGCCAAGAACAAATCAACGAAGGAAGAAAGACAGTTACCCAGGGTCCACAATACAATGACTAAGGGTGCAAGCGCTGAAATCACCCAACCGCCCTCCCAAAGACCTGCAAGGGATTTCCTCCCATGTCTGTCCTAGGTACAGCATATATACCCTCTGCTGTCACCTGTTTATGAACCTATGGTCAAATACTCAGGATACCACAACACCGAAAACTGCTGGGGGAATAGTCACTGGTCGAATCAGAAGGCGTGGGCAGGGTAACTGAGCCTGAAACTCAAAAGAGTCCCCAAACGTGATCCAATCCTGGCATATGCTCGAAATAGAAAGTAAGAGGAGTATTCCCAACAATCTGATCTCACAATGACCTACTGCATAGATCCCAGGCAAGCTATGAGTGAAATGGATTTACCTGTGATAGTCAAACTACGATTTTTGCGTAATGTGTGATCTTGGGTGGTTTAAGGTGTTTTAAACCCAAGATCCTAACCAAGACTAGTTGGTGTAGTGTAACCTAGAAAAGAAAATGTTGCTAGTACATTTTATTAGAGTTCATTTTAAAGTTTACTTGCTTACTCAAAAAGGTAGTGGGTGTGTGAGAGTGGTTATAATAGAGATATAGTACTGAAAATGAAATATTTACCACCAAACAAATCTTTTTCTTTTCAATGCAAGTCTTAAAATTCTGATTTGGAATGCATGTGCAAATGCAATTTTTAATCTTTCGAATGTAAGAAAAAGGTAAAAATAAAGTCTAAATGTACAAAATTTAACTCAAAACCTAAGAATGCAGCTACTCAAGCAACTAGGTATGCAAAAGAAAACTTGTTCTTTTTTTATGCAAAGCACTCTAAAATATTTTAAGCTACTTGCAAGGTACTCTATTCATAAAATGAATCAAAATTCTTTATGCTTTCAAAGGTAAGAAACAAAACTGAAACAAACCTACTATCAAAGCAAAGCAAAGAAACTTTCAGGTTCTCTTTATGAAATAGTAAAAGCTACCAAATATGACTTTCAAATTCTTATTGATGTAAGCATGCCAACCATTGGGAAAAGAGTACAAAAACTACTTTTAGACCCAAATGAAGCAAATGAACTACGGATAATTATGGTTTGATAAAGTCAGGTCTGCACATAAACAATACAAACAAGGTCTTGAACAATAGCCAAAACACTTGAGCTTTCACTACAAAAGAAAAACTAAAAGCATAAGGGAGGATAAGAAACCAACCTAAAAGAGAAATTTCACTCAAATAGATACAAACAAGGTCAAGAATACTCAAGAGGTTTCAAATCCAGTGGAAATGGGGCAAGCAAGTTCAGTCGGACTCAAATTAGGGTACAAAACACCAAACAGGTCCACAACCCCCCAACTTGGGTCAACAAAACCCAAAACTTTCCAAACAAGCCCAAATTGATCAAATGAGGTTCAAATCATGAATGTAGGATCAGTACAAGGATGGGAGACCACTTACAGTGGTTTAACTTAGACCTAGGGTCATCAGGGACCCCAAAAAATGTAGCCACAGCCCCCAGATTTGGGTCCACAACCCAAAAACTCAAAAAAATCAAACCAAGATTTTGAGCGCTACTGTGTATGAAGGAAACTAGCACCCATAGCAGGATGGGTGCTACTGTATAGAGGTAAATTAGCGTACGGGCACCACTGTGTAGTACAAACAGTAGCGTACAGGTGGAAAAAGTTGGAAAAATGGGGTTAAAACCACCACGCCTGGGTCCACAAGGGTTTGCAAGGGCTGGGAAGGGTTTGTAAGAGACAAGGAGGGTCAAATAGAGCCTACTAAATGATCCTAATCAATAAAATGAACAAATACCATCAAACAAGATTGAAGAAATGGCCTTGGATACCCCTAAGCAATTAGGCTTTCCCCAGCGAAGTCACCATTCTGTTGTGGGGAAAATGTACCTATAGTTCAGGGGAGAAACTACCAACTTACGGTGATAAAGATAGACTTACAAGCATTCTGCAAGTATAACAAATAAATGAAGAGATTAGGGTTTAGATATGTAGGCACCTCATTCAGAAGGTTGATCCTAGCTTTGCTTCCCTCGCTCTTCAATGCTTGTCCAGTGTTGCAATTCCCAGACCTGCAAAACAACTTGATACCTTTCTCAAATACATTTGACTACACATATAAGATTGATATTCATAATAGAAAGAGACATCAAACTATAATCAAACAATAATCAAATCTGAGACACATTAATAAGTCATATTTGGAAAGAGAATAATGTCTGATCTTTATTGATGAATGAAAGCAAGTACATAAAGTTATACCTTCTTTCAAGCTTGGCACTTCACGAAACCTAGATTCAAGGTCTCCTGCTTCCGTTCTCCAAGGATTCCAGCCTCTAATCAACTGTGCTAGGGTTTACCAAAACTGAAGCACAAGAGAGGGGGATGAGGGTCTCCATTCCTCCAGTATAACTTTGTAATTGGGCTTGGTCCTCTCACGTGGCCCTTCTACCCTCCTTATATAGTCAGTGAGGAAGAGGAAAAGAAGTCATAACCGCTCAAGAGGTTTCCCAACCAACTTAACTTACTCGAATTTTGAGATTTTGACCAAAACATGGGTGTACGCTACTCTACATTAGACAAAGTCGTGTACACACGCTACTATTTCAACAATGGAGTCACGCTCAGTAGGGTATACATGCTACTATCATGCCTGTGTACCAGCGCGCATGTTAAAAAATGGCCAAAAACTGGCTTTTCTGCTCATTTTTAGGAGATGGCTTGGTCTGGAAAAATGTTCCTAAGGGTCATATACATCAAATGGGTCAAGAATGACATAATTTCAACCATTTTTAGTGTTCGAAATGACTCCTACATCCACAAATGTCCTATTGTGTGACTGAACTTGATCTCAAGAAGTGTCGTCATGCGACCAAGGGAAGTAAGTATCGTCACGAACTGCAATCCCCAATGTACTAACCGAAACTCTAAACTTCATTCCCAGAGTACAATGAGTTGAAGTCGATGGGAAGAAGTCCGTTGGAAGGGAGGCCTTAATGCATCCTCCATCATCCAACACGAGGGACACTCAACAGGTATGAGTTGATTTGGCGTAGGACTGAACACATGATGAAACATACTGACACCAAGGAATGGCCGACACATGATTTCGAGGCAACTGTAGAATGGCCGACACAGGTTATATCCTTGAACAGTGAGCACAACATAAGAGTGACTTAGGCATCTTTTAACACAAAGATACCATGATGAAAATCTGCAATGTAGGAGACATTAACAGATTCTCCAAATGATTGGAAGACTAACCAAACGGAGGAGTAGGAACTCTGAGATCAGGTTTACCCTAAGGCCAACGCTAGAACCCAACTTGTTTGATAGACTCAAAATAGGTGCTTTGTTCAAGGAGATAGTTGACTTGCTGCCATCATATTGAAAGATATTTTAACATTCTTCCCTTCCCTTTCCTTTCTCATTTTTTAACGAGCTTGACAAAGAACTAAAGCATGCTTGACGGTATTTTCATATTTAAGGAGTCTGAAAAACCTAGAAGAAAACTCCATACACCTATCCGTGGATTTTATATCGAGCCTGGATTGGTCTGTGCTCGGCGGTGTTTTCTTGCTTATAGAGTTGAAAAACTTAAACAGTCCTCTATACACCTATCCATGGATTTTATATCGAGCCTAGATTGGTATGTGCTCGCTCGGTGGTTTCACATTTGGAGAGTCTAAAAACCCTAAAGACGACTCCAAAGGTCGTTTTTCATAAAGTTAGTCTCCTTCCCAGAAAAAGTGTAAAATGATGGAAGAAGAACTCTTCTAGCGCATACAAGAGTATACCTAGAGTATACCTTTTTCGTAAATTATCCACCAAGGACCTAGAAAAGGGGTAATTCTATACCTAAGTGGATGCCGATTTAGTTATTTGAACGAGCCCAAAAAGACAACTATGCTCGGAAAACTTTTTCTATTTAAGGAGTCTGAAAAGGGTTTAAAAGAACTCCATAGGGATCTTTTCCGTAAAGATTTAACGAGTCCGAAAAAGTAAACTCATGACCTCACTGTTTTTAACGAGCTCAAAGGAGATAGGAAAATGCTCATAACTTCCTTACTTTTTTTAATGAGCTCGAAGAGAAGATGAAACAAATGCTCATAGCCTCCTTACTGTTTTTAACGAGCTCTAAGGAAAGGTGGAAGAAATGCTCATAACCTACTTACTGTTTTTAACGAGCTCGAAGTAAAAGAAGAATGCTCGAAACCTACTTACTGTTTTTAACGAGCTCGAAGTAAAAGAAGAATGCTCGAAACCTACTTACTGTTTTTAACGAGCTCGAAGTAAAAGAAGAATGCCCGAAACCTACTTACTGTTTTTAACGAGCTCGAAGTAAAAGAAGAATGCTCAAAACCTACTTACTGTTTTTAACGAGCTCGAAGTAAAAGAAGAATGCTCGAAATGGGAGGAGACGAGTGTCAGGGACATGCAAAACTAGCTCCAAGCGTATGGAACAAAGCTATGCCTAATGCAAGGAACATGAACAAGATAAGGACACTTAGGGTGTGTCTCCTCCAGGTAAAAGGTGTCAAACTGCGAAGGCAAAATGATACAGGGCTTAGCAGAAATGAGATCAGAAATGGAGGCTTATATAACGAGCTAAAATCGTGGAAGCCGGCATCAGTTTCATTAGTGCAAGCGGGATCATAACAGATGCATATGCAACTTGAACATAAAGATGGGAGCCTTATCAGGGATGGCCAGAAATATATGAGGAAGAAAGATATGAGGCTTCTTCTTAAATTCATGGTAAATCTAAAAAGGCTCCCAAGCCTATGAGAAAAACTCAGCATGGGCACCGGAATGGCATAAGGGTGCTGACTAGGGTGACCCATGTTAGGTAGGCTCTGCTGTCGGACTGGTGCACAATGCATAAAGAGGTGGCTAACACACCAATATCCAATAGGTTCGACCCTATGGAGAATTCAGATGGCAAAATGTTCAAATGAAACATAACAGCGGGGAAGCCTAAACCTATATGCAAGGTTCCAAATATACCTGACATGGTTGCACAAGGTGTCGAAAAGGACCAGTAAGCAAGTATACATCCAACTAAGAATCCTGTCTCCAAGAAACATCAGTACCAATATCATATCTAAAACTTATGTAAGGAAAGACCCGATACAAGTCACTATAGTAGAAATACTTTCAACTTCACTATCATCAACAACAGGCATAAACAAGGCAGAGTTTTCAAATGAAGACTCTATGGTACCCAAGCCCGAGGACTTACAATCAACAAGATCGACTTCAGGATGAGGATCAAAGTTGAAGGACATGATGGAATCTACAGAAACAAATTCATCATCATGGGAGTTGAAAATTCTAGAAGCAGAATCAAACTCAACAGGAACACTGATTTGTGGATTTATAGGAGAGTTCAAAGACTCAACAGTAGGAAGATCAAACTTTAAGGTCAAACCGGGGCTGGACATAACTGCGACTGGATAAACATCCAAGTGAATGGCAGACTGTACTATAGACTCTAGGAAAACTTCATCGGAAGGAATCATATCATCCCAGATAGAATACATATCTAAACATTCAGATGGAGATGTCACTTGGTCAAAAGCTGGGACTAAGTCCCGAGAAGGTAAGCATGAACTCAGAGACTCCTTCTCAGTAGCTGTTGAACTCAAAGAACAATATGCCACAAAATTACCATGTGACATAGTAGTGCCTAATGACAAGGGACCTGACTGGTCTACAGTTGGGTAATAAGGAGGATCAATGAATGCAAGTTGGTCGATGGTGACAATGTTTTCGTTATGAGGGAAATGCATCACACGAAAGAGCGTAGACACCACAGCATGCATAGCATAAACGTAATCACACCCGAGGATCATATCAAAGTCCATAGGGTCCTTTAAAACCATAAAATCAACCAAGACTGTTTTTCCACCCAAAGTAATAGGTTCCTGACGGAGGAATCCGATCAGTTCACTAGGTCTTCTATCGAAGGGCAACAACCAATTAACAACTGGAATAACATTAGGGAAACCCAAATATCTCCAAGCATAAGCGGATAAGATACTAATAGAAGCACCTTCATCAACAATGCATCGATCAACCGTATGGTTCCCGATATCAACCTTTATCTAGAAAGGTGTCGAAGAAGGAAGACGAGGCTCGGCTATACTATTCCAATCAAAGGAAACGGTCCTATGGCTTGGTAGGGGTTCACATGGCACATATGAAGTGCCCCCTTTTTCAGGAACATCCAAACTTGTAATGCAGAAGACTTCCGCAGTAAGTATATGAATCTTTGTAGGACTGATGGGATCGGTCGAAGATTGCATCGATTCGATCACTTCACTCTCCAAAGGAAGAGTGGGGTCGACCAAAGATTGCATTGGTTCAACCACTTTATCAACCAAAGGTTGATCTTACTATAGGGAATCTATAGACAACTCAGGAACAGAGGTTCCTTCAGACATGGACCACACTCTTCGTGCCTCTAGAATGGAAGGGCATCGTTGAGTAAGGTGATCTCCCTTACAAGGTTTACAAGGGAAGTTTGGTTTCTGTCCTATAGTTTTAGACTCCTTTACAATGTCAGTACTCTCAGCATGAATAGCATTGGATGACATCTTGCCCCCAGCATGACTCACAAAGGCTGGTTGCTCAGAAGCATCAGAATTTGTAACTAAGGACCACACTTTTTGCACTTTTGGAAGTACAGGGCACAAGTAAGTAAGGTGATCTCCCTCGCAAAACTTACAGGGGAACTTAAGCTTCTGTTTGTTTGGTTTGTCGACAATGTCAACTCCCTCAGTATGACTTGCAGTGGCTGATCTGGTGTCTCCAGTATGGCTCACAGGAACTGGTGACTTGTCATTAATATGACTAGTAGTGATCAATGACGTGTCCTCAACATGACTAACAATGGTTGAAGACAAACTTTCAGTACGATTTTCAGTGACTAAAATTTTTCTCCCAGCATGACATCCAGAGGATAGGTAGATGCCCCCTGCATGATTTGCAGAGGCAGGGTGCTTTCCCCCAGCATGACTCACAGAGGCTGGGTTGTTGCCCTCTTGTTTTGGCATCTTCTTCCCATTCTTCCTCCATCTATTCCTTTTAGACTGCTGGTTACTAGTATTGCTACTTTTGCCACATGAGGTAGAAGGAGAAGGAGAACATGTTACTAGCAAGGGAGGCACAGGGTTCTGATTATCTTGATTTGAGGTGCTCACAAAAGAAGCATCAGGATCATGCAAGGCATTCGAAGTGGAAAACAACCAAACCGGCAACCCAATAGTGAATCCAGGAAGATTCAGAGTAGCCATTAATGGAGTACCAATGTTTCCAATGAATGGAACAACACAAGGATCCCCCGGAACAGGCGTACCTTGATTGGCACTCGTCGGAATGCTGGACATAGTTTCCTGCTCAAATGAACAAGAAGTTCTCTAAGGCAAACTAAAAAAAGTAGCACAAAGAGAACACAACTAAAAAAGGTCCTAGGTAAATCAAACCAGGCAAACAGATGCCTTCTGGAGAAGAGTCTGTGATGATGAGGGCCCAGAACAGATCAACGAAGGAAGAAAGACAGTTACCCAGGGTCCACAATAAAATGACTAACGGTGCAAGCACTGGAATCACCCAACCGCCCTCCCAAAGACCTGCAAAGAAAATGTTGCTAGTAAATTTTATTAGAGTTCATTTTAAAGGTTAATTGCTTACTCAAAAAGGTAGTGGGTGTGTGAGAGTGGTTATAATAGAGATAGAGTACTGAAAATGAAATATTTACCACCAAACAAATCTTTTTCTTTTCAATGCAAGTCTTAAAATTCTGATCTAGAATGCATGTGAAAATGCAATTTTTAATATTTCAAATGTAAAAAAAAAGGTAAAAATAAAGTCTAAATGTACAAAATTAAACTCAAAACCTAAGAATGCAGCTACTCAAGCAACTAGGTATGCAAAAGAAAACTTGTTCTTTTTTTATGCAAAGCATTCTAAAATATTTGAAGTCACTTGCAAGGTACTCTATTCAGAAAATGAATCAAAATTCTTTATGCTTTCAAAGGTAAGAAACAAAACTGAAACTAACCTAGTATCAAAGCAAAGCAAAGAAACTTTCAGGTTCTCTTTATGAAACAGTAAAAGCTACCAAATATGACTTTAAAATTCTTATTGATGTAAGCATGCCAACCATTGGGAAAAGAGTACAAAAACTACTTTTAGACCCAAATGAAGCAAATGACCTACAAATAATTATGGTTTGGTAAAGTCAGTTTTTCACATAAACAATGCAAACAAGGTCTTGAACAAAGCTTTCACTACAAAAGAAAAATTAAAAGCATAAGGGAGGATAAGAAACCAACCTAAAAGAGAAATTTCACTCAAATAGATACAAACAGGGTCAAGAAGACTCAAGAGGTTTCAAATCCAGTGGAAATGGGGCAAGCAAGTTCAGTCAGACTCAAATTAGGGTACAAAACACCAAACAGGTCCACAACCCCCCAACTTAGGTCAACAAACCCCAAAACTTTCCAAACAAGCCCAAATTGATCAAAATAGGTTCAAATCATGAATGTAGGATCAGTACAAGGATGGGAGACCACTTACAGTGGTTTAACTCAGATCTAGGGTCATTAGGGACCCCAAAAAATGCAGCCACAGCCCCTAGATTTGGGTCCACAACCCAAAAACTCAAAAAAATCAAACCCAGATTTTAAGCGCTATTGTGTATGAAGCAAACTAGCGCCCATAGCAGGATGGGAACTACTGTGTAGAGGAAAAGTAGCATATGGGTGCGATTGTATAGTACAAACAATAGCGTACAAGTAGAAAAAGTTGGAAAATGGGGTTAAAACCACCACACCTGGCTCCACAAGGGTTTGCAAGGGCTGGGAAGGGTCTATAAGAGCCAAGGAGGGTCAAATAGAGCCTACTAACTGATCCTAATCAATAAAATAAACAAATACCATCAAACAAGACTGAAGAAATGACCTTGCATACCCCTAAGCAGTTAGACATTCCCTAGCGGAGTCGCCATTATGTTGTGGGGAAAATGTACCTATAGTTCAGGGGAGAAACTACCAACTTACGATGATAAAGATAGACATACAAGCATTCTGTAAGTATAACAAATAAATGAAGAGATTAGGGTTTAGATATGTAGGCACCTCATTCAAAAGGTTGATCCTAGCTTTGCTTCCCTCGCTCTTCAATGCTTATCCAGTGTCGCAAGCCCAGACCTGCAAAACAACTTGATACCTTTCTCAAATACATTTGACTACACATATAAGACTGATATTCATAATAGAAAGAGACATCAAACTATAATCAAACAGTAATCAAATATGAGACACATTAATAAGTCATATTTGGAAAGAGAATAACGTCTGATCTTTATTAATGAATGAAAGCAAGTACATAAAATTATACGTTCTTTCAAGCTTGGCACTTCACGAAACCTAGATTCAAGGTCTCCTACTTCCGTTCTCCAAGGATTCCAGCCTCTAATCAACTGTGCTAGGGTTTACCAAAACTAAATCACAAGAGAGGAGGATGAGGGTCTCCATTCCTCCAGCATAACTTTGTAATTGGGCTTGTTCCTCTCACATGGCCCTTCTACCCTCCTTATATAGTCAGTGAGGAAGAGGAAAAGAAGTTATAACCGCTCAAGAGGTTTCCCAACCAACTTAACTTACTCGAATTTCGAGATTTTGACCAAAACAGGGGTGTACGCTACTCTACAGTATACAAAGTCCCGTACACATGCTACTATTTTAATAGTGGAGTCACGCTCAGTAGGGTATACATGCTACTATCATCCCTGTGTACCAGCGCGCATGTTAAAAAATGGCCAAAAACAGGCTTTTCTGCTCATTTTCAGGAGATGGTTTGGTCTGGAAAAATGTTCCTAAGGGTCATATACATCAAATGGGTCAAGAATGAGGTAATTTCAACCATTTTTAGTGTCCCAAATGACTCCTTGATACACAAATTTCTTGTTGTGTGACTGAACTTGATCTCAAGAAGTGTCGTCATGCGACCAGGGGAAGCAAGTATCATCACGGACGGAGAGGTGTCATTTCAAGCTATAACAGTGGGGAATTGTTATTTATACTTCATGGACATGTTATTTTCTGCATATATCTATAATGATCGTATCATGAGAGCCACAGCTCGAAACACCATGTATTTCAAGTGATATTTCCAATCAAGCAAGAGATTCAAGCCATTTTCCCCATAGCATTTGCATAGTGAATTTGGAATGATGTTGTATAAGTTTTGTATCAGAGTTTGCTGAGATATTTATCCATTTTATGAGATGTATATGAATTAATTTGATTTTCCAAATGATGTTTGCATACCCCTGAAGTTTTACTATGGTTTATTATTAAATTCGAGATTCCTTGTCGACCATTTTCACCACAAATATTAGACTATAGAAGCCGATGTTCATGTGGTTACCTATTCGACCCTAAAACCAGATATAATGTTGCACACATGTTTTCCTTAATGTCCTATAAAATATCCAAGTCCCATACCAAGAATTAGTGAAAATCATTTTCATGTCCCAAATTTGGAATTGGGTCACAATGGCCTAATCACATTGGCCATATTCATTAGAGTTTGTAAAATTGATGTTAAAGGTCAAATAATTGCCAAGGAGGAAAATTACTAGTTTCCTAGGTTTGGGGTGGAAGCTTTGGGATTTGGAATAATGGGGATAATAAATGATGTTTGAACATTAGAGTGGCATAAATATTTAATAAAGGATCTAAATAAAAATATACAAGTGAAAATCAAAGTGGCATTTGATCATGAAGACACATGGAGGAAGTGGGACCCACATATGGCTAGATTTCCCCACTACACTTGGCATCATTCTCTCACCAATTCGAATTCAAGGTGAATGGTAACATACTTGGGGAATTCCAAAAGGTATTATTCATTGCATGACTCATCCAAGGTCGAAATATAGAGGAAGAGTAACTCCCATGGAAGAGGAAGAGGCAATTTGGAGCTAGTGAGACACTTGGGCTAGATTCCCTAGCTCTATGACAACAATGATGAAGATGCTATGACACCTATGACACAAATCAGACCTGAAGTCTGACATATGACATATATGACATGTCAGGGCTAAAAATAGACTCCAAGAGGGTGCTCAAGGGTGTTAGGGCAGCTAAGATGCTTCCACATGTGATTTGGTGGAAGTGGGAAACTAGGAATTGTTGTACAAGTGGCATTCTTTGGAATCTCTTCCCAACTTGAGTTGGCATGAGTCTCTTGGAAGGAATTCGACCCATGGAGGACATTAGAACTTTATAAATGTCAATAACAAAGAATGAAACCAGCTTTTGATCATTTGTAGAATTTGCAATTGCATTTGTGAAGAGGGAGAGCTAGTGGATGACTAGTTTCTTGCCTTAGCCAATTTCGAGGGTGAAAGATTCCCATCCAAGTTGGCAATTGGAAAGGCCATTCAGACCTTTCATTTGGAGCTTTAATGGAGTCTTTATTTGCAGGTGTAAGCTACAGGGAAGCTCATGGTTTCTTCTATTGCAGCTCGCTCCTTCAAGCATTTCCAGTTTTGATGGCATATTCTTGATCCTTGAGGGAGGGCGTTTTTGGTGAGATATTGTAATTTTTGGGGGAGCTTCTAATGCTCCATTTATTTTTTAATATGAATTAAATACTCTTTTATTCATCTCCAAAAAGTTTCAGGTCTAAATTCCAAGTAGAAATGTATAAATCTCATTTTTAATGGAAGAACAATGCCATTTCCCCACTACCTTGTTGTGAGCCAATGTATTGATGATGATTTCGAATGAATGGATGATTCTCTGATATATTTGTGATAAATATACTTCCATGGATGTCTTATACAAGTTTCATGTCCTGTACTTGAGCATTTGAAGCATTTTTACTCAGTTCAATTGCATTGGGAGAAGAAATAGTGCCATTTCCCCAAGGGTCGAATTGGTGATTTTTGCAGTTGAATGGGAGAGGGTGAGAACAGTTGTAATAAACCATTAATGGTGCATATGAGACCTTAATAACATAATTAACACATTACATACCTCTTTTCATAAATTTAATTGGGTTTGGAGGCATTTGGGAAGCCATTTTCAGTACTTACCTTAGGGGGATTTGAACCCCAAATTACTAGTAAAATTGCATACTTGGTCCAGAATATTAAGAGAGTTTGTAGAGGTCTTTTGGTGGCCATATGTTATCCCTGAACATAATATTCAATTCATAATATCATTCATAAACATTCCTTGAATATTTGAAGGCATTTGGAGTCAATTTGAGACCTAGAGACCAATACTAGTCAAAGGGAAATCACTAGTAAAGTTACCTACATTGACCAGAATTGAAAGAGTATTTGCAGAAGTGTTTTAAAGGTACAAAGGCATCCATGAAACACATATTTATGTTCTAATATCATTCATATACCTTCTCAGAATATTTGGGATCATTTGGGGCAAATTTGGGACCTAGAGATCGAAACTAGTCAAAGGTCGAACCAAGGAAAAAAGTGGAAAATTGCAATTTTAATAAAAATTCCTAACAAGGGACATTACAATCATTTAATGGAATACCTAGGGGGGATTTTCCACTTCTCAAATTAACTAGTCTTGTCCCGAAACTTCTTTCCTTGAAAATTGCATACCATGGATGGGTATTGTTACAATGTAATTTTCCACCTTCTGAGCATCAGCACTCCTTGGCCTATAGGATCCATTTCACTGACTCAGATGCACTTTATGTCCTTTAGATACAATTTTTCTCTATTTTTCTTCCTGTATGCTAGCTGTTCCACTTTAGCCAGTGTACCCACGAGATGCTTTACTATAGCCCGCAGATGACAAGTACAATGGTAAAAATCACTAGTAAATTACTTTTTACTCCCAAAAAACGGTCTCAGGGTGACCTTCGGCTCTCCATTTTCCCCGAAACGTCTCGATGTGTCCTTTCACTTACCTTTGGAAGGCTATATATTGAGCACATATGGCATATGGAAGGGAGGAGAAGGAGAGAGCAAGATTAGTCTAGTGGATTTTTGCCGTGACTTGAGTCTACACTCATTTGATCCTTGTTGTTGTGAACCTCTTATGTTCACCTACCAAACTCCTATTCTAGTTTGAGTTTTCCATTCCATGGAGGATTGAAGTGGTGGAGGCACAAGTGGAGAGACCCAGTTCTTGGTTCAGATTGGTTGCTGGCAAGAGGTCGTATCATATTGTACATCTTGTTATTCATTAATAGAAATACTCATATTCTCGTCCATTAATGTTGTGAATGTTGTTTATATTACATTGGGTTGAATTTACTTATGATATCATGGACCATTGCTATTGATGATGTTAATGTATTTCATATATTATATGTACTTGTTGTGTATTGGTTGTCAAGACTAATTTGCAGGTTCAAGTGCATAGATTGAATGTTTCAACGGGGATCTACATCAAATGTCTTGTTCGAGGTTGGTTATATTCTCTATTATCTTATCATTGTCATTTATATAGCATTGCATTGGGAATTGAGTCATTTTCTGGTAGTCAGCTGTCTGTTGTGGTCTGCCCCAAGCCATAAGAAGTTTTCTTCGTAACAGAAATGGAGACTCCGATGGGGAGAACATCAATTTTTGGGTGTTTTTAGGCTTTAGTCCTTATTTAGAGTTGGTGTGTGTCGAGTCTCTGTGTCACTGATTGGACGTTGGGATACACTATAGAAAACAAGATTTTTCTGAGTCATTGGACTCTTTTTCTGCTCATTTGCCTTACCCTGTATGCAGGTCAAGTTAGTTTTGCCCGTGTCTACCCACCTCTATCTGCACTATAGCCCATGGATACCAGCAGTTATTACTTCGACAGTAGCGTACAACTCCAGGATTGATTAGTTTATGGCCTTGGGTTGTTGTTGGGTTGGTTTTGAGTGTATCTGAGTCTTATTTGGCCTTGTTCCTGACTGTTCTATGCCTTGTTTATGACCATAAACTCTTCTTTCTCTTTGTTTTGATTCTTGTTAGTTTATCACTTTTTTTTTATTTTCTAGCTCATTACATTGGCTGAATATCACTATTTGGGAATTGCTGGGTTGTCTTTGTGATCTAGTCTGCATTTCTTTAACTGAATATGTAGATTTTGCTTGCATTTTTCATTTCATTATATTGAAAAATACAAAAACATAGTTTTACATTTTCCTTTTCATTATAAAAGAAAATACAAAAATTTTTACTTTTATGTACTGCATTTTGCATCTGAGTGCTTGTGCTTTCATATAAGGATCTGCTTATGCATTGGAAATATAAAAGAGTTGCATTTTTATTTCAAAACCGTTGGATTGATTTTCATTCTAGTGGCATTGTTTTTCATTCTAGTGGCATTGTTTTTATTGGATAGATGAGTCTAGAGTTTGACGATTGTGCATACTATTGAGTCATATACATCATTAGTTTCACGGCCACATTCTTTGAGTAATCACAACCACCTAAAATTAATGCTTAATCTTAAAATTGATTAGAACGATTTTTATTTATAGGGTACACCAACTAGCATAGGTTTAGGGTCTTGGAATAGATCATTGTGAGTAAACAATCCAATACTACTAGACGAAAGATTATGTGTATGACTAGGGAGTGGAGAAATCCATGGTATACATCGGTGTTCTCAAGAAGCTCTACTCATACCAGAGTTAAGCACGAGGTCAAAGGAGGTTGGTTGTGGAGATAGCCCTCCAATACTATCCAAACGTGGGAGATATTTCAAGGATTTGTTCGTATCTGGGGATTCTTCGGCGATTTGACCCTCTTGAGTTTTAGGCTTAGCTACCCTGCCCAAATGACAGATCCCACCTATGATTGTCCCCCTGTGCATTGGTTATATTGCGGTGACCATAGTTTCCTTACCTAGGTATCGCATAGGGTGCTTGCAGTGGTTATAATCTTCGTATCCTGAGTCAGATAGGGGTTGGACAACACAGTGTTTGATTTAGAGGGTCTTGGCCCTTTGCACACAGTGAAGACTAGGAACCTTTATAACTGATTTTGTTACCTCCGGATATAGTTTGGGAGTCTCAAGCATCTCCTAGGCGATACATACTGCCTGTAGTGTCGGGAGCTCATTTAGCCGCTCTGTTTGTGTGGATTTGGTTGTAGTTTCTCTACGTGTGTGCTCTTGATTTTCTGTTTTTGATTGATAGTTTGGTCGTTAGGGGTCGCTTTGATTTTATAGTCTCTCCATAGATATCGTGGTGCAAAGTCCTGCTCTCCACTGATCTCATCAGTTGGCTGGTTTACCGGTTGCCGAGCTTACACGCTGTGTTGATAGGGGATGTCGAACGGCTCCCTCCGAGTCTTCGTATTCTTACGAAGCATATCGTACTAACTTCATGACTGCACATTCAGGAATGGGAGAAATCTCTATGACTCCATCAGGTAGAGTCGAACACACTTTAGACACCCCTACTCCTAGATAGCCATGGTGGGCTGATCCACCCGAGCCCCAACCTAGTTTGTTTGGTCCGAATCCACCTGAGGATGACCCATTTGATCCTTTGAATCCACATGAATTCCGATATGGGATTCCCGAGTTACATGATAACATAGGTCCTACGACCAACGCTACCCCGTTCTCTTTTGGTATGCCTGATTACAACACAGTTGATCCTTCTACTATATTTGGTAGTCATGCTGGCACTAGTCATGGTGTTAGCAACACTGCACCCACTGGGGGAAATACCCTCACCCGGGGCACCACATTTTCCACTCACACACATAGTATGGGGGCCAGTCACATCCCTCCTAACAATGCAAATGTTGGAGGAAGGCTGCCTCCTAGGACTACCCATCCTAATAGGAATAGTGTTTTGCAATATGACTCGCCATCCATAGTACAATACACATGCCTCTACCCGTCAACCAAGGACCATGTTCGCGAATGTTAACAATCCTCCTAATCATGGGGGTAGACACATACCGTATACTTTTACGTTTTCTACCGCTACTAGTAATGCTAATGTAGGAGGTGGAAATATACTTTATACTCATGGTCACAACATCACCATTCCTGCTACTAGTAATGCCAACTTTGGGGTTGGGAATACATCTCATACTTATGGTCACCACATGACTACTCGCACTGCTAATAATGCTTACATAAGGGGTGGGAACATACCTTATAATCATGGTCATTACAAAATGGTTCCCAAGATGAATAGTACTTATATGCCCCATAATTATGGTGGTAACCCTTACTATAATACAGTTGGTGTTGGCTCTCATTACAACCCACCTCAATATAGTGCTCAAAATGCTTATATACCTGCTTACTCTCACACGGGTTAGGTTGGAGGAGGGTATCAACCTTATGTCCATGGTCAAACTTATGGTCTGTTGGGTCCATATAATCAACATTTTAATGGTCATGGTCAATCTTATGGCCCATCTTATCCTTCGGGTCCATACAATCACCTTTTATCGGAGCTTATAATCAAGCTTTCTAGCCGCAGCTCCCGTTCCTTGCTCGACTGATCCTTCTGGATCTTTCGAAGCTCACGAATGATCCGGTGTGTCATGATCCTAATTGGTCTCTGGTCCCTACCAAGCTCCCTTCAGACATTCCCAAGTTTGAGGGGAAGAGTGGTGAGGATCCAGATGACGACGTCATGACCTTTCACCTTTGGTGCTCATCCAACTCTTTGAATCATGATTCTGTTTGTTTGAGACTGTTTCAACGCACCCTCACGGGGAAAACCACGAAGTGGTGTGTTGAGTTGCCTGGGGCACTTATAGTGGTTTCAATGAGATAGATTTGGTTTTCTTGGATCGTTTCCAGTTGCGGGTTTGTTACGATACTGGTATTGAAGTTTTGTCTACCTTCCGCGGGAATAAGGCCACCCAAATTTCTGACCACGTTCAAGAGTGGCATCGATGGAAGAGGTTAGTGAAAGCCAACCTTCCTCCAGAGTTTCTATTGGAATGGTTTCTCAAGTCTTTACTTCCATATATTGTTAAGGATGTTTCGATGTCCCGCATTACGACTGAGTAACAAGCCATCCTAAAAGTCTAGCAGCTAGATTTACTATATTCTCAGTCTGGCATCTTGTATGACATTATTACTAACACACCGCAAACACAACATGAGCCCAAGTTAGTTCCTGTACCACATGCCGATGGAATTGTGGGATACATAAGTAATCGACCTATATATTTGGTTGCTAATCAAATGCAACAAATTTCACTTAACGAGTCTACTTTCAGACAGGTTCACACCTTTTCCACTTCCACCCCATCGTCTAATGTACATGCTGTGCAATCGATGAACCCATTAGGTAACTAGCAGCCTGGTGGTAAGAAGAAGGGGAGAAACAACCGTAAGGGAGGAAACAATGGAAACAATAATAGTAATCGCAATACTCCTCGAAAAGAGAATGCCAACCCTCCTCGGGAAGGCAGAAACACTGGTGGGGACCGTAAACCTAGGCGTAAGGTGAAATTCCCTTGCGAGCTTTGTGGGGAAGATCATCTTACTCACCTGTGTCCTCGAATCAAAAAATCATCGAAGCATATTGCATAGAGACCAGCTTTGTTGAAAGATCCCCCTCCTCATCATCAAAACATGGCTTCGCATGCTCCCTCTACTGGTTACGGACCTAATGACACTACAATGCCTTCTTCCAATAATAGTGGCTATGGATGTGTGAATATGGTCCTATCATAGGTTAGTGTTGCTACTCATCAATGCGATTATGGTGCACCATAACCGAATATGGGGAATGAGCCTCCCCCTCCTCCTAATACTTCCTTGCATATCGAGAAGCCTTCTACTATGCCACGGATACCGAAAGGTGTTCTCAAGCGCTCTACGCATGATCCCAATGCTCAAGCCGCCCAAAACTACTCCATTGTAGAAGATTTGGGTCAAACTCCGTGTGCCATGTTGGCTCTTGAAGTTTTATAGGCGTGTCCTTCTCAAAGGCATGCCCTTTTGAGTGCTTTAGGAGTTCAGGACGGGGGAATTCCAAACGTTATCAAGTTTGATACTACTGATGTTCAACTTCGATTAGCTTACCACGTGGATTTTCAGATCCATGTGGAGTGCCTTCAGAAGTTTGTCAAAAGAACGGTGGTTGACGAAGGTGCTTCTGCGTCAGTGATGTATTCATCTTGTTGGAAAGATCTTGGCTCTTCTCCCTTATCCACATCTAGGACCATGCTCACAGTATTTGACGGTCGTTCATTTAAGCCACATGGTGTTCTTCCTTCCCTTGTTGTCCGCTTGGGTGGGAAATCTATGCCTATTGAAGTCGAGGTGGTTGATGCACCCATCAATTACAACCTTCTCCTGGGTAGGAATTGGATGTACGCTATGAAAGCGGTCACGTCTATTGTGTTTAGATTTATTTGCTTTCCACATGAAGGCAATATTGTGACAGTCGACTAGATGGATTTGGTTAGTCTTTATTCCACAGCATCCAAAGGATCGATAGTCCCATAAGTTACAGATTCTGAGCCAGAAACTGGGAACATGGGTGTCAGATTGTACCCTTCATTGATGGGATCTTATCATTTCCCTTCGCCCATTAATTTTATTGGAACCATTTCCGAGAATGCGTCTCATCCATTGAATAATGTATCATTCTGGACTTCGTATTTCGATGATCCATGGACCTTACTGTCCACAAATTCCATGTCTAGAGACATTGCACATGTTGGAATGGCTATGCCACTGTCTACTGCTGAGCTTGCATATCATGACTTTCAACAAGCCATTGCAGAGCCGGATCTCCCCTCTTCACAAATAGAGGAGGATGATCCCGTTATGCTACCAGAATGGGCAGTCGAATCATCTTGTTCGCACGATTTCCTTGATGGTACTTTACCTTCAGATGAAGCTATTATCGAGGCCATGTGTGTTAGTGAGAGACCTTGGGAGGACATGCATCATCGCTCTTATTTTCTTCCCAACCTCGATCTCGTCGAGCAAGAATATTTTAGGATGACTCTTGCCGAGATGGTTGGTCACCCTGTGGATCCTCTAGTTTCACATGGGATTTACGCAGAGGGGAACATGGCTAATGTTTCCCTGACCATACTGATCAACATATCTTGCACTCCCCTAAAAATTGAGAACATTTACATCGGTGATGATTGCTCTTCTGAAGAGGTTTCCATTTACACCGAATTGTTTACAGAACATCGGGAAGATTTCACCTGGTCATATGAGGAGATGCCAGGAATAGACCCCAGTATTGTTGAACACGAGATTAGAACATATCCTCATGCTAAACTGGTTCGACAACGTATTTGTGCCATTAACCCTAGGAAGGCTACCGCTATCAAGGCAGAGTTGGAGAAACTGCTAAAGGCTGGTTTTATCTACCCCGTTCCCCTTACTGAATGGGTGTTAAACCCTGTTCCTGTGGATAAGAAGTAGGGAATGATCCGTGTGTACACTGATTTTAGAGACCTAAACCATGCATGTCTAAAAGATAATTTCCCCACTCCATTCATTGATCAAATCTTGGATGCTTGTGCGAGAAGTGAAATTTTTTTGTTCATGGACGACTTTTCAGGGTATAACCATATTCAAATCAAACCCGAGGACCAACATAAGACTGCTTTCATTTGTCCTTGGGGTACATTTGCTTACCAGAAAATTCCTTTCAGCCTTCCGGAGCTACATTTCAACGTGCCATGACCTTAAATGTATAATGGAGGTTTTCTTGGATCATCTTGCTAGCCATTCTTGCAAGAGAGTGGACCACCCCAAGCACTTTCGTTTGATTCTCGAATGATGTATACACCACAAGATTTGATTGAATCCCAGTAAATGCATCTTTACTGTGAGGACAAGTCGCCTTATAGGATTCATAGTTTTGAAAGAGGGTATCAAAGTCGATCCTCTTAAAGTTGAGGCAATACTTCAGTTGCCTCCTCTGTGCAACTTGTTACAACTTCAGAGCCTCCAAGGGAGAGCTACTTTTCTACGTCTCTTTGTATTAAATTATGCTAGTCTTACCAAAGGTTTCACGCACTTGTTGAAGAAAGACACCCCATTTATCTAGGATGAGCGAGCCCAACAGTCTTTCAATGCTCTTAAGAAAGCTTTGGTATCAACCCCTTTGCTTAGTCCACCCGACTTTGCAAGAGATTTTATACTTTATGTGGCTACATCTCAAGAGACGATTGGCATGGTGTTATTTTAGGTTGATGATGTGCTCATGGAGCATGTGATCTATTATCTTAGTCGAAATCTAGTAGACGTTGAGCAAAGATATACTCATGTGGAAAAGTTGGCACTTGCGACTGTTCATGCAGTCCAATGGTTATGGCACTATACCATGCTTAGGAAGACCACAGTAATATCACATATCAATCCGTTTTAGTTTGTGGTATCCAGACGTCTTATAGGGGGGAAGTACAATAAATGGATTGTAATCATTTAGGAGTTTGATCTCGATTTTGCTTCAGCGAAGTCGGTGAAATCCTTGGGTTTTGTTGAGCTTATGTCGGACCTCCCACGACTTGATGAGGATGTTTTCCATGAAGATTCTTTTGTGGATGAACACTTATTTCTTATCTTGTTAGAGGACCCTTGGTATGGGGATATCATTGTATATCTCCAAACTTTGAAGTTTCCTTTGCATTATTCATGAGATGAGCGACGATGTGTGAAACACCATGCTAAATATTATACTATCATCGACGACACTTTGTATCATCGAGGAAAGGATTATATTCTCTGTCATTGCTTGACTCATGAAGAAGCGGAGCGTGTGCTTAATGATTTCCATGTTGCGGTGTGTGGTGGTCACTTATTCGGGCTTGTTATAGCCCAACGCATTATGCGAGTTGGTTACATTTGGCCTTCGATCTTTAAAGATTGTGTGAATGATGTGAAGAGATGTCACCCTTGCCAGGTGTTTTCTCGGAATATACACTCGCATCCAATGCCACTTCATCCAGTCGTCACCATCGATCCCTTCACCAAGTGGGGGGTGGATTTCATGGATTTCAAAACAGCTTCGGCTGGGGGGCATCACCATATCATAGTGTTCGTGGAATAATTTTCCAAATGGGCTGATGCCATGCCTACCGTAAAATCTGATGGTACTACAACAACCCATTTTGTTTTCAATTGGATTATTACTCGGTTCGGTATTCCGAAAGAGATTGTCACTGACCATGGTAGTCACTTTCAAAACAAAATCATGTAGGATTTGCACTCAAGCTTGGGTTTAGTCAAGAACACTCATCTTCTTACTATCCCCAAGCGAATGGTCAGGTTGAAGTAGTCAATAAGTCTTTAAAAACCATTCTCCAATGTACCATCCAACAAAGCAAGAACAATTGGCATATTATGTTATATCCTTCTTTATGGGTGTATCGAACCACAATCAAGACTGCCACCGGGTTCTCACTGTTTCAGCTAGTACATGGTATGGAGTCTATTTTACGGATTGAATGCAAAATGCCTTCGCTAAAAATAGCCATAGAGCTCCTCCCTGATACGTTGGTTATTGAGCAATGTTTAATCCACCTTGAGCAGCTTTACGAGCAACATCGAGATGCCGCTATGGCTATAGATGCCAATAAACGTCGTGTCAAGGTTCAATACGATAGGTCTGTCCATCCCCGGCAATATGCTGAAGGTGACTTGGTCCTCTTATATGACAAAGCTAAAGAACCCCTGGGGGAAGGCAATTTTAACCCCATGTGGCACAGTCCTTACATCATGAGGCGTGTCTTGGAAAAATGAGCTTATGAATTAGAAGATTATGAGGGGAACGTCTTGAAGGAGCCTAGAAATGGGCTCTACTTCAAGTGGTATTACACTTGAACTTCTAGTTTGAGCTAATACTTTTGTACACTATTGTATAGTTTCTTCTGTACATAGTTTAGATTTCTTTTGGTTTTCGGGTATGCTGATTCGCTTCCGTTTGATTGACATATGTCAGCGGAATCTCCTATGTTCTTAGGATTTGTGGATGGTGCTAGCCATCATACGCAACAACTTGCTTCTACTGCCTGGGTTATTTAGTCACCTGACCACCTAGTTGTGTCCTCAAGAGGTGCTTGTCTTGGTCCTACATCTAACAATGTGGCTAAGTATAGTGTTTTGATTGAGCTACTTCAGGATGTTATTTCGCATGGTATCCATTTTTTAGAAGTCCACCTAGATTCACAACTAGTTGTGTCTCAGTTGAATGGTCAGTACCATGTGAGGGATCCTACATTACTATGGAAATTCTTAAGGGTAAGACTCTTGGAATGCTATTTTGTTTCCATTACATACATTCATGTTCCGAGAAGTTTTAATCATATATCTGATGCATATGCTAACTATGTCCTAGATTGGCATTTGCCACATTCATAATGAAGTACACAAATAAATATACATTCATACATTTGTACATACACACATATAGTAGAACCGTAGAACCATAGTTTTTATAAATAATATGTCCAACATGGTAGTGTCATAATACAAAATTGGAGCTCGTAGCCCTCAAAAATATACATATCGATACAAAAAATATGGGACTTTGAGATGTCTAAGCCCTATGAGGAGGCCTCACTGCCGATTCGGCAGGATGCGTCTGATAATAAAAATGTACTACGTTAGCCATATGCTGTAGTAGTCGCACCCAGTTAATCGGTACCCCCCACCACATGGCGTTGCATATCCTCTGGTAGCTGCGTTACCTCTATCAAAGGTACCCTCGTTGGTCATCCATGATAGGTTGACCTGCACAGTATTTAGTATATGCTCTGCTGCAGCACCCACTACTTCACCACCCCTGCCCTGGCGACGATGTCTCGAGAATCCCCGTGGTCTTACTGGACCCTTGTCTGCGAGTAGACAGTGAAATATTAATATGTGATACTACCCCCCAAAAAAATATTTTTGCATTCACATTTATAATAAAAAATCCAAAAAAAATTAATACACAAAAAACATAAAAAGAGTAACTCACCGATGTCTCCAAATGATGCTCCTGGCAAAAGTGGCATGTCATGATCCTGACAGAAGTCTATCCCTCCATAGGGGTAGTCATCTATGGCTATGACCTGTCAGTCCTACCAGTGAAAGAAATCAACTATGTATGGTGATGCCTGTCGGCCACCACCCTATCGCGTCAAGACCTTTTCCCACCGGGTCAGGGCTGGGTCGCAGAGACTATGAGGAGGGACTTCAACCCTCAGACTAAGCCCCGAAACTCACTCAAAGAGGAAACTGCATAAGATACTGTCGTATCCAAATTTTTTGCCTCCCCTCGCTTGCACTCCGTTAAATAGGCCTTCATGGACCCCAGTAACATTGTGCACCAATCATATACCATGGGCTGCATACACTATGAGGCATAGAAGATCACTGGCCTTGAATCCTGGTAAAGAGCTGTCGAACCTGTAATCCGCACAAGGGTAGCCACTATAACCTTCATGATCAGACTGACTATGGCTATGATGGGCACCTGACTCCCCACTGTCCGAGTATTGGGAAGACAGTATCGCTCAATGTAGTCGGGAATGGTGATCACACCACCCACAGAATGAGATTGAAGGCTTGCCACTTCACCTCGATGGGACAAACCAGTAATGAAATAGATATCATCCACCTCCAAGGAAAGTATTTTCCCGTCCAAGTTGAAGTTTTGTGCATCTATGTCCCAGTAGTCTATCAAATGGCGGAGCAATAGGTTTTGGGCCCTCAAACCCCCTATGTTGCAAAATTTGTAAATCCCACATGCTTGTAAAGCTTGTTTTGTAGGCAAACCATTGCGGACGGCCTCATCCACAAGGTCATGCTCCCTTTCTCTCCATTCTAGAACCATCCCGGAGGAAGACAAACCAAAACTTTAGTCATTTTTATATAAAAACAAACTTCACGGCCGTACCCACGGTCTATTTATCTCACAGAGGCGGGTACCCACGGTCAACGCATGTGTTGACCGTGGGTACTAGGCCCTACCCGCTACCTGTATGCTTGTAGCTTGCGGGTACCGCCATGACCAAATAGAGCTTGGCCATTTAAAAATTTGGACCACTAAAAATTCAACTAAAAACAATAAAATGAAGGATAAGGATGAGACTACTAACCTTCTCCAGACGGCTCGATGAACGGATTCTCGTAGCTCCTAGAATCAGCAATTGAAATTCAAGGTGAAAACTAACCAAAAACTTCAAATTGGGTGAATAGTGAAAATGAATTGTAAATTGTAATTTTTTATTCCTATTTATAGTTTCGAAAACCCACTTGTCTATAGTTTTCACTGTTTTAAGCTGTTTTGGACTAATATAATGTCTTGGAGTAGCATTTTGGACAGATTTCTTCGACGAGCGTTGATTTTTGATTGTTTCGCGCCTACAACAGGTATATTTCACACCTAGCATATAGGTTAGACGTCATTTTCACATGCATTATGCATTTGACCTTTTGACATTTTCATAAACCCTAGGTGCGACCCAGCTTCTTAGCCTACATAGAGCCTTCACACTATTATAGAAGTGTCATTATGTGGTAGTAGGGCCTTTCCGAACATGGGTACCCTAGTTAAAACCCCTTTTTGCATTTTGGTGCCCATGCCGTTGTTTGTCCTTAAGATCGGGAGTCTTTTGTAGTTACGCCATGACTTTGCAATAAAGACTCATACTCTACTTTGTCTTATGCTAGCCATCTCCCATAAAGACTCCCCCATTTATATCAAGTTGTGATTGCATTGCATCATCTTGCTTGTTTCTTGAGCCTTGTGTTGGCTCTCGCTTACTCAATTATTAGCCTGGTGCCTGAGCACTTTCCCTGTCTAGCCCTGTAGAGCTTCCATTTTCCCTTCACAATTTGATGACCTTTTGACCCTGATGGAACACCCGCCCAGTGTCCACATCCTACACATGCTTCCTTACATTGATCATAGGTATGTTCCACTTCTTGGGACTAGTCCGCTTGCCATTTGACACTCGTTCCCTCAATTGTTGTACTATAAGCAATTTTATTCTTTTTCAAGCTTTTCCAAATATGAAAAAGACCAAAAAAATCAAATATTCCAAAACGATGGACCGGATTATGGTTACTACTTCTAGTTGGCAGATGTTGTGTCGCCTTTGAATATAGCATTCATTCCATTCCATACATTATGAGTTGGGACTATAGTAGGACCTTAGAATATGTACTTGTTTCTCAGTATTACTCCACCATTTGGTTAAGCTTCCAGTCACTATGGAGCCCTTTGTTGATGCCTCCTATATTGCACAGTTTATATCGAGTCTATCCTTCCCGAGTCTATCCATCTACTCAATCTCTTATTCAAAGGAAGTCCTGAAACCAGAGTCGGCCACTCCTCGAATCTCTTGAATATTGCATGTCGGCCATCCTTATTGAGTCAGTCCGTTTCACCTGAGTTCTTCCAAATATTTCAGCGTAGCTGTTACCTCGTGCTGGTTGATGCGGGATGCCTTAATTCCCTCCTTCTAGTGAGTTTCGTTCTGTCGACATCAACCCATTTATTTCAGAATTTGAGACTTAGATTTCGGTTGAGTACCTTGAGGCTTGCAGTCATTAGCGGCATGTTCTCTCGCCATCGACAGTTTTGGGAATACATCAATGTCCCCTGATCGATGGATTCATCTTAGTGTTCGACTTCAACACATCTATTCACACTCTCATGATTGTACTCTGTGCCTTTATGCCCATTTTCATTATTGGTGGGTTATCTCGCGTCTGTTAACGATATACATCATTGATCGGTAATCAGATGATGTCACATCTGGTTCAACCTCAACACCTTTATTCACTTGATGGGACTTGCACCGTAGATGATTTGTGTAGAAGACCCCAGGCGATAGTGACATTTAGTATGCTACTTATGATCGTGACTTTAGATCTAAGATATCATCTCTCAGACATCACCAGTTTGTACATCCAGTTTGCACTAGTTGTTTCCTTTTCAGTAGGGAACCATATCTTACTGTAGAGGGATTATGGCTATGATCACTTAGGACATATGTTCACTATGTACTTCCTATTCATGGCCATTGTATCAGATTGTTGTACTATACTGACATGTATTCAGAGATACTATTGTATTTTGACGAGTGAGCTATTCCTTCCACTTGTGTCTCCATCACTCCACTTCTGAGATTTATAATATATTTCGGCCATCGTAGCACCATTCTCTGACCTCACACATTAGGGGGCATCTGTTACAATGTAATTTTCCACCTTGTGAGCTTCAGCACTCTTTGGCCTATAGGATCCATTTCATTGACTCAGATGCACTTTATGTCCTTTAGATACACTTTTTCCCTATTTTTCTTCCTGTACACTAGCTGTTCCACTTTAGACAGCGTACCCATGAGTTGTTTCACTATAGCCCACGGGTAACAAGTAAAATGGTAAAAGTCACTAGTATATTACTTTTTACTCCCAAAAAGCGGTCTTAGGGTGACCTTTGGCCCTCCATTTTCCCTGAAACACCTCGATGTGTTTTTTCACTTACCTTTGGAAGGCTATATATTGAGCACATATGGCATATGGAAGGGAGGAGAAGGAGAGAGAAAGATAAATCTAGTTGATTTTTTCCATGACTTGAGTCTACACTCATTTGATCCTTGTTTTTGTGAATCTCTTATGTTCACCTACCAAACTCCTATTCTAGTTTTAGTTTTCCATTCCATGGAGGATTGAAGTGGTGGAGGCGCAAGTGGAGAGACCCAGTTCTTGGTTCAGAATGGTTGCTGGAAAGAGGTCGTATCATATTGTACTTCTTGTTATTCATTAATAGAAATAATCATATTCTCGTCCATTAATGTTGTGAATGTTGTTTATATTACATTGGGTTGCATTTACTTATGATATCATGGACCATTTCTATTGATGATGTTAATGTCTTTCATATATTATATGCACTTGTTGTGTATTGGCTGTCAAGACTAATTTGCAGGTTCAAGTGCATAGATTGAAAGTTTCAATGGGGATCTACATCAAACGTCCAGTTCGAGGTTGGTTATATTCTCTATTATCTTAGCATTGTCATTTATATAGCATTGCATTGGTAATTGAGTCATTTTCTAGTAGTCAGTTGTCTGTTTTGGTATGCCCCAAGCCATAGGAAGTTTTCTTTGTAATAGGTATATAATTTTTTTGGGTGTCTTATAGGTGTTTTAATGTGTCCTATTACCCATAAAGAACTTACTCCCCAATTTAAAAAGCATTTGGAAGTGTTTGGAACGAGTTGTAACCTACAACCCTAGAGTCGAAACAAGATGAAACCAAGCATTTTCCTTTGGAGGGATATTACAGTGGTATCAGAGCATGGTCCTTGCAACTGATTTGGATGACCATTTATGATGTCAAGAAGTCATCCCCCACCCTTAGAAACTGAAACTGAAAGTACATTTGGTGAAGAGGAAGAAGCAGGAGAAGAGGTGCACTATGTTGACACTATGGCTAAGCATGAGAAAGGAACCTCAGAGATGGAGGAGAAAGAGGATTTTAGGAAATTCATGAAGAAATGTTTTGAGGACATGAAAAGGCATATAATGCAAGGGTTTGAATTGATGGCTAGTCAAATTGGAAGCAAATTGGAAATAGGAGGAAGCAGTAGTTCCCCTTTCATGGAAAAGAAGGCATTTGGTGGAAGCATTTGATCAAATACAGGGCCTCACAACCGACCCAATCAATTCCAGAGCTCAACAAGAGCCACCACACCCAAGTTTATTGAGTTCAAAGAGGATCTTCACACCCAATATGGAATGCAAAAACTTCTAGGAGAATGACAACAATTGAGTGAATATTGTAGGAGGACCTTACCATTTGATCAATTCTTTACTATCTCAAACAAGCTCAAAATGAGGGGAGGAAACATAACTCCTTTCCAAAACAAAGAATTGAATTATGCCATAGGTAAAATTCCTCTTCCTAATATCAAAGTTCTGCAAATACTTGGGTACAAATGTCAGATGTATATTTTCAGCTGAATCCAATGGTTGAAGAGGATGATTTAAAAATGGCTATTTTGTATCTTGAGGGAGAAGCAAATGATTCGTGGTTCCATGGACTTAAAACATTGCGACATGATCATGTCACATCATATGAAGAATTTGTTAATATGTTAGTGAAAA
Organism: Larix kaempferi; assembly: GCA_027924585.1. Lineage (NCBI taxonomy): Eukaryota > Viridiplantae > Streptophyta > Pinopsida > Pinales > Pinaceae > Larix > Larix kaempferi. The sequence continues at coordinate 5,138,662 of BSBM01000798.1, read as the reverse complement.
TATTTGAGCAAAATGACCCTGAAATGCCTTTCAAGGAACTAGCACAGTTGAAGAAAATTGGAACCCTTGAGGAGTACATGTTGGAATTCCAAAAAATATTAGTTAGGGTGGCTGATGTATCCATGGTTTGATTGGTATTTCTCTTTACTGAAGGATTGGATGAACCTTTCAAAGGTTTAGTTAAATCTCACAAACCTACTTCATTAAAAGATTCTATGAACTTGGCAAGAGATCTACACAATGTGCTACCCAAGAAAAAGTATCCTCCCAAGCCAAATTTTACTTCCGAGTTTAGATTTGACAAGAGACCATGGAAAAAAGATTCATTTAGGAAGGACAAGAAAGAGGGACCAATCAAGGAAGAACTCAAAAGAAGGAAACTATGTTACACATGTTTTCAACCATGCGTACCAGGGCATAAATGTGCTAAGGGAAAAGAACAATTCATTGAAGTATTTTCTAATGATGAAGGGGACATGGAGGAAGAAGAACAACTTTCAGCCCAAGAAGAGGGATATGACATAGCAGAATAAGATCATCCATCACCCAAAAAAGGGAGAATCTAAGTGCTTTCAGGATTGCCTCATTTTCACACCATCTGATGCAAGGGAGTGGTACAAGGGCAGAGAGTTTCGATATTGGTAGAAGGAGGAGCAACTTGTTAGGAACCCATGTCAACTCTTCTCTTTACTTTGTTAGTATATTGTTGTTGGATGCATATGCTTTGTAATTCATCCCATAGTATTATATGTTCCATGGTATTGATCCATAGTATTGGACGCATATGCTTTGTAAGTCGTCTCATAGTATTATATGTTTCGTGGTATTGATCCATAGTATTGATGCATAGAGTTAGTATACAAGTACGTGTTGAGTCCAATGAAGGCATCCATAAGTTATTTGTATTGATCTTTCTCAAATGAGGTTTCCCCCTCGAAGTGGCCCGCGATCAATAAATCTATTCCGAGTTATGTTATTTCTGATATCTCGTGCATTTTCATTAATTAATTGTTGTAGGTTCCTCACATTTGGTATCAGAGCACTTTCTTCGGCTCATTGGGTGGAATTTCTGCCAATTTTTTTTTTTGCATCTATATTGTTCCTTTCAATTGCAATTTTGGATTTGGGAGTAATCCCTATCCTATTAACTATGGGAAGTACCTGGGCTTAGCTCTAAAACACATTGTGAGGAGTACCACAGGAACCCCGAAGTAGCTGGCCCATTGATAGGACCTGCCAGCGAAAAGGGCAATGACCCCTCCTTGATTGACTAGTTCTCACTCGTGAGGTAAACCAAGAGCTTTCGTTTGTGGCATAGCGGTTATCATTTTTACCTGAGTCGTAGAGTGAGGGGTACTGCCCCAATACGCAAGCCATCAGACAACATTGGTGGCTGAGTGAATCCCCTGAACCGTTAGGAATTTGAGCATACCTGGGGTCCGTATGTATTTTCAGCTAATAAATAGCAGATTGCATCTATCCAGAATTGTTGCAGATCAATTTTGAGTTATTGCAAACCCATTCCGAAAAAAAATAAAAAAAATAAAAAAAAAAATAAAGTAAAAATAAAATAAAATAAAAAATAAAAAAAATGTTGTTTTTCGCCATATCTTCTTTTTTGTAACTTCGTTTCCCTTGAAAATTCATAGACACCCCTACAATCCCATTCTTCATATTTCATTCCTGGCGACCTTATCCCAAATTCCACTTCCCGAAGCTAGAAATCCCACATTTGTCTATTTTTAGGGTTTGACATAATTTCTTCGATTTTCACCCAATCGCCTTCAAATTTTGCCATAGTGTTCATTTCCTATTTTTGTTTTTTTGTCCTTCTTTGACAAAGTTTCTTTTTCTTTCACCCTGCTTCTAAAATCCCCATTTTCTGCTTCTCTATCCATCAGAAAGTGTCCAAAACCTAGTCAAACCCCAATTACCCATTAGAGTTTTTCCCAAATCCAAATTTTCCTTTACTAAAGAAGCTTTTGTTTTTGTTTTTCTACCCATTCTAAAAAAAAAAAAAAATCTTGGTTATGGTTGTCACCTACGCAGGAGCACAACTCATGGATGAAGAACTCGTAGCCCTCAAAACCAAACTCCAAGATCTAGATGAAAAAATTCTCTTCCTCCATCTTCAACATTCAGACATGAACAATAAACGACAGCCATAATCTTCTGCACACACTAGGTTCTCTTCTTCCAACAATTTTCGTGGGGCGAAGCTTGATTTTACTCACTTCAATGGTAATGATCTGACTGGATGTATATACTGGGAAGAACAATATTTTAGTCTGCATAATACTTTTGATTTCCACAAAGTTCCACTTGCATCCTTTCATTTGGAACAAGAAACCCTTAAATGGTATTGTTGGTACATCAAAGCTCATGACGAGCCAAACTAGACATATTTTTGCCAGCTCCTTTTGCAACGATTTGGTCCTAGTGCTTTTGATGACTTCACATGATCACTTACTAAACTTCGCCAAATTGGAACTGTGAGAGAGTATCAGACAGAATTTGAGAAACTGGCTAATCACATAGAAGGATTGTCTAATGAATTCTACAGGAGTTGTTTTATTAGTGTCTCAAGGATGAAATACGCTCAAAGGTTAAAATATTATGTCCCAACATAATGATGGAAGTCCCAGGGTTGGCTAATATGGAAGAGGACAAGATCACAGCCCAACAACGCTCCAAATCCACTTTTGTTTCATTCAGAAATATGGTTTCCCAAAAACCTCCCATCACGTCAGCTCCTCGACCAACTCCTATCAAGCATTTTTCTAAAGCAGAGATGCAAGCACGTAGAGAAAAAGAGCTTTGTTATAATTGTGATGAGAAATTCACTCAGGGACACAGATGTGTTCAGAAAAAGATCTATCTCTTGGATGTGGATTCCCCGCCTGCCTCTGAACTTAATGAAGAATCTCCAGATACAATAGATGAACAGGTCGACATTCAACAGCCTCTTGTTGACCCTCCATCTCAGGATGACCACCCAGAGATATCTCTCCATGCTTTAGCCGGAGTCATGACCCCAAAAGCAATGTGGGTCAGGGGTTACTTCAGGAAGCTCCCTCTTACAATACTCATTGAATATGGTATTACTGACAACTTCATTGACCCTCAGATCGCCAAACAGGCTGATTGTTTTGTCCATCCTTGCTCCAACTTTGAATTCATGATTTTCAATGGGGGCACCTTACCTTACAATGGGAAGTGTCGCAATGTGCGTATCTCTATGGAAGATTATAACCTATGCTCTGAAATGTTTTCCATGGCCTCAGGCGGATATGATGTGGTTTTGGGTGCTCAATGGTTACGCACACTTGGCCCCATCTTATGATATTTTGCTGAACTTTGGATGCAATTTTCAATCAATGGGAAAAAGCACACATTTACGGGCTTACAACCAGGGTCTCTCTGCATCAACAATTCACATCGCCTGGAAAAGATCCTTGAGAATAAGTTTTGCATGGTGTCATCGTTAAACTCCATTCCATTCAAATTCACCCATCAATGGTATCCACTACTCGTTTGGATCTACAACACATTTTGGATAGATATGCAGGTGTCTCTGTTGAACTAGTGGGATTGTCGCCTTCGAGAGACCTTTCCGGTAAGAATTTAGCTGCCTCTATATCTGAGAAGGAATTGATGTCTATTTTGCATGTAGTACTGAAGTGGCGGACATACCTATTAGGGTATTATTTATGCATCAAGATTGATCACCAGAGTCTAAAATATTTCCTGGAACAATGGGTCTCCTCCACAACTGTTAACACAATGCCTATCGACAGGGGTTCACTTCGCACTATTTCCAACAAAAACCAACCCAAACTCCCTTATGCACCGTCCTGGAAAGCTGTAACCCTTTCCAACAACACTTGCGGAGCAAGTTCAGTCTCACCCGAGATGGATAAGGGGGTTGCAGGAACCAAGTTTCCGCAGTGAAGTTGAGGCTATGCTTCACCCATATATCACTATCACAGAAACCAGAGGTTATGTCCTTTGCATCATACTACCAATTTATCACTCGCATATCAGATCATTTGCATATTCAATAGATAGAAAACATTTGCAACAACATATTTAACCTACTTATTCACATCAGCAGTAATCATTCAACCCATAGAATACTAAGCATGTTGCAAACATTCACATTCATCATCACATAAATACAAAGACAGAAATAGAACCATAATCGAACATCCTCATGCATTCATTAAAACCTTGTGGAATGAACCTCGTAGAAATAGTCAATACACCGTGTTGCGGATACAAAGGAGATAAAAAAGATGGAAAGATGGATAAAAAAATGGATGCCCTTAGGCTTACAATCCTACTCTATTTATATGCTTCTATTCAGTTACAAAACGGTCCACATGACCAATTCTAACTAATTTAACTATTCTTGCGCTTCCTCAAACTCTGTGAATGGTCCTTCTTTTGTGGATTGTACCTTTCGCACCTCTCGGCTTCTGCACTTCCTGCGGACTTATCCCATGCCAACACGCCCCCAACACAAACTTGTGGCTCACCCTTGAGCCACCTAAGTTGAACACTATTGGTTTGTTCTCATCCTTCATTGTGCTATACTTTTGAGGATGTTCTTTCCGTATGGAGCTCACTATTGTGTACTTCTCAAACTCATCCGTCAATTTTTGGTTCGCTATCATGTACTTCTTGAACTCCACCTCCAGTCTCTGGAAACCTTGATCATCTACCTCTTCTGCATCTGCTCGTGCACTTCATGCTTGTTCCAAACTGAGGAAAAGTGTATTGACATCGCCAAGGTGGGAAACAGGCCTACTACTCCGGTACATCTGTTTCACACCCTAGACTCCCTACTACCGAGGCCAAGGGGCCTCCGCCCCTAGCGTTCTGGTGGTCGCGGGGATCACGAATCTTTTATATATAACCACACACTTAGACATCTCAGATGAGACCTTGTCTTTGTTCCTCCCGAGTGTCTGCGCCGCTTTCCTTACTAGTTTTTCATGCACACTTTTCGTTCTTTCTCTCAGCGCACCTGGGGTGCTGCCGTACGAAATGAAATGGATCATATCCACAGCTTCCTTGGAATTCCTTACTCAACCCTCTTCCTGGCCAACTTGCAGCATGAATTTCTCCTAACTGATAAACACTTCCTTGCTCAACTCGCCTCCTCTGCCTGTATTTATGCTTATCTGTTGTGTCCTTGATGCCTGATTCTAGCATCATTTGCAAATCCATTTGCATAAACCTCCGATCCTGTCATCATACTTATACGACGTCTCTTGGTGAAGCTGATCTGTAGCAATCATGCTCGGACTTGACTCCTCATGTGCCAACCGTGTGAAGCATCAATGAGCAACCCGACTGCCCATGCTTCCACTTTTTGTAATTATTTGTTTTTTTTTTCTTCACCTCTGGTGCTCAACTGCTCTGTGTCAGATCATGGAGATAGGGCTTCATCTTATTCCCATTGACCAACTTAGGTAATAATACTCCATCCAAACTTTGTAGTTGCACCTCACCTCCGTTAGTGGCAAAATTGATGATGTATGGTCCTAACCAATGCATTTGTAACTTACCTAGGTGTTTTGTAATTTTACTGTCATACAAAAGAACTGTATCCCCGCACTGAAAGTGCCTTTTTCACATGGTGGTCGTGCCATGCCTTTTGTTGGTCTTTCTCCACCTTTTGATGGAGCCCTGCAATGAACTGATCCTTGTCGAGTTGTACCAGCTATGCCAAACATTCCTCCACTCCACCATCATTACACATCCCTGTAGCTATTGCGATGTGTAAACTTGGTACAATATACTCCATCGGCATAACTGCTTCTTGTCCTTAAACACGCTTGAATGGATTCTGGCTAGGTAGTCGTTTGCATGTTGTGCGTGTCATAGGTCAAACTTGCACCTCTCCGTCCGTGATCACCTTGAACTATTGATCACACAAAAGGACAACCTGGATGGAGGAGCATGTTGAACCTAGATGATACTTTGACTTACTCCATTTCCTGACATTACTGGAAAAAACCATAAAAATATCATTCTGAGATATGAGCGCTACTCTACTTCAATAAAACTAGTGCCTATACGCTACTCCAGTATACAATAGTAGCGCTCAAAGCCTTATGAGCGCTACTCTTTCTCAGCATAGTAGTGCTCAACATTTAAAATTCGATGAGCGCTAGTTGACAAGCACCATAGTAGCGCCCTAAATGCTACTTCACTAAACAATAGTAGTGTACATCTTAAAAAATGATTAAAAAATAATTAGTTTCACGAGGAGGATTAGTTGCTGGTAGTTTCCCAACTTCCCCAACTTCCTCCTTAACCATATCTCGACCTGAACTACTTCTCTGATCCTATAAATACAGAGAAGACTAAAGAGAAAGGTTAGATGGATATATGGAGAAACTTAGAGACATAGAGATCTAAAAGAGAATCTTGCATTGGAGGAGTTGATGCTGAAGATATCCAAGCCTGAGAAGAGCAAGAGCCCAGAATCAAGTTGCAAGAGCCTGTCATAAAGTCAGGTATACTTGTACATCAATTTACTTTTGACAATAAAGGTTGAAGTGTCTTTCTTGTTCCAACTTAAATGTGTTCTAAAATAATATCTTAATTTGGATCTGTTTTGGCCAATATCGAATGTTGAACATTGTTTTTGTTTCTTTCAAACATTATATATTATCCAAGACACGCTGAGAAAGGTGTTTGTTTTGCAGGTTTACTGAACAAAAGGTGGATTTGAGCATTGAGCGAGGGATCAAGTGAAAGCTAGGATCAAACACCGGTTAAAGGGTATGTTCTCAAGTTCCATGACTCATTTCTTTTCGTAAATATATCTGCAATACAATTAATACACTTACCTGTCACCCCATCCAAGTTGATAGCATTAGTTTCCTTGCTATAGGGTAGTTTTTCCCACCAACAGATTGACGACCATACTGGGGATAGTTGTGTTTTTGCTCTAGGAAACTTTTTCTTGTTTGTCTTCCCAGAACTTTTTTGACTCCTTTTATATGCTGAGAAACCCTATAGGTATCCCCTTCCTGTTTCTCTCTGCTTCCATCAGTCTTTTGGTATCTTTCCAAAGTCAGTTTTTAAACTTTTAAGCTATGAGTGCTACTTTATTGTACATACAGTAGCGCCCATACGCTACTGTGCTATACATATAGTAGCGCCCATCTCTGCAGGGGCGCGAGTTTCCCTACGGCACAGTAGGGTACGTTTCCTGAAGCTTTCTATTAGTGGTCTGCTTGAGTTTTTAGCCTTTTGGTGGTTTGCTGACTTTGCTTTTAGATCTCCTTGGTTGGTGTATGAGGTTTTTTAACTTTTTTTTAAGTCATAGAACCTATCTTTGAGTCTTTTTACCATCTTTGGATCACTTGTTTACCTTTGGAACGTTTAGATTGTTTATAACTTTTTGGAAGACTAGGTTGTGTTTTGTGGTGAGCACTTCCACTTTTTTGGGCCCTAACTGTATGTTGCTGGTTTACAAACCTGCATACTTTTGTATCTGCTGTTTGTGGCAACGTTTGTCTGCTCTTTACCTATCCTATCCTTTGTTTTAGGGTTTGGTCCATTTTAGAGCCTCTAAGGTGTCTTCTGAACTTGTTGGTTTCCAATCTTCTTGGACTTATTGTCTTTTTCTGGTTTCAAGTGTATTTAAAGTGCTTTAGGCTGATTCATTTCTCAATTCTTTGTGTTAGTAGGGTAGTTGGCAGCTTGCTTGTCTACTTTTTGCTTGGCATAGTGGTCTTGCTAGGGTTAGATGCTTTAGGTCAGTCCTCTTGTATCTATCTCCTTTGTTTTCTCCCACTTTGTTTCCGAGTTTAGAGGATTTTTCTTTGCAAAAAACCTGTAGATCAAGTCTTTTTTTGAGCTAGTGCCTTGACAGATATGAGCTTAAGAACCATTCTTAGCCATACTTACACATTGCACATAAGTCTTATTTTTCTTTCCATGTTTATAGTTCTTTTTCGTTTATGATAACAAAAAAAGAAAAAAAAAATTGGTAGTTTAAGGTTAATAAGGCTTATTTCTTGTTACAAGATAACATAGGATATTTTGTACAATTTCAAAAAAAAAAAAGAAAAAAAAATAAGTAGATTTGCTCAGATTTTCAGTTTGGAAAAGAAGTAAATGAAAAAATGAAAAAAGCTTTGTTGTAGAAAGTTTGAATTTATGCACTTTTGTTTTCCTGTTGCAACCATGCCACACAAAAGCACTACCTTTTTGAGTAATAACAGCCCTAAAAAAAAAATTTAATAAAATAAAATAGAAACAGTTTTTCTTTTTTAGGGATACACTACACCAACTAATCTTGGTTAGGATCTTGAGTTTAAATCACCTTAAACCACTCAAGTTCACACATTACGCAAAAATCGTAGTTCGACTGTCACAGGTAAATCCATTTCACTCAAAGCTTGCTTGGGATCTGTGTAGTAGGTCATTGCGAGATCAGATTGTTGGGAATACTCCTACTTTCTGTTTCGAGCTTACGCTAGGATTGGATCACGTTTGGGGACTCTTTGGAGTTTCGGGCTCAGTTACCCTGCCCACGCCTTCTGATTCGATCGGTGACTGTTCCCCCAGTATTTTTCGGTGTTGTGGTATCCTTAGTATCTGACTTTAGGTTCATACACAGGTGACATCAGAGGGTATATCTGCTGTACCTAAGATAGACATGGGAGGAAATCCCTTGCAGGTATTTGGGAGGGCGGTTGGGTGATTCCAGCGCTTGCACCCTTAGTCATTGTATTGTGGACCCCGGGTAACTGTCTTTCTTCCTTCGTTGATCTGTTCTGGGCCCTCATCATCCCAGACTCTTCTCCGGAAGGCATCCTGTTTTCCTGTTTTGCATACTTAGGACTTTTTAGTTGGAGTGTTGTTTGCCCCCTAGTTGTAGTGGCCACTAGGTTCTAGTTTGTTATTTTATATATATAATCATAGAGAATCAAGAACTTCGTAGATCGAGAAGGTTTCAAAACCTTCCACTAGTTAGAACAGAACCTTTACAGCCAGCTAGACGACAGCAGGTAAACCCCAGTATTTCTTCAAAAACTATTCCTGAAACAGAATTTCCTGAGGAAATTCTTACAACAGAAAATCCTGAAATAGGAATTACTGAGGAATTACCACTTGAAGTTGAGATTCCTAAAGAACAAAAAAAAGCAATAGAAAACCCTGAAATAGAGGTTCCTGAGGAACCACAACTAGGTACCCCAGATCAGCGACACTTTAGTTCAGTTGAGATTGAAGATCTTACTTCTACGCAGTATAGCAATCCTTTCAATCCTCCTCTGACCAATCCTAGAATTCTGCTTCTATCACCTGTTGGTTTCCAGCAGCCCCATTACAGTGCATATACTTCCTTGCCCGGACATTTGATGTCTACTCTAGGAGGTGAACAGGGAGTTCCGCAAACTCCCACCATAGGTATGAACACTAACACAGTAAATCCTTCTTTTACTGCTACGCCAAGTCAAGCACAGACAACCTCTGTGTCTACTCCGTCTTTCTGTTTTAATACTGGTACATTAGGTATGCCATGTTCAACAACGATGGCATCTATCCCTACACCTACTATTGGACCTAGCAGTACAGCTAATTTAGCACCACCTCCTGCTTTTCAACCGTTATATCAGATACCTAGTAGTTGGATTTCCACACCTGTTGTAGGACCAAGTGCTTCTGCAACTGTGTCGGTCATGAGTACCATGACTGCACTGTCTACATCATCTACCACTGGTTTCAATACCTTTGCAGGCCCCAACATAAATCAATGTAATATGCCTGCAGGTAATGTCCCTTTTTCCTTATTTTCAGGGGGAGGGGGTAATATTTTTAACTAGCAATATGGCGGGGCTAATACCTAGCCACAGTGGACGAACCCACAGAGCACTAATCTACTTTCATATGGCTGGGGAAATTTCAATAATTCTTTCGTACAACAACAGATGGTAGGGGGCAAACCCTACCAACAAGTAGCTGGGGGCAACCCCTATCAACAGATGGTAGGTGGAAACCCCTATCAGCACATGGTCGGAGGCAACCCTTATCAATAGATGGTTGGGGGAAACCCCTACCAGCAGACGACTGGGGACAACCCCTACCAGCAGTTCATGGGTCAAACTATGGGTGGTTCCCCTTATCAAGTACAGTCTTACCGGCCTCGTTTACCATTTCTAGTAACTTTAAATTTTCCAGATCTTTCCAAACTGACCAACGATCCAGTGTATCATAATGCTACATTGCCATCAGTTCCTACCAAGTTACCTTCGGACATTCCAAAGTTCAAAGGCAAAGCAGGTGAAGACCCTGGTGACCATGTCACTACTTTCCACTTATGGTGTTCCTCGAATTCATTAAATGAAGATTCCATTAGATTGAGACTATTCCAAAGGACTTTAACTGGTGCTACAGCCAAATGGTACATTGAGTTACCTGCATCTACATTCTCTAATTTTGGGGATCTCGCGACTGTCTTTTTGAATCACTTCCAGCTCCCTATTCGGTATGATGCTGGAACAGACCTTTTCTCCACATTGAGGCAAAATAAAGCCACTCATTTATTTGACCACATTCAGGAGTGGCGAAGATGGAAGAGGCTCATTAAGGCCAACATACCTCCATAATTCCTTCTTGAGTGGTATTTGAAATCACTCCTTCCTTATATTTCTAAGGAAGTAGCTACATCTAGAGTATCTAACAAGGAAGAAGCCATCCTACAGACCCAGCAGTTAGATCTCATTTATGCACAATCCGGGTTATTGTATGAGATTATACCTAATTCACCACGATCGAATACCGATCGAAGTAGACCTAAACCTGGACCACATGCTGACAGCATAGTGGGTTCAGTTGACTCTGCAGCTTTCGAAGCATTGACCAAACAGGTTCATGCCTTATCTGTCAAACAATCGACTGCAGATGTTTCTTCCGTCACAACCTCTCCTTCTACTTTTGAGCCTGTCAACCAGGTTCAGAACAATCAAAAGGTCCCTCAGCAGCCCAATAATAAAAAGAAGGGCAAGAAAGGAGAGGGGAACCAACAAAATCCCAAAAAAGAGAATGCCGAAGAGGGTAACAAAGAATAAAAGAAGGTTAAGTTCCCTTGTAAACTTTGCAAGCAGAACCACCTTACTCACCAATGCCCTCTACTTGAAGAAGCCCAAAAGCTCTTAAGAGAAAAGAAGCCTGCCGTCCTGAAAGATCCATTCCCTAAAGGGTAGAGCTCAACTTCTGGCACCTCCAACACTGGGGGCACTACTACGGTTGATCAAACTTTTATTAACATGGTTAATTCGGATGCACTCTTACAAATGAGAGCCAGGAACTATACCCCAGACGCACTGAAAAAGGATAAAGAGATTCCAGAATCCTCCACTCCACTCCACATACCTGTGGACCCAATGCCCAAGATCCCGAAAGGTGTCTTGAAATGGGCATCGCACAATCCCAACACTCGAGCCACTTCCAACTACAACGTGGTTGAAGATTTAGCCCAGACCCCTTGTGCCATGTCTACTTTAGAAGTCTTGCAAAGTTGTCCTTTACAACGGAATGCACTTCTGGAAGCCATCAGAAGTATGGAATCCTCTAACATGTCTGCGCGATTTGATATGACTGATGTTAAATACCGGTTGCCCTACCACGTTGCTCTTCAGATTGAAGTCGTTCATGGTCCAATGACCATCAGACGAGCTGTCATAGATGAGGGTGCATCGACTTGCGTAATGTCTATTTCTTGTTGGAAAGCTTTAGGATCCCCCGCGTTAGCCCCTTCTAACACACTGCTTACTGCATTTGATGGCAGAACTTTCCATCCACATCGGGTTTTGCCATCATTTGATGTCACATTGGCTGGTAAGACAGTTGCTGTAGAAGTAGAAGTTCTGGATGCTCCGCTTGATTACAATATGTTATTGGGCAGGAGTTGTGTTGGTAATGTTATATCTCTTCACATGGTGGCTTTTTCGCGATTTTTCGATCCATTGTACTCTATCTAATCCCGGTAAAGGGATTAGGGTTGTAACCTAATTTTGGGTAAACGAATTAGGGTTTTAGATGCTGCGGAATACCATTTTATTGTATTGTACATGGTTAAATAAGCATATAATGAAAAGGAGCGGTGCGACTCTAAGTTTTGCTGGTTTTTTCCCGGTTAAGGGTTTCCAGGTGAAAATCTCAGTGTTATGTGTGTGCCATTGTGTATTCTCTGTTAATGCTTAAGAATCAATATACATTTGTATTTCACAGTTAAGGTTTAAACTTACATTTGGTATCAGAGCATTTTTTGGGTTCAGAGGGACGCCTTTGTTTCCAAGGGTTTGGCTCGCTCTTGGATTTGTGATAAACCTGGTTTCAGTGGGAGCTTTGTAGCGGTGATTTATTTTTTCTTTAAAAGAATGGCGAGCAGTTCTAGATTCGAGATTGAGAAATTTAATGGCCAGAGCTTTGAGCTATGGAATCTGAAAATGGAAGATCTTCTGGTAGATAGAGAACAATGGATCACTGTAGATCTAGGTACCATGCCCACTGGTGCGGTAAAAGAAGAATGGGAAAAGATGGAAAGAAAAGCAAGGAGCACCATTCGTATTTGCCTCGCAGATTCAGTATTGGTGAACGTATCTGGAGAACACAGTGCAAAGAAGCTATGGGATCAACTGGGAAATCTGTATCAGTCAAAGTCCCTAGTAAATAAGTTATTTCTGTGAAATAAATTGTACCTTATGAGGATGACTGATGGAGACTCTGTGTCAGAGCATCTAAACTCCTTCAATACTCTGGTAAGTCAGTTGACATCTGTTGGTATTACAATTGTTGATGATGAAAAATGTATTAGTCTATTGTGCTCTTTGCGAGATTCATGGGATAATCTGGTTATAGCTATTGGGATTAATGCAACCACACTAAACTTCGATGATGTGGTTGCATCCCTACTATCGGAGGAAATGAGGCGGAGATCCATAGATAGTTCAACCAAGGATGCCTTATTTGTAAGAGGTCGCCCTGGAGACAGATCTAAAAATAAGTCTTCAGGTGGTAGATCTAAATCTAGAGGGAGATATAAATCTCCAGGACCTTCTGTAAGAAAATGCTGGAAGTGCAGAAAAGTTGGGCATTACAAGAAGGATTGTAAATCCAAAAATACTGATAAAAACAGAGGACCTAATGATGCTCCATCTACAGATGGGAAAGAATCTACAGAGGAAGGAGGAGATGTGTATCTGGCATCTTCAAGTACACATGCAGAGCATGATTCGTGGTTGATTGACTCAGGTGCGTCTTATCATATGACTCCTCACAGGGAGTGGTTTTCTGAATACGAAAAGTATGATGGTGGAGATGTATTTCTGGGAGACAACTCGGTGGTGAAAATCATAGGTCGAGGAAAGGTCAAGCTACTGCTCAAAGATGGAAGGGTTAAAACACTTCCCGGGGTTCTGCACATTCCAAAGCTAGCTAGAAACCTTATATATGTAAGTAAAATGGATGATGCAGGTGTGAAAACTTTATTTGAAAAGAACACATGCAAGATGGTTCGAGAATCACTGGTGCTGATGAGGGGAGTTCGGATTGGAACTCTATACAAGTTGTTGGGAAGCACCTTCAAAAATGGATGTAACAGTACTATTGTTACTGAGGGTAAAAATGAAGGAGACAGAGTCCTTACTGTCTCTAGTGAGAAGACATCACTATGGCATCGAAGGCTGGGACATATTGGAGAGAAGGGTCTTCGACTATTACAAGGTAAAAGGATGGCTGAAGGCATGTCTGATTTCACATTAGACTTTGATTTCTGTGAACATTGCTTATATGGTAAACATAATCGGGTAAGATTCTCATCTGGTGTTGTAAGAGCTAAAGGAATCTTAGAGTTAATACACAGTGATGTTTTTGGACCTGTGCTTGTTCCATCACTTGGTAAATCGGTGTATTATGTTTCATTTATAGATGATTTCTCAAGGAAAACTTGGATTTATTTCCTGCGTAATAAATCTGAGGTTTTTAAAAGATTCAAAGAATTTAAGGCTCTTGTAGAGAATCAAACTGAAAAGAAAATAAAAGTACTTAGAACAGATAACGGTGGAGAATTCTGTGAAAGTGAATTTGAGGAGTTCTGTAAAACGTGTGGAATAGCAAGGCAAAAGACTACTCCGTACACACCTCAATAGAATGGGGTTGCAGAAAGGATGAACAGGACATTGATGGAAAATGAAAGGAGTATGCTCAGTGGTGCAGGGCTAACACAACAATTCTGGGCAGAAGCTATTGACACTGCGTGTTACCTAGTGAATAGGACACCCACATAAGCGTTGGTTGAAAAGACACCTCATGAGGTTTGGACTGGTAAGAAAACCTCTCTCTCTCATCTTAGAGTGTTTGGGTGTGATGATTTTGTACATGTTCCAAAGGAGAAAAGGAGCAAGTTGGATAATAAAGCGAAAAAATGTATCTTCATTGGTTACAAGTATGGAGTGAAAGGTTACAAGCTGTGGAACCCAGTAAAAAGGAAAACAGTTTACAGTCGAGATGTGATCTTCAAAGAAGTTGAAAGCACTTCCAAGATTGAGGATGTACCAAAGGAAAAGGATTCAGAGAAGCTACACTTTGATATCAAGGATGAAAGAGGTGACTCTTTTGAGGAACTAGATTCGTCTGAATCAGATGAGGAGGCGGAATCGTCTGAATCAGATGAAGAGGCGGATGCATAGACTCCGGTATTGAGGAGATCTGACCGAGTAAGAAGGCAAGTTGAAAGGTACAGTCCCCCTGATTTTCGTTCTAATTTTGTGTTATCTATTACTGATGATGATCCTAGAACTGCTAAAGAGGCAATGGATTCATAAGATAGTAAACTATGGAAGAAGGCCATGATAGAAGAAATGGATGCCTTGGACAAAAATGAGGCATGGGATCTGGTTGAGTTTCCAGAAGGAAGAAAGCCTATTGGAAGCAAATGGGTATTCAAGAAGAAGTTAAATGCAGCAGGTAAAGTGGAGAAGTACAAGGCTCGACTAGTAGTGAAAGGTTATTCCCAAATTGAGGGCATCGATTTTGGTGATATTTTTTCACCTGTTGCAAAATTGACTTCTATTAGATTTCTTCTATCTATTTCTGCTGCTTTTGATCTTGAAGTAGAACAGATGGATGTAAAGACAGCTTTCCTACATGGAAATCTTAATGAAGAGATCTATATGAAGCAACCAGACGGTTTGTGGTGAAAGGAAGAAAGGAGCTGGTCTGTAAGTTGAAAAAATCTCTCTATGGATTGAAACAATCTCCAAGAATGTGGTATAAAAAATTTGATACTTATATACTGGGACTTGGTTTCTCAAGAAGCAAAGCTGATCACTGTGTTTATTTTAAGCTAACTGGTGATCAATTAATTAATGTAATATTGTATGTTGATGATATGTTGCTAATTGGAAACAACAAGGAAATCATCAAGGATGTCAAAAATCAGCTGTCATCTGAATTTGACATGAAAGATCTTGGTGCTGCAAATTTTATTTTGGGCATGGAAATAAAAAGAGATCATGAAAACAGGAAACTCTGGTTAAATCAGAGGAAATATGTTGAAACGATATTGAAGAGGTTTAATATGTAGGAAAGCAAACCAGTGAAGGTGCCCATTCCTGTAGGTGTAAGGTTATCTGCAGAACAATGTCCCACGACACAAGAAGAGGTAGAGGACATTTCTCATTTTTCCTATGCTAGTGCAGTTGGCAGTCTGATGTATGCCATGGTCTGTACTAGACCAGATATAGCCCATTCAGTGGGAGTTTTGAGTAGATACATGTCAAAACCAGGAAATGAACATTGGACTGTAGTAAAGAGGATCTTCAGGTATTTGCGTGGCACTACAGATTTTGCAATCTGCTACCAAGGAAGACCCGGTCTAAACAGAGAGATAGATATACAAGGATTTGTTGATGCTGACTGGGATGGAGATCTTGATCACAGAATATCTACAAGTGGCTACGTTTTTAATCTATTTGGAGGAGCAATCAGTTGGATGAGTAGAAGACAAGCTGTAGTTGCACTCTCAACTACAGAAGCTGAATACATGGCAGCTACCCATGCAAGTAAGGAAGCTGTATGGTTGCAAAGATTGTGTTCAGGTATTGGTTTTGTGCAGAATGCAGTAAAGATTGGCTGTGATAGCTCAAGTGCAATATTTCTGGCAAAGAACCCTACTTATCACTCGAGGACAAAGCACATTGATGTGCAGTACCATTTCGTCAGAGACATGGTTGAACAAAACAAAGTGTTGCTGGAGAAGGTTGACACTTTGGTAAATGTTGCAGACTCTTTGACAAAGTCTGTGAGTACTCAGAAGTTTTCTTGGTGTAAAGAAAACATGGGCATTGTTGCCCTGAATTGTTAAAGTCATAAATTTCTCCTGTATGTGAAGAGAACAACAAGTGGGAGAATGTTGGGAATGTTATATCTCTTCACATGGTGGCTTTTTCGCGATTTTTGACCCATTGTACTCTATCTAATTCCGGTAAAAGGGATTAGGGTTGTAACCTAATTTCGGGTAAACGAATTAGGGTTTTAGATGCTGCGGAATACCATTTTATTGTATTGTACATGGTTAAATAAACATATAATGAAAAGGAGCGGTGCGGCTCTAAGTTTTGCTGGTTTTTTCCCGGTTAAGGGTTTCCAGGTGAAAATCTCAGTGTTATGTGTGTGCCATTGTGTATTCTCTGTTAATGCTTAAGAATCAATATACGTTTGTATTTCACTGTTAAGGTTTAAAACTTACAAGTTGGACATATGCCATGGGAGCCATTGCATTGGCAGTTTTTCAAGTTGTTATGTTCCCATTTGAAGGTAAGATCATTACAGTCGATCAACTTTCTTTCACTCAGAGAAACAACCAGACTTCTTCAGAAACCACAATTCCATTAGTTGATCAAACCGCCCGGGTTAATGAGAGTTTAGGAGCAGGGTTGTATGGGTCGTTAATAGGCACTTTCGACCTCCCCTCCCCTGTTCTTTTTATGTGTTCTGATGTGGGTACTGCTACCAAAACATTCACGATTGGTTTAAGAACTGATCCTCGGATCCTTCCTACTACGTCAAAACCTTTTGTGCCTCCATCTATTGCAGAAGTGGCCTATATGGAAACACAACACACTACAATGGAACATATCATGACTCCACCAGTCTCTGTTGAGTCAGATATGGACTATACTCTGGCATTATCACTGAATTCCACTCACTCGTTCAATTGTTTAGATACGGTTTTTCCATCCGATGAAGCCATCTTAGAAGTCATGATGGGCCTGGACCAACCTTGGGAACATATGCATCATAGGTCCTACATGCTTCCATATCTAGACAGGATTGAGAGAGGAGAATTCCTTGTGAGACCCGGTGGATTGGTTGATTTATCATCTTTTCCTTCTACTTCGAGAGCTGTTTATGCTAAAGGAAATATGGCTAATATATCGAGACAATTCCAATCAACATTTCCACCAAACCCGGGGTCATGGAAAACATTTTTATTGGTGTAGACTGTTCTCCAGAAGAGATCACTCTGTATACAAAATTTTTTAAAGAATTCCGTGACGTTTTTTCCTAGTCATATGAGGAGATGTCAGGTATTGACCCAGCCATCGTGGAGCATGTCATCACGACATACCCTAACGCAAAACCTGTGAGACAAAAGCTCCACCCTGTGAATCCTAGAAAACCGGCTGCCATTAAGGTAGAGGTTGAAAAATTGCTTAAAGTCGGTTTCATCTATCCGATTGATATGATGGAATGGGTTTCAAACCCCGTTCTGGTTGATAAGAAGCAAGGCACTATTAGAGTCTGTACTGACTTCCGTGATTTGAACAAAGCTTGTCCGAAAGACAACTATCCCACACCATTTATCGATCAAATCATAGATGCTTGTGCAAGACATGAGATGTTCTCTTTCATGGATGGTTTTTCAGGATACAATCAAATAGAAATCAAACCCGAAGACCAGCATAAAACAACTTTAATTTGCTCGTGGGGGACCTTCGCTTATCGAAAAATGCCATTTGGCTTGAAAAATGATGGAGCTACCTTCCAGCATGCAATGAATTTCGCTTTTCATGATATCAAACACATTGTAGAACCTTACTTGGATGATCTCTTGGCGTGATCGCGAAAGAGACGGGACCATCCATCCCATCTTAGACAAGTGTTTGAAAGATGCAGACCATATAAGATTCATTTGAATCCTAATAAGTGTGTGTTCTGTGTCGAATCAGGGCGTCTATTGGGCTTCATTGTCTCCAGTCGTGGCATAATGGTCGACCCGCTGAAAGTAGAGGCGATTGTAAATATGCCTCCTCCTCGCACCTTGCGACAACTTCAAAGTCGGCAAGGCATGTCTAATTTCTTATGGCGATTCATCATAAACTATGCTAAAATTACCAAAGGTTTTATGAGGCTACTCAAACAAGACTCCTACTTTGTGTGGGACGAGGCTTCTCAAGCATCCTTTGAAGCTTTAAAAAAGGCACTCCTTTCAGCACCCTTGTTGAGCCCGCCAGACTACTCAAAAGATTTTCTTTTATACGTGGCAGCGTCTCTTAATACAATTGGTATAGTTTTGGTTTAGGAAGATGATATGCTCCAAGAGCATGTTGTCTACTATCTTTCTCGTGCATTGATAGCCCCTAAGGTTAAATATTCGCACGTTGAGAAGTTAGCACTTGCCGCGGTCTATGCGGTACAGAGGCTTCGCCACTATATACTTTTACGAACTACTACTATGATAGCAGAAATCAATCATTTCCAGTATGTTCTCACCCGATGAATCATCGGTGGGAAATATAATAAATGGATTGTAATCCTATAGGAGTTCGATTTGGTCTTCCAATCAGCCAAGTCAAAGAAATCACTAGTGTTCACTGAGTTAATCTCAGAATTTCCAAGTGACCTAGAATACGTTGAGGAAGAATCATCACTCCCAAATGAACATATCTTCCTCATTGTTTCCTCTGACCCATGGTACGAAGATATCTTAGTATATCTCCAGACTTTGAGGTGTCCTACTACTTTTTCTCGAGAAGAGCAACACAAGCTCAAAATCCATGCGAAGAACTACCTTATCATCTCAGATACTTTATATCGACATGGGGTAGATTCCATTTTATGACGCTACTTAACTCGGGATGAAGCCGAAGCAGTATTAAATGATGCGCACAGTGGAGCTTGTGGGGGACATCTTTTCGGGTTGGCAACAACTCAGAAGATACTGCGTGCCGGATATTTTTGGCCCACGATCTTTAAAGATTGTGTGGAAGCAGTGAAACACTATCGACCGTGTCAGTTTTTCACTAAGAAAATGAGGGCACACCCAGCTCCTCTTCATCCTGTAATTACAGCAGGTCCCTTCACAAAATGGGGGGTTGACTACATGACATGCAATCCAGCTTCGGCTGGAGGACACCATTACATCATTGTTGTCGTCGACTACTTTACTAAGTGGGCAGAGGCAATGCCTACTGTTAAGGCAGATGGAGAAACTATCGCTTATTTCGTTTTTAATCAGATTATTGCACGGTTTGGCATACCTAAAGAGATAGTGACTGATCATGGCAGTCATTTCCAAAATAGCATGATGACTTAGTTATATACAATGCTTGGTTTTCGACAAGAACATTCGTCTTCATACTATCCATAGGCGAATGGACAAGTTGAAGCAGTGAACAAAACTTTAAAGGTTATATTGTAGAGAACTGTTAATGCCAGTCAAAATAACTGGCACATCATGCTGTACCTAGCTCTTTGGGCTTACCGAGCCAACGTTAAGACTGCTACTGGTTTCTCTCCCTTCCAACTTGTGCATGGGATAGAAGCAGTCGTACCGATTGAATGCGAGATTCCTTCGCTAAAACTAGCAGTTCAGTTACTACCAGATACTTCAATAATAGAAGAGCATTTGTTACACTTAGAAAATATGGATGAACAGCGCCGCGACGCGCTCACAACAAATGAGGTCCACAAAAAATGAGTCAAAGGACAGCACGACAAATCCGTCAAACCTAGGGTTTTCATTGAAGGAGACTTGGTCCTACTTTGGGATCAAGACAAAGAACCCTTAATTCCTAGAAAATTCAAATCCAGGTGGCTCGAACCTTTTACAATTTCCAAAGTATTGAAGAAAGGTGCCTATGAACTGATAGATTACAAAGGTAATAAGTTGGCCGAGCCTAAACATGGGTTCTACCTGAAGAAGTACTACGCTTAGGTTGAAGTATTTTTTCTTGTAACATAGCTGTATATTTTTGTAAAGCTAGTTTTTTGTTATGCTCGTTAGATAATATTATGTGTGTTTTTGTTTCGTGTACCAGATGTCAACCGAACATTTCTTAGGATTTGCTGATGGCGCCAGTCACCACACCTGTCAGTTGGCTGCAGCAGCTTGGGTCATTCATTCACCTGTTGGCCAACTTGTCTCTTCGGGGGGGGTTTGTTTGGGTCCTACCATGAATAATGTGGCTGAATACAGTGTAGTTATAGAACTTCTCCGAGATGCTCTCAGTCATGGCATTTCACATTTGGAGGTAAGACTTGACTCACAATTAATTGTATTTTAGTTAACAGGTGTCTATCAGATTAGGGATCCTGGATTGCTACATCAGTTTCTACGAGTTAGACTATTGGAAAGACAATTTGATTCTATTATATATGAACACATTCCAAGAAGTTTAAACACATTAGCTGATTCATTAGCAAACTACGTGTTAGACTGGCATTTGCATCATACATTTTCATAAACAACATTGCACACATAAAACACATACACATGTAAATAACCGATACTATATATAGCCAATACTGTATCAAAAATATATGAGTTTTGGGTCACAAGTCTATCAAGTCAAGTCATAAAAGTACAAAAACTGGGCATAGTAGCCTCAAAATATATACATAGAATGTATCCCTCTCCTATGGAGAAGTAGGGACATCATCATCATCTACTGCATTGTGATAGCATATGACTAGCCTAGCTATCTTCCGCAGCACCTTAAGCCATGATGGGGGCACCCCAACAACATCTTCTTGCATATCAATAGGTATATGATCCATACAGCATGCAGGAACTTCGTGAGTCAACCGACTCATTTTTCTCTCTAAGGTCCCCAACATAGCATCTGCTACAGCAATATCAGCTGGCCTCACAAAGATGGTAGGATGTCCCTCAAGACGAACAGGCCCAAGATCTGCATGTGACACTTGATTAGCACTTCAAAATTCATTCATAAAAATCAAATACTTGAAAAAGTTTGAAACAATTAAATAATTCTCAAAATTTAAACATACCAATATCTCCCTAGGCTCCACCTGGAGGAAGCACCAGTTCTGGATCATGACAGAAATCCAATCGAGCATATGGAAACTGCTCGAAAGCGGACACTTGCCTCTCCCACCACCCCCAGAAATCATCAGTATGATAACAGTAGTGACTTTCCCCACCACCCTAGCGGAGGAATATGTCACCCCAACGGCCTAGTCTGGTTTCACGGGGGTTAACTTGAGGTAGAGGCATCGCCAAACTGATAGCAGGCATCCTCTCAAAGAAGAAAGTACACAAAATACTACCGTACCCAAAATTCTTCATTGTGCTGGATTTGCAACCTGTCAATTGAGATTTCATGCTCGCCAGAAAACTAGTACACCAATCATAGACATGACCGTGTAAGCATTGTACACCAATATGCATTGAGTGCCTAGAAGCTAAGTGTTGTGAGGCACTACCTGCCACTCGGTTGATCATGCTCACTATCACTTTCAAAGGGAGGCCGTTAATGGTTGAGATCAAGACTTGGCTTCCCGATTTCTCAGCTCTGGCAACACAATATGTATTCACGTACTCTTGCACAGATCTTACACCCACACGAGAAGACCCTTTCAGATTGATTACATCTCCTCTCCATCAGAGACCAGTAATGAAATATATGTCATCAACTGTAAGCTCCAAAGTTTGCCCATGGATGACAAAAGTATTGGTATCCACATCCCAGTATTGAATAAGTCTTTGAAACAGTTTGTTTAAGGCCCTCATGTTTACGGTTCGGTAAAAATTCAATAAACCGCATCTTCGGAGAGTGTGGAGAGTGGCCGGATCCTGCATGGCCAACCTATCCATGTCCTCATGCTCTCTCTCCCTCCATTGAAGAACCATCCTACACAAAAAATGAAAATTTTTTAGTCTCGACGCTTGTATGTAGGTTTTCAAGAGTGAGTGCTACTGTGTATACTACAAAGTCATGTATGGGCGCTACTCTGCTTAAGCATAGTAGCGCTCATCTTGTTTACACGCTACTGCTATGGTTACACAGTAGCGCCCACGCAGCAAAGCTTGTGAGCATCACGTTGCAAGCTATTTTTTGCTCAAAAAATGAAAACTAAACCATGAAAATGCAAGTAGGGTGAATTCTAACTTACTTGGTGAAGGAATAACGACGTTTGGATGCTTGGTTTGATCGCCACAGAGATTTGAAATTGAAAAAGGTTGCCCCAATCTTTGCCCTACAAAACAATTTGAAAATTGATTTTTGAAATGAAATTATATATATGAATTGGAGTTTGATTTTTACCCACCATTGTTTAATTTTCTATAGTTTCAAAATTTTCAAAAAATCCCTAATTAATCAATTGAAACACATATATGGTACAATACTAATCCAGGCTCAATTTTCATTTAATTTTTGTCGGATTCATCTCCTAAGTTCAAAAACTCTTGATGTTAGACCTTGTCAACTAGTTAAATAGTTCAAATTCATATATCATTCAAGATTTTTTGTCGCATCGACTAATATTTTATTGAATACCTAGTTTTGGCAGAGTATGAAGCTATGATCCTAGAAGCTGACTTTTAAGTCATTTTAAGCTCTTGTTTGGACTATTTAAACCTAAACAAGATGGCTGAGCAAGCTTGTCCTCTTCGAGCTCGTTAAAGTAATTGAAGGCTTTTCCACTCAGGTATAGAATTACCCCTTTTCCAGGCCTAGGTGGATTAACTATGAAAAAGGTATACTCTATGTATACTCCTGTATGCGCTAGAAGAGTTCTTCTTCCATTGTTTTATACTTTTTCGGGGGAGGAGACTAACGGCACGAAAAAAGGACATTTTGGAGCCTTTCTTTAGGTTTTTTAGGCTCTCTAAACATGAAAATACCAAGCGATCATTCACCTACTCGGGCTTGATGTGAAATCCACGAGAGGGTAAGTAGAGGACTGTTTATGTTTTTCAACTCTATAAACAAGAAAACACCGCCGAGAATAGACCAATCTGGGCTCGATAAAAAATCCACGGATAGGTGAAAAGAGGATTGTTTACGTTTTTCAGACTCTATAAACAGGAAAACACCGGCGAGCATTAATCTGCTTGGGCTCGATACTAAAATCCACGAGCAGATATATGGAGTTATTTTTTAAGTTTATCAGACTCCTTAAAATTGAAAACACCGGCGAGCAATAATAGATCTCGGCTCGATATTAAAATCCAGAGATCAGTAATATAGAGTAATCTTCTATCTCTTCTTCAAACTCTATAAATAATGAATAAGGTCCTGAGTTTTCCTCCCATGGGCTCGTTAAACTTTTTACATGGTTGGATCTATTGAGTTTTCATTCTTTGTTGGACTCATTAAAACAATAAGAAAGGTATTCTTTTATCTAAAAAGAATAAGGGACGGGAAAGACATATCATATCTTCATTGTTAAAGGCAGTTCAGTCCGTTCTATCCTTGAACACAACACCTACTTGAGTCTATCTTGTCGGTTGGTTTTAGTTTTTGACCTCAAGGTGAACCTTTCCTCCGAGTTGTTTACTCCCCCGGTTGGTTATTCTTCCAACCATATGGAGGGTCTGATAATGTCTCTAACATTTCAGACTTATTATTTACCACATTTTGTCAGAAACTGCCTGAGTCACTTTGTGTCGTGCTCAATGTTCAAGGATATACCCCGTATCGGCCATTCTGCAGTTTACCTTGACATCATGTGTCGGCCTTCCTAGTGTCAATCTTGTTACATATTATTCCATATCATCTCTTACCAGTTGAGTGTCCCTCGAGTTGGATGATGGAGGATGCCTTAAGGCTGCCCTTCCAACAAACTTCTTCCCATTGACATCAAATCATTTTACTTTGGGAATGAAGTTTAGAGTTTCGGTTAGTACCTTGGAGATTACAGTCACCAGTGGCAATTTT
Source organism: Larix kaempferi (assembly GCA_027924585.1). NCBI lineage: Eukaryota > Viridiplantae > Streptophyta > Pinopsida > Pinales > Pinaceae > Larix > Larix kaempferi. The sequence continues at coordinate 5,114,444 of BSBM01000798.1, read as the reverse complement.
CCTCGCTGTTGAATGAAGAGAATACATCAATGTCTCTTCTTCGACAGGATTCCCAAGTGTTTGAATCCCAAGTCCATCTATTCACACTTGGCGGATCGTACTTGGTACCTTGGACCCCATCATCATTATCGGTGGAAGTCCTCACGTTTGTTAGCGGTATACGTCAATGACCGGTAATCAAATGATACCTCCCATGTTCGATCGTCAGCTCATCTATTCACATGGTTAGGGTTTGTACCTAGAGTTATTTTGGATGAAGACCTTGGGATTTTGGATGACAGTACCTCATTTTGTTATCACCCAAGTTGTGCAAGACTGAGCCTAACTTATATTCGGCTCTCCATGAGACATAGATCCAGTTTGTTGTTATGGCTATGATCTCTCAGTTTGACATGGATCCACACTTGTATTCCAAGTGGCCATGCTTTATATACATCTCCTTGTTATGTATCGGAGATCATGTTGTATCACACTGCACATCTATATGATGTCAAAGTTGTAATTGCTAACTGACCTTGATCTTTGTTGCAGGTGTTCTTGTAACTTGTTTTCTGCAGTTCTTTGCTCCTCCTCTGGCTTTGGATTATAATGTATTTCGGCCATCGTTTCCCTTTGACCTCATACATTAGGGGGCATCTGTTATAGGTCAAACTTGCACCTCTCCGTCCGTGATCACCTTGAACTGTTGATCACACAAAAGGACAACCTGGATGGAGGAGCATGTTGACCCTAGATGATACTTTGACTTACTCCATTTCCTGACATTACTGGAAAAACCATAAAAATATCATTCTGAGATATGAGCGCTACTCTACTTCAATAAAACTAGCGCCTATACGCTACTCTAGTATACAATAGTAGCGCTCAAAGCCTTATGATCGCTACTCCTTCTCAGCATAGTAGCGCTCAACATTTAAAATTCGATGAGCGCTAGTTGACAAGCACCATAGTAGCGCCCTAAATGCTACTTCACTGAACAATAGTAGCGTACATCTTAAAAAATGATTAAAAAATAATTAGTTTCACGAGGAGGATTAGTTGCTGGTAGTTTCCCAACTTCCCCAACTTTCTCCTTAACCATATCTCGACCTGAACTACTTCTCTGATCCTATCAATATAGAGAAGACTAAAGAGAAAGGTTAGATGGATATATGGAGAAACTTAGAGACATAGAGATCTAAAAGAGAAGCTTTCATTGGAGGAGTTGATGCTGAAGATATCCAAGCCTAAGAAGAGCAAGAGCCCAGAATCAAGTTGCAGGAGCCTATCATAAAGTCAGGTATACTTGTACATCAATTTACTTTTGACAATAAAGGTTGAAGTGTCTTTCTTGTTCAAACTTAAATGTGTTCTAAAATAATATCTTAATTTGGATCTGTTTTGGCCAATATCGAATGTTGAACATTGTTTTTGTTTCTTTCAAACATTATATATTATCCAAGACATGCTGAGAAAGGTGTTTGTTTTGCAGGTTTACTGAACAAAAGGTGGATTTGAGGACTGAGCGAGGGATCAAGTGAAAGCTAGGATCGAACACCGGTTAAAGGGTATGTTCACAAGTTCCATGACTCATTTCTTTTCGTAAATATCTCTGCAATACAATTAATACACTTACCTATCACCCCATCCAAGTTGATAGCATTAGTTTCCTTGCTATAGGGTAGTTTTGCCCGCCAACAGTGCGATACAACCAAAGTATCATTGGAATTTTTAAATTCCAATCATCGTGGTTCATGTTGCACACCTTGGTGAGGGCATGCTCCAATACCTTATGAAACACCTCAACTATCCCATTCGCTTGAGGGTGGTAGGAGGTACTCTTCTTGTGCTGGATTTGAAACTCTTCTGTCATCGGTGCAATCGTCTGGTTAACAAAATGGGTCCCTTGCTCACTTAATAGTACTTTGGGGCACCCATATCTGGTGACCACATTATCGAAAAGGAATCGTGTTGCAGTGGCAGAGGAACAATCTCTTAATGGTGCAGATTCGGCCTAGGGCATCAAATAGTCTGTCGTGGTGATGATGTAGTGCAACCCTGTTCTCTTCCAGGCTGGGTTGATGGGTCCCACCAAAATCAACTTCCCATTTTTCAAATGTCTGCAGCGTCACTTGTGGTACCAGTGGCATTTTGTCTCGTTGTCATGGCTTCCCTGTCCGTTGACATACGTCGCAGCTCTTGGCATAGTCCGCAGCATCGCCATGCATGGTTGGCCACCACAATCCTGCTCGAAGGATCTTCCAAGCAGTTGCATGTCCACCATAATGTCCCCCAGCAATCCCATCATGATCCTCCAACAGAATCCTCTCCTGTTCGTGCAGAAGGATGTATCACCGCAGTATCTTGTCTGGTCCCATCTTGTACAATTCCCCTACGATTAGCTGAAAGTATGCAACCCTGACAACTAGCTGCTTCTTTTTATTGGTAGTGAACCCGGCTAGCACCTCTCATGTCACCAAAAACTGAATGATTTGCTCAAAATGGTCATTGACCACTCCAACTCTAAACAATTGAGCATCCGACAATCCATCATCAATGCTCCTTGCTTCCTCACCAGACTCTATCCTCGATAGGTTATTTGGACCTACATTTAATCCTTCCTGCTTTACAATTATCTCAAAATCAAACTCTTGAAATAGTAATAACCAGCGATAGATCTTCCCCCCAACATAGTCTTGTTCACCAGGTATTTCAGTGCAAAATGATCGGTGAACATTTTGAAGTGGCCCCCTAAGAGGTAATGATGGAATTTCTATAAGGCATAGACCATCGCCAACCCTTCCCTCTCTTTGGTCGTATAATTCTTCTCCACGGTACACAACTTTCTACTTGCCAATGCTATCGAGTGGTCGATGTCACATGTTCTTGGTTGGGCCAAGATGAAACCTAGTGCGACGGACGATGCATCAACATGCACGTGAAACTCCTTTGTCCAATCCAAAAATGCAAGTATGGATAATGCGACCATATTCGCTTTCAATATGTCTAGGCTCTCTTGATATTCTTCGTTCCACTCAAACTTGGCGTCCTTCTTCAATAACTTTTCCATTGGGGTCGTAATTGCTGCATATCCTCTGATGAATTTCCTGTAATAACTCATATGTCCCAACATCACCCATAGTTTCTTGACTGTCATTGGCGGTGGGAGGTCGATAATGATCGCAATCTTTGCTGTGTCTACCAACATTCCTTTTCTCTAAACAATGTGCCCCAACAAAATTCCAAATGGAGCACAAAAGATGCACTTCTTGAGATTCAAGGAAATTTGGTGTTGTCGACATCATTCCAGCATTAGTCTCAAGTTTGCGACATGATCCTTGACCAACCTGTATACTGTCCAGTCATCCATATATACGGCAAGAAATTTATGAATGTAGTATTTAAACGCCGCAACCACTAGTCTTGGAAAAATAGTTGGAGCATTCTTCAACCCAAACGACATCACTATATACTGAAAGCAGCCCCACTCTGTGACAAATGTAGTCTTATGTCTATCTTCTTTCACAATCTTGATCAAGTGATAACCGAAAAACCCATCTGTAAATGAATATATCTCTTAACCTCCTACTCCTTCGAGTACCTCATCTGTGAATGGTGTTGGGAATGGATCATGTAGACATGCATCATTCAACTTCCACAAATCAACACATATTCGCACCTCACCAGTTTTATTATCCTATACCACCATTGGGCTGATCCACTCTGATTCTTCGAATGGTTCTATAATGTCAGCTTCTAACCACCTTTCAATCTTAGCTTGCACCTGTTCTTTGTATCTTGCATTTAATTGATACGGTCGTTGCTTGACTGGCTTCACATCGGGTTTCAGGAGAATCTTCATTTTGCCTAATTATCTGGAAATTCCTTTCATCTCTGAGAATTTCTTTGGAAACAAATCCTGAAACTCATGCATCAATTCAGTCATCTTCGCAATTTTTGACTCATCCCAGTAGTCTTTGATGCTTGCGAACTTCAAGTTTTCCTCCAACCCAATGTTCACTTTCCTGATCTTCAAGGGTTGCTGAAATTTATTAGATGGTATTTCTGGTCCCTTGACACTGCGACTACCTTCTGATTCTGGCACGTATATAGCCCTTGGATCATCCTCATCATCCGACTCTCCTATGACATTATAACATTCCATCAACATTTCAGGTGTCGCGGTCCATTGAAGTGCCATCGGCTTTTCTGTCAGTACTACCTCAACTATCCTTTCGTGGATCACCTGTAGTGCACTGTGGATGAAGGGATTTTTGTCTGAGAAAACAAACAATTGGTTGAAGCCAATGGTAATTTGTTCCCAAGAGGTCATCCCGCATCACAGTTCTGTTGGGACATACCAATTCCATGGAACTTCATCCAACGTGTGCACGAATGCATGTACCCACTCTTACTTTGCTCGGGAACCCCATTGATGTTGACATGCATTCAAATGTTCCTTTGGGTCTCGTTGACCATCATATATGTTCTTGTCATACCTCTCAGCTTCACCGAACCGAACCTTCATGAGGCTTCAACATAGTGGCCAAGTTGTGATATTCAATTTGTGCACCACCCACCAGAGCGCAAGAGTATCCTTCAAGGTTTCCTCCAAGGCCAATGGACACTGCGGATCTGCCACTTTCTACTCAAACTCAGAGAGAAACTTGCTTAAATTGGCCAATCCCTCATACGTAGGTAGAGCACATTCCTTCGTGGCTACCCATCGTAGTGACTATGTTACCCTTGTGCACCTCTGAAATGACACTTCATGTAATGGGTTCTGCCAATTCTCAAGTTCCTCGTCTGAATCTGATGATGTTGAACTAGCACTGTGCCACCCCAGTTATCCATCTGCGGTGGGATTAATATAATCCTCATATATGTTATGCAAACTATCCCAGCCTTCCAAAAATGCATCTCTGGCTAGTTCCACGTAGCACTGCCCCTTCGCAGGTTCCGTTGGTGCGATAACCCTCATCTCGCGATTCTCAAATGGCATCGTCCTCTTTTTTAAATTGATAATCGCTTGGTTTCCCAAATCCCAATATATCCCCAACAGTACTGGATAGGGACTGGTGTTATCGACAATTTTTATGATGTTGAAATCGGAATATATCCTAAGCCCCTCAATTTCAACTGGAAGTTGACATACTCAACCAAGTGGGGTGACCTTAAATCTGATTTTCCAATCGCAGCTATACTGGCAACCAGACCAACTGCGGTTTTCCCATTGTTTCGCATGCTTGCTTGGTCAGAATATTCGCATCCGATCCCAGCTCCAAAATGATGGATTCAACATCAAAGGCTCCAATTTGTGCTGACAATCGTATCTCCCTTCCTATCTTTCTCTTGTGTATGCGATTAACCTTATGTTCCTGACGTACACCCTCCCGTTGATGTAACAAACTAGATATTTCTTCCAGTGCATCTGGGTTTTTTTCCAACTCGAGCCAACTCTCCAAGAAGGATTTTAGAGCGTTTTCCTTTCTCCATGACTTCGTTGAGTCGAACATCGGTGACATGTCATAGATTTATTCCTGAAGAGGTAACTGCCTCCTATTCCTCATCGCTTTCTGCGCCTCCAAGAAAATGTCCTCTTCGGCTTCCACATCAAAGCTGACTTGCTTCCTTACTATTGGTTGGACATTAGCATGTGACCTATCAGCTCCCATCATAGTTCCTCCTCATGTCACAACTCCAACAGTCGCATTATGTTTTCGAACCTCCACCGATATCATTTATATAGCCGATGGTGTGTTCTGATTGTTCTGGTTTTGGTTCTGTGGCAGATTCGTGGTCTGCCATTTCGCAATGAGCTGAGGGAAGACCTCCACACTGTGATCCACCACACTACAATAGCTACACTATGGCACTGGGTTTGGGCAATCCCTCTGATAATTCCCCTATTTTCCACAATTATAATAGATGATCGGCCAACTTCCCTGTCCAACACCAACACCTCGACCTCCGTGGAATCCTCCTCTGAAACCTCTATGCGGTGGCCCATATGGAGGATACTACGGCTTCCTGTACTATGGCTACTGATACGATGGCTTCCCATACTGCGACTATCCATACGGTGGTGGTGGATATTATGGGTGCCCATACTGTAGTTTCCCATATTGCCCTTAATCATGCGATTGATGAAACTGTGGCTACGAATGGGTGTATTGTGGTTGCTGCTACACTGCTAGTTGCTCCTCCCCTTTCATGAGATATGTATCCATAGTCTGTTCCTATAGTAAATCATAGGCCCTACAGTCTTTCTCATCATGGCCAGCCAACTGGAAAAATTTGCAATACAAGTTTGCTGGTTTCGACCCCATCTTTTGCAGATATACACATTCCTCCTGTCGATGGCCTCTGATCTGACAGATAGGGAACCACGACATGCCTCCTTGACAAATGGATTTTGGTGCCCCCGACTACAAATACTCATGTAACTTTGGGCAATTGTCCTTATGGTGTCCCTTAGCTTTACACCTTATGCACCATATGTCGCTACGGGTTTCCTTCCCCTTCTTGATATCCCCTAATTGAAGTGTCAAGGTGGCTAACTGTGCCTGGATTCTATCTATTCCCATCACTGCTTCATTGATTGGTGAAGCCTCCAGCTTCATTGCAATCTCTAATGCTTTCGCCTGTGTCGCTACTTTTTGTGCATCAGTGGTTCATGGATATGCAGTACCAGTCCCGCGATGAACCACTCTTTGTGTTGCATCTCATTTATCGAAAAGCTCACTTTTTCTATCAACGTCTTGTACCACTGATCGAATTCCCACACTGGCTCATTCAGTAATTGATTAATCTCCTTGAGTTCAGTAACATACTGCGACTCTGATTTTGGTTTTTTGAATTCATAGATCATCATTGTTCTGATCTGCTCCAATGTCTTGGTTGTTTCTCCCGTCGGAACCTTTATGAAATTCATGAACCAGTCTAACGCCTGGCCCCTAAGGGTCGTCGCTATCTATCCCATCTTTATGGCTTCATCTTGGACCTGCTTCACAGTCCAGATTGCTTCACATATGAACCAATATTGTTTGGGATCCTTGGTCCTGTTCCCCTGAAAGGTAGGAATTTTTGCCTCGTTTGCCATCCTAACATTTCTACTACTATTGTTTACTGAAGTGCTACTCTTATTGCTACACGTAGGGCAATTCTGCGAGTAGTTTGTATTTCTTACTATAAAATTTTAAGTAGTGCGTGGGGTTGAAGGTATGTTGTTACCTGTGATCCATTCTTCTCCGGCTTCTAGGGTATCCTGGTCAACGTCTTCTTCGCAATAAGGTCTCTTCCTCCCTTGTGGTCCTGTCTTACAGTCTTCCATTCCGGTCCTCTTCAAGAGACTCTCTCACAGTCCTCCTCTTCTTCTCAGGACGTCAAAATATCACCCCACTCCTTAAGGTACCACACTCTTTGTAAGCCTCCCTTACAACCTTGTCGTTGCTCACATCCATCTATCCCATATCTTTTCTACTAGATCCGCATTCATGTGATACCCTCAACCTCGACACATTGATTTTTCTACTCGTCAGACGACATCCTGAATATTCCTTTTTCATAGAAAAGCATCTTAATCCATAGTTTTAACAGCGACAAGAAATTTCCCCGTGGCCCATTGAAGAAGTTCCTCTCTGCATCACTATACGAATTGATAGTGTCTCCTGCAAACTATTAAGTTTTAAATCAAATAGACTAGCAAAATCACTGAAAGAAACATAATCACAAGCTAGACACAGAATTTACCCTGGGAAACCCTCATGGGGTAAAAAACCCAACAAAGCTTTCCTCAATAAGATTATCAACCAAAATACAAGATGTGGTCCAAGACTTGTCCTTCTTCTCTACCTCACATGCAAACCTCCCAGACACAAGTGCACTACTTTCTGAGTTGTGGAAGTGTGTCAAATGAGGAGCTCTCCTCTACTTATACTAGATCTCGACCGACCAAAATCCCTAATGGGGTCGACCTCTACTAGAGAAGTCTAATAACCGCTAAAACATAAACTCAGGGCCGACCCCCACATGGTGGGTCTAATAACCCTAGTTACCACAAACCATCGGAGGAATAAACATCTCCGGATACATAATAGAATTGCCTCGGAGGGATGAAACATCTCCGGAATAATAATGTACAAATATAATATTCTTAGAAGTTACAATATTCAACACTCCCCCTTAACAAGAAGGATATTATAACAACATCTGCAGGAGCAAGGAGTCATCGACTACATCATACATGATACATCTATATATCATCGAAAGCTTTCTTCAATACATCATCATCAGTAACTCAACTAGTTACTGGAACATCAACATCATTGTCATCGCACAATCATCAGCATCGTCATCACACGATCATAAACATCATCATCACACGATCATCAACATCATCATCAGCATTGTCATCACACGATCATCAGCATCGTCATCACATGATCATCAGCATCGTCATCAGCATTGTCATCACATGATCATCAGCATCGTCATCACATGATCATCAGCATCATCATCAGCATTGTCATCACACGATCATCAACATCATCATCACTCGATCATCATCATCATCATCATCATCATCACATGATCATTAGCATCTTCATCATACGATCATCGGCATCATCATCACATGATCATCAGCATCATCATCATACAATCATCAGCATTGTTATCTTAGCATCGTATACCCTGCAATACACATGATCATATTACAAGATGATTAATCCTGTTCTCTTTAGGACATAGGTCCATGGATGATGCAATCCTATCATGTACCTTTTGAACCGAGGTCCAAGGATGATCCAGTCCTACCATGTACCTTTTGAACCGAGGTCCAGGGATGATCCAGTCCTATCATGTACCTTTTTAACCAAGGTCCAAGGACGATCCAGTCCTATCATGTACCTTTTGAACCGAAGTCCAAGGACAATCCAGTCCTATCATGTACCTTTTGAACTGAGGTCCAGGGACGATCTAGTCCTACCATGTACCTTTTGAACCGAGGTCCAAGGACGATCCAATCCTACCATGTACCTTTTGAACCGAGGTCCAAGGATGATCCAGTCCTATCATGTGCCTTTTGAACCAAGGTCCAGGGACGATCCAGTGCTATCATGTACCTTTGGAACCGAGGTCCAGGGACGATATAGTCCTATCATTCAATTCTCATAGACCTCATGTCTATGGATCAATTCAAGGGACCAAAGTCCGAGGACGATCCAATCCCCTACCTATTCATTCAGGACTTTATTTTCGGAGACATCTTGTCTATGACTCAATTCAAGGGACCGAAGTCCGAGGATGATCCAATCCCCTACCTGTTCATTCAGGACTTTATTTTTGGAGACATCTTGTCTATGGCTCAATTTAAGGGACTGAAGTCCGAGGATGATCCAATCCTCTACCTGTTCATTCAGGACTTTATTTTCGGAGACATCTTGTCTACGGCTCAATTCAAGGGACCAAAGTCCAAGGATGATCCAATCCTCTACCTGTTCATTCAGGACTTTATTCTCGAAGACATACGTCTACGGATCTCTTTAGGACTGCAGTCCAAGGATGATCCAATCCTCTACCTGTTCATTCAGGACTTTATTCTCAAATACATACGTCTACGACTCTCTTTAGGACTGCAGTCCAAGGATGATCCAATCCTCTACCTATTTATTCAGGACTTTATTCTCGAAGACATACATCTACATCTCTCTTTAGGATTGCGGTCCAAGGATGATCCAATCCTCTCATCAATACAGGTACAAGTATCCTCAACCATACAAGTACATTAATATATATGTGCATATATCATCAATACAAGTATTCTCATCAATGCATCAAAGCACATATACATATATCATGTATCTTCATCAATACATATATCATCAAAACATGTATCCTCATCAATACATATATCATCAAAACATGTATCCTCATTAATACATATATCATCAAAACATATACCCTCATTAATACATATATCATCAAAGTAAAAAGAAAAATAATGTAAGTATTCTAAGTGTAAGAAATCTAAATCTAAATAAGAATAAATATCTAAGAGCGGTAAACATGTATCCTCATCATCAGTGACGATACTACTCCCCCTTTCGAGGAGGGTCCTTTTGAACTACACCAAGATTGTCTCGGAAGTATTCAAATTTCACACGAGACAGAAGTTTGGTTAATATATCAGCAATTTGTTCCTCAGTACTCACATACTCGAGTTTGATAGCTCCTCTCTGCACCATGTCTCGTATATAAAAGTATCGTATCTCTATGTGTTTTGACTTATCATGGAATACAAGATTTTCTGTCATTTTGATACAACTTTGATTGTCACACATGATCACAATGGAATCCATCTCTAAGTCAAACACTCTAGATAATAGTTTCTGAAGCCACACTGCTTCACAGCCAGCAGAGCAGGCAACTATGTATTCTGTTTCAACAGTACCTAGAGCCACACTAGATTGTTTCTTGCTGAACCATGAGATCATGGTAGATCCAAGACCATAACATCCACCTAATGTACTCTTTCCGTCTGAGATACTTCCTGCCTAATCAAAATATGAGCAACCATGTAATCTGAGTTCATGATTTCCCAGATAATACAGACCAAAATCTAATGTACCCTTTAGATACCTCATTACATGCTTTGCAGCTATTAAGTGAACCTTTCTAGGTTCTACTAAATACTGACTCAGGGTATTTACAACAAAGCATATATTTGGCCTAGTATTTGTTAAATACATCAAAGATCCAATGATTTGTCTATATAGAGCTATGTCCACTAATTCTGATGAGTCATTAACTAGTAACTTCAAGTTGGAGACCATGGGAGTGGTCATGGCTTTACACTCCAACATATCAAATATTTTTAGAATCTCCACAACATACTTACCTTGATTTAGAAATATTCCTTTTGGTTCTTGCCATACTTCTATACCTAAGAAGTAGTGCATTAATCCGAGATATTTCATATCGAATTCTGAAGAAAGCTTCTTCTTGCATTCAATAATTTGTTTCTCATTTCCGGTTAGAAATAGATCATCTACATATAACAATAGTATAACTGGTTCATCATCCATTACCTTGAGATAAATATTAGGGTCATCTTTACTCTTGGTAAAGCCCATGCTTGTTAAGAAATTGTCAATCCTTCCGTACCAAGCTCTGGGAGCTTTCTTCAATCCATATAATGCCTTCTTCAGTTTGCATACATGAGTTCTCCCGTCTTTAACCTCAAATCCTTGTGGTTGCTCTATGTACACTTCTTCTTCAATTACACCATTCAGAAAATCTGTCTTAACATCCATTTAGTGTAATTTCCACTTCATCATATATGCAAGTGCCATGACAGTTCTAATTGAAGTATATCTAGCAACTGGTGCAAATGTTTCTTCATAGTCAATTCCCTCTTTCTGAGAGAATCCTCTGGCTACAAATCTTGCCTTGTATTTTTCAATGCTACCATCTGCAGTATGTTTTATCTTGAAAATCCATTTGGAAGAAACCACACTTTTATCTTTTGGTTTGGGAACTATGTCCCAAACATCATTTTTTATTATTGACTGATATTCTTTCTTCATTGCTTCCATCCATTCTTTCTTCTGAGCTGCCTCTTCATAGCTAGTAGGTTGTTGATCCACAAGATCACACATCAAGGCCACATAGTTGGATATTAGCTTTGGTTTCTTTCTTTCTCTAGTGGAGCCTTCAGGAGGTCCATATCTTTCATCTCCTTGAATAATGTCTCTAGCCCATGCTAGCCTTCTTTTCCTAGATAAGTCTGTAATAGGGGGTTCTTTTGGTTCCATCATGTCATGGTCCTCTGGTGTATCATCTTCAGGAATGTGCACAGCTTCTGTGATTCTAGAAGGTGTATCTTCTTCATAGATTTCTTCAAGTTGGCACTTCCTGGATTTCTTGAGAGCTACTTCTTCATCAAATGTTACATCTCTACTTATTTCCATATGATGAAAACCTGGTATGTAAATTTTGAAGGCTTTGGATGATTCACAATATCCAACAAATATTCCCTTCTTACCAGAAGGGTCCAACTTGGTTCTCTTTTCTTTTGGAATGTGAATGTACACAGGAAAACCAAATATTTTGAGATGACTTACCTCAGGCTTCTTTCCTGTGAACACTTCTTCTAGAGTCTTGAATTTAAGAGCACTATGGGATAGTCTTTTCTGCACATAGACTGCTATCCTAGCTGCTTCAGCCCATAAATACATGGGTAGATCTTGATCATGTATCATGGTCTTTACAGCTTCCAAGATGGTTCTATTCTTTCTTTCAGCCACCCCATTTTGTTGGGGATTGTAGGGATTGGTTAGTTCTCTCTTGATTCCAGCTTCCTTACAAAAGTCTTCAAAGTCCTTTGAAGTATATTCTCCGCCATTATCAGTTCTGAGAATCTTGATTTTCTTTTCTGAGATATTTTCTATTAGGGCCTTGAACTCTTTGAATTTTCCAAATACTTCATTCTCACCTTTTAGAAATTATATCCAAGTCTTCCTTTAATAGTCATCGATGAATGAGAGATAGTATTCAAACCCACTTAGGGAAGTGGTGGGCATGGGTCCACATACATCTGAGTGTATTAGCTCCAAAATGTTCTTAGTCTTAGTTTCACTCTTTGAAAAAGGGTTCTTTACATTCTTCCCCTTTTCACATCCTTTACATGAGCCATTATGATCAACCTTCAAGTCTGGTAATCCTATGACCACCTTGCTTACATAGGGTAGGGATTTATAGTTAATATGAGCTAATATTATGTGCCATAGCTCACTGGGGCTGGAGGTTTCATGATCAAGGGCAACTTCTGGATGCCCGTTGAGCTTATAGAGACCTCCTTTCTCTTCACCAATGACAATTGCATCTTCAATAGATTTTCCTTTAGGCCACATAAGTACTTGACCATCTATGAAGGAAACTCTAAAACCTTTCTTATCTAGTGTTGAGATAGAGAGTAGGTTCTTCTTCAAACCTGGTACATATAAAATTTATTTCATCTTCAAGGGTGTTCCAGAATCTAGCTTGTAGCTTGCTTCACCAATTCCCTTGATGGGATATTGGTAATCATCTCCTAGAGATACCTTTTGTGGAGAAGACTTTTCTTCAAGTTTTGAGAGAGTCTTCCTTTGACCTATCATGTGCTTAGAAGCACCACTATCAATGAGCCATGTATCTTCTCCAGGAGATACAGATCCAGAGAGTGCAGAGAATAGGACATATTCTTCTGGATCTTCTTTATTTACTTTAGATCTTTTCCATCGATGCCTTTCCTCTTCCTCTTCTTCTTCTTCACTATCATCTTCTGCCATATGTGCATGATGTCTTTTGTGGACAAACTTCTTCTTCTTTTGTGAAGGAAAAAATCTGGAAATGTGTCCTCGTTTAATACAATTAAAACACTGGACTGTGGAGAGGTCTCTTTCTCGATTGGGTCCTCTTCCCCTTTTAAATCTAGAGAAGGGTTGAGATCATTTGTGGTCAACTTTCTAGAAGTGACCCTTTCTTCTTCTTTTGGTGTGAGTAGCCAAGGCTTGGTCATCCTCCTTGAGGAGTGCTTCTCTGTTGGCTACCCTAGCCTCTTCTTGAACACAATCCTCCCACACTACATCGAACTTCATACTTTCTTTTATGGCACACATAGTTTGTATAAATGACTCCCAAGGTCTAGTGAGACCATTTAGAGAAGTCATCACAAGTTCATCTTCCTCAAGAGTATCACCAATGGCATCTAGTTGCTCCTTGATTTGGGATACCCTTGAGAATTAGTCTTGAATGGATTCTCCTTTGTGCATCTTGGTACTCTTCAACTGAGTTCTTAGGTTCATCTTCCTATTGATGTTCTTTCCCTCATACATTCTTCCTAGGGCATCATACATTTCCTTTGGAGTCTTCTTGGAAGCCACTTGGGGAATCAAGTGGTCTTTAATAAAATCAGCTATGATTCTCTTTTCCCTAATCAAATCCTCGCTATGCTTCTCTTTGGCTTCATCTCCTTCAGGTTCTGTAACTTCATCCTTGACATATTGAGCAAGATCATTATCTTCAAGAATGAGACCAATTCTGTATTTCCATGCCCGAAAATTCTTATACCTTCTAACTTGTCTTCAAGCTGAGTGCTTGGAGTTTTCTTCTCTTGGGGGAGTCCAAGAGACAAGAGATAGAATAGTACTTACCTGGAAACTTTAACTTTTTTACTTTTCTAGATCTGCAACAGAATTTCTGGTTTATCACACTTTTGGTAAAACTAGGGTTTGACTTTCCTGGAGTTCTACCCAACCAAAAACCTTGATCCAAAACTCAAAAGATAGATCTTTAGAAGGGCTATTCAGCCATGCAATCAGAATCCAAAAATACTAACTTTTTGCAGAAACCCTAATTTTGGGAGAGAGAGAGAAATATAATTTCACCTTGTGAAAGATGTTCTGTTCAAGATAGCTCTAGTACCATGTTAAGTTTTAAACCAAATAGATTAGCAAGATCACTGAAAGAAACATAATCACAAGATAGACACAGAATTTACCCTGGGAAACCCTCATGGGGTAGAAAACCCAGCAAAGATTTCATCAATAAGATGATCAACCAAAATACAAGATCTGCTCCAAGACTTGTCCTTCTTCTCTACCTCACATGCAAACCTCCTAGACACAAGTGCACTACTTTCTGAGTTGTGGAAGTGTGTCAAATGAGGAGCTCTCCTCCTCTACTTATACTAGATCCCGACTGACCAAAATCCCTAATGGGTCTGACCTCTACTAGAGAAGTCTAATAACCCCTAAAATATAAACTCAGGGCCGACCCCCACATGGTGGGTCTAATAACCCTAGTTACCACAAACCATCGGAGGAATAAACATCTCCAGATACATAATAGAATTTCCTCGGAGGGATGAAACATCTCCGGAATAATAATGTACAAATATAATATTCTTATAAGTTACAATATTCAACATGAACTCAATCACGTATCCCTCGAGGATACTATCCACCCAAAAATAAGCAGCCCGCGATACCTTGTCGTTGACTTACTTCAGCTGTCAGATCAATTTTGGGGTCCAACAATCAAGTTCAGTCTTCTGGCAGTGATTCTTTCAGAACGTTAACTACAATATCCACTCATGCAACAACACTGGGAATTCACAGAAGTATATCTCGTGGATATATGAATAAATGTATTTCTGCATCCAACTGGTTGTTGTCTGTTTTGGGTTTTTCTTTTCTCCCTCTACAAATTCCTCTTCCTTCTTATCGAACCGCTCTTAGATCTATGGTTTCATCGGATGCCACAACATATCCTCTTGTTTTCTTCCTTAAGGTCCCAGTAACAGAACCATTTGTTAACACAACTTTTATCGACAGGGGTTCACTTCGCACTGTCGCCAACAAACACCAACCCAAACTCCCTTATGCATCGGCCCAGAAAGGTGTAACCCTTTCCAGCAACACTTGCGAAGCAAGTGCAGTCTCACCCGAGATGAATAAGGGGGCTGCAGGAACCAAGTTTCCGCAGTTAAGTTGAGGATATGCTTCACCCGTATATCACTATCGTAGAAACCAGAGGTTATGTCCTTCGCATCATACTACCAATTTATCATTCACATATCAGACCATTCGCATATTCAATAGATAGTAAACATTCACATCAACAGTAATCATTCAACCCACATAATACTAAGCATGTTTCAAACATTCACATTCATCATCGCATAAAGATAGAGATAGAAATAGAACCATAATCAAACATCCTTATGCATTCATTAAAACCCTGCGGAATGAACCTCGCAGAAACAGTCAATACACCATGTCGTGAATACAAAGCAGATCAAAAAATGGAAAGATGGATGAAAAAATGGATGTCCTTAGGCTTACAATCCTACTCTATTTATATGCTTCTATTTGGTTACAAAATGGTCCACATGACCAATTCTAACTAATTTAACTATTCTTGCGCTTCCTCGAACTCCGTGAATGGTCCTTCTTTCATGGATTGTACCTTTCGCACCTGTTTTCTTTCGCACTTCCTATGGACTTATCCCATGCCAACACCAGCACAACTGAAATGGGTTATCAAACTCATTGGTTATGCCTATGCGATCACTTACAAGAAGGGTAAGGACAATCTAGTGGCAGATGCTCTTTCTCGCACATTTGATGACCAAGTTTCGCTTTTAGCTATTTCTATGCATGTTCCAAATTGGTTGCAATCTGTTCAACATGGCTATGTCTGTCACATCGCCTTCCATCAATCCAATGCCAGGAAGGAAACATGACTAACATACCAGGGTTTAATTGGTAATTTCGGCCCATACATTACTCAACAAATTCATAATAAATAAAAACTTGTGTGTGCAGGCTCATACTTCAAATAAACGCAACGGAATTAAAACTCGTATTAACACACACAAACTGGAATGCATTAGCATATTTATCTTAAGCAAATGATGAATCAACATGCAGAGAATCCATCCCATTCTCATGCTATGCACAGACTTCATATCAATTCCATTAACATGAATAATTATCATTCATAATTAATACATTGCAAAACATAGAATGCATATAATTTTAACACAGAGAACACTTATCTTTGAGTTGAAGTTGTCTAAACAACTGGCTATGTGAGAGCAATGTTCCTCCCAACCATATATCTTTGTCTATCCTATATTCTTTCAGCTGAGAGATCACCCTCGAGCTAGCTTGTGTATCCACTGAGGAGGAACTAATTGGGCTCACTCACAGCCATGGTTTCACTTAACAGCTATGCTAAGCCAACACACAGTTGGGTTTATCAAGCATACAAAAGAAAAAGGAGGGAAATGCCAAGCCAGTGAGCTCATCCACAGAGCTACAAGAATCTCAATTAAACTCAACAGCTATGGCACCCACAATACCTACCACACACAACACAAGGAAGGTCCCCTTCTCTGCTGCACAATCCCTCAGGAATCCCTTCCCTCCAGTTATCTTCAGGGTGGGCATAGAAAGGTCCAGCTACTAATTCCTTGAGATTCTAGCCTTCACTGGGTTTATAAAGCAAACCCAACCTCTACTCAGTCATTCACACTTGGATTTCTCACAGATCTGTTATCCAATAACTCAATCCCGTCACTTGATTTCTGCGTTGTAAGAACTGGGTTTTCCAATGGATTTCGGGGTATCTAATGCTCTCAATTTTTCCCCAAGGTTCATATCTATGGATCCCCCATTGGATTTCACTGTCAAATACCAATTCTGGGTGTTTATGGCTCTTCAAAACATGGGTTCTTTCAAAGTTGTGATTTCTGGTGTTTCTCACTGCTAGGAATTCATTTTTGGATGGAAAATGATGTTGGGTTCTTCCACAATGGAATGGGAATGAGAAAGAAGCAACAACCATGAGGTAGGGTGACTTGTGATACAAGAAAACAGATCCCATACTTTTCCATACGAATTTCTGGGCTACCCATGCTCCATTGAAGCCATGGATTGAATTCTTCAACAACTTCCTTACAACCGAATTAAATGTCAGCAAGGTAAGTCAAATGGGTTCACAAGATGACATTTGGAAGCATATGGTTCATCCCCACAACCCCCTCACCACTCCCTAGTGGATACACATGGCCCCTTCTCATTCGTTGCCCCCATAGCCAGATTTGGCATTTTATTGCAATATTAAATATTTACATCAATTTACAATATTCCATGGCTTAATAGCACATGGGTAACAAAATATCAAATGCTTTTCCATTCTAAATAAAATCCAAACATACACTAGCGAGGCCTTGGCCTTGGGCTCCATGCTAGGGAAAACATACATCACATGTATACAATATTTACATTAAAAGCCAATATTTCATAAGGGTCAAAATTGGGGTATTACAATGTCAATGACTCCTCATTATCTCAACTCATCCAACGGTTGGCCAGCAACCCTTCTAATGTATCAGATTACTCTTGGGATGGTACTTACCTGTGATACAAGGGTCATCTCGTGCTTCCCCAGATCACAGAACTTCAACAGGATGTCTTCTTTGAACTCCATGCTTCTCCATCGGCAGGGCACTCTGGGTTCCTCAAAACATATGAGCAGCCACAACGTAAATTCTTTTCGCAGGGAATGAAAAGGATAATTCAACAAATGCTGGTTGAATGTGATACTTTCCATCTCCTTCCTAGATTGCTCGAGCCCTTTCCCATCCCTACATGGATTTGGATAGATATTTCTATGGAATTCATTGAAGGGATCCCTAAATATGGAGGGAAGACAGTGATTTTGGTTGTGGTCGGTCGCCTCTACACATATAGTCAATTTTGTGCCCTAAACCAGCTCTTTCATACTCATGAAAACCCTTCTTCCATTGTCTCAGCTCACAATGCAACTTTCACCGGTAATTTTTGGACAGAACTATTTCACCACATTGGCACCAAACTGAGGATGAATTCAGGGTCTCACCCACAAACAAATGGTTTGACTGAAATTACCAATAAATGTTTTGAAACTTATCTTCGTTGCTTCACCTCCAAACAACAACCTCAGTGGGAGAAGTGGCTCCCTCTCGCTGAATAGTGGTACAATACTCCATCTAAAATGACTCCATATGAAGCAATCTATGGTTAGGCACTGCCATTTATTCTTTCATACACCCTCAGCAGTTTACCAGTTTAGCCAATTGACACGGTTCTTCGAAACCGCGATCAGATTCTTCGCATTTTCCAGGACAATCTTCACATGGAAAGAATTCAAATGAAATAACAAGCCAATCAGCACCGTTTTGAGCGCACTTTTCAAGAAGGTGATATGGTTTTTCTTCATCTATAGCCTTCCAAGCAATCCTCCCTGAAACTCAAAGGTAGATCTATCACAGAGGTATTAATTCAGTGGCACTCAATGCAACCAAAAGATGCTACATGGGAACCTCTCCTTCATATTCAACATCAATTTCCACATCTAAAGCTTTGAGGACAAAGATTTTTCTAAGGGAGAGGGGATGTTAGGAACCTTTGTCAACCCTTCTCTTTACTTAGTTAGTATATTGTTGTTGGATGCATATGATTTGTAAGTTGTCCCGTAGTATTATATATTCCATGGTATTGATCCATAGTTTGTATTAGCCCATAGTATTATATGTTCCATGGTATTGATCCATAGTATTGGACGCATATGCTTTGTAAGTTGTCCAATAGTATTATATGTTTCATGGTATTGATCCATAGTATTTGCCCATAGACTCAGTATATAAGTACATGTTGAGGCCAATGAAGGAATCCAAAATTTATTTGTTTTGAGCTTGCTCAAAGGAGGTTTCCCCCTCAAAGTGGCCTGCAATCAATAAATCTATTCTGAGTTCTGTTATTTTTTATATCTTGTGCATTTTCATTAATTAATTGTTGTAGGCTCCTAACACAACTCATAAATTCATTGATGCATCCTTGGTGGAGAGGATAAATTTACCTACTGAATCATTCAAAGGGTTCACATTCATCATCCCAGGTAACAATTCTATGGAATGCAACACATGGATTCCAAAGCTACAACTTACCATAGGAAATTACACATTTTCTGATAGCTTCTATGTGGTGGATGTTGTTAATACAAATGTGGTTTTGGGAGTACAATGGTTGTACTCTATAGGATAACATACAGTGAACTACTAAATACCTGAAATGAAGTTCAAGGATTCAGAAGGAAAACAAAGGGTAGTGAGAGGAATGCACACCTATCTGAACCAAGTGGTGTCTTCCCATAGTATGAGGTCCATATTGAGACATGGGGACATTGAATGGGCTGCAAAATGTTTCATCACTTCCCCCAAACCAAAAATAAAGATTGCATAACACCCAAGGGAGATAAGGCAGCTACTACACAAGTACGAAAGGGCTTCTGGAGACCTCCCCCCTGGAAGGCCACCTAGCAGAGGAGTTGAGCATACCATTATTTTGGAGGTGGGTACTTCACCTATCCAAATACCCCCACCTAGACACCGAAAAAGGTTCAGAGATGAGATTGAGAAGGCTATTCAAGAACTCTTGGAATTGGGGCTCATTAGACTAAGCTCAAGTCCCTATGCTTCTTCAGTTGTCTTGGTGAAGAAAAAGGATGGAACCTTGGGGATGTGCATTGATTTTAGAGATTTAAAAAAGAAGACAATAAAGAATAGATATCACATCCCTCAGACAGATGAGCTCATGGATGATCTATTTGGAGCAAAGTTCTTTTCCAAAATTGATTTTAGATTTAGTTATGATCATATTTGAATGTAGGAGAAGGATGTGCATAAAACTGCTTTCAAATGTCACTATGGTTATTTTGAATTTCTTGTCATGCCTTTTGTTGGTGTCCATTTTTGTCACCATTTTTTATCAGTAAACCTGCTCTGATTGGCGTTATTTTCACTATTTTGATATGATAAGTCATTCTCCTTGCCATTCAGACCATTAATCAGACCCAGGTATGAACGTATTTGCGTATCATATGAATCTCTGTTAAATATCATCATTTTTATGGTTTATTGACAATTATCTCACATTTCTAGACGTGCTTGGCATTTAGTGTTTGTTCTACAGGTTGTGGTTGTCATTCATACCTTCATTCAGTCGTGTGTTCACGCCGAAGATGCCCAGCCGCATTTGAACCATCGTTCAGCCCTCTATTCACACCATTGGATTCGTTGGTTGGAATATTCCAGGGAATTAAAGACAAAAACGGTGAAATGGGTTCTGTTGGGGACGTGTCGCTCATGGTTCGTGAGCCTCCATTATAGAAGATACACTCTCCTGTTTTCCTATCTTGAAATCACATCATCTTCCCACATCAAGGATAACCAATGCACAGCTGCTTGCGTGAAGTAAACCAACGCCCGTGGAATCAGGTAGACGGCCTGTGCGCTGCCGTAAACCATCCTACAACCGTTATACAGCCATTAAGACCTCTATTTTTAGAAAGGTCAACCACTGAAAGGGTCGACCTACTCTCTTATTGTAAAAACTTATATAAAGACGCCTCTTGTGGAGAAACGCAGCACATATCATAGCATGTAATAGAAGTTAGCAGTAGTTGGAAAGAAACGTTGAGTTAGAGAACATTGTGTAATGTTTTTCAGTCAATGGAATTTTCTAGTTCTTAGCTATTGATGTTCCCTTGGTGAATAATTTGAGTTAGCTTCAATCCCTGATTGCTGAGAAGGGCCCCTCAACAAGCAGAGTTTTTTATGTAGATTTTGTATTTCTTTTTCTGCAAGTAAATAGTTTCCATTTTCAATATATGAATTTAACTTTTTTTTTCCTGTAAATGTCATTTCTCCGTTTCCTGCAATTTATTTTCTTGCTGCTAGTTCAATTTTCATTTTTAGAAGTTAAAGTGACCAGTCATGCATAGTTCCTCTTAGTTTGCTTTCAATCTTTTTGCAACTAGATAAAGTTAACTAGTTAATGTTTCAAGTTTAGTTTGTAGTTAGATTTAGTTCTGTTAATTTTTCTTGTAGTTGTAGATTAGTTCCATTTACATTTCAGCCTTGTTTTGTTATGCAATAGAAATAGTTTATTTCCTTAGATAATGGTTAGTATAATTTGCTTCTTGTTATTGCAGTTTTTAAATAGTCTATTTATTGATTTCCTTGCACTGTAGGTTCATATGCATCGACCAGCTGGCATTAAGATCATTTAGTCTACTTATTTCATTAGTTTATATTGTTTTCTGTCATCCGAACTACCATTCGGACTGTCTTTCAGACTGTCATCCGAACTGTCTTTCAGACTGTCATCCAGACTGTCATACAGACTTTAATATTTTTTGCTTCATTTTTATGCTTGTTTAGAGTTTAATTTCTTAGATCTTTGAATCGTAATATTTCTTGTAATTGATCAACATTCATACATGTAATTAGGACCTTGCTCTGTATTATATAGAGTTTCAATTCAGTTTTATATTCATTCTTAGTTTCCATTTCATTTCCTTAACTTTGCTTTAGTTTGATTTTCAAATTATGTTTGTCTTATGTCTGATTTCATAATACTTTATTGTTATAGAACTTATCAATTCCATTTGTTGACCAGCGCGACTCCATTCGACAGGGGTTCCACTTACTTTCAACTATCGACACATGCTGTAGTCTCCCTAGGCACTGTTCAGATATTGTAACTTCAAAGAATATTATAATTGTACTTTATTATTCCAGAGATGTTTCATTCCTCCGTAAAGATCTTATTGTATATCCGGAGATGTTTATTCTTCCGTCAGAATGTGGTAACTTGGGTTATTAGACTTCCCTAGTGGAGGTCGGCCCTTTATGTGTTATGTGGTTCAAAGGGTTATTAGACCACCCTAGAGGGGTCGGCCCAGTCAGTTGTAGTGGGGTATTTAACCCATTGGTTAAATACGAGCCTACGTGTACTTGTGTAAAAGATATGTCAGAGTAGTGTATAAATAGAGGAGGTGTGTTCCTCATTTGACACACTCACACACTTGAGGATAGCGCACTTGTGGAGGAGAGGTCTGCTATTGTGGAGGAGGAGATCATATCTCAGGGTTTCATCTTTGTATATTGCTGGTCATCTATATTGAGGAAAGCTTTGCTGGGTTTTCTACCCCATGAGGGTTTCCCAGGATAAATCTATGTCTCTTGTGTTTATGTTATGCTTGTTGTTTCTTCAGTGATCCTGTATATGCTATTATTGTGAAATGGAATGTAATGCTGCTATTTTCTGTCTTAGCATATTGAATTTTAACATGGTATCAGAGCTAACCTGAAGGAAGAGACAAGGTATGGCACTTACGACACTTGCTTTACTTACGACAATTTGAAGGTTTCTGGTTTTACAATAGCAAAAACCAGTCATCATGGAACTCTCGCTATAAAATCCATTTTGGTGAAGGTTCAGGGTCTGAAACGTTTACAGGTCGAAGATAACATCCCCAGGTACCTTGTGTCCAAAGGGCATCCTCATATTCGTTTTACTTTGCATGTTATGATCAGTACAAGTTAGGGTTTCTTCTGCCTCTTCCAGATCTCAGTCAAAATCAGGTGACCTTGGCAAAAAGTGACATAACTTGGGGTTAGGAAGCTCCAAATGAAATTTCGTAAAAAGTGACAGGTAGTACACAGAATGTAATATCTCAGAAAAACGTTTTCAGAGGCCGAAGGTGAATCAGTGACACGTGGTACGTCGTACAAGTTCGCTCTCCTGTTTTATCCCATAAACAGGTCACGTTGCGACACTTGGCATAATTTGGGCTAGGAAGCTCCAAATGAAATTTCATAAAAGTGACAGGTTAGTACACAGACTTTACTATCTCATGGAAACATTTTTTCAGAGGCCGAAGGTGAACCAGTGACACGTGGCACTCCGTACAAGTTCACTCTCCTGTTTTATCCCATAAACAGGTCACGTTGCGACACTTGGCATAACTCTCTCTCAGAAAATCCATTTGAGATCATACCTATCAGGATGGAAAGATGACAGGATCAGGCTACTGCAAAAAAGGTTTTCAGACCCTGTGGAGCAAAAATTTCAGATTTATAGCAGAAACAATCAGGTGCATATTTCTGTCAAAACAGAATTATTTTTGGGAGCACCTTTATTCATGGCTTCCGGAATTTAGGGTTTTGGAGAAAGTTAGAATTGTTGAAATCGGAGTCCACGGCTGAATGCTACTCAGGAAAATCAAAATTTAGAGACCAAGATCGAATTGTTTGGTTGGGTAGAAGACCGGGCTTGATTAAACCCTAGCTCGGGATTTTGATCAGAAAGATGGAAAATTAGGGCTTCAACAAAAGTTGGAATTTTTTAAGTCTGTAACCATGGCTGGAAGCTCCTCAGAAAAATAAGAGTTTAGAGCCTTGGATCGAACCTTTTGATTGGACAGAAAAGGTGGGCTTCATCAAACCCTAGTTCGGGTTCCTGTCCAGAAGATCCAGAAGTTTCGAAGGAAATTTTGCAGGGGGTCAAATTTTGGAGATTTCAAAATTGAAGTATGCTAGTTTGATTAACTTAGCAAGTCACATCCTTCCATCCATTCAGAAGTGTGAAAGTTAAAGATTGAATTTTTAGGGTTTCTCTAGAAAACCCTAATCAAGATCCAGATCAAGTTTCAGGGGGAGTTGAGGCTAAGGCCTTACATAAGAATACTACAAGAAGTCTCGACAGGTATGACTTAAGAAGGTTCAGTGTATGTCTTGAAATCTGATTCTTGATTAAGTTCATAATGTGTTTTGTCTTCATATTATTTGTTAGTACAATCTTGATTAACGTTAGACTTATCTTATCAGCCTATGAATGCAATGTGAATGATCGAAGACATTCATTGATTAGGGTTATATGATTGTACTAATGCATTATGGTGTTGTGTGAGGTTTGATGTTGTCTACTAACAAGATTCAGATACATCACGAAAGACAAATCAAGTTCCACATGAAGACAAAGACTCATCCATAATATTTGTTCTACTTACGAGGTATGTATGACTTTGATATATTGTGCTTAACCTATGAGACATGCAGGTTCTAGCTCAGGATCTCTAAATCATTGAAGAGATTATTTAGGTATGTTGTACATAACTAAGCAGGTATACTAATCCAGGTATGTTTTCCTATGTCAAGGATCCCCTATATAAGTATACTTGGCATGATTAGATATGCTTATTCATAAAGTTAGTAATCAAGGGATTATGCATATTATGTCTTTTATCTTGATTGATGATATGCATGAGTAAACGAAGTCTTCCCTGAAATCTTGAATACTAATGTTTATTACCTATGATCGTGACAATACATATTCAAGACTATTTTTTGATAATGTTTATAATATACTAATGAAATGTATGTTTGTGTATGAGATCATGAGGATGACACTAGTGCACACTTGAGCATGCACAGTGGTACAGAATGAATAGAAGTTCAGAAGACATACAAAAGATCAAGCGGGAGGCAACCACACAAACATAAAAGATAAGTATTCGAGTTGTTATTTGAAATAGTAATGATATTTCCTGTAATAGGTTGTATGCATATTTGTATTCCTACAATATATGATGCTGAGTGTAAACATTCATAAGAACATTGAACAGTATACTACTAATATACATATGATTGGTAAGGTTGGACAAACATTCCATTGTTGCTTGTCTAGAATGAAACCTCTTTGCTGACATACCTGAGAGCTGTGCACACTCTCGATAGTATGTTCTGGTAGAGATGGAAGGCATCTAGATAGCCACTGTATGCATACAGGATATGGGAAGGTGTTGTGCCAAAGTATTGGTCAAATTAGTTGCATAACTATGTAAATGATATATGTATGCATAATAGGTTATCATATAATTTGATGATTATGAAGTATTACTAATCATGTACTTAATTTTGATTTGTAGGAAAGGTCATGAAGAATGATGGACACCGTACAAGTGATGGATGTTCAAACAAGAAGATTTACAAATCAAACAAAATATAGAAGGCTCGTGGGCCTAGAAGATTCTCTTAGAAAGAGGAAGAGAATCATGATGAGATGTTTTGCTCCAAGGGGACTAGGTTTTATATGGGTTCCTAGGATTGGTAGTAAATTGATGAGCTTAATGATCATCATGGGTGATGTGGATCTCAACCCTTGCTACAAGGTTGATTATGGCTTCTATACACATATGACATGGATGCAAGAAGGAACTCACCATAAGAGGTTCGAATGACTTTGAGGCCTCATATTAGTAGACCCATCTGACGAGAGATGGCACAGATAGATATGCAGAAGATCACTCAATGCAGAGTGTGAATAATGGACCAATTGACAGCTTCATGACAAAGCTTGGGCTTTACCAGAAGTAAAGCTGATCCTAACCTTTACCTTAAGGTTGTGGATGATGAACCTATCATACCATTATTGTGTGATGATGATCTCTTTCTGACAAGGAATGAGAAACAGATCATGAAAATGGCTGCAGAAATAAAAATGAAAGATCTCGGATTAATGCACTACTTCTTAGGTCTAGAAGTATGGCAAGATCCAAAAGGAATCTTTTAAATCAAGGTAAGTATGCTGTGAAGTTTCTAAAAAGATTTGATATGTTGGAGTGTAAAGCCATGGCCACTCCCATGGACTCCAACTTGAGGTTATTAGTTAATGACTCATCGGATTTAGTGGACCTAACCCTATATAGACAAATCATTGGGCCAATGATGTATTTAACAAATACTAAGGCCATATATATGCTTTGTTGTAAATACCCTAAGTCAGTATCTAGTAGAACCTAGAAAGGCTCACTTAATAGCTACAAAGCATGTAGTGAGGTACCTAAAAGGTACATTAGATTTTGGTCTATAATTATCTTGGAGGTCATGAACTCCGATTACATGGTTACTCAAATTTTGATTGGGCAGGAAGTGTCTCATACAGAAAGAGTACATCAGGTGGATGTTATAGTCTTGATTCTACCATGATCTCATGGTTTAGCAAGAAACAATCTAGTGTGGCTCTCAGTACTACTGAATCAGAATATATAGCTGTCTGCTCTGCCAGCTGTGAAGCAGTGTGGCTTCAGAAGCTATTATATGGAGTGTTTGACTTAGAAATGGATCCCACTGTGATTATGTGTGACAATCAAAGCTGCATTAAGATGACTGAAAATCCTGTGTTCCACGTTAAGTCAAAACACATAGAGATCCGATACTTCTATATACGAGATATGGTGCAAAGAGGAGCTATCAAGCTCGTATATATAAGCACTGAGGATCATATTGCTGATATCTTGACTAAACCTCTGTCTCAAGTGAAGTTTGAATACTTTCGAGACAAGCTTGGTATAGTTTCAAAAGAACTCTCCTCGAAAGGGGGAGTAGCATAGTATCTGATAACAAGTCTGTCTCATCAATGATGAGGTTACCTATTTACTGCACCTTGTTACTTAGAATTATTTAGATTTAGGACTCTTATATTCCTTTCTTTTGATGATGTGATGTATACATGTTTTGATGTTAGATGTATTAGTGAGAATACATGCTAGATGTATACATACTTTTGATGTTAGTTTTTGATGATGATGATACATGTTGTGGTTATACATGTTTTGATGATGATGACACATGTTGTGGTTATAACATGTTTTGATGATGATGACACATGTTGTGGTTATACATGTCATGATGATGATGATACATGTTTTGTTATACATGTTGTGAAGGGATTGAATCATTCCTGGACTTCAGTCCTAAAGAAGAGCCGTAGACGTATGTCTTCGAAAATGAAGTTCTTGGTGAACATGTGAGGGGATTGGATCATCCCTGGACTTCAGTCCGAAAGAAGAACCGTAGACGTATGTCTTCGAGAATGGAAGTTCTTGGTGAACATGTGAGGGGATTGGATCATCCCTGGACTTCAGTCCGAAAGAAGAACTGTAGACATATGTCTTCAAGAATGAAGTTCTTGGTGAACATGTGAGGGGATTGGATCATCCGTGGACTTCAGTCCGAAAGAAGAGCCGTAGACGTATGTCTCGAGAATGAAGTTCTTGGTGAACATGTGAGGGGGATTGGATCATCCCTGGACTTCAGTCCGAAAGAAGAGCCGTAGACATATGTCTTAGAGAATGAAGTCCCTTGGTGGACAGTTGAGGATTAAGTCATCCTTGGACGTAGTCCTAAATGTACGGTTGAGGATTAAGTCATCCTTGGACATGGTCCTAAATGTACGGTGGAGTATTAAGTCATCCTTGGATGTGGTCCTAAATGTACGGTGGGAGGATTAAGTCATCCTTGGATGTAGGTCCTAAATGCACGGTTGAGGATTAAGTCATCCTTGGACATAGGTCCTAAATGCACGGTGGAGGATTAAGTCATCCTTGGACGTAGGTCCTAAATGCATGGTGGAGGATTAAGTCATCCTTGGACGTAGGTCCTAAATGCACGATGGAGGATATAAGTCATCCTTGGACGTAGGTCCTAAATGCATGGTTGAGGATTAAGTCATCCTTGGACGTAGGTCCTAAATGCATGGTGGAGGATTAAGTCATCCTTGGACGTGGTCCTAAATGTAACGGTGGAGGATTAAGTCATCCTTGGACGTGGTCCCTAAATGTACGGTGGAGGATTAAGTCATCCTAGGACGTGGTCCTAAATGTACGGTGTAGGATTAAGTCATCCTTGGACATGGTCCTAAATGTATGGTGGAGGATTAAGTCATCCTTGGACATGGTCCTAAATGTACTGGTGGAGGATTAAGTCATCCTCGGACGTGGTCCTAAATGAACGGTTGAGGATTAAGTCATCCTTGGACGCTGTCCTAAATGTACGGTAAGGATTGGATCATCCTTGGACTTTGGTCCTGTAAACTGAGCCGTAGACATGTGGTCTCCGAGAACATGATAGGACTGGATCATCCTTGGACTTTGGTTCAAAAGGTACATGACTGGTTTGCATCATCCTTGGACATAGAGAACTGGATTGATCGTGTGATGATGATGTTGATGATCATATGATGACGATGCTAATGATCGTATGATGACGATGCTGATGATCGTGTGATGATGATGTCGATGATCGTGTGATGATGATGATGATGATCATGTGATGACGATGTTGATCGTGATGTTGATGATCGTTTGATGACGATGTTGATCGTGATGCTGATGATCGTATGATGACGATGCTGATGATCGTATGATGACGATGCTAATGATCGTGTGATGACGATGCTAATGATCGTGTGATGACGATGCTGATGATCATGTGATGACGATGTTGATCGTGATGCTGATGATTGTGTGATGACGATGTTGATCATGATGTTGATGATCGTGTGATGACGATGCTGTTGATCGTGTGTTGATGATGCTGATGATTGAGTACTATCAACTCTGATGATGTTGATGTTCCAGTATTGAAGATGTTCCAGTAACTGGTTGAGTTACTGATGATGTTGAGAAAGCTTCCAATGATTTATAGATGTATCATGTATGATGTTGATGACTCCTTGCTCGTGCAGATGCTGTTATAATATCCTTCTCATTAAGAAGGAGTGTTGAGATATTGTAACTTCAAAGAATATTATAATTGTACTTTATTATTCCGGAGATGTTTCATTCCTCCGTAAAGATCTTATTGTATATCCGGAGATGTTTATTCTTCCGTCAGAATGTGGTAATTTGGGTTATTAGAATTCCCTAGTGGAGGTCAGCCCTTTATGTGTTATGTGGGTCAAAGGGTTATTAGACCACCCTAGAGGGGTCGGCCCAGTTAGTTGTAGTGGGGTATTTAACCCATTGGTTAAATACGAGCCTACGTGTACTTGTGTAAAAGATATGTTAGAGTAGTGTATAAATAGAGGAGGTGTGTTCCTCATTTGACACACTCACACACTTGAGGATAGCGCGCTTGTGGAGGAGAGGTCTGCTATTGTGGAGGAGGAGATCATATCTCAGGGTTTTATCTTTGTATATTGCTGGTCATCTATATTGAGGAAGCTTTGCTGGGTTTTCTACCCCATGAGGGTTTCCTAGGATAAATATTTGTCTCTTGTGTTTATGCTATGCTTGTTGTTTCTTCAGTGATCCTGTATATGCTATTATTGTGAAATGGAATGTAATGCTGCTATTTTATGTCTTAGCATATTTAATTTTAACAGGCACCCGGCCCAGGTAGGTTTTATCCCTCCTAGCAACACCTGCAAAACATATGAGGTCTCACCCGAGGCGTCCAGGAAGAGCAGACAAAACCATGTTTTCACCGAGGAAGGAGGAGGGTTGTGGCTATATGAACTAACTCTATTGCAACACTAAACCGGAATCTCAAACATTTGACATGTATTCATAATGCATTATTCAATTGCAGCATTCATTAACACAACAGTAGTAATAGTAAAGCAACATTGCATCAAGGAAACATAGCATTATTCATGAAGTGTGACATTGCATTACCATAAATAAACAGGAAGAACCCAGGAATTGCACCAGAACAGTTTCATCATATCATATTATCACTACAAAACCTTAGATACAACATCTCCTCAAAGATCAAGTCTCGGTAATACCTCACAGATGCCCAGAAACAACCCAAACATGCACTTCTCTTCCCTTGTGTGCTACCCTCAATACCTACAACTCCTATCTATATATAGGCTTCCACCATTACAATGCTTTTTCACATACTAACAAATTCCTAATCAACATTTGGACAAGTGACCCAATATCTAACTAAATTGTTACAAAACCGACCAAAAACCTGCATTTTGCGGTATAACTGACTCAACATTACATAATATGTGGTCCAAATGACCCAAAACCCACATTCTGTGGTGCAATTGACCCAAAATGCATAAATAATCTTCTACTCCTCGCCGTTCATGTCATATTCTTGCCATTCGCGCCATCTTTTGCCTTATCGCAGCATCGAATATGTTGCAATAACACTCTACCAAACCGTTTTCCAACAGGCCCCCAACACAACCTTATGGCTCGCCCTCGAGCCACGTCAACTACTGAATATAGTACACATCGTCGTCTTTACTTTGAAGTCCTCATACAACTGTTCAACTGTTCTTGCTGTTTGGATCACACGGTGTTGTCTTCCTCCTTCTGCTACACTCATCATTGTCTCGATGTTATGTAAGTCTTACCCGAAAGTGGGAATCCCCCGACTTGCTGCCATGTACGTCTCAAATTCATCCTCTAGTCTCGAGGACTCTAATGCAGAATGAGCAGAAGTTTATGAATAGCACCGATGTGCGAACCAAACCAATGGCTCTGGCACATCTGTTTCGCACTGGTAAGCACAAGTTACAGGGACCCGAGGGAGACCACCCCCCCCTTTAGTGTGGTCGTCGGGACCACGATACTTTGAACCATCACCAACTACCTAGACATCTTATATGAAACTTCATGCTTGTAATACCGGGTTGTCCGAGGTGCAGCCTTCTCCAAGCGCTCATGCACACTCGTTGTTCGGGCCCTCAACGCACCTGGTGTGCTACCACATGAAATGAAATGGATCATTTCCGCATCCTCCTTGGAATTCCTAACTTAACAAAATGCTAGAACCTGGCGTAGCATAACCCTTCTTAACTAAAACAATCTCTGTGTGCTTACTCCCTGCATGTCCTCTATTTATATAGCGCACTCTGTCATCCATTGGACTCAACAAGTCGTTTCCCCATCGGCTCTCACCCCAGGATAATCATAAGTCGTCGTGTGCTGATTATCCTAATGGCGAATGAATCGTACATTTTCTTGGTTCCCTTCATGCAGAAACATGTGAAGCATTTCTTGGGTCATGCTGGCATGGTGGATACTTCGTGCCAACCATGCGGTCCATCTTGGTAAGTACAATCAACCATATTGCCTCGGTGTATCCCTAAGTCCAACTAGGCTGTCATCTGTCATGATCGACCCGATTAACGAGCATAGATGTCAAAGTAGGAAAAAGTCCCATCGTCATCATGATTGTGGATGTGACCCAAGCACAACATTCCCATCTGTTGCTAACAACTCCAACCTTGCAGCAGAAGGCCCCTTGCTTCTGCATTCCATCCATGGTGGTGCGATATCCTGCCACCGATCATCCTGCAACACATCATCAATTTTTTTTTCTCGATGTGACTCAGGAATTGTGGCGTTCTAAGCCCGCACGGTAGGGATTCAACCTATGACCATTTCCCACCTTAGGGAGCATCACCCCGTCCAACTGCTGCAGCTGAACCACTCCTCTGGAAGAAATACTACTGATGCGATAAGGACCAAGCCAATGCATCTGCAACTTCCTTGGATGTTTCATAAACATGTTGTCGTACAACAACACCAAGTCACCCTGTTGAAACTGTTTATTTTTTATGTGGCGATCATGCCATGCCTTCTAGCTATCCTTATCGACCCCTTGGTGGAACCCAGCGATGAAACGATCTTCTTCCAATTGCACCAAATGCGCCAGATGCTCATCTAATGCTGCAACATCATCCATTCCCATGATAGCTTCCATTCATAGACTCGGAACAATATACTCCATTGGCATAATCACTTCTTGTCCATACACCAACTTAAATGGTGTCTTTCCTGTCAGCCACTTACATGTGGTGCGATAGGCCCACAACACTGCTGGGATTTTGAGATCCCAATCATTGCGGTTTGCATTACACACCTTTGTCAGCGCATGCTCCAATACCTTGTTAAAAGCCTCCACCGTGTCATTCACCTGTGGATGATAGGGTGTACTCTTCTTATGATGTATCTGCAACTCTTTCGTTAATGCGCTGATGGTGCGATTAAGGAAGTGGCTGCCTTGATCACTAAACAACATCTTGGGGCAGCCGAAGCGAGTGATAATGTTATCAAACAAAAATTACACCACCGTAGCCATGGAACAGTCAACTATAGGTGCCACCTTGGCCCATCGGGTCAAATACTCTATCGCCATGATGATATACCACGCACCCGTGCGTTTACCTGGTGGATTGATCGGTCCTACAAATTCCATGACCCATTTGTCAAATGGTTGCAGTGTTATTTGAGGCATCAACGACATCTCATCGCATTTGGATGGTTTTCCAGTTCGCTAACTGTTAGGAATCCATGTCTTTACTTTGTTAGTATATTGTTGCTGGACGCATATGCTTTGTAAGTCGTCCCATAGTATTTGTTGATCCATATTTTATATTAGCCCATAGTATTGACCCATAGTATTGGACGCATATGCTTTGTAAGTCGTCCCATAGTATTATATGTCCCATGGTTTTGAATCATAGTATTGGCACCTAGACTTAGTATATAAGTGTGTGTTGATGCCTATGAAGGCACCGTGAAGTTAATTTTATTGAGCTTGCTGAAAGGAGGTTTCCCCCTCGAAGTGGCCCGTGATCAATATAAAAGTGATTCTGAGTTCTGTTATTTCTGATATCTCATGTATTTGCATTAATTAATTATTTCAGGTTCTTCACATCTAGTATCAGAGCATTTTCTTGGGCTCATTGGGTGGAATTTCTGCAAACTTTGTTTTTCGCATCTATTGCAGCTTCGGATTTGGAAATAATCCCTATCCGCTTAACTATGGGAAGTACTTGGGCATAATCCCTAAAACTCATTGTGAGGAGTACCACAGGAACCCCAAAGTAGCTGAACCATTGAGAGGACCTACCAGCGAAAAGTGCAATGACCCCTACCTGATTGACTCGTTCCCACCCATGAGGTAAACCAAGAGTTGTCGTTTGTGGAAAAGCGGTTATCAGTTTTTCCTGAGCCGTGGAGTGAGGGGTACTGCCCCAATACGCAAACCGTCAGATAGAATTGGTGGCCGAGTGAAACACCTGAACTGTTAGGAAACCGTACATACCTGGGGTCCATATCTATTTTCACTTGAACTATTGCAGATCACTTCTGCTCCAGATCCAGTCGTTTCAAATCTATTCTGAAAGTTGATCCAGATCTAGTCACCATTTCAGATCCATCCATTTTCGATCCCTTCCACGCCATTGCAGATCCATCTGTTGCAGATCCCTTCCGCGCCGCTATTGCCGATCCATTTCTAAAAATAATAAAAAATAAAAGAAAATAAAAAATAAAAAATAAAAATAAAAATTGTTTTTCGGCCATATCTCCCTTGTTTCAACTCTGTTTTCCCTGAAACTTCACTGACATCCCTGCAATCCCATTCTACATATTTCATTCCTGAAGACCCTATCCCAAATTCCACTTCCCAAGACCAGAAATCCCACATTTGTCTATTTTTAGGGTTTTCCATAACTTCTTCAATTTTCACCCGATTTCCTTCAAATTTTACCATAAAGTTCCCGCTTCTGAAATCCCCATTTTTTGCTTCCTTATCCCTCAGAAAGTGTCAAAAACCTAGTCAAACCCCAATCACCCCTCCGATTTTTTCCCAAATCCCAATTTCCCCTTGCTAAATAAGATTGTGTTTGTGTTTTTCTATCCATTCCCCCCCCCCCCCCACAAAAAAATAAAAATAAAAAAATTACTGGTTATGGTTGTCACTCACACAGGAGCCAACACCATGGAGGAAGCACTTGCAACCATCCAAACCAAACTCCAAGATCTGGATGAAAAATTTCTCAGCCTCCATCTTCAACATTCAGCCATGAACAATAACCGACAGCCAAAATCTTTTGTAGCCACCGAGTTCTCTTCTTCCAGCAATTTTCGTGGGCTGAAGCTTGATTTTCCTCGCTTCAATGGTACTGATCCGACTGGATGGATATACCGAGAAGAACAATATTTCAATCTACATGATACTTTTGATGTCCAAAAATTTCCACTTGCATCCTTTCATTTGGAACAGGAAGCCCTTCAATGGTACCGTTGGTACATGAAAGCTTATCCCGAGCCAAACTAGACAGATTTTTGCCAACTTCTTTTGTCACAATTTGGTCCTAGTGCTTTTGATGACTTCACAGGAGCACTCACTAAACTTCACCAAATGGGTACAGTGAGAGAGTATCAGACAGAATTTGAGAAACTTGTCAATCAAATAGAAGGATTGTATGATGAATTCTAGAGGAGTTGTTTTATTAGTGGTCTCAAGGATGAAATCCGCTCAGAGGTCCAAATGTTCTGTCCCAACACAATGATGGAAGTCCTAGGGTTGGCTAAGTTGGCAGAGGACAAGATCGCAGCTCAACAACGCTCCAAACCCACCTTAGTTCCCTTCAGAAATATGGGTTCCCAATGACCTCCCATCACGCTTGCTCCTCAACCAACTCCTATCAAGCATTTGTTTGAAACAGAGATGCAGACACGCTGAGAAAAACGGCTTTGTTATAATGGTGATGAGAAATTCACTCGGGGACATAGATGTGTTCAACAAAAGCTCTATCTCTTGGATGTGGATTCTCCGCCTGCCTCAGAACTTGATGAAGAAGCTCCAGATATAGTAGATGATCAGGTCGACATTCAACACCTGCCTGTTGACACCCCATCTCAGGATGACCCACTCGAGATCTCTCTCCATGCTGTAACCGGCGTCACCACCCCACAAATAATGCGAGTTAGGGGATACTTTAGGAAGCTCCCTCTTACCATACTCATTGATTCTGGTAGCACTCCTAACTTCATTGATCCTTGGATTGCTAAACAAACTGATTGTTAGGAACCTATGTCAACCCTTCTCTTTACTATGTTAGTATATTGTTGTTGGACGCATATGCTTTGTAAGTCGTCCCGTAGTATTTGTTGATCCGTAGTTTATATTAGCCCATAGTATTGACCCATAGTATTGGACGCATATGCTTTGTAAGTCGTCCCATAGTATTATATGTCCCATGGTTTTGACTCATAGTATTGGGCATAGACTTAGTATATAAGTGTGTGTTGAGGTCATTGAAGGCACCGTGAAGTTAATTGTATTGAGCTTGCTCAAAGGAGGTTGCCCCCTCGAAGTGGCCCGTGATCAATATAAAAGCGATTCTGTTCTATTATTTCTGATATCTCGTGTATTTGCATTAATTAATTATTGCAGGTACATCACATCTGGTATCAGAGCACTTTCCTTGGCACAAGTGGGAAATTTTTTTTTCTTTTTTTGGGCGGCGACTTTCAGATCAATTTCTGAAACTTTCTGCACAAAATCAAAAGAAAGCGATTGCATATATGAATTCCTCTTTCAAAAATACGCAGTTTCAAAAAAAAAATCATCTCATTTGGAGTTCTAAAAGTGGAGATATCGCGGATTTAAAATCAGCAATTTTTCAGAATTTCGGTGACGGCCGCGGAAATTGCGGCGAGAAAATCTTTTGACCGAGTGCCCAGATTTCTATTCTGCTTTCATGGGAAGAAGCAGAGTGGTTGTTCCAGTTCCGGAAACATGCTATAATAGCGATTCTGAGCAATATAGATCCGGTTTTTGAACATTGGGTGGAATTTCTGCCCAAATTTTTTCTGTTGTAGGTTCGGATCTGGGAATAATCCCTATCCGCTTAACTGTGGGAAGTACTTGGGCATAAGCCCTAAAACTCATTGTGAGGAGTACCACAGGAACCCCGAAGTAGCTGGCCCATTGAGAGGACCTGCCAGCGAAAAGGGCAACGACCCCTACCTGATTGACTAGTTCCCACCTGTGAGGTAAACCAAGAGCTGTCGTTTGTGGCAAAGCGGTTATCAGTTTTACCTGAGCCGTGGAGTGAGGGGTACTGCCCCAATACACAAGCCGTCAGACAGCATTGGTGGCCGAGTGAAACCCCTGAACTGTTAGGAAGCCGCACATACCTGGGGTCCATATCTACTTTCGGCTGAACTATTGTCGATCACTGCTGCGCCGTTTCAGATCCATTTTGCAAGCCGTTCCAGATCCAGCCGTTCGGCGTTGTTCCATATTCCTTCCGAGCCGTAGCCGCTCCAGTCTGTTCAAAAAAAATCCTGGTTATGGTTGTCACCGGTGCAGGAGCAACAACCATGGAGGAAGCACTTGCAGCCATCCAAGTCAAACTCCAGGATCTGGATGAAAAATTTCTTAGCCTCCATCTTCAGCAGTCAGCCATGAACAATACCAGACAGCCAGAATCTTTTGCAGCCACTGGGTTCTCTTCTTCTAGCAATTTTGGTGGGCCAAAGCTTGATTTTCCTCGCTTCAATGGTACTGATCCAACTGGATGGATATACCGGGCAGAACAATATTTCAGTTTGCATAATACTTTTGATGTTCAGAAAGTTCCACTTGCATCCTTTCATTTGGAACAGGAAGCCCTTCAATGGTACCGTTGGTACATCAAAGCTCATCCCGAGCCAAACTGGACAGATTTTTGCCACCTCATTTTGCCGCGATTTGGTCCTAGTGCTTTTGACGACTTCACAGGAGCACTCACTAAACTTCACCAAACTGGCACAGTGAGAGAGTATCAGATGGAATTTGAGAAACTAGCCAATCACACAGAAGGATTGTCTGATGAATTCTACAGGAGTTGTTTTATTAGTGGTCTCAAGGATGAAATCCGCTCAGAGGTCAAAATGTTTTGTCCCAACACAATGATGGAAGTCCTAGGGTTGGCTAAGCTAGCCGAGGACAAGATCGCAGCTCAACAACGCTCCAAACCCACCTTTGTTCCCTTCAGAAATATGGGTTCCCAACAACCTTCCATCACGCCTGCTCCTCAACCAACTCCTATCAAGCATTTGTCTGAAATAGAAATGCAGGCATGCCGAGAAAAAGGGCTTTGCTATAATTGTGATGAGAAATTCACTCGGGGACATAGATGTGTTCAACAAAAGCTCTATCTCTTGGATGTGGATTCTCTACCTGCCTTAGAACTTGGTGAAGAAGCTACAGATACAGTAGATGATCAGGTCAACATTCAACACCTGTCTGTTGACACCCCATCTCAGGATGACCCACCCGAGATCTCTCTCCATGCTGTAACCGGAGTCACCACCCCAAAAACAATGCGAGTCAGGGGATACTTCAAGAAGCTCCCTCTTACCATCCTCATTGATTCTAGTAGCACTCATAACTTCATTGACCCTCGGATTGCCAAACAGGCTAATTGTTTTGTCCATCCTTGCTCCAACTTTGAAGTCATGGTTGCCAATGGGGGTACCTTACCTTGCAAGGGGAAGTGTCACAATGTGCGTATCTCTATGGAAGATTATAACCTACGCTCTGACATGTTTGCCTTGTCCTTAGGCGGATGTGATGTGGTTTTGCGCGTTCAATGGTTACGCACACTTGGCCCCATCTTATGGGATTTTGTGAAACTTTGGATGCAGTTCAAAGTCAATGGGGCACAACACAAATTTATGGGCTTACAACTAGGGTCTCTCTGCATCATCAGTTCACATCGCCTGGAAAAAATCCTTAAGAAGAATTCACATGGTGTCATCGCTCAGCTCAATTCCATTCAGATGAACCCATCAACAGTCTCCACTAGTTCCTTGGATAGATATGCAGGTATCTTTGCCGAACCAATGCGCTTGCTGCCTTCAAGAGACCTTTCCAGAAAGAATGTAGCCACATCTACCCCTCAGCAGGAAATGAAGGCTATTTTGCATGCAGTACAGAAGTGGCAGCCATACCTATTAGGGAATTATTTCTGCATCAAGACTGATCTCCCGAGTCTGGAATTTTTTTTGGAACAATGGGTCTCCTCCCCAACACACCTGCAATGGGTTATCCAACTCATGGGTTGTCCCTATGTGATCACTAACAAGAAGGGTAAGGACAATATGGTGGAAGATGCTCCTTCTCGCACAATTGATGACCCAGTTTCTCTTACAGCTCTTTCTCTGCTTGTTCCAAATTGGTTGCAATATGTTCAACAGGGCTATCTCTTCTATGAACTCCATGCTTCTTCATCAACAGGGCACTCTGGGTTCTGCAAAATGTATGACCGGGAACAATGTAACTTCTTTTGGTCGGGACTAAAAATGAAAATTCAACAGATGGTGGCTGACGATGATACTTTCCAAGTCAACAAGGGGGAAACGACACTCCTTTCGGGATTGCTCAAACCTGTGGCCATCCCTACACAGCTTTGGCCAACTATTTCTATGGATTTCCTAGCAGCGCTCTGGTGGTACAATACCACATCTCAAAGGACACCATATGAAGCAGGCTATGGAACAACACCGCCTGTTCTTCTTCCATACACCCTTAGCAGCTCTCCAGTTCAGGAAATTGACTCGGTTCTTCGACACCGCGATCAGATTCTTCTCATTCTGCAGGACAATCTTCACATGGCCAGAATTCGCCTGAAACAACAAGCCGATCAGCACCGTTCTGAGCGCATTTTCCACACAGCTGACAGGGTTCTTCTTCATCTACAGCCTTCCAAGCAATCCTCCTTGACACTCCAAAGGCGTCAGTGGCCCAAAATCCAAACTGAGGATGCTACCGAGGAACCACTCCTTCAAATTCTGCAGCAATTTCTCCAACCAAAGCTTTGAGGACAAAGCTTTTTCTAAGGGAGAGGGGATGTTAGGAACCTATGTCAACCCTTCTCTTTACTATGTTAGTATATTGTTGTTGGACGCATATGCTTTGTAAGTCGTCCCGTAGTATTTGTTGATCCGTAGTTTATATTAGCCCATAGTATTGACCCATAGTATTGGACGCATATGCTTTGTAAGTCGTCCCATAGTATTATATGTCCCATGGTTTTGACTCATAGTATTGGGCATAGACTTAGTATATAAGTGTGTGTTGAGGTCATTGAAGGCACCGTGAAGTTAATTGTATTGAGCTTGCTCAAAGGAGGTTGCCCCCTCGAAGTGGCCCGTGATCAATATAAAAGCGATTCTGTTCTATTATTTCTGATATCTCGTGTATTTGCATTAATTAATTATTGCAGGTACATCACACTGATTGTTTTGTCCATCCTTTCTCCAACTTTGAAGTCATGGTTGCCAATGGGGGCACCTGATCTTGCAAGGGGAAGTGTCACAATGTGTGTATCTCTATGGAAGATTATAACCTGCGCTCTCACATGTTTGCCTTGTCCTTAGGCGGATGTGATGTGGTTTTGGGCATTCAATGGTTACGCACACTTGGCCCCATTTTATGGGATTTTGTTGAACTTTGGATGCAGTTTTCAATCAATGGAGCACAAAACAAATTTATGGGCTTACAACTATAGCCCCACACACAACACCTTCCTAGCCATCGCCTGATCGCCATAGTGTCCTCCTGCTACTCCTCCATGTGCTTCAGCTAGTATTGACACTTGCTCATGTGGCAAGACACATCTGCACAATATCTCATCAGCACCCATTTTGTACAACTCTCCTGCAATTAACTAGAAGTCGACATCCTTGACTACCAATTGATTCTTCTGACTAGTGGTGAACTTGTCTGGTGCAGTACTCGTTGTCAGAAACTGGAGGATGTCATCAAAATAATCATCGGCAATGCCAATCTTAAATAATTGTGCATCCGACAACCCGTCTTCAATATTGGTGGGTTCCTCCCCTGTATCAATCCACAATAGATGATCAGGACCGACATTCAATTGGCCTGGCTTCACAATGACTTCAAAATCAAACTCCAGAAAAAGAAGTAGCCAGTGGCATATCTTCCCCCCCAACACAGGCTTATTGACTAGGTATTTCAATGTGGAATGGTCAGTAGACATTTTAAATTGCCCACCCAACAAATAGTGCCTGAACGTCTGCAGTGCGTAGACCATTGCCAGACCCTCCCGCTCAGTGGTGGTGTAGTTGCGATCAGTGGACGACAACTTTCGACTAGCGAAATCAATAGGGTGATCAAGATATCTTT
This sequence comes from Larix kaempferi, assembly GCA_027924585.1. Lineage (NCBI taxonomy): Eukaryota > Viridiplantae > Streptophyta > Pinopsida > Pinales > Pinaceae > Larix > Larix kaempferi. The sequence goes on along the minus strand of BSBM01000798.1, from coordinate 5,074,288 downwards.
CGCTGGGATGATCCAATGCTACTCCCAATGCGATTGATGAGGCATCCACATGTACATGGAACTCCTTACTCTAATACAGAAATACCAGTATTGGTGTCGAAGCCATCTTCGTCTTCAATGTGTCGAAACTATCTTGACATTCCAGATTCCATTGAAATAGCGCATCTTTCTTCAGCAATTTCTCCATAGGGGCGGTGATCGTTGCATATCCCTTGATGAACTTGCGATAATACCCTGTATGCCCTAGAGTCGCTCGTAACTTCTTAACAGTGGTCAGTGGTTGCAAATTGAAGATGAGCGCAATCTTATCCGGATCGACGAATAACCCTTTCTTACACACAATATGACCCAACAATATCCCAAATGACGCACAAAAAATACATTTCTTCAAGTTCAACGATATCTGGTGTTGTCGGCAACACTCAAGCATTAATTGCAGATTGGCTAGATGATCGCGGATCAACCCATAAACCGTACAATCATACATGTATAGTTGCAAAAAATTATGAATAAAGTCTTTAAATGCAACAACAGTGACCCGGGATAATATCGCAGGTGCATTCTTCAAACCAAATGGCATTATAGTGTACTGAAAGCAGCTCCATTCAATAACGAAAGTTGTCTTATGGCGATCTTCTTTGGCAATGCGAATCTGATGGTAGCCATAGAACCCATCATTGAATGAGTACATCTCCTGGCCGCCCACCCCTTCAAGTACTTCGTTAGTAAACGAGGTCGAAAAAGGGTTGTGCAAGGAGGCATCATTTAACTTTTGCAAGTCAACACAAATGCGCACCTCACCGGTTTTCTTGTCTTGCACCACCATAGGACTTATCCATTTAGACTCTTCCACTGGTTCAATTATACCAGCATCCAACATGCGATCAAGTTCCACCTTGACCTTTTCCTTATGCCGCGGATTTAGCCAATAAGGTCACTATCAGACTAGCTTCGCATCTAGTTTTAAAGGAATCCTCATCTCCCTTAAATCACTCAGGATCCCCTTCATATCAGAAAACTTTGTAGGAAACAATTCTTGAAACTCATGGAGTAAATCAATGACCTTACTCATCATCTCATCATCCCAATAGTCCCCAACATTTGCAAACTTGGGAGTGGCTTCTGTGCCGATATTAAGCTTCCGAAGTTTCAATGGCTGACTGAATGGATTGCTTGGCGCAGCAGGTGGTACCACATCGCGACTTCCTTCCGACTCAGGAATGTTGACATTTTGGGGATCGTCCTCATCCTCTAGTCCACCAGTGATGTTGAAGCATTCCATGAGAGACTGCATCTGACAGTGTGTGTGCGAATCGATAGGTTAGGCCACCGGAACAACCTGAAGTACTACATCACGGATAAGCTCTAAAGCATTATTGACGTCAGGGTTGGGATCCGCAAAAGTGAATGTATGAGTGAAACAGACCGTCAACTCCCCCCATGTTGTAATTTCTTTGCACAACTCGGCTGCAATATACCATGATCGTGGCACCTCATCTAAGGTATGGATAAAAGCATGGACCCACTCATCTCGAGGTCGTGCTACCCATAATCGTTGGCATTCCATCACATGATCACTGGGATTATTCCGTCCATCATACTTTCCAGTGTGATAAACCTCAGTATCGCCGAACCAAACCATCATCAACCTTCGACACTGTGACCAACCATCAACGTATTTCTTGTGTGTCGCCCACCAGCATGTTGGAGCAGCCTTCAGTGCTTCCTCCAATGCCAACAGTCACTGTGGTTCTAAGACTCGTTCTTCAAATTTCGTCAAAACATTGGTTAAGCCAAGCAACCCCTCATAGACTAGTAGTGTGACTGTTTCTATCGCAACACGACATAAAGATTGTGTAATTAAGCCACATTTTCGGAATGACACTTTGTGCAAGCGGTTATGCCAATCTTCTAATGCATCATCAGAGTCGGAAGATGCAGAGCTCTCACTGCGCCATCCCAACTCACCGTTGGTAGTAGGATGAATATAGTCTTTAGAAATATTGAATGCATGGTCCCATCCAGTGGAATCGCCATCTTTTACAGGCTCAATGTATCGGCGGCCTTCAGCTGGATCCAACGGAGCTACGACTCTAAGATCGCGATTCTCAAAGGTCATCATGCGCTTCTTGAAGTTGATTACAACTCCACTATTGTTATCCCATCCCATCCCCAATAGAGCAGGATATGAGCTTCCTCCCTCAACTAATTCAATGACATCGAAGTCAGAATAAGTCTTCATGCCCTCAATATTGACCATTGGCCGCAGAACTCGCCCAATGGGTGTTACTTTCGCATGGTTAGCCAACCGGAGCTGCACAGGAGACCAACTCAATGGGGGACTCGCCATTTTCTGTCACGCCTGCTTGGTTAAGATGTTAACATCCGAACCAAGATTAAGAATAACTGAATCAACATCATAGTCACCAGTTTGGATGTTCATTCTCATCTCCTTGCTAGTCTTCCATCGTTGTAAAGAGTTTCCTGCCGTCCTTTCGGAAATATCTGCAACCATCCCTCAATCTCAACCAGGGAAGCCAAATCTCGGGCCAATAACAGACAAATCTCTAGAAACTTTTGTAATGTTCTCGATGGTGTCGACGAACCGCCCTCTGATGCAGTGTCAAAGATAGGTGGCATATCGCAAACAACAGCCTTATCGCGGTCTTTCTCCAAGGTGCGACGCACTTGAAGGAATGCCTCCCATTCAGCATCGATGTCAAAATGGTACCATCTTCTGGCCTACCAACCAAATCATTGATCGCAAGTTATCCTCCCCAGTCATTTTTCCTCCATGCGTTATGACAACCACCGAAGCATCTCGTGGTCGTGGTTCTGCAGAAATTGTCGCAATATTTGCACCTTGCATCTGAGTTTGCTACAGATTCCCCTATGGGTTCACATTTGGATTTTCATTTTGATTCAGTCACGAGGGATGGTTCTGTACCGGTAGATGTACTTGGTTCTCTACTGTTGTTTTACTTGGTTCTAGACTGGTGCCTGTGTATAGGTCTGATTCTATATCTGCGGAGCATTCCCAGCCTTCCATCGTGCAATCAACTATGGACAATTCTCAACTGTATGATCATTAACATAACAGAACGTACATTGATTCTGTAGTAGTGGACAATCTTTCTAATAATTCCCCCATACCACACAGTGATAGCATTGGATAGGTCCATGACCACCTCGTCCTCCTCCTCGACCAAATCCTTCACCATGTCTGCCCCAGTATTTGCCTCAAAAACCACCCCGTTATTGGTACTGTGGCTGCATAGGATTCTGTTGCATGCCTTGTCCCTGCAGTGCATACTGCAGTTGCTGGACGTACTGTGGCTATTGCAGAGCCATTTGCATTGGAGCATATTGCGGCATGAACTGTTGTGGTTGTTATTGCGGTACAAACTGCATCTATGGTTGACGTAGTGGCTGGACTACATGCGGTTGTAGTTGTTGTTGTTGTATAGCACATTGATCGTCCTTGACATAGAATGCATCACACATTCTTTCTTGTAGCAACCCATATGCATGAAAATCTTTGTCATCATGACCCATCGACTTGCAAAATGTGCAATAAATATTTCTCGGGGTTGTGACCATTTTTTGCATATAAGGGCAATTGTCATGATTGTGCCCATACACCTGGAAAACATGACACCATAGCATGTTGCGGCCATTCAATGGGTTTGGTGCACCTAACACCAAATAATTGCGGAAATCCAGGCAATTGTCCTTCGTATGGCCTTCTCCTCGACATTGCGTACACCATACTTCACCGCATTATTCCTTGCTCTTCTTCAAGTCTTGCAACTGTATAGTCAATTTAGCAAGCTATGTCTATATCTGCGACATCCCGGCTACATTATCACCAATTGGTGATGCCTCTAATCGTATTGCAATCTCTAGAGCTTCACTGGGAGTCGGGATGTTTTTTTACATCAATGGAAGCCGAATGTGGGGTAGTAGTTCCGCAATGAACCACTCTTTATTTTGGATGGGGCTCATATCAAAACTTGTGAAAATCCTCACAGCAGATCAAAGAGATGATGTATACCTCACAAGAAAGTAATTGATTAAACAAGAAAATAGAAGAAGAGTGGTCAATGCAGTATAATGAGCAACAGAATAATAATGCAGTAGAACTCGGATAGAAGCAAAAATACTTCACACACACTAATTCATTAATCACAAATGGACAAATAAATAATACAATGCATGAGGAATTCGAATACCTAAGGTGGAAATTCAAATTAGCCTTCATAAAGTGATCAAAAGATCACTGGAGTGTCATCAGAGCACAACTGGAAGTCTTCATCATCATCAGTGGAGTCATCAATGCTCAAGTAACTCTCAAACATCAGTCAAACTAAGTCTGGCAGGTGTAACTAGGTGTAAATTGAAGACAACTAGACTAGTAGGTGAAGAAGGGCAAGTTGCTTCCTAAAATCAAGGAAGAAGGGTGCATTAAGCAACTAGAGGGATAAAATTGATCAGTGAGAAGCTCTCGAGGGATGGCTAACTGAGGGCTAGGTTCTAGACTGATGACTAGAATGCATGCAAACCCTAAATGATGCATGCATGACTAAAAATGAAAATGATCAAAATACTAGTGGGACTAGGATGGAGTGTAGGAATATCCTAACACCCCCCCTTAATCCATCTTGGGCCCTGGTAACTAAGACCAATGGTCACCCAATACAATGAATAATAACAGTCAATAATCCAAGGAAGTGGGGAAATTTTCATGGGAAAAATACCCCCCCTCAAAATAGACTATAAGGCACACATAAAAAATAAATGCTCCAAACTCAAGCAGGTGTGATGCTTGGTCATATGTCTAGAGGTATCTTCTTCTTGGGAAGAAGTGGATCATGCTCAAAAAGCATGTGCTTGTACTTTCTCTTTAGATCGAATGTCATGAGAACAAATCCAAAAGTATGAGGATGATCCTTGAACCTGTGATTCAAATCAGTTGAGGTAGGATCAAAAACATGAATATGCAGATAGTCTTTTGTCTTCTCCTTCGAACCATCATGGGTGAGATTATGCCAAAAAGAACCATCAAATAATACAGATTTCTTGGAATCCAAATCAGATCCAAGGCTTGAATCATGGTTTCTTGAGATCTCCTTTGAAACATGAGAGGTGAGATCAAAACCAATAGATGCATGAGAAATTATCCCAAGCGAATGGCCATGGTTTCTTGAGATCTCCTTTGAACCAACAGGGGTGAGATCAAAAGCATGATGTGCACGAGAAATTATCCCAAGTGAATGGAAAAGGCCACATTCTTCAATAACCTTCTTAAAGCATGGAATAATGATCATATAGTAGTAAATAATAGGTGATTGCTTGAGGAGAGCGAATGCATTACCTCCAATAACATATTTTTCCTTCGAAATAATCATGTGATCATGATGCAAACCAACAAACTTTGGTGCAAGAGAGGATTTAGGACCTTCTACAATATCTAAAGTGTGAGTTGGCATAGAAAGAGAATAAAGTTGGACCATGAGTGTAGAATCTGCAAGTTCTTTGTGGACAACTTCAATATGAGATGATACTGGTTCATGATCTGAGAGACCATCAAGGGGATCGAATGCATCACTTTGCTTGTTCTCGAAAGGGTTTAGACCAATTCCTTCATTTTGTCTGCCAAATATTTCATCCAGGTAAGTCCATATCTTTATTGGAGATGAACTATAAGGGAGGTCATATACCATGCATAGAGACATAGCATAACACATGACTGCACAAGCTTGTTCACCTTCACTTAACCAGTCATACTTTTCATCATAGGATTCGAACTCTCTTTCAAAACAATAATCAAAGAGACCATGTCTCTTCAAATGTGCTATCATTTGTGGTTTCCATTCATCATAGTTGAATGGAGAAAGAGGAGTAATTCCTGATGAAGACATGGAAGTTGTAGAAGACCTGCAAAAACAATAGAGAATATCTGCAACTGCTACTACTGCAAAGATGCAGAAACTGCTGCAACTACTGCACTCGAAATCTTGGTAATAACCTGCAAAAAACTCTCAAGAATGGAGATAAACAATACTCTCAACATGCTCTGATACCATGTGAAAATCCTCACAGCAAATCTATGAGATGATGTATACCTCACAAGAAAGTAATTGATTAATAAAGAAAATAGAAGAAGAGTGATCAATGCAGTATAATGAGCAACAGAATAATAATACAGTAGAACTTGGATAGAAGCAAAAATACTTCAAACACACTAATTCATTAATCACAAATGGAAAAATAAATAATACAATGCATAAGCAATTAGAATGCCTAAGGTGGAAATTTGAATTATCTTTCATGGAGTGATCAAAAGATCACTGGAGTGTCATTGGAGCACAACTGGTGTCACTGGAGCACAACTGGAAGTCTTCATCATCATCAGTGGAGTCATCAATGCTCAAGTAACTGTCAACCATCAGTCAAACTAAGTCTAGTAGGTGTAATTGAGTGTAAACTAAAGACAATTGGATTGGTAGGTGAAGAAGGGCAAGTTGCTTCCTAAAATCAAGGAAGAAGGGTGCATTAAGCAACTAGAGAGCTAAAACTGATCAGTGAGAAGCTCTTGGGGGATGGCTAACTGAGGGCTAGGTACTGGACTGATGCCTGGAATGCATGCAAATGCATGCGAACCCTAAATGATGCATACAAACCCTAAAAGTGCATGCATGACTAAAAATGTAAATGATCAAAATAATGGTGGGACTAGGATGGAGTATAGGAATATCCTAACAAAACTAACATTTGCCATCAGCGTCTTGAATCGCTAGTCGAAATCCCATACCGTCTCATTGGGATACTGCTTAATTTCCTTCAATTCTGTGATGTATTGAGCTTCGAACTTGGGCCATCTAAATTCAACAATCAGCCCATCCTGAATCTCATTTAGTGACTTCTCGGGTGCGCCTGTAGAGACTAGAACAAACTTCATGAACCAATCTATTGTGCGACCTCGCAGAGTCGTGGCTAACTGTCCTTTCTTAGCATCAGCATCAATGATCTGTTTCATGGTCTAGACCACTTCACACAAAAACCAATACTGTTCTGGGTTGTCTGTCGCACTTTCATGGAACAAAAGTAACTTAGCATCATTGCCTGTCATTTTGGGCTTCCTTCCTCCTTTCATTGTGCTACTACCAATTAAATTATGTGGAATTGATGAACTTGGTGGTGTCGAAGTGGTATTTCTTGCTATTTGTGAGACAGTGAGCGGAGGTGTGGGTACGTTGGTGTCGGGGTGTGGTCCTTCCTCTATCCTGAGCATAGCCTGGTTGTCCTTGTCAGGACTCTGAGGTCGCTTCATCCCGTGTGGTCTTCCTTCACGATTTTTCGGTTCGATCACAACAGGACCTTCTCCTATCCTCTGCCTCTTCTCTTGTCAAAACCTCGCTCCTCCTCTTGTAAGACCACTTTCTTCTTCGGCTTCACTCACAGTCTCCTCATGGTCGACACCCATCTACCCCTCACCATTCCATGTACTGTTCCCTGGAAATAGTGGTACCCATGGCCTCCGCCCACCAGGCTATCTACTGATCAATATGCATTTTCAATATACCCTTTTCGCAGATTAGCATCTTAATCGACAGTTGGAGCAATAGCAGAAACCTTCCCCTTGGTATGCGGAATAAATATCTTTCAACTTCACTATAGGATTGATGCATGTCAATTGCAAATTCAATGATATATCCCTCCAAGATGCTATCGATCCAAACATCGACAGCTCGCGATGCCTTATTATCGACTTCCTGCAGCTCCTGAATCAATTCCGGGGTCCAAGTTGTCGGCTCACCACCCTGGAAATTCCTCTTCTGGAAGGTCAACTTTGACAACCATTCATACATGATGATTGGGAATTCACAAAAAAACCATTCATGCGAACCGTTGTGAATATATCTTCCCACCCAATGATCTACTATCAGTCATGTGTTCTGGCTTTCTTCTTTAGCAAACTCCCGTAACTTCTGATCAAATCAGCTCTGTATATCCGACTTCGTCGGGTGCCACAACATGTCCTCCTTTCACTCTTCACAAGGTCCCGACAACAGAACCATTTGTTGACCAGTGCGACTCCAATCGACAAGGGTTCCACTTCACTGTAAACACATGTTGTAGTCTCCCTGGGCACCGGCCTGAGCAGGTTTTATCCCTCCCAGCAACACCTGTAGAGCAAATGAGGTCTCACCCAAGGCGTCCAGGAAGAGTAGACGGAACCATGTTTCCACCGAGGAAGGAGAAGGGTTGCGGCTATATGAACTAACTCTATTGCAACACTAAACCAGAATCTCAAACATTTGACATGTATTCATAACGCATTATTCGATCGCAGCATTCATTATCACAGCAGTAGTAATAGTAAAGAAACATTTCATCAAGGAAACATAGCATTATTCATGAAGTGTGACATTCCATTACCATAAATAAACAGGAAGAACCCAAGAATTGCACCAAAATAGTTTCATCATATCTTATTATCACTGCAAAACCTTAGATACAACATCTCCTTAAAGATCAAGTCTCGGCAATACCTCACAGATGCCCAGAAACAACCCAAACATGCACTTCTCTTCCCTTGCGTGCCACCCTCAATAACTACGACTCCTATCTATATATATGCTTCCGCCATTACAATGCTTGTCCACTTACTAACAACTTCCTAACTGACATTTGCACAAGTGACCCAATATCTAACTAACTTGTTACAAAACCAACCAAAAACCTGCATTATGTGGTATAACTGACTCAACATTACATAATATGTGGTCCAAATGACCCAAAACCCACATTTCGCAATACAATTGACCCAAAATCCATAACTAATCTTCCACTCCTCGTCGTTCGCGTCATCTTCTCTCCATTTGCACCATATTTTGCCTTATCGCAACATCGGAGATGCTGCGATAACACTCTACCAAACTGCCTACCAATACCATTCTTAGTTTAGTTTTTTATTAAGTAATTTTATTCTCCAAAGTACATTAGTTTTTATGGTTTCTTAGTTCAAACATAGGATTTGTTTTCCTCATTCATATAGTTAATGAAGATGTTCATAGGATAGGATTTGATTCAGAAATAAAATATCTTTATCAAGTTTTCTACTTGCTTATAGATCAAATTCATTTTCAAGTAAATATCTTTATTAAGTTTTCTACTTGCTTTAGATTAAACTTATTCCCAAGTCATTTTCCTATGGATAAAGAATAGATTACAATGTTTAAGATCAGTTGCAATTGATCACTTTTTAGCTTGCATCTATTTCTAGAAGTTAAAAAAGATTTACTTCCATTCTATTTCCTTGTCACATTTGAAAGTCATTTTGATACATTCTCTCCCGTTCCTATTACATTTGATGCATTTCCTAAGAATCCTCAAGGAGAATGGAATTAGGTAGTTTAGTTTAATCTTGAGTATTAGTTGAATGCACGAATAGTTTTACTTCTGAATTCATTTAGTTTGTAATTTTGCTTTAAAAATAATATCCTTTCTTGTTTCAATAATTAGTTGTCGATTGAATCATTAGATAGGTTTCTGAACTCATTCATAGTTGTTACTTTCTAATTCCTAGATTAGAGTTTGAATCATTAACCAATAGTTTCCAATTTCATAAAAGTAGTTCTTTTTTTTATTAAGTCTTGTTTTCTAGAATAATATTTGTTGTTTTTATCTTCTCAGTTATTGTTCATAGAGTAGAGTAGTATAGATTGATACTATTGTTATCTATTGGTTTAGTTAGGTTTAATTAGTTTAGTAGTTGTATTTTTGAAGTTTGACTCGGTTTTTTATTTTGAAAGATCTTTCAATCTTTTCATTATTAAACATTTCTAAGCTCAGCCGAGCCAATGTATTAGGTACCATTCTACCTCAGCATATACTGTGCCACAACTCTAAGATTACCAACCCTAGTCGATAATTAAATATTTGGTGATTCCTTAAGATAGTAAATACACCCAACATTTTGGTGCCATTGTCGGGGAGTTTTAGATAGGTAGAATTCAGTTATAGGTACAATTTTAAAACTTAGTGATAGATTAAAGTTTCCTTTTAGGCTGGTGGCGGGTGAGCGGTAAGACGAGAGGTAAGAACCTGCACATATGTTATAACAGGCATCCCCAAAACCCAGCAATAATAGTAATGCAATTAGAATTTTCAGTTTTAGCTTAGTTTTCATCAATAGGTCTAGAGACTCAAAAGGTAGATACATTAAAACTAGCCTTCCTACTAACCTATACGGGGGACATGTGTTACACCTAAATCTTACCATCATGAGACTCAGTGTAAAAATCCCTAAAGTTTCCTTGACTAAGTTATTAACCTAGAAGAGATGCAAACCCATTCATATTACGTTTTGAGAGGTCGTCGTAGGTTGTCCTCATGCAACATGCGACATCGCAGCTTGGCCTCTTACAGACTGTGACGATGTCAATTAATGGACACAAATAGCTTCTTCGAGCCCATTCTCGAACCCTGCTAACATGGATCCTTATCCCTAACCATTTCGGAGATCTGGCATCTGGTTCCTAACCTCTTGGAAGTATCCGCTATCTCTCTCCTACCATATCTCAACCTACCCTATCCACTTAGTTCTATATAAGTGAGGCTCATTGCCATACCAAAGGGAGGAAGTCTATAGTATCTACATGCTGGTGAAATTAACTTAGGAGATATCTCTACTCATCTATTGGGAGAATCACACTTCCTTGGGAGGCTTTGGCATTGGCTTGGTTGGAAGAGGATATCTACATTAAGTCATTGGTCATAATATTCTCATCCTATGTACTTCTCTTTTCAATACAGTAATATAAGTGCTTTCCACCAATCTCGTTGTGTTAATGATGTATTGTGCAGTTTTCCTACTTAACTTCTTACTTAGATCTATTATTATATAGATACGTTTTACTTTTTTTTTTGTCTTGTTATCTTGAGAGGTTTTGCAGCTCGGATTTGAAGATTGTCAACTTGGAGTAGTATTCAAGGAGAAAAGGATTAGCGATCTATAAGGTAAACATATCTAGTTCCTTGATCCTTAATTAGATCGAGGAGAGTGATTTATATTCTGTCCTATTTGTTCTAGACTCGCGTTGAGCTAGGGAGATCAGGCCTCGAGTCCACTCTTGGTAGATTGTCCATCAAACAAAACTGGCAACCATACTGGGGAAGACATTGTTTGTAGTTCTCAATTTGAATTCCATTTTCAGTTTATTTCTTTTGCAAGCCATTTGATTTTCCTTCTAAGCCTTGTTTCACGATCAGATTTTCACTTTAAAGAGTCTATAGTCCTCCTATAAATATGTACTCACTCTTTTCAAACCATTTCATTTCTCATTGTGTGGACAATTGTTCATTCTTGAACTTGGATCTCACCTGTCACACCCGATTAGTGGAGTCAGAGCAACACTGCGTCATTTGTTTATCTTTGTTCTCTGTCTTTTGGCTTATCGTCACAACCCTTTCATTGGTAGACTGCGACATCGTCGCACTCCCACATTAGTGACCTGCAATGGTCTTTTTGTGTACAAACACACACTACGCCGATCTGTCAAAATTGGCATGTGGTCATCCCCCTCCATATTCTTCATTTGAGTTTTGGTTTGGCGTACAAACCCCCTCTTTATTGTAAGATCCAGTCAGAGACCCCATTTTTTAGTTTGTGTGTTGAAGTGTTTGGTTTCATTTGGAGTTGTTTTGGGTTCCATCTTGGACAAGTCCGAGATTTGGTAGTGGCGGACACTCTCATCTCCCCCACTTGCATCCACTCACCCTTGCATTTCCTCCTCTCCTTGTCAGATTTGGTCATTGTATTGGATCGGTTTCCAAACCTCATTTTGCATACATTTTTTGAGCTTTGCTTGCTTTAGTGTTACTTGCTACTGATTGATTTTGAGTTTTTATGTGTCTTCAGTCATATGAATGCTTGTCATTTTCTTGGAATTTTCTGAGTTATTAAAGTGCTGCAAGTGATCTTTTTGTTTCAGTATTTTTGTTTAAAAGCATCACTGCTATCAAAGTGTTATTTTGGTATGTCCATTGAAAAAACAAAAGTGCTTTATTTCCATCATTTTTCAAGCTCATTTGAAGAATTGTTCATGCATTGGAATGTCTCATTTATAAATCTTTTGGAAAAGTTGAAAGAAAGTTAAATTATTTGTGTTTTTCACGAATTATGAGTTGTTCATTTTCTTGAAAAATTCAAAGCAGATATCAAGTTTTGCAAAAGTGTTTCCATGCTTGGAAAGTTACATGCATCTTTTGGGTTTTATGCTTTTAGGTAATCATAGTGAAAGGGAAAAGCTTGCATACTCTACTTAGGAATTCTCTCTTTTCATCACTTAGCATCATTTTTGTTTTGAAAAGATAAAAGAAAATGAAAAAAATGTTTTCATTTGGTTTAGTAGTGTTGTCGTTCTTTTCGTTTCGCTTGAAAAAGGAAAAGAATACTTCATAGTCATTTTTGGTATATTTGGGATTGTATTGCATTTTGTTGTTTTGGCATAGTCACTTGGAAAGAAAAATAAATTTCTCCCTCCCATACATAGAGTTCATTAAAAGAAAAGCATTTTTTTGCATGTAGTTAGGGCTTGCATTATTTTTACGTTTATGTACTCACCTCATGCATTCACCTAACCGTCCAGATAAAATTAACAGTAGAACTAGGGTAAAAGTTTTAGTAACTTGTGTGTAAGTTAGAGACGTGTTTCGACATCTTTAAGCATGTTAGCTGTCGTTATTTTCCAGCACTGTATTCTGGGGGTATTGTAGTCTTCCACGTACTTATCGGTATATCGAAGTTCTTTCACATACCAACCAGGTATATAGAAGCTCTTTCACGTACCCACCAAGTACTTCAAGTACTTGGCGTATATCAAAATGTGTTTCACGTACTTGGCGTATATAGAAAGGTGTTTCACGTACTCGGTAGTATATAGGTGTATTGGAGAAAACTCACTATGGATTGGGGTAGACCACAACAGACAACTGACTACCAGAAATCAACTCAATTCCCAATGCTATGCTATATAAATGACAATGCTAAGATAATGAAGAATATAACCAACCTCGATCCAAGCATTTGATGTAGATCCCTATTGGAGCTTTTCAATCCATGCACTTGAATCTGAAAATTAGTCTTGACAGCCAATATACAACAAGTACATATAATATATAAACGACATTAACATCATCAATAGAAATGGCCCATGATATAACAAGTAAATGCAACCCAATGTAGTATAAACAACATTTACAACATTAATGGACGAGAATATGAGTATTTCTATTAATAAACAAGAAGAAGTACAATGTGATACGACCTCTTGCCGGCAACCAATCTGAACCAAGATCTAGGTCAATCCACTTGTGCCTCCACCACTTCAATCCTCCATGGAATGGAAAACTCAAACTACGGTAGGAGTTTGGAAGGTGAACATAAAAGCTTCACAACTACAAGGATCAATGAGTGTAGAGTCAAGATAGGGAAAAAATCCACTAGAGTTCTCTTCCTCTTTTTTCCCCTCCCGTCCATAAGCCATATGTGCTCAGTATATAGTCCTCTCAAAGGTAAGTGAAAGGACACATCAAGGCGTTTCTTGGGCAAATGGAGGGTCAAAGGTAACCCAATAACTGCTTTTGGGGAGTAAAAAGTAATTAACTAGTGATTTTTACCATTTTACATGCTACCCGTGGACTATAGTAATGTAACTCGCAGGTACACCCACTATAATGATGCAGCAAGTGTACAAGGGAAAAAATGAGGAAATAGTGTGTCTGAAGGATATAAAGTGGATCTAAGTCAGTGAAATGGATCATGCAGGCTAAAGAATGCTGATACTCACTAGGTGGAAAATTACGTTGTAACAGATGCCCCCAAATGTGTGATGTTAGAGACTGATGCTACGATGGCCAAAATACATTATAAATCTCAGAAGTGGAGTGATGGAGACACAAGTGGAAGGAGCATATCACTCGTCATAATACAATAGTATCCATGAATACATGTCGGTATAGTACAACAATCTGATACAATGGCCATGAATAGGCAGTACATAATCAATACATGTCATAAGTGATCATAGCCATGATCCCTCTACAGTAAGATATGGTCTCCTGCTGAAAAGGAAACAATTGGTATAGACTGGAGGTACAAACTGCTGATATCTGAGAGATGATATCTCAGATGTAAAGTCAAAGTCATAAGTAGCCTACTGAATGCCACTATCACCTGGGGTCTTCTACACAAGCCTTAGACAGTGCAAGTCCCATCAAGTGAATAAAGGAGTTGAATTCGAATCTGATGTGACATCGTTTGATTACCGATCAATGATGTGTACCATTAACAGACATGAGATAACCCACTAATAATGAAAATGGGCATCAAGGCACAGAGCACAATCATCGAAGTGTGAATAGATGAGTTGAAGTCGAACACTAGGATGAATCCATCGATCAGGGGACATTGATGTATTCCCAAAACTGTCGATGGAAAGAGAACCTGCCACTAATGACTGCAAGCCTCAAGGTACTCAACCGAACTCTAAGCCTAAAGTTTCAAAATAAATGGGTTGATGTCGATGGAACCATAGTTGCTGGAAGGAGGGCATTAAGGCATCCCCCATCAACCAACATGAGGTACTAGCTACGCTGAAAGATTTGGAAGAACTCAGGTTAACAGAATGACTCAATAAGGATGGCCGACATGCAATAGTCAAGAGATATAAGGAGTGGTCGACTCTAGGTTTAGGACTTCCTTTGAACAAGAGCATGAGCAGATGGATAGACTCAGGAAGCATAGACTTGACATAAACTGAGCAATGCAGGAGGCATTTCAAAGGGCTCCATAATGACTGGAAGCTTAACCAATCGGTGGAGTAAACTGAGAAACAAGTGTATCTCCTAAGGTCTAACTATAGTCCCGACTCGTAATGTATGGAGTGGAATGAATGCTCTATTCAAAGGCGACACAACAACTGCCAACAAGAAGTAGTAACCATAATCTCGTCCGACTTTTTGGAATATTTGATTTTTTGGTCTTTTTCATATTTGAAAAATATTTAAAAAGAATAAAATTGCTTATAGTACAACAAGTGACGGAACGAGTGTCAAATAGCGAGAAGACTAGTTCCAAGCAGTGGAACATACCTATGATCAATGCAAGGAAGCATGTGCAGGATGTGGACACACGGTGGAATGTTCCCTCAAGGTAAAGGGTCATCAAGCTGCGAAAGATAAATTAAGGCTCTACTTGGCTCGGAAGGTAAAGTGCTCAGGCACATGGCTAATAAGTGAGTAAATGGGAGCTGGAAAAAGGCTCAAGCAACAAGCAGAATGATGCAATACAGTCACAACTCGACATAAAAGGGAAGTCCTTTTTCATAAATTTAGTCTCCTTACCCGAAAAAGTGTAAAATAATGAGAGAAGAACTCTTCTAATCACGCATGACTAGAGTATACCTTTTTTCGTAATTAATCCACAAAGGTCCGGAAAAGGGGTAAACTTATACCTAAGTGGATGTCGCTTCAAATCCTTTAATGAGTCTGAAATGACAAGTATACTCGGCAATCTTGTTTGATTTGGAAAAGTCTAACAAGGGCTTAAAAAATACTTTATAAAAATCTTTTCCGTAAAGGTTTAACGAGTCCAACAAAGTAAACTCGTGACCTCCTTACTGTTTTTAATGATCTCAAAGGAGAGATGGAAGAATGCTTGTAATGGGAGTAGACGAGTGTCAGGGGCATGTGAGACTAGTTCTGTAATATCCATTTTTCAAATTTTATTAAAATGCCCAATTTTCCACTTTTTTTCCCAATTTCGACCTTTGACTAGTTTTATTGTTTTGACCTCCAAATCAACCCAAATGCTCCCAAATCTTCTGTAGGAGTGTATGAATTGTATTTATACTTGAATATAAGGTTCAGGGATGTTTTATGGCCCTCCAAATACTGCTGCAAACTTGATTTGTATTCTGATCAATATATGTAATTTTGACTAGTAATTTGTGCTTCAAATCCCCCTCGGGTAACACTGCAAATGGCCTTCCAAATGCCTCCAAACTCCCACAAATTTATGAACAGAGGTATATAATGTGTTAAGTATGTGATTAAGGTCTCATATGCACCATTAATTGATTTTTAATACTGTTCTAACTCTCTCACATTCAACAGCAAAAACCCCCAATTTGACCCTTGGGGAAATGGCACTATTTCACCTCCCAATACAACTAAACTGAGTAAAAATGCTTCAAATGCTCAAGTACAGTACATGAAACTTGTATAAGACATCCATGAAAGTATATTTATCACAAATATATCATAGAATCATCCATCCATTCGAAATAATCAACATTATAGTGTCATACCTCAATGCATTGGGGAAATGGACATTGTTTGCTCATTAATCAATAGTTTTGCATACAACCAGTGGGTATTTTGACCTGAGAATTTCTGAATATGAATAATAGAGGATATGAATCTATTACAATCATAAATATGTAATGATAAGCTCTCTCGAGAAGCACAAGTGCTCACCAAAAACGCCCTCCCTCAAGGAGCACGAATATGCCTTCAAAACTGGAAACGGTGGAGAGAAAGTTCTGCACTAAACTAAACCATGAAACTTCCTGTAGCTGCTACCTGCAAATAAAAAATCCATTAAAGCACCATGAAATACCTGAGTGGCCTCTCCAAACACCAACTTGGATGGGAATCTTTCACCCTCGAAATTGGCTAAGGCAAGAAACTAGTCATCCACTAGCTCTCTCTTCACAAATGCAATTTTTATCAAATCATCAAAAGCCATTCTCATACTTGATTTCTACATTTTATAACCAACATTAGCCTTCAAGGGGTCGAAATCCTCTCAATATATTCAATAATTTTCCATTTAGAAAATATTCCTCATTTGCCACTTGTCTCCTAGTTCCAACCTTCCATCTTCTCCCAAATTCGAATTTGAGTCTCTTTAGATTCCTCCAACTCCATGAGCGCCTTCTTGAGCCTATTTTTGGGGCTGACATGTCATAATGGTCAGGTATAAGAAGTCAGGTCTGAATTTTGTCATAAAATGTCATAGATGCTTCATTATTGTTGTCATAAAACTAGGGAATCTAGCCCATGTGTCCACTAGTCTCCAATTTGACTCTTCCTCTCCCATGGAGGTTACTATTCCTTCCCATTTCGACCAAATATGCTCAATGCCATGTGTTATGACTTACCAACTCACCCAAGAGTGTTCACCTTTCCATGAATTCGAATTGGCAAGAGAGAGCTTCCATGTGTCATTGAAAAATCAAGCTAGTGTGGGTCCCACCACCTCCATATGTCTCCAAAACCACTTGCCACCTAGAATTTCTCTTGAATTTATTTATTCATCATATTTATTAAATGATTGAACCCTTCTAATGTCTAAATATCATTTATTAGTTTCCTTATTACCATCCCACATGTGCCCATCCAACCTAGGAAACTAGTAGGATTGATGGGATTGTCTTACTATGCATTTATTTGAATGGGGACATTACAAGTTCCAAGCGCATGGATCAAAGCTATGCATAGTGCAAGGAACATGAGCAAGATAAGGACACTCAGGGGGTGTCTGCGAATTCAGATGGCACAAGGTTCAAATGCATCATAACAATGGGGAGGCCTAAACCTATATGCAAGGTTCCAAATATGCCTGCCATGAACGAAGAAAATGTCGAAAAGAACCAGTAAACAAGTATAAGTCCAGCTAAAAATCCTGTCTTCAAGAAACATAAGTACCAAGATCATCTCTAAAATGCACGTAAAGAAAAATATGATACAAGTCACTGCAGAGAAACATTTTCAACTTCACTATTGTTAACCTCATACATAACGCAAGTAAAGCTAACCACTGAAGGTGCCATAGTACCAATCCCTGAGGGATCAAAATGATCATCTTCAAAATGAAGAGAAAAGATGAAGGATGTGAAGGAATTTGCAAGAGCAAATTCATCATCACAGGAGTTGGAAATTCTAGAAATAGAATCAAACTGTTCAGGAGCACTGATTTGCAGATCTATAGGAGAGCTCAAAGACTCATCAGACTCAAACGTCAAATCAGGGCTAGACGAGACTGTGAATGGATCCAAATTCAAATGGATGACAGGTTGTATTATAGGCTCATCTTGTTCAATAAGATCAAGGGGAGGAGGGGAATGAGATATATGATAAAGATCCCCCCACGGCTGGTCATCACCACCCATGGCCTCAATAAAAACTTCATCTGAAGGTAAAATACCATCGAGGAAACCATGTGAACAAGATAAGTCGATTGCACACGCGGGAAACATGGGATCTTCCTCTAATGTCCATGAAGAAGAGAGATCTGAATCTGCAATGGCTTGTTGAACATCTTGAGAACCAAGCTTGTTTGCAGACAAGGGCATATCCATTCCGATGTGCGAAACGTCTCCAGACGGGGAACTCGTGGAAGGTGGATCCCATGGATCACTAAAATATGAGGTCCAGAAAGGTACATTATTAAATGGAGGAGGCACATTATCGAAAATGGTTTCAATAAAAGCAATGGCTGAAGGGAAATCATAAGATCCCATCAATGAAGGGTACATACCGACACCCATGTTCCCATTTTATGACTATGAATGAGTAACCTGCGGGACTATGGATCCTGTGGATGCTGTGGAAGAGGAATTAACGAAATCCAGCTGATCGATGGTTACAATATTGCCTTCATGAGGAAAGCAGATAACTCCGAATACAGTAAACACGACAGCCTTCATAGTGTACATCCAATTCCAACCAAGTAAAAGGTTGTAGTCGATGGGCGCATCAACCACCTCGACTTCAATAGGCATAGATTTACCTCCCAAGTAGATAACAAGGGAAGGGATAATTCCATGCAGCTTAAAAGACCGACCATCAAATGCAGTGAGCGTGGTTCTAGATGCGAGTAAAGGAGGAGAGGCGAGAGCTTTCCAACAAGATAACGACATTACTGACGTAGAAGCACCTTCATCAACCATCATACATTTGACAAAATTATGATGGAATGCCACCTGGATCTGAAAATCCACGTGGTAAGGTAAGCGAGGTTCAACATCAGTAGTGTCAAACTTGATAACACCGGGACTTCCCCCGTCCTGAAATCCTAACGCACTTAAAAGGGCATTCTTCTGAGAAGGACATGCCTACAAAACTTCTAGAGCCGACATGGCACACGGAGTTTGGCCCAATTCTTCCACGATGGAGTAGTTATGGGTGGCTCGAGCATTAGGATTATGTGTAGAGCGCTTAAGAACACCTTTCAGTATTCGCGGCATATTAGAGGTATTCTTGATATGCAAGGAAATTTCAGGAGGAGGGGGAGGCTCACTCCCCATATTAGGTCATGGTGCACCATAGTCACATTGACGAGTGGCAACACTAACCTCCGATTGAACCATATTCACACATCCATAACCACTAGTATTTGAAGAAGACGTTGCCTTCTCAGTAGGTCCATAACCAGTGGTGGGAACATGCGAAGCCATGTTTTTATGACAAGGAAAGGGATCCTTTAACACATTTGGGCTATGTGCCAAATGCTTCGATGCTTCTTCGATTCAAGGAAATAAGTGAGTAAGATGATCTTCCCTGCAAAGCTTACAAGGAAACTTCACCTTACACCTAGGTTTACGGTCCTCACCAGCATTTCCTCCTTCCTGAGGAGGGTTGGCATTATTTTTACGAGGGGTATTTCGATTGCTATTGTTGTTACCATTGTTTCCACCCTTACGATTGTTTCTCCCCTTTTTCTTACCAACAGGTTGCTGGTTACCTGATTGGTTTGTCGTTTGCACACTGTGTACATCAGACGACGGGGTGGAAGTGGACAAGGTGTGAACCTATCCGGGAGTAGACTGGTTTAGAAACAAATTTTGCATTTGATTAGCTATCAAATCTACAGGGCAAGTTCTTGCAGGTCCTACGATGCCATCAGCATGCGGTCCAGGAACTAACTAAGGCTCATGGCGTGTTCACGGTGTGTCAGGAATAATGTCATACAAAATGCTAGACTGAGAGTATAGTAAGTCTAACTGCTGGAATTTCAAGATGGCTTGTTCCTTAGTCGCAATGCCAGACATCGAAACATCCTTAGCAATGTATGGGAGTAGAGACTTGAGGAACCATTCCAACAGGAACTCTGGAGGAATGTTGGCTTTCACTAACCTTTTTCACCGACACCACTCTTGGACATGGTCAAAAATATGTGTGGCTTTATTCTAACGGAAGGTAGATAAAAGTTCAGTACTAGTATCATAGTGAACCGACAAATGGAAATGATCCATGAAAAACAAAGCAATCTTGTTAAAACCCCTATAAGTGTTTCCAGGAAACTCAACATACCACTTCACGGATGCCCCCATGAGGGTGCGTTGAAATAGTTGTAACCTAATGGAATCGTGATTGAACGAGTTGGAGAAACACCAAAGGTGAAATGTTGTGACATGATCACCCGAGTCCTCACAACATTTCTCTTCAAACTTAGGAATGTCTGAAGGGAGCTTGGTAGGGATGGGAGGACAATTGGGTTCGTGAGACACCCGATCATTCATGAGCTTTGAAATATCTGGAAGATTCAAGCGTGCAAGGAATGGGAGCTGAGGCTAGAAAGCTTGATTATAAGCCCCCACAAAAGGTTGGTTGAATGGAACTGAATTATAAGATGGACCAAAAGCATGACCATGAGTATTAAATTGTTGATAATGAGGACCTGACGGACCATAAGCTTGACCATGGCCATAGGGTTGATAACTTCCTCCGACCTGACCCATTTGAGAGTAAGTAGGTATATATGTGTTTTGGGAACCATATTGGGGTGGGTTGTAGTGGTGGCCATCACCGACTGTGTTGTAGTAAGGGTTGCCACCATAAGTATGGGGCACATACGTACTATTCGTGGCGGGAACCGAGTTGTAATGACCATAATAGCATGCTATGTTCCCACCCCCGATATTTGGATCAGCTTGAGTAGTTGTGTGGTGACCATAACCATGAGATTAATTCCCAGCCCCAACATTGGTGTTACTAGTAGCAGGGATGGCGGTGTTATGTCCATGTGGATAGGATATATTCCCACCTCCTACATTGGCATTACTAGTGGCGGCTGTGGAGGAAAAAGTATGTTGTATATGTCCACTCCCATGGTTAGGAGGAGCATTAACATTTGCGAAGGTAGTCCTGGGTTGACAAGTAGCGGCATGTGTATTAGGTGGTGGATGACGAGTCGTGTTGCGCACAGTGTTCCTATTAGGTTGGGCAGGCCTAAGAGGTGGTCTTCTTCCAACATTAGCATTGTTAGGAGGATTATGACCAGTCCCCATATTTTGTGTGTGAGTGGACAACGTGGTTCCCCTGGCGAGGGTATTGCCCCCAGTGGGTGCAGTGTTTCTAACACCATGACTAGTTCCAGCATGACTACCAAAAGTAGTGGGAGGATCAACTATGTTGAAACCAGGCATACTATATGAGAACGGATTAACGTTGGTCGCAGGATCTTCGTCGTCGGGTAATGTTGGCATCCCATAAAGATAATTATCAGGATTCGAAGGATCGAACGGATCGTGTTCGAGTGGATTCGACCAAATTGAACCAGGTTGAGTCTTAGTTGAATCACCCCCCGAAGCTTCTCAAGGTGTAGAGGTGTCATAAGTGGGGTCAACTCTACTCGATGGACTCGTAGGGATTTCTCCTATGTCAAAATGTGTAGTAGTCATGAGATCTAGGATGTATCTCTTGTAGGAATCCGAAGACTCGGAGGGAGCCTGTCGGCGTCCCATAGCAACGTGGCATGAAAACTCGACTGGTTCTAAACCAGCCAACCGACGGGGTCGACGGAGAGTAGGAATACACACCACGATATCTCCGGAGAGAATATAGAATCAAAACGTCCCCTAAAGGCCAACTATTGATAAAAGAACAATAAATCAAAAGAACACACCTAGAGAAACTGCATCCAAGAGCAAACAAATAGAGTGGCTAAATGAGCTCCCGACACTAGAGTCGGTATGTCTCTCCTAGGAGAGGCTTGAGACTCCCAAACTATAGCTGAAGGTAACAGAAATAGTTATAACGGCCCCCAGACTTCACTACATGCACAGGGTCAAGTCCCTATACAATGGCAACTATGTTGTCCAACCCCTATCTGACTCAGGACACAAATAGCATAACCACTACAAGTACCCTAAGCGATACCTAGGTAAGGAAACTATGGTCACCGCAATATAGCCAATGCTCAAGGGGATAGTCGTAGGTGGGATCCGTCGTATGGGCAGGGTAGCTAAGCCCGAAGCACAAGAGGACGAACCTCTAATACCCCCAGATACAAACAAACCCTGGAAATATCTCCCACGCTCAGCTGGTATCAGAGGGATATCTCTTCAACCAACCTCCCATGACCTCATGATTAACTCTAGCTTGAGTAGAGCTTCTTGAGAACACCGATATATACCATGGATTCCTCCACTTCCTGGTCAGAGACCTAATGTTTTGTCTAGTAGTCTTGGATTTTTAACTCACAATGATCTATTCCAAGACTCTAAACCTATGCTAGTTGGTGTACCTTATAAATAAAATTGGTCTAATCAATTTTAAGATTAAGCGTTAATTTTAGTGGCTGTGGTTACTCAAGGGATATGGTTGTGAAACTAGTGATGTCTATGACTCAATAGTATGCAAAATCGTCAAATCCTAGACTTATCTATCCAATAAAACAATGTCACTAGCATGCAAAATCAACCCAACGGTTTTGAAATAAAAATGCAATCCTTTTATATTTTCTATGCACAGGGAGAACCTAAATGAAGGCAGCAAGCACTCAATGCAAGATGCAGTACATGAAAATAAAAAAAAATAAAAAATTCTCTTATAAGAAAAAGGAAAATGCAAAACTATATGTATTTTTTTGTATTTTTCAGTATAAGGAAATGAAAAATGCAAGCAAAATCCTACTATCTAGTCACTGATATGCCAAGGAGATCACAAAGACAACCCAACAGATACCAAATAGTAAGGCTCAGCCAAAGGAATGAGCTCAAAAGGAAAAAACCAACAAGGCTAAATCCAAAGATGGGTAGAAAAACCAACAAGGCTCAACCAAGAGAAAAGAAGAGTTCTGGTCACAACCAAGGCATGGAACAGTCAAGAAATAGGTCAACAAAGACTCAAGATCAACCAAAACCAACCCAGCAACAACCAAAGGTCATAAAACAACCAAATACAGAGTTATACCCTACTGTCAAAGGAATACCTGCGGGTACCCGCAAGCAATGGAGTAAACAGAGGCGGATATACATGGGCAGAGCTAAGCTAGCCCACGGGTAGGGAAAAGCAAATTGGAAAATAAAGAGTCCAATGGCTCAGAAAAAATCTATTTTTCTATAGTGTATCTCAACGGCCAATCAGTGACACAGAGATTTGACAAACAACAACTCTAATTACGGACTAATGCTCGAAAAATCCCCAAACATGGATGTTTTCCCTAATGGAGTTGCCATTTCTGTGTTGGAGAAAACTCATTGTGGCTTGGGGTAGACCACAACAGATAGCTGACTACTAGAAATCAACTCAATTCCCAATGCTATGCTATTCAAATGACAATGCTAAGGTAATGAAGAATATAACCAACCTCGATCCAAGCGTTTGATGTAGATCCCCGTTGGAGCTTTTCAATCCGTGCACTTGAATCTACAAATTAGTCTTGACAGCCAACATACAACAAGTACATATAATATATAAACGACATTAACATCATCAATAGAAATGGCCCATGATATAAAAAGTAAATGCAACCCAATGTAGTATAAACAACATTTACAACATTAATGGATGAGAATATGAGTATTTCTATTAATAAGCAAGAAGAAGTACAATGTGATACGACCTCTTGCCGACAACCAATCTGAACCAAGATCTAGGTCAATCCACTTGCACCTCCACCACTTCAATCCTCAATGGAATGGCAAACTCAAACTATGATAGGAGTTTGGAAGGTGAACATAAAGGGTTCACAACTACAAGGTTCAATGAGTGTAGACTCAAGATAGGGAAAAAATCCACTAGAGTTCTCTTCCTCTTCTTTCCCCTCCCGTCCATAAGCCATATGTGCTCAATATATAGTCCTCTCAAAGGTAAATGAAAGGACACATCGAGGCGTTTCTTGGGCAGATGGAGGGTCAAAGGTCACCCAATAAGCACTTTTTGGGAGTAAAAAGTAATTAAATAGTGATTTTTACCATTTTACATGCTACCCGCAGGCTATAGTGATGTAACTCATAGGTACGCCCGTTGTAATGATGCAGCAAGTCTACAAGGGAAAAAATAAGGAAATAGTGTGTCTGAAGGATATAAAGTGGATCTGAGTCAGTGAAATGGATCCTGCAGGCCAAAGAATGTTGATACTCACCACGTGGAAAATTACGTTGTAATAATAGGAAGCTCTCGTGCTGTACAATTGTGCATTATACATCACCACTATGGATTTGAGCTCCCACGCACCTTACGTATATTGGGAGACACCCTTAGGATTCCTGAGACAAACTGAGTTAACCTTTTGGCCGTCTTGGCATAGCAATACACCGAGAACAACACTCGGGGAGATTACTACGCACGTATTGTCTAGGTAGTCTGGTATTCAGGCAAGGGTACAGTCCCAATCCTCCTTGTCACTTTTTACTATTGGACCCTACGGTATATAGCGATTTGCGAAGCCTTGACAATCCTGTGAGGTTCCAGACCTTTGAATCTACTCTTATCACATAATTTTTCTTGTGGCCTTAGTTTCTGTAGGGTTTTGTCTGGTTTGCTTTTCTTTTGTTTAGCTTGCCTTAGGAGGAACTTTTGTTTCAGTCACTCTAGCTAACTTTCCTTGGAGAAGGTCCTGTAGGATTCAAAACTTACCACCAGAATATCCCCTTAACTAGGAGGTAATTTCAAAGGTAAGAATGGACCCACAAGCCAGGGTTGGGTCACATGAAGTGGAAAACCCTACTTTGAACATTGGAGGACTCTTGTTTCCTCATACTCCTCCTGATTCACCTGTCTCCCACCCCCCGTAGGGTGAAGAGGCCCAAACCTCCACTTCACAAGAATTACCTCCCTTTTTATCGGGAGAGCTTGGATCGTTGGAATGGATAAATCAACCCCATGACGACCCCACAGCAGCTA
This sequence comes from Larix kaempferi, assembly GCA_027924585.1. Lineage (NCBI taxonomy): Eukaryota > Viridiplantae > Streptophyta > Pinopsida > Pinales > Pinaceae > Larix > Larix kaempferi. Next base: position 5,049,085 of record BSBM01000798.1, on the reverse strand, counting down.
TTTGTCCTTCAGCAGCTTATTGTACATATTTTCTAGGCCACTCAATGGCCCATTTTTCCATTGCGTCCCCACCCAGTGGGACTACTCCAGACGATCCCTTAGCATACTATCATGGCCAATTGGCTCATTTTCGTACTATGGCTTAGGAGCTTAGGAGATCAAGTCTCCAACGAAGGGTTGAAGACCCGACATTACCCCTTTATCGACCAATCCCTGGTTGTTATTTGTATTTTGAGTCACCGGAATCGACCACACAACACATGACCACTTCTGAAACTAGTCAACCATATATCCCTACACATACGTCCCCTAGACAGGAAACTAGTTCAGTACCTCTAACTACCCAACCTGTTGAAGGACAACAGTCCAACACACTTGTTACTACTACGGTTACGTTACCTACTCCTCCCCCACCTCAAAAATCGTGGGGTGGATACTCTTTACCCCCTACCTTCCTTACAAGTAATGTTAATCCTACAGTAGATATTCAGCAACTCGCGTTGGGTCAACCATAACATCTTGGTCAGCACATTGTCACTGGGGGGCAACCCCCATTTCCTAACCCGAACCCGGGAGCTGGAGTCCCCATCGAACCTTCCGTTGGAACCACCCTCCCCACCGGCCCATCCACCACGGGATTATCCCATGTTGGGGGTCTGTCCAATGTAATCCAACCACCATGGAGTCAAGCATATCCAGGTTATGTTAACCCTGTGCCAGGTCAATTCAATCCTGTAAAAACGCTTTACGGGATACCTTATCCCGGAAACCCATACACTCTAAGGGGGCAGCAGAAGTTTCTACAACATGGACCCCTACCAACTATCCCTTAGGTACCACCACCCCCAATTGGTCTACCCCCACCTCCCGCTGGAGGCGGCAAGCGTACTCATAATTCTGGAGGGGGCGAAACTTTTCCTTTGGGTGGAGGCCCCTCCCATTCCACTAACAACGGTCGCCACCCTTCTGGGGGTGGCGAGAATGGTCCACCACCCCCCCCCTGGCGGAGGAAGTGGAAGCCCATCCCAGTATGGTGGTGGTGGAGGAGGATCACACCCTTCAGGTGGTGGAGGTGGCCTACCACCCCCTCCAAGCGAAGGTGGTGGTGGAGCTAGTCCACCAACCCCTCTTGGTGGAGGTCATGGTGGATCTTATTATTATGCAAGTGGTAGTGGCGGTGGCCCCCATCCTTTCGGCGGTGGAGGTGGCCCACCACCCTCTCCAGGTGAAGGAGGTGGAGGACCATCTTATTATGGTGGAGGTGAACCTTAACCTTATGGTGGCGGTGGAGGAAGTGGCCCACCCCCCCTCCAGGTAGAGGTGGCGGGGGACCACCTTATTACAATGAACCTCCCCCTCCTCTCGGTGGTCGCGGTGGCCCTCCACCTCCTCCCGGTGGTGGACGCGGACCTCCACGTCTTCCCGTCGATGGTGGTGGACCTCCACCTTACGGTTATGGACCACCTTACTATGGCGGCGGACCTACATTTGGTCCAGGCGTCCCGTACCCCGATGGCCAGTTTCCTCCTGGAACACCTTATGGTCAGTCGATACAAGGTTCTACCGGTCCTTGCATGCCTCATTAGTACTACCAGTACCTGTAGCCTAATCCAAAGCTGCCCTTTTTGGCTATTTTGGACCTGCCTGACCTGTCTTGCCTGACCAATGATTGCATCTTCCATGAAACTAATTGGCCACCCATTCCAGTGAAACTTCCATCAGATATCTCAAAATTTGATGGCAAGCTGGGTGAGGATCCTAAGAACCATGTGATGACATACCACTTGTGGTGTTCATCCAATTCCCTGATGGAAGACTTGATCCGTCTTCAGTTATTTCAATGGACTCTCACTGGTTCGGCTGCCAAGTGGTATATTGAACTACCACCCCATTCTTTTCCCAATTTTGGTTCTCTCTCTAAGAAGTTTTTGACTCATTTCCAGCTACCTATATGGTATAAAATTGGTACAGAGATTTTGACCTCACTCCGTCAAAATACCGCTACTCACATCTCCGATCATATACATGAGTGGCGGAGGAGACGACGTATGATTAAGGCTCCTATTCAAGACCAACTCCTAGTAGACTGGTTCACAAATCCTTCTCATACCTACCATAGCTCAAGATGTTGCTATGGGAGGTGTTGTCACCAAGGAACAAGCCATTGCTCGTGCCCATTTTCTAGACTTAGTCTATGCCCAATTTGGCACATTGTTTGATAATCTTCCTGATGCACCCCATAACACGTATGACCCCGTGAAACCACCGAAGGGACCCCAAGCTAGTGGCATCATTGGATCCCTTAACACCCAACCTTCTTCTCAAGTTGTTGGATCGTTGAACCCCCAAGGTTCTTCCCCATCACCAACACAGGCTAGTCACGACACCACCAAATCATCCACTCATGCTGTCATCGAAGAAGTGAATTATGTTCAATCAGCTTCACCTCAGAAGTCTGGTGATAAGAAGAAGAACAAAGGAAAACCTAAGAAATCTTCCACCTAGCAGGAACACAAGAGCACCCTTGATGACACAAAACAAAAGAGGAAGTTGAAGTATCCTTGTTTACTGTGTGGTGCTGACCACTTTTCTAAAGAGTGTCCCCATAGAGACAAAGTTCAAAAGTTTCTAAAGGGAAAACCCACACCCACAGTTCTCAATGACCCCTTCCCTACTCAAAATCAGTAGTTGATTGCTCAAACCTCTCCTTCCCAAGGAGAGGAATCCTCCACCACGCATGTTCTCATGATGCGTAGTGAGATGGTTAGTTTGAATACTTGATCACATTCGTACGACTGAATCCCTTCGAAGGATCATGTTGGAAGTAATACTGAAAAAGCTTCCACTTCTCTACCTGAGGTGACTATACCATCGACCTCTCTCACCATAGAGAAGCCCTCTTTCAAGTCAATATTGTGTCTTCCCAAGAGCACGATTTGGAAAACTGTTTTCAATCCCAATACTCGGGCATCTCAACAATACAATATTGTAGAGGACTTGGCACAAGATCTTGGTGCCATGTCGACATTGGAAGTCCTGCAGAATTGTCCAAATCAACGCAAGACTCTCCTTGCTGCTATCGGTGCAGTCGATCTTGATTCTTCGAATACCATCATGTTTAGACGTGAGTATTTTAAGTCAGGGCTCTCCCATCAACTTGCATTTCAAGTTGCTACCAACATTGCTGGGAAGATATTCCATCGTACTGTTTTAGCCGAAGGGGCTTCTACCTCGGTCATGTTAATCGCTTGTTGGAGGGCCATTGGCTCTCCCGAACTGAACCTTTCTCCTACCACATTGAAGGCATTCAACGGACGTGACTTTCAACCCCATGGGTTACTACAAGATTTTCCAATTGAGTTGGGGGGCAAGACCACCACCATTAACGTAGAATTTGTCACATCCCTATTAGATTATAATCTCTTGCTTGGTCGTAATTGGTTTTACGCCATGACTGTGATTGCATCATCTATCTTCTGCATAGTGCAATTCCCTCACCAAGGCCAAATTGTCACTGTCGACCAACTGGACTTCTGCACACCAGACACCACTTCTCATCTTGGTGATAATGTCCCACTGCTCGGGCAATATTCACAATAGTATGAGAGTGTAGGAATAGGTCTCATAAAATATTCCTCTCTTATGGGAATTTTTTCGACGCAGGATCCCCCTAATCATGTTGCCTCGGTGAACATGATCTCCTCAGATATTTCATCTCTTCCCAACCCTACTGATACATGGTTTGTACCCGATGAAGCCACCACACACCTGATTGGAGACACAATGTCTCTTTCACTCGCTGAACGTACCTACAAGGCTATCCAATCAGCACCCGAGGACCACCTCGTTGTGGCCTTCGCATCATGTTCTGTATGATGGACATCATCCCTACCCGATTCTCTGTTCTAGACTTTTCATTCTGATGAGTCCATAGTGGAGATAATGAGTGCGGATGACCCTCCGTGGGATGACCTCTACCACTGGTCTTCTTTTATTCCACCATTGGATTACGTGGAGAACATCATTAGCACCATTTTTTTGCCGAATGTCTACCCTTGCTCTCAATCCCCGTTACTCACATGTGATATGGATACTGAGGGAAACCTTGCGAACATCGAACCTACCACTTCGATTGACATTTCGGTTACACCTGGTGTAGTGGAACACATTCAGTTAGGCTAGAAGTGTTCCCCTGAAGAATTCATAGCTTATACGACATTATTCAAGCGATTCCGAGACATGTTCGCTTGGACCTACGAGGAGATGCCTAGGATAGACCCTACCATTGTTTTACATGAAATCAAAATCTATCCCGACGTCAAACCAGTCCGCCAAAAGTTGTGATCGGTACACCCTCGGAAGACTGCGGTGATCAAGGTAGAGATTGAGAAACTCTTGAAGGTAGGATTCATCTACACTATCCCATTGATAGAGTGGGTCTCAAATGTCATCCCTGTCACTAAAAAATAAGGTACCATTCATGTCTGTGTCAATTATCAGGACCTCAACAAGGCTTGTCCTAAGGACAACTACCTGGCTCCCTTTATTCACCAGATTATCGACAATTGTGCTGGAAGTGTCATTTTTTCATTTATGGATGGCTTTTCCGGATACAACAAGATTGAGATCCACCCCGCCGACCAACAAAAGACTGCATTCATCTGCCCTTGGGGAACATTTGCGTATCGCAAACTTTCGTTTGGTCTTAAAAATGTTGGTGCCACATTCCAACTAGTCATGTCATACACCTTCCATGATGTGAAGGACTTTGTGGAACCTTACTTGGATGATCTCCCTACCCATTCAAAGCAACGTGAGTTCCACATAGATCATCTGACGGTCATTTTCCTCAGATGCAGACGGTACAATATCTGTCTGAACCCTCATAAGTGTATTTTCCATGTCGAGTCTGGACACCTCTTAGGGTTTATTGTCTCAAAAGATGGGATCCGCATTGATCCCTTGAAGGTGGAAGCCATCGTCTCCCTTCCACCTCCAACTAATGTGACAGAACTTTAAAGTTTGCAAGGAAGAGCGACTTATTTAAGGCGTTTTGTCCGTAATTTTGTGCAAAATATGCAGGCTTACATGAGATTGATGAAGAAAAACATCTCGTTCATTTGGGATGACCAAGCTCAACAATCTTTTAAAAGTTTGAAACATGCCATCACGCATGACCCTGTGCTCCAACCGCTGAACTACTATTGATATTACATTCTATACCTTGCTGCTTCCGACACCATTATCGCCATGGTTTTGGTGCAAGAAGACCATAACTCCCAAGAACATGTGATATACTACACCATTAAAGGTCTTATTGACACTGAAACTTTATATTCACATGTTGAGAAGCTCGCTCTCGCAGCGGTCATCGCCGTGCAGAAGTTTCAACATTACATTTTGCTTCGCACCACCACAATCATCGCTGATTGGAGCCCCATGTACCATGTTCTGACACGTCAGGTGCTTGGGGGTAAGTATTCACGTTGGATCGTGATACTATAGGAATTCGATCTTCTTTTCGAAAAATCCAAGTCTAAAAAGTCCTTGGTGTTTGTTGAGCTCATCTGTGACTTTCCCCATACCAATGTAGAACCTGAGCCCAATGACTCTTTTTCGGATGAGTCATTGTTTCTTATTAGTATGTCTGATCCGTGGTATGGAGATATCACTTTATATCTTCAAACCCAACGTTTCATCCCTCAATTGTCTCGTGACGACCATCATCAGATATGCCACCATGCAAAGTATTACCTGATTATCAGTGACACTTTGTACCACCATGGTATCAATTCGATTCTTCGATGTTGTCTTACTCATGATGAGGCTGAACACGTCCTAAATGGCTGTCATGGTGGGGCTTGTGGCGGTCATCTCTCTGGGATGGCTACAGCCTAGAAGATTCTCCATGCTAGATATTTTTGGTTGTCTATCTTCAAAGATTGTATTGAGGCCATAAAAAAATGTCCTCCATGTCAACATTTTCATAAGAAAAAGCACACCCATCCCGCCCTGTTACACCCGGTTATTGCCGTTGGCTCCTTTGCTAAATGGGGCATCGACTTCATGCATTGTAAGCCTACCTCGGTCGAGGGGCATAGTTACATCATCGTAGCTATGGACTACTTTACAAAGTGGGTCGAGGAAATGTCTACATACACGAATGATGGCAAGACCATAGCACTCTTCATGTTCAATCATGTCATAGCACGGTTTGGAGTTCCTCAGTCTATAGTTACCGACCATGGTTCTCACTTTCAAAACCACATGGTTGAAGAATTGAGCGATAGATTGGGTTTTCTCCATGAAAACTCAACACCCTGGTACCCATAGTCCAACGAACAGGTCGAGGCCATAAACAAGGACTTGAAAACTATGGTCCAACGTATGGTGGGTACGCATAAGTCCAACTAGCATAATATACTCTTTTCAACATTATGGGCATACCGAACTTTCGTCAATACCACCACTGGATTTAATCCTTTCCAACTGGTGTATGGATTGGAGGTTGTTCTACCGATTGAGTGCGAGATTCCGTCCCTCCAACTCGTCGTCTAAATTCTTCCTAACACTACTGCCGAGGAAGAACGATTCCTTTACCTAGAAAAGCTTGACGAGTCTCGCTAAGATGCCGCTCTTGCCAATGAGGCACACAAAAAATATATCAAAACATAGTTTGACAAGTCAGTAGAACCTCGTATCTTTAATGAGGGTGATTTGGTCCTTACATACGACAAAAACACAACAAGCTGGGGGCAGGAGAGTTCGAGTCCATGTGGCACAAACCTTACATCGTTAAACGTGTTTTGGAGAAGGGAGCCTACGAGCTCAAAGACTACAACAGAATATCTTTAGGTGAACCCCACAATGGGATTTACCTGAAGAGGTACTATGCATGAACTTTTCATGCATAGACATTTTTGTATATACTGTACATGGCATGTGTGGTTTTTGTGTGGTGTGACGCGTTTATTTTAGTTTGTCTAGATCTTATTTCCGCTTCTTATACCATGTTTTGTTTGCTTGTGCAGATGGAAAATTGCTATGGATTCGCGGATGGCACTAGCTGGCATACCCGTCACCTTGCTTTAATAGCCTGAGTACTATATTCCCTGACAGGCGAGCTCATTAGCTCAGGAGGAAATTGTCTTGGATTCGTAACCAACAACACCGCAAAGTATTAGGCGGTGATTGGAACTCTAACTGATGCTCTTTCCTTGGGTATGGACCACATTGTTATCCATTTGGATTCACAATTAGTGGTTTCCCATCTCAACCGGCTCTACATTATCCGTGATCCCACTTTGCTCCGTCTCTTCAGACGGGTCTGTCTATTGGAAAGGTTCTTTGAATCTATTTAATACCTGCACATTCCATGAGACATGAACACAGTTGTTGACTCAATAGCTAATTTCATTTTAGATTGGTACATTGCACACACGTAATACATTCACAAAGAAATCATAACATGTAAAATCATCCATTGTATATAAGCAAGCACATAAAAAATATCACATCATTCATTCATTAAAAACACATAATGTATAAATCTGAAGCTTTCAGTGAGTCTCTACAAAATATGAAGCCTCGTAGCTTTTAGTAGTACAAAATATGAGGCTTATGAGCTCTCATTACATACATAATAACAACATCAGGCTTGACGCCTGGCCCATGCACCCCTAGTTCTAGTAGCTCTCTCTTGCTGACTATGGAAGCAATCAACTGTCCTCACTACCTTGTGAAGCAGTGCATTGAAACACACGGATGCCCCAACCGCATACCTCTGCATGGGCCATGGTAACGCATCCACTATCAGCTTAGGAACAGCTAATGTTAACCCGATCACGTTCTCGTAGACATCCACTATTCCAGGTGGATATCGATGGCGGCCAACCTCTTCCTACTGGCTCCAAACAGTCTTCTGGCAATTTTGGTAATTTACTATTTTAGCAATTTTTCGGGTCTTGAACTTCGGGAGCCGTTTTGAGACCCTGAACGATGTTTTTTTGGGGTATATTTTACCAATGAATTTGATTATCAAATTATGCCCAATAGTTGTAGTTATCAGATATATCTTTCCAACGAGCTATTGTACGCCCCAAATGGATATCATATGCAAAAGTTATGACCCCGGGAAGTTGATGTACTAACTTACCCAAATGGGGCCCACATGACTTTTGGCGCTTCACCTCCTAAGGTTAGGTTTTTGGATGTTTGGGATTCTTTCCCTCATACTTATGATAAATAGGCCCTTTTGACCTCTCTTTGTAATCATCTTGGCACGAATGAGCATAGCGGCCACATCTCTTCTCAAAGATAGCTACCACCATTCCAGCTATTGTATTTTACAGTCTATTCTATTTCCGCTATTTAATAGAATGTGTGTTTACTGTATCATTGTGTTCTTTGCAATATATCTCTGTATATGATTCTGTATATGCTATCGTATTTTGTTCCTACATAAATCCGGATCAATGGTATCAAATCGGTCTTCTCTTTTATTGTTTCTCGGTGCATGTCCCGGACGAGGTCAGGATAGAGAGAGTTGGGTCTCGAACTAGTTTCACTTGGGGAAGACCACTCTCGCCACCCCAAACGGCCTCCCATGGTGGAAGAAAAGAGAGACAATGGAGCAGTAGATCATATCAAGTCGTTGCTCGAGGAATCCCTTACATGACAGAGGAACGAGATGATGGATAATTTCGCCCAGATACTTCGATGCATGCCAACGGCAACAGATACACCTTCGACAAGCATTTGGTTCAGAGATGCGACTCCCTTCAAGGTACAAGTTAAATTTGATATCCCTTTATTTGAAGGTCATATTGATGTCGATGCCATAGATAAACGGTTGAATCTACTAGAAGGGTATTTATCTGTCCACAATTTTTTCGACAGGAAAAATATCATCTTTGTGCTCCTCAAGGCTGTCCCCCATGTCAAAAATTGGTGGGAAACTTATTGTGAGCAAAACTCATCAGACGAGTCTGGATTGTTTGAATATTCCAATCCCACTTGGGCCTCTTTTATAGATTCCATCAAGGAACAATATTAGCCTGTTGGAAACTATGATGACTAGTACACAAAATGGACCATTCTGCACCAAGAGAGGGACCAAACGGTGTCGGAGTACACCAAAAAAATTCATACCTTGTGCATAAAGCTAGGTATCAAGGACTCCGAGCAGCACCTAATACTGAAATAATGCAGTGGCCTACACTGGTACATACGAATAGAGATGGATTTTCGGGAAATCTCTTCACTTGGATCCGCCTATCGATATGCTGTCAAAATTGAGTAGAAATTTCAGCAAAATAACAAGCGTGACTTTGGACCTGCGCAGAAGCAGGGCAAGGGAAACACTGGCTCGTAGAACACAGGGCATGGAAAGGAAAACTAGTCCCAGCCATAAGCGAAGAAGGGTAACGAAAAGACAAAGGACACTGGGAAGTGGTGCGAGTTCCACAAAATCCCCTAGCACAACACTCATGAATGTCACTCAAAACAGTCATTAGTGGCTGAGATCAAAGCTTCAGAATCAAATCGCAGTTCTGATTCTGACTCAGAACCTAATTTCACAGCCGCGTGGAAAGGGAAGCAGATCATTGATGCAGAACTCAATGCCATTATTGCCACCACATAGATTCAACCAGAGGAACTTGAAGAGTCAGAGGCGGAGGAGCGCCTTTTCCACTCATAGATGTGGGTGAAGGAAATTCCCCTACACTTTGTTGTGGACAGTGGCAGCCAGAAGAACCTGATCTTAGCAGAAGTCATCAAGAGACTGGAGCTACCAATAACATCACACCCACAACCATACCCCATTGGATGGCTAATCCAAGGACGAGGGATCCATGTCAGTCACCAATGTCGCCTACCATACGGCATCAAGACCTTCAAAGATGAGGTATCGTGTGATGTGTCCCCACTTGAAGTATGTGATGTTCTTTTAGGACAACCATATATGTGGAAGCATCATGTTGTATATGAATCACGACCTTGCAGTGTTATTGTCACTTTGGGAGGACAACTCTATCATATACCAGAGATAGTTGCACCTACCCCAACCAAGCAGGGCAGGAAGATAATCTGCCACACTAGGAAATTTTCTCTATTCTCAAATGCCACTGAAGGAGAACATCATATCGCAGAGACATCCACAACCTCTGCCCATTATCCCTCTACTCAGCAGAAACAAGAAAAATAGATGTTCAGTGCAGCATCGCCTATTCAAGTACCTTTGCAGTGCAAGGCCACGCATTCAAGGTGCGTCTCCAAAAAGAAACCATCCACACCAGTGTAGACCAAGGATACCACAACAACCAAAATTGTTGAACAGCTCCAGCGCAACCAACAACAACAATTACAACCCTCTGAAGATTTCATAGAAAGGCAACCTTTTCGCTTCAACAAACGTCGCACCAGAAACTCAACTCAACACATAGTTCGACATATGCTAAGGGATTTAATGCAATGGATGCCATTGCCTCCTAAGGAGGGAGGATAGATCCAGGTGGATATTGGTGGAAGCCCACCTCTTCCTACTGGCTCCAAATAGTCTTCTGGCAATTTTGGTAATTTACTATTTTAGCAGTTTTTCGGGTCCTAAACTTCGGGAGCCGTTTTGAGGCCCTAAACGATGTTTTTCGGGGTATCTCTTACCAATGAAGTTGATCATATAATTTGTCCCGACAGCTGTAGTTATCATATAGATATTTCGAATGAGTTGTTGTATGCCCCAAATGGATATCGTATGCAAAAGTTATGACCCCAGGAAGTTGATGTACTAACTTACCCAAACAGGGCCCACATGACTTTTGGTGCTTCACCTCCTAGGGTTAGGTTTTTGGATGTTTGGGATTCTTTCCATCATGCTTATGATAATTAGGCCCTTTCGGCCTCTTTTTGTAATCATCTTGGCATGAATGAGCATAGTGGCCACATCTCTTCTCAGAGATAGCTACCACCATTCCAGCTATTGTATTTTACAGTTTGTTATATTTCCGCTATTTAATATAATGTGTGTTTACTGTATCACTGTGTTCTTTTCAATATATCTCTGTATATGATTATGTATATGCTATCGTATATCATTCCTGCATAAATCCGGATTGTCCTCCATCTCCACGATGGCAGCATAAGCAACTGGGGGCATGGTTGCTCCCTCTCCTCTCCTCACAAGAAGAGAAACTCCTACTGGTCGCATAGGTCCCAGGTCTGCACACACATGTTATTAACTTGTCAGTACTATAACAAAAAAATCATAAATACACAAAACTAAAAAAAGTACAAGGGTCATTGTTCTTACCAATGTCTCCCCACTCTGCTCCCTCAAGCACCGCCAAGTCTAGGTCCTCCTTGTAATCCGTACCACTATACGAGTAGTCCTCTACCATGAGTAGCTGGCCTTCTAGCCAGGTGAAGAACTTAGGACCGTACCTGATGATGGGGCCCCCACCATGGTGAAACATCACCTCTATCCATCTGGCCATGTGAGGATCTCTAGGATCCCTTTCATCCAAAGGCACTTGCGAGCGCAAGAGGGGAACCCGCTCCAATAGAAATGAGATCACTACTGACCCATATCCGAACTGCTTTAGCTCTCCACGCCGACACTTGGTCAGCTTAGCTCGAATGTTGGTGAGGAGTCCCTCACACAAGTTGAAGACCTTCGGAGACATACCGTCCTCCGCATATAGCGTCTGCGACCTAGTAGCTAGATGAGCTGCTTGGCTCGCTACTATCCTCACTATGGTGAAGAGTACAGCAGGAAACGGACATTCTCTCACCTCTTTTATGGGAATCTTCCCACTAGAGGCACAGGCATGAGGAGTACAAGGCTGTAGGATCATGTCATCCATGTTCCGATCACTTCCTCGTGATTCAGCAAGAGCCACATTGTCGCCCCTCCGGGACAATCCAATCAAGAAATAGATGACCTTGACATCTATGGTAAGTATGTGCTCACCAATCATGAAATGCTTCTAAGCCACATCCCAACATCGAGGCATATGTGTCAGCAGTGGGATTTGGGCCCTCATACCCTAGATCTAGAATAACTTTAGAATTCCACAGTTCCTCAGTGCTGTCACACATAACGGATCGTTTGCAACTTGCACATCATCTACCTCATGTTCTTGCTCACACCACTCTAATACCATGTTGGCTACTACTAACCTACCAAAAGGAGAACTTTAACATCATTAGAACTCACTTCAACCATTGGAGTTTTATTTTTTGGGCTAGGTTTGTGTGTGGGGTTGGACAATGACGCCTTAGCAGCCCATCAATACTGACAGTGTGACATCGTCGCAACCCATCTTTGTAGGATTTGTGATGACCTGGGTTCGTCGCAGTTCCTATAAGGGAGACCTGCGACGACCCGAGGATGCGACAACCCTCCACAAATCGACTAAAAAAACCCAAAAAATGAACTAAAATCAAAATTGTAAACCACTGGAATTATGCTAGATGATATTTAGGGTTACCTTCACCAAACGGCTCGTGAAATGGTTGCTCGCAGCTCCGGCCATCGACAAGTGAATTTTTAGCTCCAAATGGCACTTCTTCTCCCCAATTTGGCAAATGAACACTGGTAACTATATTTGGCCATATTTTCTATTTATAAACAAAAAGGAATATTATTTTTCAAATATTTGATGCTTTCAGGTCATTTGCTATAGTTTGGATCGTTTTTATTTCATTTGAATGCCCGGTTGGCTTTTGACCTAGTTTTCAAGTGTGCAAGAGTCATTAAGTGTCCTTTTTGTGTCATTTTCACATTGAAGCGATCATATCAGGTATTGTTGGGTGTGTGAGCTATCTCAAATAAAACACCTAATATTTAATTATCGACCAGGATTGGTAATCTTAGAGTTGAGGCAAAATATATGCTAAGGTAGAATAGTACTTGATTTTTTTCGGCTTGTTAGACCTTCAAAATATTTAATAAACAAGAGATCGAAAGATCTTTCAAAATGAAAAACCAAGTCAAACTTCAGAAAAACAATAAGAGAACTAAACCAAATCTAACTAAACAACTAACTAGAATAGTATCAAATTATACTACTCTACTGTATATTTAAATTATGGAAAGGGATAGAAAAAGAACTGATAACCACATAAGAATTGCTAGGGAAAACATGTAAATGTAAATAATTCTAAAACTGAACTGCCTAATTTCAGATAGAGAATAATTGTAAATAAACTATCTATGAGATAATTGAATTCGATGATAATTTACATAAACAGAAACTATGCTAATCAAATTAAATTACACGCTAAATAATTTCAACAGCAAATTCAAGAAGAAACATCTATTCCCATGTAGCAGGAACCGGAGTGAATGTATCGTAATGAATTTCAAATGTAATAGCGAAACAAAATGGAAGTAAATCTAATCTAACTTCAATAAAGAGATGTAAACTACAAAGAGAGAAATTACAATTAACTTTAATCATTTTGATCTATCTACTATTAATGAGCAGAATAATATAAAAGTAATGAAAACTAGAAGAAAGTAGAAAACTTAATAAAGATATTCACTTCTAAACTTGATTTGGAAGCAAGTAGAAAACTTGATAAAGATGCTTATTTCTGATCCAAATCTCAAATCATGAATGTCTTCACTAATTGCATGAAATAGAAAATAATTCTTATGATTAACAAATTAAAACTACTTAAAGAATGAAATTGTTAACTATGATTTGGAAATAAACTATCTAGAAACAAACTGATGAATTCTGAAACAACAACTAACTATCAAATCTGATACAAAAGCTTAACTTTGAAAGAAGGTTAGAAGAAAGTGAAGGAAGGAAATGTGGAAGGAGGAAATAATAAGAAAAACTCAATTAAAAACTATGTAACATAAAACCATATTTAAATTACACCTAGAACTATAAATTAGAAGCGAGAAGCATTATATCTAATAAGCAAGAAAGAATGGAATCTGAAAAACATAAAACTAATGCAGAAAGGGTAAAAGTATGAATGATGATCTGAATGCCAGTCCGAATGCAGTCTGAATGGAGGAAAAATGAACTAGACTAAAGAAAAGGAGAGTTTTGATGATCTTGACGTCAGCTAGCGAATGCACATGAACCTATAATGCAGAGAACTTAGTTAGAAGACTTGTTGAGGAGTTACGTTAATAGAAAGCAACCTTTTTTAATCATTATCTAAAGGAGATAAACTATTTCTATGAGATGTAAAAAGAAGATTGAGATGAAAGAAAAGAGTTAACCTACAGCTATAGGAAGGAAGAAAACTAACAGAGAGGAAATAAGGAAACTGATACTAATTATCGAAGTCTGAGGCAATATCTAACTATAGATGATGGAAGAAAGAGAGGCTGAAAGTAACCACAAACTATTAAGCTTAGTTGACCATTTACTAATTCTGTAAACGCAAATTAAGTTAGCAACATACCATAAATTATAGAGGAGGAAGAAATATCATATACAAAAACGAAATTGATTATAAACACATGAAAACAAACTAACTATTTGCAGAAAAGAAAATGCACAAAACAAAGACAAAACCTCTAGATGATGAGGGGCCCTTCCTAGCAATCAGAGATGGAAAACTAGATTGATTTAGCTACTCAGACTATCAACAAACTGGAACTTCCATTAACTTGAGAAAATTACAGAACTATCTCCAACTGCAAACTCTTAACAACTGCAAACTATATCTAAACTGAAAGACTGAAAAACTAACTAGAATAACTCGTCTCTGTCATGGAGACAACTATTTATAAGTTAGGTGAGAGGGTCGACAGAGTCGACCTCTCTAATAATAGAGGTGTTTAAATGACTGTAGTTGTTGATTGAAAGGTGCATGCCAACGTAGGGAGCATCTACCCAGCTTACACGGGGTTGGTTTCTTGACGCAGGTGCTGTAACATCGATCTACCCTTGACGTTGGTAGAGAGGTAGCAATCTATCGAACTAAACGAACGGAGGAGAGGCTACTAGAGAATTGTCGTGGCAAGGCGTTGTGCTGGAAGATTGAACATGTGCGACCTAGACTCCTTCCAGAACAATGGCGTAAATAGGCAGCACAATTCTAGGCTGAATGTGAGGCTGAATCGGTGTGTTGGAGTGTTGGCATAGATGCAGGAGTTATGTCGGTAGACCGAGCATGCATGAGCTAGACTCCGTCCAGAATGATGGCGTGCAAGTGCGTGATGAGATGTACGTGATTCTCGGCTGAGCAAACAAGAGAATCGATGTTTGGAGCATTGTCATGGGCGTGATGATGCGTCGGAAGGCTCAGCGAGCTTGGGGACGGATCTTCTAGAGAAACAACTCATTAACCATTAGCTCCACATCACAAACAGAACCCACATGCTCGTTTTTGCATTTAACAGTCTAGGATATGCCAACCATGGATTTCGGGGGCTGAACAAGGTGCTGGATGACGAGTTGAATGTGTTTAAGCTTTAACACATAGCACATAGTCTGAATGAAGGGTCATTCGAAAAACATAGTCTGTCAATAAAAACATAAATGTCAATAATGTCCAGAAATCGTCATTTGAACATAAACAAACCATAATATAATGAAATATAAACAAGATTTTCATAATAGGTAAATATATGCATACCTGGGCTGTCTGATGGGCTGAATGATAGGAAAACAACCTAATATAGCAAAAAATGATAGAAATAACACCATCTTGAGTAGATTGAATGATCAAAAATAGTGACAAATTGGACACCAACATTCCCCCAAACCGAGGACATGCCAGGTCCCACTGAGCAAAAGAGAAATTAGGAAGAAGGTTGAGCTGCGGCAGCAGCTGTCTTTGACTTGGATGCTAAAGACATAGATTTAGCCTCAAGCTTCCTGAATTGGTCCTTTAAATAATTATATCCCATCTTCAGGCCAGTATTGGATGTTGTTTTGGCGTTAACCAAGCATTCAATGTCTTTTACTTGTGCACGCAATTCCTTGTTTTCTTCATGAAGCTCAAAAATTGTTTCCACATAGCTTTGATTCTCATATGTTAGTCGTGCTATCACTTGGGTCAACTTATCCCATTTCTGCTGAATTGAAATAGGTTGTTCTATAACATGCTCCAAGTCCAATTGAAGACTCATCTCTTTTAGAGATGTCTCAACATTAATAGTTTGTTCTTCAGAACTTTTGTCTTTTTTATATGCAGGAGAGATTCTAGAAGCATGTGTTTCACTCATCTGAGCGGATGCATTATCTAGTGTGAGGAGGGTTGACTCAAGGGTATGATCGTCCGACTGTATATTTGAACATGATGGCTGAACGATAGTCTGAGTGGCAGACTGATCAACGGACTGGTCACAATTTATCTCTCTAAGTTTGGTAGGTATTGATGAGAAAAGTGGAGATTCGAGAGCAATCTCAGGAGAGTGTAATGAGTGGACATAGTGCATATCATCTAAGGAACTCTCATCAAACCATACACGTTTAGTGTTTGGTTCTTCTTGGGTAGAAGGGTGCTTCTGAGAAGGGGAAGCTTTGACAGTAGATAAATGAGGGTTCAGTATCTCAAAAAAAAAGTGATCCCAAGTTTGACCTCTTTCCTCTAATTGATGAATGATAAAAATATTAATAAGACAATGGTGATGCAAGTTGCCAGAAGGATTAATAGTATTTTTTCTAACTTGACTCGACATCTTTTCCAAACTCTTTAGGAAGTAAAATGGGAAATTTAAGTTCTGATTATTAACAAAATGAGCTAATAGTCTGACATGGCAAGATTTAAAAACAATGAACTTACCTTCGCAAGTGATTAAGTGGATGATAATGGTCAAAATATCCAAGTACTCTAGCTTGATCCATTCTCTATGGAAGCCTTTAGTGCTAGTAATGTGTTGAAAATCGGGCTTAAGGGAGAACAAGTGAGCTTCACATGGAGAAAACAAATTCTTGTGCCATTGGGCACCTTCTCTAGGGAGCTTCATAGCTAATGCTATTGACTCTTCTGTCACAGAGAAAACAAGATGACCAACCTTGACCATCTTTTTATCAAAACCTTTAAAAAACAGTAACAAAATCTCATGGTCGTAGCCATCAAGGCGGTGGATAAACAGACTCCAACCTGCTTGATAGAATAACTCATGGCATCTTTTAAACTCAAGGATATGCAAAAGATCTTGATAACTACCAGGCTCGCAACGGTTAGGCATTGTTGATAAAAGACAGGTGATACAATGAATAAGTGAGGAAGATAAAGAAATTGCAGAGGACACGGTTCACGGAGAAGAAATGAAGGGCGAATAGAGTGAAGCATAAGTTCACGCAACCATCAGTTAAATTAAAGTTCATTTGGATGGCTGAAGGGTCATAGGTGAGCACACTTAAAAGGATCACGCTTGTACTTCGAAGATATTGAGTCAAGTGCATGAATTCAATGGATGTGTGTTTGGTATAGTGTGTTCAATCATGGCCAAATCCAAGCTTTGGACAGGTTGAATGAAATTCACGTAACATGATAGATTACACGTGGGAGATCATAGCGATTTGATCCAAATGCTGGCGATTCATGTGATATCTAGGATCACGATGGTCATGCAATAATTTGTAATGACACAAGATTCATTCGTTCAATGAAGGTGAGATGGGTAAATGAATAAAACCAAGTGTGAGATTTGATGTTTGATTGATCCTTGTCATCATTGGTTAGTCAAAATTCTCAAAATATCTAGCATGCTATTTGATATATATTCAAGCTAAGATTTGATTCAGCAATTTTTATTCAAATTGTCGCTCATTTGCTGCATTCGTCACTTCATTCGAATCGGTACTCGACCCATCATTTAGTCCTTCATACAGACTTTTGTCTGTACAAGATTTGCTTACTAATACTTGACTGAAATTGATTTTTCAAAGCATTTCTAAAGCTGTTAGTGCACAAAAGATGCTGTAAACTTTGCTTTTCTGGATCTTTTAATTGCGTTCCTCTTTTTATTCTTGATTATATCAATTTTTTTTCTTTTTGCATTAACCTGAAAACACCTATCATTTTGTCAGAGATAAATTAAATTTCATAAATATTCAACAAGTAAGAACACTTCTAATCTCCCCCCCCCAAAACCAAAGATATGGCGTGTCCTCAAGACACAAAAAAGAATGTTAACTATTCAATTTTTTTTCCTTAGGATGTTTACCGATAGCTGAAAGTGTTATGATACTTTTATCAAGAAAATGAAATATTAACTAAACATGTAGATGATTCAGATATGTACATTCATCAAAAACAATAGAACAATGCTTAAAAAGGACCATATGAAGAATGATAGTACAGTTGATATGAAAGATGCCACAAGAAAACTAGCCATCCATGACTCATGTTAAAGATTTCTTGTCATCCCAAGATATAGATAAGGTGCACCATAAATCTTGTGAGATTTTTATAATTATTGGTCCCATTTCTAGGATAATCAGATCCTAGGTATTGTTTTGAATTAGATGACAAGTTCCAAGTTGAACTTATAGTTATTCTCTAATGATAGTATAAATAATCGGCCTAAACATATGTTTGCATACTCAGGTTTCTTATATATGAATCATGTGCATAGAATTGCATTAACCGATCTTTGTTACCCAATATTGACCTGCTGCCAGTAGGCCTGTTCAGTACCCCAACGGGTTTATCTTGGTACCATGCAAGCATAGCCCCTCTTCCAGTGAGCTTGTTCAGTTTACTTCCACTTACCTAGCTTCCTTGTTTAAGTTTTTATTTAGCATGGACCCGCTACCAGCGAGCTTGTTCAGTACCTCGGCGAGTTTGCTTCGTATAATGATGTATATATATATATTTTGTAAGGAAGACGGTTGGAACTAGAGTGTGCTAAGCCTACTAAACACATAATTCAAAATATTAGAACGAACTTTTATGAGCAGCTTTATTAATAATGGCCAAAGTTCAAGATCATGTCAAAAGATAATAACCTAAAGCTATTATTTGATCTATATCTATCTTTTTCATAAGAAATCAGTAATGTTCTCCACAAAAATAAAAACATCATTTACTTCTAAGCTACCTTTAAAAGATGCTTTAAGAGACAAGTTTTGATAATGAATCTATGGATGAGCTAGTGATCCATAGGTGTAGGATAAAGATTTCTAGAGATTGTTGGCTGCTTTTCTGGGCAGACCCGGGTTTTAATGAAGCGCAGCAACAAAACCCCTTGGCACACTGGCCCTTTCGGCAACGAGCTGCGCAGCAGCTCGAGGTCTCACCCGAAGTGGCTATGGGGGGGTTAAGGAATCAGGTTTCCTTAACCGTGGTGACGCGGAGATTGTTCTGTTTCTCTTCTTCTTCCTAAAATATCGGCGGTCGGACCCTCCCGCAGGTCGCTCGGCGCAGCTGCGTGGATTCCTTCCTTGGCAGGTCTACTGCGCAGTTTCTCCTCTCTACCGCAGCAGGCAACTATCCCTTGGGTCGATGCGCTAGACACTTCCTCGCCCTTCACATCCAGCACAGTAACGCAGTCTGCCCTCGCCGCAGCGACCGTGCGTTACTACTTCTTTAGTACTTAAGACACTTATAGTTATCAAGGGATCTTCCCAACTCGCTCAAACAGTCACAAAGATAAGACAGAAGTCTTGCATACACAAATAATGAACTCTAAATAGTTATCATTCACACAACATTATAACAAGACGATATAAGTGAAGCTCATCTCCTCAAGGAAAACCACGTCCACGGGAGCGTTATATTAACCAGAAAATGATAGAGTTATACAATATGCTGCGCACACAGCTGCAGCCTTAGATCTTACAGGAAACTCCACGCACACAGCTGGGAGCCCTTCTCTCAGTCAAGTCTCCTCTCTATGGAGATTACAAAGGCACAGACGTCGACTCAGACTGTCTGGCAACTCAGGGATTAGCTCCTCGGCTATCCGATTTCCTCTCTAGTTCTACGCACTGGGTAGAAAATACAATGAAGGATAATCAACACATGATCTATCCTTTAGACTGGCTCTCTAACAGTCTAGTATCTAACTCTCTAATTCAGCCAAAAAGGAAGGAACTGAAAAGCCCCTCTACCCATTACAATGATTCATCTATATCGGTGGCCATGACGGTCACACCTTTACAAAACTGTGGGCCTTTCCCAACAGTGATTCCCAAAAACCCTAACCACACACATGGATAGGTGTACTGTAGGCGCCGCTTGCAGTCACGTCGCCGCTTCCTGCAGGCTCCGTGAATTCCGGCGCAGATTGTGGGTATGGGCGATCGTCCTTCGCCTTCAATGCTCTGGTCCGTTGCTCCTCCTTGATCCGAGCAACCATAACTTCTGTACTAAGCCTTTAAATGAGGGTAGCTGAGCCCTCTACTCCATCGCCTTATTTATTATGGTAGCTGAGCCACCTTCATTCTTCGATGACGTGCGCGCGATCTCCGCAATTTCCGGTCCGTGATCTGCGCTGAGATCATCCATCTGGCACCGTACTGCGCACCGTCTCCTTCTTACCCAAACTTAGTGCTTGTCCCAAAATTAGCACTTTCCTTCCATACTCGTGCTTTTTCCCAAAATTCGCAGCTTTTACTATAGCTGCGACCTTGGCCCCAACAGGCCCCCAACACTCACTTGTGGCTCGCCCTTGAGCCACTCGCACTAGCGCGTGGTTGTTTGATTTGCGCATCTGCGTTTGCTTGAATCTCCGCGAATGTTTTCTGCCATTTCGCAATAGCGGAGTCCAATTCCTCGATACACTCATCAGCTGTTTGCACTGTTTCTGCGGTCGTTTCATCTTTAGTGAGTGTATCAATGAGCTCTTGAGACTCGGTAATTTCTTTGATTTTTGTCTCAACCTGGCCAACGATTTCAGCATACTCATCCATGAATGGCTGAATGCTGTTGGTGAGCTTCTCATCTTCAGTTCTGAGCTTGTGCAGTTGCTGCTGCATTTTGCGCACTTCGCCCATTTTCTTCATCTTTGGCAAGCCTGTTAAGGACTTAGCTTCTTCATTCAGAACAGTGAGAGACTGTTCTGCAGCTTGCACCTGTTCTGATAGTCCCACTTTAAAAGGGAGGTTCACAAGCTCTGACCATGCTTCCATAGCCTGGTCCATCAGGTTCTTGGCTTCCTGTACTCGACCTTTCATTCGTGTGGAAGCTCTGCTCAATGCTTCAAATTGTACCTGCGCATCATCCGTAAGATGCGCAGCAACGCGAGCTTCTAGCTCAGCAATCTGGGTTTTATGGCCTTCTGCCATAGCAGCTATTTCTTGCTCCAGGGTTTTCGCCCTTTCGCCAATAATTTGAACTTTTGCAACCAGAGGGAGGTCTGGTTGAATCTCGCAAGCCGGCAATTCCTGGGCAATCTCTTCTATTGCGTTTCTGATGCCGGTGTCTTGCGCCTCATAGAGTGCAAGCTTCGCAGAGATATTCTTATGACTTTCCTTCAGCTCTATCTCCTGCGATTGCAGTCGTTGGTTTGCCTGGAAAGTAGAGAGCTCTCTAGCTCTCAACTCAAGAGAAACTTTCTCCTGTACAAGCTGTAGGGTTTCTATAGGAATCATAGACAAATTAATTTCTACAGGTCCAACTGTGCTTACCTGTAGTTCAGCTAGAGGATCTGGAAGTGTCATGCTGGTAGGCGGAATATGCACGACAGTGTGCCTTTCTGTGAGTTCTTCAACTCGCTCATCAGTTGGAACTGGTTGTGGCGCCTGCGAAGTAGATGCTGGCGCATGGGTCTGCGCAATCCTTCCTGCGAGACCTTTTAGTTCTACAAATTGTAAGTCTAGAGCACTTCGGATGTGAGCATGCATGTTCCTCATCTCACGAAATTGCTCTTTCAAGTATTTTTCGACCTCCGAGGGAATGGCCTCAGTGGGATGCGACACTTTCTGCTTCTTTGTGGCTGGTTCTGTTGAGCCTTCATCGCTTCTTTGCTCAGGGGATTCCTTGCCCTTATCCTTTTCTTGCGTAGCGGCGGGTGGCATCGCAGGTGCGATGTCAGCTGCTGCTCTCCATTCATCCGACCACGACTTAATGGTTTCTTCGACATCTTCTGTGGTCATCCTGTAAAGACCTAGCGCCCAGTCACCTGGAATGTCGCAAGGCCGAAGGTAGAGTTGATGGATGTCGGCAGTAAAAGCCAACTTCCCTTCATACAATGTGGCTGTCTCCTCGCTCAGCCTTGGCATATCTTGTATGGTGTCTCGGAGGAGATAGTAGTACTCACAAAAAACAGCGCGATTCATCTTGCGCTTCGCGGGATTAGGGGAATCCCAGAGGTTGATGTAGCGCATGCCGGCAACCTCTCCTGCGCGGCGTGGACGGAACTGAGTATTTGGGGGCTCCTTCCACCCGACGAGAGCGCATAGAATTAGAAGCCACGAAAAATGGAATGATTGGCCTGGATTGTCCTGCACATTCAGGCAATCAGCCAAAAAAGAATTCAGCAGGAAGAGAGACCAGTTGTACTGTTCTCCCTCCGTAGCTGCGATAGCGAGCTCGACGACAGCTCCAGTAACTTCTTTCGGTCGGCACTTTGTGAGAAGTCTGCCTGCAAGCAGACTTCCTGTGAAGCGAAGTGCCTCATCTTCAACGGTCGTGAGGTCATAAGCCCGACCTCCTCTTGTCAAGTTATATTTCTGGACCAGCTTTGCAGCTAATTTTCGGTCCTTCTCCTTTCCCACAAAATGGATGTTGGGATCCTTACCAACCTTGGATAGACCGGTGATACGGTGTATCAAATCAACATTTAGATCAATTGGCCTCCCGAGCCAAAGGTAACCTCCATGAACGCAGGATAGCAGTGTTTTAACGACTGCGTTCACTTCATTGCTACGCCCAAAGTGCGGTAGCTTCAACAAATTCAAGAGTCCAGGGCGCTCAAGATTTGCTGCAAATCCCTTCGGGATAAACTCATCAACCTGCCTGGTGGGATTATGGACGATATCCAGATATCGGTCCAACTGAAACTGAGGATATGTCTTATAGTCTCCAAGGTTAAAATCAGAGAATTTAACCAATGGAATGTTTCCCAATAGTTGGCCTTCTACCCGCACACTAGCCGGTAGTGGCGGTAGCGGAATTGGATACTTTGCATTCTTCGGAATCTGTACATCCGGCGCATCATCTGGACGCGGCGGAATGTAGTTCACCATAGACGCGAGCGGCTCTGGAACAGGTTCCTCCGGCTGCTGCTGAGATGCTCTTGTGCCTGGAGATGTTCTGGGATCAGTAGCACCGGGGTGTACGTAGGTCGAAGCCGTCACCGGAGTGGCCATGCCGAAATCTAAGCCGCGGCGTAGGAATTGACGAACAACTTCTTCAGTCGATAAATTCTCCGTCGTGAACCAATGTAAATAACAAAACTCTGGACAGCAAATGGCGGATCTGCGTAGGGTATGGATGCTGAAAACAAGGGAAAATAGTCTGCACACTCGGCTCTGAAAACAATAATGCAGATCTTCAAACACAACTTATGCAACTCGAGACGGTAACCCGAAAATGATACAAGTGTGAGGTATGTATAGCCAGCGGGGAAAGTAAATGCGACCAAGTGGGGTTACGTAGCGGTAGGCGGCTACTGGTGAGTTGACAACACGCTATCCTCCTTGCCGTAGCGGTGCATTTAGTGTGATTGACGGGTTCTGACAGCCTTCCGGGAGAAGCTAATGCTTTCGGCGCCTGGGTTAAATGCAAATCTTTCGAAGATTAAGCTGAATCCGTCAGAACGGGTAGAATTAAATAGCGGCCTTATCCTTCATTTATTCAAACGCGGCTACATAACTGCTGTAATTCAAAATTTTCGGCGGGTCATTTCAACTTAGGAAACTGTGCCTCTATGGGTTCACAACAAAACTCTTTTCAGCGGCAAATTATGAAAGGGGACTTCGCAAGAGCGATAGTCCAATGGTCCATAAAGCAAAACTTCGCCAGAGCGGACCGCTAAGCTTTGTTCAAGCAATTTTTATTCAGGATGCGCGGATATTTCAAGGAACTGCGCAGGAAGCTGGAAACTGAGGGTGTGTCGCAGCTTCCGTGTAGACTAAATGCGATGTCTCTTTCAACTACACTGGGCATCTGCATTCTTGAGTAATATATTATGTCGACAGGGCGGAGTGGCCGTCGCAATAAAGCTTAATCCGACTCCCGTTTATCATTGTAGGTAGTAGTTCTCCATTCAGCTTTGCAAGCTGAACTGCGCCTCCGTCTGTTATTTTTATTATCTGAAAAGGACCTAACCAATGCACACGAAACTTGCCTGGAAACTTGATGAATTTACTATCATAAAGGAGTACCAAGTCTCCTTCTTCAAAGTGCTTATGCTTAATGTGCCTGTCATGCCAAGCTTTCTGTCTTGCCTTCTGTACCTGTTGATTAAATCCGGCCAAAAGTCTGTCTTCTTCTAAGGAGAGCAGTTGCGAAAGTCTTTCATTCATAGTGTCAGGATCTGCCATTTCTGTAATTTGCGCAATTCGGAGACTGGGAACAATGTATTCCATGGGCATAACTGCTTCTTGTCCATACACCAAGCTGAAAGGTGTGTGACCTGTTAGTTTCTTGCAAGTAGTTCTGTAAGCCCATAATATAGCTGTGACTCTAAGGTCCCAATCATCTCTTTGTTGATTACAGATTTTCGTCAGGGCATTCTCAAGAATCTTATTGAATGCTTCCACCGTACCATTAGCTTGAGGATGGTAGGGTGTACTCTTATGGTGATTAATTTGAAATTCTTGAGTAAGGGCCTCTATAGTCTCATTGAGGAAATGTGTACCTTGATCACTCATGAGGATCACCGGGCATCCAAACCTAGTGATAATGT
Source organism: Larix kaempferi (assembly GCA_027924585.1). Lineage (NCBI taxonomy): Eukaryota > Viridiplantae > Streptophyta > Pinopsida > Pinales > Pinaceae > Larix > Larix kaempferi. The sequence continues at coordinate 5,024,304 of BSBM01000798.1, read as the reverse complement.
TCTCGAAAATGAACTGCGCGGCAGTAGCAGCGTCGCAGTTCTTAACTGGCTTCGCCTCAGCCAATCTGGTGAGGTATTCAGTAGCTGTAATGATATATCTTGCGCCAGTTCTTTTTCCTGGTGGGTTAATAGGTCCTACAAAGTCAATGGCCCATTTATCAAAAGCACACAGTGTGATCTGGGGTCTTAGCGGCATTTCATCTCTCCTTGAGGGTTTTCCTGTGCGCTGGCACACATCGCAACATTTACAGAATTCCTTAGTATCCTTGTGCAATGTCGGCCACCAAAGTCCTGCGGCTAATATTTTCTGCGCAGTCGGCTTTCCTGCGAAATGGCCTCCTGCGGTACCTGAGTGCGCTTCTGTGATGATAGAGCTCTTTTCATGTGGTAAGATACATCTGCGCAAAATTTCGTCAGGGCCCAACTTATAAAGCTGGCCTGCTATCAAAGTGAAGTCTGCGGCTCGAACAACAAGTTGCTTCTTTTGCTGGATTGTAAACTCAGCCGGCGCTTGTCCGGTAGTGAGAAACTTAAGAATATCAGAATAATATTCGTCTGCTGCTTGGATGTAAAACAACTGTGCGTCAGGCAGATTGTCCTCCAGACTCGTAGGTTCCTCTCCTGACTCTATTCTGGATAGATGGTCAGGCCCTGCATTGAATCTGCCTGGCTTTACAATAACCTCAAAATCATACTCTTGAAAGAGCAGTAGCCATCTGCAAATTCTGCCTCCTAAAACTGGTTTATTGACCAAATATTTCAAAGCAGAATGGTCAGTATACATTTTAAAGTGAGCTCCTAACAGGTAGTGTCTGAATTTCTGTAAGGCATACACCATAGCTAGTCCTTCCCTTTCTGTAGTGGTGTAATTCTTCTCAGCTGTAGATAGCTTTCTGCTGGAGTAAGCAATTGGGTGGTCAATACTTCCTTCTCCAGACTGTGTAAGCACGATTCCTAATGCTATGGAAGAAGCATCAACATGAACATGAAAAGGTTTTCTCCAATCCGGGAAAACTAGAATAGGCGCTGTGATCATCTTTTCTTTAAGTGTGTCCAAGCTCTGTTGGCATTCTTCTGTCCATTGGAACTTCGAATCCTTCTTCAGCAATCTTTCCATAGGTGCTGTGATCCTTGCATATCCTTTGATGAATTTTCTGTAGTATCCTGTATGTCCCAATGTAGTGCGCAATTGCTTAACTGAGTTGGGCGCAGGTAAATTAGCAATGATGGCAACCTTCGCAGGATCCATCAGAAGTCCTTGTCTGCATACAATATGTCCCAACAAAATACCAAAGGGCGCACAAAATATACATTTTTTCAAGTTAAGGGAAATCTGATGCTGTCTACATTTTTCTAGCATCATGCGCAGATTCGCAATATGGTTCTTTAGTAAACCAAATACAGTCCAGTCATCAAAATAGACTTCTAAAAACTTGTGGATAAATTCTTTAAAAACAGCAACAACGACTCTAGAGAAGATAGCAGGTGCGTTTTTAAGACCAAAGGGCATTACCGTATACTGGAATGAGCCCCATTCAGTTGCAAAAGTAGTCTTGTGGCGGTCATCCGGATGGATTCTGATCTGATGATATCCCGAGAAACCATCAGTGAAAGAGTAAGCCTCTTGTCCTCCAACATTATCAAGTACTTCATCTGTGAAAGGAGTGGGAAATGGGTCGTGCGCTGATGCATCATTGAGTTTGCGCAAGTCGACACAAATTCTTATTTCACCTTTCGTTTTCTTTTCTTGGACCACCATAGGACTAATCCAATCGCTTTCCTCTACTGGCTCAATAATACCTGCTGCAAGCATCTTATCAATTTCTTCTTTGACTTTTTCTTTGTAGCGCGGGTTCAACCTGTATGGGCGCTGCTTTACTGGCTTGGCATCTGGTTTCAGAGGTATGCGCATCACTCCTAAGTCTCCTAGGATGCCTTTCATTTCTGTGAACTTGGTAGGAAAGATATCCTGGTAGTCACGTAATAAATCTGAAACATGCGCAACAGTTTCATCATCCCAATAGTCTCCTATAGAAGCAAACTTTGGGTCAGCTTCTGTGCCAATGTTAACTTTCTTGAGCTTGACGTGTTCTGTGATGGCAGGAATATCAAGCTCAGGACTTTCAATATTGCGCGTCCCTTCTGATTCTGGGATATTGATGTTACGAGGATCATCCTCCTCATCTTCGGCGGTGAAGTTATAACATTCCAGGGCATGTTCTATCTGGACAGCCCAATCTGGTTGGGAATATTCTGTTACTAGACCTGGTTCAAATACCTTCTTTTTAATACACTTCAGAGCCTGATCAATGCTTGGATGTTCTGACTCAAAGCTAAAGGTAAGTTGAAAGCTTTCTATCATAAGATCCCAAGTAAGAGTGCCTTTGCGCAATTCTATTTCAGTATACCAATTCCTTGGAATTGTATCCAATGTGTGGATGAATTGGTGAACCCACTCATCTTCCGGAATATCTGACCATTGCTGAATACATGCTTCAATGTGTGACCTGGGGTCACTCTGTCCTTCATATTTGCGTAGCGCTTCGGCTGTAGTGTCCTGAAATCTGCGCAGTATCAATCTGCGACAGTCTGTCCATGTATGAATATTCTCCTTGTGCGCAATCCACCATCTTGCGGGTGTAGCGCGCAATGCTATATCTAGTGCTTGTATGCGCTGCGGTTCTGGAAGCTTTTGTTCATATTCCTGTATGAATTTAGTTACTTCAGTTAAGCCATCAAAAGTTGGAGTATCAATTAATTCTGTGCCAATCCATCGAATGGATTTAGTCATCATGGCGCAACGTCTTGCAGAAACCTCATGTAGACGATTCTGCCAGTTTTCCAATCCTGCATCTGAATCTGATGTGCACGAGCTATCACATCGCCAGCTGATATGGCCGTCTGCTGTGGGGTTGACATAGTCACTGTGGTTAGTGGTCATCTGATACAAGCTTTCCATGTGGCGCGCTTCCTCTTCTGCGCGAAGGGGTTCTATATATCTTGGTCCTTGAATAGGATCAAGAGGTGCGATGACCCTGATCTGGTCATCCTCAAAGGTCATCTGTCTTTTCTTCAGGTTAATGACAGCCAAATTATCAAGTGCCCAGTCTATTCCTAACAGCGCTGGGTATGGTCTACTATCATCCATAATTTTGATTACTTCAAAATCTGCAGAGCTTCTTACTCCTTCAATATCAATAGGTACATTGGGTAATCTGCCCAATGGAGAGACTCGTTGCTGATTTGCGAGTCTTAGCTGGATAGGGGATCTTGTAAGCTGAGGGCTTCCCATCTGTTCCCATGTCTGCATAGTGAGAACATTGGCTTCTGAGCCCAAATCTAACATGACTTCGTCCATTTCAAATGCTCCAATCTGCGCTATGAGCCTAATCTCTTTTCCTGTTCTAGTGTGACTCCTAATCTGGTGAACAGCACACTGCGGTGTGTTCGTCGAAGCAGAGTGTTGGCACTGATCCAACAGGTGTTGGAGTTCTAGAGTTGCTTGTTCATTGCGCAACAATTTTAAACATTGTCGCAGGAACGCATGAACACTGCCTAGTGCATGCTCCTTATCGTCATCAGGTCTTCCAGCTGTAGTGGCTTGTTCTTGTACCAGGTTGTCTTGTCTTAGCACTTGCGATCTATTAATGGTCTGTGGAATTGCGGCAGAACTTGAAGCTCTCGGATCTGAGAAATACTCTTGAGCTTGCTTAAATGCTTCTTTTTGCTTCTGTAGGTTAAGTGGGGCTGGTTTAATGTTAGCGCGGCACACCCATTGCGTCGCTTGCTTTCCCGTTCCCATCTCTTGCGCACCAGTGGTAGCTCCACTGCGTGTCACTATATTAACTGTAGGGTCTGGTTCTCTTTTTTCTGCTCCAATCAACTGGATATTCTGATTGACCTGTGGTGTCTTTGCTTGCATCTTAGCCTGTAACTGAGGGCATTCTTCAATGATATGGTCAGAAGATTTACAATACCTGCAGAGGGTTGTAGGATTTTGGCAATCCCTAGCAAAATGACCTTGTGTTCCGCAATTATAACAAGTGATCTGTCCTCTTCCGCGACCAAAATTTGTTGTGCGTCCGCGTCCTCTGTAATTTGCTGCTCGGGCGTCCCGAGTTTGGTCATAAGGTGGTCCTGCTGTGGGTCCTTGTGTCTCTGCTTGTACCCTATAGATATCATGCTTTCTTTCTATCATAAGATCATATGCTCTACAATTGTTCTCATCATGACCTACTGATTTACAAAAATTACAATATAGATTCTTTGGAGTTTGTACATATTTCTGAAGTAAGTGGCATTCTTGTGGTCTATGACCTCTAGTTCTGCAGATTTCACACCAAGGCCCTTGTGCCTGTGGTAAAGGATTAGGTGCTCCAGTTGCAATATAGTCTATGAAAACAGGACAATGGTCCTTTGAATGACCTTGGGCTTTACATTTTGTACACCAAATTTCTTCCTTGATCTCCTTGCCTTTCTTAATATCATGCACTTGCAAGGTTAAGTTTGCTAATTGGTTCTGTAAGTGCGCAACATCGTTGCTTGTTCCTGCAATTGGTGAAGCTTCTAGTTTCATAGCCATTTCTAGGGCTTGTTCCTGAGTATTGAGATTCTGTTGCATAAGGGGAAGTCTAATGTGTGGAAGCAGTGCAGCAATAAACCATTCTTTATGTTGCTGTGGTGCAAACTCGAAGCTTACTTGATCTATCAAGGCTTTGAACTTCTGGTCAAAGTCCCATACTGATTCTGTAGGTAACTGTTTGATGTCTTTGAGCTCTGTTATACACTGTGATTCTGACTTAGGTTTCTTAAATTCCCGAATCATAGCATTTCTTACCTCAGCAAGCGTCCTATTCTGTGCTGCTGAGTATTTCATGAACCAAGTCAAGGCTCTTTCTCTTAGTGTGGTTGCTAACTGAACCAGTTTAACAGCATCATCATTAATTTGCTTAATTGTCCAAATGGCTTCACATAAGAACCAGTGCTGCTCAGGGTCCTCTATCCCTGTTCCTCTAAAAGTTGGTAGCTTCATGTCATCACCCATCCTTCTTGCACGGGTTTGAGGTGGAGGTACTGTAGCAGTGCCTCCGGGATGGTTAAACAAAGGTGGTACAGAGGTACTAGAAGTACCGTGTGGGCTACTAGAAGGTGTTACTGTAGGATTATACTGAGCTCCGTCTGGTTTTTGCGGTGTAAAGGGGTAATACGGGATATGAGCACTCCCTTGTCTTTCTCTATGGCTTGCTCTAGGGACTTGGCTATTGTCTGGGCTAGACTCAAAAGGATATTGGTCAAGGCCTACTTTATATCGTTTTCCACTACGAGTGCAACCAATAACTTCAGGATCACTATCAGAATCTACGGACATTACTTGACTATGCTATTCATCAGAAGCAATACATAGCTTTCCTTTTTCATACAGAAGCATTTTAATCCATAAGTTCAGAGAATTTAAGAACTTACCTCTGTGTACTTGGAAGAAACTCCTCTCAGCTTCACTGAAACTCTTTCTTGTATCGACTGCAAATTCGGTAATGAAACCTTCCAGTAGACTATTCAACCAAAAGTCTACTGCGCGGGAAACAGAATTGTCTATCTGCTTCACAATACTGACTAGCTCAGGCGTCCACGTGACGGGTCGATCAACATGCAGCGTAGGTGTAGAATCTGCTAACTTGGCTATCCAAGCGTGTAACTCCAATGCAAACGTAACAAAGAAAATTTCGTAAAGGTCAGCATAAATATACTTCTGTAACCAATCTTCTGTTTGAAGCGTAGGGCTTCTATTTTCTTGTTCAGCAAACTCTTTAGCCTTTAAATCAAACCAATCTCCAATTTCCTTAGCTGTAGGATTCCAGTAACACATTTGTTAACTGAGCAAGTCTCAGTGTAACAGAACCTTATGTTGTCTTCAGCAACAATCTCAGATGTCACGTAACTAGTAAGTCTTACAACAAGAAGTCGCAAGGCAACGGAACCATTTGTTGGCTCAGTCAACAGGGTTCAAATCCGTGGAAGTAATGTGATCAAAAAGTCATAAGACAACAGAACCATTTGTTGGTCACTAGGCAACGGAACCATTTGTTAGCTCCTCAATCTCGCGCGTCGCCAAAATAACAAGTCTCATTCGCGCGGCAACGGAACCATTTGTTGGCTCCTCGATCTCGCGCGTTGCCAAAATAACAAGTCTCATTCACGCGGCAACGGAACCATTTGTTGGCTCCTCGATCTCGCGTGTTGCCAAAATAACAAGTCTCATTGTCCCGGCAACGGAACCATTTGTTGGCTGCTTTTCTGGGCAGACCCGGGTTTTAATGAAGCGCAGCAACAAAACCCCTTGGCACACTGGCCCTTTCGGCAACGAGCTGCGCAGCAGCTCGAGGTCTCACCCGAAGTGGCTATGGGGGGGTTAAGGAATCAGGTTTCCTTAACCGTGGTGACGCGGAGATTGTTCTGTTTCTCTTCTTCTTCCTAAAATATCGGCGGTCGGACCCTCCCGCAGGCCGCTCGACGCAGCTGCGTGGATTCCTTCCTTGGCAGGTCTACTGCGCAGTTTTTCCTCTCTACCGCAGCAGGCAACTATCCCTTGGGTCGATGCGCTAGACACTTCCTCGCCCTTCACATCCAGCACAGTAACGCAGTCTTCCCTCGCCGCAGCGACCGTGCGTTACTACTTCTTTAGTACTTAAGACACTTATAGTTATCAAGGGATCTTCCCAACTCGCTCAAACAGTCACAAAGATAAGACAGAAGTCTTGCATACACAAATAATGAACTCTAAATAGTTATCATTCACACAACATTATAACAAGACGATATAAGTGAAGCTCATCTCCTCGAGGAAAACCACGTCCACGGGAGCGTTATATTAACCAGAAAATGATAGAGTTATACAATATGCTGCGCACACAGCTGCAGCCTTAGATCTTACAGGAAACTCCACGCACACAGCTGGGAGCCCTTCTCTCAGTCAAGTCTCCTCTCTATGGAGATTACAAAGGCACAGACGTCGACTCAGACTGTCTGGCAACTCAGGGATTAGCTCCTCGGCTATCCGATTTCCTCTCTAGTTCTACGCACTGGGTAGAAAATACAATGAAGGATAATCAACACATGATCTATCCTTTAGACTGGCTCTCTAACAGTCTAGTATCTAACTCTCTAATTCTCCCAAAAAGGAAGGAACTGAAAAGCCCCTCTACCCATTACAATGATTCATCTATATCGGTGGCCATGACGGTCACACCTTTACAAAACTGTGGGCCTTTCCCAACAGTGATTCCCAAAAACCCTAACCACGCACACGGCTAGGTGTACTGTAGGCGCCGCTTGCAGTCACGTCGCCGCTTCCTGCAGGCTCCGTGAATTCCGGCGCAGATTGTGGGTATGGGCGATCGTCCTTCGCCTTCAATGCTCTGGTCCGTTGCTCCTCCTTGATCCGAGCAACCATAACTTCTGTACTAAGCCTTTAAATGAGGGTAGTTGAGCCCTCTACTCCATCGCCTTATTTATTATGGTAGCTGAGCCACCTTCATTCTTCGATGACGTGCGTGCGATCTCCGCAATTTCCGGTCCGTGATCTGCGCTGAGATCATCCATCTGGCACCGTACTGCGCACCGTCTCCTTCTTACCCAAACTTAGTGCTTGTCCCAAAATTAGCACTTTCCTTCCATACTCGTGCTTTTTCCCAAAATTCGCAGCTTTTACTATAGCTGCGACCTTGGCCCCAACAGAGATCATAATGATGAAAGTAGGTCTTTTAAGCAATTGTTCTAATGGTAATCAGAAATGTGCATGTCTGAATCAAATACTATATTCAAAATCATAAGAGAAATGGTTCGAAATAACATAAAGAACACTTTATCTTTTGCTTTAAAAAAATTTCAATTTCAAATAATTGAAAGAGAAGGGGGTAGGATATATTGGAAAATTCTTTTAAGCACTTCCCTTCTTCGAATAATATCACATGAGTTGATTACAAAGATAGGGTTCTTGTGATTAGGCTACAAAACCACTTATCCGATGATTTATATCTTTATTCAAAACAAAACATATGTACAAAACAAGTCATGTAAAATTTTTGAATTTAACAAAAGGAAGAGAGTCTTCCTGTTTTGATTGACAAACTTCTTATGAACTAATCATAATAATTTTTCCTGTAAAAATTCAATCAATCATTAGAAATAACTATTATTATTGAAAACAAAAACATATTTACATATATACAAAGGAAGCTAAACCAAAATAATTCAAGGACTAGGAGGAGAAGGAATGACTTCCTCTTCTACCAGCTCCATTTCTTTCTGTTGTAAGGAATTGTGTACAAAGTCTTGTTTAGATATTGGTTGATGATAAATTCTAAGTCTGTGTCCATTTACAACAAAGGAAATTTGAGAATCATCAATTGTCTTAATTTTAACGGATCCATTATCAAAGGCTGTAACAATTTCATATGGACCCATCTAATGAGTAGTTAATTTACCTTTAAAGTTTTTATATCTTGAATCAAATAGTAGTGCCCAGTCTCCAGTTTTGAATTGTTTTTGTTTAATGTATCTATCATGCCACTTTTTATGTTGATTTTGTATTAATAGTGTGCATTGAATAGCATCTTTCCTAATCTCGTCTAATTCATTTATCTGTAGGATTCGTTGACTCTGTGCTTCTTCTAAGTTCATCCCTAATTGTGCAGCCATACGAAAGGTTTTGACTTGGAATTCAATGGGTAAAAGAACTTGTTTACCATAAACGAGCTCATTAGGCATGTGGCCAATGGTGTTTCTCCAATTTATTCTATAAGCCCATAAGGCTTTTGGGAGCCTATCTGCCCAGTCCTTGTGGTCTAACTGGATAGTCTTGGTCAGGATAGATTCTAATACTTTGTTTGTGCTTTCTACCTAACCATTTGCTTGAGGATGATATGGCGATGATTTGCAGTGTCTAATACCATATTTATCAGCAATCTCTTTCATTAATTTGGAGGTAAACTAAGATCCTTGATTGGTTACAATTTCCCTAGGTACACTGAATCGGGTAAATATCTCTTCATAAATGAATTCTACCATAGATTTCTCTGTGGCTTGGAATAAAGCTTTAGCTTCCACCCATTTAGTGACATAATCTATACAGACTAGGATGTACTTCTTCTTGCGAGACATCAGAGAAATTGGTCCAACAAAATCTAGAGCCCATTTTTCAAATGGCTCAATCATAACTTGGGGTTGCAAAGGCATCTCATCGGATGGTGTAGGTCTACCCATTCTTTGACAACTATCACATCCCTTGACATATTTGGAAGCATCTTTAAAGATTCTTGGCAAATAGTACCCAGAGGGCAATACTTTGTATCTTGTTCTTTTATCAGAAAAATGCCCACCGCAAGGTCCACCATGACATGCATGTAGGATCTCTACCATCTCGTCCTCTCATACACATCGTCCAATAATAAGATCAGGACTAGTACGAAAGAGATCATTATCTACCCAAGAATAATTGGAACTTTGAACTATGATCCTATGTTTTTCAGGTGGGGAGAGATGGTTAGGTAGCTTTCCAGTTGCTAACTAATTGGCTATAACTGCAAACCATGGGGTTCGAATAGATACAACGAACAAATGTTCATCTGGGAAGCTATCATCGATAGGGCTGGCATTATCGTCAATTTGAATTCGAGAGAGGAAATAAGCTACTACATTCTCTCAACTGGGATGATCAACAATGATAATGTTAAATTCTTGCAACAAAAGAAGCCACCAAGTTACTCTGCCATTGGTGATGGGTTTATTCATTAAAAACCTGATGGTGGACTGGTTAGTGTGTATAAAAATTTCATATCCTGTGATATAATGAAGAAACATGTTGATGGAGTAGACTATTGAAATATTGTAACTTCTAAGAATATTATATTTGTACTTTATTATTCTGGAGATGTTTCATTCCTCCGTGAAGACCTTATTGTATATCCGGAGATGTTTATTCCTCTGTCGGTATTTTGCAACTTGGGTTATTAGACTTCCCTAGTGGGGGTCGTCCCTGTATGTGTTATGTGGGTCAAAGGGTTTTTAGACTACCCTAAATGGGTCGGCCCAGTCAGTTGTAATGGGGTGTTTAACCCAGTGGTTAAATTTGGGGCCGACCTAGTTAGTGTAAATTCATGTCGGAGCTATGTATAAATAGACGAGGTGTGTTCCTCATTTAAATCACAACACACTCGCTTGTGAATAGCGCATAGGTGAGGGAGAGATCTTCTATGGAGGATAAGGAGCTCATGTCTAGGGTTTACATCTTTGTATTTGTTGGTCATCTATATTGAGGAATCTTTGCTGGGTTTTCTACCCCATGTGGGTTTCCCAGGATAAATCTGTGTCTCTTGTGTTTATGTTGTGCTTGTTGTTCTTTCAGTGATCCTGTATATGCTAATGTTGTAAAATGAAATGAAATGCTGATATTTTCTATCTAGCATATTAAATTTTAACTTGGTATCAGAGCTAACCTGAAGGAAGGCAATGTATGGCACTTACGACAATTGCTTCACTTGCGACAATTTGAAGGTTAGGGTTTTATATAGCAAAAACCAGTCATCGTAGAACTTTCAATATAAATCCATTTTGTCGAAGGTTCAGGATTTGAAAGATTTACATGTCGTTGATACCATCCCCATGTACCATTTGTCCAAAGGAAAGCCTCAGATTCGTTGTACTTTGTGATTTATGATCAGTACAAGTTAGGTTTTCTGCCTCTTCCAGATCTCAGTCAGAAACAGGTGACCTCAGAAAAAAGGTCACAACTTGGGATAGGAAGGTCCAAATGAAATTTAGTAAAAATTGACAAGTATTGCACGGACTGTAGTTTCGTAGGTAAGTTTTTCAGAGGCCGAAGTTGAACCAATGACACGTGACACGCTGTACAAGTTCGCTCTCCTGTTTTATCCCATAAACAGGTCACATTGTGACACTTGTCATAACTCTCTCTCAGAAAATCCAATTGAGGTCAGAAATGTGGGGTTGGAAAGAAGATAGGTCAGGATACCATAGGATGAACTTTCAGACCCTTTGGATTCGTAATTTCAGATATGCACCAGAAACAATCAGGTGCATATTTCTGTCAAAACAAAATTGTTTTCTGAGCACCTTCATTCTTGGCTTACCACTGCTGCGGGAATTTAGGGTTTCAGAGAAAGTTAAAATTTTTGGAATCGGAGTCCATAGCTGAATGCTCCTCATAAAAATTGAAATTTAGAGACCAAGATCGAATTATTTGGTTGGGCAGAAGGCCGGGCTTGATCAAACCCTAGTTCAGGATTTTGATCGGAAACGTGGAAAATTAGGGCTTTTGCAAAAGTTTGAATTTTTGAAGTCTGTGACCACGGCTAGAAGCTCCTCAGAAAAATAAAAGTTTAGAGATTTGGATAGAACCTTTTGATTTGGCAAAAGGGTGGGCTTCATCAAACCCTAGTTTAGGATCCTGTCCAGAAGATCCAAAAGTTTCAAAGGAAATTTTGAGGGGTCAAATTTTGGAGATTTCAAAATTGAAGTATGCTAGCTTGATCATCTCATCAAGGCACATATTTCCATCCATTCAGGAGTTTGAAATTAAAAGTTTGAAATTTTAGGGTTTCTCTGACAAACCCTAATCCATCTCTAGATCCAGTTTCAACAAATCAAAGTAGATTGGGTTAAAAGCAATCCTGACAGGTATGACTTGAGGAGATACAGGTATGTGTTGAAATATGTTCATGGTTAAGTTTATGATATGTTTGTCTTCATGTTATTGAGGTTAGTACAATTATGATTGTTTGATAATGAATGCATGTGAATAATAGAAGGCATTCATTGATTAAGGTTATGACACTTATGATTGTACTAATGCACTTGTGGTGTTGTATGAGGATGATTTTGTCTGCTAACAAGATCTAGGTACATCAAGAAAGACAAATCAAGTTCTATGACCATGATGACATGAAGACAAAGACTCATCCATAGTGTTTGACCACATAGACGCTCTACTTACAAGGTATGTATGACTTTGTTGTACTATGTTTAACTTATGAGATATGCGCACAAGGTCGCTAAATCATTGAAGAGAACAAAGAAGATATTGTTTGGGTATGTTAAGGCATAACCAAGCTTGATAATCCAGGTATGTTTTCCTATATCAAGTTAGAATCCTACTTTGTTAGGATCTTAGGTTTATACAAGTATACCTATGTATTGAATGATCATGACCATACATATTCAAGATTACTTAGAAACATAATGTTGTGATAACATCGAGCTTATACTAATGAATGTATGATTATGTATGAGATCATGATGATGACACTAGTGCACACTTAAGCATGCATAGTGGTCAAGGATGGATAGAAGCTCATGACATGGAAGGGAAGAAGAGACCAAGAAGGAAGCAACCTTACAAGACATAAAAAGATAAGTATTTGAATTGTTATTTGAATTACTGAATAGTCTATGATATTGCTCGTAATAGTTTTATGCATATTTGCATTCTTAGAATGTATCATGCTGAGTGTAAGCATTCATATGCCATTGAACAGTATACTACTAATATGCATATGATGGGTAAGTTGGACAAACATTCCATTGTTGCTTGTCTAGAATGAAACCTCTTTGCTGACATGCTAAGAGTTGTGCACGCTCTTGATAGTATGTTCTGGTAGAGATGGAAGGCATCTAGATAGCCACTGTATGCATACAGGATATGGAAAAGTGTTGTGCCAAAGTGTTGTTCAAGATAGTTGCATAACTATGTGAATTATATCTGTATGCATAATAGATTATCATGTCAACATGATTTGATGATTATGAAGTATTATTAATCATATAATTAACTTTGATTTGTAGGAAAGATCATGTGATATGATCGACAAAAGAAGGATGATGAACATCAAACAAGTGATGGATGTTCAACAAGAAGACTTACAAATCAAACATACTATACAAGGCTCGTGGCTAAAAGATTCTCTTCAGAAGAAGAAGAGGAACATGACAAGATGTTTTCTCCAAGTGGCTAGACCATTCTCTTAATGGTGTAATTGAAGAAGAAGTGCAAATCGATAAAACTCCCAGGATTCAATTGAAGAAAGCTTTGTATGGGTTCAATAGGTACCCAGGATCGATAGTCATTTGATGAGCTTAATGATCACCATGGGTGATGCGTATTTCAACCTTTGCTACAAGGTTGAAGATGGTGTCTATATATAGATGACATTCTTCTCTTAGATAGATGCAAGAAGGAACTCACCACATAGTTCGAATGATCTTGAGGCTCATATCAGTAGACCCATCTGACGGGATATGGCACAGATAGATATGCAGAAGATCACTCAATGCAGAGTGTGAATGATTTTCAGTCACAGAGGAAGAATTGGTAGCTTCTTGACAAACTTGGGCTTTACCAAAAGTAAAGCTGATCCTAACCTTTACCTTAAGGTTATGGATGATGAACTTGTCATACTATTACTGTATATGGATGATCTCTTTCTGACAGGGAATGAGAAACAGATCATGGAAAGCAAGAAGAATCTAGCTACAGAATTTGAGATGAAAGATATCGGATTGATGCATTACTTCCTAGGTATGGTAGTATGGAAAGGCCCAGAAGGAATATTTCTCAACCAGGGAAAATATTTGATATGTTGGAATGCAAAGCCAAGGCCACTCCATGGATTCCAACTTGAAGTTGTTAGATAATGACTCATCAGAGTTTGTGGATATGACTTTGTATAGACAGATTATTAGGTCATTGATGTACCTAACGAATACAAAGCTATATATATGCTTTGCTTTGAACACCTTGAGTCAGTATCTAGTGGAACCTAGGCATGTTCACCTGATAGCTGCAAAACATGTGATGAGGTACCTAAAGGGTACGATAGACCTTGGTCTATGTTATCTTGGAGATCATGACTTCAGATTGTATGGCTACACAGATGTTGATTGGGTAGGAAGTGTATCAGATAGGAAGAGCACATCGGGAGGATGTTATTGTCTGGGATCTGCCATGATCTCATGGATTAGCAGGGAGCAGTCTAGTGTGGATCTTGGCACAACTGAAGTGCAATATATAGCTGCTTGCTCTGCTAGTTGTGAAGCAGTATAGCTTCAAAAACTATTATCAGGACTATTTGACTTAGAGATGGACCGCACTAGGATCATGTGTGACAACTAGATTTATATCAAGATGACAGAGAATCCAGTGTTCCATGATAATTCAAAGCACATAGAGATCTAATATTTCTATATACGGGATATGGTGCAGAAAGGAGCTATCAAGCTTGAGTATGTAAGCACTGACGAACAAGTTGTTGATATATTGAGCAAACCTCTGTCTCGAGTAAAGTTTGAGTATTTTCGAGACAAGCTTGGTGTAGTTCAGAAGGACCCTCCTTGAAAGGGGGAGTGATGTGGTCACTGATGATGAGATTGCCTGCATCGATAGTGAGGTCGATGATGTGGATACCTATATTGGTGATACCGATGATGAAGTCAATGAGTGGTCCTTAGACTTGGTCTAAGTTGACAAGTGGATTGTATCATCCTTGGACACATGTCCTAAAAGGAGATCCGTAGACATGTGTCTCCGAGAAAGAAGTCCCTTATGGACGTGATAGGACTGCATCGTCCCTGGACCCTTGGTTCAAAATGTACATGATAGGACTACATCATCCCTGGACCCTTGGTTCAAAATGTACATCATAGGACTGCATTATCCCTAGACCCTTGGTTCAAAATGTACGTGAGAGGACTGTATCGTCCCTTGACCCTTGGTTCAAAAGGTACGTGAGAGGACTGCATCGTCCCTGAACATTTGGTTCAAAAGGTATGTGAGAGGAATGCATTGTCCCTGAACATTTGGTTCAAAAGGTACGTGAGAGGACTGCATCGTCCCTGAACATTTGGTTCAAAAGGTACGTGAGAGGACTGCATCGTCCCTAAAAATTTGGTTCAAAAGGTACGTGAGAGGATTGCATCATCCCTGAACATTTGGTTCAAAAGGTACATGAGAGGACTGCATCATCCCTAAACCTTTGGTTCAAAAGGTATGTGAGAGGACTACATCGTCCCTAAACCTTTGGTTCAAAATGTATGTGACTGGATTGCATCATCCATAGACATGAGACTTGTCTAAAATTGATAAGGATTGATTGTTACACAGAAATCTTCCACCCTGTGAGCATCAGCATTCTTTGGCCTGTAGGATCCATTTCAGTGACTCAGATCCATTTTCATCCTTCAGTGATACCAGTTTATCCTATTTTTGTTCCTACCCGCATGTTGCATCACTATAACATGCATACCCGCGAGTTGCATCCCTATAGCCCGCGGGTATCAAGTAAAATGGTAAAAACCACTATTTTATTACTTTTTACTCCCAAAAAGCGATCATTGGGTGACCTTTGGCTCTCCATCTGCCCAAGTAACATCTCGATGAGTCCTTTCACCTACCTTTGAGAGGACTATATATTGAGTACATACGGCTTATGGACAGGAGGAAGAAGAGAATAGTAAAGGCACTCTAGTGGATTTTTGCCCTATCTTGAGTCTGCACTCATTGATCCTTGTAGTTGTGAACCATTTATGTTCACCTTCCAAACTCCTATCTAGTTTGATTTTTCTATTCATGGAGGACTGAAGTGGTGGAGGCACAAGTGGATTGATCTAGATCTTGGTTCAGATTGGTTTCCGGCAAGAGGTCGTATCACTTTGTACTTCTTCTTGTTCATTAATAGAAATACTCATATTCTCGTCCATTAATGGTGTGAATGTCATTTATTATACATTGGGTTGCATTTGCTTATGATATTATGGACCATTGTTATTGATAATGTTAATGTTATTTATATATCACATATACTTGTTAGATATTGGTTGTCGATACTAATTTGCAGATTACAAGTGCTTGGATGTGCACAGATTGAAAGCTCCAATAGGGATCTACATCAAACATTGGATCGAGGTTGGTTACATTTCTCCATTGTTTTAACATTGTCATTTATAATAGCATTGTTTTTTAGAATTGAGTAGATTTCTGGTAGTCATCTGTCTGTTGTGGTATTCCCAAGCCATAGTGAGTTTTCTCCAATATAGAAATGGTGACTCCGCTGGGGAAAACATCCATGTTTGGGAAATTTTTTGAGAATTAGTCCATAATTAGAGTTGATGTTTATCGAAGCTTTGTGTCACTGATTGGCCATTAAGATACACTGTAGAAAACTTGTTTTTTCTGAGCCTCTGGACTCTCTGTTTGACCATTTGCTTTTCGTCACCCGTGGGCTAGCTTAGCTCTGCCCATGTCTACCCACCTCTATTTACTCTACTGCTCGCGGGTACCCGCGGGATTTCCTTCGATAATAGCGTGTAACTCTGGCTTTTGTTGGTTTATGGCTATTGGTTGTTCCTGATTGAGTTTGGTTGATTCCTGAGTGTTTGTTGGCCTCTTTCTTGACTGTTTCATGCCTTGTTTGTGACCAGATCTCTTCGTTTCTCTTGATTGAGCCTTCTTTGTTTTTTTTACCAATCCTTGGTTTTAACCTCTTGGTTTTTCCTGTTGAGCTCTTCCTTTTGGCTGAGTCTTGATGTTTAGGATATGCGGGGTTGTCTTAGTGATCTTCTCGGCACTTCCGTGACTGAATAGTAGGATTTTGCTTGCATTTTTTCATTCCATATATATTGAAAAAATACAAAAATATTCATTTAGTTTTTGCATTTTCCTTTCTGTTTATAAGAGAAAATACAAAAATATTTTATTTCCATGTACTGCATTTTGCATTGAGTGCTTGTTGCCTTCATTTTAGGTTCTGCTTGTGCATTGAAAAGATAAAAGTTTGCATATTGATTTCGGAATTGTTGATTGACTTTGCATATTAGTGACATTGTTTTATTGGATAGATGAGTCTAGGATTGGACAATGGTGCATACTATTGAGTCTACACATCACTAGTTTCACGACCATATCCCTTGAGTAATCACAACCACTAAAATTAACGCTTAATCATAAAATTTATTAGACTTATTTTATTTTATAGGGTACACCAACTAGCATAGGTTTAGAGTCTTGGAATAGATCATTGTGAGTTAGCAATCCAAGAATACTGAATGAAACATTAGGTATCTGACCAGGGAGTGGATGAATCCATGGTATAGATCGGTGTTCTCAGGAAAGCTCTGTGATGCACCTGCAACAATTAATTAATAAAAATATGCAAAATAGAAGAAATGACAGAACTCAAAATCACTTTTATATTGATCACAGGCCACTTCAAGGGGGCAACCTCCTATGAGCAAGCTCAATACAAATAACTTCACGGTGCCTTCAATGACCTCAACACACACTTATATACTAAGTTTATGCCCAATACTATAAGTCAAAACCATGGCACATATAATACTACAGGACGACTTACAAATCATATGCGTCCAATACTATGGGTCAATACTATGGGCTAATATAAAATACGGATCAACAAATACTACAGGACGACTTACAAAGCATATGCGTCCAACAACAATATACTAACATAGTAAAGAGAAGGGTTGACATAGGTTCCTAACAAGCTCTACTCAAACCAGAGTTAAGCACGAGGTCACGGGAGGGTGGTTGAGGAGATATACCTCTAATACCGGCTGAACGTGGGAGATATATCCAGGATTTGTTTGTATCTGGGGGTACTGGAGGTTTGTCCTCTTGTGCTTCAGGATTAGCTGCCCTGCCCATACGACAGGTCCCACCTGCGACTGTTCCCCTGAGCATTGGTTATATTGCGATATACATAGTTGCCTTACCTAGGTACCGCACTGGGTACTTGCAGTGGTTATGTTGTTTGTGTCCTGAGTCAGATAGGGATTGGGCAGCACAGTTGTGTTCGTGTAGTGGACTTGACCTTTTCGACACATTGAAGCCTGGGTGTCTCTATAACTGATTTTGTTACCTCTATCTATAGTTTGGGAGTCTCAAGCCTCTCCTAGGCGAGACATACCGACTCTAGTGTTGGGAGCTCATTTAGCCACTCTATTTGTCTGCTCTTGGTTGTAGATTCTCTAGGTATGTTCTTTTGATTTACTATTTTTTTTATCGATAGTTGGCCTTTAGGAGACGCTGTGTATCTCTCTGGAGAGAACATGGCGTAGAGCCCTACTCTCCACTGATCCCGTCGTTTGGTTGGTTTAAATCCAGCTTTGGTTACACAATGTATTACTAGAGGATTCCGGAGGGCTCCCTCTGAGTCTTTAGATTCTTACACGACTTACGTTGAAGATTACATGGATACACATTACTATATCGGGAAAGACCTTTCTACTCCTTCGGGTAGAGTTGAACATACTTTCGATCCCCAGACTCCTCATGAGGATTGGGGAGGTGATCCACTTGCGACTCAACCTGGTTCTATTTGGCCTAATCCACCTGACCATGATCCGTTTGATTCATCAAATCTGGATAATTATCTTTACGGGATGCCCAACTTACTCGAGGAGGAAGAACAAGACGAGTTTTTCGTTCCTTTGTTTCCATGTGATTCTAGATATAGGAGGCCTGAGACTCATGATGATTACGGCCCTATGGTCAACCCCACTACACTCTCTTTTGGTATGCCTAGTCACAATACTGTTGAACCTTCCACTATGGTTGGTACTCATGCCAGAAATAGTCAAAGTGTTATCCATACTATACCCACTGGGGGCACTACCCTATCCGGGGGCACTACGTTGTCCACCCACTCACATAGTATGGGGACTGGTCCGATTCCTAACCATGCTAATGTTGGAACGTGACCACCTCCTAGGAATACCCAACCTAGTTGGAATGTTTTTACGAACAATGACTCGCCATCCACCACCTAATACACATGTCACTACTCGTCAACCTAGGTGATACCGTTTCTCCCAACCACGAGGGTGGAAACATACCGCATACTTTTGCGTCCACTACCGCCGCTAGTAATAGTAATGTAGGGGGTGGGAATATTTCATATCCATATGGACATCACACCACCAACCCTACTACTGGTCACACCCATATTGGACCTGGGAATACTTCTCCTGCTTATGGTCATCACACGACTGCTCAAGATAATCCTAATATTGGGGGTCATAACATACCACACCATTACGGTCAATACAACACGGTTCCCACTATGAATAGTACATACATGCCCCATACCCATGGTGGAAACCCTTACTACAACACAGTCGGTGTTAACCACCAGTATCACCCACCACCCCAATATGGTGCCCAAAATGCACATATACCTGCTTACTCTCAAATGGGTCAGGCAGGGGGAGGTTATCCATATTATGGCCATGGGAAAGCTTATGGGCCATCAGGTCCTCAGTATCAGCAGTTTAGCCCTTATGGTCAAGCTTTTGGTCCATCGTATAATACAGTTCCATTTAATCAACCTTTTATGGGAGCTTATAATCAAGCTTTCCAGCCACAGCTCCTGTTCCTTGCATGCTTGAATCTCCCGGATCTTTCGAAGATCACAAATGAATCGGTGTGTCACGAACCTACTTGGCCCTCAGTCCCTACCAAGCTCCCTTCGGACATTCCAAAGTTTGAGGGGAAAGGTGGTGAGGACCCGGGAAATCATGTCATGACATTTCATCTTTGGTGTTCCTCCAACTCTTTGAATCATGATTCCATTTGATTATGACTATTTCAATGTACCCTCAAGGGGGCAGCTGCGAAGTGGTATGTGGAGTTTCCCGAAAACACCTATAGGGGTTTCAACGAGATTGCTTTGGTTTTCTTAGACCATTTCCAATTGCTGGTTCTCTATGATACTGGTACTGAGTTGTTGTCCACCTTCCGTCAGAATAAGGCCACAAATATTTCTGACCACGTTCAAGAGTAGCGTCGGCGGAAGAGATTAGTGAAAGCCAACATTCCTCCAGAGTTCCTGTTGGAATGGTTCCTTAAGTATTTACTTACATATATTGCTAAGGATGTTTCGATGTCCAGCATTATGACTGAGGAACAAGCTATCTTGAAAGTCCAGCAGTTAGATATTCTTTATTCTCAATCTGGCATTTTGTATGACATTATTCCTGACGCACTGAGAACAAGACATGATCCCACGTTAGCTCCTGGACCACATGTCGATGGCATCATGGGGTCCGCATGCACTCACACTGTAGACTTGGTAGCTAATTAAATGCAAAATTTGTCGCTAAACCAGTCTGCACCCAGACAGGTTCACACCTTGTCCACTTCCACTCCGTCATCTGATGTACACAATGTGCAATCAATGAAACCGTCGAGTAACCAGCAACCTGGTGCTAAGAAAAAGGGGAGAAATAATTGTACGGGTGGAAACAATGGAAGTAACAACAATAGCAATCATAATACTCATTGTAAAGAGAATTCCAACCCTCCTTGGGAAGGCGACAATGTTGGCGAGGATCGTAAACCTAGGCATAAGGTGAAATTCCCTTGCAAGCTTTGTGGGGAGGATCATCTTACTCACTTATGTCCTCGTATTGAAGAAGCATTGAAGCATTTGGCACAGAGCCCAGTTGTGTTGAGGACATGAGACTTGTCTAAAATTGATAAGGATTGATCATCCTGGAATTTGATCTAGATTGTATCATCCATGGACCTATGTCCTAAAGTGAGAGGGATTGATCATCCTATAATAGGATCATGTGTATTGCAGAATATGTCGCTATGATGATCCAGATGTTGTAGATCAAGACGATCCAGATGCTGTAGATCGAGATGATCCAGATGATATAGATCGAGATGATACAGATATTGTAGATTGAGATGATCCAGATGTTGTAGATCAAGATGATCCAGATGCTGTAGATCGAGATGATCCAGATGATATAGATCGAGATGATACAGATATTGTAGATTGAGATGATCCAGATGATGTAGATCGAGATGATCGAGATGTTGTTGATTGAGATGATCGAGATGATGATGTTGATCGTGATGATCCAGATATTGCTGTTGATCAAGATGATCGAGATGATGATGTTGATTGTGATGATCTAGATATTGCTGTTGATCAAGATGATCGAGATGATGATGTTGATCGTGATGATCCAGATATTGTTGTTGATCGAGATGATCGAGATGATGTTGTTGATTGAGATGATCCAGATGATGTTGTTGATCGAGATGATCTAGATCTTGTGGTTGATCGAGATGATCCAGATGATGTTGTTGATCGAGAGGATCCAGTTGATGATGTGATGATGTTGATCGAGAGGATCCAGTTGATGACGATGATGTAGTTGATCGAGTGCTGCAGAAGTTGAAGACTCAATACTGATGATGATGATACTCTTGTATTGAAGACTTGAAGATATTCTAGTAACTGGTTGAGTTACTGATGATGTTGAGAAAGCTTCCAATGATTTATAGATGTATCATGTATGATGTTGATGACTCCTTATTCTTGCAGATGTTGTTATAATATCCTTCTCGTTAAGGGGGAGTGTTGAAATATTTTAACTTCTAAGAATATTATATTTGTACTTTATTATTCCATAGATGTTTCATTCCTCCGTGAAGACCTTATTGTATATCCGGAGATGTTTATTCTTCCGTCGGTATGTGGTAAATTGGGTTATTAGACTTCCCTAGTGGGGGTCGGCCGTGTATGTGGTATGTGGGTCAAAGGGTTATTAGACCACCCTAGAGGGGTTGGTCCAGTCAGTTGTAATGGGGTGTTTAACCCAGTGGTTAAAGTTGGGGCCGACCTAGTTAGTGTAAAGTCATGTCGGAGCTATGTATAAATAGAAGAGGTGTGTTCCTCATTTAACACACAACACACTCACTTGTGAATAGAGCATAGGTGAGGGAGAGATCTGCTATGGAGGAGAAGGAGCTCATGTCTAGGGTTTACATCTTTGTATTTGTTGGGCATCTATATTGAGGAAGCTTTGCTGGGTTTTCTACCCCATGAGAGTTTCCCAGGATAAATCTGTGTCTCTTGTGTTTATGATGTGCTTGTTGTTCTTTCAGTGATCCTGTATATGCTATTGTTGTAAAATGAAATGAAATGTTGATATTTTCTATCTTAGAATATTAAATCTCAACATAAACTACTGTTGGAAACTCCTTTTCCGTAACAATGTACTTTGATTCTGCGGGACTCAAATTTGTACTGGAAAAATAAATGGCATGTTATGTCTGTCCCTCTTTTTGACCTAAAACTTCCCCTATTGTTATGTTGGAAGCATTAGTGGATATATGGAAAGGAAGGGATCAATTTGGGCCCCTGAGAATTGGTGCCACTGATAGCTTGGCCTTCAAAGTTTCAAAGGCTTGTTGACATGGTTCAGTCCATTGAAATTATGTGTCTTTCATAAGTAGTTTGAACATTGGTGCAGCTATTTTAGTGAAATTTTCAATGAAACGTCTATAATAGCCGGCATGTCCAAGAAAACTTCTTACTTCCTTCAGAGTTTTCGGAGGAGGAAGATTAACAATGATCTCGATCTTGGCAGGGACTATGCCCTCAGTCAGTAACATCTTACATTTTTCATGACTGAGAGCTAAGTTCATTTCTTGGCACCGAATAAGAATTGTTTCGAGGTTATCAAGGGTTTCTTGGACCGTATTACCATAAGTTGTAAAATCATCCATATAAACATCTACACAGTCGTGTATGAGGTCAAAAAATATTCCTAGAACTACACGCTAGAAGGTAGCAAGTGCATTACACAGGCCAAATGGTAATACTCGATAGGCATACGTCCCCCAAGAACAAGTGAAGGTTGTTTTGTTCTGGTCCTCAGGTGCTATTAGTATTTGATTGTATCCGCTATACCCATCAAGGAATGAGAAATATCGTTTCCCTGATAAGGTGTCTAACACCTGATCCCTAAATGGTAAAGGGAAGTAGTGTTTAAGAGTGGCCTTGTTCAGTTCTCGAAAGTCAACACACATACACCATTTCCCTGTGGATTTCTTTGGAACTATCACCAAAGGAGAGATCCATTTACTGTTGGAAATTGGGTAAATGAATCCAGCATTAAGGAGATTTTGTAGTTCGTCTTTTACTATGTCCTTTAGTGCTGGGTTCATTCTTCTTTGGGGCTACGTAACAGGAGGTTTGGTTGAGTCTGTGTAAATGTGATGGATACGGGTATTTGGGTGTATACCTTTCATCTCGGTATACTCCCATGCAAATGCTCCAGTTTGACTCTTGAGAACTTTTAGTAATTGTTTTTGTTGGTTCTCATCTAAACCTGCATTTATATGCAGATATTTTTCGGAACTAACCTCGCATGGTATGGTATAAGATCCTAGATTTTCTTCTATTGCAAAGACACAGGGTGTACTCGTGAATGTTGAGAGGCTCATATTTTCTTGGAATTCGTCTCCAAAGATATGGTCAAATTTGGAAAAAGATTGGGGAAAGTCTATACAGGTTGTGGAAGAGAAAAATTGGTTCAGCATGTTCTCAGTTTTCTGTTATTGAAGTGTGTTGATGCCCCGAAGATCATAGCATCAAGCAGAAAGGGATCCTACTCAGTAGACTATCCCAATTAAATTGTCCACCATTTGGTATGGGGAATCTATCCAGTTAGCGATTCCATCGACCATCAGATTTGGAGATTTGCTTCAATTACACCGGTTATGGCCCGATCCACCATTTTTATTTTTATTTTGGTTAAAAATGATATGCAAGTGCCTAAGCTAACTTATTCTAAATGTAGAACCTGAAACACATATGTGTCTAAAACTGAAATAAACCTAAACTATCCCTGCAAGGAGAAAACATATAAGTATGAGTAATATGCTGAAAGAAGCATCTGAAGATCAACAGACAACCTTTAAATCATAAAGATACATCCACAGCAAGAAAGGAAGAATATAAAAGATAGCTTTTAATACATGTGAAAGCAGTCTATTACTCATATGAGAGAAACATAATTGCACAGAGCATAGTAAAATCATTCATTGCACAGAAATAATTCGAACAACAGAGAAAGATTTCACTAAAATAGGTATAAATGTCACCAAAAGAATCCAACAGACATCATACACACATTCCCAGGCAAGATGCGTCCTCTCCAGGCTCATATTAGGCAAATTAACTTTCTAGAAGCAAGTGCAAAATAGTTCATACAAGCTTAAGAAAATTCCTTTCCCTCCCAAAAGTCCTGTACACTATTCCCTAAGCCTCTATTTATATCCTTACAAAATGCCTCTTGGGCTGCCACCTGGCTCTTACACTTTTCCTTTGAAGACTTTTCTCAGAAATAAACAAATCATGGCCCTTTTCCTATAGCAGAATTTTTTTCAAAAATAGAAAAGGACAGTTGTCTAGTGATTCTATGCTTTAGACATAGGGAAAGCAAATCAAAATAAGAACAACGTATTATGACTAGTATGTTCATCCTTGGCGTGGAGCTTCTGTTGGGGATGAAGTGCTTGTGCTGGCTGCTACTGCTTTCTTGTCCTCTTCTGCAATATAACTGAACCAGATACCAGTGTCCCTGACAACCACATTTGCTGTTGAAGGGAGCAAGATATTCTGGGAAGTCACATGCTTACCAAGCTCTGCTTCAATACCATGAATTTCTACAACTGCTGCTTGGTGGATCTCTTTAAGGAAATGACTGTATACTGATGACAGACCAATATAGTGATGGAGATCATCAGTAGCCAGGACATCAATCTTCTTTACATATTTTATTTGAATGCCTAGCTCTTCCTTCAAGTCTAATAAATGCTACTCTCTGCTTGGAAACTCATCGAAGGACTAAGGAAAGATCAGCTTGCATTTTTCATGCACTTCATGGATCTTTCGATACAAGCTGTTACTTTTCTCAATTGTTCCCTGGATCTTAGCCATCAACTTGAGGTCACAGTTCCTGCAAAACTCCATAAGGGATACATCTTCCTTAAAATCATCTGCAGATTTGAATGGGAGATGCTTGGGGAAATTGACCTTCCCTTCTCTCCATTCCATCTGGCTCAGGATGTTTGCTTTAACCCGAATGTATTTCCCCTTAAGCCTACTGGCTTCTGCATTGAATTCCTTCAACCTAACCATCATGGCTTTGAGCCTGCACACTTCCTTAGTAATCAGCTCCTGTGTGGCGTACATTTGTCTCAAAATGTCACAGGACTGCTCATGAAAGGGAGACATGTCTATCACTCTGCTTTCTGCCTACTCTAACTGCTCAACCATTGCCTGCTTATCTGCTTCCAGATGAAAAACTCTAGCTTCAGAATCATTTTTTCCGCTTCTAGAACCATCATCTGGATTGCCAGGTGCTCTTTTTCTTCTTCTAGATGGTGATACTTATCTGACAACTCCTTGTGATCAATAGACAGGGGATTATATTTATTCACTACAAGATCCATGTAAGCCTGCTCATTAGCCACAGTATGTTGCAGCATGCGAGCTCTCCTCTTTGTTGACTCAAATTCACTGACCATATCGACCACATTGTCCTTTGCTGCTTTTGGTGCTGACACAGCGGTGTATTCCATGGATATGGGAGCCTTATTTCTATTTTGCATAACCGTGGTCTCCCGCTGGGTGACAATATCTTCCTGGAAGAGTCTCTTTATCCTCTCTTCCGACTTCAATACCACGGCCTTTCTCTTCTTATAATACACAAATTCATCCCATCGGGACATAGTATGATCTTCTGATGGGGTGTAAGGGATGATCGGGAGATCTCTTACATGTACTTTTGTCTCCATGGGTGGGGTCTGCACTACTTGAGATGTGTCCGTTTCCAAATCTTGGGTGTCATAGCCACCTACTTGAGATGTGTTTGTTCCCATATCTTGGGTGCCGGATCCACCTGCCTGGGCATCTTCATTGGTCTTAATCTCTTCTTTCACCTTTTGTCCCTCTTCAGCTTTGTGCTTTCTTTCTTCTTCTTCAGCCCCATGCTAGGTTTCAGTTGCCTCCCTCTGCTCTCATTCCTCTGCTTCCTTCTGCTTCCTTGCTTGTTCGGCTTCTCTCTGCAATCTTTCTTCTTCAGCTTCTTTTTGCAATCTTGCTTCTTCAGCTTCCTATTGTAGTCTTGCTTCTTCTTTCAATCTTTTCTCACGGGCGAGGGCCTCAACTACCCCCTTTTCTTTCTGCAAACTGGCTTCTCGGGCTGTGGCAGAGCTAGAGCTAGCTCCACTGCCATGACGACAAATCTGCAACTCAGTCATGTTGCTGATGCCTCTGAACACTTCTTCCTCTGCATCATAGTAATGAGCATACTCAAAATGAGCATATACCTCCTTGCAATTCTCGGCATCCTTGCTCCGCCTGTCATTTCTATGGAAGATCACCTCACCGAAGTGGAAATATTTCAACTCTTGAATGTACTCCTTGGTTGTTGCAACCCTTGAGAATTTATAGGCTCCTATGCAGAAAGGAAAAGGAGGGAAGGAATCCTTATGCTGTTTGTTAAGCACTCCTCCTATTCCATTAAGGAAAACTTGCCTGGCTGCTTCCTTGATGACTACATAATCAGTAGCGTATTTTGGAAAAATGTATGGTGCTTTGGTACCTCCAAACATCCTGATGTAAGTGCCCTGTTCTGAGAAGTAAAAATTGCCATAGTTTTCCAGGACCTCCATGGCATTTTTTGACAGGCAGTTGGGCTCTTCCTTGAACATCTGCTCATACAGAGGCATGATGAACTCTTCGCAGATGAGCTTGTAGTTTGCTCTATAATTTTGAGCCCACATTATTTTATAGGTAGTGTAGGCCGGGGTGTTGGCCTGATCCCACGTACAACCTAGCCTGGGGAAAATTCTGACTTTTTTAAGGCCAAACCTTCTCTAGCTGCAGCCACTGTGGATGCCAAACTATCTAAAACAATAGTATCCCAATCAAACATAGTTCCTTTGAATGCTATGAAGTGGATGATGGGAGCCCACTGTATCCTATATACAATGCCATCGGGCATGCCGAAAATTCTGCATAACATCGGGGCAATTAATCTAAAAGGAGGTCTTAAGCTCTGAACATCATATTCATCATTATCTCTCTTCCTCAGCTGCTTGCCTGTGACCAACAACCTTTTAGCCATCTAGATATTATTCATCTGTCCCAACCATTCATCGTTTAGAGCTTGCTGGGGACGTGAGAATTTGTAGGCCGCTGCAATATAAGCTGTATGGAATGAAGCAAAAGCCTCTCCCTTGCTGTCATGCAACACTCTTGTTTGTGGGTTGGCATGTTCCAATATCCATCCGATCACTTCAGAGCACGGGAACAATTCAAGGCGAGTAGAATCCCTGGCTATGCCAGAAGTTCTGATGTTGAGGTAGATTTGTTCTTCCTCCAATAACACGTCTGGGATATCTTGGTCCCTAATCATCCAGTAAACATCTCCCCAACAGTCGGGTGGAATTCCGGTGCTACACTTAGTGTCTTGGAAAAGAGTTTTAGTCCTTGGTTGCACTGGCTCTGGTTCCATCACTTTAGCTTTCTTTCTACCACCTTTTGGCATCGTGGCTTATCTCTGTCAGCAACCATATGTGAATGAATATAAAATTGTAACACATTATGAGAGTGTAACATAGAGTAAGACATTTTTAGCATATAAACAAAATTATAAGGTTGCATGCTGGGGAAGCAAACCAAACATAAATTATTCAAGAAAACAAAAAATGGTCCTCAAACTTGATTATTCTAGGGAGACAATTCTTGGTTAGGAACTTTTGAAATGCTTCCGAAAAGGAAGGCATATGACGTGTAACACCTACTTCCCACCCAGTCTTTGGTAATAGGATGACCTCCATCATGGCACATCTAACGGCCAATGGTAAGCTGGCCCAGAGTGGAAAATCCTATGAGGAAAATGAAACCGTTTTTAACAATCATTATCTGAGCCGAACAAGCGAGTGATTGAGTATCTCACCTAACTATTACTGATGCTATATTAGGTTTGATAGTATTTAGTAAGTGGCATTCAGCCGGCATAAAACTTGGGTTTGAGTAAATCGAGGTAGGATTATGATCGAAGTCCAGTCGGTGAAAAAAAAACAAGTTCGAATGACTCAGAGACAAAGGGCCAATTGGGAATGACTAGTCATGGTTATGACTCCTAGCTGTCAGCAATGAGAATTTTATGGGTGCCACGGCGGCCATAAACTCTTTCAAAGGATATATGCTACCAGTTCCTACCGGCCACGTTATGAAATGGAAAAGCACCCAAGAAACACGTCACGTATAGATAAGACAAAGATAACAGTTGTAAAACCTACCTGGAGATGAAACAGCAGTGGAGCGAGGTTGACACAGTGGTGAATGCACTGAGCTAGAGTGAAATTATGCAATATCCCAAACAACGTTCTTTGAATAAAAAACTAACAATGGGAACAATGAACCCCACCGCCCTTATATAAAGCTTGACACGTGCGGGCATTTAAATGGGTAGGTGAAGATATTAAAATAGATTTGAATGCTCGTACGGAGCGGTCTTTTCAAACCCACTTGGCATTTAAGTGTGACCGTCAGTTGCGGCAAGGACTCATGAGTTTCGTCTACAGTTGCGGCTAGAACTCAAGAGTTCCTCTCGAAGGGTGGGAGACTTGGCGAGGCATTTGCTTGTTGTGGGAGAGATGAAAAAGACGCTCCGTATTGGCGGAAAATTTTGGCGAGTTGTTCCAACGTTTCGGGAGGACTTTGTGAGTTCTTCCGAAATTCACTCTCCCGAAAGTGTATCGTGGCTGGTTTTGCCAAGTTGTCCCGAAGTTGCGGAAAGACTCAGTAAGTCCTTCTGAGATTGACGAATGAATTTGTTAAGTCTTTTCCGAAATGTGAACGGTTGAGTAACTTGGGGAAAAGAACAACTTCTCGCGGCAACACTCGACGAACGTTTCCGCAATTTCGGGAGAGAATCCCAAGTTCTTACGCTGTTTCGGGCGAGAATGTTGAGTTCATCTGCAGTTTCAAGAGAGAATTTTGAGTTCTTCCGACGTTTCAGAAACGCTAATTGTTTTCGCTATTTCAGGAAGCAACTTTAATTCTTTCAGCAGTTTCGGGAGAGAATCCCAAGTTCTTATGCTGTTTCGGGAGAGAATTTTGAGTTCATCTGCAGTTTCGGGAAAGAATTGCGAGTTTTGACTTAGAAGAAAAACTTCAATTTTTAAAGCAGATTCCTCAATTGAAACAAAAGCTAAGTCCAAAATTTTTTTAAAGGAGACTTAACTTCTTTTTTTTTTTTAGGCAGTCATTCTAGGAAAATGAAAGGAGGGGCCCCGATATCTACAAAAAAATTTGGGGGGGATGTTGCTGCAACAACAATTGGCGAGTCGCTGGCAAACACAGATCTCTGAAAAAATCCCTCTTGTTGATCCGAAACCTTCGTGAAAGATGTCCATCTCATATGCAATATTCAACTGAGCATTCGAATCTTGGCAAAGGAAGAAGTCATTTTATCTGTTGGCCATTGGGAAAAGGGGAGCTTTGATGAATACATCTTTAAAAATTTCAAAGGGCCAACATATGGGGTTCATTTTAGAAGATTCATCTTTCAGATGGCTACTGCTATCGGACTCCATAGGATTTTCAACACCTTCTCATAGACACTATTGCTCTTGTTCCTCATTCCCATGCTGCCTGCATCCTTTTGGATGTTCATACATTTGACAGCTTTGCTGTTTGGGCCTTCCAGAAATATTTTCTTTAAATATGATCTTTCATTTTGGCTCCTCAATCCATAATGTCCTTTTGTGTGAGTGGGAGATTTTATTGATTTGATCAAACCTCACGGACGGAGAGGAGCCTAGCTTGAGCTGAGTCTTTTGGATAGCTTTGTTGACTTATACGCTTTGCTTTTGTCTCAGCCATGCTGCAATTGAGGCGAGAATCTCTGGAAAACAAACCCTTGATTATAAGCCATTTTGGCTGTTAGATTTGCAGCATGGAGTCATTTCAATACCCTATGCCCTCGAGATGTGCTACTCTCCATGGGTCCAACTTCAGTGACCTTCTTGAGATGCCTTTAAGTGTGAGAGTGGATGGAGCCTGAAGATAGTAATAAATATAATCGTAGATCTCTTATATTTAAACAAGGGTTAGTGTGACTAACAGAATATGCTTCCTTCGTTTTGGAGAATGTTCAGCAAGAGAAAAATACATAGATAGACTTTCATTTGAGGATATTTCTGGCTTCATGAGTTGTGAGATTTCTTAGAGAGATCTATCTTGATGAGAAACCTGACCGCATGTGTTTTCAGAAAACAAACTTTGTACAAAAGGTTCAAATGTTGAGAAAAGAAACAACATAGCTGAAAACAATGAAAACAAGGGGCTAAAGCAACATAAAAGAAAAGTTTTATTTATGTACAGAAAGTCTCAGTGAGACTACGCAAAGTATTGTTTCAAGGCGAGGCCATTGAGAGGAAGGGTTACTTCCTCTCCCTAGAGGTCTGTTAGCTTATAAGTGGATGGGCTGAGCTTTGCTTAAATTTGGTAAGGGCCTATCCATAAATGTTGGAATTTCGTGTGCATCCCCTTGCCTTCATGATTATGATCCCATTTCAGGACTAAATCCCCAACTTCAAAACTTCTTTTACCGTACTTCCTCTTATCAAACCATCTTTTGACTATGTCTTGTTGTTGATGGAATCGGTCTTTAGCTTTTTGTCAGGCTTCTTCAAGTTGAAGCAAGGTATTGATCCTGGATTATAAGACTTGGCTACCAGACCCTTGAGAGGCTTGGGACAACTGTAAGGATGGGAGCAAAATGTTGGGAGGGAGGATGGCTTCTTTTCCATAGACAAGAGTGTAAGGGGAAACCTCTAATGCGTTCTTTGGAGTCACCTTATCTTCCCATAAGGCATTTGGGAGAGCTATATGCCAACTTCGCTGATTTTCTATCACAGTCTTCTTGAGAATTTGAATGAGGTTTTTGTTTGAAGATTCATCTAATCCGTTTCCTTGAGGGTAATAATTGGATGAATAATGCAGTTTAATTCCCCATTCATAAACAAATTCATTTATCTTAAAAGACGAGAAATAAGGAGCATTATAAAAAACAAGGGAAATTGGAACCCCAAACCTAGTTATGATGTTTTCCTTCAAGAAACTAATGACTGCATCTTCATTGATCTTACACAATGGGACAGCCTCTATCCATCTGGTGAAGTAGTCAGAAGCCATCAAGATGTATCGATGTTGTAAAGAAGAATTTGGGTTTATCTCTCCAATAACATCTATGCCCCATTATTCGAAAGGTTCAGAGATAATAATCGGCTGCAAGGGTCCTGCTGCCTTAGGTAATTTTCCAGCACTTCTTTGGCATATATCACAGTTCCGTGCATACGCATGGGCATCTCGGAATAGAGTGGGCCAATAATATCCAGCTCTAAGTATCTTGTGAGTTGTTGTCTCCCCTGAATAATATCCACCAGCGGGACCATCGTGTAACTCTTTGACAACTTTACTTGCATCTTCCTTTTCTAGACATCTAAGAAAAATTCCATCGTAATTTTTTCTGAAAAGTATCCCATCAATGATTTGATAAGGTATTGACTTCAAACGGAGAGCCCTTCTTTGCTTAGAGCTCCAATGTTCAGGTAGATATCCTTGCTGCAAATAATGCACCAAATCCCTATACCATGATTGAAGAGCTGTGAAGATAGGACATACTTCAACTAAATTCAGCTCAGCTTCATTTTTCCAATGCTGCTCTTCATCAGTTGGATTTTCTGTAAGCAATTTCCATAGGCCTTGTCCTTTGATGATAGTGGCTGACTTAAATTCTAAGTCATATTCTTGAAGAGCTGTGACCCAGTTTCCCCTCCTTTCTCCTAATTCCTTTTGAACGAAGAGGGATCTAACAACTAGGTGGGGAACTATAACCTTAGTTATGTTCTTAAGAATATATGGTCCGAACTGTTTGACTGCTTTGAAGACAACATACGCATGCTTGTCGACAACGGGATAATTTAGTTCAGCACCTTGCAGACCAGTGCTCATAAACAAGATTGGGTACTCATCCCCTAGTTCCACCTTTTGCGTGAGCATAGCCGCGAGAGAGTCATCCGAAGCAAAGGTATACAGGATAAAATCCTTGTCAAAATCTGGGCTTTTTAAGGAAGGAGTTTTAGCTATGGTTTCCTTAATGTCTCTGAACGCATCCTTTTCTAAATCTATCCACTTTAACTGTATGCTTTGTTTGACCATTTGTTGTAAAGGTTTAACAATTTGCGTGAAATCTGGAACAAACCTTCGGACGAAATTGATAGTGCCCATAAAGGATTGCATGGATTTCTTGTTATGAGGCATTGGAATTCTATTGATAGCTTGTACTCTTTCCTGATCTATTGATACTCCTTTTTTGGAAATGATATGGCCCAATAGTTTACCTTCGCGAACAACAAACACACTCTTCTTGGGATTCAATGAGGTACCATATTTCCGACAACGATCAAAAATATGCTTCAAATGAACAACATGGTCTTTCCTTTTCTTCGAAAAAACTGTCACATCATGTAGATAGACAGCAACACATTGACCACCCAATCCTTGGAAGGCGATATCCATTGCTCGCTGGAATGTAGATCCTACGTTGATCAGGCCGAATGGCATCCTTCTATATGCGAAAGTTCCCCACTTAGTGCGGAAATTAGTCTCAAGACGATCTTCTTCGGCTACTAATACTTGATTGTAGCCAGAGAAACCATCGAGAAGGGAAAAAAGCTCAGATCCTGACACCATTTGAAGAATTTGTTCCATTGAAGGGACGGGATAGTTGTCTTTATTTGAAGCTCTGTTTAAATTTATGAATTCAACACCTAGTCTTATCTCTCCTGACTTCTTTCTCACGGGAACTAAGTTAGCAACCCACTCAAAATGCCGGACCTTAAAGATTATTTTAGCGTCCAGTAGCTTCTTCAATTCCTTTTGAATCAGAGGTTCCAAAGTAGGATGCATCCTTCTTAATTGCTGCTGAAATGGCTTGACACCCGCTTTCATTGGTATGACATACTAAATGATGTGGACGTCATAGGTTTTCAGATCCTCATAAGTCCATGCAAAAACATCCTTATATTGTCGAAATAGTTTAATGAACCTATGTCTTTCTCCCGGTGAACAACATTTGCCAAGGTTGACAAACTTTGCTTCAGCCTCGGTGCCCGAATTGACTAACTCATGCTGCATTGATGAACTGTTGGTTTTGGTATTCGCTGGCCTTTTGAACTTACTTTGAAGATCAAATAGCATTTCGAGTGACCTTACCCCTTTGGGGATGAAATTTCCTTTAGTTGTATTCTTCTTTTGTAAATCATAATCGTGTTCTTCTTCATCTATCATAGCTCCTTGGAAAATGTCTTTGTTCATTAGAAAACTGATAATCTGTTCATCATCATTGAAGACTCTGAAGTTTGTGATATTGTCAAGGATAGAAAGGCTGAAAATTAATTCAATTGAGAACTTGTTATTAGTTGGCACCAATCTAGAAGCGAATGTTGCTAACAAATCAGCTGCAAAATTTTGCAATCTAGGAATAGACTTTATATTGAAAGCATTGAAATGCATAATTAAATCCCATACCTCAACCTGATAACCTTTCAAATGAGGTGAGAGATAGTGAATGGTATCTCTTACTTGTCTCATAACTATTTCTAAGTCACCAAAAACCTTCAGGTATTTAACATTTAAACCGATGGCCTTCTTTAATCCGTGTACCAAAGCTTCATATTCAGCAGTGTTGTTAGTACAATCAAATTCTAACCTACAAGACAAAAAATACTTATTTCTCTATGGATCCATCAGAACACAACCGGCTCCGGATCTTTCCAAAGTTTTAGAACCATCAAAGTATAATGTCCAAAACAAATCGTTTGATCTAGCTAAGTTAGTATCTTTATGATCTAAGTTAGTGACTAAACTAACTATATTACAGTCAACATCATCAGTCCGAAAAAAATGAAGGAGATCGGACTGTTTATCTGATTCATGGCTAACAGTTTCAGACTAATAGTTACCTAGGTCAATTTCTAAGAAATAATTTCCCAAAACTGAGGATGAGAAAGCTACAGCTTCATTCTTTCCTTCTAGTTGAGTTACATTTTGTTTCATGTGCGGTTCTCTCAGGACCTTGATCTCATTCTGTCTATTTTGATAAGGCAACCACAAATGGGATCAATCAGTTGCAAAGTAACCGTCCAACTTTGTGGACCAGTCTCTACTTAGGATCAAACCATAGGCTTCAGAAATATCAACTACCATTATGTCAATGAACTGACAGACTCTAGAATCTGCTGACAACCTAATGAGGACATCTTTCATTTCCCCAACAACTTTGGCAGCGGTCCTATCCAACTGAATAATTTGGGTGGGAGATGGAATTGGTTTCCCATTAATTTTTTTACAAATTGACATTGGCATGACATTTGAAGATGCTCCAGAATCTACTAGACAATTGTGAACATTGTGATTGAAAATTTCAAAGGTTAAAAGAAATGGCAATGTCTGAGATTTGAATTTCCCGCCGA
This sequence comes from Larix kaempferi, assembly GCA_027924585.1. NCBI lineage: Eukaryota > Viridiplantae > Streptophyta > Pinopsida > Pinales > Pinaceae > Larix > Larix kaempferi. Next base: position 4,989,857 of record BSBM01000798.1, on the reverse strand, counting down.
TACTAGCCTCATTAATTTCAGGATCTTCTTGCATATCTGTTAATGGAGTGCTGGGCTGGGATTGAAGAGCATGCAACAACTTGTCTCATTGCTGAGGCAAACTGCACATATCGAATATTGATACATTTGCTTTTACTTTCTTTATATCTTCAATAATGTCATATCCTATATCAAATTCTTTTACAATTCTAGTTGGATGGTCTGTCTTATTCATTGTGACATTCGGTTGTTGAACCGTGGTGTCAATGCTTGGATGCTTGGATGCTGTTGGGTTAGATTTAGGTTGCGGTGGAATGATCGTTATATGTCCTCTAGGTAGTTCTTTTGAAATTTTAGGCTTGGGAATAGTCGAGCTTGGCACAGGATCTGCAATGGGACCTATGAGTGTTAATGTTTACAGCAGAGACTGAGCTTTCCACGAGATCTTCTTCTACCGATTCAGTGAAAGGTACCCAATCCCATAACACCATAGTGGTGTCTGGAGATGGTTCCTCTATCTCAGGGCTCGATTCCTCTGGAGGATCATCTTGATCTGGAATCTGCGAATCCAACATTTGGTTCATGACTAAACTCATAGAGTTAATCCATTGTGGGCAGCTCTTTTCCAAGTGCGGTTCTTGATGAAAGGTGCAGAATTTTTCCATCCCTATTTTATTGAGATTTAAAATAGGGGAAGTGTTCATAGGTGGATGTGGTTGATCGTTGTCTTCTCTCTTCTTGTAAAATGGCTTGAAAGGTTTCCTAGATGTACTAGCAACGTTATCTTTCTCAAGATCTTCAATTTTATTGGACAATTTGTGCATCATCTTAACTACGTTCTCCATGTCTACTGATGATTCTTCTTTATTTCTGGTGAGCAGCAAGGTTTTTTTACTAGCTATTGGTTTTGTCTCTGCATCTAAGGCATGTTTAGCAATTCTATCTGCTTCTTCTTCCACCTTTCTAGCTTCTTCAAAATTTACTATCAGGGTGGTTTTCTTAGATCTTTTAACGAACATTGCTATGGGCCCTTCAAGAGCTGTTGTATAATATTCAACCAGAGATTCCTCTACTGGTTTATTTGCTTCGCTGAAATTATTTAAGAGTGTTGTCAACCTTTGGTTGAAGTCTTGAACCTTTTCTTTCTTATCCATTCTCATGGACAATAATTCTTTCAAGAGTGTAGCTACAGTCTTTTGGTTTCCATACTTCTTTAAGAAACATTTTCCAAATTCATCCCAGCTAGAAATCGAGCTAGGTTGTAAGCTAAAATACCAGGAAGAGACTTTTGGCTCGAATGTGTATGGAAAAAGCCTACAAACTACATCTTCATGCTGTACATTTAAAAGATTCAGGGCTAAATAAAAACTCTTAAGATGATCTTCAGCAGAAATGGCTTTCCCTGGGTTGAATTTAGGCAAGACTTTCTCTGAATTTTTAGGTAGATTGTGGAATGGCCCAGCTAGATTCAACACTCCCCGTGCTCTCCAAGAAGGTACAGCCATGTCTCTATGTGGAGAATCAGGTGGAGAATTGTGTGGTGAATTCAATGGAGTGTTTTTTGGAGTAACAAGTTCTCCAAGATTTTTTGGATCTGAAATATTTTTTGGGTTTTCAAGATCGACTTTGTTTAGGGGTTCTGCAATTTCTTCCAAGGTTAAATTCACAAGTTCTTCAAAATTCTCCACAAGAATCGAATCACGGATGTACTGTCGTTCTTTTCTAGGAGTACTTTTCCTAGGGAGGAAATTTACTGCGTTTAAACCACCTAGTTTTCTAACATAAGATCATGTATGAATCCTTAAATATTCTATTTATGCAAAAGGAACGACATACAATACCTCTTGAGGTTCAGAATCAGATATGGGGTTTTCTTGATTTGCTACTTCAAGATTTGGGCTATCTGAAATTCTTGTTTTAAGCGAGTTTTCAATAACATTTTTGACAGTCAAAGATTTTCCTTTATCATCCATGCACTTTAGGCCCTCCTTCTAGCGCCAAAAACTGTTGATGCCCCGAAGATCACAGCATCAAGAAGAAAGGGATCCTCCCCGGTAGACTATCCCAATTAGATTGTCCACCATTTGGTATGGGGAATCCGTCCAGTTAGCGGTTCCGGCGACCGTCAGATTTGGAGATTTGCTTCAATTACATCGGTTATGGCCCAATCCACCATTCTTTTTGATTTTATGGTTAAAAATGATATGCAAGTGCCTAAGCTAACTTATTCTAAATGTAGAACTTGAAACAAATATGTGTCTAAAACTGAAATAAACCTAAACTATCCTTGCATGGAGCAAAACTATAAGTATGAGTAATATGTTGAAAGAAGCATCTGAAGATCAACAGAAAGCCATTAAGTCATAAAGATACATCCACAGCAAGAAAGGAATAATATAAAAGATAGCTTTTAATACATGTGAAAGCAGTCTATTACTCATATGAGAGAAACATAATTGCACAGAGCATAGTAAAATCATTCATTGCACAGAAATAATTCGAACAGTAGAAAAAGATTACACTAAAATAGGTATAAATGTCACCGGAAGAATCCAAAAGACATCGTACACACATTCCTAGGCAAGATGCGTCCTCTCCAGGCTCATATTAGGCAAATTCACTTTCTAGAAGCAAGTGCAAAATAGTTCGTACAAGCTTAAGAAAACTCCTTTCCCTGCCAAAAGTCATGTACACTATTCCCTAAGCCTCTATTTATATCCTTACAAATTGTCTCTTGGGCTGCCACCTGGCTCTTACACTTGTCCTTTGAAGACTTTTCCCAGAAATAAACAAATCGTGTCCCTTTTCCTATAACATTTTTTTTTCAAAAATAGAAAAGGACAGCTGTCTAGTGATTCTACGCTTTAGAGACAAGAAAAGCAAATCAAAATAAGAACAACGCATTATGACTAGCGTGTTCATCCTTGGGGTGGAGCTTCTACTGGGGATGAAGTGCTTGTGTTGGCTGCTGCTGCTGCTGCTACTTTCTTGTCCTCTTCTGCAATATAACTGAACCAGATACCAGTGTCCCTGAAAACCACATTTGCTGGTGAAGGGAGCAAGATCTTCTGGGAAGTCACATGCTTACCAAGCTCTGCTTGAATACCATGAATTTCTACAATTGTTGCTTGGTGGATCTCTTTAAGCAAATGACTGTATACTAACGATAGCCCAATATAGTGATGCAGATCATCAGTAGTCAGGACATCAATTTTCTTTACATATTCTATTTGAATTCCTAACTCTTCCTTCAAGTCTGATAAACGCTGCTCTCTGTTTGGAAAATCATCAAGGGACTGAGGAAAGATCAGCTTGCATTTTTCATGCACTTCATGGATCTTTTGATACATGTTGTTACTTTTCTCAATTATTCCCTGGATCTTAGCCATCAGCTTGAGGCCACAGTTCTTGCAAAACTACATAAGGGCTACATCTTCCTTAAAATCATTTGCAGATTTGAATGGGAGATGCTTAGGGAAATCAACCTTCCCTTCTCTCCATTCCATCTGGATCAGGATGTTCGCTTTAACCCGAGTGTATTTTCCCTTAAGCCTACTGGCTTCTGTATTGACTTCCTTCAACCTAACCATCAAGGATTTGAGCCTGCACACTTCCTCAGTAATCAGCTCCTGTGTGGCGTGCATTTGTCTCAAAATGTCACAGGACTGATCATGAAAGGGAGACATCTCTATCACTCTGCTTTCTGCCTGCTCTAACTGCTCAACCATTTCCTGCTTATCTGCTTCCAGATGAAAAACTCTAGCTTAATAATCGTTCTTTTCCGCTTCTAGAACCATCATTTGGATTTCCAGGTGCTCCTTTTCTTCTTCTAGATGGTGATACTTATCTGACAACTCCTTATGATCAATAGACAGGTGATTATATTTATTCACTACAAGATCCCTGTAAGCCTGCTCATTAGCCACAGTATGTTGCAGCATGCGAGCTTTAGTCTTTGTTGACTCAAATTCTCTGACCATATCGACCACATTGTTCTTTGTTGCTTTTGGTGCTAACACAGTAGCGGATGCCATGGCTATGGGAGCCTTATTTGTATTTGCATAACCATGGTCTCCCGCTGGGTGACAATATCTTCTTGGAAGAGTCTCTTTATCCTCTCTTCCGACTTCAATACCACGGCCTTCCTCTTCTTATAATATAAAAATTCATCCCATCGGGACACAGTATGATCTTCTGATGGGGTGTAAGGGATGATCAGGACATCTCTTACATGTACTTTTGTCTCCATGGGTGGGGTCTAGACTACTTGAGATGTGTTTGTTTCCATATCTTGGGTGTCGGAGCCACCTACTTGAGATGTGTCTATTCCCATTTCTTGGGTGCCGGAGCCACCTGCCTGGGCATCTTCATTGGTCTTAAGCTCTTCTTCCACCTTTTTTCCCTCTTCAGCTTTGCGCTTTCTTTCTTCTTCTTCATCCTGTTACTGGGTTTCAATTGCCTCCCTCTGCTCTCCTTCCTCTGCTTCCTTCTGCTTCCTTGCTTCTTTGGCTTCTCTCTACAATCTTCCTTCTTCAGCTTCTTTCTACAATCTTGCTTCTTCAGCTTCCTATTGCAGTCTTGCTTCTTCTTTCATTCTTTTCTCTTCACGGGCCAGGACCTCAGCTGCCTCCTTTTCTTTCTGCAGACTGGCTTCTCGGGCTATGGCAGAGCTAGAGCTAGCTCCACTGCCATGACGACAAATCTGCAACTCAGTCATGTTGTTGATACCTTTGACCACTTCTTCCTCTACATCATAGTAATGAGCATACTCAAAATGAGCATATACCTCCTTCCAATTCTCGACGACCTTGCTCCTCCTGTCATTTCTATGGAAGATCACCTCACCGAAGTGGAAAGATTTCAACTCTTGAATGTAATCCTCGGTTGTTGCAACCCCTGAGAATTTATAGGCTCCTATGTAAAAAGGAAAAGGAGGGAAGGAAGCCTTCTGCTATTTGTTAAGCACTCCTCCTATTCCATTAAGGAAAACTTGCCTGACTGCTTCCTTGATGACTACATAATTAGTAGTGTATTTTGGAAAAATGTATGGTGCTTTGGTACCTCCAAACATCCTAATGTACTTGCCCTATTCTGAGAAGTAAAAATCGCAATAGTTTTCCAGGACCTCCATGGCATTTTCTGACAGGCAATTGGGCTCTTCCTTGAACATCTGCGCATACATAGGCATGATGAACTCTACACAGATGAGCTTGTAGTTTGCTTTGTAATTTTTAGCCCACATTATTTTATAGGCAGTGTAGACCAGGGTGTTGGCCTGATCCCACGTACAACTAGCCTGGGGAAAGAGAGCTTGGCCAAAATGCAGTCAATACGAAATGAAGGCATGTAAAATTCCAACTTTCTTAAGGCCAAACCTTCTCTAGCTGCGGCCACTATGTATGCCAAACTATCTGAAAGAATAGTAGCCCAATCAAACACAGTTCCTTTGAATGCTATGAAGTGGATGATGGGAGCCCACTATATCCTATATACAGTGCCATCGGGAATGCCGAAAATTCTACGTAACATCAGGGCAATTAATCTAAAAGGAGGTCTTAAGCTCTGAACATCATTTTCATGATTATCTCCCTTCCTCAGCTGCTTGCCTATGACCAACAGTTGTTTAGACATCTCGATATTATTCATCTGTCCCAACCATTCATCATTTAGAGCTTGCTGGGGACGTGAGAAATTGTATGCCGTTGCAATATAAGCTGGATGGAATGAAGCAAAAGGCTCTCCCTTGCTGTCATGCAACACTCTTGTTTGTGGGTTCGCATGTTCCAATATCCATCCGATCACTTCAGAGCACGGGAACAATTCAGGGCGAGTAGAAGCCCTGGCTATGCTGAAATTTCTGATGTTGAGGTAGATTTGTTCTTCCTCCAATAACACGTCTGGGATATCTTGGTCCCTGATCATCCAGTAAACATCTCCCCAATGGACCTCGGGTGGAATGCCGGTGGTACACTTAGTGTCTTGGAAAAGAGTTTCAGCCCTTGGTTGCACTGGCTCTGGTTCCATCACTTTAGCTTTCTTTCTACCACCTTTTGGCATTGTGGCTTATCTCTGTCAGCAACCATATGTGAATGAATATAAAATTGTAACACATTATGAGAGTGTAACATAGAGTAAGACAATTTTAGCATATAAACAAAATTATAGGCTTGCATGCTGGGGAAGCAAACCAAACATAGATTATTCAAGAAAACAAAAAATGGTCCTCAGACTTGACTATTCTAGGGAGACAATGCTTGGTTGGGAACTTTTGAAATGCTTCCGAAAAGGTAGGAATACGACGTGTAACACCTGCTTCCCACCTAGTATTTGGAGATAGGATGACCTCCATCATGGCACTTCTAACGGCCAATGGTAGGCTAGCCCAGAGTGGAAAATCCTATGAGGAAAATGAAACCGTTTTCAACAATCGTTATCTAAGCCGAACAAGCGAGTGATTGAGTATCTCACCTGACTATTATTGATGTTATCTTAGGTTTGATAATATTTGATAAGCGGCATGTAGCTGGCATAAAACTTGGTTTTGAGTAAATCTGGGTAGGAGTATGACCGAAGTGCATCTGCCGAAAAAAAAACAAGTTCGAACAACTCAGAGACAAAGGGCCAATTGGGAATGACTAGTCATGGTTATGACTCCTAGCTGTCAGCAATGAGAATTTTATGGGGGCCACGGTGGCCATAAACTCTTTAAATGGATACATGCTACCAGTGCCTACCGGCCAAGTAATGAAATGGGAAAACATACAAGAAACACCTCACGTATAAATAAGACAAAGATAACGGTTGAAAAACCTACCTAGAGACGAAACAGTGATGGAGAGAGGCTGACACGATGGTGAATGTGCTGAGCTGGAGCGAAATGACACAATCTCCCAAACGACGTTCTTTGAATAAAAAACTAACAATGGGAACAATGAACCCCACCACCCTAATATAAATCTTGACACGTGCAAGCATTTAAATGGGTAGGTGACGATATTAAAACAGAGTTTAATGCTCGTACGGCACGGTCTTTTCAAACCCACTTGGAATTTAAGCATCACCGTCACTTGCGATGAGGACTCGTGAGTTTCATCCGCAGTTGCGACCAGAACTCATGAGTTCCTCTTGAAGGGCGGGAGACTTGGTGAGGCATTCGCTTGTTGCGGGAGAGATGAAAAAGACGCTCTGTATTGGCGGAAACATTTGGCGAGTTGTTCCGACATTTCGGGAGGACTTTGTGAGTTCTTCTGAAATTCACTCTCCCAAAATTTTATCGTGGCATGTTTTGCTGAGTTGTCCCGAAGTTGCGGAAAGACTCAGTAAGTCCTTCTGAGATTGATGAATGACTTTGTTAAGTCTTTTCCAAAATTTGAACGGTCAAGTAACTTGGGGAAAAGAACAACTTACCGTGGAAACACTCGATGAACGTTTCTGCAATTTCGAAAGAGAATCCCAAGTTATTCCGCTGTTTCGGGTGAGAATGTTGAGTTCATCCGCAGTTTCGGTAGAGAATTTTGAGTTCTTCCGAAATTTCAGAAACACTAAGTGTTTTCGTTGTTTCGGGAAGCAACTTTAAGTCTTTCCGTAGTTTCGGGAGAGAATCCCAAGTTCTTCTGCTGTTTCGGGAGAGAATTTTGAGTTCATCCATAGTTTCGAGAAAGAATTGTGAGTTTTGACTTAGAAGAAAAACTTCAATTTTTAAAGCAGATTCCTTTGTTGAAACAAAAACTAAGTCCAAAATGTTTTTAAAGGAGATTTAATTTTTTTTTTTTTTTTTAGGCTGTCTTTCTAGGAAAATGAAAGGAGGGGCCCCAATATCTACAAAAATTTTTGGGGGGATGTTGCTACAACGACAAAGTTCCCATGAGAAATCACTAACAAGGGAAAGTTCTTCCAAGTTTTCATCTCTAAAAGGACAATCTAACCAAAATAGGTTTTCAGCTATTGGCTGAGCTGGTGGATATAAGGCTAGTTTTCTTGTAGAAAACCCATCAGAGATAACCATCTCTCCATCCCTACATCCTATAAATGCATTTGTAGTAGCTAACCAAGGTCTTCCCAAAATAATGGGGTGACCTTTGGAAGGGTCTTTTGATTCAATAACCATGAAGTCCACGAGATATTCCCAAGAAGCTACTGATACAGTGATATCATCTAAGATCTGTTAAATTTTCATAATTTACTTCAATCTGATCTAGGATCTTAACTGAGAGAACAACATGTATAGCAAATCTATCGCATATCAATCATGGACACAATAATGCAAGCACACAAGAGACACAGAGTTTACTTGGGGAAAACCATAAAGGTGAAAAACCCCAATAACTTCCTCAAAGATAGATAGAGCAATGATACAACCAGAATATAAGAGATAGTCTTCTCCTACCAGCAGAGCCTCCTCCTCCACAAGTGTGCCACTCTCCCAAGTGTGAGCGAGGGAATAGAATGTGTAAAATGAGAGAGACACACTCTATATTTATACACTAACTTGACTTGACCTTTAGTCAACTAGGTCAGCCTCAACTTAACCACTTAACATAATGTTGACTGGGCTGACCTCCACTAGGGTGGTCTAATAACCCTTTGACCCACATGGTCGACCCCCAATAGGGTGGTCTAATAACCCTTTGACCCATATGAATTATACAAGGCCGACCCCAACAAGGTGGTCTAATAACCCATCAAGTATAAGTTACGACACTTACAATATAAATGATGACACTGCTGTATAGAGGAATAATAACATCTCTATAGGAATACAATATACATATATGTGAAATACATTCTGAAGTTACATATACATCAACACTCCCTGTTAACTAGGAAGGTATTTCTTGACACAGGTCTTCTAGCACAAGTCTTCTTCTTTGGATCATCGTCACTGGATAATTGTCATCGAGTCATCATCATTGTCACTGCTGCTGCTATCTCAATCAATATCTGAATCTAGTCGTCATAGGAAGTTCTACAGAGCCAGTCCTTTTTCATACTGGATGTAGGCCCACCACCTACAGGTCTTCATCATCACTGTCCATACTGTGGAAGCTTCAGGACTTATTACGTGCGTCATAAAACCTTGAAAGAGCATCCCAGGTTGTTACGAGCACACGGCTCTACCTATAGGATCTCCCAGGGCCATACTATATGTGACCTCACCACAAAACCTCGCAAGAGCATCCCAGGCTATTACGAGCACACAGCTCTACCTATAGGATCTCCCAGGGACAGATTATATGTGGTCACCACAAAACCTCGCAAGAGCATCCCAGGCTGTTACGAGCACACAGCTCTTCCTATAGGATCTCCCAGGGACAGATTATATGTGGTCATGGTAAACCTCGCAAGAGCATCCCAGGACTTATTACGGGCACACAACCCAACCTATCGGATCTCCCAGGGATATATTATATGCCATAGGACAAAACCTCCAAAGAACATCTGCCAGATATCCCAGGGACAGATTATATGCCATAGGAAAAACCTCGAAAGACTATCTAAAGATCTCCCAGGGCCAAATTATATGTCCTCCCAGAGTAAAACCTCGAAAGAGCATTTTCCAGATATCCCAGGGCCAGATTACATGCCATAGGCAAAACCTCGAAATACTATCTGCAAATCTCCCAGGGCCAAATTATATGCTCATCTATACAACCTGATCCACGACCACAAAGTATCATCCTGATACTCACCATACATCATCCTGATGTACACATGATCATCATCACTGCAACATCCTGTTGCATGTCATCTGGAGAAGCTCATCATCCACAATCATCTTGATCATACAATGCATCTACCTGATGCATACCAAGTATCTGCCTGATACATATCATCATACATGATCCACCTGATCATATAGTGTATCCACCTGATACAAATACATGATACATATCACCATACATGATCCACCTGATCATACAATGTATCCACCTGATACATATACAGATACATGGTCCAAGCATCCAACATGATGCATATACAAAATACATACAAATGATCCAACTAATCATATCCAACATCCAACATGATGCATACATACATAAATGATTCAACTGATCATATCCAGCATCCAACATGATGCATATATATATAAATGATCCAACTGATCATAACAAGCATCCAACATGATGTATATACATATACAAAGTAGTAACTGGAGCATCGTCCTGATTCTCATCATCCATGATCCTCCTGATCATCATAGCATCGTCCTCTTCAAATCATCTCATTGTCCATGAAGCACAGCCCAAATGCACATCATCCAGCACTTACACCACCGACATGGGAGAACACATCTACCACCATTCGGGGAAGGCTCCAGCCCTTACTTTTTTACCATGGGAGAATACATCTACCACCATGTGAAAAATGGCTCAGCAATTACATCACGACCAAGGGAGAACACATCAACCATGTCAGAAAATCTCATGTGCATCTGCATCTTTCGGACTCATCACTTCCCTTTGGAAGGAACCTCGATCTGAAGTGCACCAAGCCTCTCCCTGAAGTACTCAAACTGCACTCTAGCCAACGGCTTGGTCAATACATCTGCAACCTACTCATCTGTTGCAACATACTCTGCTTCGACTGTACTCAGTGCTACGCAGGACTGCTTCCTGCTAAACCAAGAGATCACACTTGATCCCATACTGAAGCAGCATCCAGATGTGCTCTTCCTATCTGCAGCACTGCCAACCCAATTTGAATCAACATAACCCTATAGGTTAAACTTTTGATTCACTTCATACTTGAGCCCATAATCCACTGTACCCTTCAGATACCTCAGAACATGTTTTACAGCAACCAGGTGAACACTCCTCCGATCCATCAGGAACTGGCTCAATGTGTTCACCACAAAGCAAATATTTGGTTTCGTGTTCGTCAAGTACATCAAGGACCCAATTGTTAAGATCCTAGTGGGAGGCCTTCACTAACACCTCGAGGTTTTGGTGTAACGGTTCTTATCATTTGGTATAAGAGCCTCCACCCAGGTTCAAGTCACAGAGCGGGTGGCAACGTCGGCATTGCAATGTTCTCCCGAGGCTCGTACGGTGCAAAGGGGACACCACCGTACGGGCGCACATCCAGCCCAGAGTCTGGACTACAGAGCATGGTGGGATGTTAAGATCCTAGTGGGCGGCCTTCACTAACACCTCGAGGTTTTGGTGTAACGGTTTGTATCACCAATCATCTCACGATACATAGAGACATCAATCGGCTCAGATGAAGCATCACAAAGAAGCTTCAGATTCGATGCCATAGGTGTGGCCATGGCCTTGCAATCCATCATCCTGAACCTCTTCAGGATCTCTACTGCATACTTCCCTTGTCCAAGGAAGATTCTATTTGCACTCTGCCACACCTCCATGCCAAAAAAAACAAATAGTGCATCATCCCCAAGTTCTTCATCTCGAACTCGGCAGCAAGCTTCTGCTGTGTGTCGGCTATCAATCTGTCATCTCCTGTTACAAACAGGTTATCCGCATACAAAAGCAGTATCACTGGATTTCCTCCCTCAACCTTGTAGTAAAGGTTGGAATCCGCTTTACTCTTGGTAAAGCCCAAACTGGATAGAAAGCTGTCTATCCTACCAAGTTCTGCACACATATATGACTACACCATTCAAGAAGGCTGTCTTGAAATCCATCTGGTGTATCTTCTATTTCATCACTTTTATATTTCTCTATGTTGTTATCTGCAGCATGCTTGATCTAATAGTTCCATTTGGAAGTCACAATAGACTTCCCTTCAGCTCTTGGGACCGCATCCCAAACATCGTTCTTCATGATCGACGGATCATGGCATTCTTCCCATATCCTGGTAACTTCAATATCTTCAATAGATAATTTTGTTGCTTGAACAAATGTTGTAGTCCTTCTTTTGTAGGTGAAGGTATACAGTCTTTTCTACAAAACAAGTTAAATTGCATGATTAAAAACATCTCATAGTTTTCAGACAAATTATTACACATAAAGAAATATGTCATACAGTCATGCAATTATCTTAGCTGATGCTTCAATACAACATTTATCCATGTTCCACAACTTTCTAGATTCCTTCCAGTCTCTACTAGAACATTGTTAAGAGTTTGCACTACTCCCAACATGTCAGCAAAGAGGTTTCATTCTAGATAAGTAGCACTGGAATGTTGTACAGTGCCATAGGCCACTTACCCATCACATGCATATTAGTAGAATACTATTCATTAATGCAATCATTCTAATATGCACAATACATATCCTAAGTCTAGGAACATCAGCATATACATCATTGAACAATTTTATTTAAACAAACAAATATGCAAGAAATGATAATTAAAAATACTTATCTTTGTTTGGTTGATGGGTGGACTCCCTCTGAGTCTTTGATTCTTTGCAGGAGCTGCTGAAGTAGCTTCTTCTACACCTTTCTGTTGTGGAATGTAGAAAGATGGTCAACTCCCTCTGAATATCTAAATCCTTGGAGAAACTACTGAACTGTGCTCCTTTGCTTTCTTTCAGGAACAACTGGAGTGTGCTCCCTCTTGATCTTTGCTTCCTGGATTACCTGTATGTGATGCACCTACAACAATTACTTAATAAAAATATGCGAAATAGCATAAATGACAGAACTTAGAATCACTTTTATATTGATCACAGGCCACTTCAAGGGGGCAACCTCCTATGAGCAAGCTCAATACAAATAACTTCACGATCCTTCATAGGTCTCAACACACACTTATATACTAAGTCTAGGCGCCAATACTATAGTTCAAAACCATGGTCCACTACAAACTATGGATCACAATACTACGGGCAACTTACAAAGCATATGTGCCAACATTAATAACATAAACTATTGATCAACAAATACTACGGGACGACTTACAAAGCATATGCGTCCAACAACAATATACTAACAAAGTAAAGACATGTGTTCCTAACATCCCCTCCCCCTTAAAAAAATCTTTGTCCTCAAAGCTTTAGATGTGGAAATTGTTGTTGAATCTGAAGGAGTGGTTCCCATGTAGCATCCTCTGGTTGCATGCCGTGCCACCGAATTAAGACCTCTATGATAGAGCGAGAGAAAAGTTGATGAGTGCACTGTCATGTCCCAAATTTGGTATTGGGTCACAATGGCCTAATCACATTGGCCCTATTCATTAGAGTTTGTCAAATTGATGCTAAAGGTCAAATAATTGCCAAGGAGGAAAATTACTAGTTTCCTAGGTTTGGGGTGGAAGCTTTGGGATTTGGAATAATGGGGATAATAAATGATGTTTGAACATTAGAATGGCATAAATATTTAATAAAGGAGCTAAATAAATATATACAAGTGAAAATCAAAGTGGCATTTCATCATGAAGACACATGGAGGAAGTGGGACCCACATATGGCTAGATTTCCCCACTACACTTGGCATCATTCTCTCACCAATTCGAATTCAAGGTGAATGGTAACATACTTGGGGGAGTCCAAAAGGTATTATTCATTGCATGACTCATCCAAGGTCGAAATATAGAGGAAGAGTAACTCCCATGGAAGAGGAAGAGGCAATTTGGAGCTAGTGAGACACTTGGGCTAGATTCCCTAGCTCTATGACAACAATGATGAAGATGCTATGACACCTATGACACAAATCAGACCTGAAGGCTGACATATGACATATATGACATGTCAGGGCTAAAAATAGACTCCAAGAGGGCGCTCAAGGGTGTTAGGGCAGCTAAGATGCTTCCACATGTGATTTGGTGGAAGTGGGAGACTAGGAATTGTTGTACAAGTGGCGTTCTTTGGAATCTCTTCCCAACATGAGTTGGCATGAGTCTCTTGGAATGAATTCGACCCATGGAGGACATTAGAAGTTTATAAATGTCAATAACAAAGAATGAAACCAGCTTTTGATCATTTGTAGAATTTGCAATTGCATTTGTGAAGAGGGAGAGCTAGTGGATGACTAGTTTCTTGCCTTAGCCAATTTCGAGGGTGAAAGATTCCCATCCAAGTTGGCAATTGGAAAGGCCATTCAGACCTTTCATTTGGAGATTTAATGGAGTCTTTATTTGCAGGTGTAAGCTACAGGGCAGCTCATGGTTTCTTCTATTGCAGCTCGCTCCTTCAACCATTTCCAGTTTTGATGGCATATTCTTGATCCTTGAGGGAGGGCGTTTTTGGTGAGCTATTGTACTCTTTGGGGAAGCTTTTAATGCCCCATTTCTTTTGTAATATGAAGTAAATACTCTGTTCTTCATCTCCAAAAAGTTTCAGGTCGAAATTCCAATTAGAAATGTATAAATCTCATTTTTAATGGAAGAACAATGCCATTTCCCCACTACCTTGTTGTGAACCAATGTATTGATGATGATTTCGAATGAATGGATGATTCTCTGATGAATTTGTGATTAATAGACTTCCATGGATGTGTTTTACAAGTTTCATGTACTGTACTTGAGCATTTGAAGTATTTTAACTTAGTTTAATTGCACTGGGAGAAGAAATAGTGCCATTTCCCCAAGGGTCGAATTGGTGATTTTTGCAGTTGAATGGGAGAGGGTTGGAACAGATATAATAATCAATTAATGGTGAAAATGAGACCTTAATAACATCCTTAATACATTCCCTACCTCTGTTCAGAAATTTGAGTGGCTTTGGAGGCATTTGGGAAGCCATTTTCAATACTTACCCCAGGGGGATTTGAACCCCAAATTACTAGTAAAATTGCATACTTGGTCCAGAATCTTAAGAGAGTTTGCAGAGGTATTTTGGTGGTCATATATCATCCCTGAACATCATATTCAAGTCTTAATATCATTCATACACCTTCCTTGAAGATTTGAAGGCATTTGGAGTCAATTCGAGACATAGAGACCAATACTAGTCAAAGGCAAATTACTAGTAAAGTTCCCTACATTGGCCAGAATTGAAAGAGTATTTGAAGAAGTATTTTAAAGGTCCAAAGGCATCCTTAAAACACATATTTATGTTCTAATCTCATTCATATACCTTCTCAGAAGATTTGAAATCATTTGGGGCAAATTTGGGACCTAGAGATCAAAACTAGTCAAAGGTCGAACTAGGGAAAAAAAAGTGGAAAATTGCCATTTTAATAAAATTCCTAACAAGGGACATTACATGCACTGATTGAGGATGGCCTCCAGCTCTAAATGGATGGATCCTTCATTATCCAGTTCAGGTAAAATCGTTTGTCCACTGATGTTGGTGCCAATAACTTTCTTCAGACAAGAGACATGAAAGACTGGATGAATGCGGGAAGAAGGAGGAAGCTCCAATTTATAAGCAACGAACCCAATCTTCTGAAGAATCCAATATGGCCCATAGAACTTTGGAGCGAGCTTATGATGCCCTTTGAGTTTCAGGGAAGACTGATTGTACGGCTCGAGACAAAGAAAAACCATATCACCGACTTGAAAAGTGCGCTCAGAACGGTGTTGATCAGCTTGTTGCTTCATGCGATTTCTTGACATGTGAAGATTGTCCCACAAATTGCGAAGAATCTGATCACGGTTTCGAAGGACCGTGTCAACTTCCTGAAATGGTGAACTGGTGGGGGTGTATGGAAGAAGAACTGGAGGTTCCTGACCATAGACTGCTTCATATGGGGTCATTTTAGAGGCAGTGTGGTAAGAGGTATTGTACCACCATTCAGCGAGAGGGAGCCACTTTGCCCACTGATTGTGTGGAGGTGAAGCAACGAAGATAAGTTTCCAAGAATTTATTGATAATTTCAGTCTAACCATCTGTTTGTGGGTGATACCCTAAACTCATCTTCAGTTTGGTGCCAGTGTGGCGAAATAGTTCAATCCAAAAATGACTGGTGAAAGTCGCATCACGATCCAAGACAATGGAAGAAGGGATGCCATGAAGATGAAAGATCTGGTCCAGGAGAATTTGAGCGACTGAAGAGGCTATATAGGGATGGATGAGAGCACAAAAATGACTATATTTGGAGAGGCGATCAACCACAACGAGAATCACTGTCTTCCCGTCATATTTAGGGAACCCTTCAATGAAATCCATAGAAATATCTGTCCAAATCCATGTAGGTATGGACAAGGGTTCGAGCAATCCTGGAAGGAGTGTTGTTTCACCCTTATTGCGCTGACATGTATCACATTCGGCCACCATCTGTTAAATTGTCCTTTTCATGCCCTGCCAAAAGAAGTTACGTCGTGCCTGTTCATACGTTTTGAGGAACCCAGAGTGCCCTGCCGATGGAGAAGCATGGAGTTCATAGAAGACAGCCTATTGAAGATCTGTGCTCTGGGGAAACACCAGACGACCCTTGTATCTCAGAGAAGCACCATCCCAAGAGTAATGTGGTACAACAGAAGGGTTGTTGGTCAAGCGTTGGATGATTTGAGATAAGGAAGAGTCATTGACATAACCCTGTTGAACAGATTGCAACCAATTTGGAACAGGCATAGAAATAGCTAAAAGAGAACCTTGGGCATCAAATGTGTGAGAAAGAGCATCTGCCACAATATTGTCCTTACCCTTCTTGTAAGTGATCTCATAGTCATAACCCATGAGTTTGCTAACCCATTTCTGTTGTGTCGGGGAGGAGACACGCTGTTCCAAGAAATATTTCAGACTCTGGTGATTAGTCTTGATGCAGAAATGATTCCCTAATAGGTATGGGCGCCACTTCTGTACTACATGCAAAATAGCCATCATTTCCTTCTCATAGGTAGAGGCAGCTAAATTCTTACCTGAAAGGGCTTTGCTGGTGAACGCAATGGGGTGTTCATCTTGAAGGAGAACAGCAGCAAGTCCATTGCTGCAAGCATCACTCTCAATAGTGAAGGGCTTGGGAAAATTGGGCATAGCTAGAACAGGTGTAGTACACATAGCTTGTTTTAGTTTGTCAAATGCACACTGAGCAGCATGTGTCCATGTAAAAGCATCCTTTTTCAATAGAGCAGTTAATGGATCTGCAATCTTCCCATAATCCTTGACAAACTTGCGGTAGTAGCCAGTCAACCCCAAAAAACCAAGAAGGCTCTTGAGTGTCTGAGGATGCGGCCAATTGTTCATGGCATCGATTTTGGCAGGATCCACACGAACCCCTTGTGCTGAGATAATGTGCCTAAGATACTCAACTTCCTTCTGTCCAAAAACACATTCAGACTGCTTGGCATGGAGATGATGGTCAGAGAAAAGTTGCATGACAAGATCCAGATGCTAGAGATGTTCATCCCATGTTTTACTGTAGATGAGGATATCATCAAAGAATACCACAATGAATTTCCGCAAGTAGGGTCAAAATATTTTATTCCTTAATGCCTGGAATGTGGAAGGAGCATTAGTGAGGCCAAAGGGAATGACCAAAAACTCATAATGGCCATCATGTGTGCGGAAAGCTGTTTTAGAGATATCATCCTCATGAACCCAAATTTGATGATACCCAGAACAAAGATCCAACTTGGACAAAAAGTGACCCCATGAAGCTCATCAACAACAGGAATTGGAAACTTATCCTTGATGGTGAGGTGATTAAGTGCTCGAAAGTCAATGGAGAGGCACCATGACCCATCGTTTTTGTGGACAAGAATAACTGGAGAAGAAAAAGAACTAGTGCTTGGGAGAATAATACCTTGCTTTAATAAGTCTCGAACGAGCATTTCAATCTCCGTTTTTTGGTGAAATGGGTAGCGATAGGGCCTCATGTTTGGAGGAACTCTACTAGGAAGGAGCTGAATACGATGGTCTTCTGGACTGGAAGGTGGAAATCCCATTGGTTCTGGTTCAGCAAAAACACCTGTATATCGATCCAGAATTTGTTGTAGATCCAAAGGAGTAGTGGAGACTGCTGAAGGTTGCATCTGAATGGAATGGAGTTGAGCGATGACACCATGTGAATTCTTCTTGGGGAGTTTTTCCATGTGATGTGAACTGATGATGGTGAGAGAACCTGGTTGTAATCCTGTCAAGGTGTGTTTTTGGCCATTGAGAGAAAACTGCATCCAAAGTTCAGCAAAATCCCATAATATAGGGCCAAGTGTGCATAGCCATTGAGCGCCCACATCCGCCTAAGGTCAAGGAAAACATTTCAGAGCACAAGGTATAATCTCCCATAGAGATACGCACATTTCGGCACTTCCCTTTGCAAGATAAGGTGCCCCCATTGGCAACCATGACTTCAAAGTTGGAGCAAGGATGGATAAAACAATCAGCTTGTTTGGCGATCCGAGGGTCAATAAAACTATGAGTGCTACCAGAATCAATGAGTATTGTAAGAAGAAGCTTCTTGAAGTAACCCTTAACCCGCATTGTTTGGGGGGTGGTGATTCCAGCTAAAGCATGGAGAGATATCTCTGCCTGGTCATCTTGAGACGGAGATTCAATAGGCGGTTCCTGAATGTCGACCGGAGCATCTAGTGTTTCTGGATCTTCGTCACCAATTTCAGAGGCAGGCAGAGAATCCACATCCAAGAGATAGAGATTTTGCTGAACACATCTATGTCCCTGAGTGAATTTCTCATCACAATTATAGCAAATCCCCTTTTCTCTGCGTGCTTGCATCTCTGTTTCAGACAAACGCTTGATAGGAGTTGGTCGAGGAGCCTGCGGTATAGGTGGTCGTTGAGAACCCATATTTTGGAAGGGAACAAAAGTGGGCTTGGAGCATTGTTGGGCTGCAATCTTGTCTTCTTCCAACTTAGCCAACCCTAGGGCTTCCATCATTGTGTTGGGACAGAACATTTTGACCTCAGAGCGGATGGCATCCTTTAGACCACTGATAGAAGAACTCCGGTAAAATTCATCAGACAATCCTTCGGTTTGGTTGGCTAGATTCTCAAATTCAGTTTGATACTCTCTCACAGTGCCAATTTGGTGAAGTTTAGTGAGGGATCCTGTGAAGTCATCAAAAGCACTAGGACCAAATCGTTGCAAAAGGAGCTGAAAAAAGTCTGGCCATTTGGGCTCTGGATGAGCCTTGATGTACCAACGGTACCATTGAAGAGCTTCTTGTTCCGAATGAAAGAACTTTTTTAACATCAAAATTATTATGCAAACTGAAATATTGTTTTGCACGATAGATCCATCGAGTTGGATCAGTACCATTGAAGCGAGGAAAATCAAGCTTCGGACCACGAAAATTGCTGGAAGAGGAGAACCCATTGTTTGATGAAGACTCAGACTGCCGTTTGTTGTTCATAGCTGAATGTTCAAGATGGAGGCCGAGAAATTTTTCATCCAGATCCTGGAGTTTGGCTTGGATGGCTGCAAGTGCATCCTCCATGGTTTTTTCTCCTGCATGGGTGACAACCATAACCAGGAGTTTTTTTTTTTTTTTCCAAACTGGAGCGGCTACGGCTCGGAAGGGATCTGAAATGACGCCGAATGGATTGAAAATGGCTGGATCTGGAATGGCTTGCAAAATGGATCTAAATGACTGGATCTAAACGGTGCAGCAACGATCGACAACAGTTCAGCTGAAAATAGATATGAACCCCAGGTATGTGCGGCTTCCTAACAGTTCAAGGCTTTCACTCGGCCACCAACGCTATATGACGGCTTGTGTATTGGGGCAGTACCCCTCACTCCACGGCTCAGGTAAAACTGATAACCACTTTGCCACAAACGACAGCTCTTGGTTTACCTCATGGGTGGAAACTAGTCAATCAGGTAGGGGTCATTGCCCTTTTCGCTAGCAGGTCCTCTCAATGGGCCAGCTACTTCGGGGTTCCTGTGGTACTCCTCACAATGAGTTTTATGGCTTATGCATAAGTACTTCCCATAGTTAAGCGGATAGGGCTTATTCCCAAATCCGAAACTGCAACAGATGCGAAAAAACAAATTGGCAGAAATTTCACCCAACGAGCCCAAGAAAGAGCTCTGATACCAGATGTGATGCACCTGCAACAATTACCTAATAAAAATATGCGAAATAGAAGAAATGACAGAACTCAGAATCACTTTTATATTTATCATAGACCACTTTGAGGGGGCAACCTCCTATGAGCAAGCTCAATACAAATAACTTCACGGTCCTTCATAGGTCTCAACACACACTTATATACTAAGTCTAAGCACCAATACTATGGGTCAAAACCATGGGCCACTACAAACTATGGATCACAATACTACGGGCGACTTACAAAGCATATGCGCCAACAACAATAACATAAACTATTGATCAACAAATACTATGGGGTGACTTACAAAGCATATGCGTCCAACAACAATATAATAACAAAGTAAAGACATGGGTTCCTAACACTGTCCTTGAACTTACATCCATCCTTAATCACTATGCATGCTTATTAGTATCATCATTGTGTTATCCTTGAGGTCTCATACATAATCACACATTTATTAGTATAATCTTAATACTATCAAAACACAATAATCTTAAACATGTATAGTCATGATCATTCACAGATAATAAACATTAGTATTCAAGGTTTAAGGGAAGTCTTCTTTCACTCATGCATATTCTTATTTGATCATAGGACTCTTCTGATTAGTTAAATCATCAATGCATAAACCCATGATTACTCAAACCTATACCTTCATGATTCTTCTGGTTAGTCATATCATCAATTATGGTAAGAAACATAATATGCATACAACCATGACTATTCAAACCTATGACTTCATGAATAATCATTATCAACAACACAACAGTATAAGATCCTAACACAAGGTAGGATTCTAGCTTGATATAGGAAAAACATACCTGGATTAGCATAATGTCTTCTGGTTCTCTTCAGTGACTTGTGCTAGTAACCTGCATGTCTCATAGGTTAACCATTGTAGGCCCAAGTTATACATACCTCGAAAGTAGATCTTCTATGTGATCCATGACAATGGATGAATCTTTGTCTTCATGTCACCATGATCATATGTTCTTGAAGTAGAACATGATTTGTATTTCTTGGTGTACCTTTTATGTTAGCTGTTAGAACATTTTTCCACCTATGTACATTAATCATTTATTAATGATGATTAATTAGCCCAAGTGATTAATGATTACATCCCTAAGTTGATTAGTTGGTAAATGGTCAAATTATCATGAACTGGTTAGCAATGTGAACAAGTGCTGAGTCAAACCAGCTTTGTGGAGCGCTCCCCAGGACAATTAATGCACTCAGCATGCCTAGAGCGCCCTCCTCAGGTCATTTATTGCACTCAGCATGCTTCTCTTCTACCTAGGGCGCATTTGCTCACTTTGTGGACAATCTTGCCTTGTTTTGTCATATTTTGACCAATTTTAGACTCCAAACCTCTAACCAACCAGTTTCTTCACATGTGTGAGGTCACATGGGCCTGTCCAGTCATTCCCAGCATTCACACAGCAGATTCGAACCAGTTTGGGATGGTTTGGGATATTTTGGTCAACCTAGGGGGGTTTGAGCTTTTTCTAAGCTAGATCAGTGTGAACACTCCAGATGGATTCGAATTCTTCCAGATTTGTATATATGGGTGTTCTTAACCTTTGTTAAAGTTGGACAGTTAATAATATTGACATTATTCACCATTTCATGTGTAATTGTTCTTCATTCATTTAAATTTTTTATGCCATTCTTGCAAATGTTGTGCAATCTTTCACCAGTGAGGAATCCACATTAGCTAGATTTAGCTGTGCTTGAGATTTTACATGGTATCAGAGCTCTTGGAGCTAGAATTCGAACCAGCAAGACTGTTGTAGTGGATTGCCAGAAGCAGTGGAGAAACCACATAATTCCTGAGGCCATTGCCTTGAGCTTACTGGAGAAATCTAGTGGCTCCTCTCAGGTGTGATGCTCTCCCGAATGCACCCACTATCCATACAGGGTTCGAATCTGTTAGTGTAGATCCCTCCAGAGTGATTTGAGAGTTGTTTGCAGGTGTTGAAGATCAACATTGTCAGCAAGTGCGAATTGCAGCAGAGGAGAATGGAGCCATCTCACCCAAACGTGCTCACTCCCTTCAACTATTTCGATTGGAAGGTAGAAATGGTGATTTTGCTGAGATCCAAGGGTCTCTACAGAATCACGATGGGCACTGAGGTTGAGCCAAACTCAGCTGTGGAGAAATCCAAGTTTTTTAACAGAATGGATGAGGCATTTGGCCTCCTTTGTCTCAGCATTTCGAGAGACCTCCTGTTTCATGTATAAAGTCTAGCAACTCCAAATGAAGTGTGGCTCAAGCTTGAGACACTGTTTGGAAAGACTGATGAGATGAGAGGCCACCAGCTCGAAAATGAGCTTGTCTCACTGAGCCTAGGGAATTTCGATTCCATCCAGGACTTCTTCACCAAGTTCAAGAACTTGGTCTTGCAGATCAGACAATGTGGCATAGAAAAGAAAGAAGAACAGTTGGTGTTGTCCATTCTCTCCAAATTGGGTTCTGAATACTCAGTTTTTGTGTCTTCCTTCAACTCCACAAGGCTCACAGTTAGAGGTTGGAAGATGCCATCTTTGGCTGACTTCATGGAGATGCTAACTCAAGAGCAAGACAAGCTGGTCTTGATGGGCTCCATCAAGCAAAAAGACCAAGTTCTTGCAGCTGGAGATTCGAAATATGGAAGAGGCAAGCAAAAACCAAAGGGGCCGAAACCTCAAGAGAAGAAGATGAAGGAGAAGAAGCATTCAAGTGATGAAAGCTCAAGTTCAAGTGATGAAGATTCAAAAGTCAAGAAGATGAAGAGCAAGAAAGAGAATCCCAAATGTGGTTATTGCAGAGGTTCTCACAATGAAAAATCATGTTTCAGAAAGAAGATAGACATTCTAACCAAGCTACTTGAAGAACATAACATTGATGTTCCAGATTTTGCAAGAAGAGAAGAAGCCAAGCTCTCTTTGGAACAAGATCATTGCCTCTATGCCACATGCAAAGGTAAAAAGCTCTATGATTTGGGTGAAAGAGCCAAATATTTTTCTGATATCTCTGTTTCTGATTTACATTCTGATATATCAGATTCAGAAAAATTAGTCTCTTCCCTGAAAGAATCTCCATCCAGTTCACCGAAGCTTTCTCCCAATACTAGTAATTTTTCACTAGTTTTTGACATGCCTTCTGAAAGCTCTTTCCCACTTCAATCAGATCTTTCATATTCTGATATGGAAGATAATATGCAGGCTGATATACAGGTTATGACAGCCATCAAACCATTTCCCCAACCATCGGATGCCCAAAAGACCACACAAACCCCAAGTTCTACAGTTGGAAAATCTCACAATTTTATTGTTTCCAAAACTGTGTCACTGATCTATCTTGGTTTTATGTCTTGCATATCATTCCTTGGTTGGACAGCCATGTCATTGGCTATCATGGGACTGCTGTTCCACATGTCTGGACCTGATCTTACCACCTATGGTTCAAAACTCAAGTCTCCAGACCCTTCAAGTTTGCTCAACTGTCAGTGTGATCCAGTTACACACACTTCTCTTACTGTAAAACCATTCGATCATGGAGACATTATACCTCTAGTTTTTGCTGCTCCATATGGCTCCTATTCTGATATATCAGAGCCACATGATCTCTATTACAGATTTGGGAAGGTGCTACATCAGTTCGGAAGGAAGATTCATGGTTTGATTTGCCATGTGGAAGCTCCTCAAAATGCAGATTTTGTTGAGATTTTTGATGTTCTTTGGGAAGGATTTTGCAGAGATATCTTTTCCATTATTGATCATGTATTCATATCAGAGTATGTATGCAGCAAGAAGCATTCTTATAATGCTCCCCCATCATCAAATGATGAGATTCAAGGAGCCTTCCAACATGTTTTTTTCCTACAAAACATTGAAGAATTGGTGCATGATCATGACATCCACAACATCTTCACCAAGTATTTCAGCAAGAAGTTGTTCATTCAACTCATTCAAGTGAAGAACAAGACCTGTTGAAGACCTTTTGATCATCTCTGTATCATGTCCATTCTTGAGGGAGGATTTTTCCCATGTGGTTTTGCCTCTTTCCTCATTTTACATGGACAAATAAATTTTATGATGTAAAAGGTGACTTGAGCCTAGTTGCCAAGGCCTTAATTTTTGATATTTCACTAAGTCTAGCTTAAGGGGGGGTGTTAGAACATTTTTCCACCTATGTACATTAATCATTTATTAATGATGATTAATTAGCCCAAGTGATTAATGATTACATCCCTAAGTTGATTAGTTGGTAAATGGTCAAATTATCATGAACTGGTTAGCAATGTGAACAAGTGCTGAGTCAAACCAGCTTTGTGGAGCGCTCCCCAGGACAATTAATGCACTCAGCATGCCTAGAGCGCCCTCCTCAGGTCATTTATTGCACTCAGCATGCTTCTCTTCTACCTAGGGCGCATTTGCTCACTTTGTGGACAATCTTGCCTTGTTTTGTCATATTTTGACCAATTTTAGACTCCAAACCTCTAACCAACCAGTTTCTTCACATGTGTGAGGTCACATGGGCCTGTCCAGTCATTCCCAGCATTCACACAGCAGATTCGAACCAGTTTGGGATGGTTTGGGATATTTTGGTCAACCTAGGGGGGTTTGAGCTTTTTCTAAGCTAGATCAGTGTGAACACTCCAGATGGATTCGAATTCTTCCAGATTTGTATATATGGGTGTTCTTAACCTTTGTTAAAGTTGGACAGTTAATAATATTGACATTATTCACCATTTCATGTGTAATTGTTCTTCATTCATTTAAATTTTTTATGCCATTCTTGCAAATGTTGTGCAATCTTTCACCAGTGAGGAATCCACATTAGCTAGATTTAGCTGTGCTTGAGATTTTACATTAGCGAACAACATAAACCTCATACAACACCACAATGCATTAGTACATTCATAAGTGTCAAAACCTTAATCAATGAATATCTTCTATTAAGGTGATACGACAAGTCTAGTAATTAATCAAGATTGTACTGTAATGATATGAAGACAAACATATGATAAAATTAACCATCAAACATACTTGTAAGCCATACCTGTCAAGATTGCTTGTAATCTTCTTATGGAAGGCCTTAGCCTCATCTCCCTCTGAGACAGGAACTTCTTCACTTATGCAGGTGACCAATCCATCTTCTTCTAGAATTAACCCAATCCACTTGATTTGCAAAAACTGGACCTGGAGCTGGATTAGGGTTTTTCAAGGAAACCCCAAAAATTCAAACTTTGAATTTCAAACTTCCGAAAGGATAGAAATATGCAGCTTTATGAGCTGATCAAGTTGGTATATTCAGAATTTGAAAACTACAAAGTTTCACCCCTCGAAATTGCCTTTTAGATTTTGGGATTCATTAGGGAGGACCTTGAATTAGGGTTTGAGTTTCCTGGAGCTTCACCCAACCAAAAGATTTGATTCAAAGCTCTAAGCTTCGATTTTTATAAGGAGATTCCAGCTGTGGTCACAGATTTCCAAAATTCCATGTTTTGCATAAGCCCTAATTTTCCATCTTTCCGATCAAAGTCCTGAACTGGGGTTTAATCAAGCCTGACCTTCTGCCCAACCAAAAAATATGATATTGGTCTCTAAATTTTGATTTTGATGAGTAGCATCCAGCTGTGGTCTCCGATTAGAGAAATTCCAACTTTCTCTGAAGCCCTAAATTCCGGAATCCATGAATGAAGGTGCTCAAAAATAATTCTGTTTTGACAGAAATATGTACCTGATTGTTTCTGGTGTAACACCGACCTTTTCAATCCCCAGGGTCTGAACAATTTTCTTGATATAGCCTAACCTGTTATCCTTCCATCCCGACAGGTCTGGCCTAAATTGGATTCTCTGAGAGAGAGTTATGCCAAGTGTCGCAATGTGACCTTTTTATGGGATAATACAGGAGAGCGAACTTGTACGGCATTCCACGTGTCACTAGTTCAACTTCGGCCTCTGAAAACTTTTCTTGAGATAGTATAGTCTGTTTACTACCTATCACTTTTTACGAAATTTCATTTCGATCTTTCTAGCCCAAGTTATGACCTTTTTCCCAAGGTCACCTAATTTTGACTCAGATCTGGAAGAGGCAGAAACCCTATATTGTACAGATCATAAATCACAAAGTAAAATTAATTAGAGGTTTTCCTTTTGACAAAAGGTACATGAGGATCGTATCTTTGACCTGTAAAAGTTTCAGATCCGAAAACTTTGTCAAAACAGATTTATAGCGAAAATGCTACGATGACTGGTTTTTGCTATATCAAGCCCTAGCATCGTAAGTGCAACAAGTGTCATACATGCCATATCATGCCTTCTTTCAGGCTAGCTCTAATACCATGTTAAATTTTCATAATTTACTTCAATCTGATCTAGGATATTAACTGAGAGAACAACATGTACAACAAATCTATAGCATATCAATCATGGACACAATAATGCAAGCACACAAGAGACACAGAGTTTACTTGGGGAAAACCATAAAGGTGAAAAACCCCAATAACTTCCTCAGACATAGATAGAGAAATGATACAACCAGAATACAAGAGATAGTCTTCTCCTAGTAGTAGAGCCTCCTCCTCCACAAGTGCGCCACTCTCCCAAGTGTGAGTAAGGGAATAGAATGTGTAAAATGAGAGAGACACACTCTCTATTTATACACTAACTTGACTTGACCTTTACTCAACTAGGTCGGCCTCAACTTAACCACTTACATAATGCTGACTGGGCCAACCCCCACTAGGGTGGTCTAATAACCCTTTGACCCACATGGCCGACCCCCAATAGGGTGGTCTAATAACCCTTTGACCCACATGACTTATATAGGGCCGACCCTAACAAGGTGGTCTAATAACCCATCAAGTATAAGTTACGACACTTACAATATAAATGACGACACTTCCATATAGAGGAATAATAACATCTCTATAGGAATAAAATATACATATATGTGAGATACATTCCAAAGTTACATATACATCAACAAGATCCCAGCAGGCTGCACCATCATGCGATCTGCTAGTGCTAGCATTGTTGGAGTAGGGCGGAGGAATTGTCCTAAATTGAGAGTTTCGACAATTGTGGTAGTCATCAAATTGATAGCAGCTCCTAGATCAATAAGTGTATTTCCTATGGTGGTGTTATTAATAATAATAGTCACCACAGGATTCCCTGGGTTGGAATATTTTGGAATTCTAGGTTGGTTTACTATACAATCTGATATCTCTCCTATTACATGAATTGTCGGAGGGTCCTTTTGTTTTCTCGCTGGTCTCTTAATACAGATATCCTTTATTACCTTGCTATAGATTGGAATGTCCTTAATGACTTGTAACAAAGGGATCTTAATGCAAATATTTTTCAATTCGTTAATGATATCATACTCTGGATAAGTTACAGGTTTCTCTATTATTAGACGCTCCGGATATGGGGGTGACTTTTCTCCTGAAATTACTTCTTTACGTTGATGGTTGTGTGTTGAAGGTTTAGAAACAACCATATCTTCAAGAATGGAATTATTCAAAACTTCACTAGGGATGTCTTCTTCATTCTCTTCTTGAATAACAACTGATGACTTGGGCTTATCTTGGACAACTCTTCCAGACCATAGTTGTATCTCATGCATTGGTGCGGTTGAAATAACATATGATGGAAGAGGTAACAACCCAATGCTATTAAGATCTTGGGTTGGTTTGTTGTTAGGATTTGGTATCGGTTGTGCAGGTAATATTGTGGGTCTTGGAGGATTCATGTTCTTGAAATGATGAGGTTGATTAGGGATAGGGGGTAGTGAACGAGGTACAAATCCATGTAGAAGTTGTTGAATATTAGGTGGGTAAGGATAGTTAGGCATAGGAGGAGGTGTTTGGGCATAATCTTTCCCTCTCCATCCATGTGTCCATTGATGTTGTTGAGCATTCTAAGAAGGGTACTGCGGTAGCCAATTCTGCCAACCTAAAGTGTTCCATTGTTGAGAAGATTGATAAAGATAGTAATAGGGTGGAATTTGGGATGAATCTTGATACAATGGTTGATCTCTAGGTTTCCAAGGCCTCCTAGATGGTTCACCAAAGTTTCCACTCTTGTATACAGCTTGCAGTCCGGGAAACGATGGACAATCATTGGTTGGATGTTCTTCGATACAAAGGTGATAGAATGAAACATTATTTAATGGAAATTCTCGTTGAGGATTTTTAGTTCTACACCTAGTTCAAAAAACACTCATTGCTACACTCTCTTCATCCTGTCTCTTTTTAGCTTGTAGTGCATCTAATTGAGAACCCATGGCTCCTAAAATATCTGTTTTGAAATTTTCCAATAGGTTTCCCAATTCTACCCTTGTAACTCCACCAAGACCAGATGTGTTTCCTTTGGGGTTCCTAGCATAAGATTCTCGAAAGTGTCTTCCACCTTTCCCTCTTCTCCTAGAGTAATTCATACATAGTTCACAAATATCTGCAAAATATTTGTGAGAAATGTCTCATGATGCCATCAGATTAAGGTAATCTAAGCATTCTTCTGAGATTCCCTTGAGGAAGAGTGTTCTTACTACATCTTTTTGAAGATCACTATATTTAGATTTGTGTAACACATAGTTAAACCTCTCAAAATAGTCTTCTAAGCTCTCGTCTTCAAGTTGTTGATTTTTAATAATGTCATTGCTAGATTATTTGGGTCTACAGTAATCCTGATATTTCCGAAGAAATGCATTCTTCATGTCTTCCCAAGTTCTAATACTAGATTCTCCTAGTCCCATGAACCATCGAAGACAAGAATATTTTAATGTTGCAGGAAAGAGTTTTAGTTTTTGGTCGTCTTGTAGGTAATTATAACTCCTACACAAAATGTCAAATTCGAACAAGAATGTGTCCGTATCCTCACTACTCTTCCCATAGAAGGTTGGTAGTGAGGAGGGAGGGATGTTTTTCATAGTTACGTCTTGTGCAGTTTCTAAGATAGGGAACCCGAAGGTACCTTCAGTTCTAACTTCTCCATCTTCTTCAACTTGTCGGACATGATCTTCATTTTAATCCCCCATGAAGATTCTATTTCCAAAGAGAGAAAATCTAGGTGGCTCCTTTCTTGGTGAATATGGGATATCCCAACATTCTGTTTCAGGAAGGGTATTCTTCTTTTTAGGAGGAGAATTACCAGCTACATGGGAATCCATATTTGGAGGTCCTACTATTATTGTATCAATCTATGAAATAACTATGTTCATAGAACTTTCAAAAAGAGAGTCTACTTGTGCAGGATCGACAAAATCTACTAAGTTTGGACCACCTACTATTGAAAAACTAATGTCTTTGGGTTTTTGGACTAATGGAAAGTTAAGAGGTCCTGAAGTTTTATCCTTTTGAGTTTCCTCTTGTCTAAGTTCAGTCTCAATATGAGTTTGAGGTTCTTCTAGTGGAATTTCTTTTTGAACAGACTGTTCTGATGTCCCTATGTTTTCCCCTAATTGATTACTAGAAAGGATTTCCTTTGCTTTCAAAGTAGGACTATCCCTTTTAGGTATCTTCCGATACCTTTCTGTTGAGTTAGTAGTTGGGGTGGCATGCCTCCCGTATAGGTTAGTAGGAATTTTAGTAGGGTTTGTAGTAAGAGAACTAGTTTTAATAAATCTACCTTGTGAATCTCTAGACATATTCATGAAAACAAATTGAAACTTAAAATAAATTCTAACTGCATAACTACTACTGTTGGGTTTTGGGGATTCCTATTATAATAGATGTGCAGGCTCTTACCTCTCGTCTTACCTCTCACCCACCACTAGCCTAATCTAAGTTTCAAATAAAGTAATTGAATTTTAAAAGAAGGTTCAACTTATCTACAATTGAAATCTACCTATCTTCTACAACTAAATTCTACCTATCTTCTACAACTCCCTGGCAATGGCGCCAAAATGTTGGGTGTGTGAGCTATCTCAAATAAAACACCTAATATTTAATTATCGGCCAGGATTGGTAATCCTAGAGTTGAGGAAAAATATATGCTAAGGCAGAATAGTACCTAATTTTTTCAGCTTGTCAGACCTTCAAAATATTTAATAAAGAAGAGATCGAAAGATCTTTCAAAATGAAAAACCGAGTCGAACTTCAAAAAAACAATAAGAGAACTAAATCAAATCTAACTAAACAACTAACTAGAATAGTATCAAATTATACTACTCTATTGTATATTTAAATGATGGAAAGGGATAGAAAAAGAACTGATAACCAAATAAGAATTGCTAGGGAGAACTTGTAAATGTAAATAATTCTAAAACTGAACTGCCTAATTTCAGATAGAGAATAATTGTAAATAAACTATCTATGAGATAATTGAATTCGATGATAAATTACATAAACAAAAACTATGTTAATCAAAGTAAATTACAAGCTAAATAATTTCAATAGCTAATTCAAGAAGAAACATCTATTCCCATGTAACAGGAATCGGAGTGAATGTATTGTAATGACTTTCAAATGTAATAGCGAAACAAAACGGAAGTAAATCTAATCTAACTTCATTAAAGAGATGTAAACTACAAAGAGAGAAATTACAGTTAACTTTAAACATTTTGATCTATCTACTATCCATGAGCATAATAATATAAAAGTAATGAAAACTAGAAGCAAGTAGAAAACTTAATAAAGATATTCACCTCTAAACTTGATTTGGAAGCAAGTAGAAAACTTGATAAAGATGCTTATTTCTGATCCAAATCTCAAATCATGAATGTCTTCACTAATTGCATGAAATGAAAAATAATTCTTATGATTAACAAATTAAAACTACTTAAAGAATGAAATTGTTAACTATGATTCAGAAATAAACTATTTAGAAACAAACTGATAAATTCTGAAACAACAACTAACTATCAAATCTGATACAAAAGCTTAACTTTGAAAGAAGGTTAGAAGAAAGTGAAGGAAGGAAATGTGGAAGGAGGAAATAATAAGAAAAACTCAATTAAAAACTATGTAACATAAAACCATATTTAAATTACACCTACAACTGTAAATTAGAAGCGAGAAGCATTATATCTAATAAGAAGGAAAGACTGGAATCTAAAAAACATAAAACTAATGCAAAAAGGGTAAAAGTCTGAATGACGATCTGAATGCCAGTCCGAATGACATTCCAAATGGAGGAAAAATGAACTAGACTAAGGAAAAGGAGAGTTTTGATGATCTTGACATCAGCTGGTGAATGCACATGAACCTATAATGCAGAGAAATTAGTTAGAAGACTTGTTGAGGAGTTACGTTAATAGACAGCAACCTATTTTAATCATTGTCTAAAGGAGATAAACTATTTCTATGAGATGTAAAAAGAAGATTGAGATGAAAGAAAAGAGTTAACCTATAGCTATAGGAAGGAAGAAAAATAACAGAGAGGAAAGAAGGAAACTAATACTAATTATGGAAGAATTCTGAGGCAATATCTAACTATAGATGATGGAAGAAAGAGAGGCTAAAAGAAACTACAAATTATTAAGCTTGGTCGACCATTTACTAATTTTGTAAACGCAAATTAAGTTAACAACATACCATAAATTATAGAGGAGAAAGAAATATCATATACAAAAATGAAATTGATTATAAACACACGAAAACAAACTAACTATTTGCAAAAAAGAAAATGCAAAAAACAAAAACAAAACCTCAGGTTGATGAGGGGCCCTTCCCAGCAATCAGAGATGGAAACCT